>BSBN01000304.1:10000000-12500000 GCA_027924645.1 Cunninghamia lanceolata | reverse complement strand
TTCAAAACTTTTATCTGCTCCTGATGTCCACTTGAAATCTTTTTTGTCACCTCTCATTGTCTTTGTCATAGGGTTACAAACTGAACTAAAATTTCTCATGAACTTCTAGTAGAAACTAGCCAATCCATGAAATGATCTGACTTCTCCAATGCTCTCCAGTGTAGGCCATTCAACAATTGCTCTAACTTTGTTAGGGCCCATCTTCAATCTTTCCATAGAAATCACAAATCTTGAATATACCAATTCTTTCTTCATGAAACTACATTTCTTGATGTTTATCAATAATTTCTCTTCTCTCAGTCTCTGCAATACTTGTCTCAGGTGCCACAAATGTTCTTCCTTTGTCTTACTTAAAATTAGAATGTCATCTAAATATAAAATAACAAACTTACCCAAGGATTTCTTCAAAACTTCATTCATCAATCTCATGAAAGTACTTGGTGCATTTGTCAATCCAAAAGTCATCACTAACCACTCATACAATCCTTCATTTGTCTTAAAAGCAGTCTTCCATTCATCTCCTTCTCTAATCTTGATCTGATGTTATCCACTCTTTAAATCTATCTTTGTGAAATATTTTTCTCCACTCAAACAATCCATGATATCATCTATCATAGGTAAAGGAAATATATACTTAACTGTGATCTTGTTGAGTGCTCTAGAGTCTGTACACATTCTCCATTCTCCATCTTTCTTTGGTGCTAATACTACAGGTACTGCATAAGGACTCAAACTTTCTCTAATCAAACCTTTCCTCAACAACTCCTGTATCTATCTATTTAATTCTTCATTCTCTACCAGTGTCATTCTGTGTGCTGATTTGTTAGGCAAACTAGCTCCTGGTATACGATCCATGTGATGACTGATACTCTTGATTGGTGGCAATCCTTCAGGTACATTGTCTAATATTATGTCTTCATACTCTGTTAGCAACTCAGTTATCTCCTCCAGTTGTGATTCTTCAGTCTTCAGGTTTTCAGGCTTCTTAGGGATCAAAGTATAACACATGTTCCCATGTCTAAAACCATCCAAAAAATTTCTTCCATCTACCAAATAGATTCTAGTATTCCCACATACTTCACTCTTAGGATCATCCTCTAAAGGAATCAAAGTAATTCTCTTTCCATTTGATGTTATAGTGTATGTGTTCTTTCTCACATCATGTATAGCTTTTCTATCATACTGCTAAGGACTACCCAACAAAATATGACATACATCCATAGGCATAATATCACACAATACTTCATCATGATAAGATCCAATATGAAATTTCACCAAACATTTCTCACTCACCAGTACCTTATGATCATCCTGAATCCATGCTATCTAATAGGGCTTAGGGTGTTTTAATCTCTCCAACTTCAGCTTAGTCACCATCTCCTCTAAAACTATGTTATCAGAACTACCACTATCAATTACAACTTTACAAAATTTACCTCTTGATTTGCATCTGGTTTTGAACAAACATTTCCTTTATGGTGGTTCCTCATTTGCCTCTACTTGAAATAGTGCTCTCCTCATGACAAGTGATTCTCTTTACTCAGGTTTACCAATTGAACTAAGTGATCCAATAGGTTCTTCTTCCACATAGGCTGCTCTTCCACTGTTCTCTATCCTCTTGCATGTACTCCCCTAATTACATTCAAATGCTCTATGTCCTTCACATCCACACTTTAAACAGGTTCCTCTAAATGTTCTCCTATTAGGTCCTCTTCCTTCTCTTCTGTATCCTTCACTTTGGTATGGACTAGGGTTTCCTCTGTGGTATAAATTTATGTCATCTCCCTGGTATGCATTGTTATCTCTATCCTCCTTCTTGAATGTGTTCTCTTGTCTGTTCTACTTTGCATATGATCTTTCTCCTCTAGAAAATGTTCTACCTCTTTGCAATTTACCTCCTCTACCTCTCCGTCTTTGATCATGCCTCTTATACAACTTTTATTCAACCTTCAGGGCAAACTGATAAGCTTCTTCCAATGTTGTCATCCTCACCAAACTCAGTTCTTTTAAATGTTCAATCTCAGTCCATTAATGTATCTAGCCACTTTCTCCTTTTTTTCTTCACTATGTCTTGTTCTTATGATCACCTTATGAAATTCTTCAATATACTCCTTCACATATTTCTCCTTTTGTCTCAATTTTTGCAATCTCTTCAATAGTTCCAACTCATAGTCAGTAGGTATAAACTGGTTCTTCAATTTTGTTACCATCATGTCCCATTGTGTAATCTTTTCTTTTCCTCTTCTATTTCTATCCAACTGGACTTCTTTCCACCACATAGCAACATGTCCTTTCAATTTTGTCTTTGCAAATTTCACCTTCTCTAGATCTTCCATTTCTTCATACTCAAAGTATTCTTCCATGTAATTTATCCAATCAATCAACTCTTCAGGGTTCAAATTGCTAGTATAATTAGGTACATCAACTCTAGGTCTTTTCCCAATATTTGAAATAGATTGTAACATCTTGACTTGATCTGATTCCTCTTCTTCTTCACCTCCTAGGGTTTTGCCAATTTGATTAGCGGATTGAAATTCTTCATCATCATCACTTTCAACATTAGGTCTATGTGTAAGTCCTCTTCTTTGATCTTCTTCAACAACATCCAAGCGAACTCACATGGTTTTCATCATCTCCATCATCTCATCCATTCTACCAGCCATTGTTCCAATAGCAGGGATTTCCTCAGTGACATTCTTCCTAGGATCAAGTGTAACTACCTCAAATTTGGCAATCGGGATACAAGGTGACAACTGCCTCACTATCGGCGATCGGTTGTAACACAAGTAACCTACCTCAAATTTGGTAATTTGTTCACAACAAGATCTTACATAATTCCTTTGCCAACTTCACTCAATTCACTCCCAAAGATTCAAACTTTCACTCTGATACCACTTGGTGCAGTCATGGTTAGGAGGGTCCACAAAGTGAACAGTCTAGATAGTGCAACAAGAGTAAACACAATGGAAACAACTCAAAGATATGAAACACATGTAGATTCAGTCTTTCAATATATCATAGAATTCAAATTCAAATTGGCCAGCAACGTGCAGGCTTATAATTAGGGCTCACATGCTTGATTACAGAATTGTAGAGTATGCACAAGATATAGCTTTTAAGCTCCATCACAAGAATTCAAGACTATCAACTATCTCTATGAATTTCACTACTTTTCTAGGCATCTATTACATCGATTTATATCATCTCTAGAACAAAAGAATCCTCTGTGTCAGCCAAAGATCACAAACTCCAATAAAGAGCTGTAATGTGTGTACACGGATAGGTCGGACCTAATTGAATAGAACTCTTTCACAGATGAATATAATTGTGTGCGGATCTTAAGGAAGGTTGACCATGAACCAAAAAACATTGAATGATGTGTCTTTTAACTTCACAAGTCATGAAATGCTCTGCAAGTTTTCTCCTTGGGCTGATTAAATGAGACTATCAGGATGCTTTGTTCTGAGAATACAATCAATCTTCTGATAGCGATATCTTTCCGGTACCTGATCCAAATACTCTAAATTTTGGATATGATGTGCATGAATGAATCTAGATGCTAAATATAGCTCCGTAGGGTCTAAAATGTAATTGTGATAGAATGCAAACCAAAATACATAAACTGCTACTGACTGTACTGAACTAGAAAATGAAAAGAAACAAACTGAAATGCAAACAAACTAAAATGTAAATATTTTTTGGTTGATGCAAAATTGCTCTTAAACTAGGGATTCTCCTACATCACAATATGACCTATATAAACTACTTCTTTGACTCCAAACACACACTTGGATGACTTAGCATATAGCCAATGTTGCTCAAGAATGTCAAAAGATTGATTTACATGCTACAAGTGTTACTCCCAAATTTTACTATTTATTACTATGTGCTAAAAAAAAGCCAAAATAAATTTATGTAGAAATGACCTGAAGATAGAGGTCATCAAACTTTGAAATGTTGATGGTGAATTTGTGAGACCAAAAGGCATTACCAGAAATTCATAGTGGGCCTCATTGGTTCAAAAATTTGTCTTATGTACATCCTCATCTCTAATTCTAATTTGATGATAACCAAAAAAAGATCATTCTGTAAAATAAATAGCACCATTAAGCTCATCTAACAAATGATCAATTACAGGAATAGGAAACTTATCTTTATGTGTACTTGTTGAACTCTTTGTAAATAGGGCACATCCTCCAAGTGTCATCCCTCTTGTGCACCATTACCAATGGAGAGGTGTAAGCACTTTGATTGTGCCTAATAATACTTGCCTCTAGCATCTCCTAAACTATCTTCTCAATCTCAATCTTTTATACATATGGATACTTGTAGGGCCTGAATTTGGGTGGTTGGATCCCTAGTACTAGCTAAATGACATGATCCTAATCTCTTTTAGAATGTAATCATTTAGGCATATCCCCAAGAACCATGAACTAATGATCTCTAATTGCTTGAAGATTTGGCTAGTGTTAGCAGGTTATTGGCACAAAACAGAGACGACCAGAGGATACTACACAATATGCAGAGGCTAGAAGCCAATAGAAGATGATAAATAACACATCCCTAGATATATTAGATATAGTATATACATAGATCTATAGGAGATAGTAGAATGTAAATAAGCATGATAGGAGAATAAGAGTATTATCTGATGTAAACAATGACTTAGAAGTCATGTATGTAATTGACAAGGCAGAGACTCAGACCTATCAAAGGATGAACATGTGATATGTACACTTGATTGTTGTTAATTTATATTTATGGAGGTCTACTGATATTGAGTAACTTTGTGCGCTATCTTATTTTAATGTATATGTGATGCTCTGTTTGGTTATTCTTTATGTTTTGCTATCAATCTCTAGCTACCTGATTGGGGTATAAATTCACTACAAAGACTTGACTGAGGACTAGATCTCCAGATCGGTATCTCCTCTACATTTCTTGCTAACATTTGGTTCCATTTCCAAGACCCTGGAAGAGGGTAGTTAAAGATTGTAAGGGAAAAACATCTGAAGAAGTAGCACAGAGTTCCAGAAAAGAGAAAAGGTGATGTTGGTAGGAAAAATATTCAAATTGTAGAGGAATTCAAATCTCTTTAAGTTTATACCTCTGTGAGAGGGGGCAGACACTTAAGGGGATGGCAAGTGGGAAGGGGGTAGGGTCTGCAAGGACCTTTCAAATGATGTGACTCTTCAATTAAGGATTCCATGGGATATAAGAGGACTAATGGAACACCAAATCAAGAAACCCCATGTCAAAAGGGGAGAAGCGAAGGAAAAGAGAGATCAACCAAGAAATCAGAACCGGAATGGATATAAGAAAAGAAGAGAGATTGAAGAAAACTTACGAAAGACAAGAATGTTACTGCAGAAGAATGGAAAGGGCACAAATGATGGAGGAAGGATGATAGAATATGTGGAAGAAAAGTTAGAAGAATTTGAAGAGCACGCCAAGGAGGGTGCTACTGGAAGGAAGAGGACAAGCGGGTCATGAAGGATGCTACTGAGTGCACCAAGGAGGGTGCTTCTAGAGAAAGGAGAGTAGAAGGTGAAGACATAGAAGGTGTTATGGAGAATGCGAAGGAGCGCACCACTATGGGTGCTGCCAAAAGCAAGGAAGAGGACAAGCATTTCATGAAGGATGCCACTGAGTGTGCCAAGGAGAGTGCTACTAAAGAAATGAGATTAGAAGATGAAGACATAGAAGGTTTTATGGAGAATGTAGAGGAGCATGCCATTGTGGGTGTTGTTGGAGAAGAATGCGGAAGGGAAGGAGAAGAAACATATGAACTAGGGTTTATGCTGCAGAATGCCAAAACATATGAGTTAACACTAGAGATTTTGAAGATGGATGAAGAATATAGAGAGGAGTTAATTTGAAGAAGCATAAAAGAGATAAGAGAGGGAGGAGAAGATATGGTAAACATTGAGAGGAGTTTTGAGGGTTATGGAAGGCTATTTGAATCATCATTTGATGCCAACATGATGTCATTTACAAAGACAAGAGAATCCCCTAATTTGAAGAGACACTATGGAGAGACACAACCCCTAGACCATGAGCCACCCCAAGTGCCATATAAAGTCAAGAGAATTTTAGTAGAGAAGGAAGATATTCAAGCAAACAAAGAAGAAGAAAGAATAGTAGAGATCTGGAGCAATTTTGCAGAAGTTTTAGGAGAGGAGTATTTTGAGATCCAAATACAAAGAGATAAGGGAAGACAAGGGAAGTGAGTGGATAGAAGAGAGTATAACCGGAAGAGCAGACTAGAAGAAACTCACCGCAAAGTACCAGAGATTGTGAGAAGATTAATCATGGTTAGCCTATCAAGTTACTTGTATTTGAGGACACTACTAAAGCAACAAAACACATTTTGTATTGGAGTCAATTTAGAACCAGAAGGGAGTAACAAGGGATGAAATCAAGCTATTTGACTTCATAGGCACCTTGCAAAATGAAGCATTGAAGTGGTCTATGAAGGCATACCTGAACAGTAACAAGGAGTGAGATGAGATCAAGCAGGCATTTTTGAAGAACTTTGGAGTTCTAGATGTTTTGACATAAGGGGTAAGTAAGATGAGAGATTTGATACAATTGAAGAAAGAATCAATAAAGGATTTTGATAAAAGATTCAAGGAGACAACTAGGAGATTGGAGGAACCATTGATTGAAAAGCAAAAGATAGAATGGTTTATTTTTGGAATAAGCCCTGAAATAAGGCCAACTCTAGATGGAAGGATCTTTGAGACATATACAAAAGTAGTGACACTAGCCTACCAGATAGAGTCTCAATCTTAGCATAGACAAGATAAGATGAAGGAAAAGCTAGAATTAGAGAAGTTAAAATTGGAATCGGAGTAATTGAAGCTGAGGCAGGATATATTGGTTAAATAGGAGGAGAATACATAGAAGCAAAGACCTAATATCTAGTGCTCATATTGTATAAGGGAAGGCCTCTTGAGAAATGAATGTCCTAAGATGAAAGTTGAAAGACAAGCTGTTGTAATACAAGAAAACACCAAAGCAACAATAAAATAGTCAATTCAGTATACTATGGATTATTTGGAGAATGGGATGACCATGAAACACTGAACTACCCTTCACAAAAATCCCAAAGGAAAAGAGACTTTGCTAATGAAGACAAGGAGCCATGGTATGGTGGACACACTACAAACTCTATGGAGAGTAGTAACATGACATGTGTGAAAGAAAGAAACTCAAATGATCATGACTACAAGCAAACAAGTTGGATAAATCAGAGGAATGTCAATGCCATACAAAATTCAAATTCTAGTGGTCCATCATATGGAAATAGCTATAATAATAATGATAGAGAATGGTGTGGAGGCTACAGAGGAGGTAGAGTCCATGGAAGAAGTCAAAGAAAGAGGGAGGATGCAACATGCTTCAATTGCGGTAAGCTAGGACACTTTACTAATGGATGTTGGCCTGAAATGAAAACATAGTGTTCATTTTGTAGTAGTATAGAGCATGACCTATTTTCTTGTGAGAGTGTGTTGGAAACAAGGTAAATAACTAAGAGGGGTGTAAATCAGTTATTTTAAATATTTTAACTTTCGTTTCTTCTTTAACAATAGTGCAACATCAAAACACATTAGCGTATATAATCATGAGAGCAGAAAGGAAATCAACACACATAACACAAGGATTTTTACGTGGAAAACCCTGTTAAGGGAAAAACCATGGTGTGACTAACCTAAGATTGTATTCTCTATTAAAAGAATAAGACGTACAAAATGGCACTTGCCAATTAGGGCTCACTGCCCAAGCACACTGCTCACAAGAGGCACCCTACTTACAAGAGACTCACTGTCTACAAGGTTATAGATGGTAACCAGATGTTTGAACTGAAGAGAGGCATCCACATATGCTAAGGTTTAGTTCTGGTTAGGCACAATACACTGATCTACTGTACTTCATTCTTCCTCTACTTTAGTGCTACTATTCTGTTACATACCAGACTTGTATTGCTACTTCCACACTTCTCTCTACCTTTTCTCGCACACTATATCACCACACACACCCCTTCAAACTGAAATCCATCTGGTACATATATTTACACCAAGGATTTTAACATCTTTCTAGTTGGCAACTGGAATACTCAAGATATTTACTAAACACTGGTCTGTCGGCTGAATCCATGTTTAATATGTGATGCGTATCAAAAACATAGACATAGAAGTCATCAATCATGTTGGCCAACCATGTATGATCCCTCAAATAGCTTGATCACCATCAATTTCTTATCTGGATTAAAGTCTGATGCTCTGCCGGTCAGTTCTGTTGGCAAGAGACACTATATGGATTCATGGTTGTTGTCATTGATGGCAACAAAGGTCATCCCACTTATCTGCAAGTCATGGTGTGCCTCTACCGGAAGTCAGAATGAAGAACTGTTGTGGTCCGGTGAACAAGAACAGAGCATGTGGCAAGGTCCGACAGATTGGTCCGGACCTCTAAGAGGAAATGTCTTGGTGCAGTGCGGATTTGGGGAAGTCAAGAGGACTACCTTGAGCAGTATATTCCAAGGATTTAGCCTCCGGTGATGGACAAAGAAAAAGATATGAATAGCTGAGTACCGGATTCCTGAAAGACAGTGAAAACAGAGGAAGAACTGACTGACTGAGCATCAGAATATTTTCCGGATGTGTTACTGTTGATGGTAAAGGTTGTGAAGGCATGAATCATGTTTGGCCGACACGATTAATGATATCTACAAGTATATGCTTGATCCGCATTGCTTGGTGAGCAAGGATTCAGCCGACAGAACAGAGTTTGTAAGAAACTAGACTGTTCCGGATGCCGACTAGAAAGGTGATGAAATTACTTGTGCGGATATATACAGAGGATGGATTTAGTTGTGAAAAGTGTGATTGTGTGATGGGGTATGCGAACAAGTATAAGGCAAAGCAGAAGTAGTAATAAAGATCCGGTATGTGAAAAGATAGCAGAATAAAGAACAGAGGAAAGATGAAGTGCAGCAGATCAGTGTACTGAGCTTAACTGGAACTAAACCCTAGCATATGTAGGTGCTTCCAATCAGTTCAAGTATTTTATAACATTCTTTGTAGACAGTGTGTCTCCTTGTAGGCAGTGGGCCTCTTTGTGAACAGTGTGCTCGGGCAGTGAGCCCTAATTGGCAAGTGCCATTTTTGTAACTCCTTATTCTTCTAACAGAGAATAATCTTTGGGTTAATCACCCCGTGGTTTTCTCCCTTAACCGGGTTTCCACGTCAAAAATACTGTGTCATGTGTTTCTCATTTCATGATAATGTTTGTTTGTTTAATTCAATGCTGCTTTGATTAATAAGAAAGTTCAAAAGAAGAAATAATTAGGATAACTGATTCACCCCCCCCTCTCAGTTATCAACAAGTTCTTCCTTAGTCTACTCTGCCTGTCAGGAACCCAACACTTAGATGCTCATATCTTTTCACTCATTCATCACCGGAGGCTCAATCTTTGGAATATAGTAGTCATGGTACTCCTTTTAACTTGTCCAAATCTGTAACTTCCTGAGTTACACCATCTGAGAGATCCAGACCTGATTGTTAGACCTTGCTACATGCTCTATTCTTGTTCACTGGACCAAAACATTCTTCGATCTTACTTTCGGTATAGTCATACTATGCTTTGCGGATGTGTGGGATAGACTTTGTTGCCATCAATGACAACAATCATGAAGCCAAACAGTGTCTCTTGCCAATAGAGTGCACAACAATACTTCCAAAATACACAACCACAATATAAGAGTGATGAGTTATAGAACCTAAATAATAAAAAAGGAGCAAGGATCATAATAAGGGCACCAAAAGACCAAGGAGCAAGAACTTGCTGGAAGAACAATAGAGAGGAGACAAACATATCTTCAACTGAGTCCACAGAAGAAGAAGAGTACTACTGGAGAAGTACACCAAAACATACTAGAAAAGATAAAAGGAAAAGAAAGGAGAAAGCTGTGGTAGTGACAAGACAAGGAGCAAATACTGGAAGACATTATATCATTGAAATTGAAGAGGAAGATAGTGAGGAGGATGAAGAATTTGTCCCTACTAAGAAGTAGCATGAAGAAGTAGTGAAGGAAGCTAAACAAACTATAAGAAAGGAAAAAGAAAAGGGAAAGCAATACAAGTAGTTTTTCACTGAAGGAGAAGTGGAGGCTCTCAAGCAATTAGCCCAATTGACACAACAACATAGACTCATTGAGAAACTGGAACGATTTTCTAAATACTGGAATAAGGAGCAAGGTTAGAAAAGTCAACTCTGGAGAATGGGAATGATAGATGGAGAATGGAAGACAAAACCACTTATGGTAGATGTTCGCATTAATCACCAAAAGGTCTAGAATGTCATGATAGATTTGGGAGAAAATGTTAACATGATAACAAAGAAGCTGTGGGAACAGTTAGGAAGACCTAAACTGTCAGAAATAACCTACAATATAATCTTAGCAGATGGATCTAACATGCAAACAATGGGAACATGGAAGTAAGCAGAAGTTAATCTAATGGGGATCAGACATGTCTTAGATTTTATTGGGTAGCCATGAAGGATCAAGGAGAAGCTTTCAATGCACTTTTGGGCTTGAGATGCTTTGTAGATGCAAACAGTGTCATAGACTCCTAGAGAGAAGAGTTATCATTTGCCAATGAGAACCAAGTTGTCAATATCCCTTTGGGATCATCTATGGAGGAAGCATATATAGAAGAAACTAATCAGGATGAAAATAGTGATAAGGATGCAAATTGAATGCATTTACAAGGAAAGAATTTTAATAAGTATTGATTCACAACCCCCCTCAGTACTTCTGTGTTCAACATAGTTTTTCTAAAAAATATGTGATTTTAGGAAAATATTAGGATTTCCCACAAATGGGACATACTATTGGGGTATATGCATGGAAATGGGGGACCAAAAGGGGGTCAAAAGTGACCACTTTTGTTTTTTCTGAAATTGGTAAAAATTGATCTTGGATGAGAAATTAAAGATATCTAGACTCAAAATTAGAAGATGTGATAAGAACAAGATTTGTAGTGCTCAAAATCTAGTTTCTAAACTACTATTTTTTTTAATAAAAATTGTGGAGATTAAGAGGATCAAATAGGAGAACACAAAGTGCTCCTATTTTTGTTAGAAAAAATAACATAGCGTCTGGTGTGCTCCCCCTACAATGTTGACCTTTTTGAAGTATTTTAGAAATTGCATCAATGGAAAATTAGCTAACATCACGTAGTTTAAGCCTGATTTGTTGACCAATTTGTTAATGAATACATAATTTTTTATGAATTTTCAAAGTGGACATGATGCAAGAGCATCCAGGTCCACAAGCAATCCTCATCAACCAAAAAGATTTCTTTTCTTTCTTGCTTTTTCCTTTTCCTTCTTATTTTGCTGTAGGAGTTGATGATCAAATTTATAGAGAATTTCCTATGAATTCTTGACCAAGTGTTGAATTGATCTTGAAGAAGATCTAAATGGGTTCTCACATTTCAATTTTGGTTAAGATCTAAGCTAAATTGGACAAGTTATGCAAAAGTGGGACTTTCAATGTCAACAGGATATGTGGGACTTTCCTTGCCATCAGGATATATGTAGATGATCCTTGAAATCCTAAAAAAATCCAAGTGATGATGTAATCTTGTTACAAAGCCAAATGGGTGTCCAAAGTTCCAAGTTGTGCAAGATTCTGAGAAAAATTGAGAAAGTTATGCTTAGGTGGAACTTTGGTCTACAACAGGATATGCGGCACTTTTATTTGCAATAGGATATATGCAGTAGACCCTAAAATCCATGCAATATCTAGTAGACCCCAAAATCCATGTAATATCCAATAGACCCTAAAATCTCTGCAATATGTAGTAGACCCAAAAATCCCCACAATATCTAGTAGACCCCAAAATCCCTGCAATATCTAATAGACCCCAAAATCCCCGCAATGTGTGGTAGACCCTAGAATCCTCGCAATATCTAGTAGACCCCAAAATCCCGCAATATCCAATAGGGTCACTTTTTTCCACTTTTTTACTCGAAAGCACTCAAAAAGTGACAAAAAAGGATTTTTACTACCTACTGTAAGGAAAGCATAGGTGCAGAATACAGCTTCCCTAATGACAATTCAGAGAGGATAATGTAGACAGGTAACTTTCAATTCAAATACAAAGATAAACATACCAGAAAAATAGAATAAACATTCAAGACAACAAAAATGACACCAGATTTATGTGGGAAAACCCTTTCGGGTAAAAAACCCACCACCACAGGAGAGACTATCTTTATTACAGTAAACTTAATGGTTACAATAAAGATCCCAGCTCTTTTGCTCAAGTATCGATTCTCTACAATTATACAAAACCGTTCACCTCATCTGTACATCTATAGAGCAAACTGTATAATCAAATCTCTTCATCAATAATCAATGACACCCGCAGATCTTTATTTTTTTTATTTCCAGTCTTCAAGAGCAAATATAGTTATTCAAGTTTTGCCCTAACAGATCAATCTGACTTCCCCAGCGCCGCTACCTTCAAATCATTGTAACTGTTCACATTCTCGCAAGATGTTTAATCCCACATGCACAAGGTCGTAGACAACATTCCGGTTTATATCTCCAAACTCTCAGTAATATCATCGTTGGCAATTTTGTTGCCAACGATGCCAAACTATAGACTCATCGGAATAACCTACACCATTGGCGACCACTTCACTTCCTACATCGATCGTTCCATGTCTCAGTGATGTCTTCAACTTAGCATATACATAACATGACTTACTATAGCTGGTAATCCAATGTATCTTGCCTCGATGTCACCGATATAGCCGATCATCCCTTGTATCTAACTCACTGTATCTTTGCAATGTACATTCGCAACATACAAGCTCGACATACAATTGCAGTATACACACAAAATGATACTCACATGCATTTGCAGTATACACATGAAATGTTCACAACATACATTTGCGATATACACACAAATTGTATATTCAGTGAAACAACACGAAATTCACGCCGATACATTCATATCGTTGAAACCTTGCATATCAGCCAAGGGCTTCCGAACTCCTGCCGATAGTGAAAGTCTTTTCGATGACAGCGGCCATTGGTGAAACACATGCTATCGGTAGAGCTTAACAAGGATACACCGATAGTGTTTAGTCAACCCGATGAACAAAAAACATGATATGAACAAAACCAATGATTAAATAAATGAGGTCCAAGTAGTAACTTGAGACATTCGACTATTGAGCACTATGGGCCCGAAGACCCATTTCATCTGAACACCATTTGAACTTGGCTGTGCTCACTGGTTTAGTTAAGGCATCAACGACATTTTCCAAAGTGTTAACCTTTTCCAGCTTCACCTTCCTGTCTTCCACTGTATCACGAACAAAGTGATATTGGACATCAATATGTTTTGTCCTAGCATGAAATGTAGGGTTTTTCACCAAACATATAGCACTTTGACTGTCACAATGTATTTGTATCTGCCCTGCATTAAAACCAACATCAAAACACAACCTCTTCAACCAAATAGCTTCTTGGCATGCACGAGTAGCTGCCATGTACTCTACCTCTATTGTGGACAAAGCGACTACAGCCCACTGCTTGCTCATCCAACTGATAGCACCACCATTTAACGTGAATACATATCCACTAGTGGATCTTCTACTCTCAATGTTCCTTGCCCAATCAGAATCAACATATCCCTAAATGCTGATAGATTTCTAAGAGCCAACTGAGTTTCCATGATAGCAAATAGCATAATCAGAAGTTCCCTTCAAATACCTCATGACTCTCTTCATAGCATCCCACTGTGACCTGCCTGGATTTACCATAAACCGGCTCAAAACTCCCACTACTTGGGCAATGTTTGGTCTGGTACAGACCATTACGTACATTAAACTGCCAACAACACTTGCATAAGGCACTTTTTTCATATCGTCAATTTCATTTGAAGATTTTGGACAATCTTCAACAGAGAGTTTCGTTCCCTGCAAAACTGGAACAACTAACTGTTTAGAATCAGACATATTAAACTTATCAAGAACATTGGTAATATACTTGATCTGGTTGAGCCAAAGCTTTCTCTTTGATCTGTCCCTTTTGATTTCCATTCCCAGAATGTACTTCGCTGCCCCCAGATTCTTCATTTCAAATTTCAAGGACAACTAAGATTTTAATTCTGAGATCATCCCATTACCATTGCCAATGAATAACATGTTATCCACATACAGTGCAATTATGTTAATCTGATCACCATTAGTTTTATAATAGACACAATGATCAAACTTAGATCTCATGTATCCCAAAGATAGAACATACGTATTGAATTTTTGATACCACATTCTGGGAGATTGCTTCAAGCCATAAAGAGACTTTTTAGGTTTACATACCAGATGTTCTTTACCTTTTTCCACAAAATGCTCTGGCTAGGACATATAAATTTCTTCTTCAAGATCCCCATGAAGAAATGTTGTCGTCACATCCATCTACTCAATTTCAAAGTCATACGCTACTGCAAGTGACAACAAAAATCTAATGGATGTCAGCTTAGCTACAGGAGAAAATATTTCTCCATAATCTATACCTTCCTTTTGGGAATACCCCTTAGCAACCAGTCTTGCCTTGTACTTTTCAATAGGACCATCTGGACCATATTTCTTTTTAAATACCCACTTACAGCCCACAGGTTTTCTACCTTCAGGCAAGGGCACTAGATCCCAAGTTCCATTTTTCTCCAACGATGACATTTCGCTATCCATGGCTTCCAACCAAGAATTTGAATCAGGTAAACTAATAGCTTCTTTCACAGTCCTAGGTTCATCAGTATCAGTAAGCAAAGCCTAGGCACAACTTGAATCAAGTACTAAAAATCCATACCTATTTGGTTGTCTTCTTTCACGTGTAGATCACCTTAATGGCTGAGGTGCTCATTCAAGTTCTTGCTCTGGATCTGAATCTTTAGAGCTACCCGAACTCACATCTAAATCATCTACACTTGGTGTTTTTTGTCCCTCTTTTACAAGGGTCGGAGGAATATTAAAAACACTCTTTTCTTTTTTCTCTTCTATCTTCTCTGGATGAGGATCAATAACCAAAGGTTTCAGCTCTCTAAAAATCACAGTCCTACTGTAAATTATTTTTTCAGTTTTAGGATTCCAAAGCTTGTACCCTTTAACACCGACTCCATAGCCAATAAAGATATATTTGACTGCCTTGTAATCCAGCTTAGACCTTTTTACCTCAGGAATATGAGCATATGCCTCACAGCTAAAGACACGAATATGTCTTAGAGAAGGCTTCTTTCTAGACCATGCTTCCATAGGCGTCTTATCAACCAATGCCGAAGTAGGAGAACGATTCAGTAAGTAACAAGCTGTAGCAACTGTCTCAGCCCAGAACCTTTGTTCAAGACCATCATAACTCAACATACTTCTTGCTTTCTCCATCAATGATTGATTCAACCTTTCAGCAACTCCATTTTGCTGTGGAGTATAAGGTGTTGTCTTATGCCTTTTTATTCCATGATCAAGAGAAAATTTATCAAAATCTGCATTGCAATATTCACCATCGTTATCTATTCTCAAACATTTTATTTTTCTACCAGTCTGATTTTCCACAAGATTTTTAAATTCTTTCAACCGAGTGAACACTTTTGATTTATTTTTCAAAAAATATACAAATGCCCTCCTTGAATAATCATCAATAAATGACACATAGTATCTTGATTTAGACAGAGAAGGAACATCAAATGGACCAAAAACATCAGAATATACATAGTCCAGAACACTAGAAGATTTATGAGAACTAGAGTAAAATGAAACATGGTTTTGTTTTCCATATATGCAATGTTCGCAGAAATTAAATTCTAGATTACAATCAATCAGCCCATCTACCAAGTTTTTGTTCTTCAAGGTTTTTAAACCTTTTTCACCTATGTGACCAAGTCTATGATGCCAAAGCATTGTTTTCTCTGCAGGAAGTTTAACTTCCATAGAGTTTGCATCATGTGTTACAATAGTAGCTTTTTCAGATTTTACAGAGACATTATTACAGCACACTGGTTTAGCATCTAACTTATGCAAAGTACCAATGTGTTCACCCTTTGCCAGAACAATAGAACCTCTAGTCATCTTACAACCACCATTCACAAAAGTAACTTACACTCCAACATCATTAAGCTTACTAACAGAAAGTAAATTTTGAGCCAGACCTGGTATATGTAGTACTCCATTCATTCCCTTTATTCTGCCATTCTAGAACTGAATTCTGACTCTTCCTCAGCCAACAATTTCTAGTGTCGAATCACTTGCCAGGAATACCTTCCCACCAGCATACGGTTCATACTTAGTGAACCATTCTCTATGAGATGTCATATGAAAAGACGCTCCTGAATCCACCAGCCATACATCTTCAGATGCAGGCATTGCCAAGGTAGTAATGAAGGCATTAGAATCACTTTGAGAAGAATCAGTGTCAGAGAAGTTCTTCTTTTTCTCCTCTTTGCAGTCTTTTTTGATGTGTCCTTTCTGCCCACAATTCCAACACTTCACCTTGGACTTTTTTCTAGGAGATTTTGATCTCCCCTCTGATTTGGACTTAGACTTCTTGTCCTTCTTCTTATCTCTTTCCTTTGATCTACCTTGAACGGACAGGGCCTCTTTGGCCGTCTCAAAAGATTTCCTCTGCATCTCTTCAAATAATAGCGAGGCAACAACTGCTTTAGTTGTAAACGTGGTTGTTGTACTTCCAATAGCCATCACAAGATTATCCCATGAGTTAGGTAAGGAACATAACATAAGCATACAATGGTCCTCTTCTTCTATTTTTACACCTACAGAAGTCAACTGTGCAACAATTGTATTAAATGTGTTTAGATGATCTGCTACAGATGCTCCTTCATCCATCTTCAGAGAGTACAACTTCTTTCTGAGGAACAGTTTATTCACCAAGGACTTGCCTTGGTAAATATCTCCCAACTTCTTCTAGAAATCTTTGGTTGACTTCTCTTCATGGAAGTTCAATAGAATAGAATCCACTAAACTTAATCTTATCAATCCTCTGGCTTTCCTATTTGCTAGGTCCCAATCTTCTTGCTTCATGGCTGAAGGTTTAACCCCAGACACAGCAACCCAAAGATCACTGTCGACCAACATATCTTCAACCTTAAGTTTCCACAACTCAAAGTTTGTGGCATTGAACTTATCAATGTCTATTTTTCTTGATGTACTTGCCATCTTATTTAACACAATAGACTGCTACAGAACTCCCACTCACAGAACTGACACAAAAAACCCAACCTACCAACAACGATAACAAAACTGGCTAGGCTCTGATACCACTTGTAAGGAAAGCACAGGTGCGGAATACAACTTCCCTAATGTCAATTCAGAGAGGATAATGTAGACAGGTAACTTTCAATTCAAATACAAAGATAAACATACCAGAAAAATAGAATAAACATTCAAGACAACAAAGAATGACACTAGATTTACATGGGAAAACCCTTTCCGGTAAAAAACCCACCACCACAAGAGAGACTATCTTTATTACAGTAAACTTAATGGTTATAATAAAGATACCAGCTCTTTTGCTCAGGTATCGATTCTCTACAATTATACAAAACCGTTCACCTCATCTGTACATCTACAGAGCAAACTGTATAATCGAATCTCTTCATCAATAATCAACAACACCCGCAGATCTTTATTTTTTTTATTTCCAGTCTTCAAGACCAAATACAGTTATTCAACTTTTGCCCTAACAGATTGATCTGACTTCCCCAGTGCCACTGCCTTCAAACCATTGTAACTGTTCACATTCTCGTGAGATGTTTAATCCCACATGCACAAGGTCGCAGACAACATTCTGGTTTATATCTCTGAACTCTCAGTAATATCATCATTGGCAATTTTTTTTGCTGACGATGCCAAACTATAGACTCATCGGAGTAACCTACACCATCGGCAACCACTTCACTTCCTACACCGATCATTCCATGTCTCAGCAATGTCTTCGACTTAGCATATACATAACATGACTTACTATAGCCGGTAATCCAATGTATCTTGCCTCGATGTCACTGATATAGCCGTTCATCCCTTGTATCTAACTCATTGTATCTTTGCAATATACATTCGCAACATACAAGCTCGACATACAATTGCAGTATACACACAAAATGATACTCACATGCATTTGTGGTATACACATGAAATGTTCACAACATACATTTGCGATATACACACAAATTGTATATTCAGTGAAACAACACAAAATTCACACCGATACATTCATATCATTGAAACCTTGCATATCAGCCAAGGGCTTCCGAACTCCTGCCGATAGTGAAAGTCTTTCCGATGACAACGACCATCGGTGAAACACATGCTATTGGTAGAGCTTAACAAGGATACACTGATAGTGTTCAGTCAACCCGATGAACAAAAAACATGATATGAACAAAACCAATGATTAAACAAATGAGGTCCAAGCAGTAACTTGAGATATTAGGTCTCTTCACCTACACGACCAATCCAAGAGCCATTTAATGACTGACAAGTGTCCTATTCATGTGATGAGTGTGGTGGTTTCCTCAAATGCATATAAATAGGGGAATTTCACACTAAAAGAGGTTGACTTCTCATAGTGAGTTTTTTTGGCTTCTGCTGGAGGATTATTTTTAGTTTTCATAGGAGAGCTAGGTTAGTTTGATTTGACTACTAGACTGATTGTAAATCTTAGGCCAAGGCATGTATTAAGACCATTGTATTAATGTTGTAATGTTTTCTATTGCATATGAATAAAGAATTATTTGTTCATTGTTGTGTGTTGTTCATTTTGCTATCTGGTTCAATAGCTTGTCAAGGCCCCTGGACCTTGATTTGCATCAAGTGGTATCAAAGATTAGGCTTGCAATTCCTTGAGGTTGTGGGTTTGTTGTGTAAGGGACCCTAAGGAGATTATTGTAGGTAGAGTGAAGAGAAAAACCTACAACTACAAAGGGTCTACAAACATGGAACACCGACCAAGAGGAAGAAGAGGAGTTGCTCCAAGAGTTGGGGATGCAATGTTGGTAGAGATGCTAAGAGGCATCAACAACTAGGATGGATGCAATGGAAAGAATACAATGTTGAGTACCTGTAGAGGATCTGAGTGATAATGAGGAAGATGTTAGTGAAGAAGTAGAAGAAGGAGAAGATGGATATGAAAGAAGGTTTCTGAGTACAATGACAAAGCATGCTAGTAAACCTTGTGTAGAGTTACCCAGTTACAGTGGTAATCTAAAACCAGATGAGCTAATAGACTAGATTTTAGAGATGGAAAAGTATTTTGAGTTGGAATCTATTAAATACCCTAAGAGGGTAAAACTTGCAGCTGTAAAGCTGAAGGGACATGCATCTCTGTGGTGGGATCATGTGCAAATTGAGAGATAGAGAAAAGGAAAGGAAAAGATTAAAACCTGGGAGAGGATGTTAACTAAGTTGAAGGCATAATTTTTGTTTGTAGACCATCAAGTCACCATGTTTAAGATGTTGCAGAACCTCAAGCAGAGGGAGAAAAGTGTGGAAAACTATATCGAAGAGTTTTAAAGATTGAACATCAGGGATGGTCACATTGAAGATGATGCTGAGAAGGTCTCCAGGTATGTAAATGGTTTTCATTATTTTATCCAAGATGAAATTAGCATGGTCAGAATTATCAGCATAGAAGAAGACTATCAATTTGCATTAAGGCAGAAGAAAAGATCTCTAGAAGGCATAATATCTTGTTGGCAAGAGACACTACTATGAAGAAGACTGGAATGTTGCCATTGATGGAAACAAGGGAAATAGGGTGACAAGAAGACATCATTCCAGAAGACCAACTAGGATTGGCAACAAAGCACAAATGTATTCAAGTTTGGAAGGCCAAAATAACTAAGTATGGACACTATTCAGAGTAAGGGACATAAAGTGAATCAGTATGCCTCCGCAGATGAAGACCTGTAAATGCAGTTCATGTATGATGACTCATAGCTATTTGATGATGATATACTCTAGTGTTCAAGTCATGACTTCCTCTGGAAGTCATTTGGAGAAAATGTCTAAGTCTGGATGAACAGAGGTAAGACAAGGAATGTGTACAGTGCAAGTAAAAGGGTCCAATTCCTTTGCAAATGCATATTTTATTTTATGGTTCTAAGGGCACTAAGAGACATGTCATGACTACCTAAATCTAGGATTATAGCTCTTGAAGTTCAATAGATCACATTCTACAAGCTTTCCAGTATCGGCTTCCAGTTTGACAATATTTCTCTGTGACAGTGCAATAGTTCCAAGATCCGCATTTTGACATACAAGTTTATCTGGTTCTATAGATCTAAAGGCTTGTTAAGAGGTTCGTAATGATTGTTGGATATGATTTATTGAGTCGTTTGTGGTCCGCAATATGAGCTATGATAAGATAGATGAATTGACCAAGTATGTTCCTAAGGAACAAGATGACAAGCATGGTAGATCCTTATGCAGAGAAGTTACAGCATCTGGATAATTAATCTAAGTGATTATATGATTGGCGCTGACCTATGTGAATATTTGTACATGTTTGTTTGAGTCTACAATATAGATTGTACACAAGATCAAGCCAACAGAGTACAACTTCTTGCTTACACATTTTAGGTTTATCTTGCCAACCTGATTAAGAGATAAATGTTGTTGCAGATATATATCTGATGAATTTCATTTTGGTGTGGTGTGACAAGAGTGAATAAGGATTGTGTGTGTGTGATTGATGCGAGCATGAGAATAGAAAAGCAGAGATAGAAGATCAGTGATGATGAAGACTCAGGATTCAGTATTCAGTTGCTAAATGACTGCACCTTGGCATACTATTGCAATACTCACATTTCTTATATAATTTCACTTGTACTTGGTAGTGAGCCTGATTACAAGCAACCATTAGGGTTTAGTATCCCTCATTGTAATCTTTCTAGGTTTAGGGTTGAGGCAGTGAGCCTGCTAGACCTAGTTTTACTTTATGGCAGTGAGCCAACATGTTCTAGGCACATGGAGTGACCAAGCCTAAACATCACCATTTGTAAAAGATTGCAATATATATTGAGAGCTAATCCTCTCTGTGGGTTTTCCCTTTCTTGGGTTTTCCACGAAAAAATATGGTGTCTATGTGTCATGTTTATGTGGCTTGTATTTCTGTGGTTACTTTGCTTTCTGATTATTAAAGTTGGTATTTGGTTTAATTGTTTAAGTTTCAGAATACTGATTCACCCCCCTCTCAGTATTCAACAATTGGTATCAGAGCAAGGTTCCTTAGAAGAGGCCTAACAACCTAAGGAAGATTTGGGGTAGTGTAATCATGCTAGCAAGAAGATTTAAAAATTACTAAAGCAACAAGGAACTAGAAGCAACCCTTATTGATCTTGAAAAATCTAAGGTAGAAATCAAGGATCTAAAAGCTAATATTCAAGAAACTGATGAATGCATACTAAAGCTAAGAGAGAAAGTCAAGAAATTCAAAGAGAAAAGCAAGGAGTTAAATGATCAACTAGATGAAGCACATGAAATCCTAAATGGTTTGACACTGGAAGTTGAAAAGAAGGAAGAAATTGAAAGGCATCTAAACCAAGTTGTTAAGGATAAATTAGAGGAATGTGAAAAATTGGGCAAAGAAGTGCTACTTCTAAAATTTGATCTGGAAGTAGCCAAGAATTATGAAGAAAAGTTCAAGATAAGTTCTGCAAAGCTTGATGAGATGATTGCCAGTCAAGAGAGTCCTGATGATAAGAAAGGTTTAGGATTTGAGAAAGGAGAAAGTTCAAAATTTGGTCAAGCAAACTCTAAGTTAAAGCAAAATAGAGGGAACCGGTTAAGAAATTAAAGAAGAAGACCTAGAAGACTTCCGGTCAGGCAACCAAATGCTCAAAAGTATCCATCTTTCAATGGTCACAATTTTAATTGCAATAAGTTTGGTCATAAGGCTACTCAGTGCATAAGTAGAATAACTTAGAATGCTCCATCCTTTTCTGGTCAATGTTTCAATTGCAAGAAAATTGGTCACAAATCAAATGAATTCAAAAATATGGTAAGGAATGGTTCCTACAATGCAAGGAATAATAAATCATTCAATGGAAAGTGTTTTGCTTGCAATAGATTTGGACATATGGCTAATCAATGCAGATCAAATCCAATCAATAGAAGGAATCAAAGACAAAAGAATGTTGTGTGCTACAATTGCAAAAAGCATGGACATATTGTAAGAATCTGCAGAAGCAAAAATGTGAAAAGAAACTACCTTACTAAAGAAAGGAAAATAGAGGAGAGGAATGATAAGGGAAAAGAAAAGGTTGATCTGGTTAAAACTTAGAAAGAAATGGACAAGATCTGGATCAAGAAAGAAGTAATGAAGTTAATGATAGATCTGCACCAGCATTTGGTGCAGATACTTCCTCTGGGAAGTAAATTGGGAGCTCTGGCTCAGGGGGAGCAGTGTTGAAAATCCAAAACCCCTAGCTAGATAGTTAGTGCTAGAATCTGACACGAGGATATGTGGTGGAATCTGACATGAAAAATCTTTTGAAAAAAAATCTGGAAGAGAATAAGTCTGTGTAGTATATTGTGTAGCAATTCTGATTGACTGTATCTATCAAAGTAAAGTCAAGTAGCTTTTGAGAATGAGCATTTATGACAATTAGGTCAAGTGCGAAGGATAAAAAGAAAACTCATTTGCATTATAACTCACTTTGCATTAAAGCTATCAGATATCCAAGAGAGATTGAAGCAACTTTTCAAGCATCAATAGAGATTCAGAGAACTCAGAGTGCTCCAGGCGAAGGAAACCCTAATTTAGCATAGCAAGGTATTTATCGTTGGAACCTTATTGAATCTTTGCAATGGCAACCCCACAAGTTGTTGATATTACTAAGCGACCATGACCCAAATTCAAGAAACATCCCTTCAAAGCAACAAAAGTTGATCCAATGGGTGCATTTTTAGAAGTTCCACACAGAGTTTTGCATGCAGAAGATGTTAGGGCATATATTCATGTTGCAATAGAAGAGCATGGAGAAAGCAAAATCATAGATTTATTTCTAGATCACTTGTGTGATGGAGGTTATGATCTAAAAAATGAATACAAGGCATTGGAAATAAAGAAATTCATTCAATACATTGATTTCCTAACATTCACCGAGGATGAATGGGTCTGGTATGTTTTGAGCAAGGTTCATGATGATTTCATGTGGCTCAAGAGACCTTTTAAGATTACAAAAGATGCTATAAGGATAATAACTGGATTAAACTCCACCAGATTGATACTAATGTTGAAAGTTGTGAAGAATGATAAAGTGATGGCGGCCACTAGAGAAAAGTTTGACAAAAGGGCCCTAACAATCAATGATATTGAAAACCATGCAGTTAGATTTGCATCCATGGTTATTAGATACAAAGTTTATTTCTCAAACCGGGAAAATTTAGTCTCTGGTACAGCAATCTATACATCATTTGAGATGGTGAAGGAAGATGCAGAGTATGATCTTTGTGAACTGCTCTGACAACAATTGATGGAAAATTTAAGGAATACCAAAGAACAAAAATATCCATTCAAATATGGTACATTGATTATCTATTTATTCTTCTACTACATACAATAGTTACTAGGTATGAATAATCTACTCTGGACAAATGATAAATTTGTTGCAGTTCAAATTAGAAATCATATGAATAGCATAGGTAGTATTGATGCCCAGAACTTAGCACTATGGGTGTTCCAAATATGTGCCTAATCGGTGTTGTCATTGATGTCAACATATCCTTTTTGTTATTGGTGTCAACTGTACCTATTTAGAAGACCTATATGTTGAGGATATTGAGAAAATTAGCTTCTCCAGAAGAGACAAGTAAGTTACATATCTCTTTGTAAAAGACAGTGAAGATAGTGCAGTTCAGTGAAGAAGATTGTTCTGCATTCCTAGCGAGATGAAGATTAGAGTCTATGGACCAAAGGATTGTGTAGAGGATCGTCTAAAGTTACTCCAGTCAAGATTTGAGAGGTCTGCATGAAGGATTAATGAAGTTATGGTCATCTGAGTAGAACTAGGTTTTGTAGCTGTTCAGAGTTGACAGAGTGATAGAAATTTGGTCCGGATTGATCCGCATTGAAATATTATGGTCTACAGATCTAGAGGTGTGTTTGGGATGTCAGTGTGTATCCTCAACTCAAGTGGTTCATGGTTTGGAGGTCCGCATGCAATCTTTCTAGTATGACAGTCATGGCAGTTAGTGTTCTTGAGGTTTCAAATGAAGGTGTAAGTGTTTCTAATGATCTGAGGTGGTACGGTTGTTCCTGTTGATTTCATTGTGCTTGTGGTGGTCTCTGGATCATGTTCCTACTGTGTTGGTGGTTCGCATTGAGGATTGAACTCGTGGTTGAAGATTTGCCCTTGGGTGTTGCTGTTCTTTCTAGTCTTGGCCGACCGGATGCTTTGTGCATGTTGTGGGTGATCTAAGAGAGGTTATATGAAGTATGGCATGTTGTTCAAGGAAGATTTAGATCCCAACTATGTTTGGATGACAGTATAGTGATTCACATTAAGTCAATGCCGACCTTGATGTTTATTCCAAGGTTGATGAAGCATATAAATATGTGTGGTTGAGTTGTGGAAATGTATCCTTGTGCGAAAATGACAAAATTCTAAGAAAGGAAGAAAGGCAGAGCAGAGAAGAGGAAGAGAAGAAAAGGAAGAGCAGTAAAGCATGAGGAGATAATGAAGAAGTGTTTGGGGGCAGAGAAAAAGTATTGTGCGCTTCAATGAAAATGAACCTTGCATGAAGAAGATGATGTTTTCTAGTTCAATCTTTCTATGATAAACATATAAATATTTCTGTAGGCAGTGAGCCTCCTTGAGTAGTGAGCTCTGAGCAGTGTGCCTTGAAGGCATGTTCCTTCCCCATTTTCTATTCTTTTAACAGAGAATAAATCTTGTGAGTTAACCCCCACTGTGGTTTTTCCCTTAACTGGGTTTCCACTTAAAAATCTTGGTGTTATGTGTGTTGACTTTGTTTCTGCTCATGTGTTATGATTCATTCTTTCATGGTTATATAATTCATCTATTATTAAGTGGTAAAGAAGTTAAATTACAACAAAAGATAAAAGTTTTTGTGACAACTGATTCACCCCCCCTCTCAGTTGTCTGCCCTAATATCAATAATGGGGCTATTTCAAATTTTTTAAAAAGTTAATGCAAGCTAGGGAAAGAATCCCCAGTGTAGTTGTTGATAAATATAAGGATACTATCTACTTCATTGTCACAAAAGATCAGTGTTTGATGGAGGCCGTTGAGCCTAGAACTGTATGGGTTATGCCTATGGGATATGAGGTAGATGGAGGAGTATTAGAAAACTATGTTCAATATGTATTAAGCAAACACAAAGATCCCAATGAAGAAAGATTTGGGACTTATGAGGAATTGTATGAAAAAAACTCATGTTGAAGTGAGAAAGCCTGAGATCTCTAGGAAAATGCAGAAAGTGGTAGAAGCTATTGCCCTGAAACATGGATTCACAAAAGAACAAGTAACAAAGTAAAGAGAAAATGCACAAGCTAATAAGGAAGCAAAATAAAAGAGTAAAAGTGAATCAATTGGTGCTCTAGAAGAGCACAAAAGTGAACAAGAAAAACTAGAGGTAACAAGAAGGAGAACCAGAGGATTTACCTCTGCAAAAGCTGCATCCACTCCCTCCGATCCCACACCATCTGTAAGTGTGGAAATTCCTACTACTGGCCACAAAAGATAGAAGACCAAGGCTAAAAGAATGCATGCAAGAATTGCAGTTGATGAAGAAGAAATAGAGTTAGGTGAAGAAGTAAAGAAGATGAAAACTGAGGCTACAAAAGCCTCCAAAACTAGCAAAAAGAAACCCTCCGGTAAGGGTAAACCTAGGAAAAGGCAAAACAAGATGTGCCTCAGACACAAGAAACAACCATAAGTCTTGAATATGTTCTCAAAGCCATAATAGTGGATGACAATATGAAGCCTATTGCATAATTATATGATGAATATAATGATCCAAACAAGAAAATCATTGAGACTGCTGTTGTAGAGTATATGAACATCTACAACAGGGCCCTAATTGAAATAATTGATGATCTTCCACATAGCCTAGCAAGCACAATGTATGCAAGAAAGGAAGTGGCCATGACAAAGGATGTTGAACTAAGGGAGCACTCTTTAATAAAACTATGTCTGAAAATCACTTTAGAAGAAAAAGTAAAGATATCTAAAGAAATTCATAGCAAATTCAGGTCAAAGAAAACAATGAATGCTCTAATGACAGGAGAAATTGAAAAAGTGGTAAAGGAAACTGAAGAAATCACTCTGAACACATTAAGGGAATTCAATCTTCCAACCATTTTTGACAATGAAGAAACAGATGTTGGAAATAATACATTTGCTCCAGAAGTAAATCTTGATCAAGAAATAGATGAAGGTGTCAGAGTGACTGAGGAGAAAGAAGTTCCTACTAAAACAAGATTCTCTTTGGAATATCAAGCTGAAGATAAAATTGACAATGAAAGGGCTAAGGAGGAATAGGCTAAGGAAAATCCTTCATCGGAGTAGAAAAAGGACTCTAATAAGGACATGAATCTAGATGATCTAGAATAGAGCTTGAAAGAAGAAGTCTCTACTACACCAAGAGACACTACAGAGTCGGTTAAAGAAATTTTGGAGAAAGAGAAACAAGTTTTGGATGAACCTGTGTTTCTACATGGTCCAATAAACTTGGACACAATGTCCCCTATACAAAAATTTAGATTGACATCAATTGCACAGGCAAAAGCAAGAGAGGAAATGTTGAAGTCTCACATAGAGGATAGTGAGCTCATTAGTGAGGCATCTAGCATTTTGGAGAAGTTGATGCCAATATACCAGAAGGATACTTCTCTGTCATCAGAAAATCAACTCAAAGGACTATTAAACTCTGTAAGTAAACATTTTGAATCCTTTGAGAAATCTACAGACATAAAAGTTAGGAAAGAGTTTAATGAGAAAAGATTGAGTGAGTTGAAGAAGATGATAGTTGATGACAAAGCCCAACTAGATAATAGAATAAAAGGCATTTAGAGTACCATTAAAAAAGTTGGTAACATATATAAATTTTGTTTATCCTGGCTGGAAGTCACAAAGAAAATAGAAGAAAAGATCAAAGAGTTGGAGTAAAAACTGAGGAACACTTCTAAGGCATATGATTTGGTAGTAGAATCAGTTAGTACCAAGGAAAGTCAAGTCATCAACCTTCATGATGAATTGAACAATCTAATAAGTGAGAAGGAAAAAATCAAAAATAAAATGTGTTAGCTAAGAGGAATAATCAGTCCTAAGTTGGATTCTATGTTCAACTAGCAGCTAAAGCACAAGTAGCTTCACAATTTGACACACCTTCTGATCTCCACAAGGCAGAAACTGTAGTTTTTCTACTCAGTGGTCACATTCAAATTTTGGACAATGTCAAGGAATGCCAGGATGGTGAGCCGGCCCAAATAAAGAACATTTTCAATGACATCCTCTAGCACATGTAAAATAAAGTTGAAGATTGTACCTGTACATATGCGGCAGAGTATAGCAGTAGAGTATAGCAAATTTTGTAGTTTTGACAATTTTTGACTCCAAGACCTACACCTTTGCCATTGATGTCAAAGGGGGAGAAGAAGATTAGTGAAAAATGGGCAAACATCTTAGGCAGAGAAGAAATATAGAGTGTATATAAAAAGGGGGAGCAGTCAAGGCAGTCAAACATTTTTTACTAAGTGTTGCCATCAATGCCAAAGGGGGAGATTGTTGGCAAGAGACATTGCTATGAAGAAGATTGGAATGTTGTCATTGATGGTAATAAGGAAAATAGGGTACATTAGCATGATAGGAAGACATCATTCCAAAAGACCAACTAGGATTGGCAACAAAGCACAAAATTATTCAAGTCCAGAAGGCCAAAATGACTAAATATAGACAATTTTCAGAGTAAGGGACAGAAAGTGAATCGGTATGCCTCCACAGATGAAGACCTGTAAATGCAGTTCTGGTAAGATGATGCATAGCTATTTGATGATGATATACTCTAGTGTTCAAGTCATGACTTCCTTCGGAAGTCATTTGGAGAAAATGTCTAAGTCTAGATGAACAAAGGTAAGACATGGAATGTGTACAGTGCAAGTCAAAGGGTCTGCATTCCTCCACAAGTGCATATTTTGTTTTGTGGTTCTAAGGAAACTAAGAGATATGTCATGAATACCTAAATCCAAGATTATAGCTCTTGAAGTTCAACAGATCACATTCTACAAGCTATCCAGTATTAGCTTCCAGTTTGACAGTATTTCTCTGTGACAGTGCAATAGTTCCAAGATCCGCATTTTGACATACAAGTTTATCTGGTTCCATGGATCTAAAGGCTTGTTAAGAGGTAAGTAATGATTGTTGGATATGATCTTTTGAGTCTTCTATGGTTTGCAATATGAGCTATGATAAGACAGAGGAATTAACCAAGTATGTTCCTAAGGAACAAGCTGACAAGCATGGTAGATCCTTATGCAGAGAAGTTACAGCATCTGGATAATTAATCTAAGTGATTATATGATTGGGGCCGACCTATGTGAAGATTTGTAAATGTTTATTTGAGTCCATAATATAGATTGTACACAAGATCAAGCTAACAGAGTACAACTTCTTGCTTACACATTTTAGGTTTAGCTTACCTACCTGATTAAGATAAATGTTGTTACGGATATATATATCTAATGAATTCTATTTTGGTGTGGTGTGGCAAGAGAAAAGAAGGATTATGTGTGTGTGATTGATGTGAGCATGAGGATAGTAGAGCAGAGATAGAAGATCAGTGATGATGAAGACTTAGGATTCAATATTTAGTTGCTAAATGACCGCACCTTGGCATACTATTGCAGTACTCACATTTCTTATATAATTTCATTTGTACTTGGCAGTGAGCCTGACTATAAGCAACCATTAGGGTTTAACAACCCTCATTGTAATCTTTTTAGGTTTAGGGTTGAGGCGGTGAGCCTACTAGACCTAGTTGTACTTTATGGCAGTGAGCCAACATGTTCTAGGCCCGTGGAGTGACCAAGCCTAAACATCACCATTTGTAAAAGATTGCAATATATATTGAGAGCTAATCCTCTCCATGGTTTTTCCCTTTCTTGGGTTTTCCACGTAAAAATTTGGTGTCTATGTGTCATGTTTATGTGGCTTGTATTTATGTGGTTACTTTGCTTTCTGATTATTAAAGTTGGTATTTGGTTTAATTGTTTAAAATTCAGAATACTGATTCACCCCCCTCTCAGTATTCAACATAGCTCTAGGGGAAGAGGTAAATCCTCCAAAGGAAGAGGGCAGTCAAATCTAGGATATGGTTCTTAGGATAAGCAAGGAGAAATGAGTTCTTATACCAATACCCAAGAAGGTAGAAGAAGGGGTGATTACTCCTAAGGTAGAGGAAATTTTGGAAGAGGAAGAGGATTTAGTGGAACATGTTTTTAGTGTGGACAGATTTGACATAGGGCATTTGAAGGTCCCCAAGTACAACAAAGTAGTGGCAAAGATAAAGAGACTAGAGTCCATATAGCACAAACTGAGGAGGAGAGTGTGGCAAGTGTAGCCTCACCAAAATTTGGAGAAGAACCTAAGGATGGAGAATCCTTGATGCTGAGGAAAGTCCCTCTAGCACTAGAAAAGGTACAAGAGGAACCAGAACAATGAAGAAATCTATTTAGAATCAAATGTAATTCTAGAAGAAAATGCTACAAAGTCATTGTGGACAGTGGCAACATTGACAACTTAGTGTTAGAAGAGATGGTGGAGAAGCTAAAACTGAAAAAGTTGAAACACTAACTCCCTACAAGGTTTCTTGGTTGCAAAAGGGACATTAGTTATTGGTAAGTGAACAATGCCTCGTTAAATCCCACATTGGGAATTACAAAGATGAGATAATGTGTGATGTTATGACAATGGATGCATGCCACATTCTGTTAGATAGACCTTGGAAATATGATAGGCAGGCCATTCATGATGGCAAGAGTAATTGTATTAAAATCAAGAAGAATGGAGTTGAGTATGTGTTGAATCCTTTGAAGGATAAGGATGAGGAAGTTGAGAAAACCAATAGGGTTTGTCTAGTAACTGGAAAATAGTTCCTAAAGGAAATAAAAAAGAAGGTATGTTATGCCTTCCTACCTCAAGTTGCAGAAATTATGATAGCAGAGAAAGGGGTAGAAGTTCCCACAGAAGTTCAAGAAATTCTAAAGGAATTCAACGACATTCTAATGAAGGAATTACTTGATGGATTACCTCCAACTAGAAGCATAAGTCATTGCATGGAATTGATACTAGGTGTAAGCCTACCAAATAAGGCACCATATAGAATAACACCTATGGAAAATGAAGAGGTGAATAGGCAAGTGCAAGAGCTATTGGATAAGGGGCTAATTAGAAAGAGCCTTAGTTCGTATGCTATACCTGTTGTACTAGCACCTAAGAAATATGGGAAATGGCGAATGTGCACTAATTCAAGGGATATAAATAAGATAACCATTAAGTACAATTTTCCATTGCCTTGTATGGATGACTTGATGGATTGTTTGAGTGGAGCAAAGTATTTTAGCAAGATTGATTTGAAGAGTGGATACCACCAAATCAAAATTAGAGAGGGGGATGATTGGAAGACAACATTCAAGACCAAGGATGGATTATATGAGTGGCTAGTGATGCCATTTAGGTTGACAAATGCACTCATTACCTTTATGAGATTGATGAATGAGGTAATGAAGCCTTTCCTTGGAAAATTTGTTATCATTTATTTGAATGACATTTTGAATTTTAGTAAAACAAAAGAGGAACACTTGTTGCACCTTAAGTCAGTTTTGCAGAGGTTAAAAGAAGAAAAGTTGCTGGTAAACATGGATAAATGCATTTTATGCAGAGGGAACTAGTATATCTAGGTTTTGTAGTGTTTAAAGAAGGGTTTAAGATGGACCCTGAGAAGGTTAAGGAAATAGTAGATTGGCCTTCACCCAGAAAAATGTTTGAGGCCATAAATTTTCATGGATTGGAGAGATTCTATAGGAAGTTCATCATAAATTTTAGTCAAATATGTGCACCAATCACCGAGACAATGAAGGGTGTTAGGAAAGAGTTCCATTGGAATGCTACAACAGAAAAGAACTTTCATTCGTTGAAGAAGAAGGTGACAAAAACAACGAGTGCATTGCTAAACTCTGGAAAAGTGTTTCAATTAAATTGCGATGCTAGTGGTAGTGAAATTGGGGGAGTGTTAAGTTAAGAAGGTAAATCCATTGCCTACTTCAGTGAGAAACTAAATGAAGCAAAGAGGAAATACTTAGTTTATGACCAAGAATTCTATGCTATAGTGTAGGCCTTAAAGAAGTGGAGGCATTACTTGCTGTCAAATAAGTTTGTACTATACATAGACCATCATGCCTTGAAGTACATCAACAGTCAAGGTAATAAAACCAAAGACATATTAAATGGGTGGAGTGTTAGTAAGTGTTGCACTATGTTGTCATTGATGTCAACCTCTTGTGTAGCTATGATGAGTAAGTACTTGTGGATGACAACCTTTAGTATGGTTGAGATGTTGAGAAGGTATTTCAGATGTTGTGATTGTATTGAGAAAGTATTTTTGGTGCTTAGCTACCAAGTGCTTTTGAGAAAATTTGAATAAAGAGTATACATTGTGATAGACAAGTGCTCAGTATTGTGCTCCACATTTCTTCAGTCTTAAAGTTATGCTTGTGCAGTTTAGATATGTTGATCAGAGGTATTTAGAGGTAATATATCTAGAGTTTCAGGTTCTAGATCATGCGGAAAAAGAAGTTGTGTTCACCACTGTGTGGACTGTGAAGTAGGTTGTATGGGAGAAATGGAATTGCTCCACATTTCTCTGCATTAAGGTTTCTTACCTTCCAGATTTGGGAACATGCTAATATTGTCTACATCTATCTTCCCTTGGAGTGGTTCATGTTTAGATGCTTTGCAAGGTTAGATTCATGAGTTGTTTATGGTAGTGTGACTGGTTACATAGGATGGTTGTGTTCTTCAGTTGTATGTGGTTATAGTAGTGTTATTGTATATTATGTTGGTGTTGGTATATTCTAGAATGTTATGTGATGATGTTATGTGGTCTATGAGTTGTTTCCAAACCTAGTGAAATGTGAACTTAATTGCTTAAGGGTGTTAATGCAGGTTTGGCCAACCTGGGGTGATAGCGCTAATTGCGGATGTGCTTCATTGCTTATGGAAGTGTGGTGTAGCATGTGTTGGCAAGAGACACTGCATAGAATTGATAGGTGTTGTCATTGATGGAAACTAAGATTGTTCTTCACATCCACAGTATAGTATCTAATCATATTGGAAGTTAGAATGATAATCTATCTAAGTCTGGGAGTCTAAAACAAAGCATATAGTAGAGTCTGGTATTTTGGTCTAGATCTCTCTGGTGGAAAGGCATGGTATGTTGCAGATCCAAGGTTTTTGACAATATTGCAAATACACTCTAAAACTAGAGTTTTGTCATCTGGTGATGAAGGAATCAAATGTTATTAGCATCTGTATATCGGGTTCCAGTCTGACAGAGTAGACAAAAGAAGAATAGGTAAAACTTGCAGAAGATCTTGTTTTCGGATGAATGGAATTTGCTTGTTGGACAAATGGTGGCATTCAGTAACTATGACCAACATAAGTAATGATTTACAAGAGTAAGTTTTGGTCGACACTCCAAGTTATGCATAGATCTAGCCGATAGGGCAGAGTATTCTTAGGTGTTCTAAGTACTGTTGAAGTTGACTGGTAGAATGATTATAGATCTTGTTGCAGATATATATAGTCGATGAATTCAATTGTTTAGTGTGTGTGGTGTATGCGAAGAAAGTGAATATGAGTAGAGCAGAAATCTAAGGTGTGAATGAGAGCAGAATAGTAAGAAGAACAGAGTAAGGATGAAGTACGTAAGATCAATTTTTGTACTCAACTAGAACTGAAATTCTTGCATAAGTAGATGCTATCATCAGTTCATATCTCTATCTTTCATTTGTAATATTGTCTTAGGCAGTGAGCCTTCATTTGAGCAGTGAGCTTGAATGCATGTGCATTCCCATTTTGTATCAATACTTTTAATAGGGTATTAAATTCTTGTGGGTTAACCCCCACTGTGGTTTTTCCCTTAATTGGGTTTCCACGTCAAAATCTTGCTGTCAAGTTTGTTATTTTTATTTCTGCTTATGTGATGCTCATTTTATTAAATTGATTATAAATGGTAAAGACAAATTTAAGGAAGAAAAATTATAAAATGAGTGACAACTGATTCACCCCCCCTCTCAGTTGTCCAGACCTATCCAACAATTGGTATCAGAGCTAAGGTCCTTTGAAAAGGCTTAACAGCTTAAGGAAGATCTGGGAAGATAGTAGAATGGATGAATATGATCTTCAAGGGCAACTTAATCTCACCCTAGATGATCTTGAGCAATCCAAGGCAGAAGTTCAAGAACTGCAAGACAATCTCAAAAAGGTAGAAGACTTCATTGAAATTTTAAAAGAGAAATTGAGCAAATCCAATGCAAAGGGAAAAGAGAAACCTCTTCAACTGGGAAAATCTTATGAAGACAAGGCCCTAGATGAGAAAACAAATGAATGTGAAATGTTAGATAAAGAAGTTACTATTCTAAAACATGAGATGGAAACTGGGGTGATGAGACTAACCAAGGAAATTGAAGATAAGAAGAAAGCTGAAGTAGAGTTAAATCATAATCTAAAAAAGAGTACTGAAGAATGCTGCAGATTGGATGCGATAGATGGCCTTATAGAATCTAATCTACAAGAAAGTAGAGATAATGAAAGAGAACTTGAGAGACAGATCATCACACTCAGGCATGATCTAGAAGTTGCAAATGAGTATAAGGAGAACTTCAAGATAAGCTCAGCTAAACTTGAAGCACTCATTGAAGGGCAAAAAAAGGATGTTGATAAGCATAATCTTAAGTATGAGAAAGGTGAAAGCTCCAGATCTGGACTGAGAAGTTTTCAAACTAGGAATAGATCTAGAAAACCTCCAGTAAGACAACCAAATGCTCAAAGATATCCATCATTCAATGGAAATTATTTCAACTGCAACAAATTTAGTCATAGAGCTATTCAGTGCAGAAGTAGAGCAAATCAAAATGGTCTCTCCTTCTTTGGTCAATGCTTCAAATGTAATAGGTATGGTCATAAATCAAATGAATGCAGAAATATGTCAATGAGTAATCCCAATAATAGAAGAATCAACAATTCTTTCAATGGTTACTGCTTTGTTTGTAATGGGTTTGGACATATGGCTAATTAGTGCAGATCAAGAGAAAATCAAGTTTATAAGAAAGAGAATATTGTATGTTATAATTGCAATAAATTTGGTCATATTGCAAGATTCTGCAAAAGTAAAGACAATGGAAGAAAAGGTCCAGTAAACAGAAAATTGGATGAGCAGAAACAAGACAAAGGCAAAAATAAAATTGATGTGGATGAGATACAGAGTGAAATGAACAAGATTTGGATTAAGAAAGATATAGTAAACAATGATAATGAGTCCGCACTAGAATCTGGTGCTAACAATTCCTCCAGGAATTAAGTCAGAAACTCTGGCTTAGGGGGAGCTACATAGAACATCCAATTCCCTGGGTCAATAAGTGGGTGCCTAAATCTAGCACACTAATAGAGAATATTCTAATTTGGTCTAGAACCTATGGAAGGATTTCTGGAAGAAAAGATGTTGATGTGAAATCTTACGGATTGATACATGAAGAACTATCAAAACAAAGTAACCAGATACAATTAGGGCAACACATTTATTGCAAAGGAAAATTAGATAATGCAAAGCTTTAAAAGGTCACTTGATCACTCATTTGAATCACCTTGCATTCAAAGTGAACAAGAAGAACAACATTTGAGCTACAAAGTCTAGAGACTGAGGCAAAGATCGAATTCAATCGGCAAGTGATCAACCCTAACACTGTGAAAGAAAAAGGTACCTCTCTGAAAATATTTCAATCCAAAATATGTTGAAATGGCTACCCCTCATGTTGTTGACATTACTGAAAGGCCTCGACCCAAGTTTAAGAAGCATCCTCACAAATCAATTCAAGTTGATCCGTTAAGTGCTTTTTCAAGTGTTCCGTATGGCATGCTACATGTAGAAGACATTAGGGTTTACATTCAGGAAAATATAGATGAGTTTAGAGATTCAAGGTATGTGGATTTGTTTGAAAAACAACTCATGGATGAAAACAAAGAAATTAAACCCAAATATAAGGCACTACAGGATAAACACTTTGTCTAGGTTATGGGGTTTTTGACATTTGATGAGGATGAATGGGTCTGATACATCTTAAGTTGGACACATGATGAATTCATTTGGTTGTTAAATTCATTCAGGATTACCAGGGATGCTATCAAAAATGTAACTAGTTTAAACTCAACTGGAGGATTGCCCATGCTGAAAGCTGCGAAAAACCAGACAGTAACTGATGCTACCGAAGATAAGTTCGATAGAAGAGCAATGACCATAAATGATATTATAGATCCGGATGTCAAATTTGCCTCCATGGTGATTGGATACAAGATTTACCACTTGAGCAAAGAAAATTCTGTTTCTGGAACAACCATTTATGCTGCATACAAGATACTAAATGAAAATGTTGATTATGACTTGTGTGAACTATTGCAGAATCAATTGATTGAAAATCTGAACAAGATCAAAAGGGATAAGAAGAACACCTTCAAGTATGGTACACTAATTTTGTGTCTATTCTTTTACTTTATGAATGAGGTCCCTGGGGTAAGAGGTGTACACTAGACTAAGGATGAGCCAGTTGCCATTCAAATAAAAAATCATCTTCGCAGCATTGGTGATTTCAATGCTCAGAAAATGACAATATGAGGTTACTTCAAAAAATTTTAGAATATGATGCACTCAAGGGAAAGAATCCCCAATTCAATTGTTGACAAATACAAAAATGAAATATGCTTCATGGTTGATACTGATAAGTGTTTAATGGAAGCAGTGGAACCCAGAACTATTTGGATCATGCCCATGGGGTATGAAGTAGATGAAAGGATCTTGGATATGTATGCTCAAAATCTGCTAAGCAAGCCCAAAGACACAACAGTTGAAAGATTTGGAACTTATGAGGAGATAAGTTTAAAGTTGCATACTGAGCTCAAAGAACCTAAAACAAACAGGAGAGTAAGAAAAGAAGTTGAGAAGCTAGTTGAAAATCTTGGCCTAACAAAGGAAGCTGTGAAGAAATTCAGAGAAAGAACAAAAAAGGATAAGAAAGAAAAATAAGAAAAGAGACAAACAAGTGATTTGGTGGAACCTTCTTCCACTTCAAGAACTAGTAGAAGTTCTACTACTGCCTCTGCTCCTTCCAAAACTACTAAACTAGAAGCAAAATCATCTAGAAAATGGGAGAAAAGGAAGAAAACAAAAGCTTCTTGGACCTATGAAAGCATAAGAGAAGAGGAAGAAGATACGATTTCTGACATTGAAACCAAAGAAGTAAAAGTCACTGGACCAAACACTGCTAACAAAAGGCAAAAGACAGAGACATATGAGGAGTATGTTGAGAAACCCACACTCTCCCTGGAGGATGTGATAAAATCTGTCACTGTAGATGGCAATCTAAGACCCATGATTGAATTCTATTATGAATACAATGATGTGGATAAAAGGGTGTTGGAGGAAGCAACGGTCTGATATCTTAACATCTATAACAAGGCACTAATTGAGATAAATTTTGAGCTACCACAAAGTCTAGCCGATATTCTAGAGTTGGGAAAAGAAAATGCCAAATGCAAGGACTTGGAAATCAGAGAACATGAGCTGATAACCTTGTGTCCTCAAATTTCACTTGATCAAATCAATGTGATATTTAGGGAAGTTAAAAATGACTTTGGAAGAAAAAAGAGAATGAACAAGCTCATGATGGGAGAAACAAGTGAAATTGTTGAAGAAACTCAAGAAATTCTTCTAAAAGCATTGAAAAGGCACAATTTTCCCATAGTCACAAAAGAAATTCTGGATGAAGAAAAAGAGAATATGTTTGAACATCACTTGAATGAAGCCTCTATTTTGGAAGAAGAACAAGCGAATCATGAGGATACAAAATTGGTGGACAAAGTAGTTGATATAGGAGATACTGCTAATCCACTGGAAATGTCAGAAAAAGGAAATAATGTTACTTCACAGAGCCCTCCGGATCAGATAGCAAGTGATGAACAAACGAGAAAAAGTTCCTCTACAGAGAACAAAAAAAAGGTTAAAGCAAAGTTAGAAGAAGATGGTGCAAACATTGAAGCACCTAAAGTAGAGATTGAGAAATCAGGAGATCAAAAAGTTGATTCTGAAATTTGAATTTTTTGTCAAGGATTGTAAATGGAGACTCCAGGGAAAGGAAAGGGCAAAAAATCACAAAGTGATATGAGTAAACCTAAAAAATAGAAAATCGACAAAACCCCTGAAGAGAAAACAAAAGACAAAAAACTGAACCAAGACTTGATTGATCAACTACCAGGATCAACTCCCAAAGCCCGAAGGTCTACACAACTTAGGGTAGAAGTGGAGAAGCTAGAGGACAAGTGTAAATACCTCGGGAACATTTAGACTCCAATTAGAGGCTATGAAATTTTCAATTTCCATTACAATAGAAGAATTAGGAATTCTCCAGTGTCAAACCCATGGCATTTGAATCTGGGTAAATTAGTTGTTCCTGATGTGTTTCTGAATGTTGAACTCATCTAACTTCTCGCTAAATAGTATAACCCAAGGCTTAAGGCTATATGTAACCCACAAGGGGAGCCTATTATACACCTGTCAAAGAATGCCATTTGTGAAGTTTTTGACTTGGATGATTTATGTACTGTCCCCATTGTTTATGAGGATTTGGAAAAGGAATACTGGAGATGGATACTACTTACAATGGATGGAGGTTTCCTATTCATAGGCCTAGGACAAAGGGAGAATTGGTGCCTCTTAGTGAGGATGATGGCCCTCCTTTTCATGTATCAATATTTGAACCCTACATACAATACAACATTTACTCTGTGGGCCAGGTCCTAGGATTAGAGGTCCTTGACTTTATGACAATCCTTCTGATGGTCATAGCTACTGACATTCAGTGCCACAATGCCAGGCAGTTTGATTATGCTGCTTATATTTTTAATAGAATTGACTCTGGTCTGGATGCAGTAAGAAACAATGCCCCATCAGTTGCCTTTGAACACTAATCAGTTCTTATGCACATGGTGCTCTATTATGGCCAAGAAGTGGGGTTATGGCCAAATGAGTTCAAGGTTGTTCTAGTAGACCAGAAGGGGCAGAAGTCACCTGTACAAATGTGGACCAGAATATGGGATAGAAGATATGCCCATTCAAGCTATGTGCAATTTGAGGAATACTGTGTTAAAGTGTTATATAGATATTTTAGTCATCCCTATGAGTATTCAATCTCAAATGAAATAAAGAGGTTCCTTGGACCAAAATATTTTGGTGGTCCTCCTACTGTTACTCACAACTGGGGAGACTGGTACTATTTCGAGGATGCTACCATGGTTAGAGTGTATGGTTTTAAGGACACTCCCTTTATCTTACCTAAGATTGTCCCTGATAGGATTGCCTACCTAGAAATAGTTAGGCAAATGCATTGTTCTAATGTGATGCATCTAAGCTCCCATGACAAACAATCTTTTATGTCTAGTACTTTGTGTTTTGGAGATTTCACTATGGTTTCCAAGGAAGGTTATAATCTCATTTTGGATAAACTGATGCATTATAATATGAGGTATGCTAAGGTGAGAAAAGGATTTGATCCTGAAGGTTTTATTGACCTTGCTCAGAGGAAGCAAAACCTCGGTGGGTACACACATATCCCTTATCCACACGATGATGTCATCAGAAATCTGGAAGAGGCTGAGGTGGAATTGGTGGTTGAAAAATATAATAGGGACTTAGATGAGAAATGGAAATAGCTTGCAAAGATTGAGGTATTATCCTCTGGTGATGAAGAACTTGTAGAGCAAGAGGAACCACAACAACAAACAATAAAAATGTCCAAAAGAAAGATACAACAATATCAACCTCCTATCATAGCACATGATGAGGAGGGGTTTGCTGATGAAGACCTAAGACAAATAGCATATGCTTCTTTTATTTCTGATGATAAGTTTATTCATTCCAAAGAATTCAAATCATTTTTATATAAATGTAAGGGGAAAGAAATCAGAGAGTCAGTTGATGATGTCTTTGCCAACAATGAGAGACAATTACTTGATATGTTGAAAGCAACAGTGGATAATGAGTTACAAGACATGACCCCTAGCAAGGGTAGATAGCTACTCAAAGAAGCAGGGGTAATGAGCTTTCCTGGCCTTGATTTGAATTTTGCTCTAGTGTTTGACAATTTTTTGCATAATACGGATGATAAATACAAGCTCACTCCAGAAGGTGTCACTGAAGTATATGGGCACCAAGTATAATAATGATGAAAATTCATTAATGATATGGGCCCTGTATCCTCCCCATAAAAAGACAACCATTATAGACACTGAGAAAACTTTTGGCCATGTCATGACTTTGAAGGCAAGGGAGACTAACCCCTTGATCACTGCAGACATTGGAATTAATGTTACAAAACTAAATAAATCAAAGGCTCAGATGTTAATCAAAGAAAGAGATGCATACAAATTGAGTTGTGAGAGATTGACAAAAGAGAATGATTATTTGAAAGATGCTGTCAAGAGTACTTTTGGGGGATTAGTAAAGAGACTAACTCAGGGTGAAATCTCACAGAGTGTCCAATCACTATCCATAGATCAAGTAGCTCAAATCCAGATGGATAGACTTGTCACAGTACTCCAGAACATGCATACCAACATGATGCATTGGCTGAACCAATTTTGGGATAATTATTCTCAAAATTATAAAGCAATCCAAGAACATGAGAGGCTTGAAAAAAGGTTGTAGGAGAAATTAAATGAGACATAGGGTAGAGATACTTCTGACATTGCAGGTGCCTCTAATGTAAAAGAGTTGATCGAGCAGCATCAAAAGTATTATGATCAACTTAAGGCTGATGCCAAAGAATGTGCTAAAGCTTCAAAAGCAGGAGTGCCCACATTATTCAAAAGCGATAAAGAATTAAAGAGCAAAGAAGAATGGAGCAGAGACTGTCAAGCAATATTACATGAAGCTTTAGGAGCTCTTAAGGACAAAGACTTTGCATCCAGGGAAGCTTGCAGGCATTTGGAGAGGATGGTTACAATGGATGTGATTACAAGGAACGCCATTGAATTTACTGATTCACATTGCAGTCAAGAGTACTTAGACCACATTGCTAAATTATACTTGTGGTTGAATAGGGCCTAAGCATTGTTGTTTTATGGTTGTTATGTTAATCTTGTTAATTCCCAAAAGACTTCTTGAAGAGTTATGTCTCTTCACATGCATTTCTATATAAGTACAAACATATGAGGCTGAATTATCATTGGCAGTAGAATATAATACATACAATTTACAATGTTTTCAAAAGACCATGTTGTAAGTATATTATTGAAGAAGTAAATTGAAGTTCTCTGATTCTGTGGTTTTATTCTGGCATCAATTGTTTGTTGAAGTTACTCAATTATATGGTTGTCTCCATTTCAATATTTCCTTGTTATTCAAATTAATATATCAAGTATATAGTTAATTTGTCAATACACATTTGCTATATCTATGTGATTGGTTTAATTAGTTTCCATAGAGGAATTAAAATCCTTCTGATCAGTCACAGTAACCTGGAAGTGTTAGTTTGGATTACTAAGAAGAATCATATAATTAGGATTGCCATTCTGTCTCCAAGTTGATATTATCTGATATCTTGCATATTTCATTCAATTGGTTCCTTCAAGAAAAGATTAAATTACCTTCTGGTGAATAACAAGAGATCTGGTTATATTGGTTGGATTATTAAGAATAGTTTGTCAGTCATTTCCTTGCATGTTTATACAAGTTATAAATCAAATATTGTGCCAAATAGTTAGAGTTATTACCCACTATAAGCTGCTAGTCTTAGTCCTTCATTTGACTCTGTTTACCCAACAAGGCATTGGTCTTATTTCAATTTACCATTAAAATCCTTTTATTTGCACAATCATAAAATTCACTTTGATATTGCTTATACAATTTATACCAACCATTCATCAGATATTAGAATTAGTTAACAAGCTTTCATCTATTCTACACCATTTGCCACTGTAGATAGATCCATTTAGTCAAAATACTTACCCTCAACCTACTTTAATTTTTAAGGTTCACCCACCTAGGTTTAGTAGGACCGAAAGCACAGGGAGTCATCAAACCCTAAAGGTTGATTTCATCGTGTTAGTTCAAAAACGTTGCAAATCTAAGCATAGAGCCTGGCATTCTCTTAGGATTAGCAACCTGCATTTTTGAGACCTAACAAAAGGTTTATTTAGTTTTGATAAAATAGATGTTCTTTATGTCAAGGGTCTCTGGCATAATATTCTAAGTGTAGGACAAATGTGTAGTAGAGGATATAACCTTATGTTTCAGGATGATGGTTGTGAGATCAAAAAATAAAACTTTAGAACTTTGCTTGCTATAGGAACAAGGACAAAAGGAAATGTTTATCAGCTCAAAGGTGCTAATAGTAAGTACTTTATGACTCAAATCAATGAAAGTTGGATATGGCATAGAATAATGTGGCACATCAATTTTGATAGCCTAGTGAGGATAAGTTCTACTCAAGTTGTGAGAGATCTGCTAAGAATTATAAAGCCCATCAATGCAATTTACAAGGCATGTCAGGTTGGGAAGCAAACAAGAAAGAGGTTCAAAATCAAAGAATATTCTACAGTAGGACCTTTGGAGTTGGTGCATATAGACCTATGTGAACCCACAAGAACATGAACCTTTCAAGGTGACAGGTATTTTATGTTATTAATTGATGACTACTCTAGAATGACTTGGGTAACCTTTCTCAAAGAAAAATTAGAAGCTCTAGATAAGTTTAAAGCATTTAAAGCTATGGTTGAGAATGAAACAGATGTGAAAATCAAGTTCTTGAGGTTTGATAGAGGTGATGAGTTCACCTCCAATGAGTTTAACAGTTTTTGTGAAGTTCATGGAATAAAAAGGCATTTGTCAGCTCCTAGGACTCCTCAACAGAATGGAGTTATGGAAAGGAAGAATAGGACAATTCAGTAAGTAGCAAGGCCAATGGTGAAAGAAGCAAATCTATCGGATGTCTATTGGAGAGAAGCTATTCACACTACAGTTTACATACTAAACAAAGTGCAAGCAAGAGTAAATAGTTCAAAGACTTCCTATGAGCTATGGTATGGAAGAACTCCTACTGTTAAATATTTTAGAGTGTTTGGAAGAAAATGTTATATTAGGAGAGATGAAGAAAACTTGGGAAAGTTTGATGCAAGATTAGATGAAGGAATCTTCCTTGGATATTCTACAAAGAGCAAGGCTTATAAATGCTACAACAAGAGGCTTACAAAGATAGTTGAAAGTACAAGTGTCAAAGTGGATGAAGAACCACATCAAAGATAAGTGCTGATAGAAAGATATGAATTTGATGAGTCCTATTGTAGAGAAGAAGAAAAAGAAGAAGAAAAGGAAAAGGAGATGCAAGTTGAAGAAGAAGAAGCTCCAGAAAGAAATCTTGAGACTCCTAAGTATGTGCAGAAGAATCATTCTGAGGATCAAATCATTGGAGATAAGAACAAAGGTGTATTGACAAGAAGAAAAGTTGCTATGTCAGAAGAACGTGTAAATTTGTGATTACTTTCTAAAGTAGAACCTAAGAAAGTGATTGAAGCATGCAAAGATGAATATTGGATCAAAGCTATGGAAGAAGAGTTGATGTAGATTGAGAAGAATTAGACTTGGGAACTAGTCCCAAGACCAGTTAACAAGAATGTGATAGGAACTATATGGGTGTTCTGGAATGAATTGAATGAGAATGGAGTTGTTAGAAATAAGACAAGGCTTGTGTGTAAGGGCTACTCACAAGTGGAAGGAATAGATTATGAGGAAATGTTTTCTCCGGTGGCAAGAATGGAAGCCATTAGAATGTTTTTGGCCTTTGCAGCACATAAGGACTTCAAAGTTTATTAGATGGATGCGAAGTTTGCATTCTTGAATGGAGATTTAGAAGAAGAGGTATACATTGAAAAATTGGAAGGATTTTAGTTATCATATGATCCTAATATGGTCTACGGAGTGAAAAAGGCATTGTATGGACTCAAACAGGCTCCTAAAGCTTGGTATGCAAGATTGGACAAGTACTTGTTGCAGCAAGGATTCAATAAATGTACCGCAGATAGCAATCTTTACTTCAAAGTTGCGAGTGATCAAATTTTGATTATGGTTGTGTATGTTGATGACATAATCTTTAGAGGAAATGAAGCAATGTGTAAGAAATTTGTAGAAGAGATGCAAAATAAGTTTGAGATGTTAATGTTTAGGGAGATGAATTTCTTCCTTGAGCCACAAATCAGTCAGACAGAAAAAGCTATATTCATTTCACAATCAAAATATGTCAAGGAAATGTTGAAGTTTGGAATGGAAGACTCTAAACCAGTATGTAGTCCTATGACTAGTGGTTGTAAGTTAAGCAAGAATGATGAAACTCCTAAGGCAGATCAGAGCAAGTATAGATCAATAAATGGTGGAATACTATACCTAACTGCTAATAGACTAGCTATCATGCATGTAGTTTGTCTTGTGGCTAGATTTCAAGAAGATCCTAGAGAATCACATGTGGCAGCAGTCAAGAGGATATTTAGATATTTGCAGGGCACTCAGGACTATGGCCTATGGTATCCAAAGGATACTAATTTCTCTTTGAGTGCTTATACTGATGTAGATTGGGTAGGTTTTGTGGATGATAGAAGAAGTACAAGTGGAGGTGCTTTCTTTCTTGGAAACAAATTGGTTTCTTGGCTAAGAAAAAAGTAGGATTTAATATCATTATCTACTGCAAAGGCATAATATATTATTGTAGCATCTTGCTGCACATAGGTATTGTGGATGAAGTAGACATTGAAGGATATCAGAGTATCATATGATGAACCTATTTCCATTTTGTGTGATAATACAAGTGCTATCAAAATTTCAAAGAATTCAGTAATGCATTCAAGAACAAAGCATATCTCAATCCAGTATCACTTTCTAAGAGAGAAGGTTGTAGAGAATGAAGTGAAGTTGGAGTATGTGCCTACAAAAGACAAAGTTGCAAATATTTTCACAAAGGCTCTTCCAAAAGATACATTTGAGTATCTTTGGTAGAGGTTAAGGGGTTATTTCCCCTCCTTTCAATTAGATGCATAAGATTGTGCATCAGTCTAGTAAAGCAATTCAAGATTCATTCCTTGATCTAGACTAATGAAGGCTACCTCTTAATGGGAGCAGGTAGTGGTGGTTTTTGGTTGGTGCATCTAGGGGGAGCAACTATCATTTATGTGGAAAGAGATGAGTTGGTAAGTGTTTCCCTTTGTTGATGTTGTCAAAGGGGGAGAGCAAAAGGAAAAAGAGTTGGTTTCAGATATTGCCCTTTGCCATTGATGTCAAAGGGGGAGAGATACAAGTTGGGAGAGAGTTGGTTGAAAAACCATAGTGTAGGAGAGATAGAATTTTGATAAGGGAAAGATTTTAGTTATACCATGGAGCAAGAAGAAAGAGAAAGTGTGAGAAAATGATGCTCAAGTAAGGGGGAGTGGTGCTTGAGAGTAAAAGATAATGAGTTGCTTTTGTTGTTGATGGTTTTTCATTAGGTGTTTCCATAAATGACAAAGGGGGAGATTCTTGGTAAGTGTTGCACTATGTTGTCATTAGTGTTATCATTGATGTCAACCTCTTGTGTAGCTGTGATGAGTAAGTGCTTGTGGATGACAACCTCTAGTATGGTTGAGACGTTGAGAAGGTATTGCAGATGTTGTGGTTGTATTGAGAAAATGTTTTTGGTGCTTAGCTTCCAAGTGTTTTTGAGAAAATTTGAATAAAGAGTGTATAATGTGATAGATAGGTGTTCAGTATTGTGCTTCACATTTCTTCAGTCTTGAAGTTATGCTTGTGTGGTTTGGATTTGTTGATCAGAGGTGTTTTGGGGTGCTATATCTAGATTTTTATGTTTTGGATCATGCAGCAGAAGAAGTTGTGTTCACCAGTGTGTGGATTGTGAAGCATGTTGTATGGGAGAAATGGAATTGCTCCACATTTCTGCGCATTGAGGTTTATTATCTTGTGGATTTGGGAATGTGCTAATATTGTCTGCATCTATCTTCTCTTAGAGTGGTTTATGTTTAGATGGTCCACAAGGTTGGATTCATGAGTTGTTGTTTGTGGCAGTTTGACTGGTTACACAAGATGGTTGTGTTCTTCAATTGTATGTGGTTATGGTAGTGTTCTTGGATATTATGTTGGTGTTGGAATATTCTAGAATTTTGTGTGATGTTGTTATGTGGTTTGTGTTGCAAGTATGGGCCTAACCAGTGTTGTCATTAATGTCAACATACTCCTGTTGCATTGATGTCAAGGATTGGATGTGCCGTGTACTGAGGATATTGAGAAAATTAGTCTCAAAGAAGAATAGTGAAGATAGTGAATCTCTATGAAGTGAAGATCCCAGATAGATGAAGATCAGAGAATGCGTATCAAAGGGTTTGCAGATATGTGTCTAAAGATGATCCAGTTAAGATTTGAGAGGTCCGCATGAAGATTTGGAGAAGTTATGGCTATATGAGTAAAACTAGTTCTGGCAGCTATTTAGAGGTGACAGAGTGACACAAATAGGTCTGGTGAGATCTGGAAATGCAATATCTTGTTCTGCGGATTTGGTGGAATGTTTAGGAAGCCAATGTGAATTGACAACTCAATTGGTTCATGGTCAGGAGGTCCGCAAGCATTTATTCTAATATGACAGTGATGACAGACTATGTTCTTGAGGTTCCAGATGAAGATGTGAATGATTTCAGTAAGCAGAAGTGGTGTGGATGTTCTTGGTGATTCAAGCAAACTTGTGGGGGTCCTTAGATTGTGTCCAGTTCGTGTTGGTGGTCTGCATTGACGATTGAGCTCATAATTGAAGATTTACTCTCGGGTGATGGTGTTCTTCCTAATCATGGCCGACCAGATGTTTTACACATCTTACGGATGACCTTGAAGATGTTTTATGAAGCATGGCATGTTCCTCAAAGAAGATTGAAGTCCCAGATATGTGTGGCTAACAGTGTGGTGATACGCATGAAGTTCTTGTAACAAATCAAGTTGCATTTTTGTAATTTCTCTGTAATAGAATATGTTGTGCTAACTTTAATGATCATTCCAAAGTTGATGTCATGTATAAATAAGAATTGTGAAGTCATTTCAAAGTATCCAGAAAAAGATGAGAGAGTGGTAGAGAGGAGAAGAGCAAAAAGCAAAGCAGAAGTGATGAACTTAAAACTGTCTCAAGCATGGTGAAGATGCTAATCTCCAGTTCAAGTATGTAATATTTAATTATTGTGTAGACAGCGTGTCTCTTGTAGGCAGTGGGCCTCTTGTGAGTAGTGTGCTCAGGTAGTGAGCCCTAATTGGCATGTGCCATTTTGTTCTTCTTATTTTTTTAATAGAGAATACAATCTTGGGTTAGTCACCTTGTGGTTTTTCCCTTAATTGGGTTTTCCATGTTAAAATCTTGGTGTCATATGTGTTAATGTGTTTTTGCTCTTGAGTTATTGCATTGTGCTTCCATGATTGAATCATTATTATGTTGTTGAAATATAAGAAGGATTTAAGTGTTTAAAGAAAAAGTTTTGTGACAACTGATTCACCCCCCCTCTCAGTTGTTTGTCCTAAAACCAACAATTGGTATCAGAGCTAAGTTCCTCTAAAAGAGCTTAATCGCTTGAGGAGATCCAAGATGTCTTCCTACAAGAAAGATAGTCTGAGGTTTGATGGAACTAATTACACTCTTTGGAAAAGCCGCATGGAATGTCACTTGCAATGTATGGGAATGCAATATTGGACCATAACTTCAAAGAAGTATATTCCTCCAAAGAATGGTCCAACAATTGTAGATGAAATCAGAGAAGCTGAAGATAATCTTTGAGCTAAAGAAGCCTTACTAAGTGTCCTACCTGATTTAGAGCTGACAAATGTTATGGATTTAAAAACTGCATATGAGATTTAGTCAAAGCTGGAACTTCTGCATGAAGGAGACAAATATGTTAAATATGTCAAGCTACAAAGTTTGAAAGGAAAATTTGAAAACCTGAAGATGAATGAAGATGAGAATATCATTATATTTATGCGAAAAGTAAATGAGCTTGTTTGTGGCATAAGGTGTGTTGGTGGAACCTTGGATGAAGATGAGATTGTTGCCAAAGTTCTCAGATCCCTACCTCCTGCTTACAAACACAAGGTTGCTATTGAAGAATTTAGATCTTTATCAAATATCACAAGAGATCAATTGGTTGGAAAATTATCTGCATTTGAATTGGTTGAGTTTGGAGATGCACTGCCCAAGACTAAATCTGCATTCAAAGCTAGTGCCTCTGTAAAAGGCAAACAAAGGTATGATCCAGGAGAGAACTCCTCAAAGAAACTATCATGGTATAAAAAAGAAAGAAAAGATCTAGAAGAAGATGAGGCAGAAGCTACTCAACTTGAATCCCTTATTGCAAAAAGACCACTAAGAGGATTTGGTAAGTATGAAGGAAAATTGCCCTTCAAATGTTTCAACTACAGCAAGATTGGTCATTTTGCTTCAAGGTGTCCAAAAAGATTTTTAAGGACTAATCCAAATAAATCAAAATTTCAAAAGAAATGTTACTATGTTCATGGAGATGATGATGATGGAGTAATAGATGATGAATCAGAGACATGAAACAAATCTGGAAGTGACTAGGTGTTTATTGCCATCAAGGAAGAAGACCCAATGCCCATTGCATCTGTCAATCATAAAATGGTAGAAAGAACTCTAGCTTCCCAAGTTGAAGAAAAGGATGAATGGGTCATTGATAGTGGATGCTCCCACCATATGACTAGTGAAAAAAATAAGTTCATAGATCTGGAAAGATATGAAGGAGGAGTTATAAATTTTGGTGATAATTCTACTGGTAGAATCAGAGGCAGAGGAACTATTTCTTTTGATGAAAAGAACAAAACTAGTGATGTACTATATGTTGAAGGTCTGAAGAACAATCTTCTCAATGTTGGGTAGTTGGTGGACAAACGATATGATCTCTGATTCAAAAATGGAAAATGTAAGATCTTTGAAAGTTCTGGAACAGAGGTTGCATCCGGTACTCAAATAAAAGGTAACATCTTCCACCTGGTTGGTACTAGCAAAAGTTGTTTATTTGTTCAAATTGATCAGAGTTGGTTGTGGCATAGGATAATGTGTCATGTAAATTTTAACAATATCATCAAGATAAGCAACACTTAGGCTATAAGAGATCTTCCAAGACTGGTGAAACCTACTAACAGTTTGTGCAAAGAATGTCAGTTGGGTAAGTAGAGCAGAGTCACATTCAAAAGTAAGGAACAATCTTCTACCAGGTTGTTGGACTTAGTACATATTGATCTATGTGGACCAACAAGAATCAGGAGTTTGCAAGGTGATAGATATTTCATGTTACTAATTGATGACCATTCTCGGATGATGTGGGTGACTTTTCTGAAAGAGAAATCTGAGGCTCTTGAGAAATTCAAAATATTCAAGGCTATGGTAGAGAATGAAACTGAGTTAAACATAAAATGTCTTAGGTTTGATAGAGGTGGAGAATTCACATCCGGAGAGTTCATAGAATTCTGTGAGAAACATGGGATAAAAAGATAGTTATCTGCTCCCAAGACCCCACAACAGAATGGAGTAGTGGAGAGAAAGAACCAGACCATCCAAGAAGCATCTAGAACCATGATGATGGAAGCAAATGTCCCTCAGATCTACTGGAGAGAAGCTATAAGAACTACTGTCTATACTCTTAATCGAGTACAAATCAGAAGCAATACTGGTAAGATCCCTTATGAACTCTGGTTTGGCATCACTCCTATTGTGAAGTACTTCAGAGTCTTTGGTAGCAAATGTTACATTAAAAGGGATGAAGACCTTGGCAAATTTGATGCTAGAAGTGATGAAGGAATATTCTTGGGTTATTCTATTCAAAGCAAAGCATACCGGTGTTATAACAAGAGATTGAGAAAGATTGTAGAAAGTACAAATGTGAAGGTTGATGAAGGCATAGAAAAACCCTCAAGGTTTTATAAATATAAAGAAGATCATTAGAATGATGTTTTGGTCCAAGAAGTTCAAGCCCCTTCTGAAATTCAGATCCAGACTGATCCGGAGAATCCTGAAATATAGGAAGAAGAGATAAGTTTGAATGAACCTGTCCAAGATATAGTAGTGCAAGAAATGCACAAAACTCCCAGGTATGTAAGACTAAATCATTCTGAATACCAGATCATAGGTGATAGAAACAAAGGTGTTCAAACAAGAAGAAAGATTGCTCAAGATTCAAATAAGTATTGTCTGATTTCAAAGACTGAACCAAAAATAGTAAGTGAAGCATGCAATGATGAAAGTTGGTCCAAAGCAATGGAGGAAGAGTTGATGCAGATTGAGAAAAATCACACTTGGGATCTTGTTCCCAGACCTAGAAACAAAAATATGATTGGGACCAAATGAGTCTTCCAGAATAAACTAAATGAAGATGGTGAAGTAGTCAGAAACAAAGCCAGATTGGTCTGTAAGAGTTATTCTCAAGTAGGAGTTGACTTTGAAGAAACTTTTGCTTCAGTGGCAAGAATTGAAGTAGTCAGATTATTTCTTTCTTTTACTGCCTTCAAGGATTTCTAAGTATATCAGATGGATGTCAAGTCTGCCTTCCTGAATGGTGATTTGGAAGAAGAGGTATACATTGAGCAACTAGATGGATTCCAATTGTCTAATCATGGTGATATGGTCTGTAAGTTGAAGAAACATTGTATGGACTCAAACAAGCCCCAAGAGCCTGGTATGAAAGATTGGACAAACATCTTTTGAAGATAGGTTTCAACAAAGGTACTTCTAACAGTAACTTGTACTTCAAGATTGATCATGAAAATATCTTGACTGTTGAAGTATTTGTTGATAATATTATTTTTGGAGGAAAAGATAGTATGTGCAAGACTTTTGCAAATCAAATGAAAAGTGAATTTGAGATGTCTATGTTTGGGGAAATGAATTTCTTCTTGGGTCTGCAAATCACTCAAACAAAGAAAGGAATCTTCATATCACAGGCCAAATATGTGAAAGAATTGTTGAAGAAATTTGAGATGGAAGATTCAAAGCCAATGAATACTCACATGGAAATCATGTTGTGATGCTCACAATACATCCCATTTTACTTCTGAGCAAAATGAGGACCCTTGCCGTGGCTATGGCTTTTGCTTGTGTGTGGGTCTGCTTGGTGGTAAAGGGAAAAGGAGGTAAAGGTTACAAACCTTGTTGAAAAATGGAAAAAGTTAGCGTTAAGTACCAGAGTAGAATATGGGTGAATTCTTTGTCGAAAATGAATAAGGGTTGATTTTTGAACCATTTCAAAATTCCCAATATTCTGCAAGATATGCATGTTTTGGTAAAATGTATTATAAGAAGGTTTATATATTGCATGTACAAGGCCATTTATATGTGGAGTCATTGTATTAATCGCATAGGGTTGTCAGGTTTATGAATCGTGGTATTTTGTATGCATATTGCTAATGTTTTATTTTTAACATACAAGTTAGACCAGACGAGATTCAAAAGTAAGGTGGATAATTGGTTAAGTCCATAGGTTGTATCTCGGGTTGTATGTTTGGTGAAAGGTAAAGATACAAGGTGATATACATGTCACGGACCCAAGGAGAATATGAAATGTGGTTTTATTAAAGTATGTTTCATGGTTTGTATGTTGTAGGTTTTCCGTTTGCATCTTTTGGTATACATATAGCGCGGATGTCAAAAGGGAATTAAAACTGATGTAAGTGATGCATTGTACCTTAATGCATATTGAAAGATGCATTCACTTTATATGCATGTGTGGAGCTGAAAGGTTATGTAATATGGTTTATAAAAGATGGGGAGTCTGGGATGATTATACAAGGGAGTTTGCATGTATGGAGGCTTGTAACTAAGAGTAGATACAAGTATTGTTGTTCCGTCAATAATACCAGTGTAAAGGTTAAGTGGGTCCCATGACTTGTATCTTTAGATTGTATATTGTACCAAAAGTATATACAAGCCGACATACAAGCAAAGATACAAACAAAAGATGCAAGATAGATTTGAAAAAGGAATTAAATGAAGGTAAGGCTTTGTATGTTTGGGCAATTGTATGTTAACAATGTACAACCTTGATATACAAGGAAATAAAAGACATTGCCGGAGAGATAAAAGGTCAAAAAGGGGTTTGTATAGGTTGTTTGTATGTGCGCTTGTATCTATGTCACATACAAATCGATATACAAACAAAGGATACAAGCACAAATATAAAGGAAAAGGGAATAACATTGATTATAGATCATTGCATATAGAATTATATATTGAAAAGATACAAATAGACATTTAAAGAACCATATACAGATAAAGATACAAGAAAATGTGATGTATGCAGAAAGTAAACTAACATATAGAGGTTTAAAATAAAATGCTGACATAAGAAGCCGAAGCCATAGGCGTATTAATTACTATAATTAATGCCAATCTAACACCGAAAATAGTCAAATTTAACAGGTTAGGGTAAATTAAAGCTATTTTTCTTTCAGATGTGCATTGTCAAAATTAAAATTGTGAAAAGAAGAATTGCTACGAAAATTGAACAAAAAACTCATCGCGGGATGGAATTCCAAAAAGCTAGAACAGAGTAAGAAACAGTAAAGCAAGTCCACGACGTAAGGTTGAGTTGTCGAAAGATAAAGGTATTTATCTTTAATGCCCTTACAGTTCAATTAGTTAAAATGTAAGTAAATTTTAGTAATTTCATTTTGAAATGTAAGCATTCATTAAATTACTGTGTTTAATTGTTAATTAGCTTAGTTGGGTTAAACAATGTGAAAGTTAAAATGGGAAAAGACAAACGGGGGTTAGGGTAAAATGTAAAAAAATAGAAAATTCGCAGTAAAACCCTAGGTAAGAAGGTAAAACAGCCAGTTAAGAAAATGCATTTTTACAAGATGGCCCCAAAGCAAAAAAAGGTAGATACAGGAGGTGAAGTTAAAAAAGAAAGGAAGCCACGTGTTGGTTAATAGATTTGTCTTAGTCTAATAATACTTTTGTTCTGACTCTATAACCCTTTCTTTTCAGAGAAAATAAGTTAAACAACAATTGAGTGAACTATCAGAGATAAATTCCCCTCTGAATTAAGGTATAGCTCCCTTTTAAATCTTCAATGAATTTGAACTATTCTAATATATGAATATACTTTTAACCAGAAAGCATTTAAGGCAGACTAACATTCACACATCACTATGTCATGAATGAGATATCTTTTCTTTCATATAACATCATTTAGTGATAGAACGCACAGATTCCATCTTCAACAATAATCAAATATATATAAATATATGACTGTATCACTAAACCAGCAAATGATAAAACATATATGACGATTCATCCAATGAAATAATAATTACAACATAAAAGAAGAGCTCGCACAGGAACCCGATTTCAAGCACTTAAACACACAGATTTAAGTCTGTAGTAATCATTTCTTCTTCTCATTCACAGATGAAATTTTTTTAGATAAACATCACATACATTGTAAAAATAAAGGTTCAGCTCAAAAATTCCTTGTCTCTTATTTTCTGTCCCTAGTTTTTAAAAACCAAAACATATATATCGCCTACTCCTATTAACTGTTCTTTAAACCTAGAGTTAAACCAACTCTAACCCTTAGCGGGATTTAGTTTTTGAAACTAATTAAAAGATAGAGTTTTTAAACATAATTCCTCAACTAAATAACTAAATAAAAAGATTATATAAGAATGATCATGACTGTGATAGCATGTTGGAATCTACAGATTTGCTCTGTTTTGCCGAAGAGACATGTTACATCTTCCATTCCTAGTATGTGGCAACAAGCTCCTAATTTTTTGGGAAATTGGGGATGCCAATATGCTTAACTCGTGCCTTCCAAACATCCATTTCTTTCTAAATGCTTGCTACCTTTTCCACATGCTCTAGGAGTGCATCGACACAAAGGTGAAGGAGTGATTCCACTTTTGATATCTGAGAGAAATCATCAATTATCAGGTTATCATTTTCTTTGACAAAACTAATTTTCTCTTTGAAGGATTGTACAACAGTATCAATATCCCTTTCTAGCTCGCCATCATCTTTTATGTACTTCACATCGATACATTCTAAATCATATTGTAAAGACCGAGTAAACTCAGTTATCTCTTTAATCATCTTTGTAAACTCCATTCATCCTTGTCTAGACACTAAGTTTCTCCATTCAATGTTTCTTCTACTTACATATAGCATGTTGTCATTTAGGCTTGTTATGTTCTTTTCAGATAAAAACTATCACCCCATACTTTTGAATTTCAACTATTTGATTTATTACACTCATCCATTTTGCTTCATCCTTTTCCCATGAGGCATTCTGTATTTTTAAATCTTCAATAGTAGCCATGGTTTCATCATATATACCTTTCAACTCATTAATATATTTTGTACCTTTTTGGATGATACCATCTAGCTAGTCATCAAACACTTTGGTCACCATCTTGTTTCTATGTATTTGATCAAGCATTTTCTGATTAACTAGAGATTTTGGATCAAAAGATAGAGGTAATTGAGAAACAGGTTGTGGATCTGGATTGTGAATGGCATCAATATATTCTACCATTGATCGTAATGCTTGCTTCAACTCCCTCTTATCCTTTTTATCTTTCCATGTACGGCTAACTATCTTCTTAGTAGATGCCTCAAGATGGTGCACGTCTGCAGCACGCGATGCAATTCCAAGATCTATTCTTTCCACTACAAAATCCTGGACTGTGGGGTTATGAACTTATTCATCAGCTATTGGCCGAGCTATCTCTGCACTCCAATTTCATGTATTGGGATCAATGTCCACCTTGGAAGTGGTTTTCATCTTTTTAGATTTTGGGGCCTTCCCCAGACATTTGCTAACCATATCTTCCAATGGTAAAGAAAATGGAACTATTTTCCTTTTATCATTAATTGAATTTTCCAACCATCTAGGTGTAATGACTGGAACCTCTATATCAGGAGTAAGTTGTTCAAAAGGTGCATTTGGTAATATCATTAGATTGGTAGAATCCAAAGCAATCTCTACCTATTGGTTTGTATTGATTTCTCCTGCCATTGGTGAACCAAACCCTTGATCAGTCATTATTTCTTCTGAATCTTCTTAAGTATTTAGGTCCACAATTATTCTTTCTGAATTTTCCTTCTTCCTACTCTTAGTTCTTGACCTAGTGATACGAGAAGGCAGAGTAGTCACAAGGGTTTTCTTAGACTTTTTGGTAACAGAACCCTTTTCAATTTTTGACTTTGGAGTACCTGCATCACAGATATTAATAAGCTGATTAGAAGAGCTTACAAGAGATTGTGATTCATCAATGGGTACACACCGTTGGAAATCTTCATTTTGAACCTTTTTCAATCTCCGTTCCCTTAACCATTTTTTAGTTCTTCTTATTACGGGAAGGGTTTTAACTTCGATCTGGTCCTCTTCATCTCTATTCCAATCAACTTCTAGAATAGGCAGCCATTTCACTTGTTCAAAATGAGAATCGATCACCTGTTCCTCATCTTCTATTATCCCAGTAATATTCATTTTTAGGTTAAGGGTGACTATTTGCCCTAAGGAAAATCTGCACCAAAGTCTTTTTCTAACTTCAAATTCATCTGGGTAGTCTTCCCAATAGTCCTCTATTTGGGGAATATGTGAAAATCCCTCTCCAAAGTCCAAATTGTCTTTAGCAAAACCTTTGCTATTGAACTTAGGTCTGGCATTATAATATTGAAAATTGAACTTCTTTAGACCCACCTCTAGGTTTAAAGCATCAGAGATTGATTGACACGAATAGTGACCAAGCTCAATAGGGAAAGATATACCAGACTCTCTTTTCATTGAAAATTTCTTATCTATATGAGCTAACTGCCTACAGACTTCAATTAATACTGTATACACCTAAAAATGACATGACTCTATCTAAATAAATATTTTTATTATTTATTTAAGTCTACCTTCCTCTATCAATAAATAAATAATTAAATTTATTTATTTGATTTATATTCCTCTAAGTTAATTAAATATCAAAATATTTAATTATCTCTTCTAAAGTCAAAATTAAATAAAATCTTTTATTTAATTAAATTCTTCCAAGCAATTAAATAATTCTAAATTATTTAATTAAGTCAAGTCTATTCCTCCAAATTTAAATAAATCATTTAAATTTATTTAAATCCTCTCACTCTCCAAAAATAAAATATAATTAAATATTTTATTTATTCTTCCAAATCATGTACAAGTAATTAAATAAATTTATTTATTTAATTCGCTTTCTAATCTTCTAAAAAATCTTCAAAATCTTCTAAAAATAAATTCTCCTTGTCATACAAAAGCAAAAGCTAAGTTAACTAATTTAAAGCAAGTTTGTTTTTATCAACAAATTCTTAAATTAGAAAAATGTATTCTAATTTTTGAAATAAAAGATCATCCTCATCAAGAAAGCAGTTAACTCAAAGAGAATAGTTTTTTCTATGACACATATCATTCTTCTATTCACGCATGTTCCCTGAAACATCCTCTACCATTGATCTTCTTATTTCTTCTACACCGTTGATCTTCTCTCACAAGTCTATAAATACCCTTCTATCCTTCCATTTCTAAAGAATCGTGCTTTCAAGTAAACTTATGCTGTAGAATCCATAGTGCGCCATTGGCACACCCACTATCACATCCATTTTATTATCCATTTCATAGTGTGTTGAAGCTCATCTTCAACACAACAAGTATCCAAGCCATTTCTCCTTATCATCTTGAGGAATTGAAGCAAGGAAGAAAGCTTCTTGAGGGCCATCTTCATCACCAAAAGATCAAAAGAGAATAGGCGAACAATGGAAATTGCAAGGTAAAAAGGTTGTGAGTATCATTATTTTTCTATTTTTAAATCTTCTTTACTTGCACATTCCATTGGTGTTTTGGGTTTTTATAATTCATTTTGATTATCCCATTTTACCCATAACAAATACAAAGCGGTCAAAGACATATCTGGGCAGTTTCATAGGCTCACCTTCAAAACCGCCTACTCTAATGTAAGTGAATCTAGGAAACTGAATGAAGAAGCTACCATAAATGTTGATTAATTGCATGGCTTCATTAGACATCCTTTTATTAATATTGCATGTCAATTAATAAACCATTCTACTAATGAAAACATCATTAACTCTTCCATAATTTTTAGAACATTTTTGCATCTGTAAATGAGAGTAATAATCATAAATTTTGGTATCTTCAACCAAGGATGTATGAGGTAACCCTCTTCACTCCCTTGTGGATGCCAGGTAGTAAAAGAGATATGAGGAAATGTAGAAGTTTTTCTTTCCCAGATAATTACTCAAACCCTGATGTAAACATTCAACTATAATTTCTGCCCAATCTAGATACTATTCTCCATGAAGGATCACTTGAATAAAGAAATACATCTAATCCTCCCAATAGAATGCTTGAGAACTACCTTTTAACCTGTGTAACAACACCATGATATCCTTTATTTATGGTATCATATGTTCCCTTGTTAGTGATCTGGGCAGCCTCAAACCTCCCTTTTGGAATTTTAATAGCCATTTCCTTGTAGTTATACTCTTGTAATTTGCCTTCTTCAATGAAAAATAACTATAAGAGGAGGTAATGTCAAGATCAAAGTATGGCTCTTTAGGTGGGATTTTCATTATAGCCATTAGGGTTTGTCTATTAATAGGTAATAACGCATTTCCATCAGAAGCTCTAATGCATCTATTTTGAGGGTCATATTTTCCCATGCATTCAAGAACTAACTCAGGGCATTGCACCGCTATAGGAAAAGCTACAGCTTCAATTAAACCACTTTCCACTATCCTTTCCATCATAGGGGTAGACATAGGATTTTTAGCCCTTTCCTTAAAATCTTCTAAATCATACTGAGCTAAAAAGGTATCTCCATATTCAGGAAGAGAACAAACAAGGCTAGAACCATGTTCGGAACCAAGATAGGCAGCTTTCATGACTACAATTTGGATAAATAGAATGGAAAATGCTTGAACTACTTTAACAATACCAGAAACTCAAAATGATTCTCTTCTTCAACAAAGTAATTGGAACAGTTATAAGAAAAGTCAAAACTCACCTTCAACGGATCTAAAATCACTGTCAAACTAGGCAAGAAAAATCTTTTACCTCTAGCATTGTTTCCTTTTTGTGTTACCCTGTATATTTTACTACTAAAATTGGCCTGTTCTTTCTCGATTAATTCATGCTGAATTTGCTTGATAAGACATAAATTATGATAGATGCATTAATTGTAAGTAGTTCTTGCACACGACCTTGATGTGTAATCATTACCCATAACTTCTTGAAAGTTAAAACTTTCCATTTCATAAGGTGTTCCGAATATATTTCCCTTTAAATGATTTTCTCCTTTAAAATCTCCCACAATTTTGACTTACAAAAGACTTTAGGAAAGTGAGAATAATTACATAGGTACATTTGTTACGGAACATTTCATGGTGAACATTGAACCATTAAACCTTTGAACTTTTGAACTCCGATATGAGGTTCAATCGAGAGGTTCAAAGATACAAATTTAGTAATGCAAGGGGACCAAGGGTGAATGACTTCTCTAGAAACATTGAACTATTGAACTTTTGAACCACTAAACTTTTGAAAAGGTTCAAGTTCGAAGGTTCAATACTACAATTATTTTGCACATAAGACAACTGGCGAATTATTTAAAAAAAAAATAAAGAGCTGACCTAAGGAATAAACATATTGACCAAAAAAAAGGGAAAATGGTAGATAGACCTTTTGCTTAAGGAAGGATTATGAAAAAAAAGAATAAGGGTGAATGAAAAGGTAACACCGCATAAAGAAATAGAGAAAGAGGAGTTGCCACTACATAGAGGGTACCCTTCATTGATCAATACAAGTGGAGTAGGGACAGACACCAGCATAGGGAGTTATGATGCGAATGATGTTTTGCAGAAGATCACAACAGCACACGCTACACCTGACATGAGGTGTATATGGGAGAGTGGATTGTATAGGGATGCAGGTTTTTAGTTAGCTATGGAAGCCAGGGATTTCTACCTAGATTGCATATACTTGTATGACACAGCTACAAGAAAAATAATGTTCCATGATAGACTCATTGCAGACTTATCCACAGAAGGGATTGCAAGAACATTTGGTCTGGAAATACATGAGAAAATGGTGGATATTGATATAGATCAATATAATGAAGATTTCAATAACAATGAAAATGATCGTACAAGCAAGATCTTCTATAGATGGTATAGTGCTGAAAACAAACCCAAGGCTATGGCAAGAGTGCATAAAAATTTGCAACGAATATACTTTAAAGAAGAAATATACTTGATGATTACAATGTTAAGCAGACTGGTGGGATTAAGGGATGCTACTAAGTGCGAGCCATGGATGTTCACTTTCATCCAATTCATGAGGGAGGCAAAAAGGGAACAAGGACAAATTCACTAGGCTAAGGCTATAAGCACAGCCATATGGAAACAGGCAATGCTAAGAAAGCAAGAGATGATGCCTTTCTATTTGTCCTCATATGTATTGTATTCATGTGCAACAATGGTTCAACCCTACATACATGGGATCGACAGGGTTGGAACCTTAGGAAATGGCCCTGATCAGAAACTGGTATATGAGCATTATCCTGATTTACAGGAGGAAAATGCATTGAAGAAGTATGCTCTAGTAAATGATGTGTTCTATACATACATGGTTAGAATTTCAAGGGAAGAGCCAGATAAGAGAATATCTAAGGATGCAGAAGATATAATTGGTTTGCACAGTTCTTGGTATATTTAGTTCCAACAATTTACTTATATCAGAACTGAGGGATTTGAAGGAAAACCTTTCATGTTGCCCATGCATCCTTCCAACAAATTGATTGTTCTAGAGTTCTCAAGGTAGAATTTGAATGCCTTTAAGATGTACAAGAAGAGGTTTAACAGAGGAAATCTTAAGTTACCTTGGGAAATTGGTAGGCACTCATGCTACAGTGAAGAGGTTGCTAGTTATTCAGAAAGGGATTTGAGATATTATGGATTTGAGGAATTTGAGTTGGCCAGGAGATTTGATCCTTTTCATAGAATACAAAATACAATTGATTCTAAATTCAAACATCAAATACATATTGAAGATTTTTGGTTAGATTGTAAGAATGACAAAGAGGTAAGAAAGAGAGCTCATAAAAGATTAATAGTGGATCAAATGAGGTCTATGGGAGACATTTATGTTCCACTTGAAGTTGAAGATGATGGTAAATTATTACATCATAGTTATGAAAGTGTCAGGCTTGCTCCTATTGGAGAGCCTGATTGGTCACAACCATGGAACACATCTTTGGACACATTGTCCAAATTGGTCATCTTATTTTCAAAGACATGGTTGAAGGATAGAATTGAAGAGCTTAAGGCTAAAGGAGTGGAGATTACATATCCAAAGAAGGGAAAAAAGAGAGTAAGGGAGCGTAGTGATTATCTCCAATGCTTCTATGAAAAGAAAAGAAAGATTGTGGAAGCCAAAATTGTGGAGAAGGACAAAAATGCTACTCTGATGGATCCTTATGCATTAGGAGTGATAGTAGCAGTATCATCTGGCACATTTGTGGAGGAAAAATCATTAAGCCATGACATTAGTAAAGAAGAAGCACAGGTCTCCAAAGAAATAACATGATAGAAGGTTAAGAAAGCAATACCAGTGGGCATACCAAAAGGGGAGACTTCAAAAAAGAGTGAAGTCATAGGAGCATAGCAGGTAGGTGCTAAATTAAGTAGCAAACCTGGTGCATCTACTTCAACAGAAAAAATCCAAGTATATGCTAAGGTAAAGACATAATTGGCTAAAGAAATGCTATAGGGGTCAAAAGTGCATGAAGCCAAATAAGCTACTGAGATTGTCCACATTGAAGATGATAGCAGTGAAAGTGAAGAGAGAGAAATGGATTCAGGGAAAGAGGTTGAAATGGAAGAAGAAGAATCCAGTGAATTTTTAAGTGAAGAAGAGGAGCAAGACACTCAAGCTGAAATGGAAATTGAACAAGGTTCAGTGTTTGAAAAGGAAAGGGTACAAGAAGAATTAGGAGCAGTAGATCCAGTTGGTACCTTGGTTTCTCCTAAAATAATAAAGGATGTGCAAGATATAGCACATAAAATTGAAGAATCTGAAAAGGAGGATGCACCTAATGAAACAGTAAAGGAAACACCTGCTCAAGACAAAGAAGAAATAGGAGATGGTACTTCTGGTTTAGATGTATTAAACATTCTGAACATGTACAGAGAACAAAGTGAAGAGGAAAAGAATATAGAAAGTAGGAAGGAATAGGAAAAATAGATAAAAGAGGCTGATACAATGGTAGGTTCACCTTCACATATAGAGAAAGTAAACATGCCTGAAAAGATGCAAAAGGAAGGTGAAACTGCAAAAGATGCAACCAACAAACCTGAAGGCAAAGAAAACATAGAAAATATTGATAAAGATAGATTTGAAAAACAAACAGAAGATATAGACATGACAAATGTAGAACAAGCAAATAAAGAAGAAGATCAAGAGAAAGAATCATCAAGAAAAGAAGGTCCAGAAGAAGAGGATGAAGGTGGAGGGGATACAGAAATTGAAGAGGAATAAAATGAGGGTGAATCTACACAACAAAATGATCCAATGGTACAAGAACCAGCCCCTCAATAGCAGCGTCCTCCACAACAGCAACAACAAGAGCAGGGAGAAGTAGAAAGGCCTCAGGAAGAGGTAATTAATGAAGAAAAGACTATTGATAGCACAAAAGAGGCTCCATCTTGGTTAGGTAATAGATAATGAAAGAAAAGGTGGAAGTACAATTAGTACTTATAAATATTAAAAGTCTATTAGGTGATACAATGCCAAGGAAAGAAAGGAGGAAGGCCAGAACCATATCAGCAATACAAAGGGGTCCAGATGGATCCAGGATGCTGAACTTGGCCATACCACAAAAGGAGAAGGCAAAAGGAGAAATAACACTAGATGAATATAAAATACTCAATTTTGACCTAGGGCATACAACAAGGGAGAAACACATAAGTGAATGGGAGGATATGCACCAGGCTATAGTAGAAATGTTAAAGAGAGATAAAGATAAAGAGGAATATTTGAAAGGACACATTGTCCAATTACAACAATTCATTTGGGGGATATCTGATCCCAATACAACAATACCAGAATTGCCTAGTGAAATAGCAGTTTTGTCAAAAGATGAAATGAAAGATATAGAAAATAAGAGGCTTAAAGCCAATGTTTTTGAAGAGTGGTTCAAGGAATTCGTGCAAGAAGGAGAAGAAGTAATCAAACAAGCAATTAAAAATGGGAATTGGCTGCAATAGAAAAGAATAAATGTAGTATAGTTGTATATAATGGTCAATTTAGAAAAGAAGAGTGCAAATTTGAATTGGAACAGCTAGAAGAAATTGAAGAGAGAGTAGAAGAATTAATAAATGAAGGAGTAATTACCCCTTCGATGGAAAATCAAGTGCTACAGGCAAGGCTAGAGTTAAAATTTGAAGATGATAATCTCAGAAGGTGTATAGCAGCCACTCAGGGTTTAGAAGAAAAGATAGATAACATGATCATAACACATAAAATGATAGTGGAAAGGATGTTAGATCATGAGTGCATGGATATACCAGCATATGAACTTCAAAGAGCATTAACAAAATTCAAGGCCATTTTTACACCATGTATGGAGAATCTAGAGGCACATTTTAGTAAACAAATGATTGATTCAGTGATGGAAACAAGTGCCAAGATGAAGAAATACAAGAAGAAGAGCGAAGGTTCAGATAAAGAAGAAAAGAAGATAAAAGAAGGAGTCACAATGCCGGAATATGTATGGATAAGGAGTCCAGGGGGGAATCGTACCTTTATAGAAGGTGTCATAAATAACTTCAAAGCATATCTAAAAGAGTAGGAAAGTTTAGAAAAGAGCAAATAATACTAATAAAGAGTCAAGTGAAGGGTATATGCGGGCAGGGTCAACAGGAAAGCAGAAGTCAAAGGAGGGGAATCCTACTTTGAAAAGATTCCAATGGCATCCTTTGAGGTAGAAAAGATATCATAAAGATATTTTGGGAAACGGTTAAGAACAAATGTACACCATTGATCAAGAATAGATGAATGCTGACTGTAGATTGGATTTTGTAGCTGTAGCAGTATGAAGCTTCAAATTCTTTATAAGAAGCTCTGCTACTTGTATATTAGTTACACAGGGATTTTAACATTGTAGCTTGCACTTGTAATTTGCTAGAATATTTGAGTAGAAGAGTATTTCTTTAGTTTAGAGGAGGAGGTCACCTATGTCTACACCAAGGAGTATGTGGAATGTTTGGTCTCCTTGATGTATCTATAAAAATGTCTGTAAGCTGTTTAGTGATTTGATTAATGAAACAAAGGTCATTCTTACAGTGTAAATCTTATATGACTTTGGGCTTCGAATACATGTAAACTCAGAATTCTACATCTATCACAGAGTGTTGTCTAACTCCTACTGGTATTTGAAGTTAGTATTCTTTAAAAGATTGCAATCTCTGGTGTATGTCCATGAAAAATGTTTAAGATTTTACATTTGAAGATTTAAGTGTGTTGATTTGATCAATTTATTGTATGCTTTAGGACGTAAGTAACAAAACATTTAAATCATGTATTGAAATGATACTTAGTTTAAGTTTCTCTAACTTTTCTCCAACAAATGAAAATAATTAGCTTAAATGTAGAAATCTTAAGGAAATTGTCTTACATCTGAAAGAAACAAGAAGAATTTGTGTTAATATTTGGTAATTTTCATATTAATTTGAAAGACAAAGTTTGTTTCATAGAAATTCATGCAAAGCTTTGTATTACAGTAGTGAATTCATGCAAAAGAATGAATACTTTATTGATATTTGCAACAATTTGCATAGTTTGAGTCCAGTAAGTCAATGATTATCTTAAATCAAGTAAGGCCTATTGAATATTATAGTTTCACATCAACCTGTTGAATTGTCCACAAGGTCAAGACCTGACATTACAAAAACTTGGGATTAAGAACTCTTAAGAGATTTCTTCATATCTTTCAAGACAATTTAGGTTCATTATGTGAATTTTAACTTTTGTTATGAATGTGTAAAAACAATCATCAACAATTTTTGGCATAAGAAGGGAGGGCCTAATTGGAGTTAAGGTAGGATTTAAGTAAAGCTAGCTCATAATAGTGGTAGGGTGACCAGGTCTAGATCTAGTTTGGATGATATCTTTGTGCAATTACCTGATAGGAGGTAGAGTAAAGGTCCTTTGATTTGGAATCCTAGAATATCACATGTAGGAAACTCATCTGGAATGCCTCATGGATCACCTTTTAACATCCATAACATAGTGAGTCCTAACAGTTCTTCATTTAGATCTTTGAATCTTGGTTTAAGTCCTCCTAGAGGTCCTAGTCCACCTAGAAATCTAGGTATTCCCAGAGGTCCCATCCCACCACGTGGCCCTACAATGGCTTATTTTAATGTCAATTCTCCTATAACATTCAACAATTATCATGAGATGCCAAAAAATTTAGAAAAGATATGTCCTAAATATCAATTGTAGCAGGATCCAGAAGATCACATTAGGATATTCAAGGAGGCATGCTCTAGAGCTAGGTTAGAATATGAAGATGTTGTGTGTAGATTGTTTCCTTACACCTTTAATGAGCAGGCTTCTAACTGGTATGTCAACTTGCCTAATGGTTATATTTCTTCTTGGGCACTTATGGAAGAGGCATTTTTGTCTAGGTTTAGAGAACCAGTCGATCCTTCCACCTTATATCATAAATTGGCTGCAATTAAAAGAGGTGAAGGAGAGATGATTGATAACTTTAATGATAGGTTTCAAAAGGCTTATTCTAGGTTAGTGGCTTCTTACACAGTGACTACAGATGCATTATTAGCCATTTATTATGTCGCTCTTGATCCATTAACTACTATGTTTGTCAAAAGAAAGGTTGATATAGATATAATATCCAACGCTTATAAGGAAGCAGCCTCAGTAAACTAGGAAATGAGGCAAACAACTTATAATCCATTTCTTAATGGAGGAAACCCTGGAATGCAAAGTCAAGCACAACCTTGGAATGGAGTTCCTATGCATAATACTTCATTATTGAACCCAATTCCTACATACACACCTATGTATAATTCTTCCCCAATCCAAGATATAGTCCCCTATACTGGTAATAGTACCAATAACAATTAGAGTAATGGTTAGTCATTCCTCCAGCCTCCTCAGGATACATTTGTGACAAAAGCACAAGGGGATAGGGAAAAAATCAAAGAAATTACTGCACACCTGAGAAGATTGACTATTGAAATGACACAACTAAGAAATGAAAATTTCTATGGTAGAAATAATCAAGGGTACAGTTAGAACCATAACCAGAATTATAACCAGGGTCAAGGTTCAAACCAAAGCTAGAATTATAATCAGAGTCAAAATCATAATTAGGGACAAACAATACAAAATAAGGGACCTGCTGTAGATAACAAGACTTGGGGTAATAATAGTAGAAATCATAATCAACCAAGGCCACCTAGGACATGGAACATAGGGCCAAATAATGGCACTCTAGCTTCTCTGTTTGAGAATTTGGATAATCAAGAGATGAAACAAATAGCTAGAATTCAAATGGCTAACATAGCATTGAAAAATTGGTGTAGGATTCATAATACCAGTGCACATGCTGAACTAGATTGCCCTTAGTTTCATTTGGAAGAAAGTATTTTCAATGTGGATGTATAGGCTCCCACCTCTAATTTTCTCATTCCCAAAGGTAATGAAATAGTGCCCTCAGGATTTGAGATTGCTTTAGTTTTAGAGACTTTTACCTTTGCAACTAGGGAGGAAGAGGATTGGCTATTAGATGATGAGCCTTAATTTTGTGAGAACTTATACCCTAAATTAACCTTAGTATTGAATCTATTTCAGTTTCCCTTTGAAACTGAAAATGAAGTGTTATATGAAACAGAGGAGGTATAGGATTTTCAACAGTCTAACAAAAATCATACCTACAATTTGAGAAATAACACTGGGCCTAGAGGTCCTTTCACTACTTCCACTCCTCCCAACAATTTCAATACTCCTCCAGATCAACATGCCAGTAATAACCCTGCTATACTAAAGGCTAATCATCATGTGAATGGTGGGACAGTAGCATCAAAAGTCCAAACAGGGAAAACAGAGACAGTGGAAATAATGAGGTTAATGAGTTACTTGTCTGAAGAGATTAAAAAAATCAAGGTTAGTATACCTTTATGTGAATTGTTGAAAAGTCTAGGGGTTAGAAATGCTTTCATAAAGTCCTTGGATACATCTGTGACAAGCGAGGTCTCTATTGATATGAATGTTCCCAGTAAAGATCCACAATCCAAAGAAAAGAGTAAGAAAATTGAACAACCTTCCAACACTAATGTAGTCATGTATGCAGATAAGAGTGAGGCCCCTACTTTCCTGTTAACTATTAGGATGTTTGGAAAGAACATACATAATTGCATGGTAGATTCAGGTGCATCAGCTAATGCAATGCCTTTAGGGATATGCAAAACTCTAGGGCCAACTCCTACTAAATCTGCCAAGGTTGTTACATAATTAGAAAAAACTAAAGTCAATGTGATAGGGGAATTAATGCATATTCAAATGTAGTTAGCCTTAGATCCTAGGGTGAGTCAGTTTATTGACATTTAGGTAGTAGGTATACTTGTGAATTACGGGATGTTGTTGAGTAGGGACTGGTCCAAAACATTAAACAGATATATGGCCACTAATTTTTCACACATGTGGTTACCTTGGAGAGGTGTTACAAATCAGATCAGGATAGAAGCTTAACCTAGAATGAAACACATGATTACAAAATATAACAAGACTAATGAGATATTATATGCTTCTATTGAACCTGGTGTTTATAGAGTCATTAACAAGGGAGTGTAAATTGAAGAAATCCTGATGCTGAATTTTAGAGAAAAACTTGTCAGTAAAGAAATGGTAGTGTTCATTGAGTCTGATTGCAATTCTTCTGATGAGGAAGACAATGCAGTAAATAATTTTGGTCAGATCATTAGGTAGGAAATAGAAAAGTACATTGAACAAAAAATTACAGTTCAGTGCAAGTTGGACAAAATATGTGCAGAGTCCATAATAAGCCTCATTCTGAAGAGAATTGTGGAATGTGCAGAGACATTATAGAATATCAATACATAAAGTGCACAAAAGGGATGGAACTGCACGAAGGAAAGGTTAATCCTGAAAAACTAGAGGTATACTTACAGGATAACATGGATGTATTAATCCTAGATTTAGAGAGAGGAATAAAAGACAGAAGTGTCCATCATTCTGATTTACAAATTGAGAATATAAATATGAAATTAGGTCAAAATGAATCACCCATGAATAAACAAGATAGTACAGCACATGTAACAGAAAGGGTGAGACATGCCAAAATAAAGGGTCAAAGGAATAAGGAAGGCATGTGGATACTTAAATGTGATGGGTCTAAATCTAAACAAGGTGCAGGTGCGGGTGTTGAACTTATAGACCCTAAGAGTAAATCATTTTTAGCAGCATATAGGCTACAATTTCCTTGTACTAATAATGTAGTAGAATACGAAGCTTTGATTTATGGACTTGTTATGGCTATCAAGAAAAAAGTGAAAATGATCAAAGTATTTTCAAATTCTGAGTTAATGGTCAGACAAGTGAGAAAGTTATATGCATGCAATTATAAGAAGATGGTTTGTTATAGGCATAGGGTGTGGGATTTAATAGATTCATTTGATGCTTTTAACATAGAACATATCCCTAGGGAATTGAATCATAGACCAGATGCATTACTAGTTGCTGCTAGCACTTTGGAGCCCTTAACATTGTCAGGGTTAAAACGATTTGCTATTGAATTAGTAAATGTCCCGAGCATACCAGATAATGTTACTCATTTTCAGGTATTTGAAGGGGATCAACAAATTGTAGATTTTCTCACTTGTAATGAAGTGTTTGAAGCTCAAATCATTGATGAACAGGAAAGGCCTGATGTGTCTTGGGATGAAGAAGACATAATAAACTTGAAAAGTAATTTCTTACCTAAAGGGGTAATTGAGTTGGAAAAGATTTTTGACTTTGATGGGGTAGTAAGACAAAAAGATTTGCCCAAAACTGAAGGGGGAAAATGTGTTCCCTATAACCTGGGATCAGAGCAAAGTCCACAGAATGTACTGATTGGAAAAGCTTGCTCTGAGAAGTTAAGAAAAGAAATTCTGGATGTTTTGAAAGAATACAAATATGTAATAGCATGGACATATGAATATCTGAAGACATATGATACGTCCATCATAACTCATGTAATACCCTTGAAACCAAAAGTTAAATCATTTAGACCGAAACAAAGGCCTGTGAATGCTATTTTAGAGCCTTTAATCTTTGAGGAAGTAAGAAAATTGTTGTCTGCTGGGATAATCTTCCTAGTAAGACATTCAACTTGGGTAGCTAATTTGGTACCTGTGAGAAATAAAAGTGGAGACATTAGGTTATGTGTTGACTTTAAAATTTTGAACAAAACTTCTGAAAAAGATAATTATCCCTTGCCTCCAATAGATGAAGTACTGCAAGCAGTAAATGGGGCTAAGATGATGTCTTTCTTAGATGGATTTTTAGGATATAACTAGGTCTTAGTTGATAAAGAAGATAGGTTGAAGACTACTTTTACTTGCAAGTGGGGAAATTATGCATATAGGAGAATGCCTTTTGGTTTAATAAATGTAGGTGCCACTTTTTAGCGAGCCATGGATATTGTGTTTCTTGGATTATCAGGTAAATGCATTGTTATTTATATGGATGATTTAACTATGTACTCTAAAGATGCATCCATTCATGCAAAAGATTTGAGAAGGGTACTTAAAAGATGTGAAAGGTACGAGATTTCTCTTAACCCAAAGAAATGTTCATTCGGTGTAACTGAAGGAAAATTGTTAGGACATCTCATTTCTAAAAATGGGATATCCATTGATCCCAATAGAGTAGAAGGAATAAGAAAATTGCAATTACCTAATAGTAAGAAGGAATTAAAATCCTTTTTGGTAAGATTAACTTTTTCAGGAAGTTTATTATAGGGTTTGCAGAGATTGTGCAACCATTAAACGCCATGCTTAAGAAAGATGCAAAGATAGAATGGACACCAGTAGCCAAGGCTGCATTCAAAGATATTAAGGAGGCCATTTCTGATGCTCCTGTGTTAGCAAGTCCAAATTATACCAAACTATTTTACATATACTCTTTTGCATCTGCACATTCAGTTGCAGTTGCCTTGACACAAAAGGGAGAAGATAATGAAGAAAAGCCCATAGCTTTCATGAGTGCACCTCTGAAGGATGTACAACTAAAGTATCTAGATATAGAAGGACAAACATTTGCACTAATAAGAGCAGTTAAAAAGTTTAGACATTACATCTTACGAAGTCAAGTCAAGGCCACAGTACCAGATGCAGCAGTAAAAATGCTACTAATGCTGAATGAGCCTGGAGAGAAAAGAGCCAAATGGATTACAATATTGCAAGATTTTGATATGGAGATCATTCCAATGAAGTTGGTTAGAGGACAAGCATTAGTAAAGACCATAGCAAATACAGATCCAAATTTGGTTAAGTAGTAGTATGTATTAAACTCTAATGATGCATCAGGCTGGTATGATGATTTGAATACCTTTCTGATATCAGGTAAATATCCAAGTAAGATGAAGGCTTCTCAAAGGAGAGCTTTAAAGATTAAGGCACAGAGATACATGGTACAAGGAGGTCTTCTATTCAAGAAGAACCATGAAGGTATATATTTAAGATGTTTAAACAAAATTGAAGTAGATAAGGTATTGTCAAAGTTGCATGATAAGTATGGAATTGCCCATGGTTCTCATTTAGCTACTATGCATAAGATATTAAGAGCGGGATACTATTGGCCAACAATGTTTTAAGATACAGAGAGTCATATTTGAAGTTGTCACACCTGTCAAACTACAGCAAACAAGGGAAGGAATCAGACTAATCCATTACATCCAATCATTGAGTCTAGGCCATTTGCACAGTGGGGCTTGGATTTCATTGGAGTTATAAATCATCCATCATCTGCAGGACATAAGTTTATATTGACAGTAACTGACTATTGTACAAGGTGGACTGAAGCCACATGTTGTAAGTTTTCTACTACTGAGGTGGTTATCACATTTCTTGAGGAAAACATCATAACAAGGTTTGGAGCTCCATATTCGCTGGTATGTGATAATTGTCCTGCATTTTCTTCTCTGAAATTTTCTAAATGGGCATTTGAATATGGGATAGTTTTAAATTTTTCTTCAAATTATTATCCTCAGGGGAATGGTTTAGCTGAGTCCACAAACAAGATTTTATTAGATATAATCAAGAAACTAATTGTAAAAAATCCTAGAGAATGGAATACGTTGTTAAAATATGTGTTGTGGGTAGATAGGACTAAGGTTAAGTCAGCGTTAGGCAATGCACCTTATTACCTAGTTTATGGGATGGATCCCATACTTCCAGTGAATTTAAGAATACCTGTTTGTAAGTTTGCTAATGAATATTTAGGATTTGATGATCACAAAGAAGCCAGGATAATCCAAATGTTACAATTGGATGAGAAGAGAGATCAAGACATTGAAAAATTTGCCAAACATCAAGCAGTGGTCAAAAGATGGTTTGACAAAAGAGCAAGAGTTAAAACATTTAGAATATCAGACTTAGTGTTATGTTGGGATAAAGCACATGAAAAGAAAGGAAATCATGGAAAGTTTGACAAATTATGGTTAGGTCCATTACAGGTCACCGAGATAATAGGAGATAATAGGTTCAGGCTTAAGACCTTGACTGGAGCAGATGTGCCATTACCTGTTAATGGCCAACATTTGAAACATTACTTTCAGGCTTGAGGTGAGGGTAGTTGGTATGTTATGTATCATAGTGTAAATAATGTACAATTGTCTTGTTGGGTTTGGTGGGGTTTTGTTTTGTTCTATTGTGTGGGTCTGTGTGTTGTGTTTCCTTGGTAGGGATGTTTGTTTTGTTTTGAAGTATATAGGAGCAGATTAACAACCACTAAAAATAATAGAAAATTTAGAACATTCAGGTTAATTATTTGAAACTTATCCATAACTTGTTGTGACTATCATGAATGTGGAAAATAGTTTGTCTTGTGAAATTTTGTATTCAATAACTGTGGGTTGAGTATTCAAGGGAAGTTTCTCACAATGACACACCTAAAATCCTTGGGTTTGTTGAACATACTAGTGTAGGTGTTAGGTGAAAAGTTAGAGGTCACCCTTGCTACCATTACAATTCTCAGCTTAATTTTAGCAAGTAACCACACCTTGCATCATGAAGTTACAAATGTAATATCTTATAATGTCTCTATTTTACACAAAATACAAAAAATATATAATAATAAGTAAATAAATAAAATGGATTTTATTGAAAATCCAAATTAAGCCATCTAAGTAACTCTACTGGGGCTATAGATGCTTGCTGGCATTGGGGATCTACTTAGGGGAATTGTAATGATAACCTTGTCGGGGCTATAGACGCTTGCTGGCAGCAAGGCTCTATCCGGTTGGCTATGAGGGAATGACATCAATTATGTAGTTTAATATCAGTCACTGGTTTGTTCAACTTACTTTCAAGATGAGGACTATTAATCACATGCACCCACTTAAACTCAATTGAGAGATTCATGCACCTTATTGAATACATTAGGTCTCAAGTTAAATGATGATTTGCAGAAAACAAAGTTGGAAGTTATGAATTTATTTCATTTAGTTTTATTTAATGGTTTTAATTTAATTGTTTTGCTTGGTTTCTAGTTGTTGTGATGCTCACAACACACCCCATTTTACTTTTGAACAAAATGAGGACCCCTGCTGTGGCTGTGGCTTTTGCTTGTGTGTGGGTCTGCTTGGTGGTAAAGGGAAAATGAGGTAAAGGTTACAAACCTTATTGAAAATTGGAAAAAGTTAGCATTAAGTACCAGAGTGGAATAGGGGTGAATTCTTTGTCTAAAATGAATAAGGGTTGCTTTTTGAATCATTTCAAAATTCCCAATATTCTATAAGATATGCATGTTTTGGTAAAATGCATTATAGGAAGGTTTGCATGTTGCATGTACAAGGCCGTTTGTATGTGGAGTCATTGTATTAATCGCATAGGGTTGTCGGGTTTATGAATTGTGGTATTTTGTATGCATATTGTTAATGTTTTATTCTTAACATACAAGTCGGACCAGACGGGATTCAGAAGTAAGGTGGATAATTGGTTAAGTCCACAGGTTGAATCTCAGGTTGTATGTTTGGTGAAAGGTAAAGATACAAGGTGATATACAACGCGATATACATGTCAAGGACCCGAGGAGAATATGAAATGTAGTTTTATTAAAGTATGTTTCGTGGTTTGTATGTTGCAGGTTTCGTGTTTGCATCTTTCGGTATACATATAGTGCGGATGTCAAAAGGGAATTAAATCTGATGTAAGTGATGCATCGTACCTTAATGCATATTGAAAGATGCATTCACTTTATATGCATGTGTGGAGCTGAAAGGTTATGTAATATGGTTTGTAAAAGATGGTGAGTTCAGGATGATTATACAAGGGAGTTTGCATGTATGGAGGCTTGTATCTAAGAGTAGATACAAGTATTGTTGTTTCGTCAATAATACCAGTGTAAAGGTTAAGTGGGTCCCACGGCTTGTATCTCGAGATTGTATATTGTACCAACAAAAGTATATACAATCTGACATACAAGAAAATATACAAACAAAAGATGCAAGATGGATTTGAAAAAGGAATTAAATAAAGGTAAGGCTTTGTATGTTTGGGCGATTGTATGTTAACAATGTACAACCTCGATATACAAGGAAATAAAAGACATCGCCAAAGAGAAAGGTCAAAAAGGGGTTTGTATGGGTTGTTTGTACGTGTACTTGTATCTATGTCACATACAAATTGATATACAAACTAAGGATACAAGCACAAATATAAAGGAAAAGGGAATAACATTGATTATAGCTCATTGCATATAGAATTGTATATTGAAAAGATACAAATAGACATACAAAGAACCATATACAAAGAAAGACACAAGAAAATGTGATGTATGCAGAAAGTAAACTAACAGATAGAGGTTTAAAATAAAATGTTGAAATAAGAAGCCGAAGCCGTAGACATATTAATTACTGTAATTAATGCCGATCTAACATTGAAAATAGTAAAATTTAATGGGTTAGGGTAAATTAAATCTATTTTTCTTTTAGATGTGCATTGTCAAAATTAAAATTACAAAAAGAAGAATTGCTATGAAAATTGAACAAAAAACTCATCGTGGGACAGAATTCCAGAAAGCTAGAATAGAGTAAGAAACAATAAAGTAAGTCAACGATGTAAGGTTGAGCTGTCGAAAGATAAAGGTATTTAACTTTAATGCCGTTACAATTTAGTTAGTTAAAATGCAAGTAAATTTTAGTAATTTCATTTTCAAATGTAAGCATTCATTAAATTACTATGTTTAATTGTTAATTAGCTAGGTTGGGTTAAACAATGTGAAAGTCAAAACAGGAAAAGACAAATGGGGGTTAGGGTAAAATGTAAAAAAATAGAAAATTTGTAGTAAAACCCTAGGTAAGAAGGTAAAACAGCTAGTTAAGAAAATGCATTTTTACAGGATGACCCCAAAGAAGAGAAAGGTAGATACAGGAAGTGAAGTGAAAGGAAGCCACGTAAAGAAATAGAGAAAGAGGAGTTGCCACTACATAGAGGGTACCCTTCATTGATCAGTACAAGTGGAGTAGGGACAGACACCAACATAGGGAGTTATGATGCGACTGATGTTTTGCAGAAGATCACAACAGTAGATGCTACACCTAACATGAGGTGTATATGGGAGAGTGGATTGTACAGGGCTACAAGTTTTTCGTTAGTTATGGAAGCCAAGGATTTATGCCTAGATTGCATATACTTGTATGACCCAACTACAAGAAAAATAATGTTTCATGATAGACTCATTGCAGACTTATCCACAGAGGGGATTGCAAGAACATTTGGTCTAGAAATACATGAGAAAATGGTGGATATTGATATAGATCAGTATAATGAAGATTTCAATAACAATGAAAAGGATTGTAGAAGCAAGATCTTCTATAGTTGGTATAGTGCTGAAAACAAACCCAAGGCTGTGGCAAGAGTGCATAAAAATCTGCAACGAATATACTTTAAAGAAGAAATATACTTGATGATTACAATGTTAAGCAGACTGGTGGGGTTAAGGGATGCTACTAAGTATGAGCCATGGATGTTCACTATCATCCAATTCATGAGGGAGGCAAAAAGGGAACAAGGACAAATTCAATGGGCTAAGGCTATAAGCACAGCCATATGGAAATAGACAATGCTAAGAAAGCAAAAGATGATGCCTTTCTATTTGTCCTCATATGTATTGTATTCATGTGTAGCAATGGTTCAACCCTACATACATGGGATCGACAGGGTTGGAACCTTAGGAAATGGCCCAGATCAGAAACTGGTATATGAGCATTATCCTGATTTACAAGAGGAAAATGCAATGAGGAAGTATGCTCTAGTAAATGATGTGTTCTATACATATATGGTTAGAATTTTAAGGGAAGAGCTAGATAAGAGAATATCTAAGGATGTGGAAGATACAATTGGTCTACACAGTTCCTGGTATATTTAGTTCCAACACTTTACTTATATCAGAACTGAGGGATTTGAAGGAAAACCTTTCATGTTGCCCAGGTATCCTTCCAACAAATTGATTGTTCAAGAGTTCTCAAGGCATAATTTGAATGCCTTTAAGATGTACAAGAAGAGGTTTAACAGAGGAAATCTTAAGTTATCTTGGGCAATTGGTAGGTACTCATGCTATAGTGAAGAGGTTGCCAGTTATTCAGAAAGGGAGTTGAGATATTATGGATTTGAGGAATTTGAGTTGGCCAGGAGATTTGATCCTTTTCATATAATACAAAATACAATTGATTCTAAATTCAAACATCAAATACATATTGAATATTTTTGGTCAGATTGTAAGAATGACAAAGAGGTAAGAAAGAGAGCTCATAAAAGATTAACAGTGGATCAAATGAGGTCTATGGGAGACATTTATGTTCCCCCTGACATTGAAGATGATGGTAAATTATTACATCATAGTTATGAAAGTGCCAGGCTTGCTCCTATTGGAGAGCCTGATTGGTCACAACCATGGAACACATCTTTGGACACATTGTCCAAACCGGTCATCTTATTTTCAAAGACATGGTTGAAGGATAGAATTGAAGAGCTTAAGGCTGAAGGAGTGGAGATTACATATCCAAAGAAGGGAAAAAAGAGAGTAAGGGAGCATAGTGATGATCTCCAATGCTTCTATGAAAAGAAAAGAAAGATTGTGGAAGCCAAAATTGTGGAGAGGACAAAAATGCTACTCTGATGGATCTTTATGCATTAAGAGTGACAACAATAGTATCATTTGGCACATTTGTGGAGGCAAAATCATTAAGCCATGATATGAGTATAGAAGAAGCACATGCCTCCAAAGAAATAATAGGACAGAAGGTTAAGAAAGCAATACTAGTGGGCATATCAAAAGGGGAGACTTTAAAAAAGAGTGAAGTCATAGGAGTACAACAGGTAGGTGCTAAATTAAGTAGCAAACTTGGTGCATCCACCTCAGTAGAAAAAAGCCAAGTATATGCTAAGGTAAAGACATAATTGGTTGAAGAAATGCTACAGGGGTCAAAAATGCATGAAGCCAAAAAAGCTATTGAGACTGTCCACATTGAAAATGATAGTAGTGAAAGTGAAGAGAGAGAAATAGATTCAGGGAAAGAGGTTGAAATGGAAGAAGAAGAATCCAGTGAATTTTTAAGTGAAGAAGAGGAGAAAGACACTCAAGCTGAAATGGAAATTGAACAAGGTTCAATGTCTAAAAAGGAAAGGGTACAAGAAGAATTAGGAGCTGTAGATCCATTTGGTACCTTGGTTTCTCTTGAAATAATAAAGGATGTGCAAGATGTAGCACATAAAATTGAAGAATCTAAAAAGGAGGATGCACTTGAGGAAATAGTAAAGGAAACACCTGCTCAAGACAAAGAAGAAACATGAACTGGTACCTTTGGAGTAGATGTATAAAACATTCTGAACATGTACAGAGAACAAAGTGAAGAGGAAAAGAATATAGAAAGCAGGAAGGAACAGGAAAAAGAGATAGAAGAGGCTGATACAATGGTAGGTTCACCTTCACATATAGAGCAAGTAAACATGCCTGAAAACTACAAAAGGAAGGTGAAATTGTAGAAGATGTAGCCAACAAACCTGAAGGCAAAGAAAACATAGAAAATATTGATAAAGATAAATCTGAAAAACAAACAGAAGATATAGACATGACAAATGTATAACAAATAAATAAAGAAGAAGATTAAGAGAAAGAATCATCAAGAAAAGAAGGTCTAGAGGAAGAGGATGAAGGTGGAGGGGATACAAAAATTGAAGAGGAAGAAAATGAGGGTGAATCTACACAACAAAATGATCCAATGGTACAAGAACTAGCCCTTGAACAGAAGCCTCCTCCACAACAGCAACATGTGCAACAATAGCAACAACAAGAGCAGGGCGAAGTAGAAGGGCCTCATGAAGAGGTAATTAATGAAGAAAAGACTTCTGAAAGCACAAAAGAGGCTCCAACTTGGTTACGTACACAGATAAGGAAAGAAAAGGTGGAACTACAATTAGTACCTATAGATATTAAAAGTCTATTAGGTGATACAATGCCAAGTAAAGAAAGGAGGAATGCCAGAACCATGTCAGAAATACAAAGGGGTCTAGATGGATCCAGGATGCTGAACTTGGCCATACCACAAAAGGAGAAGGCAAAAGGAGAAATAACACTAGATGAATATAAAATACTCAATTTTGACCTAGGGCATACAACAAGGGAGCAACACATAAGTGAATGGGAGGATATGCACCAAGCTACATTAGAAATGTTAAAGAGAGATAAAGATAAAGAGGAATATTTGAAAGGACACATTGTCCAATTACAACAATTCATTAGGGGGATATTTGATCCCAATACAACAATACCGGAATTGCCTAGTGAAATAGAAGTTTTGTCAAAAGATGAAATGAAAGATATAGAAAATAAGAGGCTTAAAGCCAATGTTTTTGAAGAGTGGTTCAAGGAATTCATGCAAGAAGGAGAAGAAGTAATCAAACAAGCAGTGAAAAGATGGGAATTGGCTGCAATAGAAAAGAATAAATGTAGTATACTTGTATATAATGGTCAATTTAGAAAAGAAGAGTGCAAATTTGAATTGGAATAGCTAGAAGAAATTGAAGAGAGAGCAGAAGAATTAATAAATGGAGTAATTACCCCTTTGATGGAAAATCAAGTGCCATAGCCAAGGCTAGCATTAAAATTTGAAGATGATAATCTCAGAAGGTGTATAGCAGCCACTCAGGGTTTAGAAGAAAAGGCATATAACATGATCAAAATGCATAAAAGGATAGTGGAAAGGCTCTTAGATCATGAGTGCATGGATATACCGGCATATGAACTTTAAAGAGCATTAACAGAGTTCAAGGCCATTTTTACACCATGTATGGAGAATCTAGAGGTACATTTTAGTAAACAAATGATTGATTTAGTGATGGAAACAAGTGCCAAGATGAAGAAATACAAGAAGAAGAGTGAAGGTTTAGATAAAGAAGAAAAGAAGCTGAAAGGAGTCACAATGCAGGAATATGTATGGGCAAGGAGTCCATGGGGGAATTGCACCTTTATAGAAGGTGTAATAAATAACTTCAAAGCATATCTAAAAGAGTAGGAAAGTGTAGAAAAGAGCAAACAATACTAATAAAGAGTCAAGTGAAGGGTATATACAGGCAGGGTCAATAGGAAAGTAGAAGTCAAAGGACGGGAATCCTATTTTGAAAACATTCCAATGGCATTATTTGAGGCAGAAAAGATACCATAAAGATATTTTGGGAAACGGTTAAGAACAAATGTACATTATTGATCAAGAATAGATGAATATTGACCATAGATTGGATTTTGTAGCTGTAGTAGTATGAAGCTTCAAATTATATATAAGAAGCTCTGCTACTTGTATATTAGTTACACAAGGATTTTAACATTATAGCTTGCACTTGTAATTTGCTAGAATATTTGAGTAGAAGAGTATTTCTTAAGATTAGAGGAGGAGGTCGCCTGTGTCTGCACCAAGGAGTATGTGGAATGTCTGGTCTCCTTGATGTATCTGTAAAAATGTCTGTAAGTTGTTTAGTGATTTGATTAATAAAACAAAGGTCATTCTTACATTGTAAATCTTATGACTTTGGGCTTCGAATACAAGTAAACTCAGAATTCTACGTCTATCACAGAGTGTTTTCTAACTCCTATTGGTATCTAAAGTTAGTATTCTTTAAAGATTGCAATCTCTAGTGTATGTCCATGAAAAATGTTTAGGATTTTACATTTGAAGATTTAAGTGTGTTTATTTGATCAATTTACTGTATGCTTTAGGACGTAAGTAACAGAACATTTAAATCCTTTACTGAAATGATACTTAGTTTAAGTTTCTCTAAATTTTCTCCAACAACTAAAAATAATTAGTTTAAACGCAGAAATCTTAAGGAAATTGTCTTACATCTAAAAGAAGCAAGAAGAATTTGTGTTAATATTTGGTAGTTTTCATATTAATTTGAGAGACAAAATTTGTTTCATAGAAATTCATGCAAATCTTTGTATTATAGTAGTGAATTAATGCAAAAGAATGAACACTTTGTTGATATTTGCAACAATTTGCATAGTTTGAATCCAGTAAGTCAATGATTATCTTAAATCAAGTAAGGCCCCTTGAACATTACAGTTTCACATCAACTTGCTAAATTGTCCACAAGGTCAATACCTGACCATACAAAAACTTGGGATTAAGAACTCTTAAGAGATTTCTTCATATCTTTCAAGTCAGTTTAGGTTCATTCTGTGAATTTTAACTTTTGTTATGAATGTGTAAAAATAATCATCAACAAATCAGATGTAAACTGAGCAAATATGATGAATCTCCTAAGGCTGATCAGAAAAAGTACATGTCAATGATTGGAGGACTATTGTATCTTACTCAAACTAGACCTGACATTATGAATGTTGTTGGTCTTGTTTCTAGATTCCAAGCTGATCCTAGAGAATCTCATGTCATGGCAAGCAAGAGAATTCTCAGATATCTAAAGGGAATAGTTGAGTATGGTTTATGGTATCCTAGGATCATGATTTCTCTCTTCATGCATATATAGATGTTGATTGGGCAGGAGATGTGGATGACTAGAAGAGTCCCAGTGGTGGTGCATTCTTTTTGGGCAAAGATTGGTTTCTTGGCTGAGCAAGAAACAATAGGCAATATCTCTATCCACTGTAGAAGCAGAATATATTGCAGCAGAAGGTAGTTGTACTCAAGTATTTTGGATGAAGCAAATGCTAAGAGACATCAGAGAGGAGTATGAGGAACCTATCACAATCTTCTGTGATAACTCAAATGCAATAAATATATCAAAAAATCCAGTGTTGCATTCAAAGACAAAACATATATCCATCAAGTTTCACTTTTTGAGAGAGTAGGTGAACAAGAATGAAGTCAGATGGAGTTTGTGCCCTCAAAGGATTAGATTACAGACATTTTTACTAAACCTCTACATAAGGACTCTTTTGAGTATCTCAGGGAGAAGTTAGGGGTTATTACCCCTATGGCTTTGAATTAAGGTAAATTGATGTGCATCAGTCCGGTGGATCTCACAATCATATCTTGTGGTCTGGATTGATTATAGGAAGCTGCCACTCAGGGGGAGCAGTCTGTATGATTCTGAAGTATTGATGCAAGTATGTGCCCTTTTCCATTGATGTGAAAGGGGGAGAGAAGACATGTGAAAAACAAAAGTGGTTTTTGATCAAAGGGGGAGTAGTAAAGGAAGAAAAGACTTATGAATGATTGCTATTGATAGGGGGAGCTATGTCAGTTAGTGAGAAGAAGTTCTTGTCTTGATGGTTAAAATAGTTTTTCACATCATATGTTGCCATCAATGACAAAGGGGGAGATTATTGCAAGTATGGGCCTAACTGATGTTGTCATTGATGTCAACATACTCCTGTTGCATTGATGTCAATGATTGGATGAGCCATGTACTAAGGATATTGAGAAAATTAGTCTCAGAGAAGAATAGTGAAGATAGTTAAGCTCTATGAACTGAAGATCCTAGATAGATGAAGATCAGAGAATGCATATCAAGGGTTTGTAGATATGTGTCTAAAGATGATCCAGTCAAGATTTGAGAGGTCCGCATGAAGATTTGGAGAAGTTATGGCTATATGAGTAAAATTGGTTTTGGTAGCTATTCAGAGGTGACAAAGTGACACAAATAGGTCTGGTGAGATCTGAAAATGCAATATCTTGTTCTGTGGATTTGGTGGAATGTGTAGGAAGCCAATGTGAATTGACAACTCAATTGGTTCATGGTCTGGAGGTCCACAAGCATTTATTCTAATATGACAGTGATGACAGAATGTGTTCTTGAGGTTCTGGATGAAGATGCGAATGATTTCAGTAAGCAAAAGTGGTGTGGATGTTCTTGGTGATTTAGGCAAACTTGTGGGGGCTCTAGATTGTGTCCAGTTCATGTTGGCGGTTTGCATTGAAGATTGATCTCGTAATTGAAGATTTACTCTTGGGTGATGGTGTTCTTCCTAATCATGGCTGACTGGATGTTTTACACATCTTGCGGATGATCTTGAAGATGTTTTGCGAAGCATGGCGTGTTCCTCAAAGAAGACTGAAGTCCTAGATATGTGTGGCCGATAGTGTGGTGATACACATGAAGTTCTTGTAACAAATCCAATTGTATTTTTGTAATTGCTCTGTAATATAATATGTTGTGTTGACTTTGATGATCATTCCAAAGTTGATGTCATGTATAAATAAGAATTAAGAAGTCATTTCAAAGTATCTGAAAAAAGAAGAGAGAGTGGTAGAGATGAGAAGAGCAAAAAGTAGAGCAGAAGTAATGAGCTTAAATGGAATTGTCTCAAGCATGGTGAAGATGCTAATCTCTAGTTCAAGTATGTAATATTTATATTATTCTGTAGACAGTGTGTCTCCTGTAGGCAGTGGGCCTCTTGTGAGTAGTGTGCTTGGGCAATGAGCCCTAATTGGCATGTGCCATTTTGTTCTTCTTATTCTTTTAATAGAGAATACAATCTTGGGTTAGTCGCCCCGTGGTTTTTCCCTTAACCAGGTTTTCCACATTAAAATCTTGGTGTCATATGTGTTAATGTGTTTCTGCTCTTGAGTTATTGCATTGTGCTTCCATGATTGAATCATTATTATGCTGTTGAAATTTAAGAAGGATTTAAGTGTTTAAAGAAAAAGTTTTGTGACAATTGATTCACCCCCCCTCTCAGTTGTCTGTCCTAAAACCAATAGTTTGTGAGTTGTTTTTGAACTTGGTGAAGCGTGAAATTAATTACTTAAGGGTGTTAATGCATGTTTGGCCAACCTAGGGTGTTAGCACTAATTATGGATGTTCTTCATTACTTGTGGAAGCGTGGTGTAGCATGTTAGTGTAGATTTGGGTCCTGGTTAACCCTTGGTGTGGTCCACCTTCACTTCTTTCCACCACGAAGGTGTTTGGTGCTGACCTACTTGGTGTTTGCATGTTTGAGGTGCATACATTTCATTGTATCCAAATTGAACATATTTTTCAAGTTACAGATGGTATAAATGCAAGCTGAATTGTTGGAGAAGATGTGTGGTGTGTTGTGGTGTGAAATGTGATCAAGTGGTGTGAACTGAGTGCGAGATTTAACGATTAAGGCTATCGGAAGCAGTGAACATAAGGTGTCTATATTTTAGTGTACCTGAAGTTACTAGAGGCAGTAAGCTGAAGGTTATGGATGGTGTAGAGTTGTTGTGGTGGATCCTCCTATTACTCTAAGATAGAGTTCTCTCTATAACAATCTTCTTCTTTCTTCTTTCTAATCTAGCAGTGAGCCATTGGAAGTGAGCCCTTCTTTCTTTCTGGACAATGAGTCCTTTGGGTAGTGAGTGAGCCCTCCAACAATGAGCCTATTGTATTCAATGTTTCTATTCATTTATACTGTGAGCTAATCCTCACTGTGGCTTTTCCCTTCTTGGGTTTTCCACAAATATGGTGTTCTACTATGAATGGTGTTTTGATGTGTTGTTGTTTCATTTGTTTACATTCATGCTAAATCTAATTAAGGGTTGAATGTTAATGAGGGTTTGATGTTTTAATGTACAACTGATTCACCCCCCCTTTCAGTTGTCTTATGTGTCTAACATGGAGTTCTTGCAAAGTTATTGTTTTATCTTGAAACATAGGAGTGGTAAGTCAAATAGGGTAGCAGATGCACTTAGCAGAAGGTGTTTATTAATGAATGAGTTAAGAGTCAGTGTTGTTGGCTTTGATGCAATGAAGGATTTGTATCTTGATGATCCTAATTTTAAGGAAGCATGGATAGTTAGTAGAAGTCTAGTGGAGGGAGATATGATGCCATGGTTGGAGTAATTTATCCAAGATGGCTTGTTGTTCAAAGGAAAAAATTGTGTATACCTAGAGGTTCAATGATAGAGAATCTAATAAGAGAAAAGCATATTGGAGGCTTGAGTGGACATTTTGGAATAGATAAGACATTGGCACAACTAAGTGAAGGGTATTTTTGGCCTGGAATGAGTGTAGATGTGAGGAGACTGGTACAAGGCTACAAAATTTGCTAGCATGCTAAAGGAGCATGACAAAACATAGGACTATATTAGCCATTGCCTATACTAGAGAGACCATGGGAGCACCTAAGTATGGATTTTGTTTTAGGAATACCTTGAACATAGAGAGGTAATGATTCCATTTTTGTTGTAGTGGATATATTTTCAAAGATGGTTCATTTCATACCATGTCAAAAAACTAGTGATGCATCCCACATAGCCGCATTATTTTTCAAAGAGGTTGTCAAGCTGCATGGATTGCCTAAGAGCATAGTTTCCTAAGGGACATAAAGTTTGTTGGCCATTTTTAGCATACATTATGGAAGAAGATGGGCACTGAATTAGGATTCAGTCCAACCTATCATCCCCAAATTGATGGACAAATTGAGGTTGTGAACAAAAGTTTGGGAAACTTATTAAGATGTTTGTTGGGAGACAAACCACATCAATGGGATCTTATCTTGGCACAAGTAGAATTTGGTTACAATAATTCAATGAACATAAGTGTAGGAAAGACCCTGTTCCAAATAGTTTATGGGTACAACCCAAGAGGTGTTGATGAGCTAAGAGATAGTGCATATTTGAATAGGAAGAGTATTGTAGTGGATGATTTTACAGAATACATTCGCAAGTTTCACAAGGAGGTGAAGGAAAAGTTGGAGAAAAGTGCCAACAAATACAAGGAATATGCTAATGTGCATAGGAGGGAACACGAGTTCTAGGTAGAAGACTTAGTTTTGGCACATTTAAGGAAAGAAAGGTTTCCATAGGGAACATACAATAATTTGAAATTCAAGAAGATAGGCCCGTGAAAGGTGTTGAGGAAGTTCTCATTCAATGCCTATGAGATTGACTTACTAGTAGGGATAAACATATCTCCTATTTTTGATGTTGCTGATCTATACAATTTCCATGAAGGAAAGACAAGTTTACAAGGGGGTACACACTCACATTTGCCTAATGCACAAGGATGGTTAGATCAGCTACCTAAAAAGAAGATGGAAGAAGTAGATAAAGTGATTAACTCCTGAGTGGCTAAGAAGACCAAAGGAAAGGACTACATAAAATACCTAGTCCGATGGAAGAACAAAGCTACAGATGAAGCTTCTTGGCTGAGTGTTGCAGAGCTAGTCAAGTATGAAATTCCGGTTCTAGACTTGCCAAAATGTTCATGAGTTTCCAATGCATAGAACATTTTAGTTAGTCTAGGTGTCTGATGCAGGAGCATTTGGGTCCACGAGTAATCCTCATCAACAAAAAAGATTTCTTTGCTTTCTTGCTTGTTTGTTTTCCTTCTTGTTTTGTTGTAGGAGTTGATGATCAAATTTCTAGAGAATTTCCTATGAACTCTTGATCAAGTGTTGACTTCATCTTAAAGAAGATCCAAATGGGTGCTCACATTTCAATTTTGGTGAAGATCTAAGCTAAATTGGACAAGTTATGCAAAAGTGGGACTTTCCCTGCAATCAGGATATATGCAAATGATCCTTGAAATCCCAAAAAAATCAAGTGATGATGTCATCTTATTAAAAATCCAAATGGGTGTCCAAAATTCTAAGTTGTACAAGATTCTGAGCAAAATTAAGAAAGTTATGCTTAGGCAGAACGTTGGTATGCAATAAGATATGCAACACTTTTTTCTGCAATAGGATATATACAGTAGGCCCCAAAATCCCCACAATATCCATTAGACCCCAAAATCTTGACAATATCTAGTAGACCTCAAAATTCCTGCAATATGCAGTAGACCCCAAAATCCCCGCAATATCTAGTAGACCTCAAAATCCTCGCAATATCAAGTAGACCCCAAAATCCCCGCAATGTGCAGTAGACCCCAAAATCCCTGCAATATCCAATAGGGTCACTTTTTCCTTCTTTTTCACTCGAAAGCACCTAGAAAGTGACAAAAATAGTTTTTGACTGCCTGTATGGCTGATCCAAGAGCCATTTTATGACTAACAAGTGTCCTATTCATGTGATGAGTGTGGTGACTACCTCAAATGCCTATAAATAGGGGAATTTCACACTAAAAGAGGTTGACTTCTCCATAGTGAATTTTTTTGCTTCTGTTAGAAGAATGTTTTCAGTTTTCATAGGAGAGCTAGGTTAGTCTGATCTGAATACTAGAATGATTGTAAGGCTTAGGCCAAGGCATGTATGAAGACCATTGTACTCTTGCTATAATGTTCTATATTGCATATGAATAAAGAGTTATTTGTTCATTGTTGTGTGTTGTTCATTTTGCTACCTGGTTTAGTAGCTTGTCAAAGCCCCTAGACCTTGATCTACATCAAGACACATCCTAGAAAATAAAAATTTGACCGTGCTCCCCCCTTATTTTTTGAAAACTAATCAAAAGTAAATTTTTAAAATGTGTATAGAATAGAGTCTAGAATCTAAAAATTTAATTTATTTCAAAATTTGATGAATGCATAAAAAATGACACCAGAAATATGATACATAGGTTTATTGCAAAAAAGAACACATTAGAAAAAGAAATAGAAGATGGAAACCTTAATGTTATCAGATTTTAGAAAAATTACATGGTTAGAAAGCTAGTAAAATTTTTTAAGTCATCTTGGCATTTTTTATATTAACATTGAAAAATGTGTATCCTGATGGAGAGCACACTCAAGATTTAGTTGATTTTCTATGTTTGGTTTAAAACACATTTTTAGCATCTAAAAGGTAGGTCCAACCCTTTGGGATGGATGCCTAAGGCAAATCCAACCCTTAGGTTGGAATTTCTCATTGCATTTTACATTAGTTAAAATACTAAGCAACAACTTGTAAAAATACACATCACATGATTTTGGACTCGCATTATCTATTTATTCTCCTACTCTATGCTTTTCTGACATACAAACACACTTTTGATGCTTTTAAGGATCTACAATGACTAGTTGACAAAATTATTTCATTTTTTGTTCTTGTATCAATGTAGAAGATTCCAAATACATGTTTTTAAATCAAATTTGATATTGCAAATCATTCTTTATGTTTTGAGGAATTGAAATACTTGATTGATAAATTAACTAATTTTTTGTCTTACATTGAAAAAAATTCTAATTACATGTTTTGTATTTGAATTTGATAAATTTTCAATTATTATTTGTGTTTTTTTTACCATTTATTTTAGATTGATATAGAATTCAATATCATGCCAAGGAAATGACAAAAAACTCAAACATTGGAGGAGCATGAAGCTGACAATGCAAAGAAAAGAGAATGAATGAGACAACTTCATGAAAATATGAAATTGAACTCTATAAATGAAGATCAACTATCTTTGCCAATTGAATTGGAACATGAAGCATCCAAGAGAGAGAAGGGTTTGGAGAAACAAAGGGAATGAATGCAAAAAGTTTGTGCAAGTAAGAAATTGATTGTGAGAGTTGAAGGTATGCCATCTTTTCCATTTCAATTTGATATTGTAGAAAATGCTCAATCACTGATTGAAAATGATGATGCATTTTCAAATGTGAGTCTGATAATATTCTTGAATGTAGATGTAGAAGAAATGTGAATAAGATATGGAAAATATTTTTCAAAACATAAGTGAAATCGAAAGATGTCAATTGTTTGTTGAAATGATGACAAATCTTAAGTTTAGGCCAATCATGAATATTCTTGGTCTAAGAACATCAAATAGTAATAGAAAAAAATATATTGTAAAAATTTTAATCAATGCATATCAAAGCATTGGTTCCACCTCACACACCAAAGATAGTAATGCTACACAATGTGTCATTACATCAACTATAGTGAGAAATCAAACAAATAAATCTCTCTTGATAAGAAAAACATGTCAAGCACTAAAGATTAAGTAGAAAGACATTGATGAAAGTCATTGGGAGGAATGAAAGAGTTGAGGACATGAATAACAATGAACTATGGGCATTTTCTGGTAGACTCCCATGGAAAGATAAAGTCATAGTTGAAGCCTTAAAATCCCTAATTTAGGAATTTTGGAGAAATAACACAAGAGTATCTCCTAATCAAAGGGATTTTGTAAAAAGGAGAATTAGTTCTCAAAACTATGAGCCACAAGGAAAGCATTTTTTGGATATGAATCAAACATAATTCTTCTCTAAATTTATAGAGAGTTATCCTCAACTTTAAATTAGTCAAAGGTATTTTGAAATGGAAATCACACGCAACTTGTTGCTGTAGAGTTCACTTGAAAATTTCTATGCATTATGATCTTTTTCGACAAATATGTGTATCTTTGCATACTAATGATATTTTGCAAGAGTGTATGATAGAAGCTCCACCTAAATAGACAAGAGATTTAATTTCAAATATTTTTTGTGAAAAAGTAGATGGACAGTTGTTTTATAAGAAATCATGTTTGGATATACTATGTGATAGTTGCAATGGTTTGCAACATTTGAGAACTTGTGTACACATGGAGAATACACATGCAATTGAAAATTAACTAGTATCTTTTGAGAAATATAAATTAGTGGAATACACTTTAAAAGATGGTAAAGAGGTAAAAATATGTGAATTAGTGAGTGAAGAAATACCAGTCTATTTATGCCTTTTTTTGAGAAAATATAGCTAATGCAAGGCATACACATAGAGCTTGATGGTTAGAATTGCAATTCAAGTTATGAAAGGACACCTTTCCTCTTCATATGATCATGTCAATTGTAGAATTTGTAGAGAATTATACACTACAACCATAGAATGAGGTTCAATCATAGTACTACAACTCCACTCAGGTTGCTATATTTGTGCATATAACAATCATTCATGCACCTAATAGTATAGAGGAAGATAGAAAGATCTTGAGAGGGTATCATTTTTATATTAGTTGATGCAGGAGTATCCCAGATTGAACAATAATCTTGCATCAACAAAAACATTCTGTTTCTTTTCTTTTCTTACATTTTAGTTAGTTCAGTCTTAGTAGATTGCACCAAATTTCACCACATGATCATTTCACATCTCCCAACACAAGATCAGGACTCTACAATGGCTCATCTACATCATATCCATATTTCAGGAGATTTGCAATTGTCTATAGAAAGTTATCACTGTTAGAAGCTTCATCAGAATTCATTGTTTAGAGCATTCAACATTTAGTTTGAGCATACAAAGTTTGCAACACCTTCTCATGACTTGTGGTATTGGATGGAACATCTCACAAGACATTATAGGCCTAGAGGTACCTTAATCTAGAACTGTAACATGTTTCATCAACATTAAGAACATCATCATATGATTTTTGCCGACCTACATGTTTCATCAAGCATTGAGATTTGGAATCTCTTGTGGCTAACATAGATCACTCCAAGAGCTTGGGAAGGATATATAAACATCTCCTAGATACATTTGGAAGTAGTTCTCATAGATAGGATAGTTCTAGAGTTAGAAGTTCTAAAAGGTGAATGTGCCCAATTGTCATATCTTTCATATAATTGTTTGTAAGAAGGATTGTGATGCCCATGTGGTAGGCCTATAGGCCCTATTGTAATCATTTGTGAAGTTGAATCAAACAAATAAAGTTCCAATCCATTGTTACATCTTTTGTGTTTATTTCATTGTGTTACTCTAAGGCTGCAGGTTGGATAATCCTTTCCCTAGACCCTCCATCTAGGACTACACCATTAGTGATGATCACACACATTCTACAAAGTTTGTGTGTCATGCCCCCCTTTAAGGAGAAAGGAATAATTAAAAAAAAAAGAGAATCAAAAGGTGCTGCCTCAGCGATAATAAGACAAAATAGTAACCATTAAGGTGGCGCTAATATAAAAATAAAGGATGCTAGTCTCATACTAGCAATTCACATAAGCAAAGAGACAATGGTTGTTTAAAGATGGTTAAGACACGTTAAAGTTAAAATATAAATATTATTAAAAAGGCAATGATTATTATTAAAAAGACATGACTCATTCAAAAGGCAGCAGTTGCTTATGAGAGGTCATGACTCTCTCCAAAACAAGATATAAAGAGAGGATGATTTCTATTTGAAAAGGAAGGTAGACAACCAATCATCCATGGAAGCAAATAAATAAAGAATATGAAATATTCCAAATAAATATTACAACAGATGCATATTAAGAGATGTGACCCTTCTATAAAGGAAGCTACCTATGAAAGGTTGTGACTCTTTCCAATAAGAGATATAAAATAAGCAAGCAATCTTCATTGGAAGAAAGAAATAGAAGAATCCATCAAAAGGAAATATATCAGCAGTAACTTATATCTACCATACAAACAATCATTAACAAGAAAAAAGGATATATTGCAATCCTTGAACTGAACTTGAAATCCATCAAGAGGTACACTATATCAACCATCTAACAAATTCCCAAAAAATTAGTTTTGCATTCAAGGAGGTGTTTGTAGGTAGGAAGGATGACCCTTCCAAGTTCACAAGAGATGAAGAAGATGGCGCTCTCATGCTCACATCAAGTCAGCCAAGAGATGAGATTAATCAAATATGATGGCCCTCTTGAGATTGATCAAGGAGGATGGACCTCTAAGGTGGACTACGAGTTGCAAGGAAGATGCCCCCCTTACATGCTTTCAGCAATATTAAGGATGACCTGCCTTGATATTGCTACTTGTAAGTATTCCTAAGGAATTCACTATGTGATTGGCTTGAGGGATTGTGTTATGATGGGTTGAACCAAATATTGATTAGGATCAAGTTTGAGAAAGAATTCCATATTATGATAGAAATTACTAACAATGAGTTTTATCAGAAAATAGCATTTGCTCACAAGTTTGTTATTCTAGTTTGCATATTTTCCGATGTAATCTGAAATCACGTCTAAAACATACATCACGCCCATCCTTTTCTAAACTGCTTAATACATACTACAAATATCCTAAAATCCTTTCTGGGTTTTGTTCTCCCTTTCAGCACCTTTCCAGAACATTTTACATTTTTAAATTTCGTTGAAAATAACAAAGTTATCGCTGTTTTACTATGACTGATCTTGACTTGTTTTCAAAAACACCTTTTTTTTTCTTTTCTGTTCTAAAATTTTTGTCAAAACAAATACATTGTTCACTAGAATTTTTCCAACATATACAGTAATAAGAATATAAACAACAATATCATATATTTTTGTTATTTATATATACAATTTAATATATATAATTTCAGTTATATAATATATAGTAATAAAATACATGTGATACTATCATATTTTCTATAATACATGTATCATAAAATACAGATATACTACAGTAAGGTTACGAAATCTATAGTACTATAATAGTATTATGATATTCAAACAATTATGAATAAGGAAATAATAATAATGATAGTGCTGCAAATTACAATAATAACTACAATTGATCAATCAAATACATTGATATCATTTAGCCATACAGTCTCAGAGGGTACTATATTTTAAATATGACATTTAGGATTGATTAAAAACCCGTGAAATTTGCTTCCCAATGATTCATTCTTGTCTGGGTCTTTTCTCTTTCTGTCTATTCCTCCTTTGCTTCCTTGCCAAAATCTCCAATCTTTTGCCTATGCTCTTGTTCTTTAGAATAAATGTTGGAAAAAAAAATAATGAATCTTGTGTGTTGAGAGAATGAGAGAGTTTTCTCTTTTAAAATACATTCTTTCCTTCTCAAATTTCTTTCTATCTTTTCCTAGTTTCTAATTTTTGTTTTGTTTTTGTCTTTTTCTAATTTTCTATTTGTTTCTATCTTTTGTTGTTTTCTTTTTTCTAAAATTTATTTCTAATTTAGAAAATAAAACACTTATTTCTAATTTTTTGAAAACACATTATTTAATGACTAATTTTTATTTTATTAGTAAATTTTGAAACACAATTATAAATAATACTTCTAATTTCGAAAAGGCATAATTTAATAACTAAAAGTAATTTTAATAAATAAATTTGCCACACAATTATTTCTAAAATAATAATTAATAAAATATAATTATTTCCCTCAAATACAATTTCAAATATATATATAATTTAAATTACTTTTTATTTCACCTAGAATTTTTTTAATATTAATTAATTAAATAACAACTATAAAATATAAAATGATTTTCTTTTCTAGTAAAATAAGAAGGCAATATATTAATAAAATTAATTTATGCAATGCTAATGCATCTATATGACATCTAAGTGTCAGTGTGTGAGAGAGAGACCACTCCATCCTAACCCTACCAGGTAGCTAACCACCTTTACCTTAACCACACCCTTGTCTTCTACAACTTGCAACTCATGAAACTCAAATTTTCTATTAATAGGTTAGTGTCCAAATAGCTGAAGCATAGCCAAAGCATTATATTTCATTATTTCAAAATAAAATAATATTCACTATATTTCACCCTTTCAAATAAAACAATATTCACTTATCTCATCTTTTCAAAATAAAATAATATTTATTTACTCCACACTCAATTATTCATAAAATAGCTCCAAATATAGTAAGTTCAGAATGCATCAAAGTTTGAGACGCGACATGTTTAGATTAGAATTTCATCAAGTGAACCCAACTGAGAGAAGGAAGGAGTCCATCTTGGCATACTAGGCTCGAGGAGCTTGTTTGAGGCCATAGAGAGACTTTCGAAGTTGACAAACAAGTGAAGGATCTTGAACAAACCCCTATGGCTACTCCATGTAGATTTCCTCCTGAAGGTCACCATGAAGAAAAGCACTCTTCAGATCCATTTGATGAACTTTCCAACAATGGGTTACGGCTATAGCAAGTACAAGTCGAATGGAATTCATTTTGGCTATTGGCGCAAAAGTCTCAGAGTAGTCAATCTCAGGCACCTGGGAGAATCCTTTGGTGACCAAGCGAGCCTTATGCTTGTCAATCGACCCATCTACTACAAATTTTGTTCGATAGATCCACTTGCATCAAACAAGTTTTATTCCCTTAGGAAGAGGGACTAAATCCCAAGTGTGATTCCATTCCAAGGAATTGAACTCTTCCTACATTGCTACATCCCACTTGGGGACACTAAAAGCTTTTTGAAAAGTCTATGGATCAAAAGATGAAGCAACCAAGAGATGTGGAGCCTACTAAAATTGTGACCTTTTTCTTCTCATAGCTAAAAGATCACCAACTCAATCACTTGGCCCAGAGGCAGGAGAATATGGAGGAGAATCATCAACCTCTAAATGATGACTAGGAGGAGAGGGTGGATCCTCATCATCAACGTTGCCATCTGAAGTGGATGAAGAAGACTCCTCATCTAGATTAGGAGGATTAAGATCCTCTGAAGAACTATCATCATGCTACAATGTCTCCAATGTAATGGTGGATGGAGAAGTGGTAGGAGAAGAACTGGAAGAGTCCTCCTCAAAATGAACACTCCTCTCAATGAACAACTTGTGAGTGGTAGGATGGAGAAGTTTGTAGCCCTTGACACTGTCTGGGTACCCAACAAATATGCAAGGCTTGTTCTGTGAATCCATAGCCTTGCATTCTCTTCTAGATTGTGAGCCCATGCAAGAGAACCAAAAAATTGAAAGTGCTTAACTGTGGGTTTCTGACTGGTTCAAGCTTGGAAAGAAGTTACCCCATTCACAGCTTAATGAGGAACCCAATTCTAGATATAACACGCATAGTTGATGGCCTTTGCCCAACACTGAGGTGCCATAGACCTAGAGTGAATCATACAATTGGCCATCTCTTTCAAGGACATGTTCTTGCATTCTGCAACACCATTCTGTTGTTGACTATATGGAACTATATTGAAGATCAATGCCCTCAGAGGCACAAAACTATTTAAACCCGTGGTTGACATATTCCCCCCTTTATCTGTACACAAAATCTTGATGGCCTTCATGGTTTGTTTCTCTACAAAATCTTTGAAGTACTTAAAAGACTTAAAGATGTTAGACTTCTACTTGAGAAAATAAACCCATGTGTATCTAGAAAGATCATCATTGAATGTCAGAAACATATCAAGCCCTGCTGAAAGAAGGATGTGGAAATGGTCCAATGGTGCAGTCACGGTTAGGAGGGTCCACAGAGTGAACAATCCAGACTATGCAACAAGAGTAAACACAACATAAACAACTCAATTATAGAATGCAATTGCAGATTTAGTCATTTAGTATATCATAGATTCAAAATACAAACATACCAGCAGCATGTGGGCTTACAGATTAGGGCTCACAAGCCTGATTCTCTAGTTACAATATATGCACAAGATATGGCTTGAAGTGCCTTACAAAAGAATTCAAACTATCTAACTTATGAATTATGCTAACTACCTTCCTAGGCATCTATTACATGATTATATATCATCTCCGGATCACAAGATTCCTTTGCATCGACCAAATAGATTACAAACTCCAATTAAAGAGATGTAATGTGTGTACACAGATAGATCGAGCCTAAACATATGGAAATCCTATGCAAGTGAATGGAACAACATGTGGATCTTACGGAAGGTTGGCCACATCCCAAAGTACCTTGAATGATGTGTCTTTTAGCTCCAAAATTTTTTGAAGTGCTCTGCAAGTCTTCTCCTTTAGCTAATTGTCTGAGATTGTCTGAATGCTCTGCTATGATAAAATAGTCGATCTTCTGATAGTGATATCTTTCTGGAAATTGATCCAAATGATTTGAATTTTGGATATGATGTGCATGAAGATGTCTAGATGCTCAGTCCATCTCCGCAAGGTCTAAAATGAAAATGTGGTAGAATGCATACCAATCTACTAAAACTGCTATTGACTAAACTAACTGTACTGAACTAGAAAATGAAATAAAATAAAATGAAATGCAAATATTTTTGGTTGATGCAAGATTGCTCTTGAACTAGGGATGCTCCTGCATCATCCTGCCAAATCACTATGTGTTGTGACCATTTTACAACATCTCCCCATTGCAAATGGGGTCCCCACTCTTTTTGACTTGGCTTGTAGTTTTTTGCTCTGATCCCACAGTTTCTAACATGATTTCAGTTTAAGACTAGAGGTGAAGTCCTAGTGCAGTTAGCTCACTAATACTTGGGGAAGTAAAAAATGAAGGATGCCTCCTGCATAGGTTTGAAACCCTAACAAGTAGACATGGCCAGTCCTGGATGGGGATTTATCTGGCTAAGGGGTATGAACTCTCTCACCATCTCACTCCCGGCATGGAGCCCTATTCCAAGCCTACAACCTTACTCTGGTGAGTCCAATCCAGAGGATGTCCATTTTTGATCCCACTCTAGGACTCATCCCAAAATCCTAAGGCCATGACTTGGAGGAAATTCAGTGAATAAGGTTTTCAAGACTTAGACGGATTTTGAAAAATGAATCCAATTCCATTCCAAGACCCATTCTAAAAAAACTACAACTTTGGTCATAGAACAATTCTTGACTATCAGGAATCTAGTTCAAGGTGGAATTTGCACTAGAATCCTTAGGAGAAAATTCCTGAACACCCTCGAAAGTGCGACCTGGAGTCCAAAATCCTATTGGTACTAAAATTTGTCACCTGGAGAATTCTTCCCTGACCAGGTGGAATTTGTGCGACAAGGTGAAAATCCTGTTTCAGGTGGAATTTGCACCACAAGGAGAAAATCTTGTTCTAGGTGGAATTTGCGCCCTCAGTCAGGGATCCAGTTCCTACTGGAATTTGTGACCTCATTAGGAATCTAGCTCCTACTAGAAAATGTGATTTAGAGGAAAAACCCTTGAACCTATGGAAAGTGCACCGTATCCTGCAGAACATTCCAAAGTGTCTAATCCTTGATCAAATATTGAAACTCCTTGAACTAAAATATGCAAAAGTCGTCTCCATAGCATGAAATTCCATGGCAGGTGAAAGAGTTCTTGTCAAAATCTCAAAAAAACTTGTCATCCAATAGACCCCTAGGGCTCATCATTTCCAGGGCACAAATTCCTGCACCACTTGGAATTTGCACCAGGGGGAAAATCTAGACCCAGGTGGAATATGTGCCCTACGAGGAAAATCTTGTTTCCTCTGGAAAATGCGACCCAAGTGGAAAATCCAGTTCCTACTGGAATATGCGCCCTAGGAGGAAATTCATGTTCCCTTTAGAAAATGTGACCTGAAGTCTGAAAATTCCTGGAGGAAGTTGAAAGGTGCATCTTATACTGGATTTCATTTCAAAATGTTGAATCTTTGATCAATGTCAAAAGTCCATCCTTGCAAAGTTCCTTGAGAAATGACAAGTCCTTGCAGAATCCATGAGTTCCTGTCCCAAGTGGAAAATCCAGTTCCTATTGGAATATGCACCCAGTCTAAAGAAGAAATTCCAAAGCACAAATTCCTCCACCTGGTGAAAAATGTGACCTAGACAAAATTCCTTCACCTGGTGAAATTTGCACCCAAGGTAGAAATCTAGCTGATACTAAAATTTGCGCCATAAGTGAAAAAATCTAGTTGGAACTGAAATTTGTGACATAAATGAAAAAATCCACTTGGTACTAAAATTTGCACCATAAGTGAAAAAAATCCAGTTGGTACTAAAATTTACACCATAAGTGAAAAATCTAGGTCAGTATGGAAAATGCACTCAGAAGTGAAAAATCCATTTGATAAGGGAAAATGTGCCCTAGGGGGAAGTCCAGTTGCAACTGGAATTTGTGACAAAGGTAAGTGATTCCTTGCCCATTAGGAATCCCCGACCCCATCCAAATTGCACTCAAGGCAAGGAAGAATCCCTGACAACATGAAATCCCTGACTACCCCAAAATTGTGCCACCACCTGGAGGAAAAGACAAAACTTAGGTCGGCCAGAGTTAAGGTAGTTAAGAGTTTTAAATAAGGCAAAAAGCAAGTCGACCTGTCCTGGTTAGCCAAGTGGCAAGAAGGAGCTTGAGCACCTATATAAGGAGGGCACCCAAGCTCATTTCTACCATTCCAACTCAAATCCAAAACAAAAAAAGCAGGTTTCAACTGCAACAAAAGGCATAAGTAAGCATTCCAAAGTAGATTTCAACACAAGAAAACCAAATTTCACCATTTGAAGGTCAAATTTTATCAAGGAAGAACTAGATTTTATCATTTCCAAGGCAAAATCCACCATAGAAGTAGAATTTTCTGAAGGATAAAAGTGAATTTCTGCAGTCTAAGGACAGAACTTATCATTCCAAGAAAAGTTTCTTCATAAAGATTGGAAATTTTTGAAGTTAAAGGGCAGATTTCTTGGTAAGAATCCATTAGAAGTTTAGAAATTCCTGCACAAAATTTAGAAACACATTCAAAAATCAGGAAATTAATCATAAAATCAGAAATCTTCATAAAAATCAAAATTTTAGGATAGGTTTGGGCAAGTAAGACAGAGGTTTCTTTTCACCTAGAATATTCTTATTCTTTCTTTCCTATGCATTGGCTTTAGGATATTTTAGTCCCACATGCATAAATTCATTGTACTTGCTTCTCATGTTGGGAATAAAGTCCCTCATCCTGCCTTTAATCTTACTCCTCGAACCTTATACTTTGTATTTTTTGCGTGACCCCACAGGTACATGGCAAGCACCAAGACTAGTTCGTCAAGACAAGCTCAAATGTAGAACGTCCTCAAGGTAACAATTCTGGAGTCCAGGATTGTCTTGAAATGGGGGAACATTGGAGATACCAACATCCACCCCTCAAGCATGGAGGAAATTAGGAAGCAGATGTATGGAGTAGATGGACGCCCTCCATTCTAGCTTGCAGCAAAGCTAGTTTGAAATGGAATTGTGCCCGCCGCATGTTTCCCACCTACCATTCCTTGTTCTGAGTTGATCAGGGAGTGTTTCATACACTATGATCCTAAACGTTGGATGATTGTAGACTGGGACGACATCGTGGTAGCCTACTTCTCCAAGGAGGAGATTACCGAGGCATTCAACATTCTTGTCTATAGCCCCATCGAGTACACAAGCAAGGAGGAAGCATCTGACATGTTCAAGGCCAATCCTGTAACCTGTTTAGGAATCATCAACAATTCCTGGATACAGAAGAAGAGACCTCACCATTCCAAGCTGCCTAAGGGACTCCTCAAATCTGACTTTGAGCAAGAGCATGGAGTCCTCGTCGTCATGCTGAATAGGATCATGGGAAGTCCTCATTCCTCAACCTTCGAGCCATGAATGTTCTACCACATTAAGGAGGTCACTGCAAGAATGAAGATGATAGACTAGGCTCGAATCCTCAATAATAGCATTGATGAACAGTTTGAGAATTTGGAGGATTCGAAGGCATTCTACATGAGTTCCTATGTAATTTACATGTTGGCGAGGAACAATAGATATAGGGGACTGTCATGGAAGGGATGCGTTAGGAATTTTGAAGGACAAGTTAGAGTCTATGACTGTTATCCACAGCTCCATCTCTAGAACACAGTTGATTTCAAAAGATATAATGACACATTCACCATGCACATCACAAGAACCCTTCAAGGAGGCACTCACTAGAGGTTGTCACCTGAGTCCAAGCAGTTGATCAAGACATATGGCTCTTGGTACATCCAATTTCCAAATTTCACATACATCTAAGTGCAAGTATTCTCTGCCTTCCCGTATAAACTCCCAAGATATCCTTCGGATAAGATGGTCCTACTGGAATTAACAAGGCAACTCTCGGCATATGACAAAGTTTGGAAGAAGAAGAAGAAGGCCGGGATAGCTTAGCCAATTCAGATGGAGGATGTAGTCGAGGTATGCCCATCCCTCCAAGCTGCAGAAAGATCTAAGGAGGAACTATAGTTTTAGAACCTAGTGACCCATTCCTCGTGAGGAAACTTTGACCCGTTCAATACCACGCGGGTTGCATGTGGAAGGAAGCATAGACACAAGGTACATCTAGAGGATCACTGGGTGAATGCTGAGGATTACTTCAAGATTCAGAGGTGGATGTGTTCCCAGCTATCAGTGGATATGATCAGGGCAACCAAGGTCTTTTCAGTTCTAGATCAAGTTAAGGAGGAAGGAAAGCATGTCTAGCCTGCCTTCGAACAGGAAAAGGATAAATCTCTTCCACCACTGGTTTGGTCTGAGCTTGAGGTCACCCACTCAGATGAACTAATGGCACCCGTGCTGACAAGAACATAAAAGTGGATGAACCAATAGACATAGAGATTGCATAAGAAAGGCATCCATCTAACCTATAATTTGATGGGAGATTTGGAGTCCCAGTCTTCTGAAGAGGACATGACTAAAGGAACACCCACAAAGGAGCAAGGCACAGGGAGACATGAATCAAGAAACAAAACTATAGAGGATCCACCAGCAAAGAGAATAAAGGCCCAGAAGGAGTCTATCAGGATGCCTGACCAGGAGGAGTAGAATGCGAGTAGACCTCATTCTGCCAGCACTTCTTCCGTCTAGGAGATTGATCTATTCTCTGATGACAATATGCAAACAGCTAAGGATAAAGGGCCCATGGAGGAGGAAATGATCCAAAATGAGCAAGCTAAGAAAAGAGACATTGAGTCCATGGATTCCACCTAGGAACGGACTCCTAGCCTGGTTGTAGGAAATCATCCTAACCTTTCATCACGAAATCCAAGGGGGGTTCGACTTGAGGACATGCTTCATCACCCTAATCTGGAATTCTTGAATGAGGAGTTCAATTCTGGTGAAGTGCCAATATCCATACCACAAGTGAATCAAGAACAGCAAGAACCACTGAGGGAAGTCAATCTGTCCACAAGACCCAAGTGGTCGCAAGATAAATTGAAGAAGTCAGTCAGGAAGAATGATCCTTCTACCAAACTTGGGAACTTCTTGGCCAGAACAGGAAAATCTGTAGATCTGAAGAAGACAAAAAAGTTTTCTAGGATCATCAAAGATGAATCAGGGTCTCGCCAAGTAGAGATAGTAGTTCGAAGGGTGGATGAGGCAAAAGAAGACATTAGTCCTGAAGATTTTGACATAGTGATGGTCGATCTTAGCCCAACTACAAAAGGATAGGAGATGGAGGAACTAGAAGATTTTGTTGCCACCATCAGAGAAAGGTTGAGGAAAGAGGAAGAAAAGAAGGACTAGATGAAGAGGGAGAATGAAGAATTAAGGCATTATATTTAGCATCTCATGGGCCCATTGCAGTCTGCCAAGGAGTGACAACCCAACTTGCAAGCATAACTAGGGATTCATTAGCAGAGTTTGAAGTGTTAGAACAGCTAGTCATGTAGCAAAGGAATGGATGGGGAAGGTCTCAGATAGAGCTCATAAGTTTATAGAGGACCTCGTCTAGGTGAATGAGAGAGTTGCTACACTCATGGACAATACTCAAGTAATTTTGGAAGTCTATCAGCAATTCATTGTTGTCCGAGAAGAAACCATCCCAAGACTAAAGGCATTGATGAACAGTCCAAAGTAGGACTTGGTTCGAAACAAGGTAATACAAGCAAATTTAGTCTATGATATCCTCAGTTGGTACTCTGCCTTGGCCATGAAGAGGGATAACATTGAGAAGATTAAGAGTGACACTACCCAGACCCACACCATTTTGAGGGAAATCTAGGACAAAATCCTTGTGTCCATGGAGGCCTGGTTCGATCTGGAGGTAGCACAGGATGGAGTCATTAACTTGGAGGAATTAAGAGGCAAGATGCAAAACATATACTTCAGGGCTGATTATCCTACCTAGGGATCCCATCTTGAGGATGCATCTTCATTCCTGATTTTCATGAACAGTATCTAGGAGCTGAGGGTGGATTGGGAGAATATTCTCACTTCTTGTGCCACCACCTCATCAGTCATGGAATTCAGGTTGGAGAACATGCCCAGTATCCCTATGGAGGATTTGGAGGTTGTCCTAACTAGGTTCGTGGAAGCAGAGACCAAGGAGTAGGAGGAAGTTCCAGAGGAACAGGACTGTCATGTCCAGGAGTCCTAGTCAGCATGGGCACCCAGGACAGGTGGCAATCATCTACATGCATATTCTGGTGACCCCACCTACCACCTTTAGGGTTTCTAACCTGGGCATAGTTTTCAAGGAAATCAGATTTCCTCTTCCCCCTATGTACTTTGCTTGCCTATATAAAGGTTGGGGTGCCTCATTTGAGAGGGTCCTCTTTTTCATACATTTTTCTCATGCTCTTAAAGTACCTAGCTAGATAGTTTCAATTCTATATTACTCCATTCTTGGAGCAAAAAACTTGAAAGGATCAGCAAGATTGTTGTAGAAGCATCTTCCAAATCAATAATATGAACATTGTGGATTGGTGTTTATATAGTTCTTTGGATCATGACATGGTTTTTCTATTTCCTTTCAAGCAAATCTTAAGCTCTAAGTGTTGAATTTGTTTCACTTCCTTTTACCTTTTAGCTTTATTAGTTAGAATGGTGGAGATTGTTATTGTTGATGCATGATTGAAACAGATTGTTCATACCATTTGTGATCTGTGGCTTGCAAATCGTAGTGTATGGTTAGTCTGAACTTATTTCAAATCTTAACTTCGATTGTTTCTGCATGTTTTAGTTCCATGTCCCTTGTAGGAGCAGTCTGAAAATCCTTACTCCTCCTTAGAAGATAGCACCAACTCTATCTAAGTTGTTGCCTTATGACGAAGTAGAGGCATGCTTCCAGTTTCCATCCTCAGCAGTAGTTCTCTCTATCGATTGGATTCTTGAACCCTTACCCTTATCCCTTATCCTTCTTTTTGAATTTTCTTCAAATCTGTGTAGGATTAGTTCATAGAGATCTTATTGATAAATTATTCCCCTATTCAAAGAGATAGAGATTAGGAAGTCCAAACCTTTCCTGTGCAAGGAGCCATAAAAATCTGAGCCTTTTCCTCTGCAATAGATTGAGAAATCCAAACCTTGCCTCGGGAAATCCTAGTGAAATCCAAGTTTTCTCCTTCCCTACAAATAACACTAAGTCCTGCATGTAAGTCCCCCTCATGATTACCAGCAAATCACATCATTCCACAAAGCTTTTCCCATGCCCATCAAGACCTAACACAAGAGGAAGCTTGGAGCAGTCTCATTCAATCACAAAGTTTAGCGTCTGAGAAGCTTTGTTCAAGAGAGGATAGAATGCTCCATGCCTCTATCCTAATGTTTGTTACAGTCACAAAAACTACATCAACATAAACTAGCACTAGAAGGAGGTCCTACTCCAGACATAGTGTTCCATCTCCAAGGAAGGTGAAATAAGGAGCACGCTGGATCGAATCATCTCTTTCTCACTAGAAAGGCATTAGAGAATCCTAAGATCTACTCTGGGAGCCTCCAAGAATCACATGGAATTGGAATTCCTCTCCAAGACTAGGTGAGGAAAAAAGACAACATCATCCAGTCAGGCATCTCCAAGCGGAGGAGACCTCTCAAGTTTGTTCCAGACCCCGCCACCTAGAAATCCTGTTTCTAGAGCTGCTCAACCAAGCAATCTGCAAGGACCAACTCAAGCTGTTCTGCTCCAACAAGCAAACGTTCCAATGGCTTGGCTTCCAGCGAATGTTTCCCCTCTTACAACCTTCGTGAACTACAATGATATGCCCAAGAATCTTGAGCATTTCTATTCCAAGTTTCACATCAATGATATGAACTAGATGGCGAAAGAACATATCAAGATTTTTGAGGATACGCTACAGAATAGACAAGTTACACATGAGGATGTGACTTGCAAACTTTTTCTATACTCCTTGGAAGGAGATGCATTTTATTGGTATATCAACTTGCCTGCTAATTCAATCACCAGTTGGGGAGATTTGAAGGACGCTTTCATGGCCAAGTTCAGATTTCCCATTAGTTCGGTGGAGTTATATAAACAGTTTGTCAAAGTAAGGAGACAAGAGCATGAACCTATCAGCACCTTCAACAATAGGTTCCACAAGGCCTATTCAAGATTGCAGGCCCCATATAACATAAATGATGGCATGGCCAGAGAAATATACTATGCAACGTTGGACTATCTTACTTCCATGTTCGTGTAGAGAAAGACTAATCCTCCAACCACTCTGACAGAAGCATATACAGAGGCAGTCAAAGTGAATGTGGAGTTAGGAATGAATACCCACAGTCCACTTAATCATGTGGGATATGCTGCTATGCCGAATTAGATCCAAGGGATAAATCAGGCATTGGGACATCACAACCCAGTGATGAATCCTATTCCAACTCCTGGCAACCAGCTGGTGCTTCACCCCGGAGTACCTATCTCCCATGCATTGCCTTCACAGCCGGTATACCTTCAAGTCGCGTCTTCCACAAGAACTCAGGAGGAGAAAGATGAGATGAAAGAGTTGATTGACCAAGTGAAAAAGTTGTCCACCGAAGTCACTCACCTGAGGAACCAGAACAATCACTTGTAAAATATGCAGAGGAATTCCCAAGGAAGTCAAGGATATCAAGGGAATCACCAAGAAATAATTAAGGAAATAATCTGGGATTCCAAGGGAACCACCAGGGATACCTGAGGCAAAATAGGACGTGGAATACAACTCTGAACAATGGAAATGTCCCTTCTCCTTTGAATAACCCTCCTAGTCTCGCGGACAGGTCAACAGACAGGCCAGCGGACAAAGTTTTCCTAGCAGAAGCAGCACTATTTGGTTGGTGTAGATTGTACAACACCAACCAAGATTCAGAGTTGCAATGCACTGAGTTCAAGATTGCTACTGACATCTTTTAGAAGGAAATGCAGAGCTCACAAGCTCAGGACATTCCTCTGCCCACCATGGGATATGAAATTGTTCCCTCAATGAGGTATGATCAAGCCCTTATCCTTGAAGATTTCACATTCCCTCCTGTACCAAAGTATGACTCAATGGAGTACAATAGAAGATTCCCTCCTACATCAGCAAACGGCCTTGTAGACGATCCATACTACTACCCTCCATACAATAATGATTTCCAAGCTGAGGAGGTAGATGAAGTCCAAGCATTCCAGCAATCAACTAGGAATGCAAGTCCAAGGGTCTACCAAAGGAATTATCATCCCCAAGACCCATTGACCACCTCAACCCCTCTAAATAGTTATTGGACTCCACTGGATCCAAATACAAGCACTAACCGATAGAGGGATGCATCTCAAAGAGTCAATTCATTCGGAGGTGCCACTCCCAAAGTCACTGCTTCCAGGGATGGCAATCCCAGAGGTAGACTAAAAATATTGAGCTAGTGTGTGACAGAGGAATTCAAGAAGAAAAGAGTGAGCCTGCCTATTGTGCCTTGCACAAACGCCCCATTTCAAAAAATAGGGACCCCCCTCTTTTAAATTTGGCCTAGAATGTTAAGTGAGTTTTTTCGATCTCCTAAGTAGTTAAGTGGTCAAAGTGTATTTTTCACCATGTTGGAAGTTTGAAGTTAAAAAATTATTCCAAAATCTGCTAAGTCAGGGTCTTTGCATTTCACTCAGTGAGTCTAATAGTCCTTTTGAGCTAAAATTGACCCTAGCTGACCTTTGTGCTAAAACTGCTTGCAACTGACCTTGGCGCTAAAATACCCCTCATTCAACCTTTGTGCTAGAAGCCTTTGTCTACGACCCCAGCGCTATTTTACTTCTTGACTGACTTTTGTGCCACTTTCCACTTGCATAGACTTCTGCGCTAAATTCAAGCATCTCTGACTTTGCCCTGCATTACATGTCTACCAACTAAGTCAGACGATGACAAAAAGCCTGCCAGTCCGAGGGACTTCAAAATCCTACAAAGTGCATTTAACTGAACCTAGCGATTGCAGTGCTAAAAGTGTTGCCTACCAACCAAGTCCATCACACCTTGAATCCCCGCCAAGTCGGAGGCAACCAAAAGTTGCGCAAACCCTAAATATGTCAAATCTCCCGACTGACATTGCGTACATCTTGCATTTATGGCAATTAAACCAGGAGGAATAAAAGGGATTTTTCCATCGTTTTGAAGCTTATTCTTCATTCGACTAAGTACTTTAGAGAGCTTTGGTGATTTCTCAAGAGATCTCCCTACATAGCCCATGGATTCGACCTAATGACCTCCTGCGCACCTACAAGCTTCAGCTTTTCACCCGCACAAACTAGGTATGAGCTCATCCTTCATTTCGGTTAGGGTTTCATTTTTCAAACAAATGCATTTCATTTCATGAACATGGTAGGCACATGTGTAAAATGAATTAGGGTATGTAAATTAGGGTTTCATGTCTGAACTGTTCATTTAATTTGTAAACCCTAGTATAATCTTTTATGAGTGATGAAAACATACTTTTAGGCAAAATGAGACAAACTTGTCAAAACCCTAGCAAGATGAAATGAAATTAAATACATTGACCAATCAGAAAACATGAAGGATAGCTTTGAGTTGAAATACCATCCGAATGACTCTTTAAGAACTTGTGACCCATCTAGTTAGTCAATCAGTGACCACAAAATTCTGCGCTAACACTTGAAACTCATTTAGTGCCGAAAACCTAACGCACTGACTTCAAGCTATTTATTGTTGTAAATGACTTAGTTGATGAGTCCTAGAAGCTCTGCATAGCCTTGAAACATGCTTTGTTCTAGTTTTTGCTCACTTTGACTTTGCGCTAAAAGACCTTCTCTCCAACTTTGGTCGGATGCCTATAAAAGTCACACAAGTTGGTGACAACCAAAACCTCCGTTGGAAACAAAAGAATGACTTTGCGCTAAAACTTATCTCATCTAATCTTGTGCTAAAACGTGCCATCACTGACTTAGTCAGTTGACTCTTGAAACTCCTCTAGGTCGAGTAGCATCTGATCTTGCACAAAGGTAATAAAGTTTGTTCTAATCTCCTTGCACTAAATTTTTGACCAACTAACTTGAACGACTAACCTAAGTCAGTCCCTTCCAAAATCCATATAGGTCAGTTGACAATGAAATCTACGCAAAGCCTTGAGAACACATGAATGATGAAAGATCAGTTAGTCGGACAGACCTGATTTCCCCACTGAGGTCGGTTGACCTCAGAATTAGCGCTTTTTATCCTGTAGGTCAGTTGACCCCAAACTTAGCGCAAAGTGAGTAAGATGAATGTTTTTAAGGAATTTTCAAAAGGAGAAGTGTTTGATTAGGTAAGTAATGACTGCAAATGATGAAGGATGATGTTTTGCATGTTTTAAATGAGATTTTTTCAGCATTTGGGTATTTATTACATGCATTGGTATTGAATTGCTTATTGTTTAATTATGTAATAGATGCAATAGATAGTGAATTTTAGATCTATGTTCTTTTAAAAAGAGCATGTTGGTAACTTAGCATATTCATCATAAGTTCATTGGTTATGACATGGTTGAGAATCTAGTAGTCCACTTGATAATCATAGAACTTAAACTTAGGAGTTAGTGAAAACCTCTCAAGGTATCAAACTTATAAGGTCTAGTCCTGTAGGTTAGATGACTACACGAGCTCAGATTATGAGGTATGAATTCAAAGGTATCCCTCCAGAGACAAAGATTCATACTGGATGGAGTGACATAGGAGATACAGATTTGGGTCACATAGACCTAGATGACTTCAGAATCAGGGTATTTGGCCCAAATCCAACCCCTAGAGCCAAACATTAAAAGACAGTGGGATAGCACAAGCTGCTGCCTTCCCCACATCTGTGTAATGTGTAGAACTGATAGTGGCCTATGCAGACAGATATGATGTCATGACTAGAACAATTCAGACTACTAATGGAGACATCTTAGCTGATTTAAGTGCACCTTCCTTAGTTGAGACCTTTGATATCCCATGGCATCCAGTAATGACTATACCTGATAAGGCAGGATCAGAGGCAACTTACAAGAAAGATGTAAATGGATGTAGAAAGTATATGAATGATCAATGGGCAAAGAGTAGAAGGTCATCCCTAATTAAGTTCCCTCAAGTACTCTACAGGAGTGATTTTCATGATGAAATAGGTGACCTTGTGACCTTATTAAGTAGAATATATGGACTTCCTTCAGCCTCCACTTTTGAAGAATGGATGTTTGTCATCATTAGTGAGATATTGAAAGGCACTAAGTTTCATTGGGTACAGCTTTTGAGTGACAACATTCATGAGGCATTTAGCAATTTCAAAGAAAAATGATTCTTTAGATGGACATCCTATGTCGTCTATGCATTGGCAAGAAGAAACCATTACGTTGGGTTGTCTAAAGTAGGAGAGGTAGGAAATGATGAGCAGACCCAAGTCAAAGTATATGAGTGCTAGACACAGCTCACATTGCCTCAATTTCTGATGCATTTTTAAAGGGTTAACGATGCCTTCATAATGTATATAACAATATTATTACAAGGTAACACAGCTTTGAGGATTTTTACAGAAGCTATGAATGAAATAACAAAATACGGAAGGTGGTATATCTAGTTTGAAAAGTTCACATATCTAAGGATACAAGGTTTCACTAGGATAGCTTACAGACTCCCTAGATATCTTGATGATAAGATAGTGCTCCTGGAGTTGTCTAGGCAATTGGTCACTTGTGTTGAGAAACTCAAGCACTTGCACATAACCAATGTATAATTTGCCATCTAATTAGGTAGGGGAAACTATGCATGTCCTTCATTAGCATCAGTTGACATTTAGACAAAGAACTTCAACTTCTCAACCTCCACTACTATAATGCAAGGGATCACTTTGATCCAAATAAGGTGATGGAGAGGTTTGTAAGCAAAAAATTGTTCCACAAGATGCATTTAGAAGATGTTTGGGCCAACTGTATGGATGATTACAAGGTTATGAAGAAAGCTCATTCAAAGTTATCTTTAGCCTTTATAAGGAAATTCCACATCATTACAGTACCAGACCAGTTGGAAGATGATGAGAATGTTATCGTCAGAGGAACTTGGGAGGGTCAATACCGCCAACCAATCCCTCTACCTAATTGGGCCAATGCTGATGAAAGTTCTCTTGAAGTTATAATGAAAGAGCCAATTAGATTAAGCAAAGTATGGGTGAGAGGTCAGATGGCTACCTTAGAGAGACAAGGGGTGCAGCTCACATATACTGGACTTGAATCAGCTAAAGAATCTGGAGGAGAAGAGGATGAACCAATAGACATAACAGATGAGGTAGAACCAGTTCAAAGGCAGAAATCTAACAGTGAAAAGCATATACCATTAGCAAAACTTTTGCAAAACCATCTAAGATAGATCATCCTCCTTCTACGAGGACAAGAGCTTCAAAGAAAAGAGATATACCCAGTGGCTCTAGAGAAGGCTCCAAGGCAAAGAAAACCAAGGTTAAAACTATTAGCCAAACTAAAGCTGCTACTGCTATAACTCGTGATGATGCCAATTTGCCAGCCTCCCCATCTCCTTTTACTCTAGATGTGAATATTGTTGGATTTCGGGACAACACTGAGAGGGGAGGTGAATCAGTGTTGTACTAAATTTTACAATTTTTAATCCTTTTGACTTACAGGATAAAGAGAGAGAAAGACAAAGTTATTTATTAACGCACAAATGTGCAATTATAATATTAAAGGCATGAATCATGACATTAAACACAAATCATGAAGACACATAAGAAATATAACACAAGATATGATGAGTGGAAAATCGTCAAGGGGAATAAAAACCACTTTGAAACTACCTCACTAGCTTATTCAAAACCTCACTAGTTACATGAAGGTCTCACTGACCAAAGAAGCTTCACTAGCTTTACAAGATGCCTCACTAGCACAAACAGAGGTCTCACTGACCACAGGCCTCACTAGCATAGGAAGGTCTCATTGACCACAAGCCTCATTGGCATAGGAAGGTCTTACTGACCAATTCAATTGTCCTCAACAAAATAATGTGCAAGACATGATTGTTTCTCAATCTGATTTGCACCATTCATGACCTGTCATCTCTAAGCATACTCAAACCAATCTGCATACTAGTCTCATTATCTCTGTTCAATCAATTCACAATTCATTCACCTAATTATCTTTGCATAACAATTCACCTGATACACCATCATTATCTTCAAGGTTCAATCTAAAAATATGTTGCAACAAGAAGATTATCATTTCTGCATTATGGTCCTCATATCAACTCTCTCAGTTCAATTTTCAATTCAATTCAATTCACACACACTGTCAATGTACCTATAAAAACATTATAAGCAATTTGAATATCCTTTCACATTCATTATAAGCAATTTGAATATCCTTTCACATTCTCTGAAAACAAAGTTATCTTCTTCAATTCTCATCTTCCCTGTAAATTTCTCTTCTTCAATGATTTTCTTTATCCTCATGCAAAATAATAATACATTCTCTTGAAAAGAAAAAACTTATATACAATGTTATGAAAATTTTCTTTCATATTCCCGTTCAAAAAGATTTCATCTCCTTTACCTTCTGTAAAAATCACTTCCAAACAAATTAAGATCATATAATATTAAATCCCATTCAAAAACTCTTCATATTCTCTTCTCTCTGCAAAAATATCTTCATTCTGCATATTAGACTTCCAAAAATCAAATCACAATGAAATGATATTTCATATTCCTCTTCATTCAAAAAATCTTTCAATTTTCTTCTCTACAAATATAAATATTCTCCAATCTACAAATATTGTCTTCAAAAATCCATCAATACAATAAATCTTCAAAAATATTCTCCAACAAAGAAGAATGTCTTCAACCAAGAGAGATTAATAGAAACATCCTAAAAACTTCTAAAAAATATACTTCAAACGGGCACAAAATGTCCTTTAAAAAACTTTATAAAACTTTATAAAAATCTTCTAAATAGAAAACTTTCCAATTGGGCAAAAATGGCCTTCCAAAAACAATCTTTAAATAAGCTAAAAAATAGCCTTAATAAACTGTCCACTGCAGTTATAAAGCATTTGATACTTAAGAGACCGTCAAGGTTGATTTTTAAAAGAGAAAGTTCCATTTTAAATATCGGCCATCAATTTTGCTTTTGCCGCTCAACATACTTTTAAACTCATTCATTGATTTGACTTTACCACCCAAACACTTGTGGAAGAGACCGAATATGTCGGTTAGGGAATTAAAAGGGGCTCGTTCCAACAATGACATCAAACCCCTTCTGTAGGTTTCCTTAAGTGAATTGACCTGTGATCTTAGGTCAATAGCAATTTAAAACAAAAAGTGCAAACACCACATGACGGGAAGAAAAATGGTTTAAGGATATTGAAGGCATTTAAGATTTACAACTTCAATACCCTTAATAACAAGTAATAACAATATGACACTCTTTGCCCATATTTGCCTCATCTCTGCCAAACTCTACTCATATCTGCATCATCTCTATCAAACTCTACCCATATCTGCCTCATCTCTATCCTGAGAACCTGATCAACATTATCATGAAGCAACCAAAGTATGAACTTTCAAGAACAATATCATACCATGAGGGTCTCTTAAGTCATGATCGAATCAACAAGTCCTGCAAGACTTACAACATGAATGACACTATTCTCTGCATTTGCAAGTCTCACATGATGTGGTAAGACATTAAAGATCTCAAAACAAACCCTTGCACAAATCAAACATTATGAACTCAATACATTAAGCATGGAGAATATATGACCATCAACATGAGATAGACCATATGATCATGAATCTTCAAACTGACTCCACAAATATATCATCCTATAAATACCATTTTGATGAAGCATAAAGACAAGATGAACTCATAAGAAGAACGTGAACCTCCATCTAAATACAAAGACATGAACAACTTCTGAGAGAATCACAACATGAAGCATCATGAATGAATTGAAGTATGTCATGAAGCAACATCATATCCAATCCAACACTATCAAACCAAGTCTTATGAAACATGAGAGATAACAAATTCAAACAACTCCTGAAATGAGAAATAACCTGACCATTGACATCACATGTCACATTGTCAACACCTGACCATTGACATCACCCTAAATTCATTGTATGAAGATCATGATGAATTCCATGTATGATCTAACTTTCACTATGTTGTACTTGCATCATTAACTCACACCTTTTTGACATCAATGACAATCTACTTCCATCAATCTCCCCCTTTGTTATTGATGGAAAAACTACATGATGCAATTTTTCTTTCTCCCCCTTTTTGACATCGGATGACAAAGACAAATCTATTGGTTCCCCCTGTGTTGAAGTACACAAATAAATCACTGCTCATAAATATCACTCAACATAATATCACTTCTTGACACAATACCAATATGAGGATGAAGATGACAGATCTCTACAACCAAATACCAACTTTACACTTGCACACACTTCTTGGCATGATAAAGAATGAAGACCATCTGAAGATTAACGTGATGAGATTGTCGTTCCATGCATTGTGTATGATTTTTATTCCATCATACCTGCTGCTCCGTTGATAATGTCATTAGTCCCCTGTGTTTTACTGTCCTATTTTGCTTGGACTTTTCTGAGTGTTTGCTGTCCTACCATGTTTGTAACCTCTTGACAACTATATCTATTTTTTCTGAATGCGCTCCTTGAGCTGTGCCTTTTGCATTTGTTCATTGTATTTGAAATGTTTTGTAAAGTCTATGAGCTGGGCTCAACCCTTGTGGGAGCCACATTCCTTCCACTCATAATGTAACTGATGAATCAAATAGAAACATAATTACACCTATATCTGCACATGAAGCAAACTTGTTAGAAAATAAATGCATGCTTGCAGCGATATTCTTGATTTTGTCTTCTCAAACCTTTTGTGACGCTAATTGGTTTACTGCATATGAAAACACAAATTGTACATTTATAGATGATATCATATGATGTATGATGCCTCGTCATTGCTCTAACATCATTTTTTCCAAAATTTTATGCAGATGATGGGATAGCAGGGAGATAGCAGCTGGATGCAGGACACGTCGATGATCTAGGACGACACAAGATGCAGCTATAGCATGAAGGATCGTCATTCAGGCAATGACGAGTCACCCTACCTCATGTGTATATTTGTCTTTCAGTTCTTTATAGATGTATAGTTTGTTTTTTTATTTTGCAATGAAACAGTTAGTCTCATGGCTTGTGTGAGAACTTATACAATTATTTTTTCAATATATATTGCTGATTTTTTTCAAAGATTTGGACAATCTCTTAAGTTCTGAAATACATCTGAATGCGACAATACAATTTTATCTCAATTTGTATCAAATGTGCTTGGGTTTAACACAACAGAAGTAAAATGTACCTTTTCCTCTGTCAAAACTGAAAAACTCTACCTGATTGAGCTAGTAGTGAAATCTAGGTAACATCTTTGGCGACATCTGCTATATGTTTGCCTACTAAACATCAGACCAGTTGCCTGAAGCCTATCCATTGGGCATAGAGTCATACATGCTTGACAAAACTTGAAAAAACTTCCTTTCTTTCTACAATTAATCTCAGACTGTCAACTCTTCTAAACCATCAAGTGCATGGGTATGATCAGTGATGGTGAACCAAAACACTGTTACTGAGGATATGCATCTACTTGATGAGTTAGAGGGGATAACCAACAGGAACACCTCCTTAGCAAACTACTGTGATTTATGACTGCTCTATGAAGGGGATAGGTGTGACGTGTGACAGTGAGTGCATGTATTCACTGTTTCATATGATGGTTGTCTATTATACAACTATAGTACATGGCAACAGTTTCAAACCTTGCACAACCAGACCCAGGAAAAACTGACTAACCTGTGCGCAATCGCACTTAGGGAAATAAAAACTGCCTTTGATCTAGTGTGTAGTAGCACTTATTTAATATAAAAAAAACTAATCTATCCTATGTCTAACCAGCAGAGGTGCTGCTCAAACATGACCATTCACTGGTTCTTTGAAATAGCTACCCATCCTCAACAACTTACAACATCTCACATGCTCATCAATAGCCTCCAGGAGGTGGATAATTGGTAATGAGCTTTGGAGAAGGAAAACAAGTCCACCTACCTCATAATTTGGATCATACTTGCTGCTGTTCTGAGGCATATAGGTAGATTGGACAAGCTGCTTCTTGGGTTCAATCTTCTCCTCTGGTGTGAACATGACCAATAACACCTTGTTAGGCTTGATTTGAGCTAGATGTTTGATAGGACATTCATTTGAACTGATGAATGTCACTCTAACTTTGCTGGCTTCTATCTCATGTATCGTTGATTCCTCATCTTGCTGATTGGAATGCCCCATTTGTAGTGTAAGATTCCTTTCCTCCAAAGATGTAATGCCTGCCTCTTTGATCTAAACAAGCTGATTGTATTCTTCTAGCTCATATGACACTAGCTTATCATTGATGTTAGAGCAAAAAATGTCAATGATCCCTAAAAACATGCTCTCATCTAGCTCATGACTTTGCATTGAATCTAGATGAGCTTTGTCATTCTGCTGCTCGAAAACAGGCACTGATGTTAGTATGCATATGCTGTCTTTATTCTCATCTACATATTCAGGCAATTCCTCAAACAAAACAGCTAAATCCTGAGATTCAACATCTATTTCCTTCTCCAAAACATATGCAACTTGATCTTTTCTGCCATCTAAATTTGATAGAAAGGATTCAAGATCATTCCAAAATAAGTCTTCATCCAATCCTTATTGGTCTTTCAGCTGCTCCAAGATTTGACTATCACATTGATTGTCCTTTGTCAGCAGTTCATCAAACTGTCTGCCGTTTCTTGCTCATTCAGCTCAATAAAAGAGGGGAGTTCATCAAATAAATACATGAAATCATTTCTTTTTATACCCTTTTCAAGCTTCTCAACCTACTGTCCTGACTGATCATGTTCATTTTCTTCTTGCAAGATGTCTAGTTTTTTCTCCTTTTTATTAGACATAGGTTCATGAACAGTAGATTCTTCTTTTATCTCAGGAAACTCATTCTTTTGTCCACTAAACCAGCTATCTTGATAGACAATAGGTCCACCTGGACAAAGACGGATAGTAAAAGGATAGGAGGGCTAATCCAACAAAGAAACCTGAGGAATTGGCTTGGTCTCTTGCAGAGATATAGGTTGTTCTTGTTCAAGTATAGGTTCTTTCAGTGGATGCGACCCTCTAAAACTTAGAATATTGAATTCAGGAGACTTAGGAGACTCACCTTGCTTGAAGCTTGGTATTCTGAACTTGGAAACCTCTTCTTCAGAGAATGGATTTGGAAAACAAACAGTTGATTGAGTTTCCAATTTTTTAAAAGGAGCCAACAAAACACTCTTTTGCTCTTCTTCTGCTAGCTGGATACTAGAGCATGATTCCATTTGTATGTCTGGTGGAGGGTCCTCACAGGGTGGAAAAGATGGCCCTTTCCAACTTGGAATCTCAAAGGTAGAAGGCTACTTGAAATGCAGAATTTCAAACCTTGGAGAAGGTTCAATGGTAGGCTTAGCTTGACCTATAGTGTGGATTTGCATGAGATTAGGAAGAGGAGAAGGGTTTTGGATCTTAGGCTATCGAACCTGAGCTATTAATTACCTTATTTGCTCTTCCTTGGTAGCAATCTGCCTACTCAAACATTCCTCTTTATACATTTGTACCTCCACCTCTCTCTGATGAATATGAGCTTGATAAGCAAGCTCCTCCGGTTGCATACTATACTCCTTCTCTGTTGTTACAACCTCGGATTCCCTTTGCAAATTTTAAGCTACCTCCTTGATACTGATGTTGTTAACATCTTGAGGGTGATTCAGAGGGTAGTTATGATGGTCATGAGCAAAATGAGCTTCCGGCAAATGGCTATAGGCATGGATAGGTTGCCAGGAAAGCTGAGCAGGGGTGGGAGGGTGGCAAGCATGATGATAATCTGCTATTGGTGGGTTATTTGGGACAAAACCAGCAGCATATTCTGCTTGGTATGGCTGATAATAAGTGGCATAAGTATCATTCTCATGAAATGGAGGATGATAAGGCATATTCCCATGAAACATAGACATGTCTATCACTCAAAAAGCTAGAAAATCAAAATAGAGTACATTTTTTTGATTAAAATTTGAAACATACCAGCACTTGAACTACTAAAACCAGTAGATGATCTTGCTAGAGTTGCCAGATGTGTAAACAAAATACCTCTAAAAGGATGAAACTTCTACTGTACACACTAAATAGCAATAACAAAATGTGTAAAATTGACTTAACTGTCCCACTGGGCATGCCAAAAACTGTTGTCTCTCAGATTTGCACCCTTGCTAAGTTGTAAAACTTGGCAATTTGGAGAAACATGGGATCTTTCCAGGTCTGTGGGTCACCTATGATGGAAAGAACCTCTGGAGAAGGCCGGCTTCCTGTTGATACTCCACCTAAACTACTTATACTAAAGTCTTTGCAGAGAAAAGGGTAAGAAAGATCACATGAAAATGAAACCTACTGTCTAAGGTGATGCACCAAAAGATCATCAGAAAATAGACATAAATGACACACTTCAGAACCAGTAATAATAAGAATCCTTTACACAACCCAGCAAATCATAATCCTTGCATCATTACTTTTTAAGGAGGCTAAATAACAATAGTCCTACAAAGGAGAAAGAGGTTTTCTCACTACCTGTTGTGATGTTCACAACACGCCCCTTTTTGCCTCTTAGTAAAATGAGGAACCCTGCTGTGGCTTGCCCCCTTTGTTTTTGTGCTCTGGGCGGTAATGGTAAAAAACATCATCATATCAGGTGCATGATGATCCTCCTATATGAGCCCAAAATTCAAGGTCTGAATCTTGCCTCAGGAAGCTTGCCATGTGAAAGAGTGTAAAATTCTAAGCAAGTTTGCCTTTTACATCACCCTGAAATTCGGCTAGGTAAGAAAGTTATGCTCGGTCAAAGTTTGAGTCAAACCTGATATTCATAGGGGGAGGATCATATTTCTCAACATTAGTCATATTACAGAGGGTCATCCTGATCTAACTTATCACCCAATAAATCATGCGGTCCAAATATCCAGACGTTAATTTTAGGTGATAGTGACCTTTACCCGTCAACAGCCTTATGTATTTCGCGAGAATCATATTTCTCAATGAAACCTGATATTTCTCAATATCCTCCTGTCACGAAATATCACCCCAAACCAATATCCTGATGATGTCATTAGAACCCGATAAACAAGAAACGTCACATGAAGATGACATCATCATCCTTTTTACCTCACGGAGGTATATTTTCAAACATGACCTTTCCTACATAACATGACGATGACGTCATAGTGCCGCAACGCTAAACCAAGTCATCATCCGGATGACGTCACCCTGATATTCCGATAGGAGGTCATTTTAGTCTAAGGGGATCATCATGTTTCAAATGTCACCCGATATTCTGAAAGATCACCCTCCTCACCCAATATCACCCTGATGTGGATGCATCACCCTAACCTTTTGTGCATCACCCGATTTTTCGAAGATCACCCGATCTTTTGAATATCACGATCTTCTGAATATCACCCCATGGCCAGTATGATGGTGATATCATCCAAGCTCATGAACAAAGGAAATCACCTCCTGATGATGTCATCATCCTTTTGCCTCACACAGGCACTTTTTCAAACATCACCCCTATCCGATAAACATGACGATGACGTCATGATAACTGTAGCGATAAACAAGGCCACCCTTCCGCTAACTTCACCCTGATCTTTCGAAAGGAAGGTCATCTTACCCGCAAGGGTCATGTTCCAAATATCATCCTGATCTTAAAATATGACCCGATAAGCAAAACTTGACATATCATGATGACGTCATCTTCTTGGGAGGGTGATATTCTTCAAAGCTCTTTCCTCGGGATCATATTCCTTGGACCCGATTTCCTTCAATATCACTGTGACGTCACCATCATATCATGACCAAGCAAAGAGAATGTCTGGAAATCTACATGCAGGTGGTGGAACTGAATGAATTATCAAAAGGGGACTAATTTCTCGTGTGCAGGCAGATTTTCGTAGTATCATGATCAGATACTTATGTTTTCACTTTCAAGGCATGATTTAGCATTAGTTTTTATCCTCCTGCTAATTATTTGTATGATGGTGCCTAACTTTATATGATGACCGCAGGTGCATTGGCCAGAAGATGGGGTCGGTGAGACATTGTTGGCTCGCTCTAATCAGGTGGGGTTTCACCGATGATCATGATGATGTGCGGTCGCAATGAAAAGTAGGACAAGTGGATTTTGAGCCATCCTAGAACCTGATGATGTCATCCTTTCACACTTCAACAAGGCCAGTCCATCCTGATGATGTCATCATCATATCCTGATCAGCGAAGAATTTCAAAGTGCAGCTCGATATTCAAATGGAAAATGGCAGGAAAGTAGAGCGGGAGGAATTTGAAATTATTTTGGAGCCTGATGTATAACTTTGGTCAAACAAGAAGTACACGTAAGGCCTACAGAGGGTCAATATGCAGATTTGACTCAACGGTGTGCAGGTGGAGATAAAACAGTGCTTTAATGGCGAGGGACATCCCGAGTGGCGCACCAGATCCCAAGAGGTTAGAATGAACCAAAAGGAGACAATGCATTGAATGCGGTGGTTGGCTGATGGAGGAAGTTACTGAGCAAGCGGCACCTTGTCTGGGTGCTCTGCTCGAGGTTTTGGCGCAATCTATTTTCCACCGTTGGATGAGACATCTGGGGAGGTTGATCGTTGATTCATCTAGGTTTTCTTGGGCACTGTGTTGGGGGGAAAGTAGAGACATATTTTTAGCCCCATTACTACTAAAGAAGGGAGAGGTCAATCATACAATATCAGACCGGTAGAAATTTCATGTAGTAGACCAGATTGCTGAGACTAGTGGGGACTGAATTGTTGAAACATTCAAGGTTCTTTCCTCATGATCACTGTAAATATGCATGTTTTATGAACATACTGTATGGAGATGAAGCTTCAAATTACATCATGATTGTAAACCTTAAGTAATCTTCAAGTTGATTTCTGGATATGTACTGGTGGATGCTGTGTTCTTTAGAAGCGCTTTCATTTCATTGCATGTTGTTGTCAACTCTACCTCTGAAGATTTGCATTGGATCATGCTGATTTGTGGAATATCCTGGTGAAGTATGATTTCAGTTTTCTTCTCTTCATTACTGTATGGGAACATGAATGTGGGTCAGTGATCTCAGTCAAGTAAATCTTAGGAATATCTCTCTCTTTACCCCTTTTTCTTATTTTAATTTTATAGAAGTCACTTTCATAACTGCACATCATGATAAACAGAAGAAGAACAGAGGAATATGCTGACATCCCATAGATACTTGATCATCCTTAACATATTCCTGAGCTAGATGCATGTACCATTGAAAATTTCATGTAGGAAATCACTGATAAGGGTAGAACTCATGCAAATATCACCTTCGGCACATCATTTGGAGGTATATGCTGTGTAGAGTAACTTCCTTGAAAGCATTGTTGCAGAACCAGAACCTACTGATTCATGTAAGACCTCAAAATGGAAAACAACAACACACATCAACCACTGAGAGATCTTAGCAGATTATGACCTAATCACCGGGGACTTGGGATCATGAATTCTATGAATTCATTGTATCTTTCAGGATAAACAAGGGTTGATGTGTAACTTTTGTTTCATGTTGTACTTGTGTGTGTCTAACATCAACATTAGCAACAACACTACCCAAAACTGATTGTTATTCCTTGCACATCTCACAACCTACAAAAATATGTAACCCCTGCATAAAGGCACCAACATGAAATACAACTCCAAGGGCAAAGAACATCACAAAGATCTGTACTAACTCTGAGGACACACAATATCAGAAGAAATAGGAAGGTACAAACTACTTATTACTGCCAAAAAGGTGTTACAATACTATATATCTCTGAAAATGGGTTACAAGACTGTTCACTTCTACAAAAGAACTCAGAAAATTACAATATACAGAGTAGTGAATAGTAAGAACTCCCTAAAAATGAACAAGGAAGAAGACTATACTTCCTAGACAGCTGTAAACAGATAAACATCCACCACCTCCATTCCTGTGTATCTCATAAATGCCCACAAAATATCTCTCTAAAGTCTCCCAAAAAGGTTTCCTAAGGCATAAATGGTCAAGGCATGCCATCAACTATCATAAAGGCACCTGAAAATGTCATAGAATGCCTTTAAATGATCTTTAAGGCTTCTGACATACGTCAGATCTATGTCATAATCTCCTGCAGCATCAAAAATATCTAAAAAATATCCCAATACATGACATAATGACACATTTTCTGCATCTAATTAACATTTAACTAAGAGGCTTATAATTGCACCACCTTAGTAAATGTTTTACAATTCCAAAGTTATAAGGACCTATGCAGAAAAAAGTGGCATTTATGACATAACATTTAATTCCCTGATTTTGATTATGCAAAAATGACATAAAAAACATTTGTGACTCCTAGGCAAGATGACACGACTCACATACACTTGCACTACTTTGCATCTCAAGGCCATGTCAAAACGTCTTATAACCCTGAGCCATTCCTATATGCATACATACTTCGTGTCATGCCTATACACGATTTGAAGCAATATATTTTAAATGACCCTTATACCTCCATAGCTCCTCACCATGCCCTACATGCATCACATCAACTTATAGCTCCTAACAAACACCACCATGCCTTGTTGCCATGCTTTATCCACCTTATGTCTCCTAGCCAACATGCCTTGGCAAAATATGCTATTCGACCTTGTATTTGCTACAATACATTTTACTTTTCTTTGAAAAATACACAAAGGGCATAAAAATGCCACGGCACCCTCTATAATCACTAGGCTTGGACTTATGAAGTCCCTCCCCACGGCACCAAAATGATAAGAATGATTTGTTTGTAGATAAAAGTAAAAAAAAAACACATCATGGACGCGAAGGGATATTAGGTCAATCCAACCAAACAAGGGAAAAAAAACCTAAAAATCATTTCATTTTCCTTTATTCGCTTCTTCTTCTCTTCTTGGCCGCCGCCACCATGGAGGGTTTGTATGAATCTGGGTCATTTTTTAGTGCTACTCTCAGTCGATTCTCTAAGGAAACATGAGGTAGGTTGCATCTTTGCTGAGGTCTCGACTTCTTTATGTCAATTTTGGGCCAATTTGGCTGCTTATTGATGCATTTCATTGTGGTTTTGATGGCCGACTTCCCTCATTACAAAATCTTGGCTGTGTGAGGCCATTCTGGAAGGTTGCTGAGGAAATCTCTGTGGTTTGGCAATAATAAATGGTAGAATACTGAGGTTACTCGTTAACTATTGTTGCATCCTTTCATTTTCTGAGTTTGCTTCCTTTTCACTGCCTTAGGCCGCGATTCTGAGCATTCTCTGAGCTTTTATTTGAAATGGGTCAATACTTCGTCATCACTTTCGATTTCCTTTCCATTGCTGCACATGAATGGCTTCTGTAGCATGTAAATTTGAACAAAATTGCATTTTTCTTCTTGTTGTTTATGTCAGAGGGCACGATTTTGGACTATATTTCTGAGTATGAATGCTATGTGAAAAACTGCAAAAAAAAACATGTAACCCTTTTGGTACTTGCATTCTCTTCTTGCTATTAACGAGCTCCATCCTTAACACAAAAAACTTAGAACAAAAGACATGTATGCTGTCATTTGAGATTTGCAGTTTTTTCTGGGTGCTTGTAGCCTGACCTTGAGACTCCATGGTTGTTGTTCTCTTTCAGAGGGTTTTGTAGCATGTAAATTTGAACAAAATTTTGCATTTCTCCTTCATTACTGTGGCAAACAAAATGCAAATCTTCCTATCTTCTGGAAACTTTGCCTTTAATAAGTCTGATGGCTGTATATGACCTCGAAACTCAATTTTTCAGTGATTTTGTAAAGAATTCTATAGCATTTGAACTTGAACAATTTCCGTTTTCTTTTGACAATCTATACTTTCTGTTATGCTATTTTGATAGGAAAAACTTGAAAGAACTTCATTTTCTAAACATTTGATTCTGAAATGAGTATAAAACTTTCGATTTCCCTTTCTGCTGTTCATTCTGGAGGCTTAAAAAAACTTAATCATCCATTATGCATGGTGAGCTCTGTGCATTCTGTTCTTTAAAATCTGCATTATTTCTGTCAACTTCATTCATTAATTTCATGAATTCTTGCTTGGAACGAACTACATTTTACCCTCTATTTTGGTCTGAGGTTCGATTTGGAGCATTCCTGAGTATATTGTGGCTTGAAAATCTTCATTCTCCTTTGCATAAATCTGCATCTGTTCTCTACTATTTATGCATCCTACTTTACATCGTAGGGTATCCTTTCATGGCCGTGACAGTAAATCCTTCATAAATTCACCTTGACCTTGGATACTTAGCTGTCTCAGAGAATAATGCATACTTCAGAGATGACTGTTATGCATTGTTATGCAAATTCTTGAAGTTATTAACCTACACCATCTTGATTAGGTGAAACTTGATAGTAAACCTTGATAACTTCTTCTTCATTCAAACCTTCAGGGTCCTTCAAAAACCTTTCTCTCATTATGAATACAATTCTTCATCTCATAGTGCAGTATGTTAGTGGTCATATGACATCTCTGGCATATTTTTTCAAAAACTTAACAGTCTTGTAACACAATGTACTTGTGATGGGTACAAATGATTCCACTAGCCCTTTGACAAACCCTGTAACAATGAAACAAAGAATCTAGACTCCATTTATGACGATGGGAATAACCATGATAATGCCAATGATTCAATTTAATGTTACTCCTCGAGGGTTAAAAGAAAAACAAGGTTATTTGTAATGATTCGGGAGATACCTAACAACCTTATGACTTTTGCCAATATCTGATTACCTTCTTAAACTTTACTATCTTTTCTCATTTGTTTCTCATAATCTTGAACCATCTTTGTGACTCTGTCAGACTTGCATAAATCATGGCAGACTTATACTTCCCTCAACATCATATAGGACTATTTTAGAGCCATATAGGACTGTTCTAACAGTTTTTATAACAGTCATAAATGGCTGCTCCTGTTTGATCAGTTTGTTGTTACTCAAACTCAGATTGTTGCTGCTGTTATAAAACTTTATGGTTGTCTTCAAAAGGTCAAAGACTGATGTCCTTATGTAACAACATATCAAAATTTGCTGACTATCCTGACAAAGTCTTCATGACTACTCCTGGATAGCTACTCCTTTTGCATGTGTAGTCCTAAACTGCTGATCTCTGTGACACCTTCTTTTGCTCCTGAGACTGTTGTATACTGTTCATCTTTCACATGTCTCCTGATGAGACTGTCGTTCCATGCATTGTGTATGATTGTTATTCCATCATACCTGCTGCTCCGTCGATAATGTCATTAGTCCCCTGTGTTTTACTGTCCTATTTTGCTTGGACTTTCTGAGCGTTTTCTGTCCTACCATGTTTGTAACCTCTTGACAGTTGTATCTATTTTTTCTGAATGCGCTCCTTGAGCTGTGCCTTTTGCATTTGTTCATTGTATCTGAAATGTTTTGTAAAGTCTATGAGCTGGGCTCAACCCTTGTGGGAGCCACATTCCTTCCACTCATAATGTAACTGTTGAATCAAATAGAAACATATTTACACCTGTATCTACACATGAAGCAAACTTGTTAGAAAATAAATGCATGCTTGCAGCGATATTCTTGATTTTGTCTTCTCAAACCTTTTGTGATGCTAACTGGTTTACTGCATTTGAAAACACAAATTGTATGTTTATAGATGATATCATATGATGTATGATGCCTCGTCATTGCTCTAACATCATTTTTTCCAAAATTTTATGCAGATGATGGGATAGCAGGGAGATAGCAGCTGGATGCAGGACACGTCGACAATCCAGGAGGACACAAGACGCAGGAACAACATGAAGGCTTGTCATTCAGGCAATGACGAGTCACCCTACCTCATGTGTATATTCGTCTTTCAGTTCTTTATAAATGTATAGTTTGTTTTTTCATTTTGCAATGAAACAGTTAGTCTCACAGCTTGTGTGAGAACTTATACACTTATTTTTTCAATATATATTGCTGATTTTTTTCAAAGATTTGGACAATCTCTTAAATTCTGAAATACATCTAAATGCAACAATACAATTTTATCTCAATTTGTATCAAATGTACTTGGGTTTAACAAAGCAGAAGTAAAATGTACCTTTTCCTCTATCAAAACTGAAAAACTCTACCTGATTGAGCTAGTAGTGAAATCTAGGTAACATCTTTAGCAAAATCTGCTATATGTTTGCCTGCTAAACATCAGACCAGTTGCCTGAAGCCTATCCATTGGGCATAGAGTCATACATACTTGACAAAACTTGAAAAAACTTCCTTTCTTTCTATAATTAATCTCAGACTGTCAACTCTTCTAAACCATCAAGTGCATGGGTATGATCAGTGATGGTGAACCAAAACACTGTTACTGAGGATATGCATCTACTTGATGAGTTAGAGGGGATAACCAACAGGAGCACTTCCTTAGCAAACTGCTACGATTTATGACTGCTCTATGAAGGGGATAGGCGTGATGTGTGACAGTGAGTGCATGTATTCACTGTTTCATATGATGGTTGTCTATTATACAACTATAATACATGGCAATAGTTTCAAACCTTGCACAACCAGACCTAGGAAAAATTGACAAACCTGTGTGCAATCACACTTAGGGAAATGAAAACTGCCTCTGATCTAGTGTGCAACAGCACTTATTTAACATAAAAAAAACTAATCTATCCTATGTCTAACCAGCAGAGGTGCTGTTCAAACATGACCATTCATTGGTTCTTTGAAATAGCTACCCATCCTCAACAACTTACATCTCACATGCTCATCAATAGCCTCCAGGAGGTGGATAATTGACAAAAGTATTACCAGTCACTGAAATGAGCTTTGGAGAAGGAAAACAAGTCCACCTACCTCATAATTTGGATCATACTTGCTGCTGTTCTGAGGCATATAGGCAGATTGGACAAGCTGCTCCTTGGGTTCAATCTTTTCCTCAGGTGTGAACATGACCGATAACACCTTGTTAGGCTTGATTTGAGCTAGATGTCTGATAGGACATCCATTTGAACTGATGAATGTCACTCTCAATTTGCTGGCTTCTATCTCATGTATTGCTGATTCTTCATCTTGCTGATTGGAATGCCCCATTTGCAGTGTAAGATTCCCTTCCTCCAAAGATGTAATGTCTGCCTCTTTGATTTGAACAGGCTGATTGTATGCTTTTGGCTCATATGACGCTAGCTTATCATTGATGTTAGAGAAAAAAACGTCAATGATCCCTGAAAACATGCTCTCATCTAGCTCATGACTTTGCATTGAATCTAGATGAGCTTTATCATTCTGCTAAGTTCGAAAACAGGCACTGATGTTAGTATGCATATGTTGTCTTTATTCTCATCTACATATTCAGGCAATTCCTCAAACAAAATAGCTAAATCCTGAGATTCAACATCTATTTCCTTCTCCAAAACATATGCAACCTGATCTTTTCTGCCATCTAAATTTGACAGAAAGGATTCAAGATCATTCCAAAATGAGTCTTCATCCGATCCTTCTTGGTCTTTCAGCTGCTCCAAGACTTGACTATCACATTGATTGTCCTTTGTCAGCAGTTCATCAGACTGTCTAGCCGTTTCTTGCTCATTCAGCTCAATAAAAGAGGGGAGTTCATCAAATAAATACATGAAATCATTACTTTTTATACCCTTTTCAAGCTTCTCAACCTACTATCCTGACTGATCATGTTCATTTTCTTCTTGCAAGATGTCTAATTTTTTCTCTTTTTTATTAGACATAGGTTCATGAACAGCAGATTCTTCTTTTATCTCAGGAAACTCATTCTTTTGTCCTCTAAACCAGCTACCTTTATAGATAATAGGTCCACCTGGACAAAGACGGATAGTAAAAGGACAGGAGGGCTGATCCAACAAAGAAACCTGAGGAATTGGCTTGGTCTCTTGCAGACATATAGGCTATTCTTGTTCAAGTATAGGTTCTTTTAGTGGATGAGACCCTCTAAAACTTGGAATATTAAATTCAGGAGACTTAGGAGACTCACCTTGCTTGAAGCTTGGTATTCTGAACTTGGAAACCTCTTCTTCAGAGAATGGATTTAGAAAACAAATAGCTGATTGAGTTTCCAATTTTTTAAAAGGATCCAACAAAACACTCTTTTGCTCTTCTTCTGCTAGCTGGATACTAGAGCATGATTCCGTTTGTATGTCTGGTGGAGGGTCCTCACAGGGTGGAAAAGATGGCCCTTTCCAACTTGGAATCTTAAAGGTAGAAGGCTGCCTGAAACTCAGAATTTCAAACCTTGGAGGAGGTTCAATGGTAGGCTCAACTTGACCTATAGTGTGGATTTGCATAAGATTAGGAAGAGGAGAAGGGTTTTGGACCTTAGGCTGTCAAACCTAAGCTATTAATCACCTTATTTGCTCTTCCTTGGCAGTAATCTGCCTACTCAAACATTCCTCTTTATACATTTGTGCCTCCACCTCTCTCTGATGAATATGAGCTTGATAAGCAAGCTCCTCCTACTGCATACTATACTCCTGCTCTGTTGTTACAGCCTCGAATTCCCTTTGCAAATTTAAAGCTACCTCCCTAATACTGATGTCGTTAACATCTTGAGGGTGATTCAGAGGGTAGTTATGATGGTCATGAGCAAAATGAACTTCCAGCAAATGGCTATAGGCATGGATAGGTTGCCAGGAAAGCTGAGCAGGGGTGGGAGGGTGGCAAGCATGATGATAATCCGTTGTTGGTGGGTTATTTGGGACAAAACCAGCAGCACATTTTGCTTGGTATGACTGATAATAAGTGGCATAAGCATCATTCTCATGAAATGGAGGATGATAAGGCATATTCCCATGAAACATTGACATGTCTATCACTCAAAACGCTAGAAAATCATAATAGAGTACATTTTTTTTATTAAAATTTGAAACATACCAGCACTTGAACTGCTAAAACCAGTAGATGATCTTGCTAGAGTCACCAGATGTGTAAACAAAATAGCTCTAAAAGGCTGAAACTACTGCTGTACACACCAAATAGCAATAACAAAATGTGTAAAATGAACTTTACTGTCCCATCGGGCGTGCCAAAAATTGTTGTCTCTCAGATTTGCACCCTTGCTGAGTTGTAAAACTTGGCAATTTGGAGAAACATGGGATCTTTCCAGGTCTGTGGGTCACCTGTGATGGAAAGAACCTCCGAAGAAGGCTGGCTTCCTATTGATACTCCACCTAAACTACTTATACTAAAGTCTTTGTAGAGAAAAGGGTAAGAAAGATCACATGAAAATGAAACCTACTGTCTAAGGTGATGCACCAAAAGATCATCAGAAAATAGACAGAAATGACACACTTCAGAACCAGTAATAATAAGAATCCTTTACACAACCCAGCAAATCATAATCCTTGCATCATTACTTTGTAAGGAGGCTAAATGACAATAGTCCTGCAAAGGAGAAAGAGGTTTTCTCACTACCCAAAACTGATTGTTATTCTCTGCACATCTCACAACCTGCAAAAATATGTAACCCCTGCATAAAGGCACCAACATGAAATACAACTCCAAGGGCAAAGAACATCACAAAGATCTGTACTAACTCTGAGGACACAATATCAGAAGAAATAGGAAGGTACAAACTACTTATTACTGCCAAAAAGGTGTTACAATATTGTATATCTCTGAAAATGGGTTACAAGACTGTTCACTTCTGCAAAAGAACTCAGAAAATTACAATATACAGAGTAGTGAATAGTAAGAACTCCTTAAAAATGAACAAGGAAGAAGACTATATACTTCCTAGACAGCTGTAAATAGATAAACATCCACCACCTCCATTCCTGTGTATCTCATAAATGCCCACAAAATATCTCTCTAAAGTCTCCCAAAAAGGTTTCCTAAGGCATAAATGGTCAAGGCATGCCATCAACTATCATAAAGGCACCTGAAAATGTCATAGAATGCCTTTAAATGATCTTTAAGGCTTCTGACATACGTCAGATCTGTGTCATAATCTCCTGCAGCATCAGAAATATCTAAAAAATATCCCAATACATGACATAATGACACATTTTCTGCATCTAATTAACATTTAACTAAGAGGCTTATAATTGCACCACCTTAGTAAATGTTTTACAATTTCAAAGTTATACAGACCTATGTAGAAAAAAGTGGCATTTATGACATAACATTTAATTCCCTGATTTTGATTATGCAAAAATGACATAAAAAACATTTGTGACTCCTAGGCAAGATGACACGACTCACATACACTTGCACTACTTTGCATCTCAAGGCCATGTCAAAATGTCTTATAACCCCGAGCCATTCCTATATGCATACATACTTCGTGTCATGCCTATACACGATTTGAAGCAATATATTTTAAATGACCCTTATACCTCCATAGCTCCTCACCATGCCCTACATGCATCACATCAACTTATAGCTCCCAACAAACACCACCATGCCTTGTTGCCATGCTTTATCCACCTTGTATCTCCTAGCCAACATGCCTTGGCAAAATATGCTATTCGACCTTGTATTTGCTACAATACATTTTGGTTTTCTTTGAAAAATACACAAAGGGCATAAAAATGCCATGGCCCCCTCTATCATCGCTAGGCTTGGACTTATGAAGTCCCTCCCCACGGCACCAAAATGATAAGAATGATTTGTTTGCAGTTAAAAGTAAAAAAAAACGCATCATGGACGCGAAGGGATATTAGGTCAATCTAACCAACAAGGGAAAAAAAACCTAAAAATCATTTCATTTTCCTTTATTTGCTTCTGCTTCTCTGCTTGGCCGCCGCCACCATGGAGGGTTTGTATGAATCTGGGTCATTTTTTAGTGCTGCACTCAGTCGATTCTCTAAGGAAACATGAGGTACGTTGCATCTTTGCTGAGGTCTCGACTTCTTTATGTCAATTTTGGGCCGATTTGGCTTCTTATTGATGCATTTCATTGTGGTTTTGATGGCCAACTTCCCTCATTGCAAAATCTTGGCTGTGTGAGGCCATTCTGGAAGGTTGCTAAGGAAATCTCTGTGGTTTGGCAACAATAAATGGCAGAATACTGAGGTTACTCGTTAACTATTGTTGCATCCTTTCATTTTCTGAGTTTGCTTCCTTTTCACTGCCGTAGGCCACTATTCTGAGCATTCTCTGAGCTTTTGTTTGAAATGGGTCAATACTTCGTAATCACTTTCGATTTCCTTTCCATTGCTGCATGTGAATGGCTTCTGTAGCATGTAAATTTGAACAAAATTGCATTTTTCTTCTTGCTGTTTCTGTCAGGAGGCACAATTTTGGACTATATTTCTAAGTATGAATGTTGTGTGAAAAATTGCAAAAAAAAAAACATTTAACCCTTTTGGTACTTGCATTCTCTTCTTGCTTTTAACGAGCTCCATCCTGAACACAAAAAACTTAGAATAAAAGACATGTATGTTATCATTCGAGATTTGCAATTTTTTTTGGGTGCTTGTAGCCTGACCTTGAGACTCCGTGGTTGTCATTCTCTTTCAGAGGGTCCTGTAGCATGTAAATTTGAACAAAATTTTGCATTTCTCCTTCATTACTGTGGCAAACAAAATGTAAATCTTCCTATCTTCTAGAAACTCTGCCCTTAATAAGTCTGATGGCTGTATATGACCTTGAAACTCCATTTTTCAGTGATTTTGTAAAGAATTATGTAGCATTTGAACTTGGACAATTTCCGTTTTCTTCTAACAATCTATACTTTCTGTTGTGCTATTTTGACAAGAAAAACTTGAAAGAAATTCATTTTCTAAACATTTGATTCTGAAATGAGTATAAAACTTTCGATTTCCCTTTCTACTATTCATTCTGGAGGCTTAAAAAAACTTAATCATCCGTTATGCATGGTGAGCTCTATGCATTCTGTTCTTTAAAATCTGCATTATTTCTGTCAGCTTCATTCATTAATTTCGTGAATTCTTGCTTGGAACAAACTACATTTTACCCTCTGTTTTGGCCTGAGGTTTGATTTGGAGCATTCCTGAGTATATTGTGGCTTGAAAATCTTCATTCTCCTCTGCATAAATCTGCATCTATTCTCTATTGTTTATGCATCCTACTTTACATCGTAGGGTATCCTTTCATGGCCGTGATAGTAAATCCTTCATAAATTCACCTTGACCTTGGATACTTAGCTATCTCAGAGAATAATGCATGCTTCAGAGATGACTGTTATGCATTGTTATGCAAATTCTTGAAGTTATTAACCTACACCATCTTGATTAGGTGAAACTTGATAGTAACCCCTGATAACTTCTTCATTTAGACCTTCAGGGTCCTTCAAAAACCTTTCTCTCATTATGAATACAATTATTCATCTCATAGTGCAGTATGTTAGTGGTCATACGACATCTCTGGCATGTTTTTTCAAAAACTTAACAGACTTGTAACACAATGTACTTGTGATGGGTACAAATGATTCCACTAGCCCTTTGACAAACCCTGTAACAATGAAACAAAGAATCTAGACTCCATTTATGACGATGGGAATAACCATGATAATGCCAATGATTCAATTTAATGTTACTCCTCGAGGGTTAAAGAAAAACAAGGTTATTTGTAATGATTTGGGAGATACCTAACAACCTTATGACTTTTGCCAATATCTGATTACCTTCTTAAACTTTACTATCTTTTCTCATTTGTTTCTCATAATCTTGAACCATCTTTGTGACTTTGTCAGACTTGCATAAATCATGGCAGACTTATACTTCCCTCAACATCATATAGGACTATTTTAGAGCCATATAGGACTGTTCTAACAGTTTTTATAACAGTCATAAATGGCTGCTCCTGTTTGATCAGTTTGTTGTTACTCAAACTCAGTTTGTTGCTACTGTTATAAAACTTTATGGTTGTCTTCAAAAGGTCAAAGACTGCTGTCCTTATGTAACAACATATCAGAATTTGCTGACTGTCCTGACAGAGTCTTCATGACTACTGGACAGTTACTCCTTTTGCATGTGTAGTCCTAAACTGCAGGTCTCTGTGACACCTTCTTTTGCTCATGAGACTGTTGTATATTGTTCATCTTTCACATGTCTCCTGATGAGACTGTCGTTCCATGCATTGTGTATGATTGTTATTCCATCATACTTGCTGCTCCGTCGATAATGTCATTAGTCCCCTATGTTTTACTGTCCTGTTTTGCTTGGACTTTTCTGAGTGTTTGCTATCCTACCATGTTTGTAACCTCTTGATAGCTGTATCTATTTTTTCTGAATGCGCTCCTTGAGCTATGCCTTTTGCATTTATTCATTGTATCTGAAATGTTTTGTAAAGTCTATGAGCTGGGCTCAACCCTTGTGGGAGCCACATTCCTTCCACTCATAATGTAACTGATGAATCAAATAGAAACATAATTACCCCTGTATCTACACATGAAGCAAACTTGTTAGAAAATAAATGCATGCTTGCAGCGATATTCTTGATTTTGTCTTCTCAAAGCTTTTGTGACACTAACTGGTTTACTGCATCTGAAAACACAAATTGTATGTTTATAGATGATATCATATGATGTATGATGCCTCGTCATTGCTCTAACATCATTTTTTCTAAAATTTTATGCAGATGACAGGATAGCAGGGAGATAGTAGTTGGATGCAGGACATGTCGACGATCCAGGACGACACAAGACGCAACAACAGCATGAAGGCTCATCATTCAGGCAATGACGAGTCACCCTACCTCATGTGTATATTTGTCTTTCACTTCTTTATAAATGTATATTTTGTTTTTTTATTTTTCAATGAAATAGTTAGTCTCACGACTTGTGTGAGAACTTATACACTTATTTTTTCAATATATATTGCTGATTTTTTTCAAAGATTTGGACAATCTCTTAAGTTCTGAAATACATCTGAATGCAACAATACAATTTTATCTCAATTTGTATCAAATGTACTTGGGTTTAACACAGCAGAAGTAAAATGTACCTTTTCCTCTGTCAAAATTGAAAAACTCTACCTGATTGAGCTAGTAGTGAAATCTAGGTAGCAGTTCCTACACAAGACACTTTTTTGCAATACAATGTTAAATTTGAGCTATACAAAACCACTATCAATACCTTTGCAAATCTAGATGCAAAAACATATGCCATGAATTAACTTATTCCATTATCAAACTAACATATGATGGGGACTCCTTGAGTATACCCAAGATCATGTCAATCAAATCTTAGGACCTATCATTCATCATTCAAATCAGCCCATGCACATCAACAAACTAACTGCATCATCAAGTTCTTCGTGCAACAACACTTCACATTTTCTCAAACATATCAAGGACACTTTGAACTACAACAACATCAAACACTTTGTGCATTAAATCCCTGAACATCTTATCAACACCTTGCATCCATTGACCTATAGTACTGACATATATTGAAACTTATAACTTCATTTCAACCATTATCAGGCAAGCATAATAAACAAAACAAGATCATTATATTGATAAGCATCAAATGATCTCCTCTTGAAGCTTCTTGGGGATAATTGATAGGACATGAATAGCTCCCCCTCACATCATGCTATCTATTATGCAACTGATGATGTAACTTGTGCAAGATGCACAAGTTTAGGATTTGTACTCTTTTGTCTTTGTTTCTTCTTCCACACTTTCACAAAAATTTCTTCCTCCAATCCTTTTCAGCCTCTGTCCTTTTCAAACCTATCAAGTTAGGTGATACAATTCTTCCATACATTCTACAATTGTGTGCTTTGTGTCCAAGAGTGTTGCAATTATAACAAACTATGTTACAATCATAGTCAAATGACTAATAGTACCTTTGAGCATTCATGTTAAACTTCCATGCAAGATCATACCTTCTATGCACTTTACAATTTCTTTGTATGTGTCCAACATTATTGCACTTGTAACAAACAATATCAGTATTTCTTCTGCAATCAACTGTTTTATGCCCAAAATGATTGCAAGTATAACAGTAACCATTAAATGAATAGTTATACCTGTACATGTATGCTTGTCTTATAGAAGCAATTCTTCTTCTTTGATTGTTCACTTTTGTTTCAGGAGTAGCAGGCTGATCAATTTTTCTTCTAGGAATCTCTCTAACATTAGAAGATTGACCCTTTTCATAACCAAGTCTAGTAGTGTCCCCATGTAGTTTTTGTTTACCAAGCAACTCATGTAACTTGCTTTTTCTCTCCTCAAATTTCAAATTCTTTTCAATCTACTTCTTAACCTCATCAAGATCTTTTCTTAAAGAAACTACCTCTCCTTCAAGTTTTTGGAATTTAATTAATTTAGCTTCCAATTCAACCTTTGTTATATCAACAATCCTCTTAGCTTCCTCAATCTCCATCTTCAGACTGATAATTAATTTATCTGATTCTCTAACTTGATTCCTTAAATCCATAATTAGACTTCTAGTATCTTCAAGGTTTGATAGTGCTTTGTCTTTTAAATCTCTTTCTTGTTGCAACTACAATTCTAATTTTTGGTTCTCCTTTTTATATCTCTTGAGTTCACTTAGAGCACACATAAGTTCTCCTTCTACATCAATTTCAAATTCTTGTTCATCATACTCTTGATGATAATCTTCTTCTGAATCTGTTTGAATCTCAACTTCTTCATGTGATTGTCTTCTTTCATGGTCACTTTCTTTAGATACCAAATTGCCCTCTTCTTCATCACCATCTTGATAAATTCTTATCAATTTCTTCCATACATTCTGAGCTGTTTCACACTACATCATTAGATAAACCAGATAAAGTAACCTTCTTGGCTATATGATTGCATTCAAGAGCCTCTTTGTTATTTGCATAATTAGAATATCCATTCTCAACAGATATCCATACATCATATCCTAAAGAGGATAAATAGACTTGCATTCTCATACACTAAACTGAAAAATCTAAACCATTAAACAGAGGAACTCCAGAAAACTCTTTCACTGATTCAACTTGTGAAGCATATTTATCAACTAACTTTATATCAACATCTGGATTTGATACAAACTACACCTTTTGATTAGAATGAGACTTGACATTTCTCATGTTCTTATTTCTTTTGCACGTACCCATGGTACCCCACACATAGGACCTACCCAAGCTGATTAAGCTTCTAAAGGGAACATGGCTGTGATACCACTTGTTGGAGTCCAGGACAACATTGAGAGGGGGGGTGAATCAGTGTTGTATTAAATTTTACAATTTTTAATCCTTTTAACTTACAAGATAAAGAGAGAGAAAGACAAAGTTATTTATTAACGCACAGATGTATAATTAAAATATTGAAGGCATGAATCAGGACATTAGACACAAATCATGAAGACACATAAGAATTATAACACAAGATATGATGAGTGGAAAACCCTCAAGGGGAATAAAAACCACTCTAAAACTACCTCACTAGCTTATTCAAAACCTCACTGGTTACATGAAGGTCTCACTGACCAAAGAAGCTTCACTAGCTTTACAAGATGCATCACTAGCACATACAGAGGTCTCACTGACCACAAGCCTCATTGGCATAGGAAGGTCTCACTGACTACAAACCTCATTGGCATAGGAAGGTCTTATTGACCAATTCAATTGTTCTCAACAAAATAATGTGCAAGACATGATTTCTTCTCGATCTAATTTGCACCATTCATGACCTATCAACTCTGAGCATACTCAAACCAATCCGCATACTAGTCTCATTATATCTATTCAATCAATTCACAATTCATTCACCTGATTATCTCTGCATAACAATTCACTTGATACACCATCATTGTCTTCAAGGTTCAATCTAGAAATATGTTGCAACAAGAAGATTATCATTTTTGCATTATGGTCCTCATATCAACTCTCTCAGCTCAATTTTCACTTCAATTCAATTCACACACACTATCAATGTACCTGTAAAAACATTATAAGCAATTTGAATATCCTTTCACATTCTCTGAAAATAAAGTTATCTTCTTCAATTCTCATCTTCCCTATAAATTTCTCTTCTTCAATGATTTTCTTTATCCTCCTGCAAAATAATAATACATTCTCTTGAAAAGAAAAATCTTATATACAATGTTATGAAATTTTTCTTTCATATTCCCATTCAAAAAGATTTCATCTCCTTTTCACCTTCTTGTAAAAATCACTTCCAAACAAAATAAGATGATATAATATTAAATCTAATTCAAAAACTCTTCATATTCTCTTCTCTCTGTAAAAATATCTTCAATCTGCATATTAGACCCCAAAAAACCAAATCACAATGAAATGATATTTCATATTCCTCTTCATTCAAAAAATCTTTCAATTTTCTTCTTTGCAAATACAAATATTCTCCAATCTGCAAATATTGTCTTGAAAAATCCATCAATACAATAAATCTTCAAAAATATTCTCCAACAAAGAAGAATGTCTTCAACCAAGAGAGAGATTAACAGAAACATCTTAAAAACTTCTAAATAATACACTTCAAATGGGCACAAAATATCCTTTAAAAAACTTTCTAAAACTTTATAAAAATCTTCTAAATAGAAAGCTTTCCAATCGGGCAAAAATGGCCTTCCAAAAACAATCTTTAAATAATCTAAAAAATAGCCTTAATAAACTGTCCACTATAGTTATAAAGCATTTGACACTTAAGAAACCATCAAAGTTGATTCTTAAAAGAGAAAGTTCCATTTTGAATATCGGCCATCGATTTTGCTTTTGCTGCTCAACATACTTTTAAACTCATTCATTGATTTGACTTTACCTCCCAAACACTTGTGGAAGAGACTGAAGATGTCAGTTAGGGAATTAAGAGGGGCCAGTTCCAACAATGACATCGAACCCCTTCTACAGGATTCCTTAAGTGAATTGACCTGTGATCTTAGGTCAATAGCAAGTTAAAACAAAAAGTGCAAACACCACATGACAGGCAGAAAAATGGTTTAAGGATATTGAAGGCATTTAAGATTTACAACTTCAATGCCCTTAATAACAATATGACACTCTCTACCCATATCTACCTCATCTCTACCAAACTCTACTCATATCTGCATCATCTCTGTCAAACTCTACCCATATCTGCCTCATCTCTATCCTATGAACCTAATCAACATTACCATGAAGCAACCAAAGTATGAACTTTAAAAAACAATATCATACCATGAAGGTCTCTTAAGTCATGATCAAATCAACAAGTCCTGCAAGACTTACAATATGAATGACACCATTCTATGCATCTACAAGTCTCACATGATGTGGTAAGACATTAAAGATCTCAAAACAAACCCTTGCACAAATCAAACATTATGAACTCAATACATGAAGTATGGAGAATATATGAACATCAACATGAGACAAACCATATGATCATGAATCTTCAAACTGACTCCACAAATTTGTCATCCTATAAATACCATTTTGATGAAGCATAAAGACAAGATGAACTCATATGAAGAACATGAACCTCCGTCTAAATACAAAGACATGAACAACTTCTGAGAGCATCACAACATGAAGCATCATGAATGAACTAAAGTATGTCATGAAGCAACATCATATCCAATCCAACATTATCAAACCAAGTCTTATGAAACATGAGAGATAAAAATTCAAACAACTCCTGAAATGAGAAATCACCTGACCATTGACATCACCCTAAATTCATTATATGAAGATCATGATGAATTCTATGTATGATCTAACTTTCACTATGATGTACTTGCATCATTAACTCACACCTTTTTGACATCAATGACAATCTACTTCCATCAAATATAGTTGTGCTTTCCGCAACAATTGCTACTGCTGCATCCCCTTCTATTGCTTCCACTGCTGCATCTATGACCTCGACAACCATTGTTTAGGAAACTATCTCTGCTGCAACTTCACCTTCTACTACTATTTCAACTATTTCTTGCTCATTGGCAGTATCTTCTAGCACCCCTAGCAGTCCCATCTCCTCCATTGCTGCCACCTCATGTTCCTCTATCACTACCACGCCTTTACCTTCTATGTCTTCTGCTTCATTATCTACCTCCCCTGCATTACCTCCCATTTCTACAATTCTTTCATCTTCTCTTCCCTTGCCCTCTCTATCCATTTCTTCACCCATAGTCATTTCCTCTATCTTGCCAACTTCTTCTATCTCACCAACTTTGGAGTCGGTCATGATTGCCAATTAGATAGAAATGAATGTATATTCAGTTGCAATGCCTATATCTTCTACCATTCCTATCTCTCAAATACCCATGGATCAAAATTCAACTTCCTTGGTTGTACCATTGCTACCAATAATTGACAAGGTATGTGCTGAATTGGGTTTCCAAGACTCTGAGCCAGAAAAAGCTATATGTACCGAGAGAAATGATGAAATATCAAATAAACCCTTGGCTGAAACAGTCAGTGTTGAAGTTATTAACATATCTAGCAGTCCTCCAGAGAAAAGTCAAACAAAGAAAATCTTCAAACCAACTCAGGAGAATGTGATGGTAAATTGGAGAAATCTCACTGATGAAGGAGATAAAGATTTGGATAAAGACAAGGGCTCAGAGTAAGAACAGGGATTACTTGAAGGCCCTCCCAAAACTGATAGTGGAAATCCTGATGAACTAATTAAGCCCTCTTCTTCAGCACCTGAGTGGCTACAAAATAGAGTGGCATACCCAGAGCCATAGGTTGAAATAATGCAATTGGATTTGAGCACAATCTTGTCACAGGCTCAGAAGCCAAAGAAAGAAAAGAAAGTAAAGGTACAATCAAGGATCTACAAGGATGAGATAGGATCTAGGATTAGTGAAATAGTTGTCCCACTGACCGACACAAATAGAGAACAAGTCAGAGCCAAGGATTATGTCATCTCAATGGTTAATCTGGGACCGACCACACGTGCTCAAAGAGTTGATGAATTCAAAGGGTTTGTCACTTCAATCCTGGAATAGTTAGATAGAGATGAGTTGTCAAAGAAGGAATTGAAGTAGAAAAATGAGGAACTTCAGACTTGCCTCCAGTTTCTAATTAAACCAGTTGATGTTGGTGGAGATATAAGGATAGTTTCAACCTTCCTATCAATGGATGAAATGGAAAAGCTCGATGACATAAGGACCATGTTACAAGGAACCCAGAAGTGGCTGATCAAAGTATGTGAAAAGGGATGTGAAACAATTGATGTTGCAGCCCAGTCACATAAGAAGTTAGTTGAGCTTCATGAGTAGTGGAAAAATCTACAAGAGGAGTGTGACTCTTTCAAGGAATATTATTCTCACATGTTTCCCAGAGTAAGAGTATCAGAGATTTGCCTGCACAGACTTTATTGGTTGAAAATACTCTAACTAGTGACAAGTTATCAAAGGCTATTAAGTGGTACCAATAGCTGAGATTGAGAAAGGAAACCTTTGAGAACATAAAAGAAGCTTATAAGCCAACAGATGAAGAAGTTTGGGCCTTGATCTATGATATTAATGATACTTTAAAGGATTGCCTAGAAGATGCTTACAATGATTTTGCACCATATGATGTTGAAAAATGCAAGAACAAGATGCATAGGATAATTTTTGAGAATACTAAGCTAGATCTGGAGGCCAAGTTGGATAAGGTCAGCGACCTCAAAGCTGAATTCAATGCATTCCATAAAGTAGGGGCAGAAATAGAAAGGATATACAACCGATACAACTAAGAACTAGAAATGTTTGAATACCAAGTCAACCATCTCAAGAATCCATATCCTTTGGAAATTAATGCAACACTTGAAGCATGGCTCAACTACCACAACAAGCTGGCAGAAGAAGATAAAATCAATTTGGATGAAGAACCTTAATATGTTCTTTTTGGTTATTTTGAAGTGTAATCTCATCATTGATGTAAATTGCTATATTTAGAGTGACATGTGACACTATTTTGTCTTTATTATGCCTCAAAAATGAGCTTTTCCATATATATATTAAGTTGGGTAGTCAAAATGTATAGATTCAATGTATCTAGGGGTTATTTTTCATCCTTTTCATAAGAGACAAAATGTAATCTAGGATTTGTTGTGAGCTGTTATGAATGCATTTATTGATGTAATCTGGACTGTTGGTGTTGAGTTAATCTCCACCATCCATTGAAAAACTTGGTATGCCGCTTTCCTATATAAAGGGCTACCTATTCCATTATTTGTAAGAGAGAATTCTTGATGCCGAATTGTTGACATTCTGCTATTTGAAGTAATACAAAGCAAGTTTTTATAGTTGTTCTAAGAATTTGTGTATTGTGTTTCTTATTTGGTTTTCATGGTTCGCTTCTTGCTCTCCCATAGTTAGCTAGTTGTGCTTTAATAATGTTCATGGTTGTTGAAAGTATCTGATGAATGCTCTAAGTCCATACTTTTAGATATTTGCTGATGGTAGATAACTGTGCAAAGTTAGTCTAGCCTGATTAGTTGTGCTTAAGTTCAATTACATTTCACAAGTTAAATTGCATTGTCTATTGGGTGTTTAATGAATGAATGCAATCTAAAAATCTTTCGATTTCCATTAAAGATAGCATCATTTTCTCTAGTACTATAACATCCATTTTTAGTTTGGTAACTTAGAAAACTGGTTAAATTTCAAAGGATTTGTCTACTTGCAGTAATCCATACATTGTGAATGTCACTTAGGATTTCTCTAAAACCCTATCCCCTTTTGCATTTTCTTTAAAACCATTGTTAGATTAGGAATTTTAGCAGCATTTTACATTGTTTTATCAGCTGAAATCATAAAGGGTTTATATGTATTTGATGTTCCAACTTTAAGATTTGTAGATTGCATGTAAGACCCCTTGTAGACACAGCTAGAACATTCCAATTGAGAGATTCCAAGCAAGCTAAGACCTAGCTGTAGAAACCTTGGAGTAGTCTTACCTAGGGTAGGATACTTTTCAAGAGAGGTGTGATCCTAGCAGTCATACCTGCGTTGTTGTGTGCTAAAACACCCATCAACAGAATTGGTACTAGAAGGAGGGAAGAATGAATAACTATTCCCCTCTACAAAAATCAGCAAGTCTGGGGACTAGACAAAGACATACCAAATCCAGATTAGTTGGAGAAGAGTTGCTATCTCTAGCAGAATTTAGACGAACAGGAAGGGATCAAGGGATACCAAGGGCACCAAGAGCTTAGTTAGCCCCAAGGAACATAGCTACAACACCTTTTAATCCTCCAGTCATGGCCTTCTTTGCAGGAAATAACTAGTCGCCATTTCGGTTCAATGACTACCATGATATGCCCAAAAACCTTGATAAGTTTTGTTCCAAGTCTAGGGTGAATGATCTGGAAAGGACTGCCAATGAGCATATTATGATCTTTGAAAGTAATATGTTTATGCTACAAGTATAGTATGAAGATGTGGTATGCCGATTGTTTCCTTATTCTTTGCAAGATGAGGCTTATTATTGGTTTGGTAACCTCCCTGCAACATCCATAAACTCATGGCAGAATTTAAAGAATGCATTTTTGGATTGGTTTTGAATGCCCACCACCCTAGCTGATCTCTACTGGTCTTTTGTGGAGATTCGTCAAGGTGAGGGCGAGATGATAAGTCCTTTTAACAATAGATTTCAAAAAGATTTTAGTCATTTGCAAGCTCCTTATGCCATAGTGCAAGATGCAGCTTTGCTAATTTATTACGCAGCCCTGGACAAACTTACATCCATGTTTGTAAGGAGAGCTGACCCCATTCCCGCTACTTTAGTTCAAGCATACTCCACAGCTGTCACTCTAAGTACTCAGCTGGGAGAGACAACCACTGGTCCACTGAATCACATAGGACCTGTAGCTATGCCTAATCAAATACCTATGATTAATCAAGCCTTGGCCAACCATACTCCGGTAATGAACCCAATTCCTAACCCAACTGCAACACAAACTTTGGTAGTCCATCCAAGAAACCCGGTAGCTGAAATGCCTCCTGCACAAATGCCTTTTCTATAGTCTTCAGAGGCAGCTAAGGCAAAAGAAGATAGAGATGATATCAGAGAGTTAGTTGAGCAAATGAAGAAGCTCACTGTAGAAGTTACTCACCTTAGAAATCAAAATGCTTACCTTCAGCAAAGAGGTCAAAATTAGAACCAATTTCAAAGTCAGAATCAGTTTCAAAGTCAAGGTCAAAATCAGAACTAGAATCACTACCAAAATTAGAATTTTCAACAACAATCAAATTGGTCTTGGAACACGAGGCCTACCAATGGAAGAGTGCCTTCACCATTGGAAAATTAGAGCAATGACACTTGACCTCCTAGTCGTGTGATGTTGGTAGAGGCAGCTTTGTCTACTTGGTGCAGACTGCACAATATGAATGCTCATTCTGAGCTAGACTGTCTATAATTTAAGATAGCATCCAGCATCTTCCAGATATAGATTCAAAATGCTAAAACTTAGGAGAATCCACCAACAAGGTATGAACTTGTTCCTTCACAAAGGTATAATACTACTCTAGTAATTGATAGTTACACATTTCCATTTCAAGATGACAATCAACCTAAAGAAGAAGATTCTAAAGAGGTCGCTTATCAGCAATATAATAAAACTCCATACAACCTGAGAAGTAGTAAACCCAAAGGTCCTTTTACCACCTCCATTCCTCTGAATAGCTACCAAATTCTACCAGATCCAAAAGCTTCTAATAATTCTGAACCCCCAAAAGTCACACATCAACCAGTATATCAAGGAGCTACTGCTAAAAGTTCACAATGTTCTGACATAGCAAAAATGGGGCAGTATGTTGCTGAAGAACTCAAGAAGATGAAGGTTAGTCTGTCTGTTTATGAGTTGCTGAAAATACCTAAGGTTAGGACATCCTTCTTCCAAGATATGGGTGTAGGCATCAAAATGGATTCTTCATAGAAGGAGACTTTCACTAAGGATAACACTGATAAAGGAAAAGAAAGAATGCATGTGATTGATGTTGAGCAGAAGATGACATTGTACAAGGATAAAAGGGAGAGTCCCCCTTTCCTCTTGAGACTTAGGATATTCAACAGAAACCTTCACAACTATTTGGTAGATTCCGGTGCTTCTACTAATGTAATGCCATTATCAGTTTATAAGGCACTGGGTCTTACTCTAGCAAAGTCTTCTAGGAAGGTAACACAGCTGGATAAGACTGAGGTAAATGTAGTAGGCGAATTGAATAGGATACATATGTAGCTTGCTTATGATCCAAGAGTACAACAATATATATATATATATATATATATATATATTAATATATCTATATTTAGGTGGTAGATATTCTAGATCAGTACGGAATGCTCCTTAGTAGGGACTAGTCCAGAACATTGAATGGTTACATGGCAACTAACTTTTCTCACATGTGGTTGCCATGGAAGGGATTGGCAAACTAGATACACATTGAAAGAGAACCAAAGATGAAACATATGATTACAGAATACAACCAGCCCAATGAGATTTTGTTTTCAGAAGTTGATTTGGGAGTCTATCTGCCTCATGTGAATCAAACAGAGGAGATTCTTATGCTAAGCGGTAATAGATTTCATGACCCTCCACTTATAGAAAAACCAGAAAGTATAGAAGCATATGTTCAATCAGATTCAAGGAACTCCTCAGAAGAAGATGAACTGGGGATATTCGAAGGATTCCAAGATTTTGTAGCCAAATTTGTAAGAGATCAAGCCACTATTGGAAACTAGATTCAGATGGAGGAGTTATTATTGCTAAATTGGTGCCGTATACATGATGCATCACATTCTGAGTTTACATGCCAGCTTTGTCAAGAAGCAGTGGAACAAGTACAAAAGCAACTAAAAATTCCTATTGTCCCAAAGGCAACACCAGTTGCTAAAAAGAAGGAAGAGCCTCAGTGTCAACTTGATAAGAAAAAAACAACAAAATAGGATGACAACAGTAAAGATTTCTGCCTATGGACCTTAAGGTTTGATGGATCAAGATTTAGACAAGGGTCCAGAGAAGGTGTTGAGTTAATCAGTCCTACTGGAAGCTCATACCTAGCATCACATAGACTACAATTTCCATGCACAAACAACGTAACTGAGTATGAGGCTCTAGTGCAGGGATTGCTACTAGCACTCCAAAAGAAAGTCAGATTTCTTCAAGTATTTGGAGATTCAGAATTAGTTGTGAAACATGTAAGGAAGTAGTACTCATGTAATGATAAGAGGTTGAATAGGTACAGAAATAGAGTATGGGATTTGATTGAATGCTTTGATGGTTTTAATATCTAGTTGATTCCTCAAAGGTAGAATCATGTTGCAGATGCTTTGGCTCAAACAACAAGCACATTAGAACCAACATCCATGGTAGGACTAAAAAAGTTCACTGTTGAATTTGTTGCCACTCTGTCGGTACTAGATAACGTCACAAATTTTCAAGTCTTTGAGGATGACCAGCATATAATCAACTTTCTTACTTCATCCGATGTTTTCACTGCTCAAATAATAGATGAAGAGGAATGGAACCTACTTAAATGGATTTAGAAGGAGTACTAAATCTGAAGACAAACACAATTCCATGAGGGATGGTGGAGTTAGGAAGACTGTTTGATTCAGATAGTCTAGGAACCCAGAGGAAAGAAGGAGAATCTCCTGTGGGACAATGTAGTCCTTTTAATTTGGGAACAAATGAAGAGATTAAGAATGTGTTCATTGGGAAGGCTAGTACTGAAGAAGAAAAGATAGGCATCATTCACGCATTAAGAGACTATCATGAAGTTATAGCATGGAGCTATGTAGACCTCAAGATATATGACATGTCAATCATTACACACCATTCCACTGAAGCCAGGAGCGAAGCCATTCAGACAAAGACAACGACAAATTAATGCCCTACTAGAACCTCTGATTTTCAAAGAAGTACAAAAACTGTTATCAGCAAGAATCATATTTCTTGTTAGGCATTCCGCTTGGGTAGCAAATCTGGTTCCCATTTGAAAGAAAAATGGAGAAATCAGACTTTGCGTCAACTTTAGGAACTTGAATCGGGCATCAAAGAAGGATAATTATCCATTGCCTTCGTTAGATGAAGTATTACAAATTGTTAATGGATCCTAGATGATGTCTTTCTTGGATGGATATTTAGGATATAACCAGGTAATGGTTGATTAAGAAGACAGATTGAAGACATCTTTCACATGTAAATGAGGAATCTATGCGTATCGCAGAATGTCGTTTGGATTGATAAATGCTGGTGCAACATTCCAAAGAGTGATGGATGTTACCTTCAAGGGGCTAGTTGGAAAATGTATTATTATCTACATGGATGATCTCACAATGTTTTCGAAGAGGTGAGAAGACAATGTGGCAGACTTGAGAAAAGTAATATAGTGATGCAAAGATTATGGTATATCATTCAATCCTAAGAAGTGTATCTTTGGAGTGACTGAGGGGAAGTTACTGGGGCATACGATATCTGAACAAGGTATATTTATGGATCCAGATTGAATACAAGCAATACTCAAAATACCACCTCCAGCCAGCAAAAAGGAACTCAAGTCATATTTTGGTAAGATCAACTTTGTATGCAAGTTCATTACGGGTTTTGCTGAAATAGTTGGGCCTCTTAATACCATGTTGAAGAAAGATGCTAAAATGGATTGGACTCCAGAAGCTAAAACTGCCTTTGCAGAAATTAAACAAGCCATAGCTAATGCACCTGTATTGGTAAGTCTAGACTATGCATTACCATTTCAAATTTATTCATTTGCATCTGAGCACACTTGTGCTACAATGTTAATGCAGAAGAGATTAGTCGATGATGAAAGGAACATTGCCTTCATGAGTACTCCATTGAAAGATGCAGAGTTAAGGTATCCTAATGTGGAAAAACAAGCCTACGCTCTAGTGAAGGTAGTCAAGAAGTTTTGTCACTACATCCTAAGGAGTTAGGTAATCGCCATAGTTCCAGATGTAGCAGTCAAAGCACTTTTGATGCAAAGTGAATTGGGAGAAAGGAGAGGAAAATGGGTCACTATCCTGCAGGAGTTTGATATAGACATTCAACCTATGAAGTTGGTAAGAGGTCAAACACTGACCAGAACGATGGCCGAGGTAGGGCCAGGTTTAGTATCTCAGCAATACATGTTAGAATATGTCTCAAAGGATGAATGGTATGGAGATATTATATTTTATTTACTTAATCAACATTGTCCACCACAACTAAATTCAGTTCAAAGAAGAGCACTCAGACTGAAGAGTAACAGCTATATGATAAAAGGATCATTTCTTTATAAGAAGAATCATGAGGGGATCTATTTGAGATGTCTGGATAAGACAGAAGTGGATTAGGTGTTAACTAGTTTTCATGAGAAATTTGGGATAGGTCACGGATTAGCTCATTCAACTGCTAATCAGATTCTCCATGTTGGATATTATTGGCCTACCTTGTTCAAAGATGCGTACTCACATGTAAGAACCTGTCATATCTGTCAAAATCCTGCACATAGAGAGAGTGACACACAGCTATGCCCTTGCAACCAGTTGTGGAGGTATGACCATTTGCTCAGTAGGGCCTCAACTTTATTGGTATGATCAATCTGCCCTCCTCTGTAGGCCACATGTATATTCTGACTACTACTGATTACTGCACCTGATGGTCTAAGGCAATAGCTTGTAAACAATGAACCACAGAAGTAGTTATTGAATTCATTGAAAAGTATATTATCACCAGGTTTGGATGCCCATTTTCTTTAGTTTGTGATAATGGTCCCACTTTTTCATCATTGTGTTTTTCTAATTGGGCTTTTGATTATGGGATCATTCTGAAATTCTCATCTAATTACTATCCACAAGGAAATGGGGTAGCCGAATCAATGAACAAAAATTTGCTTGAGGTTATTAAGAAATTGTTAGACAAAAACCCTAGGGATTGGCACACTCAACTCAAATTGTCCTTATGGGTTGATAGAATTAGACACAAAGCTACCTTGGGCACATCGCCCTATCATTTAGTTTATGGAACTGAGCCTATCTTTCCTATTCACTTGAGGATTCCTGTATTGTAATTCATGCAAGACTATCTTGAAACTGATGATCAATTGTCCTCCCGATTAGCCCAGTTGATGCACCTTGAAGAGAAACATGACATTGCTATAGAGAACTTTGCTAAACACCAAGGTGTAGTAAAATGATGGTTTGATAAGAGAACCAAAGTAAAAGCCTTTCGCATTTCTAATTTAGTTCTGTATTGGGACAAAGCTCATGAGAAGAAAGGAGAACATGGTAAGTTTGACAAACTTTGGTTGGGCCTGTATCAAATCTATGAGATCCTTGGTGACAACACATATCGACTAAAGAGCCTTACTGGTGAGGAGCTTCCATTGCCCGTCAATGGCTAGTTCCTAAAGCACTACTTCCAGGCTGAGAGGTAGTCATGCCTCCCTTAGTGTACATAGTTAGGTTGCTTGTCTACTTTGGTTAGAGTAGATTGTTGTTAGATTAGGTTGCTTTCCTTCTTTCTCTTTTCATAGTTGTTAGATGTTCTTTCTTAGATTAGTTGTTCTTTTGTCTTTGCTTTTGCTTGTTGTGCTTGCTTTCACATTAGGTCTTTTGTTTCTAGAATGTGGTGGTAGTTATGCAGATCTACAAATGCTTCTTGGTTGGGTAGATGATCTAAAATCTTTCTTTGAGAAGCCAAGGTTCTACTTAAGTCTCACTATGGGTTCCACTGTTATGCTAAGGGGTATGAAGTCTATTCATGGAAAATGAGTCATTAGTTGGTGTGCCTAAAGTATTTTCTAACCATATATCTTTCACATTTTAAATGATCCTCAAGTAGCTAAGCAAGTCTGAGTGATCTTGTGTTAAGTGAAAAGGTTGGATTCCCATTTTACCACTTGCACTATTAATCCAGAAGAGATGGTAGGTGGCACTAAGTGTTGCTAGCCTATATTGGGTAAAAATAAAAGGTGTTTTTCAACACCAAACTCATTACAGTACATCAAAGAGGAGATTATCAGTTGAAAATTCTTGTTTTTTAAAAAAAAGTATTGTCAATAAATTATTACCATCAATTATCATTGCATCAAAAATACTACTGGAAGAACCATTATTTGCTTCCCTCAAGGCTCATCATATCTCAACATTTGAGCATTCTCTTGGTGGTAGAATGATCCCAACTTCATAGCTTACTGCGAAGGATCTTGGATGAACTTAGTTGCTAAAGGATGGGAATGAATACAATTGCACACACTCAGGTTTTTAGGATGTGGATGGTTACACTAGTTAGTGATCTTTGATTCTATGATAGGATATCATGCTTTTTTGTTTAATGTGTGGGAAACACAGAGATTCTAGGTTCAAACAAAAATTTTATCATCGAAATGCTCGAGAGCATTTCCTAGTAGAGTCGACATTTGTTTTGCCTCGCACACACACCCCATTACAAAAAAATAAGGACCCCCCTCTTTCAAAATTGGCCTAGAATGTTAAGTGAGTTTATTCCATCTCCTAGGTAGTCAAGTGGTCAAAGTGTACTTTTTTCCATGTTGGAAGTTTGAAGTTAAAAAATTATTCCAAAATCTGCTAAGTTAGGGTCTTTGCATTTCACTTAGTGAGTCTGATAGTCCTTTTTCTCTAAAATTGACCCTAGCCAACCTTTACGCTAAAACTACTTGCAACTGACCTTGGCGTTGAAAAACCCCTCATCCAACCTTTGCGCTAGAAGCCTTTGTCTCCGACCCTAGTGTTGTTTTTCTTCCTGACTGACTTTTGCACCACTTTCCACTCGCACAGACTTCTATGCTAAATTCAAGCATCTCTGACTTTGTGCTGCATTGCCTGTCTATCGACTAAGTCAGACGATGACAAAAACCCCACCAGTCCGAGGGACTTCAAAATCCCACAAAGCACATCTAACTGAACCTAGTGATCACAACACTAAAAGTGTTGCTTGCCAACCAATTCCGTCACACGTTGAATCTCCACCAAGTTGGAGGCGACCAAAAGTCACACAAACCCTAAATCTGGCGAATCTCCTGACTGACATTGCGTACATCCTGCATTTATGGCAATTAAACTAGGAGGAATAAAAGGGATTTTTCCATTGTTTCAAAGCTCATTCTTCATTTGACTAAGTACTTTGGAGAGATTTGGTGATTTATGGAGAGATCTCCCTGCATAGCTCGCAGATTCAACCCGACGACCTCTCGCGAACCTGCAAGCTTCAGCTTTTCACCCGCACGAACCAGGTATGAGCTCATCCTTCATTTTGGTTAGGGTTTCATTTTTCAAACAAATGCATTTCATTTCAAGAACATGGCAGGCCCATGGGTAAAATGAATTAGGGTACGTAAATTAGGGTTTCATGTCTAAACTATTCATTTAATTTGTAAACCCTAGTTTAATCTTTGATGAGTGATGAAAACACACTTTCAGGCAAAATGAGACAAACTTGTCAAAACCCTAGCAAGACAAAATGAACTTAAACACATTGATGGATTGAAAAACATGAAGGATAGCTTTGCATTGAAATACCATCTGAATGACTCTTTAAGAACTTGTGACCCATCTAGTTAGTCAGTCAACGGCCACGAAATTCTGTGCTAGCACTTGAAACTCATTTAGCGCCAAAAACCTAACGCACCAACTTCAAGTTGTTTGTTTCTATAAATGAATTAGTCAACGGGTCCTAGAAGCTCCGCATAGCCTTGAAACATGCTTTGCGCTCGTTTTCACTCGCTCTAACTTTGCACCAAAAGACCTCTCTAACTTTGGTCACATGCCTGTAAAAGTCACGCAAGTCAGTGACAACCAAAACCTCTGCTGGAAATGAAAGAAAGACTTTGCGCTAAAACTAATCTCATCTGATCTTGCACTAAAACATGCCATCATTGACTTAGTTAGTTGACTTTTGAAACTCCTCTAGGTTGAGCAGCATCCGATCCCGTGCAAAGGTAATAAAGTTTGTTCTAATCTCCTTGCGCTAAATTTTTGACCGACTAACTTAAGTCGGTCCCTTCCAAAATATGTGCAGGTCAGTTGACCATGAAATCTACACAAAGCCTTGAGAACACATGAACGATGAAAGATCAGTTAGTCAAACAAACCCAATTTCCCCGCTGAGGTCGGTTGACCTCAGAATTAATGCTTTTTATCCTATAGGTCAGTTGACCCCAATTTAGCGCAAATTCAGTAAGATGACTGTTTTTAAGGAATTTTCAAAAGGAGAAGTGTCTAATTGGGTAAGTAATGATTGCAAATGATGAACGATGATGTTTTGCATGTTTTAAATGAGATTTTTGCAGCATTTAGGTATTTATTGCATGCATTGGTATTGAATTGCTTATTGTTTAATTATGTAATGGATGTAATAGATAGTGAATTTCAAATTTTTGTTCTTTTAAAAAGAGCATGTTGGTAACTTAGCATACTCATCATAAGTTCATTGGTTATGACATGGTTGAGAATCTAGTAGTCCACTTGATAATCATAGAACTTAATTTTAGGAGTTAATGAAAACCTCTCAAGGTATCAAACTTATAAGGTCCAGTCCTGCAAGTTAGATGACTGCACGAGCTCAGATCATGAGGTACAAATTCAAAGGTATCCCTCCAGAGACAAAGATTCATACTAGATGGAGTGACATAGGAGATACAAATTTGGGTCACATAGACCTAGATGACTTCAGACTCAGGGTATTTGGCCCAAATCCAACCTCTAGAGCCAAAACATTAAAAGACTGTGGGATAACACAAGCTGTTACCTTCCCCACATCTGTGCAATGTGTAGAACTGATAGTGGCCTGTGCAGATAGATATGATGTCATGACCAGAACAATTTAGATTGCTAATGGAGACATCTTAGCTGATTTAAGTGTACCTTCCTTAGCTAAGACCTTTGATATCCCATGGCGTCCAGTAATGACTATGCCTGATAAGGCAGGATCAGAGGCAACTTACAAGAAAGATGTAAATGGATGTAGAAAGCATATGAATGATCAATGGGAAAAGAGTAGAAGGTCAGCCCTAATCAAGTTCCCTCAAGTACTCTACACGAGAGATTTTCATGATGAAATAGGTGACCTTGTGACCTTATTAAGTAGAATATATGGACTGCCTAAAGCCTCCACTTTTGAAGAATGGATCTTTATCATCATTAGTGAGATATAGAAAGGTGCTAAGTTTCATTGGGCACAGCTTTTGAGTGACAACATTCATGAGGCATTTAGTAACTTCAAAGAAAAATGATTCTTTAGATGGACATCCTATGTCGTCTATGCATTGGCAAGAAGAAACCATTACGTTGGGTTGTCTAAAGTAGGAGAGATAGGAAATGATGAGCAAACCCAAGTCAAAGTATATGAGTGCTATACACATCTCACATTGCCTCAATCCCTGATGCATTTTTAAAGGGTTAACGACGCCTTCACAATGTATTTAACAGGATTATTACAAGGTAACACAACTTTGAGGATTTCTATAGAAGCTATGAATGAAGTAACCAAATATGGAAGGTGGTACATCCAGTTTGAAAAGTTCATGCATCTGAGGATACAAGGTTTCACTAGGATAGCTTATAGACTCCCTAGATATCCTGATGATAAGACAATGCTCCTGGAGTTGTCTAGGCAATTGATCACTTGTGCTGAGAAACTCAAGCACTTGGACAGAACCAATGTACAATTTCCCATTCGATTAGGCAGGGGAAACTATGCATGTCCTTCATTAGCATCAGCTGAGCATTCAAACAAAGAACTTCAACTTATTAAACTCCACTACTATAATGCAAGGGATCACTTTGATCCAAATAAGGTGATGGAGAGGTTTGTAAGAAAAAAATTGTTCCACAAGATACATATAGAAGACTTTTGGGTCAACTGTATGGATGATTACGAGGTTATGAAGAAAGCTCATTCAAGGTTATCTTTAGCCTTTATAAGGAAATTCCACATCATTGCAGTACTAGACCAGTTGGAAGATGATGAGAATGTTATGGTCAGAGGAACTTGGGAGGTTCAATACCACCAACCAATCTCTCTGCCTAATTGGGCCAATGCTGAGGAAAGTTCTCTTTAGGTTATAATGAAAGAGCCAATTAGATTAAGCAAAGCATGGGTGCAGCTCACATATACTGCACTTGAATCAGATAAAGAATGTGGAGGAGAAGAGGATGAACCAATAGACATAATAGATGAGGCAGAACCAGTTCAAAGGTAGAAATCTGATAGTGAAGAGCATATACCATTAGCAAAGAAGGCTAAGGCACATAAGGGTAAGAAAACTTTTGCAAAACCATCTAAGAAAGATCAGCCTCCTTCTACTAGGACAAGAACTTCAAAGAAAAGGGATATACCCAATGGCTCTTGAGAATGCTCCAAGGCAAAGAAAACCAAGGTAAAAACTATTAACTAGATTGAAGTTGCTGCTGCTGCAACTCGTGATGACACCAATCTACCAATCTCCCTATCTCCTTCTGCTCTAGATGTGAATATAGTTGTGCTTTCCCCAACAATTGCTACTATTGCATCCCCTTCTGTGGCTTCCACTGTTGCATCTATGACCTCGGCAACCATTGTTCAGGAAACTATCTTTGCTGCCACTTCACCTTCTACTACTATTTCAATTGTTTCTTGCTCATTGGTAGTATCTTCTAGCACCCCTAGTAGTCCCATCTCCTCCATTGTTGCCACCTCATGTTCCTCTATCGCTACCATGCCTTTACCTTCCATGTCTTCCACTTCATTATTTGCCTCCCCTGCATTACCTCCCATTTCTACAATTCTTTCATCTTCTCTTCCCTTGCCATGTCTATCCATTTCTTCGCCCATAGTCATTTCCTCTATCTTGCCAACTTCTTCTATCTCACCAACATTGGGGCCAACCATGATTGCCAATTGGACAAAGATAAACATATATTTAGTTGCAATGCCTATATCTTCTACCATTCCTATCTCTTAGATACCCATGGATCAAAATTCAACTTCCTTGGTTGTGCCATTGCTACCAGGAATTGACAAGGTATGTGCTGAATTGGGTTTGCAAGACTCTAAGCTAGAAAAAGTTGTATGTACCGAGAGAAATGATGAAATATCAAATAAACTCTTGGCTGAAACAGTCAGTGTTGAAGTTATTAACATATCTGACAGTCCTCCAGAGAAAAGTCAAACAGAGGAAATCTTCAAATCAGCTCAGGAGAATGTGATGGTAAATTAGAGAAATCTCACTAATGAAGGAGATAAAGATTTGGATAAAGACAAGGGGTCAGATCAAGAATAGGGATTACTTGAAGGCCCTCCCAAAACTGATAGTGGAAATCCTAATGAACTAAGTAAGCCCTCTTCTTCAGCACTTGAGTGGCTACAAAATAGAGTGGCATACCCAGAGCCACAGATTGAAATAATGCAATTGGATTTGAGCACAATCTTGTCACAAGATTAGAAGCCAAAGAACTAGAAGAAAGCAAAGGTACAATCAAGGATCTAGAAGGATGAGATAGGATCTAGGATTGCTGAAATAGCTATCCCACCAACTGACACAAATAGAGAAAAAGTTAGAGTCGATGATTATGTCATCTCAATGTTTAATCTGGGACTAACCATACATGCTCAAAGAGTTGATGAATTCAAAGGGTCTATCACTTCAATCCTGGAATAGTTAGATAGAGATGAGCTGTCAAAGAAGGAATTGAAGTAGCAAAATGAGGAACTCCAGACTTGCCTCCAGTTTCTAATTAAACTAGTTGATGCTGGTGGAGATATAAGGACAGTGCCAACCTTCCTATCAATGGATGAAATGGCAAATCTCGGTGAAGTAAGGACCATGTCACAAGGCACCCAGAAGTGGCTAATCAAAGTATGTGAAAAGGGATGTGAAACGATTGATGTTGTGGCCCAGTCACATAAGAAGTTAGTTGAGCTTCATGAGAAGTGGAAAGATCTACGAGAGGAGTGTGACTCTTTTGAGGAATATTATTCTCACATATTTCCCAGAGTTAAGAGTATCAGAGATTTGTCTGCACAAACTTTATTGGTTAAAAATATTCTAACCGGTGACAAGTTATCAAAGGCTATTGAGTGGTACCAACAGCTGAGATTGAGAAAGGAAACCTTTGAGAACATAAAAGAAGCTTATAAGCCAGCAGATGAAGAAGTTTGGGCCTTGATCTATGATATTAATGATACTTTAAAGGATTACCTAGAAGATGCTTACAATAATTTTGCACCATATGATGTTGAAAATGCAAGAACAAGCTGTATAGGATAATTTTTGAGAATGCTGAGCTAGATGTGGAGGCTAGGTTAGATGAGGTTAGTGACCTCAAAGCTAAATTCAATACATTCCATAAAGCGGGGGTAGAAATAGAAAGGATATACAACCGATACAGCCGAGAACTAGAAATGTTTGAATACTGAGTCAACCATCTCAAGAATCCAGATCCTTTGGAAATTAGTCCAGCACTTGAAGCATGGCTCAACTACTGCAACAAGCTGGCAGAAGAAGACAAAATCAATTTGGATGAAGAACCTTAATATGTTATTTTTATTTATTTTGAAGTGTAATCCCGTCATTGATGTAAATTGCTATATTTAGAGTGACATGTGACACTATTTTGTCTTTATTATACCTTAAAAATGAGCTTTTCCATATCTATATTAAGTTGGGTAGTCAAAATGTATAGATTCAATGTATCTAGGGGTTGTTTTTTGTCCTTTTCATAAGAGGCAAAATGTAATCTAGGATTTGCTGTGAGCTTTTATGAATGCATTTATTGATGTAATCTAAACCATCGGTGTTGAGTTAATTTGCACTGTCCGTTGAAAAACTCGGTATGCCACTTTCCTATATAAAGAGATGAATGTTCCATTATTTGTAAGAGAAAATTCTTGATACCGAATTGTTGACATTTTTCCATTTGAAGTAATACAAAGCAAGTTTCTACAATTGTTCTAAGAATTTGTGTATTGTGTTTCTTATTTGGTTGTCATGGTTCGCTTCTTGCTCTCCCATAGTTAGCTAGTTGTTCTTTTATAATGTTCATGGTTACTGAAAGTATCTGATGAATGCTCTAAGTCCATACTTTTAGTTATTTGCTAATGGTAGATAACTGTGCAAAGTTAGTCTGGGCTGATCAGTTGTGCTTAAGTTCAATTACATTTCACAAGTGAAATTGCGTCGTCTATTGGGTGTTTAATAAATGAATGCAATATGAAAATCTTTCGATTTCCATTGAAGATAACATCATTTTCTACAGTGTTGTAATATCAATTTGTAGTTTGGTAACTCAGAAAACTAGTTAAATTTCAGAGTATTTGTCTACTTACAATAATCCATACATTGTGAATGTCACTTAGGATTTCTTTAAAACCCTATCCCCTTTTGCATTTTCTTTAAAACAATTGTTAGATTAGGAATTTCAGCAGCATTTTACATTGTTTTATCAGCTAAAATCATAAAGGGTTTATATGTATTTGATGTTCCAACTTTAAGATCTGTAGATTGCATGTAAGACCCCTTCTAGGCACAACTAGAACATTCCAATTGAGAGATTCCAAGCAAGCTAAGACCTAGCTGTAGAAGCCTTGGAGTAGTCTTACCTAGGGTAGGATACTTTTCAAGAGAGGTGTGATCCTAGCAATCATACCTGCGTTGTTGTGTACTAAAACACCCATCAACACTACCCATTACTGAGTTAATGAGAGTATGAGAAATAAGAGAGACTTTCTTGGAGAGTTTGAACGACACCAATGCAAGGAACGGTACTTCAGGGGCACAAGGCATCTCCAGCCCATCCAACCCATCTGGTTCACCTAATACACCTCGAGAAAATGGGGCCCCAAACACCAATGTGGCTCAATCAATCCCTCATGATTCTCAAGTTCAGCCAGATGCCATTTATATAACCCAGAACGCCACTGATACCGCTAGAGGAGCACCGGGAGGGAACTCATAGAAGCATAAGGAACCTGCAAGAAGTAATAACACAATGGAAGGTCAAAATCCTGAATTGGCAAAGAATGCAAACTTTAGTGCTCCCAAGAAGAAGTCTATGGTTTTCTACCAAGGAAACGATGAGCCACCGCCATTTCTCCTTTCAGTAAGAATATTCAGCAAGCTCCTGCACAACTGTCTGATGGATTCTAGAGCATCTAGCAATGTCATGCCCTTAGGTGTATGCAAGAAGTTGGGTTTGATTCCAACGCGGACCTCCAAGAAGGTCACTCAGCTCGACAAAATAGAAGTCCCAATTGTAGGAGAACTACATAACATCCATATGCAATTAGCAGCTGATCCAAGAATCCAGCATTATATTGACATTTCTGTGTTAGATATTCTGAAGGGGTATGGTATGCTATTGAGTCCAGACTGGTTGAGGAAGTTGAATGGATATGTGTCCATTGACTTCTCTCACATGTGGTTGTCATGGAAGGGACTTCCAAACCAAATTAGGATAGACAGTACTCCTCACATGAAGCTGATGATCACCAAATACGGTGAAGAGTGTTGGTTTTTTCCTTGACTGGATGCTCATTCCCAGATTTCCCTACAAGGTAGCCATCAGTGATCAACAGGATCTCTGGGCCAGAGGCCAACAGTGTAGGAGATAGACTCTATTTTTATCTCCTCTTCTTCTTTAGGCTCTGCAAAACCTAGGGGGGTATTCCCTATTCAACACCCATGAGAATGTGCTTGTGGGTTGGCTTAGGATGTTGATACAAAGCAGATAAATCCTCCTATATGAAGACCAAAACTGTGGGATAAGTGCAAAGGGGCTAGCTTTGGGCTTATGTTTAGTTGTGAATTAGAGGACTTTGGATCCTAAAACTACTTCTACAGTCCTAATGGTTTGATTTGGAAGTTTGAGTTTGATTTATGTGTTTAGATGCAAAACTAGGACCTGGTGTGTAATCTCAATACAGAGCTAGATTGGTGCCTATCCAGGGCTCAGAGTCAATAGACATACACCTGTGAATGATCAGCATGAACACACTAAAACTAGATTTCAAGGGGATGTTGTGGTATCTGCTTTACAGATACTTCCCAGAATAGAGTGTTAAGTTATCTCTACTTATGGTATCCCTATTGCAGTATATCTTTCCTAGCACTTAATCTGAAAACACTTTGATCTACCCCTTGAGCAGAAGTTGAAAGATCAAGCATTCAACACAACAAATCTATATTCTAGAATCCCAGACATCCCTTAGATATCTAGATTCAGAAGGACACATGTAATACTAGAGACAGAATAACAAAACACATGCAAATACAACATTACTCATATAAAACCAATCATGAAATCAGTAAATTCATGCATGAGACATACAACAAAAGATACATAAACTCACAAGACACCTGCACAAAGCAACCCAAACCAGTTGTATCTATTACAAAGTTAGATATGTCTAGTTTTCCACCCACAGAAATGAGTAACAGAGTCCCTCTAATACCACAGGGAAGTGTACCTAGCAATTAATTACATGGCAGATCAAAATTTGCCAGATACAGTACATTGAGAAAATGGCACTCAACGCATTGAATGCAGTAGGTAGGGGAGGAGATAGGGGAAGTCTCGAGCCTTGCACCACCACCTGGGAATCCACATCTTCAATCGGGTAGTTTGACCATTCATGCCATCGCCCATACCTCTGCAACAACTGCCATTAATGGCATACCAACACACAGCCACCGAAAAATGTAGCAACTGTGCTTTAGACACTTCCCGCCAAAATGCATTATGCTGATATTTCATATCATGCAGGAAGCATTTGTCCCACATGCACCCCGCCGAGACCTCCTTATTACTTTAAAAGCATGGCCGCATAAACACTAACTGTCGAGCGTTTTGCCCCGCTCAACCCACGAACCCACCACTAGCAGTCACCACTCCATCTCCCATCTCTGTCGGTGTGACCTACACCATTGGCACCACAAAAAGCCCACCTGCCGACAACACTAATCTCACCGATGAACATCCCTTGCTAGGTCTTTGGCAAGACATTAACCATTGGAGCGACACAAAGCTCCTTCACCGAAATCACCTGTCACACTGATGACCACGCCACATTCCCCTATCAGCTAGACATCAACCATCGGCCAAACTCTAGCATATATCTCTGATCCCACAACTTCTGCCAATGGACAAATACCCATTGGCCAAATACAAAGTATTGAAACGACCTCCATCAGCTAGCCCGATATACCATTACGCCGATGGACTCCCTGTTGCCAAGATAATCTCTATTGTCACCCCAATATGTTGAATGCCAACCCCACCGTCGGCCAGACCCAACACATCGGAAGATCACCTCTCGACACATGCCGATGACCAAAGTCATGCCGACGGCCTACATATGCAAACATCCCCCAGATGTTCAAAAATTATCCTGACGTCAGCAAACATCCTGCTGAGCTCATCTGGATAATTCGCACCACCTGATAAAAGATATCATCCTGATAACAAACCTCATCATCATATCCGCAAATTTCCTGATGACGTCATCATCACATTTAGAGCAAGGGTGATATTCAGAAAATGACCCGATATTTGAAAGATCACCTGATATTGAGAATATCATCCTGCAAAGAAAAGATGAAGGCAAAGGTTGAGCGGATATGACCCCTGCAGGAACATGACATCAGCAGCATCTTGATGTTGAACAAACATAAGGTGATAAAATAACATCAAGGTGATCTTAACAAAAATCACCCGATATTCAAATATGATGACCCTGATGAAAAGTGGGTCATACTTAGAAATTTCATAGCGCTAACATCAGGATGATCTTGACTAAGATCACTTGATGTTAAAATATCACCCTTGCGGTAAAGGTCGTGTTGGCAAATGCATGATGACCCCCACAGGATATCCGGACATGATGAGAAACAACCCATGCAAGAAACATCAAGGGGATGTCCGGGAACATGATGATGATAGTGATATCCTCCTTTCTTCAGAATATCCTGATGATGCAGCAAAACACAGATAGGGTCCAAGACTTAGAAACTTCATGAAATCCTGGGAAGGTGCCTGCAAGCTAATAACCTGGAACCTGATAAATGATGCAGGCACCAACAATGGCTCCGATTGGGGATGTGCAGGCACAAGGCTGCAGCGAGAACCAGACCTCTGGGCAGACCAGACAAAACACAAAAAAGCACCAACTATAGAAAATATTTACAATATACAGATACTTTTACAAATGTGCACAGAGGTAGATCACTTATGCAAAATAAAACTTGAGGAATTGACCATGCACAGGCAATTCCAACATCTCACCATTTAGGGCCTGGAGGACATAAGAATCCTCCCCATGAGTATTGCAAACCTGATATGGGCCCATCCATAAGGGTTCAAACTTACCATGTTTGCCCTTGTCCTGACTTCTTGCATTCTAGATAAGCACCCAGTCATTTATCTGGAACTTCCTTTCTGTAGCTCTCCTGTCAAACAGATACTTCACATTTTGTTGTTTCTTGAGATTGACTTGGTGGGCCTTCCTTCTGCTTTCATCCAATGCAACCAGCTGGTTTATTCATTCTGTCATGGAGTCTTCAGTCTCCTCATCATTCTCTTGGATAAATTTGTAAACTGGCAGGAGATTGTCTATTTGGCTGATGCACCATACACCAATTCAAAAGGTGACCTTCCAATAGCTTTTTTCACTGTCACCCTGTCAGCCCATAATGCCAACTTTAGCTTTGAATCCCAAGCTCTCTTGTTCTTATCCACTATCCTCTTGATGATTTTCATGAGGCTTTTATTGCTTGACTCTGCCTGACCATTTCCTTGCGGGTGGTATGGTGATGCATATGATAAATTTATCCCATACTTGTTGCAAAAATTAACAAATTCACCAGATCTGAAGCACATAACATTATCTGTGACTATCTTGAATGGTACTCCAAACCTGATGATGATATTTTCTAGGATAAAGTCCATCACCACCTTACTTGTAGCTCTTTTAGTTGAAATAGCCTCAATCCATTTGGTGAAGTAGTCAGTAGCCACCAAAATCCAACTATGTCCCCCACTTGACTTTTCTGCAATCTCCCCTATAAAATCAATTCCCCATTACTGAAATGGAGCATCCACAGTTACAGTTCTAAGGAGCAGTGCACCTTCATATCTTAACTTTCCTAAGAACCTTTGGCAAGGGTCACATTTCCTTACCAGCCTTTGTGCATCTAAAAAGAGAGTGGGCCACCAATATCCTACCCTAAGGATCTTATGAGCTGTTGTCTTGGCAGTATAATGTCCACCACACAATCCTTTATGCATGTCATTCAAAACATTGTTAGCTTCATCTTCATCCACACATCTTAGCAACACACCATCAGGGTTCTTCCAGTACAGCTCACCTTGAACAATAACATACCTGATTGCATGTAGTTTTAAGGTCCTCTTTTGACTGTCACTGAAATCGGAATGACAATTCACATTTTGCAAGTAATATATGATGTCCTTATACCATTCAAATTTTGATATATTAACATTCTCATTTTGGACTGCATTGACTTGGCATGCTTCTAAGTTTGACTGTGCCATCATCTTGGCTAATCCTTGTCCTCTTACCAACTTGGTAATTTGTGTCTCTATGTTGAATTCTTGTAGTTTATTTATCCATCTGCACCCTATTCCTGCTACCTCTTGCTGAGTGAAGATATCCTTGATTGCTGCATGAGGCACATAAGCAACTATCTGGGATCCTACCAGATATGGCCTAAAATTCTTGACTGCTCTGACTAGTGCATATGCTTGTTTCTCCATGATGTCATACTTTAACTCAGAAGCCTACAAGGACATACTGAAGAAAGCTATGCGCTGCTCAAATCCATCTTCATTTTTCTATAATAAACATGCAGCAACAGTATGGAAAGAAGCAAATGAAAACAATTGAAATGGCTTGGAAAAATTAGGAGATTTCAGCACAGGAGCCATCTTGATTGCTTCCTTGATGTCCTGAAAAGATCTGCTTGCTTCACCTTCCCAACTGACAGTCTCACCCTTCTTCAACATTTTAGAAATGTTCCTTGTGGTTTCTGCAAAGTTGGGAACAAATCTTCTAACAAAATTTATTTGTCCAAAGAAGGACTAGATTCCTTTTACTATTTTTGGCATCTAGATCTTGTCAATTGCAGCAACCCTCTTAGGATCTATCCTTATTCCATCTTTGGAAACAATGTGCCCCAAGAGTTTCCCTTCTACTACCCCAAAAGCACACTTCTTTGGATTTAGAGAAATGACATACTCTAGTGCTCTTATGAAAATCTGCTCCAAGTGCATACAATGTTGCTCTTCCTTCTTAGAATAGGCAGTCAGATCATCCTGCTATACAACCAAAATTGAGTCAATCAACCCTACGAAAGCAACATCCATTGCTCTTTGAAATGTAGCACCTACATTTGTTAGTCCAAATGGCATTCTAACATATACATATGTTCTCCATGGAGTGGTGAAGGTAGTCTTGTATTGTTCTAATTCCTTTACCTTCACCTGATTGTAACCTGAGAATCCATCCATCATGGATAGGAGTTCACAACCAGTCACCTTTTGTAATATAGCTTCCATATTAGGCAATGGGTAATTATCCTTTAAGGAGGATACATTCAAATTTCTAAAGTCAACACAAAGCCTAATATCACCATTCTTTTTTCTAACTGGGACAAGGTTAGACACCCAAGTTGAATGTCTAATTGGCACAATTATTCTAGCCTCCCTAAGCTTCTTGAGTTCTTCTTGCATTTTTGGAGCCAAGGTGGGATTAATAGGCCTTTGCTTTTGTCTAAATGGCTTAGCTCCAGGCTTCAAAGGGATCTCATGCAGGAATAGGTTTTCTCTATAAGCTTTGAGGTCTTCATATGACTAGGCAAAAACATGCTTATATCTTTTCAGCAATGCAATCAGCATGCTCCCAATGTGTGGTTTGAGTTGTTTGCCAATGTATACCTTCTTGGGGGCCTGAGATGTCCCCAAATTTATCTCTTCTAAATCATCTTTATTTGTTGGAGATGTCTTTGTGACCAATTGGTCTCTATTGTCAAAAGCTCTTTCTAAAGCTACCAACCCTCTAGGGATTTTGTTAGTCTTCAGCTGAATTACTTCTTTCCCCATAAGAGTTTCTTTTCCATCTACAATTTCTACAAAGTTTTGAAAATCAATTTCTTGGTTCTCATATTTATCTATGCAATGCAAAAATCTTAACAAGTCCTTGTCATCATCAAACACTTGCCAACTGCATATATTTTCTGGTACTACAGGTCTGATTTTAACTTCAACATTTGTAACACCTGATAGAGTGATATCATCTGGCCTTATTGCTACATTGGCTAAGAAATCAGCCATGACATTTTTTTATCTCTCTACCCAGCCTATTGAAAATGCATCAAATAGTTCAATGGTATCCCAGACAGCATGCTTGTATTGTTTTAATCTTTTGTTCTTTGAGGCATACCTATCTCTAACTTGGGACACAATTAACTCAGAATCCCCAAATACCCTTAACATCTTAATTCCATGTTTGAGAGCCATATTTAAACCTAAGAGTAAGGCTTCATACTCTATAATGTTGTTTGTGCAAGCAAATCTTAGCAAGAAGGAGAACTTTAGGAGCTTACCAGATGGAGACAAGAATACAACTCCAGCTCCAGAGCCTTCCTTTGCACAAGCTCCATCAAAATACATGGTCCATAGACCTTGCTAGTCCAGCTCTTAAGTGCAAACATTTTTCTCTTTTTTCTCTTTATCATCTGAGACAACCCTAAAGTTATCACAGTCGGTGTTCACAAAGCATACATGCTCCTCTGATTCTTGGTCCTTCGCTGTATTTGATGACCTTTCTTCTCTAACTAACCTGACATCCCTACCATTCATTGGAATCATAGCATATGACAGGTCCAGCTGTAAACTCCCACCAATGAGTGCTGCCCACCTTCTTGACAACAGCATACCATATTGCGGCTTTATGTCAACCACTGTTATGTTCATCTTGTATGTTTTCTCTAGATATGCTGCCAATCTGAAATCCACGTCTTTCATGATTCCAATGACTGGTACCTCTCTAGCATCCATGGCATAACATTTTCCACATGCCTTGTCTATTTTTAATCCAGCTTGTTGCATGATAGCCAACGACATGATGTTTGTTGATGCTCCTGAGTCAAGCATACAATTTCTAATTACTTTCTGATTGATAACAAGGGAGACATAGAATGGTTCCACTTGTGAAGGGCACTTTGTCATGGTCATCCCTAAATACACCTTAGGGACTTCATCTTCTTCATTATATAAGGCCTACTTCTTACCTTGAGTCCCATCATTCTATTTGGCTTGACAAGGCACTCTTGAAATTAAAGATATTGCCCTATTCTTGATTTCTTCAACCTTCATAAGTTCCATCAATGGGACAGAAACCTTTACTTGAGAGAGGACTTGAGTTATATTAAAGGGAGCATAACCTTGTATGACAGTTGTGGCTTGCTCCATGGTTTTATTCTTATCTTGAACTGATCTGGCCTTAGTCTTGATGGTTGCTTGACTGTCACCCATAACTCAAGGGTTCTTACTTCGGTCTTCATTCAGGGGGCCTTCATTTTCTAATCTGTGGAAATCATGACATGGTTTTTGTTTAAAACCCTGCTTATTGTTGTTCCATTTTATATGTTTCAACCCCTCTATGATCACGCATTGGCTGGCTTGCAGAAATGCCTTCTAGCTGGTGTGGGCTGCTTATCTAGGATTTACCTCTGAGGTTATAATTGCTTTTGACTTGGGCCACTGCTGCAGCTGTGAGAGCTCTAATCTCTTCATTAGAAGGTCTCTGCAGGTTACTCAAAAAACTGTGTGAGCCCTGAGCATATACATAACTATCTTCATTATCCTCATCATAAGAAACCTGCTGACAGGCCTGAATCCCATCATCTATACTCTCATCTGTATTATGAGAAGGGTGCTCCCTGCTTATGGACAACATATTAACATCATCATCCTATACATAATGTGGCTCATTGCATTCATTACAGGACACAACATTATCATACAAAGATTGAGCAATCATGCATTGGGACTGCGAATGTGGCATCTGACAAATTATGCACCATGGAGTATCATCAGCAATATTTACAACTCTCTTCAAAGGATTAGGAGTTTCTTTGGTGTGTGGAGTTCTCTGTTTTGTGTTGTTATGTGGAAATACAGGTTTACCATTATGCCAATTGGTATTATATGGCATATCATGCAATGATGGCCTTTTTTCCTGCCTTTGGTAAACTTGCCTATCAGGACCTATCCCTTTTTCACTTCTAGCCAGTCTATAGTGTAGGTCCTTAACAACATTTTCCAGTTTATCAATTTTGTCTTCAGGAGCAGATGTATTACCTTGAATATTCTGAGGTTTATTTAGATTCTGCAGAATTTTCACATCATCCCTTCTATTTGTCTTGCCTGATGCTTTCCTATTATTCTCAATATTTATTGCTATCTTGAAAGCATCCCTGAGAGTAGCAGGACCTTTATCTCTTAACCCATATGTTATTTTGGCATCAAAAGCATTAATATATAATATTATGCACATTGGTTCATTTGGCCTCATGTGATGTGGCAATTTGTTCAACACTTTAGTAAATCTTGCATTAAAATTTGCAACCTGCTCATTTGACCCTTTAGTGATACTAGTGAACTCATTTACAAAAAAGCTAGGGTCAGTTTTGTCACCATATTGCTCCTTAAACATCCTTTTGAAATCATCCCATGATGAAATGCTTAGATCAGGTAGATTTTTGTACCATTCTCTAGCCTCCTCGACCAAAGATTGCATGAATGACTTCATAAAGACATCTTCATGCTCAACCTCAAAGTTGTCCATGACATTTTGAAAATGGTGCAGGAGCACCTACCTGACAGCTGGTCATGATAAGGCAGTTAGTAGTTTAGGTCTTGTTTATGATTCCAAGAAGGTCTGTTAAGACCAATTGCATGTAATAAGGTCATGCTGATCAGGATAAGATCATGCTGACCAGGCTTTTGCTATTTTTAGATAGTTAGTTATAACAGCTGTCATGGTGTATGTTCGGTGGGATCTCCCAGCCGCTTGGAGAGTTCCCAGCCGCTTGGAGTCGGGTCAGTAGTACTCATAGGGAAAGTCTTTATAAGCATGAGATCGGTTGATTGTAAAGGGATCGATCAGACTTTGCGAGAGTGAGACAGAGCGAGAGGAACATCATATTGTAGTTGCATCTTTTGAAATCGAATTAAGTATTCCTGTTTGTGTTCATCCTCTGTTGCATTCCATTGCTTGATCAATTTGCTGGTTTGAGTGGTTGCATGGATTTCCTGATCCATTCCACCGGTTGATCTGTCTGATCGGTGGAATGGTAATGTACATTAGGGTAGGTAGTAGTTTGTTTGTTTGCATGCAGGTGTGCAGGATCGCGATCAAGAGATGTTGAAGACCCTAGCATCCTCATGTGCTAGGTCGAGTTGATAAGCTGACTGAGTTGGAAGATCACCCTGAGTTGGATCGGGTCATCCCTGGTGGATCGGCGAAGAGAGATTTCGCTAAGTGAAGAAGTTCGCCGAAACGGCATCATCAGGATATTTCTGCAAATATCCTGCAGACAGTTCGGACATCGTCATCCGGATAAGTGGAGGAGATCAGCATGATGATGTCGATTGCATGAGGTGCAAGTTCGTCGGGGTGACCATCAGCAGGAGGAGCCGAGGAGTGTATCGGCATCAGGATCATCATATTGGGAGTGCCAAACATCTGCATATCGTGAGTAGATGCGGAAGTGAAAATTGAGTTTTTCGACTAAGTGTTGAGAAGGTCATCAGGATATTGGGTGACGTCATCGTCATCAGGATATGACGTCATCGTCATCAGGATATTGAGATATCCCCTTGTGCGAGTTTATCCTGCCGTCGTTAAGTGCTTGGGTATTGGCGGAAGTCCGTGGCAGGAAGTTGTGTAAACATCATCATCAGGAGGTTTCGAAGAGAACCGGATAATTTATATCATGATGCTGAAGCTTGTGTCGTCGGCTATCGGAGCATCGAAGGGAAGGTGTTGAAGGTCGTCATCAGGATATTTGGAGCAACTGGATATTTGATATCCTGCTGACGAAGGTGATGTTAAATATCATGATGAGGCCGTTAGTGTTCGGTACCCGATGAACAGTGCAACCGGAGGATGTTTGCGCCTGTTGAACATCATGATGATGTTGAAGGTAGTGAAGACGGAAATTGTCGGTGAGGTGAACAGTGGACGTCAGGAGGATGTTTGCGCTGGTCGGACATGATGATGCTGCCGATAATCGAGTAAGGTGATGCTGTTGACAGGCGAAAGTGCGAAGGCTTGTCTGCAGGAGGATATCGGTCGGCAGGTGCAATATGATGATGCTGTTAGTTTTCGGAAACATGATGCTGACAGAATAAAGCCGAAATATGATGATGTTGGTGGCCTTAGGAAATATGATGATGATGGCGAAGATGATGATGATGAGGTTGGTCTGCAGACATTCATGCTATCTGCGAAGGTTATAGTGTGGATGCCTCTGCATCATAGTGGTATCAGAGCTCAGCAAAAGGTCTGGGCTGTTGTGTGTTGATTCTGTCACCGAAAGGGCAGAGGTAGAGATAGAGTTGATTGTGTTGTGATTGAGAGGTTGACAAAATGCCTCCTAAAGGTAGTGGTACTGCAAGGGAATTGCAGGAGATGAAGGAGAAACATGCTAGAGAGATGAGGAAGATGAAGGAGCTTGCTGAAGCACTTCAAGCCAGGCTGACAGCCCTGGAAAAGAACAAAAAGAGGGAAGTGGAAGACAGTGAGTCTGAAGAAGATGCAGATACTGTTGAAGAGTATGAAGAGGTAGCTGAAGATCTGGATGCTGAAGACCAGAGACTGGCAAAACTGTTAAAGGCAGTACAGAGTGAAAAACCTAAGGTAAAGGTTGATGTTTCCAAATATACTGGAAGTTTGAATGAAGATGATGATGATGAGGTTGATCTGCAGACATTCATGCTATATGCGAATGTTATAGTGTGGACGCCTCTGCATCAGAAAAGCTTTCAAATGATCCTCCCCTGACATAGTATTATTTCTGGAAACTTTGGCACTTGAAGCCTTACATGCTTGTCAATGGGGTTAGGATAACCAGGAATACCATCAAAAACCAGCTGTCTAAATCTATCTAGCTGCATGGGTTGTCTATCAAACTGATTAGCATTAATATTTCTATTTATGTTCTGATTTCTTACATTGTTCAATGGTATTCTAGCATCATTTACAATCTATCTTTGATCATTATGTTGATGTTGTACCTCACCTCTGCACTGGTTTCTCTGCATATTTGCATTTTCAAGGGTAGGGACTGAATCATTTTGAGCAATCCTTAAAGCTTGCACTTTCTATCTCATGTCATCTCTGACTTTCATTGCTTGTAAATATTCTAATTCTGCTCTTAGGCTTTTGATTTCTTCAGCTAACTATTCTTCTTTAGGCATGGAGGTAGATGGTCTCATACCATTCTGGTCATCATCTTCATCATCCCTCAGAGATTCTACCTCTTCAAATCTTTCACCAAGGTTTAAGAAAGGGCATTCTTGGAACACCTCTGACCTCATTCTTAAACTACCACCCTGTTGCCTCTCATATGCACCTTGGATATCAACTTCTGCATTTGAAAAACAAGGCACATGTTGTCTTGATGGCCTAGGGTTGTCCTGAGTATCATCATTATTCTTAGGGGAACCCTCATGACTAACTGAGACGGTTCCTTTTCTTCTATACATCATCCTTCTTTCTACTGGTAACTCTTCAAATAAAGGATTACGTTGGGATCTTCTCCCCTACATATAAATTTCACTTTGACCAGTTGGGAGATTACTTCAGAGTCGCCACCTATAACTAGGAACTGTTTTCTTCTAAATCAGGGTTCTTTCACTTCATATCCCTAGTAGAGTCACCAATTTCTGTTGGTTTTTTCCCTGACTAGATGCTCCTTCCTAGATTTCCCTACAAGGTAGCCATTAGTGATCAACAGGATCTCTGGGCCAGGGGCCAACAGTGTAGGAGATAGACTCTATTTTTATCTCCACTTCTTCTTCAGGCTCTGCAAAACCTAGGGGTGTATTCCCTATTCAACACCCATGAGAATGTGCTTGTGGGTTGGCTTGGGATGTTGATACAAAGCAGATAAATCCTCCTATATGAAGACCAAAACTGTGGGATAAGTGCAAAGGGGCTAGCTTTGGGCTTATGTTCAGTTGTGAATCAGAGGACTTTGGATCCTAAAACTACTTGTACAGTCCTAATGGTTTGATTTAGAAGTTTGAGTTTGATTTATGTGTTTGGATGCAAAACTAGGACCTAGTGTGTAATCTCAATACAGAGCTAGATTGGTGCCTATCTAGGGCTCGGAGTCAATAGACATACACCTATGAATGATCAGCATGAACACACTAAAACTAGATTTTAAGGGGATGTTGTGGTATCTGCCTTACAGATACTTCCCAGAATAGAGTGTTAAGTTATCTCTACTTATGGTATCCCTATTGCAGTATATCTTTCCCAACACTTAATCTGAAAACACTTTGATCTACCCCTTGAGCAGAAGTTGAAAGATCAAGCATTCAATACAACAAATCTATATTCTAGAATCCCAGACATCCCTTAGATATCTAGATTCAGAAGGCCACATGCAATACTGGAGACAGAATAACAAAACACATGCAAATACAGCATTACTCATATAAAACCAATCATGAAATCAGTAAATTCATGCATGAGACATACAACAAGAGATACATAAACTCACAAGACACCTGCACAGAGCAACCAGAACTAGTTGTATCTATTACAAAGCTAGATATGTCCAGTTTTCTACCCATAGAAATGAGTAACAGAGTCCCTCTAATACCACAGGGAACTGTACCCAGTAATTAATTACATGGCATATCAAAATTTACCAGATACAGTACATTGAGAAAATGGCGCTCAACGCATTGAATGCAGTAGGTAGGGGAGGAGATAGGGGAAGTCTCGAGCCTTGCGCTGCCGCCTGGGAATCCACATCTTCAATCGGGTGGTTTGACCATTCATGCCATCGCCCATACCTCTGCAACAACTGCCATTAATGGCGTACCAACCCACGGCCACCGAAAAATGTAGCAACTGTGCTTTAGACACTTCCCGCCAAAACACATTATGCTGATATTTCAAATCATGCAGGAAGCATTTGTCCCACATGCACCCCGCTGAGACCTCCTTATTACTTTAAAAGCATGGCCGCATAAACACTAAGTGTCAAGCGTTTTGCCCCGCTCGACCCACGAACCCACCGCTAGCGGTCACCACTCCATCTCCCATCTCCGTCGATGTGACCTACACCATCGACACCAAAAAAAGCCCACTTGCCGACAACACTAATCTCACCAATGAACATCCCTTGCTAGGTCTTCGGTGAGACATTAACCATCGGAGCGACACAAAGCTCCTTCACCGAAATCACCCATCACATCGATGACCACACCACATTCCCCTGTCGGCCAGACATCAACCATTGGCCAAACTCTAGCATATATCTCTGATCCCACAACTCCTGCCGATGGACAAATACCCATTGGCCAAATACAAACCATCGAAACGACCTCCATCAACTAGCCCAATATACCATGTTATGCCGATGGACTCCCTGTCACGAAGATAATCTCCATTGTCACCCCGATATGTTGAATGCCAACCCCACCGTCGGCTAGACCCAACACATTGGAAGATCACCTCCCAACACATGCCAATGGCCAAAGTTGACCAAAGTCATGCCGATGGCCTGCATATGCAAACATCCCCCGGATTTTCAAAAATTATCCTGTCGTCAACAAACATCCTGCCGAGCTCATCTGGATAATTCGCACCACCTGATAAAAGATATCATCCTGATAACAAACCTCATCATCATATCGGCAAATTTCCTGATGACATCATCATCACATTTAGAGCAAGGGTGATATTTAGAAAATGACCCGATATTTGGAATATCACCTGATATTGAGAATATCATCCTACAGAGAAAAGATGAAGGCAAAGGTCGAACGGATATCACCCCCACAGGAACATGACATCAACAGCATCCTGATGTTGAACAAACATAAGGTGATAAAATAACATCAGGTGATCTTAACAAAGATCACCCGATATTCAAATATGATGACCCTGATGAAAAGTGGGTCATACTTAGAAATTTCATAGCGCTAACATTAGGATGTTCTTGAATAAGATCACTCGATGTTAAAATATCACCCTTGCAGTAAAGGTCGTGTTGGCAAATGCATGATGACCCCCATAGGGTATCCAGACATGATGAGAAATGACCCATGCAAGAAACATCAAGGGGATGTTCGGGAACATGATGATGATAGTGATATCCTCCTTTCTTCAGAATATCCTGATGATGCAGCAAAACACAGATAGGGTCCAAGACTTAGAAACTTCATGAAATCCTGGGAAGGTGCCTACAAGCTAATAACCTAGAACCTGATAAATGATGCAAGCACCAACAAAGAGAATGAGATATTCTTTGTGGAAACCAATCTTGGCCTTTATAGGTCAAAGGTCGATGAAGTTCTCATGATGCAAAGCTTGACAGAAGTTCTAGTGGGAAGCGATCACGACTCCACCTCTGAAGATGAAAGTCTCAGTATGTTTGAGAATTTTAGATATTTTGTTCTTAGGAATGTTAAGCAAGGAATAGAATTGGAAAGTCATACCAAGATAGAGGATCTATTGCTACCTAATTGGTGCCGGATCCACAATGCTTTCCATTCTGAATTTACCTATGCAATGTGCAAAGTTGCTCTAGAGCAAGTCCATAAGCGAATTCCAGAAGCCTCCAGCTTGGAAATTTTGGTAGTACCTGAGCTCGAAGAGATAGCTCCAGAGGAAATGTTAGCAAGTGACAATGTTTCACCTAAGGAAGAAGTTGTCCAGGAAGAACAAAGAAAAAACGGCAATAAGAATCCAAGTCCAACACCTTCAACTAACCAAGCATGGATGTTGAGATTCGATGGGTCCAAATCCAAAAAGGGAGTTGGGGTTGGCTTCAAATTGATAAGCCCAACTGGAGAAACCTACCTAGCTGCCCACAAATTATAGTTTCCCTACACCAATAACATTACTAAATATGAAGCACTCGTCCATGGATTGTTGTTTGCCATTAAGAAGAAGGCTAAAATCCTACATGTGTTCGGAGATTCTGAAGTGATTATAAGATAGATTGGAAGGCAGTATGTCTTCCATGACAAAAGACTGACTAGATACTACAATAGAGTATGGGATCTCATCGAAAGCTTCAATGCTTTCAATAGTTAGTCTATCTATAGGTCCAAAAATTAGGTTGCAAATGTTCTAGCCTAGGTAGCAAGTTCATTAGAACCACTCGCATTGGAAGGATTGAAGAAGTTCACGGTGGAATTGACCTCGGTGCCTTCCGTTCCGGCTAATATCACCAACTTCTAGGTGTTTGATGACGATAAGCATATATTGGACTTCTTGACCAACTTCAGGATAATTACCACCCAGATCATTGATGAAGGAGAAGGCGAGGAAGCAGAGTTTGATCTGAATGGAATAATGAATCTGAAAAATAACACTATCTCGAGAGGGATGATCGAGTTGGAAAGACTCTTTGATTCTGACAGATTAAGTGCACTTCCATATCCCAGTGAAGAAGGTGTACGCATAAAAATATAAATTTTATTGAAAGATTTAGACTATTGTGAAATCCCCAAATTTATATCAAAATGCACCAACAAAAGATTAAAGATAAGCATTATTGACAAACAAACTTAATTAGATGTTACTAATTGAAATTTGAAATGTGGTTGCTCATTGTATTTGCATAACTCTCATATAATTTTGGCTCGGAGGTGATAATTAAAAATGAGGTTGATTTTTATGACATTTGGGGGTGGTTTCAAAAGTAGTTCAAATGGTTAAACAAATTTTTGGAACGGTAAAATGTGGTTAGGGTTATGGTAGGTAAATAACGGGTTTTGGTTTATTGAACCGTAAATAATAAATTAAGTTTATTAATCTTAATTTATTATTTATGGAAGGTGTATACGCCTAAAAATGACGCGATTCATCCTAAATAAATATTCTAAATATTTATTCCATTCTTCTATTAATTAAATAAATATTCCAATTTATTTAATCAATTCATTGTTCAATAATTAAATAAATCCAATTTATTTAATTAAAATTCTTCTAAATGTCCTACACAATTAAATAATCATAAATTATTTATTTAATCCAAATTCCTCTATCCTAAGTTCTAAATCCCAAAAATCCACATCACCTTTACATCTCACCTTTTCCACCTCACCTTGTCCACCTCATCAGGTTGCACATGTAATTAAATATATTTAATATTTAATTACCTTATTTTCCCTCATCCACATGGCCTATTTCTTCTCAAATCAGAGGTTAGTTAACTAATCAATCAAAAGTGTTAACTAACCTGTCAATTGAGTCAAATCCTCAATCAATTCAGTCAGTTCCACGATTTATTCTTCTAACTGATCAATCAAGTCTGTTAACAGACCAGTCAATGGAGTTAACTCTCCAATTAGTTTTGTCACATCCCCCCTTTCATGATGGAGCTGGGACACTTGTCACACTTCCACTGGTTGCACATTCCTCAACCATTCTCAGCCGTCGATCTTCATATCTCCTCTCAACCGTTGATTCTCATTCTTCCAAGTCTATAAATGAAACCTCATTCTTCCATTCTAATCATCTAGGCTTTTGACATCGTTACTCTACAGAAATATCACCAGCGCGCCTTTGGCACCCTTTTGTCATCCACAAGCTTGAGATCACATACTTGCATTGGAGCTCATCTTCATTGCGTATCACCACAGCCGTTCACCGTTGAATTCCTACAAACAGCTAAAAAGATTGCACTCTCTGAGGGCTCATCTCATCTGCAAAAGGACGATTTGTGATAGGCGAACAACAGAAGTTTTGAAATGGGAAAGGTTTGCTCTGTATTTGTTCATTGCTTCGTTTATTGAATCCTTCTTGTTTCACTATTCTGTTGATGTTTGGGTCTTGTTTAATTCATTTGATTGATCACCATTTTACCCTTACATTTTTGGCGCCCACCGTGGGGTCGTTTGCCCCTTTATTTTACCATTTCTGAGCTTTTTTGAAGGCAGGTTCCGTACAGGTTACGCAAAGTCACGCACAGATTACTTCGGCGCATCTGTTCATTTCCACGGCGCATATAAAGACTGTTACGGCGCTTTTGTTATTCCTGCGCATCTGTGTATTTTTGCTGCGCTTCTGTTGTTTTTGCGCATCTGTGCATTTTTGCTACGCTTTTCAAGACTGTTACTGCGCATTCACTCCTTTTAAACGGCACATGTGTGCAATATTACGGTGCATTTATTAATGCTGCGCTTCTGTTGATTATTTCTGCGCATCTGATCACTGAAGCTGCGCATTTATAACAGGCTGAGGTTTTAGTACTTTTCTAGGGGAAGTTGCTAACGCTAACCTTTTCGCAGGTGTTTGCTGGAGCAGTTTTGCAGGATAGGTGCAGGTTTAGATCCATGTAGTTGCATCTAATTAGCTCACATTTCATTTTCAAAGGGAAAGTAAAATTAATGTTCATTCAAATCTTTATCTAGTTCTAATTAGGGAGGAAGTAACTGGATTATTTCTTGCTTGCATTGCAAACACCTTCCAAGTTATTGCTATCTAAAGATTAAAATTGAACTCACCAATGATCTTGAAGTTAAAATGAACCATTGCTATATCGTGAGACCTAAATTTCAAAGTTAACAATCTCGTGCTACGTGGTTTAAAAATTGAACTCACTACTGCTTTCTGAAGTTAAAATGAACCATTACTATATCGTGAGACCTGAATTTCAAAGTTAACAATCTCGTGCTACGCGGGTTAAAAATTGAACTCACCACTACTTTCTGGGATTTAAAACTGAACCACTGCTATATTGTTGAAATCACTTCAAAGTTCTATTTGAGTAGATTAGCCCATTTAGTTTTTCATTTTTAACTAGGGTGGATTAATCAGTGTATTCTGTGCTTGCGAATGACAATAGGCTTATGCTCTCCCCTCTTCTGGGTGATTAGAGTGCCAGACTTGTCATTCTATCTGTTTAACCTTTAGGAGGGGCCTGCCCTTGGATGCATGCTTGTCCAAGTGGGAACGACCCTGAGTGGTAACAGGCTAACGCCAAGCACTACCAAGCCACTTAAAATAAATTGTGCTTGAGGTGAAAACTTCCTGCAACAAGTGCTGTTATGTTACACCGACGGCCAACCTCCCCCAAAACCCTCTCAGGCGCAACCCTGTGAGGCTGGGAGACTCCATAACGGAGAGTAGCGCCACCGCACGTGTAACCACTTGAACGGTTGCCCGAATTAAATACCTCTTGTTTTAGTGGCCCAAATCCCTTATAATCCATTTCTCGCCTAGGATTTTGTGCTTGCTTTTGTCCAAAATAGAGTCAAAAAAATTACAAAAACAATGAAAAACTACAAAATATTCTTTGTGCTTGCTGTGTTTTCTTCTATTAAATTCATAATATCAGATCAAGAAGACCTTTTCTAGCCAAAAAATACCAAAAACAGAAGAAAAAACCAAAAACTTTGCAAAACTTCAGAGCTGCGCATTTGCACATTTCTGCTGCGCATTTACAGCGACTTGCTGCGCTTTTGTAACGACTTGCTGCGCATATACCTTTTTTGCTGCGCATATATGCACTGTTGCTGCGCATATATAATTCACTAGACCGGCGCATTTACTGCGACTTGCGGCGCATTTGCCCATTTCTGCTACACATCTGTTTCTGTGCATTTGCGACAGTGAGCACTTGCCCTATTTTTGAGGAGATATTTTCACCTGATCAGAACACCCATTTCAGCCTAGTTTCACTTTCCAAGATCAGAGTCAACCTTGCAGTCAATCTCCCTCCGTTTCACCCAACTCTTTCTCTTTCATCCATTGTCTCACTCACTTTCGGTCCACCTCACTCTTGTCCCAAAGTCAGCCTATCCCATATCGATTCGGCATAAGGCCTTCTTTGTTTCATTAGTGAATTCACGTAAGCCTAGTAGGTCACAGTACCTTTGCTAGTAGTCTTGTTGAACGACTAAGCCCTACACAGTAAGACTGGTATCGACTACCCTTGCTAGTGGCTAAAGTCTTGTGTCAACTGTCTTACTTGAAGTCATTGAGCGAGAGAACCCTTTGTCCAAGTCTTATCCTAGGTATCCCATTCATAACAGCCTCAGTCGGCACCTTGCCAGAATTTCTAGTCCTCACCCCCTCCATCCCGCGTCACCTTGCATGGTTCTTACTCGATCCCAGTACAACAAGCAAATCGAAATGGCCGACTCATCTGATCACCTTCTCCCACCACGTGATGGTGAAGAAGAGATTTCTCATGAAGAATTAGTGGCGCACATGCAATATAGAAAATTCCAACGCGTCGTAGAGAAGATGATCCTTGAAGACCCCCATAAGTATTTCCATCATCTTGCTAGTCTCAGAATCAAGCTCCCCGCAGACTTTGACATTAGCTCCATCATGGAAAATGCAGACAATGATCATGAGAGGGGCACAAATGACACAGTCCCACATGTGCATGAGAGAGGCACAAATGACACGGTCCCCCATAAAAATGAGAGAGGAAAGCAACCCGTAGATCCAACTACTCCTATGGCAGACGTGAGACAACAAATCGAAAGTCTAAAGCTCGAGATATCCAACCTTAAGACTGGTACAAGTTCTAAGAACTACTCTTTGGAAGATATAGCACCGTACCCCTTTGACAGAAATTTGATCATGAAACCATTCCCCTATCAGTTCGGAGTTCCGAAATTTGACAAATATAAAGGGAAGGGGGACCCTAGAGATCATATCAGGGAATTCACTGTAGCATGTTTAGAAGTAGCTCACAACGAGACCTACTTAATGAGACTATTCCCGTGATCTTTAGGTGGTCAAGCTATGGAGTGGTTCTCGCGTCTCCCACCAGGAATCAAAACTTTTGATGAACTTGTCAATAAATTTATAACACACTTCTCTTACAACATAGAACACGAGGTATCTATGCTAGATCTATGCAACACCAAGCAGAAGAGTGGTGAGTCATTCGCCGCCTTCCTAGAACGATGGAGACAGCTAGCTAGTAAGTGTTCTTACGATATGTCTGAGAAGCAGCTATTGGAAATGTTTGTCCACAATCTAAACACTGATCTTAGCTATCAGATTCAGATACAATGCCCTACCTCGTTCGCCAAAGTCATTGAAATGGGCCTTTTCATTGAAAAAGCTATGATCACTAAAGGAACTCTCAAGCTCTATAAGGACACACCTCCTTCCAATTACACAATAGATAAATCAAAGTTTTGGACCAAGAACAAGAATGTGGTCAACGATGGAGTAGTGGACACCAAGGCGGCAACCCCTAAGCAACAACCCATATTCACTCTTAAGGGAGAAGCAAATACCGGTGCACTCAACAAGCCACCCCCTCGGGAACCTAGACCTTGGTTCAATTCAAATCCAAGGAGAAAATTCACACCGTTGGGAGAATCTCAAGAGTCTGCCCTCAGGAAGTTGTTGGCTAACAATGAAATTTCTCTACCGCCAACAAGTGACTATGAGCCTATCGTCAAACCTCCCTATTGGAAGGACACAAACTATTGTGAGTATCATCGAGGAAGGGGGCACACGACTAACAATTGCATCTACCTCAAGAATGTCATATAGGATATACTGGATCAAAATCAGGGAGGGACACAACAACATACCTCCAATGAATCTCATGTGGCCTACCGGGATCCTCTTCTGAACCACAACCGGCCATATAACAACAATCGCTACAATGGCCACAACAACAACAATGGTCACAACGGCAACAACTCCAATGGCAGTAACAATAATGACAACAATCACAATAGGCCAAATCAGAACAGCGGGTTGAGTAATGCTAACTATGCAAGCGTTCCATTTGAGTACACCATTAACTGCATTTCTGAGCATATTCCGCAGGTCAATGTCATTTCCCCCAACCAACAACTAGGACCTAACAGAACTGGTTGTAGTATAATTACCCATAGTGGTAAAGTCACGATCAATACCACCCCCTCAAGGTCATCACCATCTCCGTCCAACTCCCGCCCATACAATGTCATCGACCAGTTGCAAAAAACTCTGGCTCGCATTTCTATATTGGAGCTCTTGCGTCTATCTCCTTCTCATAAGGAGATTCTTGAGAAAGCCTTAGTGGAAACTACTGTCCCCACTAACCTAGCCCAAGAAAAGTTTCAGACCATGGTAGGCAATCTGACATCCTCCACTTCCATCTTGTTTACGGAGCAAGATGACTTTTCCATATCTCAACCCCACAACACTCCTCTACACATTGTCGCATTCGTGCACAAGCACCGCATCAAGAGGGTTCTCATTGATGGGGGTGCCGGTTTAAATATTTGTACTTTGAAGCTAGTCCTTGCACTGGGGTTCTCCGAACAGGCAGTTGATCCAAGGCAGAAAATTACCATCAAAGCCTATGACGAGGAGGAACGAACCACCAAAGGAACAGTTGTCCTACCCATTCAAGTGGGACCGGTAATTAAAGATGTGGTGTGCCAAGTCCTTGATCGGGAGCTTGCTTACAATATTCTACTAGGGAGACCATGGATCCATGCCATGAAGGCTGTCCCCTCCACCTATCATCAGTGCATTAAGTTTCCACACGATGGCAAGCAGGTCACCATACAAGGCGACCCCGACCCCTACCAACACTGCAATTCTTTCCAAGCAAAATTGAATCTGTCATTCCCAACAACAGAGCCTACATTTCCCCTACTCCGCAACAAGACCATACCGCTGAAGCTTCCTCCTCGAGGCCCAAACCACTAAAACTTACCATAAAAGAAAATGGCGTGGGGGAGTACTCCATAGCCTCAACCTTGCCACCATGCCTTTGTCTCCTCACTCCTTTGGCAAACCCAAGCATCAACCTAGGCATTTTCCAAAGCCATCTGCTCCTCCTATAACTCCCGCAAATCCCTTTGTAAAATGGGGGACCTTATCTGATGAGACAGAGGAGCGAGATCTCCAGCAATGGCTTTATGCTGAAGAAGAAAACACACCCCAAGAGCCGCCTAGACTCCCTACAGAACTCTATGGACGGGGTGAAACTATTTTGCACAGGATGGGGTACGAAGGACAAGGTCCCATAGGCCTCAGAAAAGAAGGAATCGTTGAACCTATACAACCTTCTTCATCCTCTTCGGCTAGAAACACAACTGGCCTAGGGTACAAGGGCAAAGGTAAAGCCAAGGAAAATGCCTGCCTTGTGGAGACAATTCAAACAATCCAAGTGGATAGTGACACAGATTTAGATGATTCGAATGAATATGAGTGGGATGAGCTAACAGAGCACTCCTACGATGACAAGGAGATTGACACCATCCAAACTCTCAGCCCCTACCATGAGGGACAGACACAACGGGACAGACCACTGGAGTCTGATTTGCCCCTCCTTGAGGTTATGACTTTCGAGGAAAGTTTAGATTCCATTGCGATAAACAACTTGGAGGAGAGTACCAACCAGAACACTTCCCCCGCCAGTGCCCATAACATTTCCATTCACACCATTAATGAATCAGATCTCTCATCCAACTCCCTTCCCCTCTTGCACCCTAAGCTTATTGACTGGGGTCTGCAAGGAACCCCCCAATTAGATATGTTCCAGAACGATGATACTTACATTGACTATATGGAACTTAGGGATCACTTACCAAAAGGAGATCATAAAGCGGGTTTTGCTATCGAACTCAATACCGTGGCTTACTTCAGGGAGGGTGCCAAGCCTTCTAGTCGCAAAAATATTAAAATAAAAAATGGATCTGACGGTGAAAACTGCCGTGCGGCAGTGTCAGACCATAAAACAGTAAAAAGAAAGGACGTATCCAAAGGTGAAAACCCAACTGTGGCACCTGACGATGGAATGCTTGACACCCTCCCTAGTGATATGTACCAGGAGCGGTCACAAATTGTGGTAGAGCCAACAGAGCCAGTAAATATTGGAACCGAAGAGCAGCCCAAGATTATCCACTTTGCAAAATCTCTCACACCACCAGAGAAAACCAAGTTCATACCATTCTTTAAGAAGAAGAGAGGCAACTTTGCTTGGTCATATGCTGACATGCCAGGTTTAGACCCAAACCTAATTCTACATCATTTGCCATTGGATCCAGGGGTGAAGCCCGTAAAGCAGAAACTGAGAAAAATGCATCCTCATATAGCCCTTTTGGTCAAGGAAGAACTCAAGAAATTGCTAGATGTGGGGTTCATCAGAGCCATAGATTACCCTGAATGGATATCAAACATTGTGCCAGTGTCTAAACCAGATGGCAGGGTTTGACTATGTAATGACTTTCGAGACTTAAACAAAGCATGCCGCAAGGATGACTTTCCGTTACCAAACATCGACATCATAGTCGACCTTACTGCAGGGCATACAATGCTATCACTCATGGACGGATTCTCCGGGTATAACCAAATCAAAATAGCACCGGAGGACCAACACAAAATAGCTTTCACTTGTCCATGGGGTACCTTTTGCTAGAATGTCATGCCTTTTGGGCTAAAAAACACAGGTGCTACATATCAGCGAGCCATGACAACTATATTCCATGACATGATGCATGTGACCATGGAGGATTATGTTGACGATATCTTAGCAAAATCTCTCACGAGGGACTCACACCTGGATATCCTAGAGAAAGTCTTCCAACGGTTGGACCAATTGCAAGTTAAATTGAACCCAAAGAAATGTGTGTTTGGGGTAACATCGGGCAAGCTGCTAGGCTTCATTGTGTCAGCAAATGGAATAGAGGTAGACCCGGCCAAGGTCAAAGCAATAATGGACATGCCACCACCCAAGACTCTAACACAGTTGAGATCCTTACAGGGTAAGCTGCAGGCCATCCGCAGGTTCATCTCACAGTTGGTAGACAAGTGCCAACCTTTCAGCCACCTCCTACATAAGAATATTCCATTTAAATGGGATGAGCGGTGCGAAGAGGCATTCAACAAGCTAAAGGAGTACCTTTGATTCTCTACATATCTGCTACACCTACTGCTCTTGGGGCTCTCCTAGCGCAGCAAGACTATGAGAACAAGGAAAGAGCTGTATACTACATCAGTCGAACCTTAGTGGGCTACGAGTTACAATACTCACAGGTAGAACGATCATGCCTTGCGGTGGTTTTTGCTTCACAAAAACTCTGACACTACATGTTGGCACATCCTGTCAAACTCATTGCCAAAATTGACCCACTAAAGTATCTTCTTAGCAAAGCAGCTCTCACGGGTCGACTAGCAAAGTGGGTCATGCTTCTTAGTGAATATGATATAGAATATGTAGATAGAAAAGCCATCAAAGGGCAAATCATAGCTGACCAACTGGCCGAGGCACCATTACAGGACACTTCACCAATGTAGTTTGAGTTTCCCGATGAGTCTTTATTCACTCTGTCAACATCTCCTTGGAAACTCTACTTCGACGGGTCTTACACCAACCATGGATCGGGGGCAGGTATCCTGTTTGTCACTGCCCAAGGCGACACAATTCCAAAGTCCTACAGGTTGTTATTTCCATGCACTAACAATATTGCGGAATATGAAGCCTTGGTAATTAGTCTCAAGATGGCCACTGAGTGGAAAATCCAAGCACTATGTGTCTACGGTGATTCTCAGCTTATCATAAATTAGGTCAACGATGAATATCAAACCAAAGATGAGAAGCTCATCCCATACAAACGGATGGTTGACAGCCTCAAAGAACACTTTGGGACCATCTCCTTTGAACAAATACCCAGGATCGAGAACAATGCAGCAGATGCAATGGCTACCATAGCCTCTCTTCTTGAAATACCTGAATACGAGTCACGGTATGAGTTCTTAGTAGAAACCATTCGGCAATCGGCTTATGATCTCCTCGAAACCCATTCCATTTGCCTCCTAGTAGGATCTGATTCACCTTGGTACGGTAAGACCTACACTTACCTCAAGGACAATATTCTTCCACCGGACCTCTCTTCCAACCAAAAATGAACTTTCATCTGACAAGCCTCCCGTTACACCATCATTGCTAATACCCTTTACCGACGTGGTCTAGATGGTACTTTACTCCGTTGTCTAGAACAAGAAGAATCCATAACAGCCTTGCGAGACATACACGAAGGGATCTGCGGAACACACTCCAGCGGTCCTTCCTTAGCTAAGAAACTCATGCGTTTGGGTTATTACTGGCCCAATATGGAAATGGATTCATATCAGTTTGTCAAAAAGTGGAAACAATGCCAAATACACGGGAACCTGATTCATGCACCTGCTCAGGAGTTGAGACCTTTAACGATGCCCTGGCCCTTTTACCAGTGGGGACTTGACCTTGTGGGAAAGATTCATCCACCTTCTTCCAACGGCCATAAATTCATCATAACCGCCGCTGAGTACTTCACAAAGTGGATTGAAGCCATTCCCTTAACCACCGTCACAGGAAAACAAATTTCCTCGTTCATTCTGAATTACATTATCTGCCGATATGGCATCCCTTCATCCATCATAACGGATAATGGGAGACCATTCAAAAATTAGGATGTCTAGGAACTTTGTGAGCGTTTTAAAATCCAACATCGTTTCTCCACTCCATACTACCCCCAAGGTAACGGCCAAGCTGAGGCATCGAATAAAACCATTCTGAAAATCCTAAAGAAAACTGTCAATGAAGCTGGTTGCGATTGGCATGTCCAACTCAATCCTGCTCTGTGGGCCTACAGAACCAGTATACACACTCCCACAGGTGCTACACCCTACGCCCTTGTCTATGGTTCCGAAGCCATCCTTCCCATTGAGGTCTAACTCCCATCCCTTAGGGTGTCGTTGAAAGGTCTCATATCAGACGAAGAATACAGAGTCTCCAGGCTGCAAGAACTAGAGATGCTAGAGGAAAGGCGCCAGAAAGCTTTTGACCATCTCAAAGCCTATCAACAGATGATGTCAAGAAGCTACAACCACAAGGTTAGACCAAGGAGCTTCAAGGTTGGGGACCTAGTTCTAAAAGAGAACCCTCGCAATCAACAAGACAGAGAAAAGAAAGGTAAGTTCGAGCCTAACTGGCTTGGTCCCTATGTGATTGTAGCTGCTTATGGATCGGGGGCATATCAGTTGGCCACATCAGAGGGTGAGTTGTTTGATGATCCAATCAACAGCATGCACCTTCGCCGATTCTATACCTAGGAGAACCCCAATGCAAGGGGGCACAATAAAATCAAAAAATCAAAAAATACAAAAAAAAATTGGAAAAAAATAGAAAGCATACAAAAAAAAATCATCCTTTGGTGAAAACCTGGCAAACAGGCGCCTTGGATAGGTATCGTGATGAAAACCTGGCAAACAGGCGTCATGTTACTCTCTAGCTCCTCGTGCAAATAAAAGCAAGTGATGAAAACCTGGTAAACAGGTGTTACTTGTGATAAACTGCCTTCTCCATCTTTGAGAATCCGATCACCTTGAGTCCATTCTTCCTTCACTCATTTTCCATTCGACCCATATCTACCCCACAATAAACACTTGGCAGTTACCTATCATGGCTTGATACTCACCTTGTGGCCTTGTCAACCAAGGTTTTGTCCCATACCGTCTCCTCAATGTGAGCCTAGTATAGTATCTCTCGTCGGTGTCCGTGGTCCAAATCCGTGAACTACGTTGCCTCTGCGCCGTCATGTAGGCAAGGCCATTATTCTAATGTGCCCCCGAGGCTTCCTTTTCTTCCATGGTCCCATTCGTCCCCTTTCTTGTCTTCATTCTTGTCGTCTTTCTTCTAGTCCGTCCATGGTCCATTAGGGTTTACCCCGAACTACGTTGCCTCTGCGTCATCACGTAGGCAAGGCCATTTAGCAATGCGCCCCCGAGGCACTAGGTCAGTCCCTTAGGGTCCGTCTCCCCAATAAGGATTGTGCAATCTTCTCACCAAGCAAACAAATGCAAGCAAAACCCGTGCCTCAAGCAGAAATCTTGACAATGAGCATCTTAACCTATCCCATGCAAACCAAATACCCAAGGTCTTCCAACTGATTTTATCTAAATTATAGCAAGAAAAACACATCTAAATGCAAGAATGTTTTGTGGATTGGAACCATGGTTAAGTTATAGAGTCTAGATTTTTGTTATCATGTATTTCTATGCTACTCAAGGATGCCAAAAGCTAGAGCTGCTATGATGGGGGCATGATTATTTTCTTTGTTTGCTATTTGTGGATTAAACTTTAGTAAAGTGAAGCCTTGTCTAAGGACATGATCGGCAAAAGATCATCGAGGACATCAAAGGTATAACATGAATGGGGGCAATCCTTGCTTGTTGAAACGCAAGAGGTACTCAGGTCATCTAGATTCAATTTTGACTGGATGCTTGTATTAACTTGCTAAATCACAATCCATGTAAGCAATACTCAGGTCATCTCGGTTCAATTATACCTCGATGCTTGTATTCACTTACAACATTTCAGAAAATGTACCACAAAAATATGCCCAATGATGAAATAAAGCACTCTAAAAGCAAAGCATCCATCCTATATCCACATACACATCCATGCAATCCTCATTATCCAAACTATGCGGAGTAATGATATCAAGTAAAGTTTCTAAGTCATCTTATCACAACCATTCTTCTATCTATCTATCATGTCAGTCTTGTGTCGATAGAGTACATTTGGACTTCACAAAAACAAAGCATATAGGAGCATATCAATCATTCGTAGGACTAGTCATGCACATGCTTAGGTTCATAGAATACACCATCCAATGCATTAGGTCACCAATACATTTACATCACATCACATCTTAAAGCACAGATAATCACAGATAACTCATAACACATACACATACATTTGCATTAGATCATATAGATGTCCCATAACACAGTTGCACCATCACATAGAAATCACAACACATACGCATACATTTGCATTAGATCATATAGACGTCCCATAACACAGTTACATCATCACATAGAAATCATAACACATATGCATACATCTACATTAGAACATATACACCTCCCATAACAAAGTTGCCTCTAACATAGAAATCATATTACATTTTGCATCCATTTGAAAACATTAAATCACATAGACATCATATAGCAGCATATCATAAAGCATCTCATATAGCATCAGATAGACCATCTAACTATGCACATACATCACATCATACAATAGAAGTAAATCTTCATCGCATAGCACATGCAATAGATACACAAAGCTGCATCATCATATATACTATCATATAAAAGAGGTCCAAATGTACAAAATCATCATCTATCTCTGGAATAAAAGTGTCATATACAATATGCATCCAAATGGATGGTGATACATGTCCCCAAAATGTACACAATCCGGTCTGTGTCTATCCCTACCGCTGTGGGCCACCACTGCCAGCTCCTAACTGCTGGGGACCCATCACAGAGGCCCTTGACTGTGATGGACCTACTCTATGAGTCACCCCAGATTGACTCCTGAAGCTCCCTGCCCTCTGGCTCGATGCCACGGCACCATGGTATAACCCTCGGTAATACTGAGCCTGGGACTGTGCTCGGGCTAGATCTGTCTGTGCCTGTGCCAACTGCGTCTGCAACTGGCCAACCTGTGCCTGTGCCTACTGCACCTGCCCAACCAAAAATGAACTCGCTGCATCTGTCCCCATAGCGGCCACAGCAGTGTCCCGCTCTACACGGATGATACATACCCGTGCGTCTACCATGTCTCTCTTGCGAGTCAACCCACCGCTGCGTCTGTCTCTCACCTCCTCTCTACCCTCCTCAGCTGTGCCTGCAGCTCTCGCACCTGTCCCTTTAGGCCGACTATAGTCCTCTCATGAGCCTCTCCCTGTACTGGCCCCTGTGCTGCCTCTGCCTGTCCTGGCCCCTGTGGCTGGGGCACCTGCTGCTGTGGTACCTGCTGGGGTGGTGGCATCTGTGCCTGCTGAGGTATTTGCTACTGTGCCTCTACCTACCCTGGCACTGCCTGCTCAGCCTGAACTATCCTCCTCCGCTGTCTCGGCCTCTCTCCGGCCCTACCACCCCGTCATCCTCGTCCTCCTCTAACTCCCCTCCACCCTGGGCCAGCCTCTCCCTCCTCCTCTGAGTCTACCTCGTCAATACGAGGCACCAGCATGCCGGGTCCTGAATATCTCAGGAAAGGATGTGCAGTGATCCAATCCTCGTACTCCTGTGTCACCCCCGCATCTGCTATCTCTCTCCTCATATCCCATACCACATATGGCGTCTGCTGGAACTCTGCCAGAGCCTCCTCATACGAAGCCATCGGCCCCCATCGAACCCTCTCTGCATGCGTCCGTGCGAACATAGCCTGCCCCTGTGGCATACCCTGTCTCCACCCAAATTGTCTCTGCACCCTGCCCACCATTTGTCTCTCCAAGATGTGCTGTGTCCAGCCTATCAGCCACCTGGTCTGAAAGCAGTATGGCAGCTCATCTCCCTCGTCATCCCAAGGCTCGCAGTCCAGATATGGTCGCCAGACGACCACATCCACTCCGTCCAAGGTGTGTCTCTAGTACTCTAGCTTCCCCAGCCCGTGCTGGGAAATCACTCCTGCATAGCCATAACTTTATGGCTCTCCTCGCTGCCTCGCGAAGACACATATCGGCCTAGTCACCACTATGTGCTCCCACAGCCAGAACTGTAACAGCAACACCCCAGCTGATAGACTAGTGCTGCGGTGGTACACCACCTGATGCATGTCGTGGTATAGATGGGCCAGTACGCAGACTCCCCATGCATATCGGGTGCCCTCAGTCAGCATCCGCTCCATGATCCTGCCCCATCCAATGGGGAACCCATGCGATCTCCTGTCTGGGCATACAACGCCCCCGATCAGTCCAGCCACAATCCCAGAGAAGTAGTCATACTAGTCGTATATATCCTGCCACGGGATAACCTGTCCAGCTAGCTCGGGATCATCAAACACCCGCTGGCACTCGGTGAGTCCCACGTCCCGCTGTGCGTCATACTCCACTAACTCGCCTACCACAGGCAAGTGCAGTATCCGGTAGATGTCCTCCAAGGTCACCGCCATCTCTCCTATCGGAAAGTGGAAGGTCCCATCCTCACTGTGGAATCTCTCCACAGCAGCTGTCAGCAGTCCACGGTTCACCCGCACCTCGGGCATGAAGCATACATAATCCAAACCCATGGCACCAAGTGCCACTCTGTTAGTCTCTATCAGCATATATCTCTGCAATAAGGGCATGGGAAACATCTCCCTTGACTGTAGTGTGTCCCGAATCTCCTACTGCAAACTAGCAAGGCAAAGCATCAGTCTCAAATGACATATACCATACTCAACATACCTACTAAACTATATCAACTAAACTTAGCATTTCAAATTGATCAAAACAGCACACTACATCTCTTGACTAGATTTTTGCAATCTCAGAGATAGCTCATCGATTACTGCGTCAAACAGGTCGCTAATCGAGTCAATTTGGCTAAGTCCTTTGCTATCCACAGCAAATGCGCCACTACAGGTGGTAAAAGCGCCATTTTTTGGTATATGCGCCGCTAAAATCAGCATATGCGCCGCCTCACACAAATGCGCCACCACAGTGCACATATGCGCCGATCCAGTAGATGCGCCGCAACATCCGGCATATGCGCCGCCATATTATGAAAGCGCCGCTACAATCGACATATGCGCGGCATTCACAAATGCACCGCTACTTTCCACATATGTGCGGCTTCAATACATATGCGCCGCCGAATTGCATAAGCACAGCTACATTGCACAGATGCGCAGTTTTCATGTATGCGCCGCCGAAACTGACATATGCACCGCGCAACGACAAAAGTGCCACTTCGCGGGACATATGCACCGTTCTGCGTTTCAGCGCATGCATTTGTCCTATTTTCTAAGTGCATTTATGACATCCTAAATCGACCCTAGGAGAAATTTTTTGAAACACATACCGGGGGTCCTGCCTCTGCTGGCCGCCCGAATCGACGGACTCGCTTGAATCGGTGCTCCTCGCGTGGAATGTCTACTGCTCTGGCTGCCACGCTGCTCCAAGTTTGCTCTGGGCTCTCTCAATCCAATCCAGAGTAAACAAGTGTACAAATGACTATTCTTGTGGACCCAGCTCCTATTTATAGCCCCCAAACCCTAATTCTGGCTAGGTGATGACTGTGACTACTTCCCGTGCCCATTTTTCTTCCCATTTTCTTCCCGCCTCCCTGACCGCATCCCTTTTTCTCCAACCTATCCTCACCCCTTCATCTTTGTGAGATTGTCCGTCTCCGAATCTTTCGCCCTTTTCCTGTCTAATCTCCTGAGGGGGCATCCTATCGTCATTAAACTTGTACCAGGGGCAAACTGGGGCATGTATCATCATTCAGACTATCGAATTCTTTGAAGCAACGCTGTAAACTGCATTGCATCAAAGAGGGGCAAAATGTATACGCCTAAAAATGACGCGATTCATCCTAAATAAATATTCTAAATATTTATTCCATTCTTCTATTAATTAAATAAATATTCCAATTTATTTAATCAATTCATTGTTCAATAATTAAATAAATCCAATTTATTTAATTAAAATTCTTCTAAATGTCCTACACAATTAAATAATCATAAATTATTTATTTAATCCAAATTCCTCTATCCTAAGTTCTAAATCCCAAAAATCCACATCACCTTTACACCTCACCTTTTCCACCTCACCTTGTCCACCTCATCAGGTTGCACATGTAATTAAATATATTTAATATTTAATTACCTTATTTTCCCTCACCCACATGGCCTATTTCTTCTCAAATCAGAGGTTAGTTAACTAATCAATCAAAAGTGTTAACTAACCTGTCAATTGAGTCAAATCCTCAATCAATTCAGTCAGTTCCATGATTTATTCTTCTAACTGATCAATCAAGTTTGTTAACAGACCAGTCAATGGAGTTAACTCTCTAATTAGTTTTGTCACATCCCCCCTTTCATGATGGAGCTGGGACACTTGTCACACTTCCACTGGTTGCACATTCCTCAACCATTCTTAGCCATCGATCTTCATATCTCCTCTCAACCGTTGATTCTCATTCTTCCAAGTCTATAAATGAAACCTCATTCTTCCATTCTAATCATCCAGGCTTTTGACATCATTACTCTGCAGAAATATCACTAGCGCGCCTTTGGCACCCTTTTGTCATCCACAAGCTTGAGATCACATACTTGCATTGGAGCTCATCTTCATTGCGTATCACCACAGCCATTCACCGTCGACTTCCTACAAATAGCTAAAAAGATTGCACTCTCTGAGGGCTCATCTCATCTGCAAAAGGACGATTTGTGATAGGCGAACAACAGAAGTTTCGAAACGGGAAAGGTTTGCTCTGTATTTGTTCATTGCTTCGTTTATTGAATCCTTCTTGTTTCACTATTCTGTTGATGTTTGGGTCTTGTTTAATTCATTTGATTGATCACCATTTTACCCTTACAGAAGGAGTTTAGGTTTAGTAAATAATAAATTAATTTTAATTTATTATTCACATGATATGGTAAAAGATTTAATTAATTAATTAAAATTAATTAAAATTTAGGAAATTAAGGGTGGATTAAAGATAAATGGAAATTTAATTAATTTAATTAAAATTAATTAAATTTCATGTGAAGGGAGGACTTAGGAAATTGATCATAGGTCAATTTTTCATGTCTACATTTTGCCCCTCTTTGAAACGATGTTGTGAAGCAATGTTGTTTCAAAGAAGATTAAAACATAGGTTGGAATGGATTTCGAGTAGGTTGAGGCTTCACATGGGGCTCATAAAAATGAAAGAGCAATAGATAATACCCCCTCAAGAGGATATGTAGGGATGAAGGAGATGGATAGGCTCTTGAAAAAGGAAATGAAGGGGAGGATGTGGAGTTATGCTAGTTAAACTTTGAGCAACCTGATGTTTGATATAGCACTTGACGTTATGCACCATGGTATAAAGACCAGGGTGACGATGTGTCATGTGCCCCAGCGTAATACAACCTTGTCTAACATATGAGGAAGTAAACTTAAAGAATTAAAGTCCTAATGCACAAAAGGTATGATATGACCTTAGATGCAAAGGATAATGCAAAAAGTTATTCCAACATACACAAGATATGACTATTAGCTGGAATGAAATGGATGTGATTCAAATGCAAGATGAAATGATGACACACACAAGCAAGAAAGTAAGCATGCACAAATGATTCAAATACATAGATTGGTTGATGATTTGAGGGCTTGATTTGATGAAATGAATTGATTTTATTGCAGGGATTTTTGTTGGATATTTGATTTTTTTGTATTTTGGGAATATTGTGATTTTTTTGGCTTTTTGGCATGGGATTGTGTGTAGATAGCCTTTGGATAGATACCAATGACAAGGTAAAACCAAACATGGCAAGGATCAATAATGAATACGGATGAACAACAGGGAATACGATAGATAAAAGGATTGGATAGATGGGTAAGAGAATGAGCGATAGGATCAAACTTGATTGGTAATGGGATAAATGTAGGATTGGATGGGTGGATAAAAGGATTGACAATAGGATAAATGTAGGAGTATGGATGGATACAAGGAATGGCAATAAGATAAAGGTAGGAGTATGAATGGATAAAAGAATCGGCAATAACTACATTGCATAGGAATAACCTGCTCCCACACTAGATATTATGCCTTAGGATATAATGAGGTGATTCTGATTAGGATGCATGATAGGGATAATGCTTGGAAGGGAATGAATGGATTTAGGATGCATGGAGGATATTCTTAGAAATGGATGGGTGGAATTTGGAGTATGAAAAGATGTCAAAAGCATTTTTTAACATTTTGCCCCTACCCTCATCAAGATCAAAAGGAGGAAGGGAATATGGATGATGTAATGATGAAGGTATGATAGATATGATGGGAAATGATAGGATAGGATATGATATGAGATAGATAGGATGGGATAGATGCGGCAACATGCCTCTAGGTGTAAAGCACATAGATAATCACCTACGCATGACACTTGTTTCCTAGGTTTTCATCATGGTACATATCCAAGGCAACTGTTTACCAGGTTTTCACCATTTGTGGACTAGGATAGAAGGATAGTGGAGTAGGATGGAGATAAAGAGATAGATATAAAGGACTTATGCAAAAGCATGGACCATAGGGACATGATGGAAGAAATAAGTAGGATAGTAGATGGAAGATGGGGAGATGGAGATATGTGCGAATGTTGTGGAATGCAAGGGAACCACGACCAACGGTTGCACACACCGAAATAGATTTTGAACCTTAGAAAGGGGATTTGGGAGTAATGGAGATGTTATCTGAGGGGATTGCCTATTAAGGTCTTAGGGACCCAAATGGCATTATGAATTTTAGGATTTTGTGATAGGGAGCAAGATGTTTGGGATTTTAAGATTGTGGATGCTTAAGATTTTAAGATTGTGGATGCTTTTTGCTTGGGGACCCAAATCATTTTGGTTTTGAAATTATCTTTTTGAGATGTGGACATGGGTAGCCTTTTTTGAATTTTGATTTTGCTTTGATTCTTTGAATTGATGCCACGTGGCCCAAGGATTATTAGGATGTTTTGCTTTGTGGGTGGAGACATCCAAATTTTTATTTTTGAATCCCATAGGGGTGTTTAGAATAGCTTCATGTTTATTCAATGTGTGCATTTGTTGATCATGATTAGGAATTGTAGGGGATTTATGGGAATGGGATGCATGGAAGGAGGGATTAATGGATTTTTGGCTAAAGTGATAAGGGGATGTGAGAATAGGAATATTAGGAGTTGGAAGGAGGGGAGGTAAAGTAGATGGAGGGATGTTAGGAGTTGGAAGAAGTGGAGGTAAAGTGGATGGAGGAAGATGAATGATCACATGCTTTTTGGGTTTGTAGGATGATGGAGGAGGAATGAAAACATATGTTTTATGGGTATGATGAGGTGTACCTAGTTGGGGCTTAGATGGAGTGGATTTAGGAGGCAGAAATGTGGTACCAACAGCTTGATATTGCTTACCTTGGGGTGTATATCCAAGGCCATATGAGTGTGGAGGGATTTTGACATGAATAGGCTCCAAAATACCTTGTTCATGAAGGCCTAAGCCTTTACCTTGATAGTTCATGTTTTGGAGTATGCGATGGACGATGGGACTAGGTGTGCTTTGGGAACTAGACTTGAGCTCATTATTGGATGGAGAAGTGGTAGACAATGGTTGCTACTCTCCTAGTGAAGAACATTCATGGATGAAAGTAGCCAGACTAATAGGATGTGATGTCAGATTTGAAATAGGATCAATATGAGATGGTGAAGGAGCAATAGGATCTTGTTTATGCTCATTATGATCATGAAGATTCAATGTATTTGTTTGATTATCTATGTGCTTGTGGGGACCAAGTGTCTCATCAAGGGAAGTGGATGTTGTAGGATTATGGATAGGAGTGGTGGAGGTTTCTTGAGCATGGATAGTATTGGGACCGTGAGTGGAAGGAGTGATAAGCTCTTGATCATGAGTGGAAGGAGTGACAAGATCTTGATCATAGACAATATCTTGATCATAAAAAAGGTATAGATTATGGATGGGTTGGATGGAAGGGCTTTAATCTTGATTTGGTAAGGAGCAAGATTGATCATGCTTTGGAGTTGACTCTTGACATAAAACTTGAGTTTGGATAGGAATGGAGGTTTCTTGGATAGTTAAAATGTATGGTGGGGAATGAATTGGGCTTATGGTAGGTGGATCTTCAAGAACATTTGAAGGTTCTTGGATAATTTGTGGACTAGAAGATGGGATTGGAGAAATAGGTGTATATCGAAAAATTTGGATTTATAAATGGAAATGATCAAACAATTGAAATACATAACCTAAACCCAAATAATTCAATACCTCGAAGATGCAAAATGAGCTTGATTGATTGATCGCTTTGTTGTGTTGATTGCTCGATTCCGCAGCATAACGTTGATAAGGAGATAGATGATGGATGCAAAGGCTCTAATGATATTTCAACAGCATGTGGATACTTGAAGATCAATGCCCTTTTAGAAAATTTGACAGAATAAGGGTGCTTAAGGCTCAATGCATTCTAATGGCTTGTGAGGGGGTTGATTTGTAGGAAAGGCTTGGTTCCAATGGATGGCTAGGATCAATTAGGGCTTTAGGTGAAATGGATGGATAGGATTAAGTTAGGTTTCCTTGCACATCAAGAAATTGTAGTCATATGACATGTGGCAAAGGAGGATGAGGCTTAGGTGTGCTTGTGTAGATAAATACTAAAATTAGGTCCCATTAGTTGTGCATGTGAAAGATAAAAGTTGTAACACATGATTGACTAGACAAGTGTTAGAATAAGATAAAAGATGAGTGTTTAATTCAAATAAAATATTTGAATTAGTTGGGATATGAGTTGGATATTAATTAAATAAATAAAATTTATTTAATTAATTGAGAAGTTGAATAGGATGAGATAAGATATGATGTGGAAATTAATTAAATAAATAAAATTTATTTAATTAATTGGGATGGGGATAAGATAAATGGGATTATGCATGTGAAATTAATTAAATAAATAAAATTTATTTAATTAATTGGCTAAGTAGGATGAGGATGGGATTGAATGGGATTTTAATTAAATAAATAAAATTTATTTAATTAATTGGCTAATGGATAAATGGGATTAAGAGTGGGATTTAGGACAAAAATGGCTTATGATGTTTAGGATAATGTTTTAACAAGGTGTTGTAGGACATGGACAAAGTTGGGACAAATTTGGGTGTCTACATTTTGCCCCTCTTTGAGATGATGTTCGAGATGATAAAATTTGTGTCGAGTAACATCATTTCAAAGAAGCCAAGGTATGGATAGAGGAAAATGATAGTGATGATGGAAAGATATGATGAGGATGATGATGGTGGAAAGTGGTAGGTTTAGGATGCATGAAAGGATTACCAACATCTTGGCCTTGTTTACCTTGGGGTGTGTATCCAAGGCCATATGAGCATGGAGGGATTTTGACATGGTTTGGCTCCAAAATACCTTGTTCATAAAGGCCTAGACCTTTGCCTTGGTAGTTCATGTTTTGGAGTATGTGATGGACAATGGGACTAGGTGTGCTGTGAACATTAGACTTGAGCTCATTATTGGATGAAGAAGGTGAAGTGGATAAAGGTCGTTGTTGTCCTAAGGAAGAACATTCATGGACAAAGGTGGTAAAACCAATAGGACATGATGGTGGACTTGAAGTGGAATCGATGGTCAATGTGAAAGGAGGATCATTAGGATCTTGCTTATGTTCATGTTGATCCAAGTTATTGGTATGATCTTTTATGCTTACTTGGGGGACAAGTGTCTCATCATGACAAGTTGATGTTTGCTCATTATGGATAGGGCTAGATGGTAGATGACTAGGAGCAATGTGGATATCTTGGTCATGGATAGATATAGGATTATGGATAGGATCAAGGTGCTCATGGATAGCTTCTTCATAGGTATCATCTTGATCATAAAGAAGGTAAATGTTATGGATGGGTTGCATGGAAGTGTTTTGATCTTGAGTTGGACTAGGGCTTAATGTTTCCACATGTTTAAGATTATGCTCTTGACATACCTCTTGACTTTGGATGGAAGTGGAAGGTTCTTGAGTGGACTTGATAGGCTCTTGATAGTTATCAACATGAAGGCATGATGGCTCTTGACTTAGGCTTGTGGTTAGAGACTCTTGAATAGACTTGTTGGCTTGTAGGTCACATGATGGGCTTAAAGGGTTAGGTATGTTAATGGAAGCCTCTTGAAGAGGCTCAAGGATATGTAAACCACATGATGAGATTATAGGATTGGACATGACCTTTGGAAGTTCATTGGTAGGCTCATGAATTAGTGTTTGACATGAAGGTAGTTTATTCCTAGCTAGTAGCCAATGGATCACATCCTTTGCAAGTGTATGGGTGGATGGAAAATATAATGGATGTATGATAATGGTAGTTGGTGTTGGATTAGGATTAGGACTAGGATTAGGTTGAGACCTAATTGGATTGGATGGATTAGGATTTGGACTAGATGGGGGTGATGTGGCACGATTTCCCATTATAGGTGGGTACACCTTGTAAACAATTGAGACAAATATTGGACATTGATTTGTATTATGGCCTTTGGTCCTATGGTATGCACAATAATCATGTTCATCATATGGACTTTCTTCACATGGTTTGACTTTAGGAAGTTCAATGAGTTTTGCTTCAAGCATCATTTGTAAAACTCTCTCAGCCGCATCCTTTGGTGAACGATTAGAATGATATGGTGAGGAAGGTAATGAGGGGCTTGGTGGTTTGGAAGGTAAAGGGATCAATGGACTATGAATAGAATCACATGGTGGTGTTGGGATAGGACTTGTTGGTTCATGTGATGGCATGTGATTGGATGGTGGTGGCCACTCTAGATTGTTATCTCCCTTGTCAAAGGTTATTAAGTCTTGCATAGGATAACTTGGGCTTGTTTGATTTATGTACAAGGGATTACTTGGACTTGGATGTGCTTCTTGTTGCAAAGGCGGACTTAGGTCTATCAATGGTGCTTGGTGGTCTTGTTGAAAAGGTGTACTTGGACCTGATTGATTTATGTACAAAGGGCTATTTGGACTTGCATGTTGTTCTTGTGATATCACTTGATTGCCTTGTGGATGGGCTTGGTAGTGCATTGAAATGGTGGTATGAGGGATTGGATAAGCTTGAGGTGGAGGTTGATAGGTTGATGTGGCATTGACTTGGTGGATAGGTGGATTAAGTTGATAGGAAGTGGATGGATATGACATGTGGCTATAAGGTGGATTAGGTTGATAGGAAGTGGCTAAGGATTGTTGTACTTGTCGAGCTTGACTAGTGGCTAAAAGGTGTTGGACTTGGGCTATGGAGTGTTGTAGTTGAGGTGATTGGCTTGCGTGGGGTTGAGCTTTTTGGATGAAGAATTGTAATATTTCAATGGCGTCTTGGTTTAGGGGTTGTAATCCTTGATAAAGATTTTGGAGGAATCTTTGGAATTTGATTTCTAGGTCTTCTAGTGTAGACATGTTGTCACCACGTGTTTGTCTTAAGTCCTTTTAGCAAGTGCTTGCTTAGGGATTTGGATGATGATGTGGAATGTTTAGATGATGTGTTTAGATTGATTTGTTTATGTGTTTGGGTGTTTAGAGCTTGATATGGCAATATTCAAACAAATGATTATGCATATACACACATGAATCACTCACGCAAGACACATAAGCAAGTTGTTGACTTTGAAAATGAAATGTGATGATTATGCAAGCACACATGGAAGACACATCAACAAGCCTAATATGTAGTCAAGTGGGTATAGCCAATTAGGTCTTAAGCTATCTATTGCACAAAGTTGACTATGGAATTGAAAGTGAAATCCTGCCACACAGCCAGGAGAAAGGGGTAACCCACCCTTCACCTTCACTTCCCAAAGGTATAAAGTTCTTTGGGGCTTAGCCAAGAGTGACAAGATTCCAACTCCCAATGAGGGTGTCTTTCGATTCAGCCTCGATTGAGGTCGTCCCTTGGAGTGGTGTGTCTCCAAGCAGGCCTCCTAAGAAGGGTATGACAAAAGCAAACCAAGTGAGCTGTCACTTGATTCACACTCGCAATTGTTAATTTCCCCTTAGAAACTTGAAATGTGTAACAAACAGTTCAAGCACTTGTTCTTTTTAGACCCAAATCCAAATGTGATGGAAGACAATGGTTTGTTTTAACCCAATTTTTTGATGTGAATTTGCAAACAATTGTTCATTTTAAAACCCAAATCCAAGTGTGATGACAAACAAGTTGTTTGTTTTATGCCCAAAATCTAAATGTGTGATCAAATAATGATTAGAGATGAGAGATTAGAATGAGTGCACCTCATAAAAATTGCTTTCCAAGTTGCTATTATGATTGATCCAAATGTTGCTCCAACTCCTTTGATTCACTTATAAGTCACTGCAAAAAATAAAATGTGATTTGGTTCGCTAGATTGGAAGATATGATTTTTTTTTCTAAAAGTCGCGCGTCAAAAATTTCTAAAAAATTAGAATCGCAGGGTCAACTTCAAATCACTATAACTCTTTGAATACTGAACCAAATCTTTAATGTAACCACTTTTCGGAAAGCTCTCGAAGTCCTCTTTCCAACGAATCTAAGATCTCCTTTTTACAGGACCTGTGTAAAACAAAAAACCCTCTGCAACAGATCTGGTCATAAATTAAAAAAATCAGCAAAAAGTTGCGCGTAAAAAATTTCTGAAAAATTAGAATCGCAGGGTCAACTTCAAATCGTCATAACTCTTTGAATACTGAGCCAAATCTTTAATGTAACCACTTTTCGGAAAGCTCTCGAAGTCCTCTTTCCAACGAATCTAAGATCTCTTTTTTCCAGGACCTGTGCAAAACAAAAAACCCTCTGCAACAAATCTGGTCATAAATTAAAAAAAATCAGCAAATAGTCGCGCGTCGAAAATTTCTGAAAAATTAGAATCGTAGGGTCAACTTCAAATCGTCATAACTCTTTGAATACTGAGCCAAATCTTTAATGTAACCACTTTTCGGAAAGCTCTCGAAGTCCTCTTTCCAATGAATCTAAGATCTCCTTTTTACAGGACCTGTGTAAAACAAAAAACCCTCTGCAACAGATCTGGTCATAAATTAAAAAAAATCAGCAATATAAAATATCTTCAACCTACAAATCAAAGTGCATAAACCTGCAAAAATGAATGATTGACGCTCCAAGAAATCTGATCTTCACAAAAACAACTCAAAGAAGAGGGTTAATCAGGGACGTGAGTCCCACCGGGCGTGCCAAAATGTATATCGAAAAATTTGGATTTATAAATGGAAATGATCAAACAATTGAAATACATAACCTAAACCCAAATAATTCAATACCTCGAAGATGCAAAATGAGCTTGATTGATTGATCGCTTTGTTGTGTTGATTGCTCGATTCCGCAGCATAACGTTGATAAGGAGATAGATGATGGATGCAAAGGCTCTAATGATATTTCAACAACATGTGGATACTTGAAGATCAATGCCCTTTTAGAAAATTTGACAGAATAAGGGTGCTTAAGGCTCAATGCATTCTAATGGCTTGTGAGGGGGTTGATTTGTAGGAAAGGCTTGGTTCCAATGGATGGCTAGGATCAATTAGGGCTTTAGGTGAAATGGATGGATAGGATTAAGTTAGGTTTCCTTGCACATCAAGAAATTGTAGTCATATGACATGTGGCAAAGGAGGATGAGGCTTAGGTGTGCTTGTGTAGATAAATACTAAAATTAGGTCCCATTAGTTGTGCATGTGAAAGATAAAAGTTGTAACACATGATTGACTAGACAAGTGTTAGAATAAGATAAAAGATGAGTGTTTAATTCAAATAAAATATTTGAATTAGTTGGGATATGAGTTGGATATTAATTAAATAAATAAAATTTATTTAATTAATTGAGAAGTTGAATAGGATGAGATAAGATATGATGTGGAAATTAATTAAATAAATAAAATTTATTTAATTAATTGGGATGGGGATAAGATAAATGGGATTATGCATGTGAAATTAATTAAATAAATAAAATTTATTTAATTAATTGGCTAAGTAGGATGAGGATGGGATTGAATGGGATTTTAATTAAATAAATAAAATTTATTTAATTAATTGGCTAATGGATAAATGGGATTAAGAGTGGGATTTAGGACAAAAATGGCTTATGATGTTTAGGATAATGTTTTAACAAGGTGTTGTAGGACATGGACAAAGTTGGGACAAATTTGGGTGTCTACAATAGGCATGACATTTAAAGGTTCTTGGATAGGGATTTGATGGCATAAGGGTGGCGGTTGATTCCTTGCTAGTATCCAATGGATCACATCCTTCATTATTACATGGGTGGAAGGTGTAGGATTAGGATGCAATGGAGGAATAATGGGATTAGGTGTTATAGGAGTGTGATTAGGATCAGGTGGATGAACAAGAGGATTGGATATAATAGGATTGGGATTTGGGTTAGGTGTGGGGATGATAGGATTGGTTGTGGTATGATCAAGACTTGGATTGGGCTTTAATTGTGGGGATTCGCTTAATGGATTAGGATTTGGAAGGTTGGAAGGATTATATGATGGAGGTTCCATAGGGAGGGATGGATGAAGAGGACTAGTAGGTGGATTGGTGTATGATTCCAAACTTGAGGTGGTATCTCCCTTGTCAAAAGTATCATTAAGAAGACTTGTAAATTCATGCTCATGTTGTGGAGGATTTTGAGATGGATATTGAGGAATATTCATGAGGTTGGTTGATGTGGAGGGACTAGGTTGGCATGATGATGGGGGTGACTCATAGAATTTGGGTTGAATTTGGTGATGATGTATGGATGATGGTGGTGAAGGTAACAAAGGGATTGATGAATGAGAAGGCTAGGGGGGTAATGGATTAGGATTGGAATTAGATGGAATTTGTTTTTGTTGCATGGATAAATATATTGTGGATAATGTGTTAAATGAAGGTTGTGATTTTTGGGCTAAGATTTATTTTTGTTGAAGGACAACTTGTTTTTGTTAATTTTTTTGTTGAAGATATGAGGTGAGGGGATTTGGTATGTGTGAAGATGAAGCATGGATAGGGATTTGGACCTATGAGGTTTGAGGTAAAGTTATTGTTGAATAGGTTTGAGGTATGGATGTGTTGGGTTGATATGAGTGGTAGATTGGTTGTGATAAAGATTTGTATGAGGTGGATGGAGATGACTCATAGATTTGGGGTGTTGACGTGGTAGGATGTTGAAATTGTGAAGACAATTGTGATAATTGTGCCAATTGAAATCTAAGATCAGCGTCTTGTTGTAGTGATTGAGTAAGTTGTTGTGATTGAGTGAGTTGTTGTTGGAATTGGGCAAGTTGTTGGTGTGATTGGGCGAGTTGTTGGTGTGATTGGGTGAGTTGTTGTTGTAGCTAAAGGACTTGGGGATTAATGGATGTCAAGGTTCAGACCTGGGTAGGATTATAGTTTTATGAGGTTGAGGGCATTGAAGGAAAATCTTGGGTTGTGTTAAGATGATAAGAATGTTCTTGTGGATAATGATCATCATAGATATGTTCTTGTATTTCCTCATATTATTGGGATGATAGTGATGTTGGTGGAGGCCAATATGGGGAGATATATGGTTCATGAGCATCGAAATATGCATCATGATCTACCAAATTCTCATCATTATTATAGCTAGGAGGGCCTCCATGGAGTATGAGTTTTGGTCTTTGATTTATCCTAGATTTGTTGATGGTCACAACCATTTTGACGAATAAGGATTGGACTAGGTTAAGGATGGAATGTGAGTAGGATGATGATAAATGAATTAGGTGGGAAATGGATGGATTGGATGATTTAATCAATTGAAAGAGATTCTTAGGATTCAAAGTGACAAGCTTCCACTTGAGATGTGACACTGAAGGATGATAAGTTCCTAATTCTGAAGGCCAAGTTAATGATATAGGGGACAAGTTGTAGCGGTGATTAGAAAACACAATATGATAATTTGAAATGAATGGATGAAAAGAATGTCTAAGGGTGATGATCAGGCAAGCACATGCATCAATCATATAAGACACACAACAATCAAATTGGTTGTTTTGTTTTGATGATATCTTGATGTTTTGCAAACACTTGTAAACATGCATGATCTTAGGCTAGGAAAGGACAATACTTGTTGAGTTCCCACTTGGTTTTACCCAGCCGCGCCTACTTATCGTGTATAGCTCTAGGAATTTAGGGCACGTTCTCCCCCTTACAGTGCACTCACTTCTTAGGCACACCAAGTTCCAAGTTCTTGAGACGCGCAGATCTTAAGATACTTTGCTATCTCTGCCATAAGCCACGAAAATGTGGGATGGCTATCAGAGTTCGATCATCCAACCTCCTGTATCAACAAGTAGAGGGTTTTTGGCCACTAAACAAAGGTTCATAATGAATATCCAGGGGACCAGCACCTTATGAGCATCCAGTAAACCACTAAAGATTTGACTAACCCTACTAGGAGTTTAATATACACAAAGGTACGCCTCCTTTTGAGCTAGCATTGTACGGTAAGTGCTAATACCATTTAGACTTGGCTTTCGCCTTATCCTCAATTTATATAGCAGACCAGATGAAAGCAACACTTGGGGTCGCAAATGAGTTCTCCTTGCAGATGTGTCTCAAGAGTAGGCCCACTCTAAAGGGTAACAAAAGCAAGGAAACATGTTGTTTTTGATCTCCCAGCTCACACAAAGCGCAAGGAGAGAGCATACACAATGCCTTTGCCTCACACTCACATGGGGTTCATTTTAATTCCAAATCCAAATGTGTGTGTGGTTATACAAAATGTCAAAGGAATGCTTTTGATTCTCAATATCATCGAATGGCGCAAGAGAAGAGCATACACATTCAATGACAAAAATGTAAACCACAAGACATGGCAAACACTTGTTAATTTTAACCCTTGCTTATGATGTGGCAATCAAACCTACAGCACACTAATTAGTAGTTTGCAAAATAGTCTTTGACAGGTGTAAAGTTGTAGTAAAACAAATGAATCTTGCAAAAACCACACAAAAATTGTTAAATGCTAGATGAGAAATATTTGATGCCTTAAAATGACTGAATTTCAAACGCTTATACCAGAGAATATGAGATGAATTTGCAAGAAATGGTAGCACAACTATGTAGAGCTCGGAAGTAACTTTCCAACGCCTACAAAAACATGAAAATATGATGAAAAACACAAAAGTTATGATAGTTTGAATAAAATAGCCTCCAAGGGCTAGGGATAGGCACTCTGGCAATTATCTTTGTTGTCTGATGGTTTGGTTTGAATGTGTTCATATGAAGCAATTTGATCCCTGATTATTATGACTAGCAATTAAGCTTTGGTTGTTTGAATAAACCACTAGCGGTTTGTTTAGCTTTGATCACATTTGAAAGATTTTGAACCTCGGTGGATAACATTTTATAAACTGGCAACAACAAACATTAAATATGAAAATGCTCACATATAAAAGAAATAAAATGAATATTATTTACGGCATGAGACCATTTTTCCACACACATGAAAAACAATGTGAATAACTTTTACCATGTAAGATAATTTTCAAAGCATTATAATGTTTACATGTTAAAGAACAACAATGAATAATTTTTTTTGCTGTCTGAGACAATTTTTTTAAGCACTATAATGTTCACATATAAAAGCTTTTAAAATAGGGTGAAAAAAGATTTTTCCAGCACTATAATGCTCACATAAAAAAGGTTTTAAAACAGTGTGAAAAAAAAAAGATTTTTCCAGCACTATAATGCTCATAAAAGAACAACAGATATATTTTCAAAGCATTATAATGCTCACATATAAATGCTCACAGGTTAATAAAAACAGTTATCAGCAAATAATGATTAAAGTTAATTACTCAAAACATTTGAAACCATAATGATCTCTCCCAAATATTCAATACCGTAACAAGTTAAAACTGCAAAAGGTATGCTATCAACCCCAAATATATCTAGAAATGCTCCAAATCCTGCAAGTTCTCAAACAAAAACACTTGCAAACAATGATCAGAGAGGGGTGTTCACGTTAGGTTCAGTAATGTATGCACAAAAATATAAATTTCATTGAAAGATTTAAACTATTGTGAAATCCCCAAATTTATATCAAAATGCACCAACAAAAGATTAAAGATAAGCATTATTGATAAACAAAATTAATTAGATGTTACCGATTGAAATTTGAAATGTGGTTGCTCATTGTATTTGCATAACTCTCGTATAATTTTGGCGCAGAGGTGATAATTGAAAATGAGGTTGATTTTTATGACATTTGGGAACGGTTTCAAAAGTAGTTTGAATGGTTAAACAAATTTTTGGAATGGTAAAAGGTGGTTACAGTTATGGTAGGTAAACGGGTTTTGGTTTAATGAACTATAAATAATAAATTAAGTTTATTAATCTTAATTTACTATATATGGAAGGAGTTTAGGTTTAGTAAATAATAAATTAATTTTAATTTATTATTCATAGGATATGATAAAAAATTTAATTAATTAAATTTCATGTGAAGGGAGGACTTAGGAAATTGATCATAGGTCAATTTTTCATGTCTACAGAAGGAAACAAGTGTGACATAGTGAATTTGGGAACTGATGAAGAAGCAAGAAATATTCTCATTGGGAAGGCTTCCATGCCAAAGGAAAGGGAAGGTATCCTTAGGTACTTGAAAGAATATATGGATGTGATAGTATGGGGATATGAGGACCTGAAGACCTATGATACTTCCATCATCACGCATACCATTCCTCTCAAGCCCAAGAGTAAACCATTCCAATAGCGCCAGAGGCCGGTCAATCCACTGCAAGAGCCTCTGATTTATCAAGAAGTCAAAAAGTTACTGGAATCTAGAATCATCTTCCCAGTAAGACACTCGATGTGGGTCGCCAACCTAGTCTCTGTTAGAAAGAAGAATAGTGAGATAAGATTGTGTATAGACTTTCGTAACCTCAACTAAGCTTCAGAGAAGGACAATTACCCTCTCCCCTCATTAGATGAAGTACTGTAGATCATGAATGGGTCTCAAATGATGCCCTTCCTGGAAGGCTACTCAGGGTATAACGAAGTGATGGTAGAAGAAGGGGACAGACTGAAAACAACCTTCACTACTAAATGGGGGATTTACACATATAGAAGAATGCCTTTTGGCTTGATCAATGCCAGAGCTACCTTCCAAAGGGCCCTGGACATCGCTTTCAAAGATCTAGTTAGGAAGTGCATTATCATATACATGGATGATCTCACGGTGTTTTCAAAGAAAAGAGAGGATCACATCGAAGACTTAAGGAAGGTCCATGAAAGATGCAGGAGGTATGGAATTTCCCTCAATCCAAAGAAGTGCATTTTCAGCATAACAGAAGGAAAACTCCTAGGCCACGTGATTTTAGAACAAGGGATATTCATTGATCCTGACCAAGTGAAAGCTATATCCAATGTTAGTGGTGGTGTTCACCTAGGGTTAGGGTTTTGACTTCCAATTTGCAGGTTCCTGTGTGTTTTCCTTCAGACCCTTAGTGCCTTTGTTTAAATTGTTCCCCAGCCCACATGCATTGTTTAACTGTTTTTCCTGTCGCATTTGAGAAAATTGTTAAGTTCTGTGTATGCAAAGACGAAATGTGTGCTGGCAAACTTGTGAAACCTCCCTCGGTCCCTGAAAATTGATAAAAAATGGGTCAAATGCATAAAAAATGCATATCGGGTCACTGCTTCAAAGTTTCTAAATGTTTCTGGAAGTGGCTAGAAGGGTCTCATTGTGCTAGTGCCACGTGATTCACCAAGTATTTTACCCCAGTTCAAGTCCACGCCGTTGCTTATGCTTCTCGCGGGGGGCACCACGTGGCTATTTCTAAGAGTTTCAAGAATGTTTCTTTGAGTTTCTTTGGTGGCCACAGATCCTGCCATGTGTCTGTCTCCGCTTGTGTCTTAATGACCCTTTAAGTGTTTCCTTTGTGTTTCAAGCTGCTCGCTGCGGATGGCGCCATGTGTCGGCTTCCGCCGAAGTTTCAATAAAGTTTCTGAATGTTCCAAAGTGCCGCGGGAGGCACCACGTGGAGGCACCCGAAAGAGTCTAATTGTTTCACAGTCTCTGCCAAAGTTTTCGATAGACCCTAATAGTTCCTAAAAGGTTTCAGGTTAAGCGCGGAAGGCGCCATGTGTCAAACAGCGGGGGTAGTTTCTTAAAGTTTCTTGGTCGCTGCAGAAGATGCCACGTGCCCCTAGTTGTGACTGTGGAAGCCGACACGTGTCGACCTCCGCGTAGTTTCTTTTTTGTTTCGATGTTTGGCGTAGACATGGTGGGACCCTTTCAAAGTTTCTAAGGTGGCTGTGGAGAGCGACAAGTGTCAGCCCCTGCATAATATTTCATATTTGTTTCGGTGCTAAGTGAAGACATGGAGGTGGGTCCTAGTAAAGTAACTCAGAGGTCCGCAGACTGTGCCAAGTGGCGGCTTCCGCCAGTGTTTCTAAAAGACCCTTAGTGTTTCTCGAAGCCTCGCAGATGATGCCAAGTGTCGCTATCCGCTGAGGTTTCTTTTTGTTTCAAGGTGTGGCGAAACATGGAGGTGGGCCCTGGTTTGAATTTCAAGTATGGTGAAAAGTGACGCGTGGCAGGGGGTCCCAAGGGTCTCTAATGTTTCTGGAGCATTGCGGACGATGCCAAGTGTCGGCATCCGTGTGAGTCCCGACTGTGTCTCTGTTGTTTCTCGAGAGGGGCGTGGAAAGCGCCAAGTGTTGATTCCCGCGGAAGCTTCAACAAGCCCCTTCTATGTTCCTAAGGAGTGTCTCAAGTGTCACGGGTGATGACAAATGTCACCATCCGCATAAGTTTCACGGCAAATGTGACCATCCGCATAAGTTTCACGGCGACCCCTTAAAGTTTCTTTGAAGTTTCAAGAGGCCGTGGATCCTGCCAAGTGTCGCAGTCCGCAAAGTTTCAAGGATGAGTCTCAAATGTTTTAGGGATGCTACGGTGGCCGCCATGTGGTGGCTCCTGCGTAAGGTTCTGACTGAGGGCTCTCGGTGGGAAAAAAGGTAAAAAAGAGTAAAATGTGGACCCAACGATAGAAACTTAAGGTGCCTACGTGGCACGATATGGTTGGCTCGCGACTTTTCAGCATTTTTGGGGCCGTTTGATCTCTGCGATTGGGTTTTCGATCAACAGCCACATTTTGAACCTGTGGCAGGAGTTTTCTCCTGAGTTTCTATGACTATTTTTGATCGAAAACTTGCTGCGACTGCGTTTCCAGAGGCTACGGGTAGATGAAACATTAATGGTAGGATTGTTGCAGAGGTATGGGTCAAGTTGGCAGCTCACCCGCCATTTTTATGATGCAAATCTTCAGGCGGCAGCCTAGATCCCAATCTCACCTGCTCCTTCCTCTTTGTCCCTCTGTAGTATTTACTATTTTTGAGCGCCATTTTCAGATGATGTGTATTTGGCGGGATTTTTGGCCTCCCATGTAATTAATGCTGAGTGCACCTTCCTCACTGTATATAAGGGACTGTGTGACTCACTTTTGTTGGTTGTTGAAAACTAGACATATCTGGCTCTGTAATAAGATACAACTGGTTCTGGTTGCTCTGTGCAGGTGACCTTGTGAGTTTATGTATCTCTTGTTGTATGTCTCATGCATGAATCTACTGATTTCATGATTGATTTTATATGAGTAATGTTGTATTTGCATGTGTTTTGTTAATTCTGTCTCTAGTATTGCATGTGTCCTTCTTTTGAATGTAGATATTTAAGGGGTGTCTGGTATTCTAGAATATAGAATTCCTGTATTGAATGCTTGATCTTTCAACTTCTGCTCAAGGGGTAGATTAAAGTGTTTTCAGATTAAGTGTTGGGAAAGATATATTGCAATAGGGATGCCATAAGTAGAGATAACTTAACACTCTGTATTGGGAGGTATCTGTAAGGTAGATATCACATAAATCCCCTTGAAATCTAGTTTTATTGTGTTTATGCTGAACATTTACATGTGTATGTCTATGACTCCAAGCCCTGGATAGGCACCAATCTAGCTCTGTGTTGAGGTTATACACCAGGTCCAGCTTTGTATCCAAATACATAAAATCAAAATCAAACTCCAAAACAACCATTAGGACAGTAGAATTAGTTTTAGGATCCGAAGCCCTCTGTCTACAACTGAAAATAGGCCCAAAGCTAGCCCCTTTGCTCTTATCTTGCAGTTTTGGTCTGCTTACAGGAAGACTTATCTGCTTCATGTCAACATCCCAACCTTTGTATGCATATTCTCATGGATGTTGAATAGGGAATACCCCCCTAGGTTTTGCAGAGCCTGAAGAAGAAGAGGAGATAAAAATAGAGTCTATCTCCTATACTGTTGGCCCCTGGCCCAGAGATCCTGTTGATCATTGATGGCTACCTTGTAGGGAAATCTGGGAGTAAGCATCCAGTCTGGGAAAAAACCAATAGAAATTGGTGACTCTACTGGGGAAATTTGTGAAAGAACCCTGATTTACAAAAGAAAATAGTTCCTAGTAATAGGTGGTGACTCCAAAGTAATCTCCAAACCGGTCAAAGTAAAATTTATATGCAGGGGAGAAGATCCCAACAGAATCCTTTATTTGAAGAGTTACCAGTAACAAGAAGAATGATGTATAGAAGAAAGGGAGCTGTCTCAGTCAGTCATGAGGGTTCCCCCAGAAAAAATGATGATATGCAAGATAACCCTAGGCCATCAAGACAGCATGTGCCTTACTTTTCAAATGCAGAAGCTGATATTCAGGGTGCATATGAGAGGCAACAGGGTGGTAGCATGAGAATGAGGTCAGAGGTGTTCCAAGAATGCCCATTTCTAGACCCTAGTGAAAGGTTTGAGGAGGCAGAGTCTTTAAGGGATGATGAAGATGATGACCAGAATGGTATGAGACCATCTACCTCCATGCCTAAAGAAGAACAGTTAGCTGAAGAAATTAGAAATCTGAGAGCAGAACTAGAATATCTACAAGCCATGAAAATCAGAGATGACATGAGGTAGAAAGTGCAAGCTTTAAGGACTGCCCAAAATGATTCAATTCCTACCCTTGAGAATGCAAATGTGCAGAGACATCAGCAAAGAAATGAAGTGCAAAATCAGCATAATGATCAAAGACAAGATGTGAATGATGCTAGGATACCACTGAACAATGTAAGAAACCAGAATGCAAATAGAAACATTAATGCTAATCAATTTGACAGACAGCCCATGCAACTAGATAGGTTCAGACAGCTGGTATTTGACGGTATTCTTGGGTATCCTAACCCCATTGACAAGCATCTAAGGCTGCAAGTGCCTAAATTTTCAGGAAACAACACTGTGTCAGGAGAAGATCATCTAAAGGCTTTTCAAAATGTCATGGATAACTTTGAGGTTGAACATGAGGATGTTTTCATGAAGTCATTCATGCAATCTTTAGTAGATGAGGCTAGAGAATGGTATAAGAATCTGCCTGACCGGAGCATTTCATCATGGGATGATTTTAAAAGGATGTTCAAGGAGCAATATTGTGACAAAACTGACCCTAGCTTTTTTGTAAATGAGTTTACCAGTATCACTAAAGGGTCAAATGAGCAGGTTGCAGATTTTAATGCAAGATTTACTAAAGTGTTAAACAAATTGCCACATCATATGAGGCCAAATGAACCAATGTGTATAATATTGTATATCAATGCTTTTGATACAAAAACTGCATATGGATTAAGAGATAAAAGTCTTGCTACTATCAGGGATGCTTTCAGAATTGCAGTGAATATTGAGAACAATAGGAAAGCATCAGGCAAGACAAACATAAGGGATGATGTGAAAATTCTGCAGAATCCAAACAAGCCTCAAAACACTCAAGGTAATACATCTGCCCCTGAAGATAAGATAGACAAATTGGCAAATGTTGTTAAGGACCTAAGCTATAGACTAGCTAGAAGAGAAAAAGGGATAGGTCCTGATAGGCAAGTCTACCAAAGGCAGGAAAAGAGGCCATCATTGCATGATATGCCTTATAATACCAATTGGCATAATGGTAAGCCTATATTCCCACATAACAACACAAATCAGAGAACTCAACATGTCAAAGAAACTCCTGATCCTCTAAAGAAAGCTATAAATATTGTTGATGATACTCCATGGTGTATAATTTGTCAGATGCCACATTCACAGTCACAGTGTATGATTGCTCAGTTCTCGTATGATAATGCTGCATCTTGTAATGAATGCAATGAGCCACATTATGTGCAAGATGATGATGTTAATATGATGTCCATAAGCAATGGATACCCTCTTTATGATGCTGATGAGAGTATAGATAATGGAATTCAGGCCTGTTAACAGGATTTTTATGATGAAGATAATGGAGAAAGCTATGTGTATGCTCAGATCTCACACAATTTTCTGAGTAGCTTACAATGACCTTCTGATGAGGAAATTAGGGCCCTCACAGCTGCAGCAGTGGCCCAAGTCAAGAGTAACTACAATCTTAGAGGTAAAACTTAGATAAGCAGCGCACATTAGCCAGAAGGTATTTCTGCAAGTCAGCTAGTGCATGGTCATAAGGGGATTGAACCACAAAAAAGGCAATGGGTTAATAATAAGCAAAATTTTAGACAAAGAACAGGTCATGAATCTCAAGGACCAAAAAATAGAATCCCCCAGGCTGAAGATCAAAGTAAAGGTTCCCAAGACAAGAATGATGATCAGGGAACTATGAAAGTAAAAGATAAATCAGTTCAGGATAAAAACAAGATTGTGGAGCAAGCTACAACTGTTATACAAAATCATGCTCCATTTGATATGGCTCAAATCCTCTCCCAGGTAAAAGTCTATGTCCCACTTATGGAACTGATGAAGGTTGAAGAGATCAAGAATAGGATAGTATCCTTAATTTCAGGGGTATCTTCTCAAGCTAAACAAAATGTTCAGATCCAGGGTGAGAAACATGTCATATGTAATGAAGAAGATGAGGTTCCTGAGGTTTATTTAGGAGTGACTATGACAAAGTGCCCTTCACAAGTGGAACCATTTTATGTATCCCTAGTTATAAATGGAAAAATAATCAGAAATTGTATGCTTGACTCTGGAGCATCAACAAACATCATGCCTCTAGCCATTATGCAACAAGCAGGATTAAAAATAAACAAGGCATGTGGAAAATGCTATGCAATGGATGCTAGAGAGGTACCTGTTATTGGAATCATGAAGGATGTTGATTTTAGATTGGCAGCATATCCAGAAAAGATCTATAAAATGAACGTAACAGTTGTTGATATCAAGCCACAGTATGGCATGTTGCTGTTAAGAAGATGGGCAGCACTAATTGGTGGAAGGATGTAGCTGGACCTGTCATATGCCATGATTCCAATGAATGGCAGGGATGTTAAGCTGATTAGAGAAGAAAGATCATCAAAGACAGTGGAGGATCAAGATCTAGAGGAGCATATATGTTTTGTGGGCACTGACTGTGAAAATTTTAGAGTTGTCTCAGATGATATGGAAGATAAAAGAGAGAAAATTTGCATTCAAGAGTTGGACCAACAAGGTCTTTGGACCATGTATTTTGATGGAGCTTGTTCAAAAGAAGGCTCTGGTGCTGGAATCATTTTTCTGTCTCCAACTGGTAAGATTTTCCAATTCTCTTTCTTGTTGAAGTTTGCCTGTACAAATAATATTACAGAGTATGAGGCTCTGTTATTAGGGTTAAATGTTGCTTTGAAGCATGGGATCAAGATGCTCAAAGTGTTTGGTGATTCAGAGCTTATTGTGTCCCAAATTAGAGATAAGTATGCATCAAAAAATAAAAGATTGAAACAATACAAGCATGCTATTTGGGATACAATTGAATTGTTTGATGCTTTTTCAATAAATTGGACAAAAAGATCAAAAAATGTCAGAGCAGATTTTCTAGCCAATGTAGCCATAAGGCCAGATGATATAACTTTGTCAGATGTTACAAATGTTGAAGTCAAGCTTAGGCCTGTAGTGCCAGATAATGTATGTAGCTGGCAAGTGTTTGATGATGATAAGAATTTACTGAGATTTCTGCATTGTATTGATGAATATGAGAACCAAGAAATGGATTTTCAAAACTTTGTGGAAGCTGTAGATGGAAAAGAAACCCTTTTAGGGAAGGAACTAATTCAACTTAAGACTAATAAAATCCCTAGAGGGTTAGTAGCTTTGGAAAGAGATTTTGACTATAGAGACCAATTGGTCACAAAGACATCTCCCACAAACAAGGACGATTTAGAAGAGATAAATTTAGGGACATCTCAGGCCCCCAAGAAGGTATACATTGGCAAACAGCTCAAACCACATATTAGGAGTATGTTGATTGCATTACTGAAAAAGTATAAGCATGTTTTTGCTTGGTCATATGAGGACCTAAAGGCCTATAGAGAGGATTTATTCCAGCATGAGATCCCATTGAAGCCTAGAGCTAAGCCATTTAGACAGAAGCAAAGGCCTATTAATCCTACCTTGGCTCCAAAAATGCAAGAAGAACTCAAGAAGCTTAGGGAGGCTAGAATAATCATGCCTATCAGACATTCAACTTGGGTGTCTAACCTTGTCTCAGTCAGAAAAAGGAATGGTGATATAAGGTTGTGTGTGGACTTTAGAAACCTAAATGTATCTTCTTTGAAGGATAACTATCCATTGCCAAATATGGAGGCCATGTTGCAAAGAGTGACTGGTTGTGAACTTTTATCTATGATGGATGGTTTTTCAGGATACAATCAAGTGAAAGTAAAAGAATCAGAACAATTTAAGACTGCTTTCACTACTCCATGGGGAACCTATGTATATGTAAGGATGCCATTTGGACTAACAAATGCAGGTGCTACATTTCAAAGGGCAATGGATGTTGCTTTTGCAGGATTGATTAACTCAATCTTGGCTATTTATCAAGATGACTTGACTGCCTTTTTAGAGAAAGAAGGGCAGCATTGTATGCACTTGGAGCAGATTTTCATTAGAGCACTAGAATATGGCATTTCTCTCAACCCAAAGAAATGTGCTTTTGGGGTTGTGGAAGGAAAATTGCTTGGACACATTGTTTCCAAGGATGGAGTTAGGATTGATCCTGAAAGGGTGGCTACAATTGACAAAATTCAGATCCCTAAATCAATAAAAGGTGTGCAGTCCTTTTTTGGACAAATAAATTTTGTTAGGAGATTTGTTCCTAACTTTGCAGAGACCACAAAAGAAATGTCCAAGATGTTGAAGAAAGGTGCAACTGTTAATTGGGAGAATGAAGCAATTGAATCATTTCAGAATATCAAGAAAGTAATCAAGATGGCTCCTGTGCTGAAATCTCCTAATTTTTCCAAGCCATTTCAATTGTTTTCATTTGCTTCTTCCCATACTGTTGCTGCATGCTTATTGCAGAAAAATGAAGAAGGGTTTGAGCAGCCCATTGCTTTCTTCAGTAGGTCATTGCAGGCTACTAAATTAAAGTATGACATTATGGAGAAATAGGCATATGCACTGGTTAGAGCAGTCAAGAGTTTCAGGCCTTATTTGGTAGGCTCACAAATAATTGCATATGTACCTCACGCAGCAGTCAAAGATATATTTGCTCAACAGGAGGTAACTGGAAGAAGATGCAGATGGATAAATAAGTTGTAGGAGTTCAACATAGAGATACAGATCACAAAATTGGTAAAAGGACAAGGATTAGCAAAGCTAATGACACAGTCAAACGTAGAGGCATGCCAAGTGAATCAAGTGCATAATGAAGTTGTAAATGTGTCAGAATCTGAGTGGTATAAGGACATAGTATATTATTTGCAAAATTTGAACTGTCCTTCCCATCTCAGTGATATCCAGAAGAGAACTTTGAAGCTGCAAGCTATTAAATACGTCATTGTTCAAGGAGAGATCTATTGGAGAAATCATGATGGTGTATTACTCAGATGTGTGAATGAAAATCAGGCCGGGAACATTCTAAATGACATGCACAATGGAGTATGTGGTGGACACTATGTTGCCCATACAACAGCCCACAAAATTCTCAGAGCTGGCTACTGGTGGCCAACTCTTTTCTCAGATGCACATAGAATGATAAGGAAGTGTGATCCTTGCCAAAGGTTCTCAGGAAAGCTAAAATATGGAGGTGCATTGCCCCTTAAGACTGTGACTATAGAAGCTCCATTTCAAAAGTGGGGGATTGATTTCATAGGGGAAATCTCAGAGAAATCAAGTGGAGGACACAGTTGGATTCTTGTTGCTACTGATTATTTCACCAAATGGATCGAGGCCATCCCGACCAAAAGAGCTACTAGCAAGGTGGTGATGGATTTCATTCTAGAGAATATTATTATCAGGTTTGGAGTACCGTTAAAATTAGTCACAGATAATGCTATGTGCTTCAGGTCTGGTGAATTTATAAATTTTTGCAGTAATTATGGAATTAATTTATTACATGCATCACCGTATCACCCACATGGAAATGGTCAAGCTAAGTCAAGCAACAAAAGCCTCATGAAAATTGTAAAGAGAATGGTAGGTAAAAACAAAAAGGCTTGGGATTCAAAGCTGAAAATGGCATTGTGGGTTGACAGAGTGATACTCAAGAAGGCAACTGGAAGATCTCCTTTTGAACTGGTGTATGGTGCAGCAGCTAAGTTGCCTGTGAACAATTTCCTACTAGGTTACAAATTCATACAAGAAAACATGGAGGAGATCGGAGATCCAAAGACTGAGAGGATCAATCAGCTAGTTGCACTAGATGAGATAAGAAGGGAAGCACAAAAAACAAACATCAAGAGATAGCAAAAGGTGAAATATCTGTTTGATAAGAGAGCTATAGGAAGAAAGTTTCAGAAAGATGATTTGGTCCTTGTATGGAATGCAAGGAACCAAGATAAGGGCAAACATGGTAAATTTGATCCCTTATGGGTGGGCCCATATCAAATCAGTGACATCCATGGAGGAGATTCTTACTTTCTCTAGGCCCTAAGTGGTGAATTGTTGGAATTGCCAGTGCACGGTCAGTTCCTGAAGCGTTACTTCTTATAATGGTTATTTTCTGTGCACATTGTAAACTGAATGTAATTATTCTGTACACACCCTGTATAGTCGGTTGTGTTTTGAGTTTTGGGTCTTGTCTGGTCTACCCCAGAGTAGTCTGGTTCTCGTTGCAGTCTTGCGTCTACACATCCCCAATCGGAGCCACTGGTGGTGTTCACCTAGGGTTAGGGTTTTGACTTCCAATTTGTAGGTTCCTGTGTGTTTTCCTTCAGACCCTTAGTGCCTTTGTTTAAATTGTTCCCCAGCCCACATGCATTGTTTAACTATTTTTCCTGTCGCATTTGAGAAAATTGTTAAGTTCTATGTATGCAAAGGCGAAATGTGTGCTGGCAAACTTGTGAAACCTCCCTCGGTCCCTGAAAACTGATAAAAAATGGGTCAAATGCATAAAAAATGCATATCAGGTCACTGCTTCAAAGTTTCTAAATGTTTCTGGAAGTGGCTAGAAGGGTCTCATTGTGCCAGTGCCGCGTGATTCACCAAGTATTTTGCCCTAGTTCAAGTCCACGCCATTGCTTATGCTTCCCGCGGGGGGTGCCACGTGGCTGTTTCTAAGAGTTTCAAGAATGTTTCTTTGAGTTTCTTTGGTGGCCGCAGATCCTGCCATGTGTCTGTCTCCGCTTGTGTCTTCATGACCCTTTAAGTGTTTCCTTTGTGTTTCAAGTTGCTCGCTGCGGATGGCGCCATGTGTTGGCTTCTGCCGAAGTTTCAATAAAGTTTTCAAATGTTCCAAAGTGCCGCGGGAGGCACCACGTGGAGGCACCCGAAAGAGTCTAATTGTTTCACAGTCTCCGTCAAAGTTTTCGATAGACCCTAATAGTTCCTAAAAGGTTTCAGCTTAAGCGTGGAAGGCGCCATGTGTCGAACAGCGGGGGCAGTTTCTTAAAGTTTCTTGGTCGCCGCCTAAGATGCCATGTGCCCCTAGTTGTGACTGCGGAAGCCAACACGTGTCGGCCTCTGCATAGTTTCTTTTTTGTTTTAATGTTTGGTGCAGACATGGTGGGACCCTTTCAAAGTCTCTAAGGTGGTTGCGGAGAGCGACAAGTGTCGGCCCCCGTGTAATATTTTATATTTGTTTCGGTGCTAAGTGAAGACATGGAGGTGGGTCCTAGTAAAGTAACTCAAAGGTCCACGGACTGTGCCAAGTGGCAGCTTCCGCCAGTGTTTCTAAAAGACCCTTAGTGTTTCTCAAAGCCTCGTGGATGATGCCAAGTGTCGCTGTTCGCTAAGGTTTCTTTTTGTTTCAAGGTGTGGCGAAACATGGAGGTGGGCCCCAGTTTGAATTTCAAGTGTGGTGGAAAGTGATGTGTGGCGAGGGGTCCCAAGGGTCTCTAATGTTTCTGGAGTGTTGCAGACAATGCCAAGTGTCGGCATCCGTGTGAGTCCCAACTGTGTCTCCGTTATTTCTCGAGAGGGGCGCAGAAAGTGCCAAGTGTCGATTCCCGCGGAAGCTTCAACAAGCCCCTTCTATGTTCCTAAGGAGTGTCTCAAGTGTCGTGGGTGACGACAAATGTCACCATCCACATAAGTTTCACGGTGACCCCTTAAAGTTTCTTTGAAGTTTCAAGAGGCCGCGGATCCTGCCAAGTGTCACAGTTTGCAAAGTTTCAAGGATGAGTCTTGAATGTTTCAGGGATGCTACGGCGGCCGCCACATGGTGGCTCCCGTGTAAGGTTTTGACGGAGGGCTCTCGGTGGGAAAAAAGGTAAAAAAGAGTAAAACGTGGACCCAGCGATAGAAACTTAAGGTGCCTATGTGGCACGATATGGTTGGCTCGCGACTTTTCAGCATTTTTGGGGCCGTTTGATCTCTGCGATTGGGTTTTCGATCAACGGCCACATTTTGAACCTGTGGCAGGAGTTTTCTCCTAAGTTTCTACGACTGTTTTTGACCGAAAACTTGCTGGGACTGCATTTCCAGAGGCTACGGGTAGATGAAACATTAATGGCAGGATTGTTGCAGAGGTATGGGTCAAGTTGGCAGCTCACCTGCCATTTTTATGATGCAAATCTTCAGGTGGCGGCCTAGATCCCAATCTCACTTGCTCCTTCCTCTTTGTCCCTCTGTAGCATTTACTATTTTTGAGCGCCATTTTCAGATGCTGTGTATCTGGCGGGATTTTTGGCCTCCCATGTAATTAATGCTGAGTGCACCTTCCTCGCTGTAGATAAGGGACTGTGTGACTCACTTTTTTTGGTTGTTGAAAACTGGACATATCTGGCTCTGTAATAAGATACAACTAGTTCTGGTTGCTCTGTGCAGGTAACCTTGTGAGTTTATGTATCTCTTGTTGTATGTCTCATGCATGAATCTACTGATTTCATGATTGATTTTATATGAGTAATGGTGTATTTGCATGTGTTTTGTTAATTCTATCTCCAGTATTGCATGTGTCCTTCTTTTGAATCTAGATATTTAAGGGGTGTCTGGTATTCTAGAATATAGAATTCCTGTATTGAATGCTTGATCTTTCAACTTCTGCTCAAGGGGTAGATTAAAGTGTTTTCAGATTAAGTGTTGGGAAAGATATACTGCAATAGGGATGCCATAAGTAGAGATAACTTAACACTCTATATTGGGAGGTATCTGTAAGGCAGATATCACATAAATCCCCTTGAAATCAAGTTTTATTGTGTTTATGCTGAACATTTACATGTGTATGTCTATGACTCCAAGCCCTGGATAGGCACCAATCTAGCTCTGTGTTGAGGTTATACACCAGGTCCAGCTTTGCATCCAAATACATAAAATCAAAATCAAACTCCAAAACAACCATTAAGACAGTAGAATTAGTTTTAGGATCCCAATTCCTCTGTCTACAACTAAAAATAGGCCCAAAGCTAGCCCCTTTGCTCTTATCTTGCAGTTTTGGTCTACTTACAGGATGACTTATCTGCTTCATGTCAACATTCCAACCTTTGTATGCATATTCTCATGGATGTTGAATAGGGAATACCCCCCTTGGTTTTGCAGAGCTTGAAGAAGAAGAGGAGATAAAAATAGAGTCTATCTCCTATACTGTTGGCCCCTGGCCCAGAGATCCTGTTGATCATTGATGGCTACCTTGTAGGGAAATCTAGGAGTAAGCATCCAGTCTAGGAAAAAACCAACAGTCAGCATGCCTACCAGCAAGAAAGGAACTGAAATCTTTCTTTGGAAAGATTAATTTCATAAGGAAGTTCATTACGGGGTTCACTGAGATAGTGAAACAGCTGAACGAAATGTTGAAAAAAGATGCTAAGTTAGAGTGGACTCCACTAGCCAGAAGAGCATTTGAGGAGATCAAACAAGCCATCACTAGTGCACCTATCCTAATTAGTCCAAACTATACAAAGCTATTCTACCTGTACTCTTTTGCATTAGGACACACTTGTGCAAGCATCCTCACTCAAAGGATGGAAGAAGAGGATGAGCATCCCATTGCATTCATGAGTACTCCTTTCAAGGACGTAGAATTAAGGTACCCATGTGTGGAAAAGCATGCATATACCCTGGTAAAAGATATTAAGAAGTTTAGGCATTATGTCCTAAGGAGTAAAGTTTATGCCATAGTCCCAGATGTTGCTGTCAAAACACTGTTCATGCATAATGAACTTGGGGAAAGAAGAGGCAAGTGGGTTGCCACTATCCAAGAATACGATATTAAGATCCAACCCATGAAGATAGTGCAAGGTCAAGCACTCACTCAGACAATTGCAGTCAAATGACCTGGACTGGTATAGCAAACCTATGTAATGGAAGAAGTGTCACCAAATGAATGGTATGATGACATCCTGCATTACCTATTAAACCAAAGATGTCTTGCTCACTTGAATTCAACTCAAAAAAGGGCGTTGAGATTCATAAGTCAGTGTTTCATGCTCCAAGGAGCAGTCTTGTTCGAGTAGAACCATGAAGGGATTTATTTGAGGTGCGTAGGTAAGAATGAAGCAAACTAGATCATGGAATAGTTTCACGACAAATTTAGAACTTCTCATGGTGGAGGATTAGCCACAGCTCACCAAATCTTGAGGGCAGGATATTATTGGCTGACATTGTTCCACAACGCCCACAAGCATGTCAAAACCTACTATACCTGCCAAGTAGCCACTGTGAGAGAAAGGAATGCTTCCATGCCTCTTTAGCCTATGTTCAAAGTAAGACCTTTCACCAAATGGGGACTTAATTTTATTAGTATGATCAATCCACCTTCCTATGTGCAACATAGGCATATTCTGATTGTTACTGATTATTGCACTAGATGGTCTAAAGCTCATGCTTTAAAACATTGTACCATTGATGTTGTAATCAAGTTCTTAGAAGAAAATATCATTACCAGGTTTGGATGTCCTCATGCTTTAGTCTATGATAATGGTTCGGCATTTTCATCTTTAAAGTTTTCAAAATGGGCTTTCGATCATGGAATAACATTGAAATTCTCATCAAATTACTATCCTTAGGGCAATGGGTTAGCCAAATCCACGAACAAAAACTTGCTCAATGCAATCAAGAAACTGTTGGATAAGAATCCACAAGACTGGCACACACAACTAAAATTTTCTCTTTGGGCAAATCGGACTCATGTCAAGTCCTCTCTAGGAACGTCTCCTTACCATCTAGTTTATGGCCCAGATCCCATTTTTCCTATCCAACTAAGAATCCCAACTTTATAGTTCATGCAAGAGTACTTGGATGAAGATGAGAGAATTCAAGCTAGACTTTTGCAACTCTTGCACCTGGAAGAAAAAAGAGACATAGCCTTAGATAAATTCATGAAACACCAAGGGGTTGTGAAACACTGGTTTGATAGACAAGCAAAGATCAAAAAATTTCAAATCTCAAACTTAGTCTTGTACTGGGACAAAGCACATGAGAAGAGAGGTGAACATGACAAGTTTGACCACCTCTGGAAGGGTCCTTACCAAATTGTTGAGATACTAGGAGAGAATTCCTTCAAACTCAAGACTTTGACTGGAGAAGACATTCCACTGCCCATCAAAGGGCAGTTCCTGAAGCATTATTTCCAACCGTAAGTCCCTGCAGAGACTTACCCTGTACATAGTTAGAATAGTTTCACCTGTTTTGTTTTAGTTTAGTTTTTCTTTCCATAAGGTAGATGCTCTCTAGGTTTAGCTTAGGTTTTAGCTTTTGGTTTCTTTTTGCAGGACCTTGATCTACAAGGAGGTGTTGAACTTCTAAACACAATCTAGCACTTCCACCATGAAGCTCATTCCTTGGATAAACTACTCGTGAAATTGCCTGAATCCACAGGATAACTTCTCTTTAGCTTATCTTTGGTTAAGAATGGTACTTGACTCGAGAGTGGAATCATACATTACATCTTGACATGGATATCTTTGATTATACATTTAAAATGCTTAAATCTTTAAATGAACACTTCCTAGTTTTCCTTTGAGAAATTTGTGTCAAACGGATGGATTCATTGTGAACTCCATTGTTAATGTTTGGATAACATGCTGCTTGTTCTTGGAAAATAAATCAACTATTTAGAATGACTTGAAGTATGTTGAGATCTTATACTTTACACACTAAGAAATTTGGAAGTAACTCAAAGAGACTCTGTGATCTTACATTAAGTATAAAATCCATGGTCCACCTTTTTCGCCATCGGAATTCCACACCCAACTAGCTGAGTTATCAACGTAACCTGTGTCATCAAAAAGCATATGTTGTAGGGGTAGCGGTACTACATTGTACTCTACCAAATTCTAGTTTAATGGATAATTAAAAGGGAGAAAGGAAAAGGAAAAAGCACTCAATCACACACTATAACTTGGTTAGATGGACAATCAAGCAATCTCTATCGGGGCTATGGATGCTCACTGGCAGTGGGGCTTTGCTTGAGTGGAATTACGAGACAAACCCATCAGGGCTATAAATGCTCGTTGGCAGCAGGGCAATGTCCAGGTAGTTCAGGAGGTGCGTACTAATCATGTAGCTTAATGTAAAGGAACTTTGATGACCCTAGTTGCTTACAGATGGGAATGAATACAATTGCACACACTGGGATCTTCAGGTTATGAATGGTTGTACTAACCCTTTGATTTTGAAACTTCGACTGAGTATTCATGTTTATTTGACTTAACGTGTGGGTGTGCATAGGGATGTTTGAAGTTGTGACTCTTGTTTATCATTAGAACACTTGAAGAACTTTAAAAGGAAAATGTTTATTTAATGCAACAACAAAGATGGATGTCTTGATATAATCTATGGCTCTTTTCTCCTTTTAATTATATTTCTTAACTGATAGATGGTCTTGAGGAAGTTATATTGTTGATCTCAAGTTTTGAGTGGACCTTTTATCCTTGGAGTGTTCAGCGAACATTCCTGAACATTCCTTCCATGGAGTCACCAAATATTGTGACCATTTTACAACATCTCCCCATTGCAAATGGGATCCCCCCTCTTTTTGACTTGGCTTGTAGTTTTTTTCTCTGATCCCACAGTTTCTAGCATGATTTTAGTTTAAGACCAGAGGTGAAGTCCTAGTGCAGTTAGCTCACTAATACTTGGGGAAGTAAAAAATGAAGGATGCCTCTGCATAGGTTTGAAACCCTAATAGGAAAACCTAGCTAGTCCAGGACAGTGATTCATCTTGCCAAGGGGTATGAACTCTCTCACCATCTCACTCCCAGCATGGAGCCCCATTCCAAGCTGACAACCTTAATCTAGTGAGTACAATCTAGAGGATGTCATTTCTGATCCTGCTCCAGGACTCATCCCCAAGTCCTAAGGCCATGACTTGGAGGAAATTTAGTGAATAGGGTTTCCAAGACTTAGACGGATTTCAAAAGATGAATCCAATTCCATTCCAAGACCCATTCTAAAAAAACTGCAACTTGGTTCATAGAACAATTCCTTATTGTCAGGAATCCAGTTCAAGGTGGAATTTGCACTAGAATTCCTAGGAGGAAATTCCTGAACACCTTGGAAAGTGTGACCTAGAATCCAAAATCCTGTTGGTACTAAAATTTGTGACCTGGAGAATTCTTCCCTGACCAGGTGGAATTTGTGCCACAAGGTAAAAATCCTATTCTAGGTGGAATTTGCACCACAAGGAGAAAATCATGTTCTAGGTGGAATTTGCGCCCTCAGTCAGGAATCTAGTTCCTACTGGAATTTGCGACCTCAGTAGGAATCCAGTTCCTACTGGAAAATGCAATTTGGAGGAAAAATCCCTAAGCCTATGGAAAGTGCACCCTATCCTGCAGATCATTCTAGAGTGTCTAATCCTTGATCAAATATTGAAACTCCTTCAACTAAAATATGCAAAAGTCCTCTCCATAGCATGGAATTCCATGGCAAGTGAAAGAGTTCTTGTCAAAATCTCAAAAACACTTGTCATCCAATAGACCCCTGGGGCTCATCATTTCCAGGGTGCAAATTCCTGCACCACCTAGAATTTGTGCCAAGGGGAAAATCTAGACCCAGGTGGAATATGCACTCTAGGAGGAAAATCATGTTCCCTCTAGAAAATGTGACCCAAGTGGAAAATCTAGTTCCTACTCGAATATGCGCCCTAGGAGGAAAATCATGTTCCCTCTGGAAAATGTGACCTAAAGTTTGAAAATTCCCAGAGGAATTTGAAAGGTGCATCTAATACTGGATTTCATTTCAAAATACTGAATCTTTGATCAATGTCAAAAGTCCATCCTTGCAAAGTTCCCTGACAAAATGATGAGTCCTTAACAGAATCCATGAGTTCCTGTCCCAAGTGGAAAATTAAGTTCCTACTAGAATATGCGCCCAGTCTGAGGAAGAAATTCCAAAGCACAAATTCCTCCACCTGGTGAAAAATACAACCTAGAGAAAATTCCTTCACCTGGTGAAATCTCCACCCAAGGTAGAAATCTAGCTGATACTAAAATTTCTGCCATAAGTGAAAAAATCTAGTTGGTACTAAAATTTGCTCCATAAGTGAAAAAATCTGGTTGGTATTGAAATTTGCACCATAAGTGAAAAATCCAGGTCAGTCTGGAAAATGTGCTCAGAAGTGAAAAATCTAGTTGATAAGGGAAAATGCACCCTAGGAGGAAAATCTAGTTGCATCTGGAATTTGCGACAAAGGATAAGTGATTCCTTGCCCATTAGGAATCCCTGACCCCATCCAAATTGCGCACAAGGAAATGAAGAATCCCTGACAATGTGAAATCCCTAACTACCCCAAAATTGTGCCACCACCTGGAGGAAAAGACAAAACTTAGGTCGGCCAGAGTTATGGTAGTTAAGAGTTTTAAATAAGGCAAAAAGCAAGTCAGCCTATCTTGGTCAGCCAAGTGGCAAGGAGGAGCTTGAGCACCTATATGAGGGGGGCGCCCAAGCTCATTTCTACCATTCCAACTCAAATCCAAAATAATAAAGTAGGTTTCAGCTCCAAGAAAAGGCAGAAGTAAGCATTCCAAGGCAGATTTCAGCACAAGAAAACCAGATTTCACCATTTGAAGGTAAAATTTTATCAAGGAAGAACTAGATTTTATCATTTCCAAGGCAAAATCCACCATAGAAGTAGAATTTTCTGAACGATAAAAGCAAATTTCTACAGTCCAAGGACATAATTTATCATTCCAAGACAAGTTTCTTCATAAAGACTAGAAATTTCTGAAGGTGAAGGGCAGATTTCTTGGTAGGAATCCATTAGAAGTTTAGAAATTCCTACACAAAATTTAGAAACACATTCAAAAATTAGGAAATTCATCATAAAATCAAAAATCTTCTTGAAAATCACAATTTTAGGACAGGTTTGGGCAAGTAAGACATATGTTTCTTTTCACCTAAAATATTCTTATTCTTTTTTTCCTATGCATTGGCTTTAGGATTTTTAGTCCCACATGCATAAATTCATTGTACTTGCTTCTCATGTTGGGAATAAAGTCCCTCAACCTACCTTTACTCTTACTTCTCAAACCTTATACTTTGTATTCTTTTTGTGACTCCACAGGTACATGGCAAGCACCAAGACCAATTCTTCAAGACAAGCTCAAATGCGGAATGTCCTCAAGGGAACACTTCTAGAGTCCAGGATCGTCTCAAAATGAGGGAACATTAGAGATAACAACATCCACCCCTCAAGCATGGAGGAAATTAGGAAGCAAATGTATGGAGTAGATGGACACTCTCCATCCCAACTCGTAGAAAAGCTAGTTTGAAATGGAATTGTGCCAGCCACATGTTTCCCACCTACCATTCCTTGTTCTGAGTTGATTGTGGAGTGTTTCATGCACTATGATCCTAAACGTTGGATGATTGTAGACCGAGATGACACCGTGATAGCCTACTTCTCTAAGGAGGAGATTACCGAGGCATTCAACATTCCTGTCTATAGCCCCATCGAGTACACAAGCAATGAGGAAGCATCTGACATGTTTAAGGCCGATCCTGCAACCTATTTAGGAATCATCAACAATTCTTGGATGCAGAAGAAGAGACCTCACCATTCCAAGCTGCCTAAGGGACTCCTCAAATCTGACTTCAAGCAAGAGCATGGAGTCCTCGTCGTCATGCTGAATAGGATCATGGGAAGTCCTCATTCCTCAACCTTTGAGCCATGGATGTTCTACTACATTGAGGAGGTCACTACAGGAATGAAGATGATAGATTGGGCTTAGATCCTTAGTGATAGCATTGATGAACAGTTTCAGAATCTAGAGGATTTGAAGGCATTCTACATGAGTTTCTATGTAATTTACATGCTAGCGAGGAACAATAGATACATGGGACTTTCATGGAAGGGACGCGTAGAGAATTCCAAAGGACAAGTTAGAGTCTATGACTATTATTCACAGCTCCATCTCTAGAACATAGCCCATTTCAGAAGATATAATGGCACATTCACCATGCACATCACAAGAACCCTTCAAGGAGGCACTCACTAGAGGTTGTCACCCGAGTCCAAGTAGTTGATCAAGACATATGGCTCCTGGTACATCTAATTTCTGAAGTTCACATACATCCGAGTGCAAGGATTCTCTGCCTTCCCGTATAGACTGCTAAGATATCCTTCGGATAAGATGGTCCTATTGGAATTAACAAGACAACTCTCGACATATGACAAAGTTTAGAAGAAGAAGAAGAAGGCTGGGATAGCTTACCCAATCTAGATGGAGGATGCAGTTGAGGTAGGCCCATCCCTCCAAGCTGCAAAAAGATCTGAGGAGGAACTACAGTTGTTCAACCTGGTGACCCATTCCTCGCAGGGAAACTTTGACCCATTCAATACCACCCAGGTTGCATGTGGAAGGAAGCATAGACACAAGGTACACCTGGAGGATCATTGGATGAATGCTGAGGATGACTTCAAGATTCAAAGGTGGATGTGTTCCTAGCTATCAGTGGACATGATCAGGGCAACCAAGGTCTTTTTAGTTCCAGATCAAGTTAAGGAAGACGGAAAGCAGGTCCAGCCTGCCTTCGAACAAGAAAAGGATAAATCTCTTCCACCACTGGTTTGGTCTGAGCCTGAGGTCACCCACTTGGATGAACTAATGGCACCCGTGCTGACAAGAACATAGAAGTGGATAAACTAATAGATGGAGAGATTACATAAGAAAGGCATCCGTCTGACCTATAATTTGATGGGAGATTTGGAGTCTCAGTCTTTCAAAGAGGACATGACTGAAGGAACACCTGTAAAGGAGCAAGGCATAGGGAGACATGAAGCAAGAAACATAACTATAGAGGATCTGCTGACAAAGAGAATAAAGGCTCAGAAGGAGTCTATCAGGAGGCCTGACTAGGAGGAGTAGAATGCGAGTAGACCTCATTCTGCCATCACTTCTTCCATTCAGGAGATTGATCTATTCTCCGATGACAATATGCAAATAGTTAAGGATAAAGGACCCATGGAGGAAGAAATGATCCAAAATGAGCAAACTGAGAAGGGAGACAATGAGTCCATGGATTCCTCCCGGGAACAGACTCCAAGCCTGGTTGTAGGAAATCATCCTAACCTTTCATCACGGAATCCGGTGGAGGTCTAACTTGAGGACATGCTTCATCACCCTGATCTGGAATTCCTAAACGAGGAGTTCAATTCCAGTGAAGTGCCAATATCCATACCACAAGTAGATCAGGAACCACATGAACCACTGAGGGAAGTCAATCTATCCACAAGACCCAAGTGGCTGCAAGATAAATTGAAGAAGTTAGTCAAGAAGAATGATCCTTCTGTCAAACTTGGGAACTTCCTGGCTAGAATAGGAAAATTCACAGACCTAAAGAAGACAAAAAAGTTTTCTAGGATCACTAGAGATGAATTAGGGTCTTACCAAGTAGAGATAGCAGTTCCAAGGGTGGATGAGGCAAAAGAAGACATTAGTCCTAAAGATTTTGACGTACTGATGGTTGATCTTGGACCAACTACAAAAGGATAGGAGATGGAGGAACTAGAAGATTTTGTTTCCACCATCAGAGAAAGGTTGAGGAAGAAGGAAGAAAAGAAGAACTAGCTAAAGAGGGAGAATGAAGAATTAAGGCATTATATCCAGTATCTCATGGGCCCATTACAGTCTTCCCAAGGAGTGATAGCCCAACTTGCAAGCATAACCAGGGATTCATTAGCAGAGTTCGAAGTGTTGAGAACAGTTGGTCATGCATCGAAGGAATGGTTGGGGAAGGTCTTGGATAGAGATCATAAGTTTATAGAGGACCTCGTCCAGGTGAACAAGAGAGTTGCTGCACTCATGGATAGGACTCAAGCAATTTTGGAAGTCTGTCAGCAATTCACTGTTGTTCAGGAGGAAACCAAACCAAGACTGAAGGCACTAATGAACACTCCAAAGTAGGACTTGGTTCGAGACAAGATAATACAGGCAAATTTAGTCTATGATTTCCTCAGTTGGTACTCTGCCTTGGCCATGAAGAGGGGTAACCTTGAGAAGATTGAGAGTGACACTACCCAGACCCACACCATGTTGAGGGAAATCCAGAACAAAATCCTTGTGTCTATGGAGGCCTAGTTTGATCTAGAGGTAGCATAGGATGGAGTCATTAACTTGGAGGAAATGAGAGGTAAGATGCATAACATATACTTCAGGGCTGATTATGCTACCCAGGGATCCCATCTTGAGGATATATCTTCATTCTTGATCTTCATGAACAGTATCCATGAGCTGAGGGTGGATTGGAAGAATATTCCCACTGCTTGTGCCACCACCTTGTTAGTCATGGAATTCAGGTTGGAGAACATGCCCAGTATCCCTATGGAGGATTTGGAAGTTGTCCTAACTAGGTTCATGGAAGAAGAGACTAAGGAGCAGGAGGAAGTTCCAGAGGAACAAGACTGTCCTATCTAGGAGTCCTAGTCAGCATGGACACCCAGGATAGGTGGCAGTCATCTACATGCATATTCTGGCAACCCCACCTACCACTTTTGGGGTTTTTGACCTGGGCACAATTTTCAAGGAAATAAGATTTCCTCTTCCCCCTATGTATTTTTCTTGCCTATATAAAGGCTAGGGCACCTCATTTGAGAGGGTCCTCTTTTTCATACATTTTTCTCATGCTCTTAGAGCACCTAGCTAGATAGTTTCAGTTTTGTATTACTCCATTCTTGGAGCAAAAAACTTTAAAGGATCAACAAGATTGTTGTAGAAGCATCTTCCAAATCAATAATATGAACATTGTGCATTGGTGTTTATAGAGTTCTTTGGATCATGACATGGTTTTTTTGTTTCCTTTCAAGCAAATCTTAAGCTCCAAGTGTTAAATTTTTTTCATTTCCATTTATCTTTTAGCCTTATTAGTTAGAATGGTGGAGATTGTTATTGTTGATGCATGATTGAAACTGATTGTTCATACCATTTATGAGTTGTGGCTTGCAAATCACAGTGTATGGTTAGTCTGAACTTATTTCAAGTCTTAACTTTGATTGTTTCTGCACATTTCAGTTCCATGTCCCTTATAGGAGTAGTCTGAAAATCCTTACTCCTCCTTAGAAGATAGCACCAACTCTGTCTAAGTTGTTTCCTCATGATGAAGCAGAGGCATGGTTCCAATTTCCATCCTCAATAGTAGTTCTCTCTATCGATTGGATTATTGAACCCTTACCCTTATCCTTCTTTTTGCATTTTCTTCAAATCTGCATAGGATTAGTTCATAGAGATCTTATTGATAAATTATTCCCCTATTTGAAGAGATAGAGCTTAGGAAGTCCAAACCTTTCCTATGCAAGGAGCCATAAAAATTTGAGCCTTTTCCTCTGCAATAGATTGAGAAATCCAAACCTTGCATCTGGAAATCCTAGTGAAATCCAAGTTTTCTCCTTCCCTGCAAAGAACACTAAGTCCCACACATAAGTCTCCCTCATGATTACTAGCAAATCACATCATTCCATAGAGATTTTCCCGTGCCCGTCAAGACTTGAAACAAAAGGAACCTTGGAACAGTCTCATTCGATCACCAAGTTTAGTGTTTAAGAATCTTTGTTCAAGAGAGGATAGAACGCTCTGTGCCTCTATCCTAATATTTGTGGTAGTCACAAAAACTACATCAACACTATGTACCAACTCCAGAAGCTATGTGGCCCATACTTTACCTTTATCAAATTTCTCCTTTGGATGCTTACCAAGAATGCATCATAGGCAAACTCCATCAGAAAATCAAATAGAAGGTAACCCTAAAACCATGTCCTATTGACTGAGCTGATGCAAGTAGCAGTAATTCAAGTTTCCAAACCGATGATGCCACATCTGAATGAGTGAGTAGTACTGTTGAAGGAGAGTGAGGAACAAAGTAAGAAAGCTAATACAGTCTAGAATGATGATCTATTTTTCCCATAGCAATTGTAGACCCATCATGCAACTCACTTATTACCACTTTGTCTAGAGTGAACTCAACCTACTTGTCAGATCCTGTGTGAGTGATCTGATAAATAGATAAGAGATTGGTTGATAAAGATGGAATGCAGAGAACATCCTGAAATATTCCTTCACCCATGTCAACAGACCCTCTCCCATGCACTTGAACATGAGTGTCATCACCCACGAGTATGGCAAGCATAGAGCATGGCTCTAAGGAGGCAAAACCATCCTATGAAGAAGCTATGTGGTGTGAAGCACCTGAGTCAATGATCCATGTATCAGGTTGTGAAGCAACTACAACTAGGGCCTTGCCCTTTCCTTTCCCCTTACTCTTTTTTGTGTCCTTTGAAGACTCTTTTGATGAACCTTGTTTGATAGAATCAGACATCTTGATATTGTTCTTCTTGAGAAGATGTGAGAGGTGATTAATTAGTTTCTTTAAACGCTTGTTCTCATCATGTCCAAGCCTCTTACAATAAGAACACTTGACCTTATCCTTCTTAGGTTGATCACCTTTTAATGAATAGGTATGATTAGCTACATTTGGAGTAGCAAGTTTCTGATCTTTCTTCTTCTCTCCTTGGTTCTTTTGTTTCTTATCCTATTTGCTTGACCCTTTCTATTCTTTTATGCCTTGATTTGCAACCAAGGCATGTGACTGAGAGGGTTTAATTGTACCCATGTGAACCAATTTATCTTGCTCCTTAGTGATTTCTATAGAAAACTCATCTAGAGAAGGCATTTTATGGTTAAAACCTAGGGCACTTTTTGTGGCATAAAAAGTAGAAAAAAACAAATAATAGTTCACACCAATCTTAGAAAGAATGCTTAAGATTAGTTGTTTGTCATCTTTTTCTATTTAACACTATTTCAACTACAATTTGATGGCCTTCAACTTTGTGAAGTCTTGTATGGTGTCAATATTTCCAAGACTCAATCCTATGAGTTCATTCTCCAATTGATGACCCCTTGATTCATCTTTCTTATAAAAGAGGTTTTCCAATGTGGTCCACATGTTATTGGGTGTTTTAGCAGTTTCAATATGAAAAAGTAAGTCAGGAGAGACTGACATAAATAGAGTACCAAAGGCTTCATCACATTTATTAAACCATTTTATCTTTTTTGCATCTTGTGTGGGTTTTGTTTCAAGTTCCATAGTAATCCAATGATATCCATGCCTTTTGAGCTAGATTGTCATCTCAGGTTTCCATTCAAAATAGTTATATGGTGTTAAAATAGGAATAGTTGAAGCATCCATTTGTGCAGAAAAGTAAACTAAAATGTAGAAAGAAAAGTGTGAAAAAAGACACATGAGACACCCCCTTTTTACTAGTTTCTAAAATGACCCCCCAGAAATTACAATTTTGGCACTTTATAATTAGTATGATTTACAATGCAAATATCAGATTTTTAGATTCTTACAAGGCCCAAAATGACCAAAAAACTGAAACTATAGATCAAGTACAACATGAGATCAAATTGAGAGCACTAATGCAAAGTACATAGAAAAATATGAACCCTGAAAAAATGACACCAAAAAAGGAGTCCATTTGAGCAAGTTATGGCTCCCGAAAGGTCTCAAAATGATAAATGTGTAGCAAATTATGAGAGAATCTTTAATTTCTAGAAATCTAGAGAGTTAATTCAAAAAACCAAGTATACCACTATAAAGAGTGCAAAATTTTACCCCAAATAAAAAAAATGTGCCTGAAAAGGCCTTCGTATGGCTGAGAATGGGCCCTCCGAAGTTAGCCTTCCAAACTTAAAAGCTCAATGGTGCGAAGAGGGAGAAAAATCAAAACCACCTTGTTGATGTTAACATGACGTCACCACAAATTTTTGCATAAAAGTCTCTAGTTTGGCCAAATTGCAAAATTTAATTGCAGTTAAACATATTTAATGGTAGTTTTATCTCTTACTAGATTTGGTGTGGATTCGGCTAAATTTGAGGTCTTTCTAGTTTGGTGGATCGCTAAAACTCCTACTAAATTTAGCTGGCTTAGCAGGGAGATGGTGGAGGGGTTTTGAGCTACAGAGGTGGTGTCAGGGTGGTGCACAGAGGCGGCAGAGAAGGGTGGTGGAACCTACTTGGGGCTACTCACAGGGGGCAGAGCCCCTCAGGCCAACCCCTACAGCGCTTAAAGCACTTTATATAGTACCTAAGGAACTTAAAAAAGTGCTTAGTGCTTTGAAGCTAGCGCTTAAGAGCACTTTTACCACAAGTGCTTAGCACTCTTTTTTTTATTTTTATTTTTGAAAAAATTTCCATGTGACCGTATTATACAATGTGCAGTATGGTCTAGAAGCAAAAAAAATTGCCTTAGAGGCCAACTTTTCTAAATTTGACTTTTAGATAGTTGATCTTTAGGTTTTTGGGCCTTCTGAGAGCAATGGCAAGGTCCGTTTGGGCTGAAAATGCTCTAATTTGATGGCTACCTCTAGGAACCTCTCTAAAAATCTTTGTAGCAATTAAGTCCTCCAATCTTTGATTTTGATGAAGCAAAAGCTAATCTTGACTTTTTTGAGCCTTCAGGACACTATAGAATGGATGAAAATGCCTCCAAGATTACCAAAAGAGCATGTTAGATTCCAAATCTCATATGAACACAAATATGCATACCAAAATAACATAGATACCTATTTTTCCTCTAAACTGTTCTGATTCTCTAGATCATTCGAGGATGCAAGAGAAGATCATACTGGGTTTTTGAGAAAAATATTAGCAATCTATTAGTCCCAAAGCTCTCAAATAATAGGATCACAAAAATGAACTAAACCAAACAAATAGGCTCTTATACCATGTTAGATTCTATGAGAAGTGAGAACTGAGCCAGGATTTGATGTTGGTCATAGATCACATACACTCTAGTCAAAAAATGATCGAAGATCAAAATAGCAAAATGGAGAGAGAATCCTAAAAGAGAAAATAAGAGACAACTGCAAGAGAATTTTGAGAATTCTCACATTACTCTCACTAACTAGTTACCAAACTAGTTAAGGTGAGAGGAGAATGTTGTATATATAGAAAATAAAGGGTAAATACATCCAATAGGTGTAATAACTCTAACTACCCAAAATAGATGGAAGTTTTACCTACTTGGTAAATGCCAAAACATGTGGCATAACTTCCTTAGGTCAAGACAGAAAAGAAGTTATGAGAGGTGGCACATAAAGTCAAAAGAGAGTGTGTAACCCAACTACCCCATAACCTACTCAGGTAAAGACATAATAGTTGTTATGAGAGGTGGCACAATAAGCCAAAAGGTGTGTAACTCAACTACCCTTATGTGGGAGAGAGTGACACATGTAGCTGATGTGTTTCACCATGTGTCCTCATATTAACCACATCTAATAAACCTAAGAAAGCTTAATAATGTGTAGGAAAAAGAAATATCCCTAAGGAAAATAAAAAAACCTACACTAACATAACCTTGATGGTTTAATTCAAAATATTGTAGTATTCAAGTTGACAAACAATAATCAATATGAGGGAAAGTTATTAAGTAATTCTACAACTACAATAGTATAATAAAATGAGTAAATATTAGATTTAAAACTAAATTACATACAAAATAGAATAAATGAAAAATTAATGTAATGGATTTAAAACTGTAGTGCCCCCTCGTTGTTAGCTTGTGATGGAGGTGGTTTTGCATTGCTCTCGGTCAGTCAGAGACAGTTGTTAATCATTCATTTCATTGATTCAGTTTTGAGACAGTTGAATTGTAGGTTATGATCTATATTTATCTGATGAATGATGTTTGACTGCTATATTTAGACATCTATTATGAGTTATGATGACATTATGAGTACTTCAGTTATGATGTGTTGAATAAGTTTAGTAATGGATTATTATTTACATGTTTTATTAGATTCGTAGATATCTGTTCTCGAATGTTATGATTATAATCTTATCCAAGAGCAGGGATGGTGTAGCATTACTCATTTTGAGTACCCTGCTGCGCCGTGATTCTCTAACTCTCTGCGTGTTGACATATACATACTTGATCGTATTTAATCAGTTGTTTGGATGCAGGCTGCAGGTACCGAACCTTGACTCCACCTGATATAGCAGGTTTGAGCAGGTTCTTTCACCAATGGATATTAGTGATGGGAGATAACACGAGGTCTAATCCACTAGGTCAGTCCTTGTCTTCTGTTGTGGTCTCAAGTCATGTTGGGACACTTGGTCTTTGCCTTGTTATGATTGGTTATCTTGTGTTGTGATGTTTAGTCAAGTCGTGTTTTATAATGTTTAAATTATGCTCCTATGTGGTTAGGAGATTCTTTAATGATCTAGTGGTAATTAATAATGCTCCTATTTTGTTATTAGATAATTATTGAATTAGCTTAAAAGCTTTGGATGACACATTGGCCATATACCAGCTTAACCTTGTCATTGTCTCTATGTTGAGATGAGTTTCAGATGCCATGTATTACCTCAGACACTGTTTGGTTGCTTGATTATTCTATCATTCTGTGAGTCAATTCCGTATGAATTTTGTGTTGAGTTAGTCTTTGTGGGTTGCAGTTGGATGTTTTGTTATTTGTAATTTTATTCGACATGGTGTTAGAAAATTGAGCTCCTGCCTTGCTTCTGTATGGTTTTCTCGAGAGGATTTTATAAGCCTTGGTCTTCTTTGGCTACTTCAAAGCATATAGTGTGATGACCATCGTGGGTCGGTCTATTACATTTTAATGATATGTTATGACCTATTGTAATGTTTGCAAGGTGTGTTGCTTTTAGTCCTTGTGCCTTTCATGTGTAGTCGTTTTGTGTTGTTACTGTCATAGTGGGAGGATCCTTGCACTGCTATTGTTGTTCTCGAATTGCTTCCTCAATTATGAGATAGTTGGTGAGGTAAATAATTAATTAGATTTGCCTTACCTAGTAATAAATTTAGTTTGGGTTTATTGTCAGTTTGCTTTATTTGATGTAAATGTATCAAAGCATAGCAATCTTGTTCCTTAAAATTAATTCATGGGATTAGCTGTGCCCTTCTTTGAATTCAGAATAAGTGTCTGTGGAGTGCTTGCATTTATCCCATGTGCTTGAAAGTAAAGTGGTTATAGTTCAAATTCATTCGTAGGGCTTTCGTTGCAAGATAATGTTATTTTCTCTGATTTCATTGTAAGAAGATAGAGTTAGTTGGGAATTAATAAAATAGTTAAATTTGGATATTCCTGTGTTAATTTATTATTAACCATAGATATTCGTTACTTTAGATTTTAGCAAGGAATAACATATCGAGCTTGAATTTGGCTTGTCAAGTATTTTGTTTATGAAATCTATATAGATATATATATATAATTTTCATACATCTCATTTTTTTAAAAATTTTGGTAGCTTGTCCAAGATCTCTCCCATCACGTGATGCTTTTCATATGTTTGCAGCATAAGAGAGGTGACACAATTTTGTAAATATTTACACAACATTTTAATGCCGCGCCATGTATTATGGCTACACGTCCATACTTGTAGGTGCACAATGTATGTTACTTGTTCCATGGCTCCTCATGTGTTGCGTAGTGTTTTCAGGCTTGTGCCATTTGATCTCATTGAATATTGTATTAGCCCTGCCCTATACAATGTTTATAGGGCTACTTCATTTGATCATGGTTGTACCATATCGAATATGGTTGTTCTCTGTTTTAACCTTCACACCCTATTCTCTGGCTACACAGTAGATTGTGAGAGGTGCAAGATTATTTAATGCTCCACATTCAAATGGATAGTGCCAAGGATTGCTTATGGGCATCTTGTTTTCATGGAAGGCACCAACATTTTGATTCTACTGTGCAAGGATTTGCCCAGCGCAATCCTTTTCAATGGCCTGCACCTTTTTACCTTTGGCAACACTGTAATTTTCATTTATTTGCTACACCATTTTATGGCTACGTGGAGTTTCTACAAGGTTGCTCCAAGCTCGTATGGTTATATGCAAAGTTTTATGTGATTGTTGTGCTAGAACTATTGCAATCTCCTCATGCTATGCCATGTTCTTTTTATGCCTTGTGAATCATTTCTTATTAATTTTGCATTATTCTATGGCCACTTCTCCCTCTTTTTATTGCCCTGTGCTATCCTTTCTGGACCCATGCCATGCTAAGATGAGTTCTGTAACATTTGATGCTGAGTCATCGACAAGCTAGCTAGAATACTTGCGCCATGTTTTTTTAAAAAACTTGCGCAATGTTCTTCTCTATATCAACGATGCTTTGCAAGCCTCAGAGTTTTCTATCGTTATTTACGCTGGATCCCATCTTGTCACATCACCTCAATTTTGACCAATAGTGCAACCTTTAGAGGAATATTTTGAGAACGGTGGGGGTGGGTTAGGAGTTTTGGGGGGGCGAAGATAAAAGGTTTTGGGAAATGGAGTTGCACCCATCGCAAGGAATGCTCCGATTTTGGCGTAGGTAGAAGGCGTGGGCAAGGGTCGTGGAAAAGGGGGACACACTTGCAGATTTCATGGATGAAAGTTTTGAAGCACTTGCAACGACAACAGTGGACAAAAGTGAGAGAAGTTGCGCAGGGAGAAGGCGGGTGCAACTGTGACACACCGAAAGTCGTTATCATTTGTGCAGTCCATGAGATGGCTTTTCTAGGTGAGTTATGACAACCCTTCTGGTGCTTCACCTGAGGATCCACCTTCACGTATTTGTCTGCAAGAGCTTATCCAACTGTGACTTGCATAAAACCCACCTTCCCATATGACTTGAGGGGGTGGGATGCAGTTGGCTTCATCAGCGCAGTGTGGAATTTGGAAGGTGATGTTTTTAGTCCTTCTCCGCAATGTGCCCTGTTCAATGAGAAGTCGGAGGTACGAAGGATCGGAGTAGCAACAGGTAAGGATATATTTGAGTCCTTGCTCAGGCAATGAATCTTTTTAGTGTTTAAACAAATTCATCCTACTCTCTCTGTATTCATTTTCGTAAAGCACCAACAGCAATGCACACATCAATGCTAGTTGTAGACTCCATTTGGGCATTGTTGGCATGAGTTAACCTGCGAATTTCATTTGGTTCATGCCCCTAACAATGCTTTGGGAAAATGCCCATTATCCTACAATCGCATCCAAATGTGGACTTCAAAGGATGCCATTTCCCTGTTCGCATTGCAAAAAAAAAAACTGGCAATTTGTAATATTTGATAAGCTTTCCCTACATTTTTTTTAAAGATGTGTTCAGTTTTTTCTTCATTGTAATTTGTTTTCTTTCTTTAGATGAGCAAAATAACTCAATAGTTTTTACCATTTATGTTCCTTTATTAAAATGCATAAACTTCAGTATAGTAATGAAAACCCTCCTATGCCTCCAGAAATTAATTGGAGGGGCGCACCTGTTGTTGTTGAAGCCATTGGAGATAGTATTAGGCTTATAGATTATCTTGAGCTAGTGTTAGGCCTGTAGGTTATCTTCACCCACAGGAAGTAGTCAAGATCTTGTTCATCTCTGGTTCTTACATTGTGGTGAAGATCTTGTTCATCTCTGGGTTCTTGCATTGTTCTGTGAGTTGAAAATGAGGTGGGTTTTCTTGTTCTTGGCAAACTTGGTGTTCTGTGGCTGTGGGAATGCACATAACATAACCAAGATTCTTAAAGGCATTCTGGAGTGCAGCACATTCATTAAATACCTGACCCAGACGAAGCTTGCCGATGAGATTAATAGTAGGATGACTATCACAGTCCTAGCACTAAGCAATGACGTCATGGTGGCCATCACCAGCCCCTCCCACTGGGTCTCTAGCATCAGCCCCTGTGACTGAAGGCCCTGCATCTGCTAAATCCAGCACTGGGTTTGTAGCTCCTGGCATCAATCTACTTGGTTGGATATAATCTGTCATGAGTCTTCTTTCATTGTTTTTAGTTGTAGGTGGTTGATGGTGGATACCTCTCATGTGGTGCTTGTAACTGTTGATAACTGAGAGGGGGGGGGTGAATCAGTTATCCTAATTATTTCCCTTATTTAACTTTCCTTTTAATTGAAGCAGCATAAAATCAAATACAAAACATAAACCATGAAATAAGAAACACATGACACAGTATTTTTGACGTGGAAACCCTGTTAAGGGAGAAAACCACGGGGTGATTAACCCAAGAATTATTCTCTGTTAGAAGAATAGGAAATTACAAAAATGGCACTTGCCAATTAGGGCTCACTGCCCGAGCACACTGCTCACAAGAGGCTCACTGCCTACAAGAAGACACACTGTCTTACAAAGTGATTAGAATCACAGTCTTGAACTGATTGGAAGCATCTGCATATGCTGGAGTTCAGTTCCGGTTAGGTTCAGTATACTGATCTGCTGCACTTCATCTTTCCTCTGTTCTTTAGTCTGCTGTCCTTTCACATACCGGATCTTTCTTGTTACTTCTGCTCTACTCTGGACTTGTTCGCATATCCTCACATACATTCACACCTTTTACCACTAAATCCATCCTCTATATATATCCGCACAAGTACTTTCATCATCTTTTTAGTCGGCATCCGGAACAGTCTAGTTTCTTACAAACTTAGTTCTGTCGGCTGAATCCATGCTCACCAAGCAATGCGGATCAAGTGTATACTTGTAGATATCATCAATTATGTCGGCCAAACATGATTCATGCCTCCACAACCTTTATCATCATCTGTAACACATCCGGAAAGTAGTCTGATACTCTGTCAGTCAGTTCTTCCTCTGTTTTCACTGTCTCTCAGGAATCCGGTACTCAACTATTCATATCTTTTTCCTTGTCCAACTCCGGAGGCTAAATCCTTGGAATATATCACTCAAGATAGTCCTCTTGACTTCCCCAGATCCGCACTGCACCAAGACACTTCCTCTGAGAGAACCGGACCAATCTGTCGGACCTTGCCACATGCTCTGTTCTTGTTCACCGGACCACAACAATCTTCAATCTGACTTCCGGTAGAGACATATCATGACTTGCGGATATGTGGGATGACCTTTGTTGCCATCAATGACAACAACCATGAATCCATATAGTGTCTCTTGCCAACAATCTCCCCCTTTGGCATTGATGGCAACACTTAGTGAAAAATGACTAAGTGTTTACACTATGCTCCCCCTCTGCCGATGCTCTGTCTTTATATACAATTTCCGGAACTCCCCCTGAGTTGGATTCCTCATTTTTCACTGCTCCTCACTCCCCCTTTGACATCAATGGCAAAGGGTAGGGTCCGCACACCAAAATTTTCAAAAATTTTCTATATATAGCCGCATATTTACATACTCACATATACTGCAGAATGTCTGCAAAGGATGTCTGCAGTTGAACCATTTCAGTAGCCCAACTTAGCTTCATTCTGTCCAAGATTGAAATGTGACCACTCAACAAAAATGCAAAAGCTTCTGCCCGCCTGAGATCTGTCGGATCTTTTGTATGGGCGGTGGTCTGGGCATCACTGATGGCCTCATGCATAGTTTCCAACTTAGGGACTATAATCCTTCTAAGTTCTCCCATCCGGTTGGTAATGTTCTTCCTCTCCTTCTCAAGATTCTTTATTTCATTCAAGACTGCAATAGTCTGACATTCTTGATTTATTATAGAGGAAGAGAGAGGATCAAAACTTTGAGATAAGCTTTGAAGCTTGTCCTGTTCCTCTTTTATTTTCTTGTCAATTGCTGCTGTTGCCTTTGACCAAGATATACAAAATTTGTAGATGTCACCGCCATCCTTAAGAGCATTTTCTAAGCTCTTTATTCCAATGCTTACAATCTTCCTATCCTTAGAGATTAAATCTAATATTTCAGAAAATCTCTTATCCAAAAATTCCTTCCGGACCTTGTCTTCAGCTGATTTTTCTAGAGAATTAAAATGTGTATCAATACTGCTGACTAAGGTTTTTAGATTACCGGAAGTGGAGGCTGTCGGATCTATTTGGATTGATGGCATGATCTTTACAAGTACTCCGGAAGCAGCCTCTATCAACTCACAGTCTTCCATATGAGACTTCAGGAGCTTTTCATTTGCCTTGGCATTTGCAAATGAAGCTATCTTCATTGTTTGTACCAGAGAGAGAGAGTCAAAATCAAATGGACCTTTTAGAAGCTCCGGTTCATCAATCTCTAGAGTTTCTTTGCTCAAAAATTGTTGAACAGTTTGTGCAGTGTCTCTTGCCGGAGACAGATGTTTCTTTTCTTCTGCAGTCTTAGAACTGTCAACCTCTTTGTCTGTCACCACTGCTTCCTTCTCCTGCAATTGCTCTTCTTCTTTGGATCCGGAGACTGTAGGGGAAACCGGAGGAGAGATGCTTGCTTGTTCATGGGTCACTTCTTCTGGAGCAGAGGGTCCCAAGTCCTCACTTGTCTGTTCAGGGCTCACTTCTTCCGGAACAGAAGATTCCAAGTCAGCAACTGTTTCTGCACCTAAGTCCTCTACAACAGGAAGATTGAACCTTTTGAAGGCCTTCCGGAGGATCTCCTCTGTCTCTTGTGCCACTTTGTCAGTCTCACCAAGCATGAGCTGATTCATCCTGGCTTTACTTCTGAACTCATTTCTGCAGTCCTTGAAGATCATGTTCATTGTCTTGGGATCAATTTGAGGATATAGCTGAATAGCTATCTGCTCCCGGATCTCAAGATCTTTGGCATGCGCATTATTCTTTCTTACTTCCATTTCCTTCTCTAGGCTTTTAGGAATGAGAGATATGATCTCAATGAAAGCCTTATTGTATGTGTTCAGATATTTAACTGTGGCTTCCTGCAGAGTCTTTTGGTCTGCCTCACTGAAGTCATCATAGGATTCAGTCATTGGTTGAAGGTTTCCATCCACCGTGACCGACTTGATTATGCTCTCTAGTGACAGAGTGGGCTTTTCAACAGTTACCTCTGCCATTTCCTCCTTGTCTTGGCCTGTGGAGGGCTTACCGGATCCTTTCTTTTTCTGTTTCTTTACTTCTCTTACTCCTTCATCTGATTCTGTCTCCTCTTCATCCTTTTGGCTTTCATAAGCCCTTGATGCTTTTGTCTTGGATCTTTTACCGGATGCCTGGACTTCCGGTTTTGAGCTTTTGGTTGTGGAAGGTGCAGATCTCTTTGATGATCTGGTCCGGGTGGGGGTTTCAACCGGAGCACTTTCTTTGCTTTTCTCTTCTTCCTCAGCCTTTCTCCTCTTTTCCCGGCTGGCATCAAGTGCCTCTTTTGAGATGCCTAGGCCTTGAGCAATGTGCTCTACTTCTTTTCTCACTTTTCTTTTAATCTCAGGTTCCCTGAGTTCTACATGTAATTTCACGCTCAGCTCCTCAAAGGTTCCAAACCTTTCTACCTTAGGATCTTTGGGCTGACTTAGCATGTGTTGAACATGCAGCTCTACTATCTGTTCATCAACTTCATACCCCATGGGCATGATCCAGACAGTCCTTGGCTCCACTGCCTCCATTAGGCACTGATCAGTGTCAACCATAAAACATACTGAGTCCTTGTATTTCTCAATGAGAGACTGGGGAATTCTCTCTCTTGCTTGCATCATGCTCTGAAAGTTTTTGAAGTATCCCCATAGAGCTGTATTTCTCGCTTTTGCATCCCCAAGTCCATGCAAATAGTCTCTTATCTGGACTGCAACAGGTTTGTCATTCTGCCATACCCATCCACTTGTTCCGGGTAGCTCATTCATGAAGTAAAAGAAGAGACATACAATGAGAGTACCATACTTAAAGGAGTTCTTCTTGTCTTTCTTGATTTTCTGTACATTTTCCATCAATTGGCTTAGTAGTAGTTCACAAAGATCATAATCTGCATTCTTTCTTAGCATTTCATATGCTGTGTATATTGCAGTTCCGGATACAGAATTCTCCCTGCTGGAGTGATAGATCTTGTATCCTATGATCATTGATGCATATTTGATATCCGGATCCGAAATATCTTCAATGGTCATTGCTCTCTTATCATATTTTGATCCGGTGGCTTCAGTTACAACGTTGTTCTTGACAGATTTGAGGATAGGTACCCCCCCGGAAGAGTATAGACCAGTTACTGCTCTAATTGCTTCTTTTGTGATCTTGCAGGGTCTATCTAGCCAAAGGAAGTTGTCATGCATCCTGCTCAGTACATACCGGACCCATTCATCTTCTTCAAAGCTAGGGAAATGAATGAATTGCTCAAATTGTTTCTTCTGGATACCCTTATACTCTGGTTTGAGCTCAAAAGCATTGTCTATCAGTTGCTTGTGATAGAGGTCTCTTAATTTGAATTCCCCAAATTCCTCAATGTTTGCGTGTATGTAAACCCTAATATCTTCAGTATGTAAGACTCCGTGGGGAACACTAGAGAAGGCTCCTAGTGGATCTACCTCCAACGATTTGTAGGGATGTTTCTTGAATGAGGGGCGAGGTCTATCAGAGATCTTAACTATGTTTGGAGTAGCCATTCTTCAAAGATTTGCAGTGAGGCAATGAAAAACGAAGAATACCTTATGCGCCTTCGGTTTGCACGGAGTGGTTGGATTGATTTCTTTATGCAATAGCTTCGGCAGGAGATCCTTGGTGTGCTTGATGATCCTTGTTGCAGAGCTCCACTATTCGCTTCTTCTCAAGTGTAGAATGAGCAGATAACTTTTGAGAAATCCCTTATATTGCTCCGCAAACCCTAATATCTGTCTGCAATAAATGCTTCACCTGCATTATTCCGGTTTACCATGTCTGGACAGCTTGGAGTATCCCGGATTAGTCCTGATCACTGAATATCATCCGGATCTTTAAATCATGAATAAATCTAGGTAACATATTACAAGAACATCCCAAACACTTTGTTCAATCCGCAAGACAAGATCGTGCACTTCCGGATCTCTCCGGACCTTTTTGTAATCCTTTATCATACCGGAGCACCTCCCTGAACAGGTCTAACTTAATCGAACACAGCTTCTTCATAACTCCATGCGGACCTCTGAAAACTTGACTGAAGCATCTCAGGACTTATATCTATAAACCCTTTAATCCGCATCTTGTGCCACATCCGGCACAACTTGTTTGGCTGGGGGAACAGAATCTTCTTTGAGTCTCCCCCTGAGCCTGAGCTCACTTTTTAATTTCCGGAAGAAATATCAGCACCAGAATCTGGTGCGGATCCAACCTCTACATTCTCTGAGCTTTTCTTCACCCAAATCTTGCTCATCTGATTCCTAACTTCATCCGCATTCATCTTTTGTTTACCCTTGTCTTGATTCTGATTATACACCGGACCTCTTTTGTCCTGATTCTTGTTTCTGCAGACTTTAGCATTATGACCGGACCTATTGCAGATTTGACAAATAACATTTCTTTGCATATTTAACTGATATCCCCTTGATCTGCATTGATTAGCCATATGACCTACTCTATTGCATGTAAAGCATCTACCTTTGAATGATTTGTTTACTTGCATAATTCTGCATTCATGGGATTTGTGTCCATACCTTTTGCAGTTGAAGCACTGTCCGGAGAAGGATGAATTAATCTGATTCATTCTCATTCTGCATTGATTAGCTTTGTGACCAAAATGGTTGCAGCTGTGGCAGTATCCATTGAAGGATGGATATTTTTGAGCATTTGGCTGTCTTACCGGAGGTCTTCTAGGCCTGCTCCTTGGATTTTCTGATCCAAGATTCTTCTGACCGGATCCGGAGCTTTCTCCTTTCTCATATCCCAAGCCATACTTGTCATCTGTCCTCTTTTGACTTCCAAGAAGAACTTCAAGTTGAGCAGAACTTATCTTGAATTTCTCTTTATATTCATTTGCTGTTTGAAGGTCTCTTTTGAGAGAGGCAATTTGATCCTCAAGTTTTCCTTCATTATCTTTGGAATCTTCAAGATCAGATTCAAGGTGTCTGATAATCCTGTCCATCTGGTGGCATTCTTCTGATTTTTCCTTAAGAGATTGTTTTAGATTGTCTTCAGCCTTTCTTTTTTCTTCAATCTCTTGAGTGAACTTTATAGTTCCTGATTCCATTTCATGTCTTAACATGATGACTTCTTTTGATAACTTTTCACATAACTTGGTTTGCTCAGTCAATTCTTCATTTGTATTGCTTTCTTCACTTTGTCTTGCCAACTGTTGGAGCAGCTCCTTTCTCTTTTTCATAGAGAGACTTAATTTGTCTTTTAATTCCCTCATGAATTCATCAGCCTGTTTGAGTCTTTCTCTTAATTCACTGACTTCAGAATTTGACTGTTCAAGATCCTCAAGGGCAGTCTTGAGTTGCTCCTTTAAACCATATGCATCCATTTGAAATCCCAGATCTTCCTCAAGCTGTTAGGCTCTATTAGGAGGAACTTGGCTCTGATACCAATTGTTGATAACTGAGAGGGGGGGGTGAATCAGTTATCCTAATTATTTCCCTTATTTAACTTTCCTTTTAATTGAAGCAGCATAAAATCAAATACAAAACATAAACCATGAAATAAGAAACACATGACACAGTATTTTTGACGTGGAAACCCTGTTAAGGGAGAAAACCACGGGGTGATTAACCCAAGAATTATTCTCTGTTAGAAGAATAGGAAATTACAAAAATGGCACTTGCCAATTAGGGCTCACTGCCCGAGCACACTGCTCACAAGAGGCTCACTGCCTACAAGAAGACACACTGTCTTACAAAGTGATTAGAATCACAGTCTTGAACTGATTGGAAGCATCTGCATATGCTGGAGTTCAGTTCCGGTTAGGTTCAGTATACTGATCTGCTGCACTTCATCTTTCCTCTGTTCTTTAGTCTGCTGTCCTTTCACATACCGGATCTTTCTTGTTACTTCTGCTCTACTCTGGACTTGTTCGCATATCCTCACATACATTCACACCTTTTACCACTAAATCCATCCTCTATATATATCCGCACAAGTACTTTCATCATCTTTTTAGTCGGCATCCGGAACAGTCTAGTTTCTTACAAACTTAGTTCTGTCGGCTGAATCCATGCTCACCAAGCAATGCGGATCAAGTGTATACTTGTAGATATCATCAATTATGTCGGCCAAACATGATTCATGCCTCCGCAACCTTTATCATCATCTGTAACACATCCGGAAAGTAGTCTGATACTCTGTCAGTCAGTTCTTCCTCTGTTTTCACTGTCTCTCAGGAATCCGGTACTCAACTATTCATATCTTTTTCCTTGTCCAACTCCGGAGGCTAAATCCTTGGAATATATCACTCAAGATAGTCCTCTTGACTTCCCCAGATCCGCACTGCACCAAGACACTTCCTCTGAGAGAACCGGACCAATCTGTCGGACCTTGCCACATGCTCTGTTCTTGTTCACCGGACCACAACAATCTTCAATCTGACTTCCGGTAGAGACATATCATGACTTGCGGATATGTGGGATGACCTTTGTTGCCATCAATGACAACAACCATGAATCCATATAGTGTCTCTTGCCAACAGTAACCATGTGGACAGGTGCTGTCTAGTATCTACAATATTTGGAATTGTCTTATAATTCTACTCTTATAGAATTCATTTTGTTTTATTGTGGTTGCTATCAAGCCTAAATACTACGGTGCTAAATTGTTTCTCTCACAGATCTTGTGAGATTCATTTTCTAACAATCTCTGTCTGTAGTAGAGGAGGGATGTTTGCCTCTTGTTGAAGTAGATATGCCTTTTAGTGTTTATCGGAATCGACATTGTATTTATCATGGTTATTATTGAAATTGATTACATATTGGTGACTTTTATATTTAGGTTACTGCTAAGGCTGGTGCTACAAAAATTCACATTTTCCTTGTCTTTGTATTCAAACAGAGTCTAAATTCACAAGCAATGGTTTTGAGTCACATTCCCTGTTCAATCGGCAGGCATTGTGAATCATGCAGATGGCTCCTCGAAAAACGTTCTTGTTTTTGTGTTTTACTTTTTTCTGTCATTCCAAGCCGAGTTTCAGAAAGGGTTATAAATTGGAAAATGGTTTATTTGGCATCCTAAAAGCAGTGAATGACAAAAGGGGCTATAAATTAAAAGTTGAGAGTTATTTACAGTTGTCTAATGTAACAACGAAGATATCTGGTCAGTCTACTCTTTTGAAATGATTTTTTTATCCAGCTCTTATTTTGAAAATGAGATTTACATTTAACTCCTTAGATTATGTGATGATTTGAGGATTGAACCCTATTGTTTCGAATCATTCTTTATAGATCTGGATATTTTATGATATTTCATACATAATAGTTTATGAATAATCTACTTAATATTCAGTGCATCTCATCTATTGTATCTCATATGTTGGACTAACTGTCACACCTCCTCTTGGAATTCATTTCATGGACTAACTGTCACACCTCCTCTTTCTTTGATTAGTGTGTTGTCTATGTTATCTTCCTATTACAGCTACTGCTTGCTACTTACATTTGCATTTTTGGAGAGGGTGACTATATTTATAGAGATTCGAATACAAAATCATGTGTTATAGTGTATAGATATATTTTATCGTGAAAGAGATGGAAGATTTAAGATAAATTAGTTGTTTATTAAATATATGAGTACCCTTTTATTTTTAAATTATTAGGCTGGTTCTATTTTATCACTTTGAGCATTCTCTTACATAAAGTCATTTTTGTTCTGTATTCAACTTTACCCAAGCTCCTTTCTCACCCTCCTACCCTTCATCAATTTTCTCACATTTACTGCATCAATCTGCAAGTTAGCCACTACAAACATATTTGACAACAACACATAGGTTGAAGAATCATGTGGTTCCAATTCAAGAGCACATTTTGCTACATGTTAGCCCAGCTCTATGTTGCAAGTGGTCAAGTTTGTGTTCCAAGGCTAGGATGATTATGGTTTTAATTCAGTTAATGTTATAGTTTATGTCTCTTGTCCATGTATGGAGGTTCTGGTTGTACATGCATGGAAGAATGTTGCAATTGGCCTATTTTCATTTCTTAGTTTGAGTCTCTTGTTGCAATCAGGTGTCAAGTGTTAAACCTTGGTTTCCATTTTTGGATGAGGAACTTCTATGTGATATAGTGTCTGTGTACCTAACTCCAGAGGGGTAGTTCTTGGCTTGGGTTCAAAATTATAGCATTGGGTCCTTTGGATTTTTGTGCCCTATAATGAATGGGGAATGGCCCTTGGATATAGTACTTGGTTCTTAATGGTTTTGCTTCATTTTGAAGAGATTATGGATTTCTTGTTGTGGACTAGTGAATGGCATGTGTTATGGCCCAGATTTGATTTGTGACTTTTATACCTATATGTTGTGGTATGTATGTTTGACCCAAGAATGCTAAGGGAGTGGCTTTCATGGTGGGGTCGGTGCCTAGTAAGAGGACGCTTGGGTAACCCCATGGAAGTTGTAAGTATGTGGAAAATTTAATAACTTAATCAAGAGGGGTGGGAAAATTAAAACACTTAACAAGATAAGTAATAGACCTCACCCATGCCTTGAGTGCTCTCACAGGCTAAGGATGGGATGAGAAGGCCTGGTTGGCAAGGTCGACCTCCTCCTCTCCATGAGAGGACCTGTCAGCTCTACATGTGTCACCCTATGGGGCCGGTGCCTAGAGAGAGGCTGCCAGGGTAACCATAGATGGGGGCCGGCTTCTGGTGATAGATAGCTTGGGTAACCCATGTTAGGACCATGCGATGACACTCTCCTTATGTAGTTCTTTTGTTTCTTGGTGGTACCTCTGGAGTGATGTCTTGGCTTATGCAGTTCTACTGATTCTTGGTGGTACCTCTAGAGTGATGTCTTGGCTTATGCAGCTCTATTGATTCTTGATGGTACCTCTGGAGTGATGTCTTGGCTTATGTAGTTCTATTGATTCTTGGTGGTACCTCTGGAGTGATGCCTTGACTTGTGATGTTATGTTGATATGGTTGGTTGTGTCAAGTTAGTTGCTGTTCATTTATTTTGGATGTTGTTTCTTGGCTTAGTGGAATCCTCGTCGTTATCTCCTAGCTCGGAGGGGTGGGCCTCAGGGTTCCACATGGTTGGGTGGTAAGAGCTATCCATTGGTCCTTTTTGGAGATATGGTTCGAGTTCTGCACAGAGGTGTTCCAGATCCAGTTTGCTTTCCTCCTTCAGAGTTGTATGCTTTCTTATGTATTCTTTTGTAAAACAACATGATCAGTCTTATAATCTTGTAATCATGTAATCCTATACTGAGACTCTGTAATTAATCTATTCTGCTTCAGTGAAAGTTATTTGTATCTGTTTTAGCAGTGTAATGGTTATTGCTTCTGTAGTTTTATTTTCTGTCATTAATGCAGTTATGTTGCCCTAGGGTTGTTAGAAGAGTAATTTCATTTATACGGTGTAATATGATATGTTTGGTTACTACTTTGCACTATCTTGCTTTCAAAAAAAAAATTATTTCTGTAATTTTTGCACTTTTAGTCTAGCACTCTAGGGTTACATGACGGGGCATTACAAAAACTCTATTACAAATAAGTGAAAATCCAACCTCAATGAGAAAATAGTGATATGTGCACTTTTCTTCTAAACATATATTAATAAAATATATAACCATACTTTAACATATATAATTATAACACTCTACTTAAACATCATTTACTTCAATGGTTAAATAGTAAGTAACAATTTCACACCTCATCTACATAAAAAGGTAGTAAATAGTTATCTTATTTTTATTGGCCAAAATTCACCTTTAACCATTGACCTATATAATATTTTAAAATAACCTAATTATAATTTTATATTTTTTAACAAACTATCATTGATCTTTTCTTTTTATTGGTTAATTTGGCCTAGGGGGCCATTCCCTTATATTAACTACAAAAAAAAAGAGTTTATAGACTTGCTCTATTGAAGGAGGGCTAATACTTCTTCAATATTCCCAACATGGGAAGCATACTGTGTTGCCTAGTTGCTACATATAAACTATTAACTAGTAATATTATATGGTTAATCCTCTTACATCAAAAAATAAACCCTGGTTAGGCTATATCTTCTTGTGAATACTATTGTTGATTGCAATTTTAAAACCAATAACTTGCATTTCCTCTTCATTGTCATTCTTGTTGTTTGTGTCCCAGGTGAAGGACCAATCAATTCCATGTGTCAAAGTTGCCCTTATAGTGGATTTCATATAATCAATCCCCCATTTCTCTTGGTGGTGACAAGCCTCTTCATTATACCCAATTGTTGAGATCATGAAGAGGATCCATTGACCCGTGGTGATCTTAGGGAATGGCCATGCCACCTCACCTAGGTAGAAGCTACAACCCACAACCACCACCTCCAGAATGTGTCCAAGCCCTTGCCTCCACCTAGGCTTGATATGTGACTTGGCCACCATTTTGATTATTTCTTTATTTTATCCAACTTCTAGGAAGACCACTACCAACATGGAAGAGATGTCAGTGTTAACACTATATCGTTGAGTGGTAGACATGAACAACTCTCCCATGTAATGTGGATGGCATACAAAATCACACCACCCTAAATATTAAAATTATATCACCCATGAATCAATGATAGCTTTAAGAAACCCCAATGAAAAAATATATAAAATCTTGGTGAATCTTTCATTTTTTTGGAGAAAGATATTAATTTCTATTAGTGAATCTTTTATTTTAAAAAATATTAATTTTACTGGCAATTGCTAGAAATTTGTAGAAATCATGGCAATTTTTGGTGAATAATAGGCAAGTACATTAATTACCATGGAAAATCCTTCCTTTAAAAAAAAAATAAATTCCCATGAAAAAGTAGGGGCCTAGGGGTGGCAATGATCAATGGGTTTAAGGGGTAGTGTTCCTTATGGGGGTTGAGGGGCAGCGCCCCTCATAGGGTTAAGGGGCAACACCCCTGATAGGGGTTGAGGGCGTAGTGCCCCCTTTCAAGGTCAAGGGGTCAAGAAAGCATTATAGCTCATACGGATTAAATATTTTAAATCAACACCATATAAAGAAAATTATGTCTAATATTACAATTAAAATTATATGTTGGGCCTAAATTTCTTTTTTGACTATTGATTTTTTGTATAATATAATGGTTCTTGTTGTATTCCATGAGCTAAAATGTGCCCACATTTCCTGGAATTCCTTTTGGACCGTTGATCTCCATTGAGATCAATAGTCCAAATGTAATCTAGGCCTGATGAGCATTGGAAATTGTAGGCACATTTTAGCTCACGAAAAATAATGAGAACCATTAGATTATACAAAAAATGAATGGTGGTAACTAAATATGGGTGATATAATAACCAAGAATTATGTAATATTAATAGCGAATTAATTTGGACTTATACTATAACTTATAAAATTGAGGTGAATGAAATATAATCATGTATTAAACACTATGGCAAAATAGTTGAGTTTAAAAGTTCATTAAAATAAATGCTCTGGTGATTTAATAGGTACTAAACTAAAATTTTCTAAAAATGTGGCAATTCAGGTCACCTTAAACTTGTACTATTCACTAAATTTTGAATCCCCAACTTAAACTATTTGCCAATTGGTAAAAATCTGCCACTAAAATTCACTTCCATGAATTCTCTTTGGTGCTTGTTCATTGTTAGATGCACTATGGTGTCCATGCTACTTGTATCCTATAATGAAAATAAATGATAGAATCTGACCACATTTTAAAAAACTCTCCCATCCTTTGTCATAGTGGTTCAAGTCCTTGTCAAGTACTCTCTCATTTGTTAGAAATGAAAGCACAACTACTCAACGGAAATTTGATTCAAATGTATATTTAACGATCTTTAACAGAGTATTAGAGATGGAGATTGCAACACAAAAAATAAACCCACAATACAGAAATATACCAGAAGTAGAATGAAGCACATAACTCAAGTGTCTAACGTGGACAAAACCCTTGTGTGTAAAAAAATCCACCAAGAAAAGAGGCCAAGTTGTATTATCTTCACAAAAGAAGATTACAATTACATTCACTTCCTCTGTCCTTCAACCTTCACTCCACCAAAACCTGGGTACCTGTAAAATGTTATATAACTCATCTACTATGTCATGGTTTATATAGAATTTGTAATCCTCAAGATAGGAGTCCACTTTCTCTCTCCAAGATTCCCCACATGCAAGCATTAAATGTTGTCATACATGCATTCTACACTTGGTGAACGATGCCCATGCAAACGTGAACACCTAGGGCCAATAATAGCCACTTACAACATCTTATAATGTGTCATAACCATCATAGATACCACTAAAACAGAATCTTCCCAAGATAGGTGTCTGGGGCTAAACATAGCAACTTACAGCACATTAATAATTATCATATGCATCATAGTGTCATAGAATCTTATAACAACTTGCAGCTATCATAGATTCTTTACATGCACCCACCAAACATTATGACATGCATCATACAAGCTAAAAATAGTAGATTCTTCACATGGGCAGACCACCTTGACCAATTACCATTTACCATAGTAAATGACTTCCCATAACTACCACTGGTAACTCCAGAACTTACCGGTGCAGTAACTCCATAATTACCATGGATAGTAAATAATTTTTACCACTAACGGTGAAACTAGTACATCCCTTATGGGTAATTACAAAATAATAAATAGAATAATACAATAATGGGATTTACAAGGTTAATGGCACCTTATCCCAACATTCTCCCACTTGACATTTTACATTGTAAATAAACCCATAAGAAATCAGTATGAAAAATAATCAAGCACTAGAAACAGGGCCCATGGCCTCTCTACACCACATGAACTTATCTATGCTCATAGGCTTGGTCAATGAATATGCAACATTCTCTTGAGTGTCTATCTTCTTCAGCTCGATCTATCCATTTGCAACCAACTCTCGAACAAAGTGATACTAAACATCAACATGCTTAGTCTAATCATGATACATAGGATTCTTGGCCAAACAAATAGTACTTTGGCTAACACAACCAATCTGAATGATCCTACAATCAAATCCAATACCTATACATAGTCTTCTCAACCAAACTACCTCTTTAGAGACATGGGTAGTAGCCATATACTCTAATTATGTGGTCGACAAAGCAACTATGGGCTGCCTCTTACTCATCCAACTCACTGCTCCTCCAGACAGAGTAAACACATAGCCACTAGTGGACCTTCAACTATCCAAGTCACCTACTCAATCTGAATCAACAAAACCCTACATGTCCAAAGATTTATCAACACTATTAGTACCAGAATAAACCAAACAATGATCAGGAGTACCTGCAAGATATTTAAATGCCCTCTTCGCATAAGTCCAATGCTGTCTACTAGGGGTAGACATAAATCTACTCAAAACTCCCACTACTTGGGCAATATCTGGCCTAGTGCAAACCATTGCATACATCAAACTCCCTACAACACTAGCATATGGCACATTATATATATCCTCAAGATCATCCTCATTCTTTGGACACATATCTAATGAAAGATTAGTACCAACTGGTAAAGGAACTCTAACTAGGTTACAATCTTGCATACTAAATCTCTGCAAAATAGTGTTCGCATACTTACTTTGTGACAACCAAAGCTTTATGTTACCTTTGTCTCTTCTGATCTCCATTCCCAAAATATACCTAGCAGCTCCAAGATCCTTCATGTCAAATGCACCTAAAAGTTGGGCTTTAATCTCACTGATCATTCCCTTAATATTGTTGAAAAATAACATGTCATCAACATACAATGTAATAACTAGTAAAGAATCATCAACATACAATGTAATAACTAGTAAAGAATCATCAACATAATGAATGTAAACACAATGATCCTCCTTGCTTCTAACAAAACCTAATTTCAACACAAATGAATCAAGATTTTGATACCACATTCTAGGGGATTGTTTCAAACCATAAAGAGACATCTTCAACCTGCAAACCCAATGTTCTTTTCCTTTTACCTCAAAACCTATAGGCTATAGGATATAAATTTCTTCCTTAAGATCTTTATGCAAGAACGCAATCTTAACATCCATTTTCTCAATCTCCCAATCATAAGCTGCAGTAATGGATAAAAGAAATCTAATAGAAGTCAATTTAGCAACAGGAGAGAAAATCTCAACAAAATCAACTCCCTCTCTCTAGGAGTAGCCCTTGGCTACTAGTCTAGCCTTGTACTTCTTCAATGACCTGACTGCTCTAAACTTCTTCTTGAAGACCCACTTACAACCTATAGCCTTTCTTCCTTTGGGCAAATGAACAAGATCACAGGTGTTACAAGAGTCTAAAGCCATCATCTCCTCATGCATGACTAACTACCAAGACTCACTATCATCTGAAAGAATAACTTCCCTATAGGATCTAGGCTCATCCTTAGTACTCAAAAAATAAAATACACAACAAAAATTTGGTGGGCTATATCTGTCAACTGGATTCTGTTGTCTTGTGGATCTCCTCAAGGGTGGAGTAAGAGTCTCAACTTGTTCTTCTACATGATCATCTATACCAACTTCTTCTGTAACAACAGATTCATCTTCATTAGAACTACTCGAATCTTCTATTGCAAGTATGGGCCTAACCGGTGTTGTCATTGATGTCAACATGCTCTTGTTACATTAATGATAAGGTTTGGATGAGCTGTGTGCTTAGGAATAGAGAAGAACAGTGAAGACAATGAGCTAAAGATCCTAGATAAAATAAAGATCAGAGGATGTGCTTCAAAGGGTTTGCAGATATGTGACTTGAGATGATACAGTAAAGATTTCAGAGGTCCGCATGAAGATATGAAGAAGTTGTGGTTGCTCAAGTTAAACCGGTTCCGGCAGGTGTTCAGAGGTGACAAAGTGACACAGATAGGTCTAGTGAGATCTGGAAATGCAATATCCTGTTCTACAGATTTGGTGAAGTGTTTAGGAAGTCCATGAGGAGTTACAACTCAAATGGTTCATGATTTGGAGGTCCGCAAGCATTTAGTCCATTGTGATAGTGATGATAGACTATGTTCTTAAGGTTCCGGATGAAGGAGAGAAGAATTTCAGTAAGCAGATGTAGTGTGGATGTTCTTGGTGATTCAGGAAAGCTTGTGGAGGTCTTTGGATCGTGTCCAGTTTGTGTTGGTGGTCTACATTGGAGTTTGAGCCTGCAATTGAACAATTACTTATGGATGATGGTGTTCTTCCCTAGTTAGGCTGACCGGATGAGTTACACATCCTGTAGATGATCTTGAAGATGTTATGTGAAGATTGGCGTGTCCTTAGAAGAAGATTGAAGTCTCAGATTTGTGTAGCTAACAATATGTTGATCCGCGTGAAGTTTATTGTAATTAGTATTTGCTCTGTAATGTTTGCCGACTTAGATGATCATTCCTAAGTTGATATCTTGTATAAATAAGGAATTTTAAAGTCATTTCAAAGGAGTCGTGTGGAGATGAGTGAGTGATAGAGAGGAGAAGAGCGAAAGGCAGATAAGAAGTTTTGGGCTTAAATGGAACTAACTCGAGCATGGTGAAGATGCTATTCTTCAGTTCAAGTATGTGATACTTATTCTTTTGTAGACAGTGAGCCCTAATTGGCATGTGCCATTTTGTTCTTTCTATTCTTCTAATAGAGAATACAATCTTGGGTTAATCACCCCATGGTTTTTCCCTTAACCAGGTTTTCCACATCAAAATCTTGGTGTCTTGTGTGTTAATGTGTTTCTATTCTTGATTTCATGCATTATGTTTCCATGATTGATTTATCATTATGTTGTTGAATTACAAAGTGGATTTAAATGCTTAATTGGAAGAAAGTTTTGGACAACTAATTCACCCCCCTCTCAGTTGTCTGCCCTGAATCTAACAATTGGTATTAGAGCCAAGTTCCTCTAAAAGAGCTTAACCGCTTGAGGAAATCTAGGATGTCGTCCTACAAGAAGGATAGTCCAAAGTTCGATGGAACCAATTTTAATCTTTGGAAAAGTCGCATGCAATGTCACTTGCAATGTATGGGAATGCAGTACTAGACCATGGCTACAACGAAGTATACTCCTCCACAGAATGGCCTAAAAATTACAAATGAAATTACAGATGCTAAAAATAACTTGTGGACTAAAGAAGCTCTTCTAAGTGCCTTGTCTGATTCAGAGCTTACAAATGTTGTTGACCTACAAACTGATTTTGAGATTTTGGAAAAACTGGAACTCCTGCATGAAGGAGACAAGTATGTTAAATGTGCAAGACTACAAAGTCTAAAAGGAAAATCTAAAAATCTGAAGATGAGAGAAGATGAAAATATCACTAATTTTATGCCAAGAGTAAATGAGCTTGTTTGTGGCATTAGATGTGCTGGTGGAATCTTGGATGAAGATGAGATTGTTGGAAAAGTTCTCAGATCCCTTCCTGCTTCTTACAAATACAAGGTTTCTGCCATTGAAGAATTTAGAGCCCATTCAGGTGTCACAAGAGATCAATTGGTTGGTAAATTGGCTACATTTTAATTAACTGAGTTTGGAGATGCCTCACCCAAGACTAAATCTACATTCAAAGCTAGTGCTTCTGTAAAAGGAAAACAAAGGTTTGATCTGGGAGAGAACTCTTCAAGGAAACTATCATGGTATGAAAAGGCAAGAAAAGACATGGAAGAAGAAGAAGAAGCTGAAACTGCTCAACTTGAAGCCCTTATTGCAAAAAGACTGCTAAGAGGTTCTAGTAAGTATGAAGGAAAATTGCCTTTTAAGTGTTTTAACTATAATAAGATTGGTCATTTTTCCTCAAGGTGTTCAGAAAGATTTTCAAGACCAAACCCTAGTAAATCAAGGTTCCAAAAGAATTGTTACTATGTTTATGAAGATGATGATAACAAATGATGAATCAGAGATAGGAAACAAATCTAGAAGTGACTGAGTGTTTATTGCCATCAAGGAAGAAGATCAATGCCCTCTGAATCTGTCAATCATAAAATTGTGAAAAGAGCTCTGGCTGCTCAAGTTGAAGAAAATGATGATTTGGTCATTAACAGTGGATGCTCCCACCATATGACAGGTGACAAAAATAAGTTCATAGATTTGGAAAGATATGAATGAGGAGTGGTAAAATTTGGTGATAATTCTACTGGTAGAATCAAAGGTAGATGAACTATTTATTTTGATGGAAAGAACAAAAATGGTAATGTACTATATGTTCAAGGACTGAACTACAATCTTCTCAGTGTTGGACAGTTGGTGGACAAAGGCTATGATCTTCAATTCAAGAATGGAAAATGCAAGATCTTTGAAAGTTTTAGAACAGAGATTGTATCCGGTACTCAAACAAAAGGTAATATCTTCCATTTGGTTGGTACTAGTAAAAGTTGTCTATTTGTTCAAATTGATCAGAGTTGGTTATGGCATAGGAGAATGTGTCATGTGAATTTTGATAACATCATCAAGATAAGAAACACTCAGGCTGTAAGAGATCTTCCAAAATTGGTGAAACCTACAAATAGCTTGTGCAAAGAGTGTCAGTTGGGTAAATAGAGTAGAATCTCATTCAAAAGCAAAGAACAATCTTCTACCAGATTATTGGACTTAGTTCATACTGATCTATGTGGTTCGGCAAGAATCAGGAGTGTGCAAGGTGATAGATACTTCATTCTACTAATTGATGACTACTCCCGGATGATGTGGGTAACTTTTCTGAAAGAGAAATATGAAGCTCTTGAGAAGTTCAAAATATTCAAGGCTATGGTAGAAAATGAAACTGGATTAAAATTGAAATGTCTAAGGTCTGATAGAGGTGGTGAATTCACATCCGATGAATTCATAGACTTCTGTGAGAAGCATGGAATAAGAAGACAATTATCTGCTCCTAGAACTCCACAGCAGAATAGAGTAGTGGAAAGAAAGAACTGGACCATCCAAGAATCATCTAGAACCATGATGATGGAAGCAAATTTTCCTCAAATCTACTAGAGAGAAGCTGTGAGCATTGCAGTCTACACTCTTAATCGAGTTCAAATCAGAAGCAATACCAATAAGACTCCTTATGAACTTTGGTTTGGTATCACTCCTACTGTGAAGTATTTTAGAGTCTTTGGTAGCAAATGTTACATTAAAAGAGATGAAGATCTAGGCAAATTTGATGCTAGAAGTGATGAAGGTATATTCTTGGGTTATTCTACTCAAAGCAAAGCATACCGATGTTATAATAAGAGACTAAGGAAGATTATAGAAAGTACAAATGTGAAGGTTGATGAAGGAATTGAAAAACCCTCAAGGTTTTATGAATATGATGAAGATGATCAGAATAATGTTTTGATTCAAGGAGTCCAAGCCCTTTCTGAAATTTAGATTCAGATTTAGATTTAGAGTCAAATTAGGTAGAAGAGATAAGTTTGAATGAGCCTAATCAAGAATCAGAAGTGCAAGAAACTCCCAAAGTCCCCAGGTATATAAGACTAAACCACTTTGAAGATCAGATCATAGGTGATAAAATCAAAGGTGTACAAACAAGAAGAAGGATTGCTCAAGATTTAGAAGAGTATTATTTGATTTCAATGATTGAACCTAAGATAGTGAATGAAGCTTGCAATGATGAAAACTAGACTAAAGCAATGGAGGAAGAGCTGATGCAAATTGAGAAAAATCACACTTAGGATCTTGTTCCTAGACCTAGAAACAAGAATGTGATTGGAACCAAATGGGTCTTCTGAAACAAACTGAATGAAGTTGGTGAAGTAATCAGAAATAAAGCCAGATTGGTCTATAAGGGTTACTCTCAAATAGAAGGAGTTGATTTTGAAGAAACTTTTGCTCCGGTGGCAAGAATTGACACAGTCAGATCATTTCTTGCTTTTGCTGCCTTCAAGGATTTCAAAGTATATCAGATGGATGTCAAGTTTGTCTTTCTGAATGGAGACTTGGAAGAAGAGGTATACATTGAGCAACCGGATGGATTTCAATTGTCTGATCATGGTGATATGGTCTGCAAGTTGAAGAACTGTATGGACTCAAGCAAGCCCCAAGAGCCTGGTATGAAAGACTGGATAAGCATCTTTTGAAGATTGGTTTCAACAAAGGTACTGCTGACAGTAATTTGTATTTTAAAATTGATCATGAAAACATCTTAATTGTTGAAGTGTTTGTTGATGATATCATTTTTGGAGGAAGAGCTAGTATGTGCAAAACTTTTGCAAATCAAATAAAAAGTGAGTTTGAGATGTCCATGCTTGGGGAAATGAATTTCTTCTTGGGTCTACAAATCATTCAAACTAAGAAAGGAATCTTCATTTCTCAAACCAAATATGTGAAAGAATTGTTGAAGAAATTTGGGATGGAAGAATCAAAACCAATGAGTACTCCCATGGCAACCGGATGTAAATTAAGCAAAGATGATGACTCTCCTAAGGCTGATCAGAAAAAGTACAGGTCAATGATTGGAGGATTGTTGTATCTCACTCAAACTAGACCTGATATTATGAATGTTGTTGGTTTTGTTACTAGATTCCAAGCTGATCCTAGAGAATCTCATGTCATGGCAATCAAGAGGATTTTTAGATATCTAAAAAGAATAGTTGAGTATGGATTGTGGTATCTTAGAGATCATGATTTTTCTCTTCATGCATAAATAGATGTGGATTGGGCAGGAGATGTGGATGACCGGAAGAGTACCAGTGGTGGAGCATTCTTTTTAGGAAAGAGATTGGTTTCTTGGCTGAGCAAGAAATAAGAGGCAATATCTCTATCCACTACAAAAGCAGAATATATTGCAGCAGTATGTAGCTGCACTCAAGTTTTGTGGATGAAGCAAATGCTAAGAGACATGGGAGTGGAGTATGAGGAACCTATCACAATCTTCTGCGATAATTCAAGTGCAATAAATATTTCAAAGAATCCGGTGTTGCATTCAAAGACCAAACATATATCCATCAAGTTTCACTTTTTGAGAGAGCAAGTGAACAAGAATGAAGTTAGATTGGAGTTTGTACCTTCCAAGGATCAGATTGCAGATATTTTTACTAAAACTCCTCCTAAGGATTCTTTTGAGTATCTCAGGGAGAAGTTAGGGGTTATTACCCCTCCGGTTCTAATTAAGGTGCACTGATGTGCATCAATCCGGTGGATCTCAAAATCATATCCTAAGGTCTGGATTGATGTTTGGGAAGCTGCTACTCAGGGGGAGCAGCCGGTATGATTCCAAAGTGGTGGAGTTGTAAGTATGCGCCCTTTGCCATTGATGTCAAAGGGGGAGAGAAGACATGTGAAAAACAAGTGGTTGCTGATCAAAAGGGGGAGTAGTAAAGGAAGAGAAGACATGTGAATGGTTGTTGGTGATAGGGAGAGTTGTGTCAGTAAAGAAATTTTTTTGTTTTAATGGTCAAAATAGTTTTTCACATCATATGTTGCCATCAATGACAAAGGGGGAGATTGTTGCAAGTATGGGCCTAACCGGTGTTGTCATTGATATCAACATATGATGTGAAAAATTGTCTACCCTGAATCTAACATCTTCTTCTTCTTCTTCACCCCCCAATCCATCATTTTGTTCTTCCTGAGGTGCATCTTGCTGCTCTAACTCAAAGTGCACTCTCTTTATGGTGTAGGGCATCATGTAAACTTCATTCCTCCATGAGGCAAACTTGTAATGTTTGAGTCTTAATCATGTTATGATTGTAATAAGGTTATATTTGGACCTTGTCTAATGCAATTGAGTCATGTAATTAGGTTTCTAGGGGATTATGGGGTCAAGTTATTAAAAAAAATGTAAAACCTTACAAATGTTGTCAAAAATACAAAATTGCAAAAGTGCAAGAAGTGGAATATGAAGAGTCACTTTGTAAAGGGAAGGATTTTGGTCATTAGAAACTCAAGGGGCAGGTAAAATAACTAATGTAATATGTATAAAGAGCCTTGTGAAGGAGAGAAAGGAGAGAACATTGTATCTAGAAGTAATTTTGAATAGAAGTACCCTGTTTTCTACAGATTTCACGTTTTCTTGTTGTTCTCAAGTGTAGTACCGAACTGTACAGTACTTTTAAGCTTTCTTTTTTATTGGGTTTGATAAATATTTGAATTAGATTTCAAATAAATCTATTTTGAGTAAATTTCATTGAGTTTCAAGCTTTTTAGAGCCACTTTTCTGAGAGTAGTATGGAAACCCTCATTTTAAGGGTTTGAGAGTCAAATAATAGCACAAAACACCACTCCACCAATGGATACCTTTGTAAATTAGTGTAATGAGTTAAATTAGGGTGTTTTCAAAGTTGGTTGTGTTTTCAGATGCAGGGGAAGTCAAGTTGCATGAGTTTTGTGGCTGCCCTAGTGATTTTAGGCCTAATTTGCAGAAGAACAATCAATTTTTGACCCTTGTGTTCCAAAGTAACCCTAACCCAATTTTTGATATGTTGTATAAGAGCCAAATGGGTACTCAAAACATTTTTTATATTGTCAGTTTAAGGTATGATCTGAAAGTTATGACAGAAGAAGCCCATTTGTTGTCCTAATTAAGCCTCCTTGAAAATGGGACAACCATTTTTAAGGCCAACAACCTTATCTGAGTTTGAAATATGTTAAATAAGGCTTAAATGGGTATTTGAAACTGTATTTGGTTTCTAGAAATATCACATGGTTTAAAAGATATGCCTGGTTTTGTCTGTTAGGAGGGCTATAAGCAAATAGGCCTCTTGGGTATGAGTTATGGAAGAATTGAAGAACCAGTGTTTTAAGAGAGTATTATAGGCTTAATCCTATTATTTTCATGATAATCAAAGTGTTCTAGGGCCTGGTGACAAGTTTGGAATCTGATTTTCAGTTTTGGTGTCTTCTAGCCCTTTAAGAACCTTGTGTTTTATGAAGGAAACTTTGTGTCTAATGTGTGAACAAGCAAAAACCAAACCTTATGCTTTTGAGATACCTTTGAAACCCACCATGCTCTATATTACTTTACCTTTTCATCTTTTTCTTTTAGCTGCTCAGGTTCAGAAATAGCTCTAAGTTCCCTAAAAATAACATCTCTAGAATAGATAATCTTACGGGTTAGTGGATTCCAAAGCTTATAACCTTTCACATTAACACCTGTCCAATGAATGTACACTTTTTAGATTTTGGATCCAATTTAGATTGCTTTTCCTTAGGTACATGAACAAAAGCCTCACAACCAAAAACCCTTAAATGTGAAACATAAGGTTTCTTACCCGTCCACACTTCATAAGGTGTTAAATCAAGAGCCTTACAAGGAGAACTGTTTATCAAGTAGAAAGTAGTACACACAACCTCTGCCCAAAAACATTTATCCAACTATGCATCACTCAAAATACTTTTGGCCCTTTCCATGATTGTTTGATTCATCCTTTTTGCAACACCATTTTATTGTGGTGTATACAGAGTTGTCTTATGTCTGATAGTACCTTCATGCTTACAAGACTCATCAAATTCCTTAGAGAAATATTCCCCTCCATTGTTAGATCTTAATATTTTTATCTTCAATCCCAATTGGTTCTCTACTAGGACTTTGAATTTTTTAAACTTAGTGAAAACTTCATATTTGTGTTTCATAAAATAAATCCAAGTAAATCTGGATACATCATTAATGAAGGTGACAAAATAACTAGATTTTCTGATAAAATCATTATCCACATGTCCAAACACATCCGTATGAATAATTTCTAACTTCTCTTTTGCTCTATTACTTCCTAAAGGAAATAATTTTCTATTTTGTTTACCAAACACACAATGCTTACAGAAATCAAAGTGTTCATGAGAATAAGAAAAATTGTCCAACAAATCTTTATTCTTAATAGTTTTCAAAACATTATTACTTATATGACCCAATCTACGATGCCACAACATACATGTATTTTTAGTACTAGCATCAGATACATAGGAGGCATTACAAACTGTAGTGGCTTCAAGCTTGAACAGGTTTCCCAATCTCTTCCCTTTCGCTACCACCAAGTTCACTCTCACTAATCTACAGCCATGCTTGTCAAAAGTCACATGCATTCCCAAATCATTCAGCTTTGAAACATATATCAAATTTCTAGCTAATCCAGGAACTATTGCAAGTATGAGCAGTAAGTGTTATCATTGATGTCAACACCTAAGGAAGTTATTTGAATAAGTCTAAACAAGTATTTGAGGAATTAGTACAAGTGTACAATTACGTCATCTATCAGAACAGTGTAGTTGTTTGCTCCGCATATCCTATAGATTGAATATCTTTGTTTATGGATTGGAAGCAATGTTAAGGAATGTCTATAGATGCTATGTTTCAAGTTTGAGCCTCTGGTGTGAAGATTTGAGCAAGTTTTGTTCACAAGAGTAAAAACTATTTTTCTGTGAATTTAATGGTGACAGGGAGAATGTATTCTGCTCCACATTTCTTCACATTCAAGTTTTATAGTCTGTGGTGCTGGAATTAAGATTGTGATGATGTTATGTGCCTTTAGTTCAAATGGTTCATGATTTGGTGCTTTGCAAGCAATCTTTCCTGTTTGACAGTGGCCGATAGTAATGTTCAAGTGCTCTGGTTTGAAGAATCTTATAGATAAAGTGTTTAGAAGTTGTGCAGATGTTCTTGGTGATTGTAATGTGCTTGTAGATGTCTCTAGATCATGTTCCTAACTTTTGATTGGTCTACAAAGTATAATTTAGATCATGCATGAAGCGTGTTCCTAAAAGTCTTAGTGTTAACACCAGTCTTGGCCGACCTAGTTGTTTTCACTACTTGCGATTGTACTTCAAAGTTTTTAAAGCATGTTGTTGCATGGAAAATTACATTTGAGTCCTAGCTAAGGCTTTGTGTGGTCTACATTCATTTCTCTTCTCCCTTAATCCATTTAATTCCAAACCTAATTTGAATATTGGCTAAATATGTATGTATACCGACCTTGGAGATTGTTCCAAAGGTTGATGATTGTAATGCCAACCTTGATGTTCATTCCAAGGTTGATGAATTGTATAAATACATGAAATGAAGTCATGAATGAAGTAGTAGGATGCGGAAATGCAAAAGAAGTGTGAAGTGAATAAGTAGAGCAAAGCAGAGGAAAATTATTATGCTTCAATGGAATTGAACCTTGGCATAGTGTAGATGCTACTATCTCAGTTCACCAACTTTGGCAGTGAGCCACCCACAGGCAATGAGCCACCCCATTGGCACTGAGTCACTTCTTTTGTAGTGAGCATTCTTGGCAGTGAGCCCCATTGGTAATGAGCCTATGACAGTGAGCCTTGTAAATTTTGATAGATCTTTTATATTGTGAGCTAACACTCACCGTGGTTTTTCCCTTATAGGGTTTTCCACGTAAAAATCTGGTGTCTCATGTGTCTCATGTCTGAATGTGTTTAAGTTCTGATTTCATGCTTTCATGGTTAAATTACAATAACAGTAATTAAGTGGTTGATGTGTTGATGGTTTTAAAGTTTTGGTTACAATTGATTCACCCCCCTCTCAGTTGTCTTGTGTATTTCAACAATTGGTATCATAGCGAGGGTTCCTCAGTAAAGAGTCTAACAGCTCGGGGTAGATCTGGGATGGTGCACAGGAAGGAGTCAGCACAGTTTGATGGAATGAATTATGCTCTTTGGAAGGTATAGATGAAAATTCATCTTATTTCTCTTGGTTATACCATCACATGAAGATGAACTCAAATAGTATGAGTTTAACGGAAAGGTTGGAGATGCTATGTTAAATGCTTTATCCAACACTGAGTTAATGAAAGTAATGGATCTGGAAATTGCTCATGAGATTTGGGAAAAGTTGAAAATTTTGTATGGAGATGATTATGTAAAAAGTGCAAAATTACAAAATCTAAAGGCAAAGTATGAAGTCCTAAAGATGAGTGATGATGAGAACATAACAATTTGCATGCAAAAGGTTGATGAAATTGTCAATGGAATCAAAGGTCTTGGAGGAACTGTTGATGAAGACGAGGTTGTGTTGAATATTCTTAGGTCTTTGCCTAAATCCTATAGTCACAAGGTGTTAATAATTGAAGAAGTTATGAGTGTGAACAAGATTACAAAAGATTAGTTTCTCATGAAGCTTACAACTTTTGAGATGAGAGAATTTGGCGATGCTCTACCGAAGACTGAGACTGTTTTCAAAGCCAACACTTTGGAAAAGACTTCAAGATCTCAGAAATATGTTGTGGAATATGATGATGATCTTGATGAGGTTGAAGCCAACTTTGTGGATAGAATGCAAAGAGGTACCATAAAGTTCAAAGGCAAATTACCATTCAAATGCTTTTCTTGTGGTAAGATTGGTCACTATGCTTCCAGGTGTCCAGAGAGAATTGAGAGAGGTAAGAAGAAATTTGAAAGTAGACCTAGAACTGTGAATAAATGCTATTATGTTAGAAATTTTGATGATGATGGTGTGATAGATGATGAGTTTGATGATAATAGTACTAGTGCAAATGAATGTTTGTTTATTGCTATTAAAGAACCTATGTCTACTAATCCCACTAGCTATGTGAAGGATGAAAAACTAGTGGAAGAAAGTACTTTGTCTGTCTAGGTTGAGAAAGATAAGGATGAATGTATTATTGACAATGGATGTTCACATCACTTGACCAGTGATAAAAGTTTGTAAGTCTATAAAAGTATGATGGAGGATTGGTTAGGTTTGGGGATACTGCAGCTGGTAAGATTTGTGGAAGAGGATCTATTTCTTTTAATGGTAAACATAACACAGATGATGTTCTATATGTGAAGGGTTTAAAGCATAATCTTTTAAGTGTTGGCCAAATGTGTGAAAAAGGGTATGATCTAAGTTTCAAGGATAATGGATGCAATATCATGGAAAGCTCCAAAATAATCATTGCAACCAGTAAGAAGACCAAAGGTAATGTTTATCACTTGAGGGGAACTGATAATTATTGTTTGTTGGCTTAGACAGATGAGAGTTGGTTGTGGCATAGAAGGATGTGTCATATCAAATTTGATAACTTGATGAAGATAAGCTCAGTACAAGTTGTGAGAGATCTGCCTACGCTTGTAAAGCTTGCTAATACTATTTGCAAGGAATGTCAACTAGGGAAACAAACAAGGACAAGTTTCAAGAGCAAAGAATAATTTTCTACTAGATTGCTTGAGCTGGTGCATACAGATCTATGTGGTCCTACAAGAATAAGAAGTCTACAAGGAGATAGGTACTTTATGTTGCTTATTGATGATTATTCTAGAATGACATGGGTCACTTTTCTAAAAGAGAAATCAGAAGCCCTAGAAAAGTTCAAAGCTTTCAAGGCAATGGTTGAGAATGAGTTAGAAATGAGGATCAAATGCTTAAGGTCTGATAGAGGAGGTGAGATTACATCAAATGAATTCAATATTTTCTGTGAAGAGCATGGGATAAAGAGACAGTTGTCAGCTCCTAGGGCTCCTAAATAGAATGGAGTTGTTGAAAGAAAGAACATGACAGATCAAGAGGCTGCTAGGTCAATGATGATGGAGGCTAACCTACCAGAAGTGTATTGGAGAGAAGCTATACATACTGCTGTCTACATTCAAAATAGAGTCCAAGTCAAAGGTAATGGTACTAAAACTCCTTATGAATTGTGGTATGGAAGAGTTCCTGCAATGAAATATTTCAAAGTTTTTGGAAGAAAATGTTATATCATAAGAGATGAAGACTTAGGCAAGTTTGAGGCTAGGTGTGATGAGGGAATTTTCCTTGGATACTCTACTAAGAGTAAGGCCTACTAGTGCTACAATAAGAGATTGAGAAAGGTCATTAAGAGTGCTAATGTGAAGGTTGATGAAGACAAGAAAATAATCTTAAATCTAAGTGGCTATGAATTAGATGAACCTGCTATTACAGTCAATAAAGAAAAGGTGGAACAAAAGGATAGTCAAGTTGAAGATGAAAAGTCTCTAGAAAATACTGTTAAGACTCCTAGTTATGTAAGGATTAATCATTCTAAAGATTAGATTATTGGTGATAAAAGCAAAGGAGTATCGACAAGGAAAAGAGTTGTAAAGGAACAAGTGAACTATTGTTTACTTTCACAAATTGAACCTAAAACTATAAGTGAATCCTGCAAAGATGAAAGCTAGGTAAAAGCTATGGAAGAAGAGCAGATGCAGATATAAAAGAATCAAACTTGGGAACTAGTTCCTAGACTTGTTGATAAGAATGTGATTAGAACCAAATGGGTCTTCAGAAATAAGATGAATGAAAGTGGTGAAGTGGTAAGAAACAAACCAAGACTAGTATGCAAAGGATATTCTCATGTTGAAGGCATAGATTTGAGGAGACTTTTTCTCCTGTGGCAAGGATTGAATCTATATGAATGTTTTTGGCTTATGCTGCACATAAAGATTTCAAGGTATACTAGATGGATGTGAAGTCTGCTTTCTTGAATGGAGATCTAGAAGAAGAAGTTTACATTGAACAACTAGAAGGATTCCAGTTATCAAACCAAGGTGACATGGTGTACAGATTGAAGAAATCCCTATATTGACTCAAGCAAGCTCCTAGAGCCTGGTATGCAAGGTTGGACAAGTACTTGATGCAATTAGGGTTTAGCAAAGGTATTGCAAAGAGTAATCTCTATTTCAAAATCAATGATGAGAAAATTCTGATTGTTGTAGTATTTTTTGATGATATTATCTTTGGAGCAATGAAGGTATGTGTACGAAATTTGTAGAGGAAATACAAAAGGAATTTGAGATGTTTATGTTTGGTGAAATGAATTTTTTTTTAGGATTACAAATTACTCAATCAAAAAAAGGAATTTTTATTTCTCAGTCCAAGTATGTGAAAGAATTGTTGAAGAAGTTTGTAATGGAGGATTCTAAGTTAGTATGTACTCCTATGGTAACTGATTGCAAGCTAAGAAAGAATGATGAATCACCTAAGACTAATAAGAAAAAGTATAGATCTATGATTGGAGAACTACTTTATCTAACCCATACCATACCAAACATAATGCATGCAGTATGTCTTGTGGAAAGATTTTAAGAAGATCCCAAAGAGTCACATGTGATGGCAATCAAAAGGATCATGAGGTATTGAAAAGGCACTTCAGACTATGGATTGTGGTATCCCAAAGATACTGATTTCACTCTTAGTGCTTATACAGATGCAGATTGGGCTGGAGTTGCTGATGACAGCAAGAGAACAAGTGGAGGTACTTTCCTCTTGGGTAACAGATTGGTTTCATGGCTGAGGAAGAAGAAAGAATCAGTTTCTTTGTCTATTACAGAAGCAGAATATATTGATGCAGCATGTTGTTGCACTCAAGTGCTTTGGATGAAGCAAACATTGAAGGACATAAGAGTTGTGTATAAAGAACCAATCCCAATCTTTTGTGACAATACAAGTGCTATAAACATTTCAAAGAATCTAGTGATGCACTTAAGGACAAAGCATTTATCAATAAGGTAGCACTTTCTAACAGAAAAGGTAACTGAGAATGAAGTAAAGATGGAGTATGTATCTACAAAGGATCAGATTGCACATTTTTCACTAAGCATCTGCCTAAGAATACTTTTGAGTATCTTAGGGAGAAGTTAGGGGTTATTACCCCTCCTTCTCTAAACTAAGATGCATAAGAAATGCATCAGTCTAGTGGGGTCCAAAGTTTCATCTTTTGATCTAGATTGGTGTTTCGAAGGCTACCTCTCAGGAGGAGAAGGTAGAAGTTGTTGATATGAATTCCTGATAAAGAGCAATAAGTGTTGTAGTGTTCATGACTAGCGGAGTTGTGTAGTAAAGAGAAAGAAAAGGTCTAGCACCCTTTGTCATTGATGTCAAAGGGGGAGAGAAGTTCATGTGAAAAACCTAAGAAGTTGTAGACAGAGAAAGCATCAAGTTAGGAGGAGCAAAGAAGCAAAGCAAGATTGTATGTCTTGATGGTTTTTCACATCATGTGTTGCCATCAATGACAAAGGTGGAGATTGTTGCAAGTATGAGTAATAAGTGGTGTCATTGATGTCAACACCTAAGGAAGTTATTTGAATAAGTCTGAACAAGTATTTGAGGAATTAGTACAAGTGTAGAATTACGTCATCTATCAGAATAGTGTAGTTGTTTGCTCCGCATATCCTGTAGATTGAATATCTTTGTCTATGGATTGGAAACAATGTTAAGGGATGTCTGTAGATGCTATGTTTCAAGTTTGAGCCTCTAGTGTGAAGATTTGAGCGAGTTCTGTTCACAAGAGTAAAAACTATTTTTCTGTGAATTTAATGGTGACAGGGAGAATGTATTCTGCTTCGCATTTCTCTGCATTCAAGTTTTACAGTCTACGGTGCTGGAATTAAGCTTGTGATGATGTTATGTGCCTTCAGTTCAAATGGTTCATGATTTTGTGCTCCGCAAGTGATCTTTCCTATTTGACAATGGCCAACAGTAATGTTCAAGTGCTTCAATTTGAAGAATCCTATGGATAAAGTGTTTAGAAGTTGTGTGGATGTTCTTGGTGATTATAACATGCTTGTGGATGTCTCTAGATCATGTTCCTTCCTTTTGATTGGTCCGCAAATTATAATCTAGATCAAGCATGAAGCATGTTCCTAAAAGTCTTAGTATTAACACCATTCTTGGCTGACCTGGTTGTTTTCAGTACTTGCGGTTGTACTTCAAAGTTTGTAAAGTGTGTTATTGCATGGAAAATTGCATTTGAGTACTAGCTAAGGCTTGGTGTGGTCCACACTCATTTCTCTTCTCCCTTAATCTATTTAAGTCTAGAACTAATTTGAATATTGGTTGAATATGTATGTATGCCGACCTTGGAGATTGTTCCAAAGTTTGATGATTGTAATGTCAACCTTGATGTTCATTCCAAGGTTTATGAATTGTATAAATACATGAAATGAAGAAGTAGGATACAAAAATGTGAAGAAAAGTGTGAAGTGAATAAGTAGAGTAGAGAAGAGGAAAATTATTGTGCTTCAATGGAACTGAACCTTGGCATAGTGTAGATGCTACTATCTCAGTTCACCAACTCTGGAAGTGAGCTACCCACAGGCAGTGAGCCACCCCATTGGTAGTGAACTGCTTCTTTTGTAGTGACCATCCTTGGCAGTGAGCCCCATTGGCAGTGAGCCTCTGATAGTGAGCCTTGTTGTAAATTTTGATATATCTTTTATATTGTGAGCTAACACTCACCATGTTTTTTCCCTTATAGGGTTTTCCACGTAAAAATTTGGTGTCTCATGTGTGAATGTGTTTAAGTTTTGATTTCATGCTTTCATGGTTAAATTATAATAATAGTAATTAAGTGGTTGATGTGTTGATGGTTTTAAAGTTTTGGTTGCAACTGATTCACCCCCCCTCTCAGTTGTCTTGTGCATTCAAGAGGAACATGATAAACATCAAGGAGGGTTTAATCCTCCCATCAATAAAACACAACAGCACCTTGCCTTTCCCAACTATCAGATATACAGAGTTTTCCCCAAGGTACACATTACCTCCATCATATTCTTCATATGTGGAGAACCATTCATTATGCAGGGTCATATGAAACAAGCATCCTAAGTCAACCAACCATTGATCGTTAAAAACAACATTACATGTAGAAAGTAAAACATCTTCACCTACATTCAAGGACTTATCTAAAGCACTCTCCCACTGTTTCTTTGGGTTTCTACACTCCTTCTTTACATGTCCCCTTTTACTACAGTTCCAACACTTACCTCTGTTCTTCTTCCCAGGAGTCTTAGATCAGCCCTTGGACTTGTCCTTAGCCCATTTCTGATCTCCTTTCAATCCTCTTTTCTTAGACCTTTCCCTAACATTGAGAACATCCCCTAAACTATCTGAACTCTTCTTCCTCAATTCATGTGACAGTAGAACTGAAATAAGAGCATCCAACTTCAGATTTGCGAGGTTAGCAATAATAGCAAGGATAACATTCTCCCAAGACTTGGGTAAAGAACAAAGAAGTAAGATACATTTATGTTCCTCACTAACATCAACATCTACTGATGCAATCTGACTCAACAACAAATTAAAATAGTTTAAATGCTCTATAACTGATTCACCCTCTCTCATTTTCATGGAAAACAATTTTTGTTTTAAGTAGAGTTTATTTACCATATTCTTGGCTTGATAGATCTCACCCAACCGATTCCATAATTTATGTGCAGTCTCTTCCTTTGCAACTTTCAACATGACAGAATCTAAAAGACACAAATGGATGGTTCCTCATGCCTTCTTCTCTAGTCCATCCCACTTATTTGAAGAGACGTCATTGGGTTTCTTCTCTTTTTGGATAACCAACCATTGGTTTCTTTCTTCCAACAAATCCTCCATTTTTAGCTTCCACAACTCATACCCCATTCCATTGAACTTCTTAATGTCCAAACGAGAGGTTGATGCAATGGTGGATGCAACCATAATAACAACTCAAGATCTACAAAACAAACACAACCAAATCTCCCACTACAATTTTAGCTTTCACACTACCACCCAAGAGTCAAAGTTGGCCAGGCTTTGATACCAAATGTTAGAAATTAAAGCACAACTACTCAACAAAATTATGATTCAAATGTATATTTAATAGAGTATTAGAGATGGAGATTACAACATAGAAAATAAACCCAAAATACATAAATATACCAGAAGCAGAATGAAGCACATAACACAAGTGTTTAATATGGAGAAAAACCTTGTGGGTAAAAAACTCCACCAAGAAAAGAGGCCAAGTTGTATTATCTTCACAAAAGGAGATTACAAATACATTCACTTCCTCTGTCCTTCTATTGAAATTAGGGCAGACAACTAAGAGGGGGGGTGAATCAGTTGTCACAAAACTTTATCTCTTTCCGTGTTTTAATCTTCTTTACAACTTATTAACAGATAAATGATGTAACCATGAAAGCATGAATTAACAACACATGAGCAGAAACATAATCAACACACATGACACTAGGATTTTTATGTGGAAACCTGGTTAAGGGAAAAACCACGATGGGGGTTAACCCACAATATTTTATGCAATGTTAAAAGTATTATAGAATGGGAAGGCGCATGCCTTCGGGTACACTGCCTAGAGCTCCTACTCAAAGGAGGCTCACTGCCTATAAAAGTTATTACAAGAGTTCACTAAAATGTTTGAACTAAAGAATAGCATCTAACTATGCAAAATAATAGTTTCGGTTAAGATCAGTACACTGACTTTACACACTTCATCTTTCTCTGCCCTGCTTTACTGTTCTGTCATGATCCGGAGCTTAGATCTCCTTGCTTCGCACTTGATACTGATATACTTCGCACCTCTCACCTCATATTCACACACCCATATATCAAAATGCTCGCATCCATTGAATATATATATCCGCAACATGAAATTGCATCAACTGCAGTTGGCCTTAAGAAAATTAGAGACTTTTTCAAGATCACTATTCTATCGGTTGAATCCAGGCACAAACATCAACGCAAACCAAAACTTATGTTTCCAAGTCACCTCACATGTTAGCCAATACCACTGGATCTCCTAAATTACTTGACCAACCACTTTTCTTCATCCACAATAGGATCAAACTCTTAGTCATCTTGTTCTTTACCGAACTGAACTGTCTAACCAAAATTTGATACTTAGATGCTTGTAACTTACAATCCCTTCATCACCAGAGGCTAAAATCTTGGATTTAGGTAGCCCTGACATCTCTTATCATTCCCTCAGATCTGCAACATAATATGATTGCCTGTGGAGAAATACGGACTAAGATGCTGAACCCTGTCAAATGCTCTGTTCTTGTCTATCTAGACTTAGATAAATCTGCACTCTGACTTCCGGTATGATCCACTAATACAATGTAGATATGTAAGATAGATTTAGTTGCCATCAATGACAACACTTGACATGCCTAGCAGTGTCTCTTGCCAACAATCTCCCCCTTTGGCATTGATGGCAACACTTAGTGAAAAATGACTAAGTGTTAGCACAGCTCCCCCTTACTATGTACACTTGTGATTTCCAATGCTCCCCCTTAGATGAATTCTTCATTTTTCACTACTTTTCCTCTCCCCCTTTGACATCAATGGCAAAGGCTAGAACCTGCACATAAAAATTCATGCAAAAAAATTATGTACATGAGTCAAAACTTTACATACTTCCGCATATGAACATACAGTCCTTAAACCTTGTTCATCAACAAAAAGATATCACCAAAAATATTTTTCAGCCGTGTCAATTCATTGTCCTAGTTCTTCTTAATGCTGTCCAAAATAGATATATACCCACTGAACAAAAATGCTTGTGATTTTGCCCTTTGAAGGTCAGTAGGATCACTAGTAGCAGCAGTAACTTGGGATTCTGCTAATAGATCATACATAGTTTCTATCTTGGGGGAAATCAGTCCCTAGAGCTCATCCAATCTACCCAAAAATTTAACCTTTTCCTTTTCCAAATCACTCAACTCATTCTGCAAACTCACTACTTGGCATTCTTTGGTAGTTACAGACTCAGTTAAAGGACGATATGACTAAGAAATGTTGGACAATTTGAGCTCTAAGTCCTTAATCTTCTTTTCAATATCTTCAACAACTTTAGAGTGATTGAAGAAAACTTATAAATCTCTGCACCTTTAGAGAGGGCATTTTGAATACTCTTTACACTAGTATCAAGCCCTGCTCTATCATAACTAATTATTTTCTTTATTTTAACAAACCTCTTCTCATTAAATTCATTTCTGACTTTAACTTTTGCTGACTTCTCTAGGGTTTCAAAATGAGTACTTATAGAGTTTATCAAACTCTTCAACTGACTGGAGGGAGATGCTGATGAGTCTTTCTAAAAAGTAGGCATGATTTTCTCCAAAATCTGAGATGCAAGGCCAAGCAACTCACTATCTTCTATATGGGACTTCAAAATTTCCTCTCTATCCTTAGCTTGTGTAATAGAGGCCAACTTTATCTTTTGTACTGGTGATAATGTGTCAAAATTGATCAGTCCTTGTATTATATCCTAATCTTCTGTAATTTGTTTATCTCTCTCCAAAATTTATTTCACTACTTCTATAGTGTCTCTTGCCCAAAATGATGTTTTAGATTTATGATCTTTAGGGCCTCCATCTTCTCCCTTTTTAGAGTCAACCACAATGTTCTACTCATCATTTTCATTCTTTTTCTCTACCTCAACCTTCTCTACATCATCATCAGAGGCATCTTTGCTTTTGTCTATCTCTGAAATGTTTTCTGCATTCTTTTTCAGAGGATTTTGTGTATCCTTAGTAGTAGTATTATTAAATTCCTCAACATCTGAAATGGAGGAATCAATTCCATCATTAGTTTCCTTTTCTTGATCTTCCTTCATTATTTCTTCATCTCCTTTATTCAATATTTATTCTTCCAGAATAGAGACATCATCTACTTTAGTTTGTTGCTCATTTTTCTGCAACTCTTCATCATTCAGAATTGATGTGTCATCAGTATTAATAGGTTCTTATGTAACCACATAAAACTTGTTCTTGTTTGGTGCTTTCTTTAGAATTTTTTCTATTTCTTTAACAACTTTATCAATGTCTCCAATCATCAGCTTATTCATCCTTTTCTTGCTTCTGAATTCATTCTTTACTTCTTTGAAAATTTTATCTGCTTCTTCTCTGGAGATCACCAGACACAGACTGGACAATACATGTTCCCTTAGCTCCAGATCTTTTGCTTTAGCAACTTCTTTTCTTATTTCTAGAATGTCTCTTAAACCTTTAGGGATTTCTGCCAAAATTTCCACTAGATCTCTATTGAATACATTCAAGTACTTCACAGTAGGATCCTCCAAAACTCTCTTGTCAGCATCACTGTAATGATCATAAAATTTAGTTATTGGCTTTAGGTTTCCATCTACAGTTATTGACTTAACGATGAATTCCACATAAGGAGTAGGATTTTCAACATAATCCTCTGACTTATGTCTTTTACTTGACTTTTTGCTTTCGGAGGGCTTCTCCTTAGACACTTTAGTAGACTTAGTGCCTGAGGCCTTCAACTCTTTAACCTCATCATCTGAATCAGTCTTTTCTTCGTCCTCCTTCTCCATACTGACATATCACCTTTTGGCCATTACTTTTGTTCTTTTTCTTTCCTTATTGGTAGGTTTTTCTTTGAATTTCTTAACAATAGGAGAGGGTGATGCACCGGAGGTTATACATGTACTCCTAGTAGTTCTTAGCTTAGAAGAGGATTCTATCAGAACACTTCCTTGTTGCCTGTCTTGCTTCTCCTTCTCTCTTTCTCTATCCTTTCCCTATTTAGTCTCATAGCTTCTTTTGTTATGCCAATGATTTCTACATACATTTCAACTTGCCTTTGAATCTTTCTCTTAGATTCAGGTTTCTGGAGCTCAACATGCAGTTTCACACTGAGTTCACCATATGCCCCAAATCTTTCAACTGTGGTGTCCTTTGGTTTACTCAGAAGGTGTTGAGCATACATATCCAATACTTTCTCATCAACTTCATACCCCATGGGCATGATCCACACAGTTCTTGGTTCAACTACTTCCATTAAACACTGATCTGTATGCACCATAAAATAGACTGTATCCTTGTATTTTTCAACAATAGATTTAGGAATTCTTTCCCTTGAGTGAATTATATTCTAAAAGTTCTTGAAATATCCCCAAATGGTAGTCCTTTGGGCTTTAGAATCACTAATACTGTGCAAGTGGTTTCTTATTTGGATGGCAACCAATTTGTCATTTGTCCAATACAAACTCTTCATCCCTGGCAGCTCATTCATGAAATAGAAGAACAAACACAGGACCAATGTACCATATTTGAAAGTGTTCTTCTTATCCTTCTTAACTTTATTCAAAATTTCCATCAGTTGGTTCTATAGCAACTCACACAAGTCATAGTCAGCATTCTCTCTCAACATTTGATATGCTGCATAGATAGTTGTACCGGATATAGAATTCTCCCTATTGGAATGATATATCTTGTATCCAATCACCATTGATGCAATTTGACATCTGGATTAGTGATGCCATTTATTGTCATTACCCTTTTGTCAAACCTTGAACCAGTAGCATCAGTTATAGTTTGATTCTTTACTGACTTCAACATTGGTAGTCCACCAGATGAGTTCAACCTTGTCACGGCCTTGATGGTGTCCTTGGTGATCTTGAAGGGTTTCATTAACCACATAAACTCATCATGCATCTAACTCAGCACATACCGGACCCACTTATCTTCATTGAAGGATGGAAACCCTATAATCTAAATGAAATGTTTATCTTGCAGTACCTTATACTCATGTTTAAGACCATGAATTTCATCCCTCAGATGATTATTGAACAAATCTACTAACTTTGAATCCCCAAACTCATCTATGCTAGCATGAATATAAGCCCTAATATCTTCAACGTGCAACACACCATGTGGAACATTTGAAAAGGCACCTAATGGATCAACCTCTACAGATTTGTGTGGATGTTTTTTGAATTTAGGTTGAGGCCTTTTAGTGATGTCAACAACTAATGGAGTAGCTGATGCAGAGGCATCCACACTATAACCTTCGCATATAGCATGGATGTCTGCGGCCCATCCTCATCATCATCATCTTCGCCATCATCATCATATTCCGCTTTACACTGTCCGCATCATCATCATATTTCAGACAATCACGATTATCCTCCTGCCGACTACTGTTCACCTCCTCCGCTTTCCTCCTAACATCATCATCATGATGTTCAACTAACGCAAACATCCTCCTGTGGCACTGTTCATCGGGCGCCAAGCTCCATCGGCATCATGATATGCAACACTCCCTTCGTCAGCAGGATAACCAATATCCGGTTGCCCTAAAGATCCTGATGACGACCACTTCAGCACCTTCCCTTCGATGCTCCGCTAGCCGACGACACAAGCAACAGCATCATGATCTGCTTTATCCGGTTCTCTCGAAACCTCCTGATGATGTTAATACAACCTTCTGTCGATACCAAAGCACTTAACGACAGCAGGATAAACTCGCGTGGGGGGATATCTCAATATCCTGATGACGATGATGTCATATCCTGATGACGACGACGTCACCCGCAGCTTCTCAATTCCTGCCTCTCCGAAATGTCCTGATGACGTATATCATGATGATGATGACGTCATATCCTGCTGTTGGCCAAACTTAGTTGTTTTCGGCCCGCGATCAACTTGATCAACCCGATCTTCAACCTGATGCTGATACGCTCCTTCTCGGCCCTCCTGATGATGATCACCCCGACGCACTTGCACTTCATGCAATCGACAACATCATGCCGATCTCCTCCACTTATCCGGATGACGATGCCTAACCCGACTACAGGATATTCACCAAGAAATCCTGATGATGCCGTTTTGACGAACTTCTTCACTTAGCGAAATTTCACTTCGCCGATCTTCCAGGGATGACCCGATCCAACCTCAGGGTGATCTTCCAACTCTATCTTATCAGCTCGACCTAGCACATACCCATGCTAGGGTCTTCAACATCTCTTGACGGCGAACCTGCACACCTGCATGCGAACAGAAAACAAACAACAACCTACCCTACTGTACATTACCATTCCACCGATCAGATGAGTCAACCGGTGGAATGGATCAATGAATCCATGAAACCACCCAAAACCAGCAGATCGATTACACAATGGGATCCAACCAGAGCAAGAACACAAACAGGATCTCTTTATTGATTTCAAAAGATGCAATACAATGATCAACCTCTCTCTCAGTCTCACTCTCTGCAACCTAGCTCGATCGATGATATCTATCTGGATATGCAATATCAAACGATCCTCATGTTTAAATAGATTTCCCTACGAGTACTACTGACCCGACTCCAAGCGGCTGGGAGATCCAACCGATCATACATCATGACAGCTGTTTAACAACTTAACTAAAAATAGTAAAAGCCCGGTCAGCATGATCTTATCATGATCAGCTTGACCTTATTACATGCATTTGGTCTTAACAGACCTTCTTGGAAACATAAACAAGACCTAAACTACTAACTGCCTTATCAAGACCAGCTGTCAGGTAGGTGCTTCTGCACCAGTAGCCATATCCAGAGATTGCAAATTCAGAAAGTCTCACAGAGAATACCTTGTTTCGTCGATTAGGGTTAGCTGTTGAATTCACTTTTCACACTTTAAATCTTTGAAATTTTAGCTCAAGTGCTCTTCTCCTTGTTCTCTTCAAATGCAACGTTATTCAAATGTTGAGTAAATGACCTTTTATGCTCTGCAAAACCTAATTCTCCATTGTAATAAATGCTCTGCCCTAATACATCTAGTTACATTGTTTCTGCATACAGTCAATCTTCAATTTCTCTGCAATCAATCGCATTAGCTTCTTTTCTTTCAGAATTTGCTTCAACAGAACTGCAATAGGCTTCTTTATCTTCATTCATTGTGCCAAATTCAGGCACCCACTTACTAGGTAAATAATTTTTCAATGCAGCTCTCCCTGAGCCAGAGCTCCTATTTCAATTCCTGGAGGAATTATCAGCACCGGATTCTGGTGCAGACCCATCACCATTATTCATTTCACCTTTCTTCACCCATGTTTTGTTCATTTCATTCTAGATCTCATTCACTTTCACTTTATCCTTGCCTTTGTCCATCTTCTGCTCTGTTCTTCCTTTATTTGCCTATGAGTTCTCCTTTTTACTTTTGCAAAATTTGGCAATGTGTCCGGATTTGTTGCAGTTGAAGCACACAATATTATTCCTCTAACAATTACATCTTGGAGCAGGTTTAGATTTGTATTGCATTGCAATATGGCCAAACTTGTTGCAAGTAAAACATCTTCCATTGAAAACTTGTTTGTTCTTAGGAGGATTCCTTGATCCACTTATGCAATCCTCAGCCTTATGACCTATCTTTTTGCAATTAAAGCATTGACGAGAGAAAGATGATGCATTTTGATTCTCTTTACTTCTGCATTGATTAGCTCTATGACCATACTTATTGCATTTGAAACAATTGCCATTGAAATATGGATACCTTTGAGCATTAGGTTGTCTTACTAGAGGTCTTCTAGTTCCTTCTTTGATTTCTTGCTTCAGGATTTCTTTGACTGGTCGAGAGCTTTCACCTTTCTCAAATCCTAGACCATGCTTATCATTTGCCTTCTTCTAACTATCAAGTAGCACCTGAAGTTTAGTTGATCTTATCTTGAATTTCTCTTTATATTCATTTGCAACATCTAGGTCATGTTTGAGAATGACAAATTGTCTTTCAAGTTGTTCCTCATTATCCCTAGTTTCTTGTAGATAAGATTCTAGATGGCCAATTATTCTATCCAATCTGTAGCATTCTTCTGTTCTTTCTTTCAGAAATTGATTCATTTTTTCCTCAGTCTTCTTCCTTTCTCAATTTCCTTGGTTAGCCTCATCACCCCAAATTCCATTTCATGTTTTAGGACAACTTCTTTTGCCAGCTTCTCACATTCCTTTGTCTTCTCCTCTAGAGCCTCATCCATGTCATTATCTTCATTTTGATTTGCTAACTGCTAAAGTAGCTCCCAGCTCCTCTTTTCATTGGATTTGGTTAGTTGCCCTTTTAAAGTTTGAATGAAATCCTCAGCATCTTTAAGGTTCTCTTTTAGTTCTTTGACTTTTTCTTGTACTGATCAAGATCTTCTAAAAAAACTTGAAGTTTTTCATTGATGCCATCAAAATAACTAGATGAACCCATTGTAACACCTTCCCAAATCTTCCTCAAGCTATTAAATTTCTTCCAAGGAACCTCACTTTGATACCAATTGTTGAAATTAGGGTAGACAATTGAGGGGGGGTGAATCAGTTGTCACAAAACTTTATCTCTTTCTATGTTTTAATCTTCTTTACAACTTATTAATAGATAAATGATGTAACCATGAAAGCATGAATTAACAACACATGAGCAGAAACATAATCAACACATATGACACTAGGATTTTTACATGGAAACTTGGTTAAGGGAAAAACCACTGTGGGGGTTAACCCACAAGATTTTATACTCTGTTAAAAGTATTATAGAATGGGAAGGCACATGCCTTCGGGCACACTGCCTAGAGCTCACTACTCAAAGGAGGCTTACTTCCTACAAAATTAACTACAAGAGTTCACTGAAATGTTTGAACTAAAGAATATCATCTAACTATGCAAAATAACAATTCCGGTTAAGCTCAGTACACTGACTTTACACACTTCATCTTTATATGCCCTTTTTTACTGTTCTATCATGATCTGGAGATTAGATCTCCTTGCTTCGCACTTGATACTGATATACTTTGCACCTCTCACCTCATATTCACACACCCATATATCAAAATGCTTGCATCTATCAAATATATATATCCGCAACATGAAATTGCATCAACTACAGTCGGCCTTAAGAAACTTAGAGACTTTTTCAAGATCACTATTCTGTCGGATGAATCCATGCACAAACATCAATGTAGACCAAAACTTATGTATCCAAGTCACCTCACATGTTGGCCAATACCATTGGATCTCCTAAATTACTTAACCAACTACTTTTCTTCATCCACACAAGGATCAAACACTTAGTCAGCCTGTTCTTTACTGGACTAAACTGTTTAACCAAAACCAGATACTTAGATGCTTGTAACTTATAATCCCTTCATCATTGGAGGCTAAAATCTTGGATTTAGGTAGCCCTGACATCTCTTATCATTCCCTCAAATCCACAGCATAATATGATTGTCTGTGGAGAAATGCGGACTAAGATGCTGAACCCTATCAAATGCTCTATTCCTATTTATTCGGACTTAGATAAATCTGCACTCTTACTTCCAGTATGATCCACTGATACAATGTGGATGTGTAAGATAGATTTAGTTGCCATCAATGACAACCCCTGACATGCCTAGCAATGTCTCTTGCCAACACCTTCAACCTTCACTCTGACAGAACCTAGGTACCTGTAAACTGTTATATAACTCATCTACTATGCCATGGTTTATATAGAATTTGCAATCCTCAAGATAGGCGTTCACTTTCTCTCTCCAAGATTCCCCCAAATGCAAGCATTAAATGTTGTCATACATGCATCCTACACTTGGCAAAAGATGCCCATGTAAATTTGGGTGCCTAGGGTCAATAATAGCCACTTATAACATCTTATGATGCATCATAACCATCATAGATACCACTAAAAAAGAATCTTCCCAAGATAGATGCCTAGGGCTAAACATAGAAACTACAACGCATTAATAACTATCATATGCGTCATAGTATCATAGAATCTTATGACAACTTGCATCTATCATAGATTATTTACATGCACCCACAAAACATTATGGCATGTGTCATACAAGATAAAAATAGTAGATTCTCCACATGAGCGCCCCACCTTGACCATTTGCTATTTACCATAGTAAATGACATCCCGTAACTACCACTGGTAACTCCAGAACTTACCAGTGCAGTAACTCCGTAATTACTGTGGACAATAAATAATTTTTACCACTGCCGGTGAAACTAGTACATCCCTTATGGGCAATTACAAAATAATAAATGGAATAATACAATAATGGGATTTACAAGGTTAATGGTACCTTATCCCAACATCATTTGCTTTTCTTATGCCCAAATACCTCAAGCCATATAGATATAAACACCTATTTATTTCACCCAAATTGTGGGAATGTATATTTTTGGTGCCAAGTGACACCACGTGTCAACATTGTTGTCCCTATCAAAATATTTTAGGGAGTCAATTGCCACATTAGCAATGCTATCAACCTTCACATTAGCCTCCCAGTTTGTGCCAAATGGAGAAGGATCAGAGTCCATATAATAGAGGTCTACATTTGTCCAATATATTATTTAATTTCTAGTTGGGTGATGAACCTTTCCTAATGGCATTGATTAGAGAGTCCCCTTTGATTATGGCATGTTTTGATCTGTAGTGTCTGCAAGTTTCCAAGTTTCCAAGTTTCCACATAGTGTTTGGGTGTCTACCTCATTGTTTGTGCCCTTTAATAGTTTCTTAGTTGCAACACCAATCAGTCTGCCCTCATGATCCCAAATTATGTAGCCAGCTTCAGACAATCTAGAGTTATCCCTCAACGCCCCATCAAAATTTAGTTTTGTAGTGTAGAAAAGAGAGACTAGATCAATAGATCAAACTAGGTCAAACCCTCTTCTACCCAACATTAGGACACAAACTGAACTTGGATTCTACCCAAGAAGGAGAGCCAAACTATAGGTGTTCTAACCTTTTTTTATATTAGAGGAGAATCAACCCAAATCCAACCAATCAAACTAAGGCAAGACAAGAGACCCTAATTGACAAAGGTCGGAGTATAACAGACTATCAAAAGTAGAAACCTAGAAACCAAATGAACAACAAAGATCAAGGATCAAATCAAAACCTAGATCCTGTGGCACAAATACCTAAGACAAGGGCACTTGGGAACCCTAGACCTTGATTAGGGTTCATAGAAACTGGTAAGTCCAATGTCTTTGCCTTCCTGTGCTTCTGCTCTCTGCAACTTGTCTTTGGCCAATTCCTTTGAATTTGACTTGTACACACACAAGAAGGATTTAATGGTTGGGTACTATTTAGGAGATTGCCTCAGTCAAACTCTGTGAATGGCATTTCCACCTCCACAATAACAAAGATGATAGATAAAGAGCATGTGCCCTAGGAGGGCAAAGACAAATATGAAGTAGAATGGAATGCTAAAACAAAGCATGAAGGAAAGAAGTCACCATGAGCATGGAAACCCTAGCATGCTTGATGCAGTGTCACAACTTGACTCAAGAAGTTGGTGTGGCCCAAAGAAGTGGAAAGATCTTCACAAGACCTGCAATATGTTAGTTTCGTAGCAATAATCCACAATAAAGAGCTTTAGAGAAGAGTAAAGAGCATGAGAGAGAAGAAAAATCCATCAAGAAGATAGATATTAAAGAGAGATGTTCAAATGAATAAATTAACTTTCTTTTATAGGCATTCCTATTAATTTCTAGAGAATTAAACCACATGAGGCCAAAATTAGGAATCATTTAAGATGTCCCAAGCTGGTAATCCACCAATTAGGCTAGGGCTAAAAAAGGGGACAAGGGCACTTGGGCAACCTGGTCCTTTAGCCCCAAACTCTTGGGATAAGGCACTTAAAGTGTTATTAGCCCCGCTTTATAATTATCTTTCCAAGTTTTGTGCATCAGCATCGAGAATTATGTGCTTAATGTTCTAAAAGGCATTAAAATAAGTCCTAATTAACAAATGCAAACATTTTAGGTCCACCTGAGTGCTAAACTAGGTGTAAAATGCTAGTGTACACATTTTACGACACTACATTTAGCCCCCACTTTAGTGTGGGTATGAACTTACGTTTGAACTCACATTAAAGGATGAAGAAGACAAATTTCAAACACAACAACATAGAGGCCAAAAAATTCTACCAAGTTGTGGACTGTAGTAGCCCCCAAGCTTAGATTCTAAGGTTGCAAACACATAGGATCATAGAAAGCATAGAATGTCACAAAAATTGAGGGGTGATCAAGCCCCCAAATTTAATATTCTAGGAGTCTATGATGAATTTCATACACATAGGACACATGACATAATTCACTTATACATGAAGCACTTAACAAACATGAGATAAGACAAGGCACACATAAGGCATACACTTGAGAAATCACAATGTATACATGTAATACACAAAACATAGGTGTCATACATGAAGTATACACATCATAGACAAAGTATGCACACCATACATATAGTATACATGCTTGACACGAAGTATACACATAAGGCACATAGTATACATAGAATACACATGAAAAACACATGGAATACACGTAGAGCACTTAGTGAGAATACATAAGGTACACATAGAGAGAATATACGTGAGGCACGTGTGAGGCATGAAGAATACATAGAGAATAAGAATATATGAGGAGAATACACACATCATACATCAATCACAAGAAACATAATACATAAGACCTTGAGTTAGCATGACAAAGGAGACCTCAATCTAAGTGTTGTCTCAATCACCATGCATCATTCCCCAAGATGCAATAAATAAGAATGCTAAGGGGTTAGTTAGAAATAAGAGGAAGCACAAGAGGAGTACAAACACATCATACACATAATCCACATCAAGAAAAGTGTTTCCACTCAAGGGAATACATAAGCTACCTCCCTCAAAAGGAATTACATAAGCCATGTAGAATAAGAAGGCGAAGCGACCTTACTACCAAAATTTAGTTGGTGGCACAACCCTTCTCCCAAAAATGCAAGGAGCTTCAACTTAGGAGAACAAGATAGATCCAAGATCTTGTTTCCAAGCTTTCCATAATCCTTTCCAAGAGAGTGTAGTAACAAAGATAATCAAAAAGTGTTTAGATTGAATGATTAAAGTAAGGCTCATAGCACGATATATGCTCCCACCTTAAAGTGATTAATAACTCCATAAAGGAGCAATTACCTTTAAGGTAGAGTGAGGAAGAAATATAAAAAGGCATGAGAGATTTCTAAAAGCACATGCCCAAATGATATGTGTTTTCAAAAGCTACATCGCAACAAGGGGTTGCCCTCAAGACGAGCAAACCAAGGCGATGTTTACAGGCATGATACACAATGTCTTGTGTGGTCATGGTATGACATCGAGCATTGCAACAAGGTGGCACATACATAAAACATCATAACTTACAAAGATGACAGAGGAAAGATCACATGCATACGGATTGAATCAACATAAAAGGATGCTAAATCATCCAAGGAAAAATAACAAAATTACACATTACAACATATAGAAGAATGAAGACACATATAGAGGAATGACACGTCGTGCTCTTAATCCTTGTACCTTTATGCTAACAAGGGTGCCAAATGAGTACTAACAATAACAAATCATCACGGGGATAACAATACATACAAACATAACAAAAATGAGAAGAAGGGACCACCCTTGCGAGTTGGCCTATAAAAAATTATCATCCCCCAACTTGATTATAAAATGGATGGAGGACAAGGTGCTCTAGGGACTACATCAACCATGGTGAAGAGTGCTAGAGCCAAACCTTGTTTGAAGTTGTTGAATTTTGTCACCCAAGACTCGGCATTCCTTAGTGGAATGGCCAAGCGCTCGATGATATGTATAGTAATGAGGTGATGAATGATTAATTTATTGAATATTTTTGTGTTTTGGAGTAGGAAGAGTGATTAAGCAGTCTTTGAGTAGACTCTACCAAATACACTCTTGTTGAGATAGAAGAGAAGATATCGATGGAGTTAAAAGTAACCCTTTTTGTTGTGAAAATGGTGGAGAGAATGTAGGAGAAGGCTGGAAATCTAAACCTACTTTAGACAAGTGCAGAGTTGGTTCCACATGTTCCTTAATTCCTTGATCTTTACATCCTATCCCATTTCCGTTGTATCCTTGTTTTGAAAGAATCTTGAATCCACGCCCATAACACTTCTCCAAGTCCGAAGGAAGAGGAGAGGTCATATGACTATCTTTGTTGAAATGTGTTGAAGAAGGAGGATCATTCTTTTCATCATGGTGAGGAGGATCAACCTTTGTTTCAACCATCCCTTGGGGGTTAAAATCTAAAGAGACCTCGTCATTACCATGACATGTATTAGAATTAGATGGTACTTTATCACAAGTGGCCATCATTTCTGTAGAAGAAGGTGTATCTTATCTATGTTAAAGGTGTCATCATCATTAATCTTGAGTTTAAACTTTACAAGAGTATGAGATTGTGTTGAAGAAACTTCATTTACCTTCGAGGTCTTTAGGTGTGGGGATGAGATTTTATATTCACCCACAAAGGAGGGTGTAAAATCTAATGAACCCCAATCATCACCAAAAAATGCATTCGAAGGACTGGCACTATCCTGATCAACTCTATTGTTAGCAATGGAGGATAGAGGTTTTGCTTTTGTTAAAGAAGGGATTAAATCACTTAAAGGAATTTGATGTCTCACTTCTATTTGTAAGAAACTTTCTAGAAATGAATCAACTTGAATTGTATGTATTTCATTTTCAAAGATAATTTTTATTGAATGATGAAGGGTAGACAGGACTGCCCCCATGGCATGAATCCATGGTCTACCAAGAAGAAGATTGTATGAAAGAGAATTAGGCATGACATGGATAATGGTAGGCAATGTCACAGCTCCAGCCTTAATATCTAAGGTGATGGCACCTAGTGATTGCTTATCTACATTATCAAAGCCATGAATGTTCATTTTATCTGGTTTGATGAGAGGTATATCAACATTGAGTTTACGTAACAAGTCTATTCCACAAACATTGAGACCTGATCCATAATCAATCAAAGTGTGTCTTTTCCTCGTGAATATCATAAGAGGTTCATATTGGTTTTGAATTTATATGGGACGTAACTCATGTTGTTAAAATGATATATCTGATGTTGTCACATGCATACAACTAAGCAAAGATACTACATCATTCAGTCTAGCAGAAGGTGGAACAACTACCTTTTGTAGAGCCTCATGGAGCATTATGTGGTATGTAGGTGATGTTTGTATTAAATCCCATATAGAGATCTTAGCCAGAGTAGCGTGGAGCTTCTCAACAAGATCATATTCTTTACCAATATGTGGAGGAAGATGAGGTGCTTGAGGTAGGATAGGTTGAGAAGGTGGAAGAGAGATGGGCACACTTGGTGTGTGCTTACTTTTATTGTAGGGGTTATATGTGTGAGCAATTGTGCGATGTTGCAACACATTTTGAACACCTTGATTTCTTTGAGTAATTTGTTTTGTAATATTGAGATAGAAACCTAGGGGTCGAGGTGGTGTTGGATCACCTTGAACCGTAATCACTGGTTTGAAGTGAGGAGGCATATTAGGTGCCTCATGCATAATGATTTTAGAAACATTAGTACACTTATTCACTATCCCCATAGTGGAATAAGTCTATTAATGCTGATTGAATTGACATTGTTTTCATTTTGAGTAAGCTCAACATCCAACCCCAAGGGTTTTAATGTGAGAGACTGCTCCATTCACTAATGCTTAATCTTTTGAAGGGAGAGCATTGGAATGAAGGGAGGGTGAAATGTTATTAACATTATTGATGATTGTATCCTTAGTGATGCCCAAGGGGCTTGAACATGCAACCAAAGGAGAAATATCTAAGGTCTTCGCATCCTTAGTGATGTCCAATGTACTTAAACTTTCAACCAAATGAGGAAGATCAAGGGTCTTCACTTCCTTAGTTATATCCAAGGTACTTGAACATTCAACCAAAGGAGGAAGATTAATAGGATGAGCCATACAATTATCATGTTCTATGGTAGGGATAGAAAATTTAAGATGGTGATATGAATGCCCATTATCTACCCATGGAGGACCTTTTGTGAGAGAAGGCTCCTCATCCACTAATGCTCCATCTTTTGAAGGGAGAGCATTGGAATGAAGAGAGGGTAGAGTGATGCTAAGGAATGTGTCAATGATTTCATCCTCTTGCACCAAAATATCCTCCAAGTAGGAACAATTTTGGGAGAGGGATCCAAATAATAGGGTGAAATAGACAAATATAGGTCGCCATCACATGTATTAGAAAGTAGATCCATGGGAATAGACATAACATTATCATGATTTGTAGTAGAAGTAGAAGAAGAACTATCACCATCATCAGATATATCATTCATGGATGTTATGTTATCTAAAATGTGAGGATGCATATTAATTAAATTTTCAAAATCTATGATATATGCATGAAAAGATTCCAAAGAGGAACAACTAGAAGAGTCCATAATGAAATGTCTTGTTTAATATATGCCAATATGATATGGATTAACAATGTACAATCAGATCTATGAGAATAAGATTGTAATCAAAGATTTACAAGTGCAAGTGAAACAGGGTCTTCCAAAAATGTGATATTCTTGGTAACCACAACAACTAATCTTGTAAATGTAGGATGTGTAGTATGTGAAAAATTAGTGCCAAAATGATTTATCCACTTAAATGCAACAAATATTTATAAGACTTTGCTTTGATGAAGATGCACTAAATGCAATACCAACTAGGGTTTACTAGCAATACCCTAGATTTTAAATGCTTACTTCCTAAATCACAATTTTTCAATGAAAGAAAGAAAATGACATTTATGACATGCTACAGTAATGCAAGATCATATTTCAAATGTAAATGATAGCAGCAAAATCTAAAACAAGATCTTAATCACAAACCCTAGGTTTTGAATTTGACTAAGTTTTCCAAAAAAATGCAACTTTTTTGACAAAACCCTAGTAAATGAGAGTCTTAAATGCAAGATGCAACACCATGAAATGATTACCTACTGCAATATCAATTAGATCTGATGCAAAATCAGAAATTTAAATCTTTCTATGATGATCTACAACATATGCAATGAAAACAATGCACAAAAATGCCTTTTTGTAAGCCTGAAATGCTTTGATTTTTCACTTTTATCAATCCAAACACGCAAGAATGTTCTAAAATAGAAAGGATGATAAAGTACAACAAATTAAATCCCTTTAATCAACCCAATAATGCAACAAGATCTGAAACAAAATACTAATCTACAAACCCTAGGTTGAAGATTAGCTAGATTTCCTATAAATGCAAGGTTTTTTCAAACCCTAACAATGAAATAATGCTAAATTAAGCTATATAACTTTGCAAAATGATGAATGAATGTAATCTAATAAGATTTAGGGCAGAAAATAGCTCAAATCTGTAGCAGGAAGGATGTCAAAGTGCAAGAAACGATGGGTTCACCAAAATGTAGTGTAGAAAAGAGAGACTAGCTCAATACATCAAAGTAGGTCAAACCTTCTTCTACCCAATATTAAGACACAAACTGAGCTTGACTTCTACCCAAGAAGGAGAGCCAAACTATATGGTTTTTGCCCTTTTGTTGTATTAGAGGAGAATCAACCCAAATCCAACCAATCAAACTAAGGCAAGACAAGAGACCTTAATTGACAAAGATCGGAGCATAATAGACTATCAGAAGCGGAAACCTAGAAACTAAATGAACAATAAAGATCAAGGATCAAGTTAGAACCTAGATCCAGAGGTAGGAATACCTAGGACAAGGATTCTTGGGTGCCCTAGACCTTGATTAGGGTTCACAGAAATTGGTAATTCCAATGTCTTTGCCTTCCTATGCTTTTGCTCTCTACAACTTGTCTTTGGCCAATTCCTCCGGATCTAACCTACACACACACAAGAAGGAAAATGGTTAGGTGCTATTTATGAGCTTGCCTCATTCAAGCTCTGTGAATGGTGTTTCCACCTCCACAATAGCAAAGATGATAGATAAAGAGTGTGTGCCCTAGGTGGGCAGAGGCAAATCTGAAGTAGAATGGAATGCTAGAATAAAGCATGAAGGAAAGAAGTCACCATGAGCATGGAAACCCTAGCATGCTTGATGTGGCATCACAACTTGACTCAAGAAGTTGGTGTGGCCCAAAGAAGTGGAAATATCTTCACAAGACCTATATTATGTTAGTGTCGCAATAATAATCCACAATAGAGAGCTTTAGAGAAGAGTAGAGAAGATGAGAGAGAAGAAGAATCCTTCAAAAAGTTAGAGATTAGAGAGAGATGTTCAAATGAATAAATTAACTTGCTTTTATATGCATTCCCATGATTTCTGGAGAATTAAACCACATGAGGCCGACATTAGGAATCATTTAAGATGTCCCAAGCCGATAAGCCACCAATTAGGCTAGGGCTAGAAAAGGGGACAAGGGCACTTGGGTGCCCTAGTCCTTTAGTCCCAAACTCCAGGGATAAGGCACTTAAAGTGTTATTAGCCCCGCCTTATAATTATCTTTTTGAGTTTTGTGCATCGGGATCGAGAATTACACGCTTAATGTTCTTGTTCTAAAAGGCATTAAAATAGGTCCTAATTAACAAGTGCAAACATTTTAGGTCCAACCGGATGCTAAACTAGGTGTAAAATGCTAGTGTACACATTTTATGACGCTACAAGTTTGTGCCATCCTACTAGAGAAGGATGCCATTTTATTTCTTTCCTACTCCGTGTATTGTTAGGATTATCCCCTCTTCCCATGAATGGGGGATCATTGATCTATTTTTTATGACAATGTATTTTTTTGTTATCAAGATACGGAAATAGTCTAATTTTTTTTTCTTTCTAATTAGACACATAAATTTAATGGTGATATGCATTAACTACATTTCTAATATGAAGATTTTAATATTTTAAATGGAGATGTATATTTCTTAATGAAAACATTATTATAATATAAAAATTGTTTGGTTGTAGATGCAACTGCATAGCTTAATTTGTGTGTCATCATAATAGATTCAAGAATGTCTTATCAAGATAAGGAAATATTGTTGTGGACTTTTGTACTTTCTAATTAGACACGGAAGTTTAGCAGTAATATATAAAGATTTTAATATTCTGGACAAAGATACAAATTTCTCAATGAAAGCATTATTACAATAGAAAATTTGTTTGGTTGTAGCAGCAATTGCATAACTCAATTTGTATGTCATCATAATAGATTTAAGAATGCCTTATCAAGACAAGAAAATAGTGTTGATATGGGTAAAGTCATCTACATTTCTAATATGTAAATTTCTCACTCAATTTCACTTGAAAACTGGTATGGAATCTTCTTTAGTGCGCCACTTATTTGCTTGTCTTTAGCGGAATGTTCATTTGATAGACAAAAGCTCCAAAACAAAATTAACCAAACCAACTAAAGGCTAAGAAAATTGGACGATTGAACCGGTGAAGAGCATAATCTTTGAAATTAGTGATCATAGTCTTCTTTAGTGCGCGACTTATGATTGTGTTTGGTGAAGCTTTGACTTTTAGTTTCTTGTTTCAAATTTTCATTCAAATGGAAATCTCCATATATTCTTTATATGTGACCATGCGATTCTTCTTAGTAAAATATTGTAGAAAAAATAAATATGATAGTGGTCATTTATATGATGTTTACTTTAGAGCATAATTTGATTATTTTTTGGTTTACAAATCTTAAACTTGAAGCTTGTTTTTTTAATATTCAATATATATTTTTTAAATTAGAGCTTTTCTGATTAAGTTTTCATAAGTTTTCTCATTTTAAAATCAATTGTATTTGTGATTTTGTCTTTTGGATTGGATCATGGGTATAATTGTATCCTTCTTTTTCCTAAAATTTGAAATCCTAATTTTCAAGGCTCACAATCTTGGCATCTAACCATCAACTATTAGTTTAGTAGTCAAAAAGTTTGAATTATGCATTTATGGTTGTGTATGTAAAAACATTATCCTAGAACACTTACACAGATAATTGGATCATGGAATAACATCATCAAAAGAGCATTTAATGAACACAAAATATTGTCTCCTTAAGCAAGAACCAACTATCATCCATCATCTACTAGCATCAGTCATCAACAATAATCAACAACCAAAGATCCACAAATTGACATTCATTGCCAAGGCACACACCAAAGACATCTTTAGGCATAAGCACTCATCGTTTTGCATTAGGCTTTAATAAGATCTAATTATCAATCTCACTAACATCCATTGCCACATTTTTTCTCATTTACTATTTTGAATTGACTCAATCCAACTTCAATCTTTTTGTAGTAGACTCACATGGTGCTTCTTGACACCGTCCAATTTTATTTATCTCAAATATATATACATCAAGGAATTCTAATCTACATTGGATTGAATCACAACATCTAAATAGAATAACACTAAGTTTAGATAGGCTTGTAGGTGTGATTGCATCCTAAACACTCAAGCTTGGAGTAGGTTTTAGTCATCACATGACATATTCTTGAATACTCGATTAAAGCAATTTAATTTTCTATAATTAGGGTTTCTTAGGAAGCAAGTAAGTGACTGAATCCTAGGATTGAATAATCATACAAGCATAGAGAACGTTAGAGAGTCATTCATATAGGTTCTTGACAATCAATTTTGAGGAGAATTAGAAGATATTTGTTTCCACATTTTGGGGAACTTCCTAGTGAGAGAGCAAGCATTTAACTTTAAATTCAACAAGGATTTAAATTAAGCATTAAAGATCTTGATCATTATAGGAACATGTTTCAATTTGGATCAAAATATACCTAGATATAAATTTGAATTGATTGAAACTAAGGAATTGATTGATTCTAGAAAGAGAAACTAGTGAATTTAAAGAATGTATGTAGAGAATCTAATTGGAATCTATATGGAATTTAAATATGATATATAGAAAACATGTAGAAGTATTATTTGAATTAATTGAATTAGAATTTGGATATTATATTCAAAACCCTATATTTGATAATTTAGGCAAGAGAGTTGTACAAACCCTAGTATTGGATTGGAACCTTAGGAAAAACCAATTAACCTAAATGAGATTAGAACTTGAATCTAAGGGATTATACTATACTCATGAATGTTTGAATTTGTGTTTTAAATACTTCTATATAATCAATTTGATGAATTTCAATGAAACGATGATTTGGAGAAAGTCATAGTCTAGAATCATGTTTTGATGAAACTGAAGGTTTAAGATTTGGGAAATTAATTGTTTGATTATGAAAGATTCTTACATAGGTAGACTAGAATATTTGTATGCCCTTGTCTTTGGATAATTCAATGTTGTTTGTGTTTTACATTCTTATGAAACTTGTATCACTCATTCTTGGTTTTGTAACATTCATATATGAATTTTGACTTGCATAGAGGCCTAGATGAGCTCTATTCTTTATATTTGAGTAATCAAGTCTTCAAAATTGTGTATATAGGGCTCTAGCACCTAGATCTAGCCCTAGTGTCTACATATGCAACCTATTTTGGTGATATGGTCTAATTTAGCACCTTGTGCAAGCCCTAAAGCTTGTAGAAGAACCCTAGTATGGTGATAGCGTCTACTGGAGTGGCTAGCTTTGGCCATAGTGTTTGCATTAGCCCCTAGCATCCATTCTAGTGACCTTTGACAAGATTCTCTAAGTTTTTGTTGATAATTTTATGTTTCCTAATGTCTAATTTCTAGAAAAGTATTTTTGGTTTACCATTAGATCTAGTAGATGCTTCCCTTAGTGAAAATGATTGTCTAAATGCATACGAGGTAATTGTAGAAGGTTATCTAACTTCATATCAAGACAAAGTCTAGTTATGGAAAATTGTTTGATAGTAATTATTAGTCTTGAGTGTACTTGGTTTGAGTGTGTGAGCCTTTGTTGGACCTCAATCCCTATCCTACAACTACACCTAGGTATGATTGAGTTGTCTTGTGAAATCTATAAGATCATGTTCTCTATACATACCGAGTTATGAGATTGTTCATCTCTCTAGATACACCACCTCACATTAGGATTTAATATATAAAGTGTAAATTGCATACAAATGTCTTTTTATTATTGTCTACATCTATTGGTATCTCTAGGAGAGTCTCTTAATTGTGAATTTCTATGACCTATTTTATATGAAATATATTCTAGTGATCTAGTAGTGGGTAGAGTGTTATACATGTGGTAAATAAAAGCTAGTATACCTTATATTATTATACTATTGTATAATGAGGAGTATCTTGATGTTAACCAAGGAGTATTGTTGTGTTGCAAGGAATACCTAGTTGCTATTGACTATTGGGAAGTGGTCAATTGACAACTTACATGGGAAATTAGTTCTAAATTTCTAATATGTATGTCTTTGAATGATTATATGTGTCTTTTCTTGCACTCATATTTCTCAATATTCATATGTCATGTGCTTGTATCTTATTGTCTTCTATTCTTGTGATTCTAATTCTCATGTTCTTGATCATGTTGTGCTCTTAATTAATGTATATTCTTTTTTGATCATTTGTTATTTATTTCTATATGTATTTTATGCTTATTTATACATATTATTATATTTAATGTTGAGTATGAATGTTAAGATTGATCTATATGAAAGGAAAGAGGCTCTATGTTAAGGTGATTGAGAACACATGTAATATGGGATGCATAATATTCTATCTTGACCTTGTTGGGATAGGTGTGACCTACACCTTGCAATCCTAACATTCAATTTATTTATTATTTATGAATTAATTGTAATCCCTCTTGGAAAAGGGTGTCCCACTTTGTTTTGGCATTATGTGCCATGTGTTTTCTCATTTATGACAAGTGTAAGAAGTTGTAAGAGCATGTAACATCATAGAGATGTGTAAGAGCATCTTATAACATTGTAAGATGTGTAAGATATCTTATGACAATTCTATGACATGTAAGAGTATGTAAGAAGGGAGTTACATATTAGTGAAATTGACTTGTTAACCAACTATGATGTGTAAGTGTAATTAGTCATAAGACATCTTTGAATAGAGATAATGGAGCCAAAATGGAGTGCTCAAGTTGGTAAGTTGACCTTATGATGGATTATGACAATATAAGAGAATATTTTAAAAATAGCCTATTAAGTCATCATGGTAGGGATCATTGGAATTTGAGCCCTTGATTTGGGAACCATATTGGGTGATGGTTTTGTCTCATGGTTTATTTTTTACCATTTGTGTTTTCTTGGTTTGATTCTCTTATATATTGGTGCTTAGGATGGAAGTGTAGTATGATGTAATTCTACAGGGGGTTATGCTACCAAAATTTCTCCAAACTTGTGTTAGTTGTTCTCCTATGAAGACTTGAGCCTATTTATGTATTGTAAATGGATTGCTATTGTGAATATATTGGGTTGAGATTTGGAGGCTAAGTTTTTTTCCTAAAATAGTTTTCTCAAGATAAACATTGTATTGTGGTGAATGATTTTATTGTGTATATTTCTTTTGAAACTATTTGATCATATTTTCTATACATTTCTCTCCTCATTGATTAGTGCAAGAAGTATTTCCACTATCATCTTACTTTTAGAGTTAAGTGAGATAATTAAGATGTATAACATTGAAGAATGGGGACTCTTGTAGTATGGGATGTAAGTTGTGTTCTTTTGAAGGTGTTGTATAGTCTTGTGAAGTATAGATTTTGTTTGATTGTGAATTGTGTGCTTCTATATATGATTTGCATGAGTGTTGTAAGGTGTTGTGGGGATTTATATGATTATTTATGATGTGTATGATAGTGTTGTGAATATTGACTAGCTTAGTTGATGCTTATATGTGTGTGTGTGTGTGTGTGTGTGTGTTTAGGAATATGAACATGTAATAAATCTAAGAGAGATAATAATTGTGAATATTATGTAGATCAAGGGTAATCAAACTCAAAACAACCTTAAACAAATGCCTTTGGTCATCAAAATGTGGGTTTTCCTTCACAAACCCTTGGTCTTCCTTGAAGCCTTTCAAAAAGGAAAAATTGTCATAACTTTCGATAAAGATCTTGAAACAAAAACAAAAGGGAAGTTTTAGATACCCTTTATGCCCTTTGACAACATATCCAATTTTTAGGTGGGGTTGTTTTGGAACACAGAGGTCAAATCTTGATTGTCCTACTCTTGACTAGGCTTAAGGTGGTGCAGCAAATAGGATTTTTCAGCCATAATTTTCAAACCAAAACTGATCTTCAAGAAAGAAAACTTGATTAAAATACCCATTTGGCCCTTATTTAACATATCTCAAAATCAAGGTAGGTTATTTTGTACAGAAACTCTCAAATTGGGACTATTTTCCCTCAAATTAGGCCTACTAGGGTTTCAGACCTATTTTAGTAAAATGGACATAACTTGCTCAAAACAAAATGAAATTGAGTGCAACAAAAAGTAGTAGAAAGTATATTTAATTATATTTCCAACCATAAAACATGCAGGTCATACAAATTCCATACATATCCATACCAAGCTCTGAAAATAATGTTCAGAAAATGCAGAAAACATAGCACTTTTATTGATTTTTGTACAAAACTTCAACCACACAACTTGTGTCGACCATTTATAGGTTAATAAAACATGTTTCCATCAGTTTCTAACTACCTTTTCAACTTCCACCTTTTAGCTTCTTCATTTACAACACGTGACTCTTCAAATTCCACAGTTTTGCAACTTTTGGCAATTTTGACAACATTTGCAAAAAGGACAACATGGACTCACCAAAACTCCTAATGACCTAACATGGACTTTAACACATCCAAAATGGTCTTAAATGACCTTACTACAATTATTCAACACCAACAATCCCAAAATGCAAACTTAACCCCTAACAGCCTATTTAACCAAGGTGCTCCTACACCAGAATATTTTACTTATTTCTTCATGGTCTATGAGTTGTTTGTTTATTCACTTCAATCCAAGCTACTAGTTAGTGAGGATAGGGTTTCTTTAATGTGTGGATTCATATCACATTCCTCATACATAGCTATAGAATTGGATGGATTGGAGTCACTTGGACATTGTGATGATGGATATTTAGATATTTGGTTATTGTGTATTGGATTCCTAGTTTAGACCATTATTACATATATCAATTATTTGGGCATGTTTCTTTATTGGTTGTATATTATTTAGTGTAGGTAATATTTGATTCCATTGTACTATGAGTTTATTATACTTACTGATATTGTTATTGATCTATGGATGTAATCATTGTAATTGATTTGTAATTAAATATTATTAGAATATATATGTGTTTTGCAATACACTTACGATGAATTCATTAGTTGCTTAATCTTGTTGAAGTGAGAAATTTATTGATTCACATTTTGGGATTTTTACATTAGTATTAGAGAATGGTTTGAACACTAGAGACTTGAGCCTACTAGTGAACTATTATGAAAACTTTTGTTGGTCACCTAAGTTTACTTAGTAAATATTTTAAGAGTGTTTATTTGATGGTGCTACCTACAAAAAATTAGCTAGATTCACAAAATATAGAAAATAAAACCTAAATTGAAATGTAATGAATAATATTATATTGATTTGATAAAATCATTACAAAATATTGTAGGCCTCTTTGAGGGAGAAACCTCCTTTTTCATGAATACCTATTGTACTAGAAAAATCCTCTATGTATACTAATTCTACCCAATAGAACTATTACCTCTCAAGCACATGGAATGAACTAACTTAGAAAAATGGATGACTTACAAAGCATATGTGTTTGATGCTTTTATTAATTTTACCTTAACACAAAAGTAATTATTTAAGAAGAAACAATTAGGAATGTGGGTCCTAACATGTCCCCCCTTAAAAATATTTATCCTCAAATATTGAGATGAGAAAATTATTGTTACAAATTGGTATAGGGGTTCCCACACTGTATCTTCTAGTTGAATATTGTACCATTATATGAGGACTTTGATGATGGTGTGGTTTTAGATTTGGCATAAAAGTTAGTCAAGGATAGACTCTAGTGTCAAGATGATAGGGCCCTCTATAACTAACTTAGGTAATGTATATTGAGAATGAATGTGTTATCCAAGAGACTTCTTCAAAAACAATCATGGAAGACTAGGTGGATCTTGGAGGAGAGAGGAAGCTCCAACTTGTAGGAAACTAAACAAATCTATTGCAAAATTTTATAGAGACCACAAAACTTGGGTGCTAGCTTATGAAAATCATTCTTCAAGGATAATTTTTTGTAGGGTCAGAGGAAAATAAAGACCACATCACCAATGGTGAGAGTATGTTTTGAGTTATTTTGATTAGTTGGTTTCTTTATGTGGTTTTGTGCTTAATGCAAATTATCCTTAAGGGTGTAGAAAATGGTGTCAATATGTGTGAAGGTTTGAATCCACTACATATACCTTTGAACTTCCTAGTAAATATATCTAGATAGATGGTGGAGATTGAACATACACTACTTCATAGGGTGTCATCTTTCTTGCTATGTGATTAGTGGTATTATATTACCATTCTATGAGTGGTAACCATTTGGTCTAATGATGTTGGTGATCCAAAGAAAAGTAGAGTAAATGGTATCCAAGCACTTATTGATAATTTTAGTTTATCCATCTATTTGTGGATGATATAGATCTCATCTTAAGTTGGGTACCATGGTGTTGGAATAGTTCTCACCAAAAGTGGCTAGTGAAAATGGGATCACCATCACTAACAGTGGAAGAAAGAATGCCACGGAGGTAAAAGATCTAGTCCATGAATGTTTGGTCAATGATGGATTAAGTATAGGGGGTGAGACAAAATGGCCACATTTGGAGAGGTGATCTACCAACACTAGAATGACTAATTTCCTTGTAGACTTTGATAGTCCTTCAATTAAATCCATTAAAATTTTGGTCCATACTTGGATAGGAATCAATAATGGTTGAAGCTATCCTAGGTGGTGTTGGTCATGATGTTAGTCACAAACAAACATAGAATAAAAGTACACATTAACCTTTATTCATCTTGAAAGATACTATGAATTTAAAGAATTCAGGATCCCAAGTCTCCAGTGATTAGGTCTTAATCGTCTGAAGTCACTCAGAGGTTAATGTGAGTTGCTGTTTCCATTTTGGGGCCTTACGTGGAATTTTATCATCATCATGACATTCCTGCAGAAATCCTTTACAGAGAAGTTATATTATGCAGTTATTTGATGAGAAGATGTGGAAATACCTCAATCTTTGCATGATATTTTCAATTCTACATGCTTTGTATTCAAATATGCTAAATATCTATGATTATCTACGAGATGTCTACATATTTATGTTATTTGCTTAAGATTATCGATTATTTGCAATTATGGAGATGAAATGCTCTGAAATTTAAAAGAAATTGAAGAAATGCTTCTATTTAATGTTGAACCTTTAGCTATTGATCCACACACATACTTGATATTGTCATGAGGAGAAGAAATCAAACTATATGTTCACCAGGATATTCCACAGCTAGATACAGTTGATGCAAACTTCAGAGGATGAGGAATGAAAACAATACATGCAACATGATGAGCACTCCAAGGGACGCAGCAAATCAAAGCACATATCCAGAATTCAAACACAGATTACTCAAGATTTATGAAGATTAGTAATCGAAATACTCTTCTCTTTCATTAAGTATGCAAAAGACATGTACATATACAATAACTTTGAAAAAAGCCCTGAATACTTCAGCAAACAGATTTCAATTAAGTTTTCGAATGTTTCAAAAAGGCATTCCACCACCTTTTATAGAATAAGGTGAGGAATCCGTTACAAAAGATCTACGATCCTAGTTTATCAATACAATTCCACGGTCACGATTCTCTTGACTTTGTCAACTTTTACAAAATGGCACAAGTTGCCAGCTGGCAACTATCTATACTACTTATGCTATTATCCCCTTCATGATGTATCTTCATCATGCTCCTTAGCTGATTCATGCGGGTCATCATCATGTGCATCACTTTCCGAACTTTCACTATCCTGATGATGATGCTGCTGCATATGGGGCTGCATACTACTGCGGACCTGTTCGTATGAATGCACCACCTGATCTATCCCTCCGCCATCTTGAGTCTTTGCTTTGACAATGGCGTGCTTATGTGCTTCATATTTGTCTTTGCTATTATCAAGCTTATTTTTCCTGTCCTACAGTGTCTCTTTGTATTTCTCCATCTGGACCTTGATCCTCATTATTTTATCTATCAGTTCTTCTGTCAAAGGGACAGGTGGACCATCTGTCTCTAATTGGAAATTGCTGTGTACAGCTTTAATGGCGGACTCTTCATCTTGATTTTCTATTTTACCTTCCACCTTGCCTTCCAATGCTTCCAATATCACCGCTTCTTCAGCCATTAAATCCCGTAGCCTCATGCTGATATCCCTCAGCTTATTATTACATCTTTTGAGGACTCCACACTCAAACTGAGTGTCTTTATACCAGATATCTATTAATAATGCGGTATTACTATTTAGCACCTGCTTACTGATAAGCAGTTGAGGATTTATATTCCTTATTTCCCCTAACAGGCTCAGGACTCTCTCTAATTTGTAAGACCTCTTCCGGGTCTGCATCTGCAATTTATCCACTTTGGTCTTGGAGTCACTTAGATTGCTCCACCTCTTCAAAGAGGCCTTCATTATTTCAACAGCATCATCCAATGCGGATGACATCCATTTCCTTATTACGGACGCCTCATGCTTCATGAGGTCCAATTTATTTACCTCCTCCTGAGAAATGGCAGTCAATGGGACTGCACGTTCAGTTGTGGTATCATCAGGATCGGTCAGCCCTTTGATATAGGCATACAACTGAGCAATGTGCTCTTTATGCTGCTTATTTTTCTCCTTCTCTCTTTTCACCTTTTGAATTAGAGAGTCAATGATGTCTTTGCCCTTCTGACCTTCTTGGTCCTCATTGGCAAAGCCCAAATCAACTGTGCTGATTTGAAATTCATCTATAGTGATTTTACCTTTTTCTTTCTCCACTGCAGGTATGGCAATTTGTGTGGTCCTTCTCCCTGTTGCCGGATCTCTTTTGATGGCCAAAGTCATTCTGGCCTTCCTCCTGGGTTTCATTATATCCGCGGAGAACAAGGTGGAGACGTTGAATTCTTGAATTTCGAGCTCCTCTTCAACATTTACTTCCTTTGCTAACCATGGAGGTACCTGATCATGTTTTTCAGCATCATGATGATGTTCACCCATATCTCCCGTTTCTATTAATAGATGTTGTGGAGATGGTGATTTTTCTTTTTCTTCTTCTTGATGCTCTCTTTGCTGTTGATCTTGTGGCACCTCCTCCTATTGAGGAAGTTCCTTCTTTGGGGGAGTATCTTCTTGGTGTGGGGAACACTGTGGCGCATCTATTTGCTGATCATGATGATCATGATCTTCTTCTATCATTCCTTCATCTGTTCCCAATTCTTCCCCTTGCTGCTTATCCACTGCACCAGATACTGGGGACTCTGCCTGATGTGCTGGCAATTGTTCTGCAGCTATTATTTCTTCTGAGCCTGCCCTAGCAACTTCTTGTATTTCGGCAGCTGGATCCTCTAGTGCTTCTTTCTCTTCATCAACCTTCATTTCTTGAACCTCTACTATAGCAGGTTCCGCTGATGTATCCTGTGGACTTTTTTGTCCTAATTCCAGAGCATGGCCTTCCGATTCTGCCATCTCTATTTCTTCTGTTGGTTGGCCTTCACTAGGTGATCATGCTGGCTGTTCAGGACTTGCATCCTGTTTCTCTATCAGGTCTACCACTACAGGACTTGTCATCTCTGTGATCAATGTATCTAGCCCTATTTATTGAGCTACTTGCTCTGGGCTCTTTTCTCGCTCTTCTTCCACTCGCCTCATCTCTTCCAGTACTGATTGAATTGGTGGAGACTTGTGGGGGGTCATACTAATACCAGCAGCCAGTGTTTCCATCTTCTGTGCAGCCACATCCTGCACCACCTCATCACCAAACAAATTTATTGTCTCGTCGAGCGAGACATGCCCTTCTGCTTGTGTCTGGGAAGTTTCTTTCAGCTGCTCCTCAGCAAGTTCAGTTTTGAACTTGACGATGGTAGGAAGTGGAACATTATGTTGAAGTTCCTTGCGCACTCCACTACCTTCCCCTTGTAATGAAGTAGGGGGTTGGCTCATTCCACCTCTCATAGAGGTTCTTTATTTCTTAGGTGGGGTAGACACCAGCACCTGTGGAGCTCTCCTCTTCCTTAGGCTCTTCTTCTATGAGGGCATCCTCTCCTCTTGGTTGTTTAGAGGATTGACCCACTTCTTGGGTCTCAGTGATTCCAGCCTCTGCTGTCTTGCTTTTCTTGGGCTTTTCTTTCTTTGGAGGGGATGCTGATTCTGATCCTGACCCTGCCGCCTCCTTAGCTGCAAATACTGCCCTTTCAATTATAATCCCTTTTGGTCCCTGTTCCACCCTCTTGCCCCTTGGGGGTCTTTTGCTCTGCTGTTGTGGTGGAGGGATTCTATCTCCCTTGGTCTTCCTCTTCTCTAACAGGAAGTCATCATATTCATCCGCGGGGATATCCTACCCTTTCTTCTTGTTGTCCACCGTAATGGCAACACCTTTCTTCTTCAATGCCTCTATCTGTGCATCAACCCAAGCTTGGGTTAGGTGTAGGGTCCTGGCAATGAATGGGTCCAAGGATATGTCCTCCTGCATAGTGAGGTCAGGTGCAGAGATGGTGTCATTATATATCTTTTTCGGTTCATACTTGTCTGCCATTGTCCTGCCATCATCCTTCTTTAATTGTTGGGGAAGGGAGATGCAATCAAAAGTTCTAACTTGGTTCAGAGTTAACCTCTGATACCTCCTTCTTCTGGCTTTTGCCTCATCTTCACAGTCAGCCTAAAAATCCTCTAGGTGCCTTTGGTGAATAGGCTTTCCTAGTATCTTCTGTATCCTGCCGTAAGGATCATATGGTCTTGTTATTGGGAAAGGCTGCAAATTCATTTTATTCAGGGTGACCATCACCTTCTTTATATTATCAGAGTCAGGGCACATATAGTTGCCAATGCTGACTGGGAACAAAATTGGTGGCAGCTTCTTGGCGTCCTTGTACATTTGTATCATGGTGGAGCCCTGCCTGATAAATTCCATTAGTACTATGGCATCGGTAGGATACCTTGGCAGCATCAGGGGATGTCCCTCGAAACCCTCAACCCTTATATAAGAAAAGGTTGCAAACTATATGTACCAGGCCCCATGCCTGTAGACTGCCTCTTGAGCCTCCATGCTCAATCTCTTTGTTATGTCTTCTTCCATGGTCCTTACCAGATGCATAGAGAATGCATCATTGACCAGTTTGTAATCTTTGAGGTAGTTGGTTCTCTACAGCTGGGGATGATGATCCCAGATATACACAACATTTGTGCCTGTGAGCTTTCCATCTGTAACCAAGGCATCAAAAGTGCCTCTATAAGCACAAGAATAAACAATGTAGGATGTCATGTAAAATACACAATTTGAACCTCCCAGGTTCATCAGTTGCTCATGCAGAGCATCACTTATTATTTGGCCCCACAGTAGCTTGGTGTCTGAATACATACACATCATTACTATTCCGTACATCTAATCCCTGAAACTGCCAGTATCAGGTTGGCCGGTTACTCTATTCAGGAGTGCAATCATGTATTGGTACTCCTCACTGAAATCATACTTAAACATGTGCACAGGAAGCTTAGCCGCTGCATTATATGTGCTGTTCTCAGCCCGCCACGGATACATGTTCTTCCTGGCCGATTTCTTGTTGGCCTCATACTCTCTTTCAGAGTTCTTCAAGTCTACACTTTTGACCTTACTACCCAGTGGCAATCCAAACGTTTGGGAGAGACCTTTGATAGAGAGGTCTGCATATATCCTCCCATGCTTCACTACTTGCCTTGTCTGAGGGTTATAATTCCGGGCACACTCCATAACAAGTTCTGGAGATTCCATGGAGTATGGAAAATCGGCGGCATTCCACATTCCTGACACGAACATTGCGTCCAGCACAGGACTCCTGTCATGTCCATCGTTCAGCTTGGCTGACCAGGCCTCCAAATTAGTGCTTCTCTGATGGGTGTCTGTAATTGCTCCATATTTAAACAGGACCCCCCTCTGAGCAGAGAACATGGGTTTGCTGAATTCTTCTTGACACTTGACCAATCGCTTCTCAGCCATGAGTACCTGTAATTAACAACAATCCTATTTCACAATAGGTACATATATGCATGCATATTGCAATTAACTTTATAAATCATTATGCCTACTATATCAATTCCAACACTACTTAATCATACGGATGCATAAACCAGAACTTACATCATCGTACCAGAACAGAAACAATATGATGAGGGTTTTATTCACTTACCTGGTTATGTAGATTTCCTTTTATACTAGTAGATTGCTGAGACGTTCTTAATTCAGCTGATGATCACCTCTTTCCTTCTGCCTGTGAGCTCAAATCGCACAACGGTAGCTGGTATACAGATATGGAAGCTGGTGCTCTGTAAAACAAGTTTATCGCAAGGTAAATGTGAAAATGGCGGTTGAATTACCTTTTAACCTCGCAGTTAGGGTACATTTAGGGCAACTCTGATAGATTGGATCATGTTCCTTGATTATTCGTGCGAAAATGCAGGATCTTGCCAGGTGTTTCATTGGGTTCTGGGGTCGGCGGGAACTACCTACCATGTCTGCGTGCATTAAATGATAATGGCAGCAACGGGAGTAGGGGATATCCCTATGACAGGATATCATGAGGGTAGGATGATATTCACAAATATCGGGTTGAGTTTCCATATCATGCTCCTCCCTCGTATTGACATTGTTATCACGACAAGATTTGGGTGACAAAAGCACCCTTGTTTATGCTTAGTACATCAGGAGGATATTTCGGTGAATCGGGTGATGTTTTTTTAAATATGATGATGACGAGACAAACTTACATGTCTCTCTTTTTGGAATATCGGGATGACGTCATCCTGATATTCGCTCTTTGTATCGGAGGTGCATCATGACGTCATCATCATATTAGGCGAACATGATCATGTTTTAGAAAATATCCTGTGGCAATAGAAATGTGATGATGATGTCATCGTTATGTATGTTCCTTCGTTTATCATATTCAGATGATGTCATCAGGATATTTGCTAAGGGTGATATTTGCGTCAGGAGGATATAAAGACATATCGGGTTACATGCGAAGTATGACGCTCGCGATAGATAAGACTGTTTGACGGGAAGATTTTGCTATCATTTAAAGTTGACGTCCGGATATTTGAACCGCATGACATATCGGGGGGATGTTTCGAATATGATGATGAGCTTCAACAATATGACCGAGGATATAAATATATGACCTTCCTCTTGCGAATATCAGGTTTGACCGAAACTTTGACTGTTCATAACTCTTACATCCTAATGAATATCAAGGTGATGTAAAAGGCAAACCTGCCCGAATTTAATGCTCTTTCAAAATATGAGGTCACAGAGATGAAATACGAAATTTGACAATCTGACCTCATGGTGACTTACCTCATCCTAGTTTTGCATGATGATGCACTCGACTTACTTTTTCCAAACCGCCAGGAAGTAGACGCACAAGCCAAACCAAAAAGTTGGGTCCCTGTTTTGCCAAGTCAAAATGGGGCGTGTTGTGTAACCACACAACAGGTTGCAATCATTTCACCTTTGTTGCATTGATATGTTTCACATTCTGCCATAAACTATTTGATGTCTATTTACAATTGTGGTAAAGTATTTCACAATTTTTTAGAAAGATAGAGTGACTTACTAATGGTGTTTCATGGAACTCAAACAAAAATTTTGATCACAAATCTAATTATGAGGCTAATACTAGATAATCCTTATACTACAAATATGATCCATCCCATTAATAGTTGGGATATGAAGGGTTACTGGACACAAGTGGATGAGTTGTTATAGGTGAATATCTTGATGATACTTGACATAAATCATTTAGAAAAGTAAGGGCGGCCATTGATAAATCAGCTAGAGCATGATGGTCTTCAAATTAACACAATAACATATCCACCACCACATTATCATGTCCTTTTTTGTAGGTTATCTCATAGTCATACCCCAACAACTTGGTGACCCACTTCTATTGCTCTAGAGAGGAGACTCATTGGTCCTAAAATACTTGAGATTGCGATGATTAGTTTTAATGTAGAAGTGTCTTCTAACAAGGTATGAACACCATTCATTGACTACATGAAGAATGCCTAACATCTCCTTGTAGACACCCAAAATTGTCCATGTCATAGCATTACCTAGTCATACATGACCTTGTAAGACATCTTGTAATATTTTACCCTAGTTCATTACATTATCCCACTTATCCCACTTATAAATTCCACTTGATCACCTTTCCAATTAATTAAATAAACCCTTTTATTTAATTAATTCCCCTTCACATGTCTCATAACAATTCAAATTAAATATTAATCCCTCATCCCTCACTTTTTCCACATTGCAACATGTGTCACATGACTACAACTCTTCACATGCACAAATAATTTAAATAATTTTATTATTTAAATTATGAGATTCCCACTCACATCCTATTTTTAGCCCTGTTTATTGTGCATCATAGGCATCTCTGTCTCCAAAATAAATAAAAGAATCCCACTTTTTCCCTCACATCCTAATTTTAGCCTCATGTCATAATCCACTTAATGTGCGTCATAAGCATGAAATTGCCTTTTAATCCTAGCCATACACATCACACAATTGACTTTTAATCTTAGCCATCGAATCCCATCAACTCTTGCCTATAAATCTAGCCTCACAACAAGCCATTGGACATCCATCTTCTTCTAGTATCCTCACTCTACCAAAATTCTTCCAATCTTATCATCTGTCTATCTATCTTCTTCTATCATCTTTCATATCAACGTTATCCTGTGAAAAATGAGTAATCAACATCAACATATCAAATCATTCAATCAATCAACAATCTTGCATGCATCTATCATTTGAGATATCTGAGGTATTGAAGGGTTTGGATCAAGGTAAATACACTTGTATTGTTTTATCTTTTTCATTTGTCCAAATTTTTCATAGACACTCCTTATCATAGGTGAAATGGGATCTATTTTTTCTAGTTAGATCCTTACTAGTAAAGAAAAGTGGCCACCCTTTCTGCATGAGAACAACACCTAATCTAGAGCCTAAAGCATCACTTTAAATGATGAATGTTTTGGAGAAATTTGGCATAGAAAAAATTGGTGTGGTGCACATAGCCTCTTTAAATAAATCTAATCTAACTTCTATAGTTATAGACCATTGGAAAAAAAAAAAATTAACATGGTTGTGAGGGGGTATCAATCTTTTTATATTTTTTTACAAAGTGGCAGTAATAGATAGTGATGCCTTAGAATCTATGAAGGCTCTTTAGCATTTTTGGTTTAGGCTAGTTTTGCACAGGGAAATGTTTTTTTGGTTCCACCAAAATGCTAACCTTAAAAATAATGTGTCTTAGGCATTCAATCAATATTTGACCAAAGGAGCATTTTGAGAATCTAGCGCATAAATGGTTAGTAGAAATGATTTGAAGAGCTTGATCTAGTGTAATAGGTGCTCTACCCATGTCTAACTATAAATAATAATATCATCAAAGAAGACTAAGATGAACTTCTATTGAAACAAATAAAAAATCTTATTCATCAAGCCATGAAAGGTAGATGGTACATTAGTGAGTCCAAATGGCATGATAAAAAACTCATAATAACCGTCATGACTGTAAAAAGATATTTTGGGAATTTGTCCTTGTAATATAGAAAATGTGATTCTAATCAAAATATCTATGCTTTCTAATTAGAACAATTTTTTATTAATATTACACTAGGATCTAACTAGCTTCAAAGGAAGAGTATTTCACCACTATCCAAGTAGGAAGATAAAAATAGCTCTAGCCAAACCCTATAGTTTTTTTTTTTAATTTTTAAATTTTTTTTTAAGATAATGCGCCTGGTAAACTTTTTAACATGACCGGCGACACTGGTGCGACACGCCCTCCGGTTCCACGTGAATGCTTTTACCTAGAGCAATGAACCAGTGAGGCCACAACTGGGGGACCTCATCCCCTAGGAAGAACACTTCAAACCCGCGAGCTCGTTGGCCCAGCGAAGGCGTAAAGCCTTGCGAGCTCGTTGGCCCAGCGGGGGTTTGAACTCTAGTGGCCGCCACTACAACCGAGCGACTTAACCACCGAACCATGCCGTCATCGGCAACCAAACCCTATAGTTAGCCTAAACTTAGAAAATAATTATTTTGACTAAACTAAAGCACAATGGAATAGTGATGAAACTATAATTTTTGAGAAATAAAATGTAGAATCCCAAAATAATTTATAGAAATGGAAAGGGGAGAATGTGAAGAACTTGGCACCAGAGGGGGGAAGCCTTGGCCTAGGATGCCATTGCGTCATGTGGATGCCTATGCCATGTTGTCATCTGTATGGTAGTAAAATGAAGAAAATGTCTAGAAAACACTTTTGCCTCGATCTAGTAAGTTATCTAGTCTTCATAGAAAACCATACTAGATGCCCAACAACAAGAAAGATAACAAGATCTATTGCATCACACAGTGAAATGAGCAATTCGAACAATAAAAAATATAAGAAATGATGAAGAGTAAATGAAATAGGAGGAACCAGCAAACCTATGTGCAATTGAGTCTCTCATAATAACCACAATTATAAAGAAAAAGGAAAATGTGTTGGGGCTGGTTGGGAGCTTTCCTTTAGGTCAAGCCCCTATGTTGGTCTTTTGACCTCCATGAACAATAAAGATTATAAATAATGAATAAAAAGTGTGTGCTCCTATTTCCTAAGTGTGTCTAGGAAAATAGCAGTAGTGACAACAATAAAAAGCTATGAGTATCAACCCTAGTCTATGGGGAAAAATACCCTAGTGTGCATAGAGGAATCGTGTACAAAAAATGTATACCAAAACAAATAATTCAAATGCAAATATCAAAAACCCTTAATCTACACTTAATGCAACCTCAATTACAGCAAAGAAATCAAACAAAATTGGATAAAACATAAATATCACCCAAATTGATTCATGTTGTACCAAAAGATAGTTATGATCAAAAGATTTTTTTGGTTGAAAGATGAAATTGGTTGCTCACAATAGTAGCATGAAATTCTATTATGATTGATTATGAAAATGACTTACATAAGGGTCCATTTATATTTCTAGATTGGATGATCAATGATCAAGGTTGGTTGAGAGATTAAAGGTGAGGATTGAGTTGGTTGGGTAGTTGAAAGATGAATACTGGAGGATAAAAGAGATTTTTTAATTTTATTTTGAATTTATGGGAGATGGTTAGAAAATGAGTGGTGGAGAATAAAATAAATTTCTAATTCTTTTATTCACTTTTTAGGTAGTTGAGTGGAAAAACAAATAGATCTAATAAATGAATATTTGTTAAATCACGTGAAGTGGGAAGGGGATTAAATAAATAAATAAAAATTATTTATTTAGGACTCATTAAAAGTGGGATAATTAATTAAATACATTATTTTAATTTATTTAATTAATATGATAAAAATGTGGTAGGTGTGGCGGATGGTGGGTGAATTTTAGATGTCTACATTATGACCCTCTTTGAGATGATGTTGCAACTAAGAGAACCAATGTTGTTTCAAAGAAAAATAAAATATATATGTTAAGGATGAGGAAGGATGGAAAGGGATGGGGTTTATAAAAAAGGGAGAAAGGGATGATGCCCCCTCGAGAGGATAGGTAGGTTTGAAGGACATGGGTATGCTCTCAAAATGTATGGAAAGGAAAGATGAGGATAGAGTGTGGGATGCAAAGGATAGTCAAGTTAGTCAGTGTGAGAAACATGATGTTTGATATAGCACTTTATATTATGGATAATTATATAAAGACCATGGTGATGATGTGTCTCATGTATAAAAGATTGAAGGTCACAAGAAAGCATATGCCAAGGAAACCATGATATGAAAGACCATGATGTCATTGTGGTAGGTATGTTGCAAGGATATATTTATATGCAAGACAAAATTATAACACACAAGCAAGCTTGCACAAACGATGCAAAGCCAAACATGATTTTTCCCTAGTCAAGCTAAAAATCAATGATTGATTGATTGATGATGAAGATAGCGTTGTTGATGTGGGAATGATATATCCCGATGATGATGATTGATTGATTGAGTTGATTAAGATTTATAGCAAGGCTAGGAACAAGACTGATGGATGCTTTAAGATGACTGGCTAGATTTTTAGGAAATATTTGTATGGATTAGAATTGCTTGCAGCGAATTAATTGATTTGGGATTCCTTGTGGTAGATTGGGATTGCTACATTGGATTGCTTGGTATGTTACTTTTGGATAGGATTATTGTCTCCATATGATAAATTGTGACAAGGGAACACCCAGTCTAGAAACAAGGATGGGAGATAGGTTGATTTAGGATAATGGGCTTGATAGATTGGATGGATTAATGGATTATTGATAGTGGATGGAAAGGAGGATGGATAGATGGATGGATGGGTGTAGGATGCAATCTCCAAGGACTATGTCACATAGGAAAACATGCCCCTACTCTAGATATGTCATTCATGTTACTAAACTAAAGGGGATCAACTAAATGTTTTAGATGCAATGAGGTTTAGATATGCACATGTAGTTCTGGATTGGTGTAATGCAAAATTGTCTATATGATCTTATAGATATTCAAAATTTTAACAATTCTTTTTGTTAGTTTAAGAAGAAAATATTCTAACATGACATGTTTTTGAGGAAATTAGTGGGTCAACAAAATGGAATTCATTTAAGAGTTCAAAAGCAAGCACATGGACTATGTGAAGTAGGAAGCTTGATTATTTTTGTCAATTTTTTATTGGAGGTGAGTGGAAAGTATGTGAAAATACAAAATGGGTTGAAGAATGGAAACAAAGACTCCTAACACCTATACAAGAACATCAACATGAGATAGAATCTGAAGAGGATAGGTATCTGTTGACATAAAATGACTATGATTATGTTTCAGACCTTGTACAACAAGGTACATCAACAAGATCTAGTTTCATTAATTGTTTAGTGATATATTTATACATGTGTATTTCTTTGAATTATTTCAATGCCTCATACCTCATAGAATTAGTAACCTTTTTATGTAGGACATGTTTATTTTATTGTTGCACTTGAGGGCAATGAAGAGGAAATATGGTATTGGTTGGTTCGATGTGTTGAGAGAAAACAAAAATTGTTAGAGCCTAGAGTAGATGATAACTATGAGTATTCAATATGTTCTATGGTTTTTGTTGGTACTTAGCTATGAAAATATTTGACAAGGAAGAATTATTTTCTTGCATTTAAAGATTATGAATCACATAAGAGAATTATTCACTACCCGCATTTAATTATGGCAACAAATATACAATTAGTGAGATATAAAGGGAAACCTTTTACAAAAGACTTATTGATTTATATGGAAAATATAACGACGAAATTATAGATGTGCTACAAAAGATAGAGGATGTAGATGGTACAATGGGGTAAATTTTAAATGGTTTGTAAGTATGTAGAACTAAACTCTTAATCTCTATTTTTTTAGTAAGTTATCTACTTTCCTTTTTTATAATCTATTGACTAATGTATCTCAAGGTAGGTAGACATTAGAGATATTTTGAAGTATAAATATATACTTGTATGTTTTATTTCAAAATCCCTCTAATATTAGGCTAGACAAGCTTCCACCTTCACATGGTTGGTCATGTTAGTAGAGAATATATTTAATCTCAAAGTGAATAGAAGCTCATTCTCTTATTTAATTGATTTTGTATCATCCCATTATCAAATTAGTGACTAATTGCATGTCTCCTTAAACCATCCCATTGAATCCCCTTAAGCCATCCCCTCACTACATTCTATAAATTAGGAAATCAATTTATTTTAATAACTTTCAAATTTAGTTTAGTATGTTTGGAATTAAGTACATAGTTAATCAAGATTTAGTATTGTCAAGGGAAAATTGGTGTAAACATGAATAATCAATATATCAATATCAATAATACCCAAAACTCAATGAAATATAGAAACAAAGAGATCAATCAAACAAAGAACTTCAAAAACCTTTGCAAACCTCAAAGCTGCATGGCTTCCATTGGTTGCCTATCTCAATCGATCTTGCATGTATGAATAAGGCCCTCAAAGAGTGCACTTCCTTGCTATTCTAAGATTTTCAATGGAGAATGGCTATAATAGTGTTTTGTAATGAAGATGAGCTTCACAATAATGGTAGTGATATGGTAACAAGTTGATCGCAAGCAAATGGAATGATGTGGGTGCCAAAGGGATGTTGTAATTCCTGTAGAGTAACAATAGTAAAAGCTTGGATGAATGAAATGGAGGAATAGGGTTCAATTTATAGACTTGAGAGAGAGAAGATCAATGATATATAAAGAATGAGAAGATCAACGGTTGAGAACGATTGAGGAACATGTGCGAATAAGAAGAAGACATGTGTCTGGCTATATTTTACATGAGAGGAATTAATAAAATAGAAGAATGAGTTAACTAAAGAGATTAATCAATTAAAAGAATAGATCAATCAGTTAAGAGAATAGAACTAGAGAATGGAAATTGCGTGAGGATGAGAAGATATTTTAGCTCAATTAAAAATTTAGAATATTCAATTGCATGTGCACAAGGATTGAATTAAATTTATAGATAACTCAATTTAGAAGAAATGGAGAACTTAAATAAATATTTGATTTACTTAAATTTAGAGAAGATATTATTGGAAGAAACAATTAAATAATTGGTATTATTTAATTTGGAATAATTTTGGAAGAACTAATTAAATAATTGGTATTATTTAATTTGTTGGAGGAATTAGAAGAATTTTAATTAAATAAATGATTTTTATTTAATTATTGGAAGAATATGAATCAAATAAATAAATTTGTTTATTTATTTATTGATAGAGGAATTTGACTTAAATAAAAATTAAGAATATTTATTTTGACAGAGTTGTGTCATTTTTAGGCGTATACATTTTGCCCCTCTTTGATGTGATGTTTGAGATGATGAGATTTGTGTCGAGTAACATCATTTTAAAGAAGCTAAGTTATAGATAAAAGAAAAAGATGATAATGGAAAGATAGGATGAGGATGCCCCCTTGGGAGATTGGACGAGGAGAGAGTTTCGAGGGCACGAGATGGACAATCTCACGATGAAGAAGGTTGGAAGAATAGGTTGGGGTGAAGAAAATGGTTGAAGAAAGAGCCAAATGATATGCGATGCAAGATAAAATGATAACACACACAAGCAAGTAAGAAAGTATGCACAAATTACACAAGAACAAACAAGGTATTGCCCCTATCAGGCAGTAAACCAAAGATTAATCGATATGGATTGATGATAGTGTTGTCATGGTGGGGAACGATAGATCCCTAGAGCAACACAATAGGATGGTGTTTGGTTTCAGGAAATGAAACATGTCATGCAAGACACGTGTGTTGGTTTGATTTTGACAAATGCAACATCCTGTATAAGACAATTGATTGAGTTGGTTTACAACCAGACAAGGATCAAGACCATTGATTGTGAATGGATCATTTGACAAGATTGACTTTAACTTGATTGGTATGGATTAAGGATGGACCTTGCATTTGGATCACTACTCAGACTGACTAGATTGAGAAGAATGGATCACAATGATAGATAGAATTTTAATCGATAGAAGAATGACTTGATAGAAGGACTCACAAGCTTTTATTTGTATTGATACTCTACATTTTTGGATCTTCGTTGCATGGGATATGGATGGGAAATGCAACTGGATACGGTATGGGTATGGATATGGAATGTAAATAGATATGGAATGCAAATGGATTTTTTCCATCTTGATATTGGAAGTATTTTGAAGTGCTTATTTCATCATTGGGCTTTTAAAATATTGTAAGAAAATACAAGCATCGAGGTATAATTGAACCAAGATGACCTAAGTATTGCTTACATGGATTTTGATTTAGCAAGTTAATACATGCATCGAGGTATAATTGAACTGAGATGACCTGAGTATTTCTTGTATATCAATAGGCAAGGATTGCCCCCGTTCATGTTAGACCTTTGATGTCCTTGATGATCTTTTACCGATCATGTCATTAGACAAGGTGTCACATTACTAAAGTTTACTCCACAAACAACAAACAAAGAAAATAATCATGCCCCCATCATAGCATCTCTAGCTTTTGGCATCCTTGAGTAGCATAGAAAGACATGATACAAAAAACCAAGATGTCGTAACCTAACCATGATCACAACCACAAAACATTTTTGCATTTAGATGTTTTGGGGATATGGTAGGGTTTGCGATGGAAAGTGGTGGATTTAGAGGGTATGGAGGAAGTACCAACATCTTGAGATTGTTCACCTTGGGGTGTGTATCCAAGGCCATATGAAGGAGGAGGAACATTGATATGGACGGGATTGAAAATACCTTGTTCATGAAGGCCTAAGACTTTACCTTGATAGTTCATATGTTGGAGTATGCAGTGGACAGTGGGATTATGTGTAGGTGGAACACTAGACACAAGTTCTTTATTGGATGGAGACAATGAGATAGAGGATAATGGTTGCTAGTGTTCTAAGGAGGAACACTCATGAATGAAGGCGGTAAGACCAAGGATATATGGTGGGGGATTTATAGCATGGTTGATAATGGATGGCGGAGGATTATTTTTGGTTTGATCTTCTATGCTTGCTTGGGAAACAAGTGTCTCATCAAGGGAAGTGGAAGTTGTCGGATCTTGGATAGGGCTAGATGGGGTTATAGGCTCAGGACCATGGAACACATAAAGTGGACTAAGAGGATCATCATGGTCTGCTTGATCATAGATAGGCCCTTGATTGTAGGTGGGATCTTGACCATAGATAGGATTTAGCGTGATGGAATTAAGGTGCTATTGTATAGGTTCTTCATCAACAATAATATCTTGATCACCAAAAGGATAGAGGTTATGGAGAGGTTGGAATTGGATCCCTTGATCATGTATCGAATCAAGTTTCTCATGGATAACTTCTTCATCAAAGGTAGTATCTTGATCATAAAAGAGATATAGGTTATGAATGGTTTGAAATTCAATTTCTTGCTCATGTATAGGTATAGGATCATTGAAAAGATAAAGGTTATGTAAGGATCAGATGGGAGTACTTTGATCTTGATTTAGACAAGGGGTTGATGTTTCCACATGTTCTAAAGTGTGCTCTTGACATAAATCTTTATGTGCTTGAATTGAAGTTGAGGTAGAAGACTCTTGGATAGGCTCTTCGTCAACAACATGAAGGTGCGATGCACCTTGACTTTGGTGCATGGTAGGAGGTTCTTCAATATGCTCAAGGGGTTGTAGGTTATATGACGAGGTTAGAGTAATGGACATGCTTGAAGGTTCTTTGATAAGGTCAAGGACCAAAATTTGGGGACATGGTTGACTCTCTACTAGTAGCCCTTGGATCACATTATTGGTAGGTGTATGGGTAGAGGAGTGAGGTAATGGATGAGGGGATTTGGAGTTCTCCATGGTAGGATTAGTATGCTTTGGGCCATGTGTTCTAGGAGATGGTGAAGGAGGACTAGTAGATGGAGTGGTATATGTTTTCCAACTTGAGGTGGTGTTTTCCTTGTCAAGAGTATCATGAAGATGAGAAAAGGATGTATGCTTTTGGGGCGAAGTGTAGCTAGTACTGGCCTATTCAGCTTGTAAGATTGTCATTTCTTATTGTATCACTTGGAGTTCTTGGTTAATTGCTATACGATCTTGGGGTGAGATATCAAAGTTTAATTGTTCTTGTATGAATTGGAGTTCTTGAGCAATTACTTCTAATTGGTTTGTCATTTCAATAGAAATTGACACAAGACTAAAATGGGTACCTAGAAAACCTGAAATCTTTCTCTGAAAAGATGTGGAAATGCTTACTATCATGGATGCATAGAAATTGATGTGCAACAACAGAGGATATAAGTGTAGAAAGTTGACACAAATGCGCAGTACTGGTAAAAAGTAGATGTACAATAATAGGTGATAAAAGCACAGGAAGTCAATACAAATGCATAGCAGGTTGATTTAAATGTGCAGCTTTGAAGGACAGATGCACAGCTTTGATTTTTCTGACTGTTTTTGCAATTTTTGACATGTTTTTATTTTTTTTGGTTTCTTGGTTGCAAGACGGTCTTTTTGATCTGATTTTCTTTAATTATGGCAAGAAGACACAACAAACACAAAGAAGGTTTTCATATTTTTTGTTTTGTTTTTTATACTCTTTTTGACTAAAAGAAAGCAAGTACAAATCCTACGCTGGCTGAGACAATATAAACTAAATTCTCCCTATTTCTAGGTGAGGCATCTTTAGGAGGTAATAATCACCCTTCCCTACACCGGCTTATAGGGGTTTTTGGCAACTAAAAACAAAGGTGTTTAATAAGTGCAACTGTTTGAGTGGTTATACATGTAGTAGCACTACTCTCTGTTATGGAGTCTCCCAGCCTACAAGGGCTGCGCCTTGGAGGGTTTTGGGGGAGGTTGGCTATCAGTATAACACAACTTCACTCATTGTTTGAAGCTTTCTCTCCAAACAGAATTTATTTATAGTGGCTTGGCAGAGCTTGACATTAGCTTGTTACCACTTAAGGTCATTCCCCAAGGACGAACGAGTATCCAAGGGTAGGGCTCTCTAAAGGAAAAACACATGCGAAAATGATATGTCTGGCATTTTGGTCACCCAAGATAAGGGAGAGCATAGGCCTGGTATCATTCCCAAAACATAAAAGATAGTGGTTCCTTTCCCCTAGTTAAAAAGAAAAAGACTATATGAGCTATCTACTTGGGCACACATGCAAGTTGTTAACTTTGAAGTGATAACAAGATAGCAATGGTTCAATTTTAGCTAGATAGCAATGTGCTTAACTTTTGAAAGATAGAAATACAACAATGATTCAATGGTAGTCAAGATAGTAATGATTTAGTTACCACCCTCCTAGTTAAGACTACGTGAGATTTGCTGAACATCCATTTACTTTCCTTTAGAAATCAAGAAGTGAGTTAACAAGTGCAGCTATATGACTAAACCAGTACCTAGCCTACAAGTGGATCAAAGAATATTCCTGCAAAAAAGTATTAGTGTTAGCAAAAACCACAATAAATACCCTAAAATCACTATTCAGAACAGATGCGTAGGTACAGAGCTCATATGCACAAAAATAGAGGTTATATGCGTAGTTTATAGATGCACAGAATTAGAGATGATATGCACAGAAATAGAGGTCATATGCACAGATTGACAGATGCGTTGATTTAGAGCTCATATGCGCAGAAATAGAGGTTATATGCGTAGATTGACAGATGCGTTGAATCAGAGGACATATGTGCAGAAAGAATGATCAAATGCATAGAAACAACGTTCTAAAAATTCACTACAAAATAGATGCGCAGTAGGATGGAACAAATGTGTAACAGGATGGAACAAATGCGTTGTAGGATGGAACAAATGTGTAGAATCAGTAAATGTACCGTATCAAAGGTCAAATGCACCGAAACTGAGACTATATGTGCCAAAAGATTAGATACATCAAAACAGATAGCAGATGCATCTTAGAATGGGTCAGATGTGTAGATTCCTCTTGTGTATGGTTTCCTAATGCACAAAAACTTAGTTTTTAGGTTAAATCAGGGCAAGGCCCCACGGTGGGTGCCAAAAATGTTAAGGGAAAATTGGTGTAAACATGAATAATCAATATACCAATATCAATAATACCCAAAACTCAATGAAATATAGAAACAAAGAGATCAATCAAACAAAGAACTTCAAAAACCTTTGCAAACCTCAAAGCTTCATGGCTTCCATTGGTTGCCTATCTCAATCGATCTTACATGTATGAATAAGGCCCTCAGAGAGTGCACTTCCTTGCTATTCCAAGATTGTCAATGGAGAATGGCTATGATAGTGTTTTGTAATAAAGATGAGTTTCACAGCAATGGTAGTGATATGGTAACAAGTTGATCGCAAGCAAATGCAATGATGTGGGTGCCAAAGGTGTGTTGTGATTCCTGCAGAGTAATGATAGTAAAAGCTTGGATGAATGAAATGGAGGAATAGGGTTCAATTTATAGACTTGAGAGAGAGAAGATCAATGGTATATAAAGAATGAGAAGATCAACAATTAAGAACGATTGAGGAACATGCGCAAATAAGAAGAAGACATGTGTCTGGCTATATTTTACATGAGATGAATTAATAAAATAGAAGAATGAGTTAACTGAAGAGACTAATTAATTAAAAGAATAGATCAATCAGTTAAGAGAATAGAACTAGAGAATGAAAATTGCATGAGGATGAGAAGATATTTTAGCTCAATTAAATATTTAGAATATTCAATTGCATGTGCACAAGGATTGAATTAAATTTAGAGATAACTCAATTTAGAAGAAATGGAGAACTTAAATAAATATTTGATTTATTTAAATTTAAAGAAGATATTATTGGAAGAAACAATTAAATAATTGGTATTATTTAATTTAGAATGATTTTGGAAGAACTAATTAAATAATTGGTATTATTTAATTTGTTGGAGGAATTAGAAGAATTTTAATTAAATAAATGATCTTTATTTAATTATTGCAAGAATATGAATGAAATAAATAAATTTGTTTATTTATTTATTGATAGAGGAATTTGACTTAAATAAATATTAAGAATATTTATTTGGACAGAGTCGTGTCATTTTTAGGCATATACAAGTATCATCCCCTTAACAAATTAGTAACTAATTCCATGTCCCCTTAAGCCATCCCCTAAGGTCTCATTAATCCATCCCCTAACTATGTTCCATAAATTAAGTAATCAATTTAGTTTAATAGCTTTGGGATTTAGTTTAGTAAGTTTAGGATTGAGTAAATAGTTTTAAATTATTGTAGTATCATCCCCTTACCAAATTTGTAACTAATTGCATGTCCCATTAATCCATTCCCTGTTGGCTTAGGCTTCATGGCCTAGGGCCTAAGACTAGAGCATCTTGACTTTGAACTTATGGCTTAGGGATCACTATTCAAGGTTTAGCCTAGTTTAAGTTCTAGGGTACAAGATTTAAATCATTCAACATTAAAGATTTAGTGCATTCAACATTTATTGTTTAACTTGTTCATTGTTCATGGTTCAAGGGTCAAGGTCTAGGGTTCACCAATTAGGGTTTAGGGTCTAGAGTTTAAAATTTAAGATTTAGGGCTTAAATTCAAGGTTTAGCTTTCAACTTTAAGGGTTCAACATGTAATGTTTGACATTAAGATTTATTAGTTTGTGTTTAATTCTCATCATTTAGCATTCATATATTTAGTTAAACTTATGCATAGGGTTTAGTCCTAAGCTTCATTGTTTAGGATTCAAGGGTACCTTAAACCCAACATTTAGGATTTAAGGTTTAGGGTTTAGAGTTCAAGGGTTAGGGTTTAAAGATTTGTATTTTGTTGTTTATCTTTCAATGCATTGAGATTAACTACTAGTCTATTTTTAGTGCTTATCATTTAGCATTTAGATTTAGTTATTATTTTATAGTGTGAATGCTACAATTCATTATTAAACATTTAGAGATTAGGGTTCACAATTCAAAGTTTATGGTTTCAATTTCAACTCTTATTATACATCATTTAAGGTCTCAAGGTTAAGGCCTAGTGTGGAACATTTAGGTTTTAGGTTTCAACATTTAAGGTTCAAGATTTACACTTTAAGGTTTAATGTTCTTAGTTTAGTTGTTTGAGTACAAGGTTCAACACTTATTTAAAATTTACAAACTAATTTTACCACTAATTCAAATTTGTTTATAATGTACAAGTTAATACATATGGTTTAGGGTTTAGGATTTTTGGGTTTAGGCTTTATGGATTAGGATTTATAATGGGTTTACATTTTTTGGGAACCCAAAAACCATAAATTAGGGTTTACAATTCTTATAAACTATAAACCCATTGTAAACCCTAATCCATAAACTCTAAAATTGTAAACTCAAAAACCCTAAACCCTAATCCCAAAAACCTAATTTTTAACCTTAAAAAATTTTAAAAAATTCTAAAAGAATTTAAAATGCACTAAAAATGGCTACCTACGTCAAAAATTCATATCCTATAGTTGTGGAGGGAGGAGGTAAAGTTTGGCTGGCATAGAGACTAGCAAACTCGGATACCCATTCATCTCTATCTTATACACTTGGGTTCTTTCCATGCATAGTGAAAAAATACCACAAGTGTGAGCAAAAAATAACAACATATACTTTTTGGTAACAAATACCCTTACCCAATAAATTTTTGTTATGAATCAATACATATTACTGTATGGATATTCAATACTCAAGGGCCTCCATTCATAATGGATGTATGTATAGGCTCAAGTGTCTGATCCATAAAAGATACCCATTTCTAAGAGGTGAGTATATGAGTTATTGGGAACATGTATCTATTTTGTTTGATACATTTTGGCCTTGGAATTCACCCCTCAATGTGGACCTATTATCTTGCACTTACCCCAAAGTCTATATATTGTATCCTTTTATTTCATTTACATTAAATTAACCTTGAATATAGATATTAGAATGTTGTTATTCTTTTTTTTTTACATTAAATTAGTGCCATCTCATTGTTTGTCCTTGGGTAGATTTGTTTTTGACAAATTTTGATATATTTTCTAGGATTTATAGATTTTTACATTCATATTTTTTTACTTATAGTATAAATGCTAAACAAAATAACATCTAAATTTGTAATAATATTTATTTTTCATTCAATTAAGAATTTTATTTTTTGATTCTATTTTTTACCTATATACATTCTAAACAAAATAAGATCATTTTTTTTAATAAATTGTATAAATTGATCTTTGATAAATTGTACAATTTTGTTAATTCTTAAAACATTAATTCAAAGGTAGTTAAATAACCAATTTTTTATAAATTTTTCCTATAACAAGTAGGGATGATCATCAAATTCTAGGTCTGGTGTACACTTCCCCCTTCTCTTCATCACTTATAAATGTGTCCTACTCTCCTAAACTACCAATGAGAACCTAACTTGGCTAGTTGAAGTGATCATCATAGGTACCTAGAATAAGGATTTATTTTTTAAGTATCAAAGAAAATTGTTTTGACCAACCAATGACCAAGAAAATAAACTTGTATTCATCCTTTCCAACATCCCTATTTTACTCCATTAGTTTTCTTAAAAGGGGTATATAGGCTTTGCTATCACCTCAACTTCCATACCTTGGGTGGACTTCATGATTGAAATTGAAAATATATCAAGATCTCTACCTGATGATTTGGTAGAGGAGACTAGGAAAGATTGGGCAGTCACTTTAAGACATGACAAACCCCCCAAATGTAGCATTCCAAAAATTGAACTTGTTCCTTCAAGAAATTAATGAGATTAGATATCATTATCATCAAATTAGACAAGGGTAGACCATGGTAGTCTTGAACAAATGTGACTATGAATCCAAGTTGCACATGAACTCCTTTCTAAACCCCTTGATCATATTCTTATTTCTAATATCATGAAAAAAATAAAAAAAATGTATTGATTAGTCTTCTTTGTATAAAAACAATAAAAAAATGACTCATTTTGAATAAGGAGATTTCCTCCCATATTTATGGTGCTCCAAAAGTTCACACAAATGGCATTCCTTTAAGGTCTATTTTTGACACTACCAACTCCCCTACTTATGAGCTTGCCACCTACCTTAGTAATAAAATCTCCCCCCTCATTTAACAAATTAGCTCTTTTATCAAGGATTTCACCATTTTGATAAGTTCATCAAGGACTAAAATGTAAATGATGATAATGTATATTGGTTAGTTTTGATGTCATGTCCCTTTTCACTAATATCCTAGTTAGTACATCCATTGAGATTGTTAGATGCAAGACCAATGATGAAACAAATTTTATCATAGACTTATACCTTAGATAGATACTTTTTCACCTTCCAAGGAGTGGTCTATGAGCAATCTGAAGGGGTAGCCATGGGGTCCCCTCTTTCTACTCTTATGGATAACCTTTTCATTAAACATATTGAGGATGTATCCCTTAATTCCATTCCTCTTAAACCTAGATGGTAAAAGAACTATGTTGATGACACCAACATTTGCTAGCAACATCAACCCAACATCAACCTAAGAAATTAGAGGAATTCCATAGTCACTTGAACAACATTGTTGAGAGCATCGAATTCACCAAAGAGATTAAAAAAGAAGCAAATATCCTCCCTTGAAATTGTTCTCATTAGGAAGACTAATGATTCCTTGGTCTTTTGAGTCTTTAGTAAAGCTATCCACATAGACCTTTACCTCTGTGTGTCCTATCATCACCAACTTGTCCATAAGACAATGTCTTAAATCATGTGACCACTAGGGATTTTAAAAATTGTGATGTGGAGCATATAAATTAGGAAATTTCTCATTTAACCAAAACTTGTAAGTTAAATGGTTATAGGAGAAAAAATATTGCTAGATTATATAAACAAGATAAAACTTAAAGGAGTTTTCTCAAAAGAAGTTTTTTTTGTTGTACCTATTGCCACTCTCTCTTATGTTGAAGGCATCTCCAATAAGATTTCTAAAATCCTTCATAAAATTCTCAAATGTGCATTCGAACCCTACACCATAGTTAGAAGTCTTGTCTCATCAACCAATTAGCCCAAAGACCTTAACTCTAAGGTCTATAAGATTGAACTCTCTTGTGGGATTCCTTATATTGGTGAGACTGGCTACTCTATCAAAAATAGGATCAAAGAGTATGGTGTAGACATTAAACATGAATGCATTGTGAAATCTACCTTGTTAAAAACTCATCCATCACAAAACACCACATTCACTTAGAGCCTACTCAAATCCTTGATAAAGAAGATAACTACTTTAAGAGAAAGAATAAACAGGAGGTTAAGATTAGCAAACGCCCTAACAACCTTAGCTACGACAATAGATGGAACTTAAGTCTCTCTTGGTAGCCTAGGATGATAAATTCCCTCAAACTCAATCCCTTAAATGGGTGAGTGCAAGATCATGATGGGCCAAACAATACTCTTAAGTGGAAATGGAAATGCTAAAAATATACTTAAGTAACTTCACATCAAAAATTGAATTAGTCATCTACATAATGTGAAAATAAGGTAGTAATAAAATTTGTATGAATTAGAATGTAGTTCATGGGTTACTACTTTTTTTTTGAAAATTTAAAATCAATTTTGTGAATATTGGATATTTCAATGAGGCACTACTAATTTTTTTTAAAAATGTACAAAGTAGGTGTAATTCTGAGTATGAGAAAAACAAAATATTTTTCCTCTAAACTCTAGACTTAAGTAGAGGACACATAAGTGGATGTAACAATATTTTTTTTAAAAAAATCAATAAATAAATGATTATTTATAAAAATTTTACTTGAAATTTTTAACAATATTAAAAATAATTTTTTGACTAACTTAACATGGTCAAAAGTATATAAAACTAAAAACTTTATTTTAAAACCATAGCCAATAATGCCTAGAATATGACACATCTTTTGGATTTAAAAAAGGATAAATGGTTTGAAAGTTATGAATGTTTTTCCATATGTATATCAATTAGAAAATCAAACATACTGTATGTAAAAAATTAATAATAATTACCTATTAAAATTATGAGGTATATATTATATTTTTAAAATCCTGATACTTTCCTCTACAAACCCTTTTTGTTTTATTCAATTTAGTTACAAAAAGGTATGTTAGCTTCAAGGATGAAGTCATGGAAAATTTTAGGATAATACTAAATGAGTGGTTATGCAAGTTTCTTTGGCAAATGTTAGGACTCCAACTTGCCTAAATCTAAAGTAATACCAAGGAATGTTTAGAGAGAATCCATATTTCAGCTATAAATATTAATAATATCAAAATCTAAATATGTCTAAATGTTAGCACTTTCTTATCTAGCATGATTGTTTTTGGCATCGCCACTATTTGACCCATCATGATCTTGCATTCACCCAACTACTTCATGAAATCTTTCACTCCTCCCTACTCCTTTTCTTTCCATGTTTCTTTAACCCCCTTATTATCATATCATCCTTTTCATCTTCTCCTTTGTCAATTATCTTTCATTATATCACCTCATCTTCCCCTCCCTTAAAATTATCTCTTCCTTTCTCCTCATCTCCTCATCTGATACCCCCTCCAAACCCCTTGATTTTTTAATCCTTCCCCTATCTAAAATTCCTTCTTTCTTGTTATTGTCTTTCTTTACCTTGTTCTTATTTAACATTTCTACTAAATTTTTCTTAATATTTTATAAATTTAATTACATATCCTTTAATATTACTCTTATTACTTTTTGTTAATATTTTATAAATTTAATTACCTATCCTTTAATAGGACTCTTATTATTATTTTTTTTTTTCCTTTAATTATTGTTTATTTTTTATTAATTTCATGGTTTTTTTTGGTATACCATTATTCTTTTATTTGATTATTTTTATTATTATGATAATATTATTTTGTATTTTCTTGTCTATTGTGATGTTTATTTATAATATTAATAATACTATTGTTCTTATTAGTAGCCTTGTTTCTATATCATTATTTTAATATTATCCAAATATATATAGATTTGGCTTCCATCTTATCTTAGTTTTTTTTTATTAACTATATGTTAATAATTTTGTTAAATATAATATTATACTTATATTTTTAGTTAATATTGTTTTATATGAATAATATTTATTAGATGATATATTTATTTTTTATTTTAGTTTTTTTTAGTTTTAACACTATTAACAGTCTTGTTTCTATATCATTATTTTACTATTATCAAAATATATATAGATTTGGCTTCCATCTTATCTTAGTTTTTGTTTATTAGCTATATGTTAATAATTTTGTTAAATATAATATTATACTTATATTTTTAGTTAATATTGTTTTATATGAATAATATTTATTAGATGATATATTTATTTTTTATTTTAGTTTTTTAGTTTTAACACTATTAACATTTTATTACTGTAGTGAGAGTATTTATAATTCTAAATTATAATTTTGATATCATGTTGTATTATTTTTAAAAAATTTTAATATTATCTTTTAATTTTTTTTTGTTATATGGTGTTGAGATTTTAGTTTATTTTATGGCTTTAATATTGTTAATGATGAGGGGGTAAATCCCAGAACACATAACACAAATTTCTTACAAAAAATAGGAGTGTTCTTTTATTGAACTCAAAAAAAAATTATATTATAGAAATTAGAATCAAATTACAAGATGAAATCCTCAACAAGGTGCAACACATTACAACTTTCCTTTGGATTATGGAGCCTTCTACCTTTTGTAGCTCCAAATCTACTAGGGTTTTCTATTTTCCCTCCTTTTCTACAACTCACCACTTTCCCTCCCTTCTCTACTACCAAAATATTCTCAAAATGATCATAAATAGCCCTTTTTTGGTGCCTCCCAGCCAAAATTTCAAAATTTGTAACTCCCTCCAAAAATAGCTTAACTTTCGGGATCCATAACTTTTGATCCGGGTGTCTGATTAACAAACTGTTTGATGTGTTGGAAAGCTCATGAAGATATCTATGCCCTCATAATCTATTATACCAATTAGGCCCATTTTTGGGGGTAGTACAAGGCCTCTCAGTGCCTCAAAACTGACTTTGAAACGTTTTTGAGGGTTTTTAAAGAAACAAAAACTTTAATATCTTTCAACCCACAAATAATCTTTGGCCAATTCCTTCACCAAAGGTTATATTTTTCAATTTTGGAGATTTGAGTAAATTTCTATTTCCATACATGCTCAAATGCAAACTTTCTAAAAATAGTAGGTTGTTATTTTTAGCTGGTTGGAAATTTTGAAGGTTTTGGTCATTATTCACGCAAATGGGTATCCGTAAATACTAAAATTGAAAAGAACAAAAAATAAATCATCATTTTTTTGTGATGCAGTATTGCCCTTACACCACTAGATGCTCTTACATCAATTAATTTTTTGTTTATTAATAATGTTAATTTTGATTAAGGGTAAAATTATTATTAGTAGGTGAAATTTATTATTTTTACTTTCATTTTTGCCGATAAGGGCGTGGTTCAGTGGTTAAGTTGCTTGGTTGTAGTGGCAGCCACCAGAGTTCAAACCCCCACTGGGCCAACGAGCTCGTAGGCTTTACGCCTTCGCTGGGCCAACGAGCTCACGAGTTTGAAATGTTCTTGCTAGGGGATGAGGTCCCCCGTGTTGTGGCCTCACCGGTTCATTGCTCTGGGCAAAAGCATTCACATGGAGCTAGAGGGCATGTCACACTAGTGTTGCCGGTCACGTTAAAAAGTTTACCAGGTGCATTATCTTTAAAAAAAAAATTACTTTCATTTTTATTGTTTCTTTTTATTTTTTTCTTAATATATGTGTTGGTGTATTATTTTATTTTCTTGCATTTAGTTTATTATTTTATTGCATATAATGATTCTAAGATAGGAAAAGTTTGCTTAGGTAGGTATTTACTTAGGTTGGTTATTTGCATTATGTGACTCATAATTTCCTAGTTTGGTGGAGATGTTGTACACATGTTACTCCATCTCCTTTAGATCCCACATTGATTGTACATTCAAATATCTTGGTGTTGTGTCCTATATATACCCACTTGTAGCTCTCATATGAGAAATCAATCCAATCTAGAATCATTACATATTTACATCCTTTCATAGAATAGAATCATTCTCTCATTTTAGGGTCTAGTTTGTGCCTTCATTGAAGCTCCTTGATCTTGGTTGGCTATCTCCATAGCTAAATCTTACAATATGTAAAGTTTTTTTTTAATTTATTTTATTTTCTTAATTTATTAATAGTTTTAATTTCCTTTCTTCTTTATCTCTCATTTTTTATCCCCCTTTCCCACTCCAAACCTCCCCATCTATTTAGTGATCAATCTCTACAATAAATTACATTTTCTCCTCATCCTAATGATGGATCATAGAGTGTGATCTAAAGTATTGATGTAGAAAGCTTATACATAGTTATTACCAAGAGTGTTCTCAATTAATTACCCATGAATTGTGGAAATATAATGAAGGGGGTAAATCATAAAACACACAACAACAGAAATTGCACATAGAAAATAGAACTTTCTTTATTGATTTGGACAACTTATTACAATACAAAAGCTCAGATACAATCAGAGGAATCAACCCTCCATAGACTACAACACATTACAACTTCCTATCACAAGACTCTGGAATCATCTGCCTTCTGTAACTCCAAATCAGCTAGGGTTTCTATTTTCCCTGCCTATTCTTGACTCTACACTTCCCCCCTTAACTCTACTACCGCCCAGGGTTCCCAAAATAGTCATAAATAGCACTTTTTGGTGGCCTCCAGCTAAAATTTGAAATTTACAACTCCCTCCAAAAGTAGGTCAACTTCTGGGAAGCATAACTTTTGATTTGGGTGTCCAATTGACGAACTGTTTTAAGCCGGAAAGCTTGCGATGTGAACTATCACGCTGGAAATCCATAAACAGATTTCTGTCAACTTTTTGGGACGTTATGGGATGTTTTAGTGACTCATATCTCATTCTAGAAATTTTTAGGGGCTTTTCAGAAAATAAAAATTTTAATATCTTTCAGCTCACAAATGATCTTTGCCTGATTCCTTCGCCAAAGGTCTTATATTTATGTTATGTAACTTTCTATAAGTTTTCTCTTTAATCTATGCCCAAATGCAAACTTTCCTAAAATGGTAGGTAAACTTTCCAAAATTGGCAATTTGCTATTTTTAGCAATTTGGAAAAAAAATTGAAAGTCCTACATCATTATTTAAGAGATTATGGAACCAAACATACTAATTATAGAAAGAAATGAAAACATTTGCAATGATTTTGAATTAACTTATTTTTGGGAGACGCAAGATTGCCCTTACACCACTGGATGCTCTTGCATCAAACACCCAAGGTAATTTGAGAAGTGACCCTATCACGTCTCAGGTGTTTGTGTGAGAAAAACCCAAACAGTCAACCTCTGCCTTAGACAACCAAGAAGAATCTTCAACAAACCTTCCTTTCCATTTCACTAGATATTCTTCATATTGCCTATTTTGAGTGCTTCTACCCACATGGCTATCCAGGATCTATTCTATCTCCCCCATTGAAGTAGATGCAGAATACTCCATTGTTCTTCTGTTGTTCCATCCTTTGTGCCACCCTCATGATATTATGATAAATCAACAATGTTGAAAATAGGGGAAATGTTGATCCCACTCGGTAGCTCCACCTCATATGCATTTCTTGAATCATGTTTCTTCAAAATTCTGCATGGTCCAAATTTCTTCATTTTCAGCTTATTATATGTTTCAATTGGGAACCTTTCTTTTCTCAAGTGAACCATTACTTCATCACCTACGTGGAATTCCTTATATCTCCTCTTCTAATCTGCCTTAGCCTTGTACTAAATATTCATCATATTAATGTTCTTTTTCACATCTTCATGCAAATTCTTCATGTGTTATGCAAAGTCTTCAGCCTCAGCACTTGCCTTTTCTCCTTTGTCTAGCTTCCTTAACTCTAAAGCATTTCTTGGACTATTGCCATATACAATTTAGAATGGTGATTTACCAGTACTCCTATTGACAGAATTGTTGTAAGCAAATTTTGCCTGTGGTAAAATCAAATCCCATCTCTTGGGCTTATCTCCTACTAAGCATTGTAGCAAGTTACCCAAACTCCTATTCACCACTTTGTTCTGTCCATTAGTCTATGGATGGTATGTAGAACTGAACTTCAAATTTGTCTTCAACTTCTTCCATAATGTTCTCCAGAAATAACCAATAAACTTGGTATCTCAATCTGAAACTATGCTCTTTGGTAGACCGTGTAATCTCACCACCTCCCTGAAAAATAATTATGCAATATGAATAGCATCATTAATCTTCTTGCAAGGAATAAAATATGCCATCTTTGAGAATCTGTCGACCACCACAAAAATGGAATCATGTCCTCTCTGTGTCCTTGGTAAACCAAGAACAAAATCCATACTGATATCATCCCATCGCTTCTCTGGTACAGGTAATAGCTGATATAGCCCTATATTTTGACTTGTCACTTTTACAATTTGACACACTCTACAACTCTGCACAAATTTCCTCACATCCTATTGCAACTGTGGCCAATAATAATTTTCACCAACAATAGCAATGGTCTTATCTTGACCAAAGTGTCTAGCCAATCCTCCACTATTCTTCTCCTTAATCAGGTTCTCTCTCATGGAACTCCTTGGAGTGCACAACTGGATTCCTTTAAACAACATGCCATCTTGGATTATGAAATCCAACCATTTTGTCCTGTCCCAAGTAATAGGTTCCAAACAAGCTTTCCAAGCCTTTGCAAAATCTGGATCTTCTGGATTTGAACTTTTGAGCTCATCGAACCCAACAACCTCTATCTTCATTTCTGTCAACAAATTTTGCCTTCTGCTTAATGCATCTGCAACTCTATTGGACTTCCCACTCCTGTGCTTCAAAACAAAAGTATAGCTCTGCAAAAAATCAACCCATTTTAAGTGCCTTTGATTTGACTTTCCTTGACTATTAAGATATTGCAAAGCCTGATGATCAGTATATAAAACAAATTCCTTTCGCAACAAATAATGTCTCCATTTATTCAAAGCTTGAACTATTGCATAAAACTCCTGATCATAAAAAAAATACTTTTTCTTGCCATCATTGAGATTCTCACTAAAATAGGCAATGGGCTTACCTTCTTGGCTCAAAACAACTCCTATAGCACTACCACTAGCATCACAATCTACTTGAAATACCTTATTGAAATCTAGAAGTACCAAAACATGTTGCTCTGTGACTTTCTGCTTCAATGTATCAAAGCTTTTGTCTGCTCCTTTAGTCCATCTAAACTCTTTTCTATCCCCTCTCATTGTCTCAGTTAGGGGTACACAAATGCTACTAAAATTCCTGATAAAATTTCCATAAAAACTTGCCAAACCATGAAAAGATCTTACCTTGGAAGCACTCCTTGGTGTGGGCCATTCAATGATAGTTGTCACCTTCTTTGGGTCCATCTTAAGACCTTCCTCTGAGACAACAAATCCTAGGTATACCAACTCCTTTGCAAAACTACATTTATTCATATTGATCAACAACTTCTCCCCCCTCAACTTATCAAAAACTCTTCTGATATGCATCATATGCTCATCCCAAGTCTTATTGAAAATTAAAATATCATCTAAATAAACAATAACAAAACTTCCCAAAAATTCTTTCAATACCTCATTCATGAGCCGCATGAATGTGCTCGGTACATTGGTTAGCCCAAATGGCATGACTAACCACTCATACAAACCTTCCTTTGTCTTGAAGGCTGTCTTCCACTCATCTCCTTCTTTGATACAGGTCTTGTGATACCCACTCTTCAAGTCAACCTTTGTGAAGTACTTGGATCCACTCAAATAGTCTATTATGTCATCCATTCTGGGCAATGGAAATCTGTACTTGATTGTGATCTTATTGATGGCTCAAGAGTCTTTACACATTGTCCACTCTCCATATTTCTTTGGTGCTAGTACTGCAGATACTGCACATGGACTTAGGCTCTCTCTTATCAATCCCTTCCTCAACAACTCCTGAACTTGTTTGTTCAACTTTTCACTCTCTGCTGGAGTCATTCTATGGGCTGCCTTATTCAACAAACTAGCTCTTGGTATCAAATCAATTTGATGACTTATCTTCCTCACTGGCGGTAAACCTTCTAGTACATTATCAGAGATAATGCCCTGAAATTCTTCTAACATATTTGAAACTTCTGCTAGTACATCTTCACATTTCTCTTAACTAATCTTAGGAATCAATGCAAAGCAATGACGCTCATGCTTCATACCCTCCAAAAATTTTCTACCATCTACCAAGCAAATTCTGGCAGTACTACATACCTTTTCTTCCACCTCCTTCAAGGGCTTCAACTTATGATGAACTCCATCCTTTGTTAGGGATTATGTGTTTGAACCACCATCATGGACAACACTCCTATCATACTGCCACGGCCTCCCCAACAGCATATGGCATGCATCCATCGATATGATATCACACAGCACCTCATCATGGTAGTCCCCAATCTTAAACTTCACTAAATACTGCTCATTGACCAAAGCTCTATGGTCCTTCTGCAACCATGCATCTGATATGGATGCAGATGATTTCTTGTCAACTTCAACTTGTCAACCATCTCCTCTGAAACAAGATTATAAGTGCTTCCACTATCAATAATAATATCACAACACTTACCTTCACATTTGCACCTTGTACAAAATAAACTCTTCCTCTGCTTGGGTTCTTTCTCCTCATTCAACAAAGTTCTTCTGACAACTAGGGTTTCTCCCCTTTCAACATCTTCAGAGTACTCAGATTGTGCATCTTCATCTACATGTGCAACTCATGCATTACCTTCAGGTCTTCTATTCATCCTTCCTTGATGTTGCGGACACTCATATGCTCGATGCCCTTCTTCTCCACATTGGAAATAGGTTCCTCTGAAACCTCCTCTTCCAGGTCCTTGTCTAGGTCTGCCCTTCCTCTTCCTCTTTGCTCACCATTGTTCTAGTCACGAGGGTGGTAGGCATTATCCCCTCTCTGATTTTGACTCGTGTCAGCTTCTTCACTTTTCTTTGAATCTTCATTTCAGCCCCCATAGGGTCTTCCACCAGTCCTTCTACCTTGACCTCTTCCCCTTTGCTTGCTGTCAAATCTTTTATTCAGGTTCTCTTCCACCTTTAGGGAAAACTGGTATGCATCTTCTATGGTGGTCATTCTAACCAGGCTCAGCTCCTCTTGAATACTCAACCTCAACCCATTAATGTAATGAGCTACCTTCTCCTTGTTGGGCTCTGCATGGCCTGTCCTGATAGTAATTTTATAAAACTCTTCTGTATACTTCTTAACAAACTTGTTACCTTGCTTCAGTCCTTGTAGCTTTTTCAGTAACTCCATCTCATAGTCCACAGGAATGAATTGCTTCTTTAGTTTCTCCACCATCCGATCCCATCTGGTGATCTTTCCTTTTCCTCTTCTATTCCTCTCTAATTGGACCTCCTTCCACCAAATACTGGCATGGCCCTTCAACTTTGTTTTTGCAAACTTGACCCGATCTGAGTCCTCCACATCTTCATACTCGAAATACTCCTCCATGTCATTGATCCAATCAATAAGCTGTTCTGGATTCAAATCTCCAGAATATGTAGAAACTTTGATTCTGGGCCTCTTTCCAATCTTAGAAATGGCCCTCAACAACCTAACTTTTGTAGGATCTCTTGCAGCTTCTTGTTCTTCCTCAGATAGCTCTTCTTCAGCTTCATCTTCGCTTTCTTCTCTTGTTCTCGGCTCAAACCCTCTTCGTAGCTCCTCTTGCAATGCATCAATTTGCCTTTGCAGGGCTCTAAAACCCTCTTCCATCAAAGCATTCCTCCCAATACAATTTCTTCGTAGAAGCATCTTGATCTCCATAGCAAACCCACAACCTTAGGTCCTAGTGCAAACTGCCTCATGGTCGGTGATCTGTCTACACACTCAAGAACCCTTGCTCTGATACCACTTGATGAAGGGGGTAAATCATAAAACACACAACAACAAAAATTGTACATAGAAAATAGAACTTTCTTTATTGATTTGGATAACTTATTACAATATAGAATCTCAGATAGAATCAGAGGAATCAACCCTCCATAGGCTACAACACATTACAACTTCCTATCACAAGACTCTGGAATCATCTACCTTCTGTAACCCCAAATCAAATAGGATTTCTATTTTTCCTACCTATTCTTGACTCTACACTTCCCCCCTTAACTCTACTACCCCCTAGGGTTCCCAAAATAGTCATAAATAGTACTTTTTTACGGCCTCTAGCTAAATTTTGAAATTTGCAACTCCCTCCAAAAGTAGGTCAACTTTCGGGAAGCATAACTTTTGATCCAGGTGTCCAATTGACGAACCGTTTTAAGCACCAGAAAGCTTGCGATGTGAACTATCATGCTAGAAATTTATAAACAAATTTATGTCAACTTTTTAGGATGTTATGGGATGTTTTAGTGCCTCATATCTCGTTCCAAAAATTTTTAGGGGCTTTTTGGAAAATAAAAACTTTAATATCTTTCAGCTCACAAATGATCTTTTCTTGATTCATTTGCCAAAGGTCTTATATTTTTGTTATGTAACTTTCTGCAAGTTTTCACTTTAATCTGTGCCCAAATCCAAACTTTCCTAAAATGACAGGTAAACTTTCCAAAATTGGTAGTTTGCTATTTTTAGCAGTTTAGAAAAAAAATTGAAAGTCCTACATCATTATTTAAGAGATTATGGAACCAAAAACACTAATTATGGAAAGAAATGAAAACATCTGCAATGATTTTGAATTAACTTATTTTTGGGAGATGCAAGATTGCCCTTACACCAATGGATGTTCTCGCATCAAAATATCACATCTTTTACTAGAAAAAAACAAGAACCCAACTCTATAGTGTAATCTCTTTAATGTTTTCAAGAGGGAGATGAGAATTTTTCTTACCCTTATTACCTTTCTTATGAGGGTTCTTCTCCAAATGTAAATGATAACATGAGGATTTCATATAACTTTCCCACAATGATCATAATATCTAGCAATATTTGATTATGTAATTCCAACACTTGCCTTCTTTGTCTTGGTCATAGCTTCACTTGGCTTTTAGGATGATACAGATATATGAGCACATGCATTTTCTTCTTCACCCTCCATAAACTTATCCCCTTCATGAAATTTTGGGTTAAATTATTTCCTAAACAATTTCTTAAATTAACCACAAGTTTTAATATGAGTACTTTTCTACAACCATAGAACACAAGAGACTTTTGAATCAATTCAATGCATAAATTGCTAGTCTCAATATAGCATAGCTAACATTTTCTTCTAAATTGAAAGAATGCAAACTAAAATATCCTCCAATTGCTTAAACCAATGTTCTAACTTATCTACTATTGAAATTGGACATGAAGAAGAGCTAGAGGCTCAAATACAACATAGCCAATTATTCATCTTCGACATTTACATTATCCTTGGCCATTCTTACATTGCAATCAAAAGAGCTTGTTCAGGATGCTAGATACTCATGTCTTTATAGGATTTAGAGAGAGATTTCCATTACACTTATGACACGCCACTTATAAAATCAAATGTTAAAATAGAGGCTTTTGGTCACAACATAGGTGTTCTTGTCATATTCCTTTGTTACCCTCTCAATCCCAATAGATACTTTTTTACCATGGCCTACCTTTCCATGTTCTCCACGACCCTAGAAGCATATGATGTTTCAAGTTTTTAACTGACATCATAGAGATTTTAATTCTTCTACAAAATGCCTAAAAAAGTGGAAGACACAACCTTTCATTTCCATTGTGGAATCCTTCAAGGCTTTGAACATGAGTGTTGCAACAATGGAAAAATGCAACTAAAATACAAAACTAAATGTATAATTTTTAAATATTTTTAATGTTTGATATGAAAATGGACAAAATGAAGGGAAACCAATGAAAAGAGTGAACAAGATGGAGAGAGGAGAAAATGCATATGGATGGTGAATGTTATAGATTTGCACGTGGTTTACACTATATCACTATTGATAAAATTGCAAGAATGGTGGATGGGAAAAATAATGGTTATTGCACATGGTCATGACTACATCACCATTGTATGAACTATTAGAAAAAGGACCATTGAATGGAAGATGAATAGAGAGGTCCATAAAACCTGCTCTGATACCATATTGAAATTAGACATCAAGAAGAGCCAAAGACTCCAACACAACACTTAGTCAATTATGCATCTTTGATATTTACATTATTACATGTAATGGCTTTATAAATCCATTTAACCTACTAAATACCCAAACCACTTTTCTAACTAATAACTAATCGCTACAAATTAATTCTAATGTCTCCAACAATCAACTAGTCGGTCAATCATTCATCTTCAACATTAACATTATTACATTTAATGGCTTTATAAATCCATTCAACCTACCCAAACCACTTCCCTAACTAATAACTAATCTCTACAAACTAATTCTAATGTGATTATTACATAATCACTGACATTATTTATTAACCTATGTTATGCACTAATTCCTAACATCTACATCTCCATCAAATGGTGAAATCTCAACTCTTACCTTTCCTTTCTATTGAGGCATTCTTGGTAGACTATATTTGCCATGGAAAAATTTATCCTTTTTTGGAGTAGGTTGTTCCCATGCTCTCCAATGGGTATAAATTCTTCATGGGAGTCTCCATTAGGCTTGTTGTAGTCAACTAGTTGAGATATTCTTGCAACATTGGTCTCTAGCTTGAGGAACTTTACCTCTTGATCAAGGTTTGATGTATCCCTATCCATGCTTCTAGTTGTCTTTAAGAAATCATTGTCTCCTAGGTATCGTACGAAATTCTCCACCTACTATATGTTGTGTACCTACAAAAATTCATAATAAATTCTACAAAAGTAAGAATTGTCTCTGATTCTACTTGATTCATAAACTAAGATGGATATTTCATACACTAATTATCAACAAAAGATTGATTTCAATTAAACAAAAATTAAAAACAAATGACAGAAATAATAATCGCCATGAAAGTTGAACACTTAGATAGTAGGAACACATTATTATTCAATTTTATTTCAAAAATGTTATGGATCTTTACCACTGCTATTTCATTAGATTTGATTTTTTTGAAGTGGAAAAAACCCTGAGATGTTTTGTTCAAAGAGGGGCCTTTCCGAATTTCTATATTACTTCATTCACATAAAAAAGTTAAGGGCTCCAGGTCAATCTTTCTATCACCTCATTCACATGAAAATTATCAAGAGAGACCTGGACTTTTAGTTGTGCGTGTCAGACTAGGACGAAGATGTAAATTTCCTAATAAGTAGGAATAGAATATTAGAGTATGAATGGTTGGAAACTACATAAGTCTTTTTTTGAACATGTGGTTTTATTTTCTCTTGACTATAGAATTGGCAGCAGCTTTAAAACAAAAAAAGTGATCAAAATCGGAAAAAAATTGGTTCATTGAACCGTTGATGAAAGTGAAATAATTGGAAATATTCAATGTCCAATTGAGTGTTGTAAGAAATAAATTTTAGTTTTGTGAAGCTCTTTAATTCAAGCTATTGCCTCGTGTACGTCTCTGGATTGAAATACATCATATATTCACATATTCATAATCATGTCCATGCATTTTCTCCACTACAGACGAGGGAGATACGTATGAAACAAAGAAATACAAGTTGTCACAGGTATACAAGTATTTCCATATCAGAATTAGGGCAAATGGAAGAATATGTTAGAGCGGAGAAACTATTTTTCTGATATATGTTTATCTTTTAACACAAACGAACAATATATCATTTAAGTTGTGATTATTGTTATAGTAAATTTTGACTTTTACACAATGTATATGCTTTAAAGAAATAAAATATTCTACACATGTAAATTGACAAGCACAAATTAATTTAGATAAATTAGAGTTATGTTGATAAATGACCATTAATAAGCATTCTAATGAAATGGAGAGATTAGAGTACTTGGTTATGAACAATGACGACTAATTTTTGTTGACATCATGCTAAAATCATTTGCTATGATACAAAAAATTATTTTTCTTGGTATGCCCATTGTCTCAAACTCAATGCAGATCCAAAAAACAATATGGTTCAATCTCAACCACTATGGGTTTGATCCCAATCACAATAAAATTAATCTTTGATGCATGAATTTGAACTATTAAAATGAACATTGTTTAATCTTGCTAGCTCTAATTTTTGATATCCAAATAGCTTGTAAGGATTGTGGTGTCTATAGACACTATTTGGGAATCTACCAAATCATTAAGTTCAAGTTATTTTCTAAGGTCAAACCCCTAGATTGACCATATTTATAGCTCTAATTGAAGATTCAAAGATAACATACACAAGGATGTAAGTGGCCTCCATGCAAATGATGCAAAATCTGATTACCAATTTTGCATTACCCAAAAATATTTTCTCACTTTGTTTGTAGGTTTATAGTCACATTCTAGTCATCAATCAGATCGTATCACATTTCACCACACTTGCACATTTTATCTTGCAATTGAGAACATACACTCTACATTGATCCTAAAATGTTGCATTCAAATTTCATTTTTTTAAATTATCGGAAAGGTCTAATTCAGTCTCTGATCTATATTATTAGGCATACAGTGGGCTAACACTAAGTTTTTTAGTGTTTGATGCAGGAGCATCTAGGCTCACAAAGAGTCTTGCACAAAAAAAATTGATTTCACAATTTTGTTAGTTTAGGTTCAATTTCATAGTTTTGTGTATTCGTAATTTTGTTGGTGGTGGTTTTAGACTTTAAAAAAAAAAAAAACTTCTAAAGCTTCATTGTATGCTTTGTAAAATCTTGCAGAGTTGTTAGGAGTTTGAATAATAGAGTTTTGGCTTCCAAGATTTATCTAGTTTTAGCTACCTTCCTCTAAATTGTGACAACGAATAAGAACTTGTAGATTTTATTTTTTGGGCCACTTGATGCCTTTGAGGCCACATGGATATTTTAATTTCTTCCCATTACTTTTTTTCCAAAGAAAGGACAAAATCTAAAGTTGCATGGAAGGTGAATAGGTAAGGATAGAAAGAGGTATGGAATTTTTAGAAAAATATTCTATGGAAGAAATTAAAAAACAAGGAGGCATAAGAAAAGTAAGGAGATATAGAAGAAGAATGAAGAGAGAAAGGAGGGGCATGGGGTTTTTAAAAGTTCTTTTCTTTAAATTTTTAAGAATAGAAAAGAAGAGGCCACAAGCATAGTAAGGAGAAAATTAGAGAGAAAATATAGAAGTAAAGGAGGTATTTTATATAAGAAGAAAATAGAAGGGGTCGTGGGAGAAGATAAGACAAAAAAAGAAGGAAGAAAGTATACAGGCCGTGGCAAATGGAATGTGAAAATCAATGAATAAAGCAAATACAGTAAGAGGGAATGAAACAAGAAGGGGTCGTGGAAGATTAGAGAGAGGAAAGAAGAAAGAGTGGAAAGGGAAATGGGATAAGAGAACAAGAAGAGAAGAGGCTGTGTGAATATAGGAGAGAAAGATAGAAAATTGGAAGAAGATAAAAAAAAAGAAATAAGATATATTAACAGTTGTGGGGTATAGAGGATAACATGGCATAAACAAAGTTCGAAGCCTCCAGATTGAGTTGATAGCCTAAGAAATGAAAATAAATACATTATTGCATATGAATTGATGATAATTTAAAAAAATAGTAATTTCTTTTGTTAATGTTGTGGTGTTATAGAACTCTGAAAGAATTTGATGAATTCATGAACTCGAGACTAAATGATTGAATGTGTGTGAAACTTATATTTTTAAAATTTAATTTAATTAGGAAATTGATTAGCTGCTTGATTTGGTGGTCTAATAAGACACCCAAATCATGTTTGCACCAATTGGTATCAAATCCAATGTTGGATCGTGTCAAAGAGAAGCCTTAGAGGATTTTGTTGTGGATAAGTGAATAGAGGAAAGGCTTGCAACTGTAGAGAGTTTGTGAAGGCATGGTGCACAGACTAAGACCTAGGGCACTCAAAATGGGTGAAATTGCATAGATATTGAGATGGATAACAAGAAGATTGGATAAAATGGAGGTAGCACAAAGAAGAGGAGTACACCTAGAGGATGTCAATGAAAATGAAAATGAAGCAAAATAATAATGAAGATGAAATGTTCTCTTACGTAAGGGATATTCTTGTGAGCAATGCCTAGGATTAGTGGCAAATAGAGGTTGGATCCACCCTATTACAATGGTGATTTGAATCCAGGAGAGCTTATAGATTGGATTTCTAAAATGGAAAAATATTTTGATTATGAATCCATTGAAGACTCAAAGAGAGTGAAATTTGCTACTACAAAATTAAAAGGGCATGCATCCCTATGGTGGGATCACATACAATTAGATAGACAAAGAAGAGGAAATGAGAAAACTGGGACTTGGGGTTGAATGGTTGCAAGGGTGAAGGCCAAATTTTTACTAAGAGATTATCAAATAAGTTTATTTAGAAGGTTGAAGAACTTGAAACAAAAAGAATTAAGTGTCCAAGACTATACAAAGCAATTTTATAAATTGAATACTCAGGTTGATCATGTTGAAGATAATGGAGAAAAAGTCTCTAGGTATGTAAATGGGCTAAGATATAATATTCAAGATGAAATGACTAGGTTAAAAATTACAATAGAAGAGGCATATCAATTTGCTTTAAATGTAGAAAAATAATCCAAAAGGCAACAAAATAATCTAAGAGGGAGAGGAAGGTCCACCATTGGAAAAGAACAAGAAAAAAGTAGTAGAGGAACACACACATGTGAAGAGGAAATAGGTACTTCACAAAATAATGATTTAAATCAAAATATAAGAGGAAGAGGTTATAATAGGAAAGGATAAGAAAGAGGTTTTAAAGGTAAATGCACAAAGATGAGTCCACTTAAGGTGGAAGTTTTGGACTTAGAAAAAATTTGAAATCAAGTAAACCAAAACGGGATCCTAAGCCAAAAGCAGGATCTCGTTTTGAAATGGGATCCCATTTTGAAAGGGGATCCTATTTTGAAATGGGATCCTATTTTAAAACAGGATCCCATTTTTCATAAAAGGTTAAAATATTAATCTTTTATGAAACGGGATCCCGTTTCATAAAATTTGAATTTCTGACTCAATTTTTGCTATGGGTTTTGGGTCAGAAAAAAGGCTTGGGAACCCGACCCTTGGCTTTGGACCTGGTTTGACCTACAAGTTAAAGGTCATGTCAATGTCACAACAAAATAGTGACTTTGAGCATATGTCTGAAGGCCTTTTTTGTAGAATTTTTTGACGAAATTAAAACCCATTATAGATGAGATAGTGTAGATTCCAAATATGTAATTTTTTTTACAATTGGATTATTTTTCTATTTTTCAATTAATTTCTGATGAAACAGGTCCATAAACTTGAATTATCAGGTTTTTTAATATTTTAATAACTTTTTATCAAAATAATTTTTTGTAAAAAAAATTGTACAAAAATGTACCTTTTCAATTTGAAAAAATAAATTTTAAAAAATGATAATTTAGGTCATCTTATGCATGACGTACACGATGATTTCTTAAAACACCAAAAATGGCCAATAAAAAATTAACAAAAAAAATATATTCCATAAAAAATTACAAAAAAATATGGAAAACGTGCTTCAATGAGTTACAAATCTTTTCCCAAAAGGATTTAGAAAAATATGATTATTTAGGTCAAAATATGGATGACATACATGTGCATGGTATAGTAAAAAAAAGTGACTTTTAAATAGTGATTTTTAGAAACGCCTATTAAAAATCAATTTGTATCGTCTGGGTATTAAAAAAATTACATATTTGGAAACTAGACTTTGAGTAATACATTTAATATTTAGTGACCTTTTTCAAGATTCCACATTTAAGTGCTTCAAATTTTTAGGTCAAATGTGACAAATTCTAAAAATCAGGGAAAACACTTCCACTTTTTGGCCAAAAAGTGGACTCAACTTCTTGCACACACCCTTAATGCTCATGTTATAGGTGTGGAGAAGTTGGACAGAGGGCATTTGAAGGTCCTCAAATACAACAGAACAATAGTAGAAAGGGTTTGGCCAGAAATCATGTTGCACAAGTAGATGTGGAAAGTGTTACAACACCTCAAAATACAAAAGAACAAGAATAGGGAGAAGAATTAATGTTCACTTGGAGAGTGTTACTAAAATTGGAGAAGGAGAATGGGGGAGACCCTGTAGTGTGATGGTGGGGCTTCTTGCTTTTAGTATTATCAACCAAGGTTCAAACCTCATGGGTTTGCCTCTATTGCATCAACAATTAAGGCCCCCCTAGGATCTTGCATCCTACTTTTTGTTTAGGTTAACAAGTATAATAATGGTATTAATAATATAAGTTATTGGTTGGTGGGGATGTGAGGAGGATGGACAAATTAGATGGAGGCGATGAATGTAGGCAAGGGTTTCTGTGCTTGAAGGCAGCCTGAGCCACTTTTGGAGGTGTTGGGGCTAGTCATGGGCCTATGTGAAATAGGCAGATTTGGTTTTAAGTGATTGGGTGTGTGGGTTTTGGAGTGCAATGTTTTATTTCCTATGTTGGCACCTTTTCTTTTCTCCTTTGTTTCTCATCTCTTTACTTTGTGTGCTAGTGGTGGCTACCTACTGGTAGCTTTTGGGGGTCCAGGGGAACCTCCTCTCCTATATTTTAAACATGTGCTCAATGGGAATGAGGCATCATATTCTAGTCTTGCACATGCAATGGATTTTTTATTGCATGCAACTGAGGATTCTAAATTTGTGATGTATTCGAGGCTTGGGTTGAGATCTAATAGAGAAATGGAGAAATGGAGAAATGGAAAGATCATCCTATTGTGGTGATTAACCCTAAAATTGTAGCTAATGAACTTTTTTTTATCTAAGCATTAATTTGCAAGTTCATGGGTATCCAAATTTCCATGGCATTTTTGGAGTCGTGGGTCAGAAAGAACTAGAGCCCTGAAGGTGATATGGAAATCATCTTAGCTACTAATGAATATTTCTTTGTGGTGTTTTCACAATTGAAAATTGAAACATGATTTTTGAAGGAGGCCCCTATTTTCACATCTAAGCAGGTTTATTTATCAAACCCTAGCATGGTGCAGGGCACCATGAGAGTTCAAATTTGTAATTTTGTAAATAAAGTTAGTTGTAGTCATTGGGTTTCAGGGAAAATGTTTAAATATGCTTGTAGAACCATGAGGAAGGAGTTGAAGGGACTATATATGAAGAAAACCAATAAGAAACCCTTGTTTTAATAGCAAATTTTGTGTTTTTACTGTGCATCTCTGTTGCAGACCCCTATACGGCCCTGTACAAGTGGTTTATGATCGAAAAACTGTTGTAATCGATGAAGGCATGAGGTAACATCAATTTGCACTTGGTTTGATTGAAACTTATGAAGATTTGAGATTTTTATGGAGATTTTATCGGTAAACGGGTCTGTAACCCTATTTTGAGGGTTTGAAGGCACTTTATATGCAATAATTATCCTTTTCATTGTTAGAATCACCTGAGACTCAGTGGAATAAGCATGTGCAGGCCAAATACAAGGTGTTAGAACCATTGGCAAGGTGTGGTAGGGTGTGGAGGTCATATTTTCAATAAACCCTCTTTGAAACAAGCCTAGAACAAGCCTAGAACAAGCCTAGAGTAAGGGTTTTGGGGTTTGATGCATGTATGAGTGTTTCCTTGGCTAAAAGTTGTGAAATTTAACTATTTTAGACCTACCTAGAGTAATGGAGTTGAGTTTCTAGATTGGGAAAGTACTTAGAGGGTAGTTGCTTTGGAAAAGTGGCCTAATTAGGCCTAGATACAGCTGTAACAATGAATTTTTGAGTGGATTGCTCTGAAACAACCATAGCCCATTTCTTGATATGTTAAATAAAGTCATAAAGGGTACTTAGAAAGGTAATTTGTTTGTGGGTTAGAGACCTTTTTTGAAAGTTATGCCTTGATAGACCTATTTTGAGGGCTACTAGGTTAGAGGACTGATTGTGAGCAAGGGCATGAAGTTGAGTTGCTAGGGTTAAAACATGTTTTATTTAAGTTGGTTTTGAGTGTAATAGCTCTTTTCCTCCTTGCTCTACATCAATTGGTATAAGAGCAAAAGGTAAATGTGGCAAAGACAAAATTGAAAGGGCATGCATTATTATGCTGGGATTATGAACAAGCTAAAAGGAGGAAGAAAGGTAAGTCAAAGATAGTTTCTTGGGACAGGATGGTTTCCAAGATTAAAGGTAAGTTTATTCCTAAAGACTATGAAGTTCAATTGTATAAGAAACTCCAAATTTTGAAGCAAAAGGACTTAGATGTCAAGACTTATACTGATGAATTTTATAAGTTGAGCATAAGAGTAGGAAGAATGGAAGATGAGGTTGAAAAGGTTGCAAGGTATCTAGGTGGATTAAGATTTCACATTCAAGATGAATTGGTTGTGGCAAACCCAAGGATGATTGAAGAATGTTTTCAGTTGGCCATTAGAGTGGAAGAGAAGATAAAAAGAAGGCAAGACAAGTCCATTAGAGGAAGAGGAAGAGGATCATATTCTACATCAAAATAGTCCTATGAAGAACAAGAAGAAGCAGGCAAGAGCAAGGAACAAGTGGTTGATTCTAGGGGTGGATTTAGAGGCACTAGAGGTAGATTTGATGGAGGTAGAAGTTCAAATACATTTTTAGGTAGATGCTATCAGTGTCATGAGTTTGGTCATCCATCATTCAAGTGTCTTGAGAAACTGGGTGCTACATCAAGTGGTGGTGAAGAAAGAAGTGAAAGGAGGGCTCCAATAGTGTAAGAAGATGAATGTAAAAGTACAAATTCCTCTAGTCAACTTGTTGTTCCAAAAGTTGGAGAAACCTTGATGGTGAGAAGAACATTACTTAAGGCATCCAAGGAGAAGGAGATGACACAAAGGAGGACTCTTTTCAAGACCACATGCAAATGCAAGGGAAAGGCATGTAAAGTTATCATAGATTCAAGCAACACTGATAATGTGGTGTCAAATGAAATGGTAGACAAACTGAATTTGCCAAAGATTCCTCATGAAACACCCTATAAGGTATCATGGCTGAATGACAGTCAGTCCATTTTGGTTAATAAGCAAGCTGTGATTGAGTTTAATATTCGTGGACATAAGGATAACTTGCTTTGTGATGTGTTACCCATGGATTGTTGCCATTTATTGCTTGGGATATCATGGCAATTTGACAAACATGCCATTTATGATGGTAGAAACAATAGTTATCAAATTGAGCATGATGGAAGCACCCTTACTTTGATTCCATTACAAGAAGATGTCAAGGGGAAGAATAAGGTAGCCAAGGTCATAATGATATGCAAGAAAGAGTTTGTGAAAGTTGAGGATGAGGAGAAGATGAAGGTTGTAGTCACCCCAAGAGGTGAAGATATCACAACAATGAGGTTGAAGAGGGTCTTAGTATTGGAGAAGAACAATGGTGTGATGATGGAAAAGGTAGACCAAGAGAAGGCCAAAGATGGACTGTTTGTGAAGACTCCAAATGGATTGGAAAGATATGATGATATTGTGGCTGGGGTAATGCTTTGTCATTTAATGCAAAGAGAGGTTGGAGGGCAGGCAGTCACATTCTACCATGACAGAGGTTGGTAAACCTGATAGAACAAAGGTCTTAAGGATAGAGAGTATGAAAGCACAAGGTGGAGTGAACCATGGTGATTTCCAAGGGCATATGACCGAGTTCAAGCATGCAAAAAAGGTAAGAAAGCAGATAAGTTAGGGGGTAGATGGTAAGGACATGTTTGTAGGTCAAGGAGTAGGTACAACATCAATCTTAGATGAGAGAAAGGTCAGAGGACTCGTAGTAGGTCAGTTTGCAAAGAGGAGGAAATGTCAAGTTGGAAGCAAGTTCAAGGGTGCAAAGGATGATGCAAGTTTCCACTACCTAATTCAATGGAAAGGTTTACCAGGTGAAGGAGATTTGAAGATCAAGGAGATGCAGTGTTCAAGTGTGGACAAGTTGCCATTTAAGTTCCAAGGGACTTGGAATCTTTTTAGTCTGGGTGTATGGTGTAGGGCACCATGAGAGTTCAAATTTGCAAGTTTGTAAATAAGGTCTTCTAGTAAATTTTGTGTGTGTTAAGTCTTTTGTCAAGTAAATAAGGTCAATATAGACCATTTGTAATGTTGAAGTCATCTAGGGGTCATTTAAGTTCATATTTTGTAATGTGGTTAATTGTGTCATGAAAAGATACCAAAAAAGTGCAAAGTGTGGAAGCCCAATAGTCATGGGCATTCAAAAGTTAGTTGTAGTCATTGGGTTTGAGGGAAAATGTCTAAATATGCTTGTAGAACCACGAGGAAGGAGTTGGAGGGACTGTATATGAAGAAAACCAATAAGAAACCCCTGTTTTAATACCAAATTCTATGTTTTTACTGGTAAATCTCTGTTGCAGACCCTTGTACGGCCCCGTACAAGTGGTTTATGATCTAAAAACTGTTGAAATCGATGAAGGCATGAGGTAACATCAATTTGCACTTGGTTTGATTGAAACTTATGAAGATTTGATATTTTTATGGAGATTTTGTCTGTAAACAGGTCAGTAACCCTATTTTGAGGGTTTGAAGGCACTTTATATGCAATAATCATCCTTTTCATTGTTAGAATCACCTGAGACTCAGTGGAATAAGCATGTGCATGTCAAATACAAGGTGTTAGTGTTGGCAAGAGACACTTCAAGGCATGTCATGTGTTGTCATTGATGGCAACTAAGTCCATTCCACACATCCGCAGTGCAGTATCAGATCATACTAGAAGTCAGTTCCAAGATTTGTCCAGTCTAGATAGACAGTAATAGGGTATATGGCAGAGTTTGGTATTTTGGTCAGTGGATCTCTCTAGTTAATCATTGTGTGTTGTGAATTTGAGGGAGTGTAGAGGAATGTCAGGACAATCTAAATCCAATATTTCAGGCTCTGGTGACAAAGGGATTAAAAGTTATGGGCATCTGAGTACTAGGTAATAATATGACAAAACAGTTCAGTGACAAACATGCCGACTTGGGTTAGATCCTTGTGCGGATCTAGTAGAAGTGTTTTGGTGAGTTACGTATGGGATATAATGTTAGTGGTCGACATGTATGGTGACCTGCAAGTGTTATTTTTGGTATGCATCAATATTGGTGTATGGATTCAGCTGACAAAATAGAGTACTTGTATTGTTTATTAAGTTCTTCATAAGGCTGACAGAAAGGTGATTGAATTTCTTGAGGCGGATATATATAGCTGATAGATTCAAGTGTATTGGTGTGTGTTGTGATGCAAATATGGATTAAGTGTGAAAATGGCAAATAGAAGTGTGAAAGAGAAGAGATCTAAGGTCCAGATCATGGCAAAGTAGTAAATAGGTTAGAGTGAAGATGAAGTGTGTAAGATCAATATTCTGTGCCTAATCAGAACTAAAGTCTTGCATTAGTAGATGTTATTCATCAGTTCAAACAATCTGTAATCCTTTTTGTAATCATTCTTGTAGGCAGTGAGCCTTTTGAGTAGTGAGCTCTGGGTAGTGAGCCCGAAGGCATGTGCCTTCCCCTTTTTGTAATACTTTTAATAGAGTATAATCTTTGTGGGTTAGCCCCCACTGTGGTTTTTCCCTTAACAGATTTTCCACGTTAAAAATTCTTGGTGTCAAGTGTGTTATTTGTATCTCTGCTCATATGTTATTGATTCATACTTTCATGGTTATAATAATCTATTAATAAGTGGTAAAGAAGAATCAATTCCAGCAAGTGTTAAAGTTTTGTGACAACTAATTCACCCCCCTCTCAGTTTTCTGCCCCAATTCCATCAATTGGTATCAGAGCAAGGTTCCTTTGAAAAAGTTTAACAGCTTGAGGAAGATCTGGGAAGGCAATAAAATGGATGAATACAACCTCCAGGAACAACTTAAACTCGCTTTAGAAGATCTTGATCACTCCAGAGCAGAAGTCAAAGAACTGCAAGAGAACATTAAAGATGCTGAAGACTTCATTAAGACTTTAAAAGAAAATTTGAGTAAATCCAATGAAAAGAGGAAGGAGCAACTTCTTCAACTAGGAAATCATTATGAAGACAACAACAAGGATAAGGCCCTAAAAGAGAAGACAAAGGAATGTGAAAAGTTAGCTAAAGAAGTTGTTGTCCTAAAACATGAGATGGAATCCAGGGTAATGAGGCTAACCAAGGAAATTGAAGAAATGAAGAAGACTGAAGAAAAATTGAATCAATCTCTGAAAGAAAGTATAGAAGAATACTGCAGATTGGACAGAATTGCTAGCCATCTAGAGTCTGATCTACATGAAAGTAGAGACAATGAGGAAGAGCTTGAAAGGCAAATTGTCATTCTCAAACATGACCTAGAAGTGGCAAATGAATACAAGGAGAAGTTCAAGATAAGCTCAGCTAAACTTGAAGTGTTGCTTGAGAGTCAGAAGAAGGCTGATGATAAGCATGATCTTGGGTATAAGAAAGGTGAAAGCTCCAGATCCAGACAAAGAAATTCTCAATCAAGGAATAGGAGAAACAAACCTAGAAGACCTCCGGTAAGACAACCTAATGCTCAAAGATATCTATCATTCAATGGAAATTATTTCAATTGCAATAAATTTGGTCATAGAGCTACTTAGTGTAGAAGTAGAGTAAATCAAAGTAGGTGCCTAAATCTGGCACGATGAGAGAAAATAATTTGGATTATTACAGATCGTTTGAAAGGATTCCCAAAAGAAAAGAAGTGGATATGATGATTTGTGGAGAAATTGAAGGTCAACTGTATGCAGAAATAGTGTAACCAAATGTGTTAGGGCAGAGCATTTATTACAAAGGAAAATTAGGTTTTGTGGGGTATAAAAAGGTTGTTCACTCTTCATTTGAATCACTTTGAATTCGAAGAGAGTAGGAAGAATAGCATCTGAACATAAATTTCAAGGATTTGAAGTGCGACCAGAGAATTTGCCCGCTAACCCTAATTTCATGAAAAAGGTATTTATCTGCAAAGCTTTGAACCTGTAATCTTTTGCAATGGATACACCTTTGGTTGTTGATATTACTGAAAGGACTCGACCCAAATTTAAAAAGCATCCACACAAATCAGTAGAAGTTGACCCATTAGGTGCATTTTCAAGTGTTTCGTATGGTGTGCTACATGTTGAAGATATTAGGGTCTATATTCATGTGAACATAGATGAATTTCGGGACTCAAGGTATGTAGATTTGTTTGAGAGTCATCTCAGGGATGAAAATCACGACCTTAAACCTGAGTATAAGGCACTGCATGATAAACATTTCATTCAAATTATGGGGTTTCCAACATTTGATGAAGATGAGTGGGTTCGGTATGTTTTAAGACGAATGCATGATGAGTTTTTGTGGCTGTTGAAACCATTCAAAATTACAAAGGATGCTATCAGGATTGTGACTAGGTTGAATTCAACTGGTGGTTTATCCATGCTAAAATCTATGAAGAACCAGACTGTAACTAATGAAACTGATGCCAAATTTGACAAAAGGGAAATGACTATCAATGATATTATTGATCCAGATGTCAAGTTTGCTTCAATGGTAATTAGCTACAAAATTTATCATTCTAGCAGGGAGAACTCTATCTCCAGAATGGCCATATATACTGCATACAAAATGTTAAAGGAAAATGTAGATTATGACTTGTGTGAATTATTGTAGAACCAGCTAATTGAAAACTTGAACAAAATCAAGAAAGATAAGAAAAAAACCTTTAAATATGGTAGATTGGTTCTATGTTTATTTTTCTACTTTATGAATGTGGTACTTGGAGTAAAAGGTATACACTAGACTAATGATGAAACCAGTTGCTATTCAGATCAGAGATCATCTACACAAGATTGGTGACTATAAAGCACAGAGGACTGCAATCTGGGGATACTTCAAGAATTTTTAGAATATGATGCATTCTAGAGAAAGAATCCCTAAATCAGTTGTTGAGAAGTACAAGAATGAAATATGTTTCATAGTTGACACTAATCAGTTCTTAATGGAAGTAATAGAACCCAGAACTATTTGGATCATGCCCATGGGGTATGAGGTAGATGGAAAAACCTTGAATATGTATGCTCAACACCTTTTGAGCAAGCCAAAAGACACAACAATTGAAAGATTTGGGACATATGAGGAGCTAAGTGTAAAAATGCATGTTGAGCTTAGAAAACCTAAAACCAAAAGGAAATTAAGAAAAGAAGTGGAGTAGTTGGCCAAGAATCTAGGCCTCACAAAGGAAGTTGTGAGGCAATTTAGGGAAAGAACTGAAAAGGTAAAAAAGGAGAAGCAGGATAAGAAACAAGAAAGTGCTTCAGTAGAATCCACCTCCACATCAAGGACTACTAGAAGCTCTGCTACTGCCCCTGTTTCCCCAAAACCTGCAAATCTTGAGAAATTGGAGGGAAAATCATCTAGAAAAGAAGGGAAAAGAGTGAAAACTAAGGCCACCCAGACATATAAAAGCATGGAAAATAATGAAGAAGAAATTGATTCTGATATTGAGATCAAAGAGTTCAAAAGCCTTAGGTACAAATACAACTAAGGTAACTAAGGAAAAACCCTCCAGAAGAAAAAGGGCAAGCAAGAGGCAAAAGACTGAAACATTTTTTGAAAAGCCTACTCTCTCTATGGATGACATCATCAAATCAGTCACTGTAGACGAGAATTTAAGGCCAATGACTAAATTCTTTGATTATTATAGTGATGTTGATAAGAAGGTCCTAGAGGAAGCAACTGTCAAATATCTGAACATCTAAAATAAGGCTTTGATTGAAATAACTTATGAAATTCCATGAAGTCTAGCAGATATTTTGGAGTTAAGAAAATAAAATGCAAAAGGTAAAGACATTGAGATTAGGGAGCATGTGTTGATAAATCTGTGCCCTTAGATTACTCCAGATTAGATAAAAATGATATTCAAGGAAGTGAAGGATGACTTTAGGAGCAAGAAGAGAATGAATAAACTCATGCTTGGTGAAACAGATGAGATAGTCAAAGATACTCAAGATATTCTCTTGAATGCATTGAAAAGACACAATCTTCCTATTGTTGAAGAAGAGACTAATGATGGAATTCACTCCTCTACTCTAGAACTAGAAACTTCAAAAGAAGAGACTAGAAAGGGAAATGATGACCAAAATGATACTCTAGATCCTCCAGAGCAAACCTATGTGGAGACACTAAGTCCTACTCAAGATGACTCTGAGAAGAATGAGAATAAAAAATTAGAAAAGGCTAAAGACAAAAAGGATACTCAGGATCAAACAGATGGTGTTAACACAGAAGTAAACATGGAAACAAAAATTCCCACTAAAGTTGACTCACAACAAAAGGAAGAAGAAGAAGTCAAGGGTAAGGAAGATAAAGTAGAAGAAGATGGTACAAATGTTGATGCACCCAAACAAAATAGTTTTGATACTGACACTAAGAAAACTCAAGAAAAGGAAGGTGGTCCACAAATTGTGGCAAGAGACACTGCAGATGTAGTGAAGAGTTTCCTGAGTCAAGAAAAGCTAGAGTTAGATGAACCAGAACTAATTCAAGGACCAATCAACCTGGATACTCTCTCTTAGGTCCAAATGATGAAGATAACATCTTTCACACAAGCCAAGGCAAGAGAAAAGATATTGAAATCTCACATAGAGGATAGTGAGTTGTTAAGCCTTGCTTCTAGTATATTGGAGAAGATAATGCCAACTTTCCAGAAGAATCCATCTGATTCTCCCTCCAAAAATCTAAAGAGCCTTGTAAATTCTATAAGTACACACTTTGAGTCCTTTGATAAGTCTGTAGAGATTAAAGTCCAGAATAAATTTTTGGATAAGAGATTTAGTGAGCTAAAGGGCCTAATAGGGAATGATAGAAAGGTACTTGATATCAGTATTACGAGTATTCAAAATGCTCTTAATGACTGAGGTGATGTATACAAATTTTGTCTATCTTGGCCCAAAGCTATTGAGGATATTGAGAAGAAGATAAAGGAGCAGGAACAAAAATTATTGAATCTATCTCAAAATTTTAATCCTCTAACAGTTTCTCTGATAAGTCAAGAGTGTTAAGCAATCATCTTGATTGATGAAATAAAGAAACTTGTTAAAAAAAGAGCAATATTGTGGAGAGAATGTGTGAGCTTCGGGGATTGATTGCCCCCAAGTTAGAAACAATGTTTACTACTTTATCAAAAGCTCAAGTTGCAGTCCAGACAGGTGATCCTTCAGATCTGAAGAAAGAAGAAACACAAGCATTCCTACTAAGTGGACACATCTCAATTTTGGATGGCATGAAAAGAAGTTGGGCCTCTGAACTTGTGCAGTTGAAAAACTAGTTTTGCAGATATTCTCAAGTTCATGTAAATATAATACATGGATTATTTGTACATATGCAGCCTTGTATACAGATTTCTTATGTAAATTTTGGTTTGAGGATCCCATCCTTTGCCATTGATGTCAAAGGGGGAGTGAGAGGCAGTGAAAAATGAAAGAAAATGAAGAATCCATCAAAGGGGGAGCAGTGGAAGAATATATAAGTGTACATAGTAGGGGGAGTCAGTCATGACACTTAGTCATTTTTCACTAAGTGTTGCCATCAATGCCAAAGGGTGAGATTGTTGGCAAGAGACACTGCAAGGCATGTCATGTGTTGTCATTGATGGAAAATAAGTCCATTCCACACATTTGCAGTGCAGTATTAGATCATACCAAAAGTCAGTTCCAAGATTTGTCCAGTCCAAATAGACAAGAATAGGGTATATGGTAGAGTTTAGTATTTTGGTCAACGGATCTCTCCAGTTAATCATTGTGTGTTGTGAATCTGAGGGAGTGTAGATGAATGTCAGGATAATCTAAATCCAAGATTTTAGCCTCCGGTGACAAAGGGATTAAAAGTTATGAGCATCTGGGTACCAGGTCCTAATATGACAGAACAGTTCAATGAAGTGTTAGATTCAGGACAAACAACTGAGATGGGGGTGAATCAGTTGTCTAAAACTTTCTTCCTATTAAACACTTAAATCCACTTGTGATTCAGCAACATAATAATAAATTAATCATGGAAACTGTGATAAGTGAAATCAAAATGAAGATAAAACTAATCTAATGCATAAACAAAATGATTATACCTTCATGAAGACCTCACAAATCCATGCGAGAAGGAGATGCACCCAAGAGCTCCTTAAGATTGTTCCCATGATTAGTGTGACTAATGTGGATTGCTCAAATGCTCAACACAATGTAAGATGAGAGACAAGGTGGATGGATAGATTAGATGGGATTGAGGCAAGATTTTGATATTATGATAGTGGGATGAAGAAGATTGTGAAGTGATTTTGGCAGAGGTTTTGTGCATGAAGGAGTCTCTCTCAAATGGCTTGGAGAGGGTTTCATTTATAGAGTTTTGAGAATGAGGATGGAGGGTCAGGATTAGAAGGTGAGATCAAGGGCTAGGAATCAATGAGAGTTAGGGTTAGGATTGGGTTCATAGCCTTGTGACAAGTGTCACAAGGAGAGTGGATGAGGGAGATCAAGGGTTGAATCTTGGTAAATGGGATTGGAGGGCTCTCATTAAAAGTTAATTTTAAATTCACATGGGGAAAGGTGTGGAGGATTAAAATGAATAAAAGATTCATTTTGGGAAGAGGGGACATGACAAGTGAATTTTTAATTCACTTTTATGTGGAGATGTGAAGATGGTACTCTTACATGTGTAAGAGAGTGATAAATGAGGGTTCAGGGAGATTTGACCCTTTGAATAAAAGATTGATTTTTATTCAAAAGGTGCATGGAAGAAGGGGATAAGCAAGGTTAATTGAGTGTTTAGCTTAATTAACCTAGGTCTAGGGGATAGGTAGGCTAGGGTAGGTTAGGGTAGGTCAATTAGTAGGCTAGATCAACTAGATAACCATGGTTTATCTAATTGATGAGGATTAGGGAAAAGGAGAATTTAACTAAATAAATATTGTGAATATTTATTTAATCAAATGAGGATAATGTTGTAAGGTAAAAGTGATAAATTAAATGAATTAATTTATCACAAGGAATGGGTAAATGGTCAAGGTAGACAATGAGGGATAAATTAATTAAATAAAATGAATTTATTTAATTAATAGGAGGAATAATGAGGGTGTAGAGACATGGAAAATTAGTTTACGAAACAAGCCAATTTTAGATGTCTACAGAAACATAATGCATTAAATTAAGAGCAGAAACACATTAGCACAAAGGACACCAAGATTTTGACGTGGAAAACCCGGTTAAGGGAAAAACCACGAAGTGACTAACCCAAGAATGTATTCTCTGTTAGAAGAATAGAAATAACAAAATGGCACATGCCAATTAGGGCTCACTGCCTAAGCACATTGCTCACAAGAGGCTCACTGCCTACAAGAGACACACTGTCTACAGAATAAAAGGTATCACATACTTGAACTGGAGAATAGCATCTTCACCATGCTTGAATTAGTTCCATTTAAGCCTAATACTTCTTCTCTGCCTTTCACTCCTCTACTCTTTACCACACTCTCATCACTGCAAGATACCTTTGAAATGACTTTGTAACTCCTTATTTATACAAGACATCAACTTAGGAATAATCATCTAAGTCGGCAAACATTACAGAGAAAATACATAAATACATCATGACTAATTACAAAAGACTTCACACAGATCAACACACTGTTGGCCACATAGATCTAAGACTTCAATCTTCTTCTAGAAACACACCAATCTTCACACAACATCTTCAAGATCATATGTGTAACTCATCCGGTCGGCTAGACTTAGGAAGAACACCATCATCTAGAAGTAATTCTTCAATTGCGAGCTCAAAATCTAATGTGGACCACCAACACAAACTGGACACAATCCAAAGACCTCCACAAGCTTGCTTGAATCACCAAGAACATCCACACTACATCTGCTTACTGAAATCCTTATCTCCTTCATCCAGAACCTCAAGAACATAGTCTGTCATCACTATCACAATGGAACAGATGCTTGCGGACCTCTAGACCATGAACCAATTGAGTTGTTAATTCAAATTGACTTCCTAAACACTCCCTCAAATCCACAAAATAGGATATTGCATTTCTGGATCTCACCAGACCTATCTATGTCACTCTGTCACCTTTGAACACCTGTCGAAACCGGTTTTACTTAAGTGGCCATAACTTCTTCAGATCTTCATGCAGACCTTTGAAATCTTTTTTGGATCATCTAAAGACACATATCTACAAGCTCTTTGAAGCGCATCCTCTAATATTCATCTTAACTGGGATCTTCTCCTTACTATCTTCATTGTTCTTCTCTATTCCTAATTAGGACTAGTTTTCTCAATATCCTCAGCACATAGCTCATCTAATCCTTATCATCAATGCAACAGGAGTATATTGACATCAATGACAACACTGGTTAGTCCCATACTTGCAACAATCTCCCCCTTTGTCATTGATGGCAACATATGATGTGAAAAACTATTTTGACCATCAAGACAAGAAAGTTCTCCTATCAACAACAACCATTCATATGTCTTCTCTTCCTTTACTCCTCCCCTTTTGATCAACAACCACTTGTTTTTCACATGTCTTCTCTCCCCTTTTGACATCAATGGCTAAGGGCACATACTTGCAACTTCAACACTTCATAATCATACCAGCTACTCCCCCTGAGTAGCAGCTCCCCATCATCAATTCAGACCACAAGATATGACTGTGATATCCACCAAACTAATGCACATCAGTGCACCTTAGTTCATCACCGGAGGGGCAATAACCCCTAACTTCTCCCTGAGATACTCAAAAGAGTCCTTAGGTAGAGTTTTAGTAAAGATGTCTGCAATCTGATCCTTGGAAGGCACAAACTCTAATCTAACTTCATTCTTGTTTACTTGCTCTCTCAAAAAATGAAACTTGATGGATATATGTTTAGTCTTTGAATGCAACACCAGATTCTTAGATATATTTATTGCACTTGAATTATCACAGAAGATTGTGATAGGCTCCTCATACTTAACTCTGATATCTCTTAGCACTTGCTTCATCCACAAAGCTTGAGTGTAACTACCTACTACTACAATATATTCTGCTTCTGTAGTGGATAGAGATATTGCCTCTTGTTTCTTGCTTAGCCAAGAAACCAATCTCTTCCCCAAAAAGAATGCTCCACCACTGGTACTCTTCTAGTCATCCACATCTCCTGCCCAATCTGCATTTGTATATGCATGAAGAGAAAAATCATGATCTCATGGATACCACAATCCATACTCAACTGTCCCTTTTAGATATCTAAAAATCTTCTTGATTTCCATGACATGAGATTCTCTAGGATCATCTTGGAATCTAGCAACAAGACCAACAACATTCATAATGTCAAGTTTAGTTTGAGTGAGATACAATAGTCCTCCAATCATTGACCTACACTTTTTCTGATCAACCTTAGCAGAGTCATCATATTTGCTCAATTTACATCTAGTTGCCATGGGAGTACTCATTGGTTTTGAGTCTTCCATCCCAAATTTATTCAACAATTCTTTAACATATTTGGTTTGAGAAATGAAGATTCCTTTCTTTGTTTGAGTGATTTGTAGACCCAAGAAGAAATTCATTTCCCCAAGCATGGAATCTCAAATTCACTTTTCATTTGATTTGCAAAATTTTTGCTCATACTATCTCTTCCTCCAAAAATGATATCATCAACAAACACTTCAACAATCAAGATATTTTCATGATCAATTTTGAAATACAAATTAGTGTCAGTAGTACCTTTGTTGAAACCAATCTTCAAAAGATGCTTATCTAATCTTTAATACCAAGCTCTTGGGGCTTGCTTGAGTCCATATAGTGCTTTCTTCAACTTGCAGACCATATCACCATGATTAGACAATTGAAATCCATCTGGTTGCTCAATGTATACTTCTTCTTCCAAGTCTCCATTTAGAAAGGAAAACTTGACATCCATCTGATATACTTTGAAGTCCTTGAAGGCATCAAAGGCAAGAAACAATTTGACTGCTTCAATTCTTGCCAGTGGAGCAAAAGTTTCTTCAAAATCAACTCCTTCTATTTGAGAGTAACCCTTGCAAACCAATCTAGCTTTATTTCTGATTACTTCACCAACTTCATTCAGTTTGTTCCAGAAGACCCATTTGGTTCCAATCACATTCTTGTTTCTAGGTCTGGGAACAAGATCCCAACTATGATTTTTCTCAATTTGCATAAACTCTTCCTCCATTGCTTTAGTCCAGTTTTCATCATTGCAAGCTTCATTCATTGTCTTAGGTTCAATCTTTGAAATCAGACAATACTCTTCTGAATCTTGAGCAATCCTTCTTCTTGTTTGTACACCTTTGCTTTTATCACCTATGATCTAATCTTTAGAGTGGTTTAGTTTTACATACCTGGGAACTTTGGGAGTTTCTTGCACTTCTAATTCTTGAACAGGTTCAATCAAACTTGTCTCTTCTTCCTGATTTACTGGATCAATTTGAATCCGCATTTCAGAAGGAGCTTGGACTCCTTGAATCAGAACATCATTCTGATCATCTTCATCATATTCATAAAACCTTGAGGGTTTTTCAATTCCTTCATCAACCTTCACATTTGTACTCTCTATAATCTTTCTCAATCTCTTGTTATAACATCGGTATGCTTTTCTTTGAGTAGAATAACCCAAGAATATTCCTTCATCACTTCTAGCATCAAATTTGCCTAGATCTTCATCTCTTTTAATGTAACATTTGCTACCAAAGACTCTAAATTATTTCATAGTAGGAATGATGCCAAACCAGAGTTCATAAGGAGTCTTACCGGTATTGCTTCCGATTTGAACTCAATTAAGAGTGTAGACTACAGTGCTCACAGCTTCTCTCCAGTAGATTTGAGGAACATTTGCTTCCATCATCATGGTTCTAGCTGCTTCTTGGATGGTCTGGTTCTTTCTTTCCACTACTCCATTCTGCTATGGAGTCCTAGGAGCAGACAATTGTCTTCTTATTCCATGCTTCTCACAGAATTCTATGAACTCACCAGATGTGAATTCTCCACCTCTATTAGACCTTAGACATTTTAATTTTAATCCAGTTTCATTCTTTACCATAGCCTTGAATATTTTGAATTTCTCAAGAGCTTCTGATTTCTCTTTCAGAAAAGTCACCCACATCATCCAGGAATAGTCATCAATTAATAACATGAAGTATCTATCACCTTGCACACTCCTGATTCTTGCTAGACCACATAGATCAGTATGAGCTAGGTCCAATAATCTGGTAGAAAATTGTTCCTTGCTTTTGAATGAGACTCTGCTTTGTTTACCCAACTGACATTCTTTGCACAAACTATTTGTAGGTTTCACCAATTTTGGAAGATCTCTTATAGCCTGAGTGTTTCTCATCTTGATTATATTATCAAAATTCACATGACACATTCTCCTATGCCACAACCAACTTTGATCAATTTGAACAAATAAGCAACCTTTTCTAGTACCAAACAAGTGGAAGATATTACCTTTAGTTTGAGTACCGGATGCAATCTCTGTTCCAGAGCTTTCAAAGATCTTACATTTTCCATTCTTGAATCGGAGATCATAGCCTTTGTCCACCAACTATTTGACACTGAGAAGATTGTGTTTCAAACCTTCAACATATAGTACATTACCGGTTTTGTTCTTTCCATCAAAAGAAATAGTTCCTCTACCTCTGATTCTGCTAGTAGAATTATCACCAATTTTATCATTCCTCCTTCATACCTTTCCAAATCTATGAACTTATTTTTGTCACCTGTCATATGGTGGGAGCAACCACTGTCAATGACCCAATCATCTTTTTCTTCAACTTGGGCAGCCAGAGCTCTTTCCACAATTTTATGATTGACAGATTCAGAGGGCATTGGATCTTCCTCTTTGATGGCAATAAACACCTAGTCACTTCCAGATTTGTTTCTAGATTTTGATTCATCATCTATTACTCCTTCATCATCATCTTCATGGACATAGTAACACTTCTTATGGAACCTTGATTTGTTAGGATTTGACCTTGAAAATTTTTCTGGACACCTTGAGGCAAAATGATCAATCTTATTGCAGTTAAAACATTTAAAAGGTAGTTTTCCTTCATACTTACTAGATCCTCTTGGAATTCTTTTTGCAATAAGGGCTTCAAGTTGAGCAGCTTCTGCTTCATCTTCTTCCAGTTCCTTTCTTGCTTTTTCATACCATGAAAGTTTTCTTGAAGAGTTCTCTCTGTGATCAAACCTTTGTTTTCCTTTTACAGAGGCACTAGCTTTAAATGCAGATTTAGTCTTGGGGGGGCATCTCCAAACTCAGTCAATTCAAATGCATCCAATTTACCAACCAATTGATCTCTTGTGACACCTGAATGAGTTCTGAATTCTTCAATGGCAGCAACCTTGTATTTATAAGAAGCAGGAAGGGATCTGAGAACTTTGTCAACAATCTCATCTTCATCCAAGACTCCACCAGCACATCTAATGCCACAAACAAGCTCATTTACTCTTGGCATAAAAGTAGTGATATTTTCATCTTCTCTCATCTTCAGATTTTCAAATTTTCCTTTTAGACTCTATAGCCCTGCACATTTAACATACTTGTCTCCTTCATGCAGAAGTTCCATTTTTTCCCAAATCTCAAAAGTAGTTTGTAGGTCAACAACATTTGTTAGCTCTGAATCAGATAAGACACTTAGAAGAGATTCTTTAGTCCACATATTTTTTCAGCATCTGTGATTTCATTTGTGGTTTTTGGGCCATTCTCTGGAGGAGTATACTTCATTGAAGCCATGGTCCAATACTGCATTCCTATACATTGCAAGTGACATTGCATGCGACTTTTCCAAAGAGTAAAATTGGTTCCATCAAACTTCGGACTATCCTTCTTGTAGGATGACATCCTGGATCTCCTCAAGTGGTTAAGCTCTTTTAGAGGAACTTAGTTCTGATACCAATTGTTAGATTTAGGATAGACAACTGAGAGGGGGGGTGAATCAGTTGTCTAAAACTTTCTTCCTATTAAACACTTAAATCCACTTGTGATTCAGCAGCATAATAATAAATTAATCATGGAAACATAATGCATTAAATTAAGAGCAGAAACACATTAGCACACAAGACACCAAGATTTTGACGTGGAAAACCCAGTTAAGGGAAAACCCATGGGATGACTAACCCAAGAATGTATTCTCTATTAGAAGAATAGAAATAACAAAATGGCACATGCCAATTAGGTCTCACTGCCAGAGCACACTGCTCACAAGAGGCTCACTACCTACAAGAGACACACTGTCTACAGAATAAAAGGTATTACATACTTGAACTGGAGAATAGCATCTTCACCATGCTTGAATCAGTTCCATTTAAGCCTAATACTTCTGCTCTGCCTTTCACTCCTCTGCTCTTTACCACACTCTCATCACCACAAGATACCTTTGAAATGACTTTGCAACTCCTTATTTATACAAGACATCGACTTAGGAATAATCATCTAAGTCAAAAAACATTACAGAGAAAATACATAAATACATCATGACTAATTACAAAAGACTTCACGCAGATCAACACATTATCAGCCACACAGATCTGAGACTTCAATCTTATTCTAGGAACATGCCAATCTTCACACAACATCTTCAAGATCATTTGTACGATGTGTAACTCATCCGCTTGGCTAGACTTAGGAAGAACACCATCATCCGGAAGTAATTCTTCAATTGCAAGCTCAAACTCTAATACAGACCACCAACACAAACTAGACATGATCCAAAGACCTCCACAAGATTGTCTGAATCACCAAGAACATCCACACTACATTTGCTTACTGAAATCCTTATCTCCTTCATCCGGAACCTCAAGAACATAGTCTGTCATCACTGTCACAATGGAATAGATGCTTGCGGACCTCCAGACCATGAACCAATTAAGTTGTTAATTCACATTGACTTCCTAAACACTCCCTCAAATCTGTAGAATAGGATATTGCATTTCCAGATCTCACTGGACCTATCTGTGTCACTCTGTCACCTCTGAACACCTGCCAGAACTAGTTTTACTTAAGTGGCCATAACTTCTTCAGATCTTCATGCGAACCTCTGAAATCTTTTTTGGATCATCTCAAGACACATATCTACAAGTCCTTTGAAGCACATCCTTTGATATTCATCTTAACTAGGATTTTCTCCTTACTATCTTCATTGTTCTTCTATGTTCCTGATTAGTACTAGTTTTCTCAATATCCTCAGCACACAGCTCATCCAATCCTTATCATCAATGCAACAGGAGTATGTTGACATTAATGACAGCACCAGTTAGTCCCATACTTGCAACATGAAGAATAGGTTGAATTGTGTTAGATCCTTGTGCGGATCTAGTAGAAGTGTTTTGGTGAGTTGCTTATGGGATATAATGTTAGTGGTTGACATGTATGGTGACCTGCAAGTGTTATTTCTTGTACATATCAATATTGGTGTATGGATTTAGCCAACAAAACAGAGTACTTGTATTGTTTGTTAAGTTCTTCATAAGGCCGACAGAAAGGTGATTGAATTTCTTAAGGTGGATATATATAGTCAATGGATTCGAGTGTATTCATGTGTGTTGTGATACGAATATGGAGTAAGTGCGAAAAGGGAAGATAGAAGTGCGAAAGAGAAGAGATCTAAGGTCCGGATCATGACAGAGCAGTAAATAGGGTAAAGTGAAGATGAAGTGTGTAAGATCAGTATTTTGTGCCTAACTGGAACTCAATTCTTGCATTAGCAGATGCTATTCATTAGTTCAAACAATCTGTAATCCTTTTTGTAATCATTCTTGTAGGCAATGAGCCTCTTTTAAGCAGTGAGCTATGGGCAGTGAGCCTGAAGGCATGTGCCTTCCCCTTTTTGTAATAATTTTAACAGAGTATAATCTTTGTGGGTTAACCCCCACCATGGTTTTTCCCTTAACCAGGTTTCCATGTTAAAAATTATCGGTGTCAAGTGTGTTATTTGTATCTCTACTCATATGTTATTGGTTCATGCTTTCATGGTTATAATAATCTGTTAATAAGTGGTAGAGAAGAATCAATTGTAGTATGTGTTAAAGTTTTGTGACAACTGATTCACCTCCTCTCTCAGTTGTCTACCCTAATTCCATTAGTTAGAACCATTGGCAAGGTGTGGCAGGGTGTGGAGGTCATATTTTCAATAAACCCTCTTTGAAACAAGCCTAGAATAGGCCTAGAGTAAGGGTTTTGGGGTTTGATGCATGGATGAGTTTTTCCTTGGCTAAAAGTTGTGAAATTTGACTATTTTAGACCTACCTAGGGTAATGGAGTTGAGTTTCTAGATTAGGAGAGTACTTAGAGGGTAGTTGCTTTGAAAAAGTGGCCTAATTAGGCCTAGGTACAACTGTAACAGTGAATTTTTGAGTGGATTGGTCTGAAATAACCATAGCCCATTTCTTGATGTATTAAATAAATCCATAAAGGGTACTCAGAAAGGTAATTTGTTTGTGGGTTAGAGAGATTGTTTGAAAGTTATGCCCTGATAGACCTATTTTGAGGGCTACTAGGTTAGAGGCCTGATTGTGAGCAAGGACATGAAGTTTAGTTGCTAGGGTTAAAACTTGTTTTATTTAAGTTGGTTTTGAGTGGAATAGCTCTTTTTCTCCTTGCTCTACATCATAGCATGTAGGGTTTGATCCAGTGGAGGAGCACCCATCTAATATTCCTGTTTGGGTTTGCCATCCTCAGATTCTAATGGATTTCTAGTGATAAGATATTCTACATGCTATAGTGGTGGTTATTGGGAAACCCTTGGGCCCTTCCCACCAAACCCTTAACATGAATTTTGTCACCTTTGCCTGTCTTTGTGTTGAGATCAATTTGAATAATCTACTTGTGGATTCGATGGAGATTAAATTGGGTAGCTTGAACTGGATCTAGCCAACTAATTATGAAACTTTAACTTTTTGATGCCATGCATGTCATGAATATGGACACCTATAGATAAATTACCCAAAACTAGGCCCTAAGCCCCTAGAGCCCCCTCCTATGGTGCATGCAACCAATCTTAAAGAAAAAGGCAAGGCACCTATTTAGAGTGTTATGCCCAACCCAAATGGATTTATTCCTATGAAATCTCCATCAAAGGTGAAGAATATGAATTGACAGAACAAAGTTGCTTCTAAAGCAATCTCTAGCAACAAGTTTGATATCCTTGAAAGTTTTGAGGGGTTGGATTCTATGGAACATGATGTAAACTTGGCTAGACAAGATATGCTTCTCTTGAATCCTGGTACTTCCACTATCCCTGTTCCAAATCCATCTTTAGAGGTGCTGGTGGGTTTACAAGAATCAATTGGCCCTATAGGGAAAGAGGTTAGGTTTTAGGAGGTTTCATAGACAACTTCAGAAGGGGCAGTCTTGTTGCAAGTATGAGGTAAACCAGTGTTGTCATTGATGTCAACATACTCATATTGCTTTGACAAGAAGGATTCAATGAGCAGTGTGCTGAGGATATTGAGAAAATTAGCCTCAGTCAGGAACAGTAAAGAACAGTGATGAGAAGAAGGCAAATGTACTGTATAGGATGCGAACCGGAGGATGCGGATTAAAGGGTTTGTAGATATGAGTCTTGAGATGCTTCAGTTAAGATTTCAGAGGTCCGCATGAAGATCTGAAGGAGTTGTGGCTGTCGGTGTAGAACCAGTTCTGACAAGTATTCAGAGGTGACAGAGGATCACAAAAAGGTCCGGTGAGGTCCGGAACTGTATAATCCTAATCTGCAGATTGGAAGGAGTCTTTGGGATGTCCTTGTGATGTGCCATCTCGAGTTGTGTATAATTTGGAGGTCCGGAAGTACCTCCTGCATTATGACAGTGGCGACAGACAGTGTTCTTGAAGTTCCGGATAAGGAGGATAAGAGATTTCAGTAAGTAAAAGAAATGCGGATGTACCTGGTCATTCAGGCAGGCTTGTGAAGGTTCTTGGATCATGTTGAGGTTGTGTTGTTGGTCCGCATTGATAGTAGAGCCCGGAATTGAAGATATTCTTCCGGATGAAGTTCTTGCTCTATTTAGCCGACCGGATGAGTTGTTCATCCTGCGAATGTTCTTGTGGTGGCCGACCGGATGTGTTATTCATCTTGCGGATACTCTTATGGTTGTTTGCCGACTTAGATGTTTGTTCCTAAGTCGATGTCTTGTATAAATAACAGTTTGTGAGTTCATTTCGAAGTGTGGATTGTGTGGATGAGTGTGGCATAGCGAAGAGAAGTGCGAAAGGCAGAGCAGAGGTTTTTGGGCTTAAATGGAACTAATCCAGACATGGTAGAGATGTCATTCTCCAGTTCAAGATTGTGATTCTTATCACTTTGTAGACAGTGTGTCTCCTTGTAAGCAGTGGGCCTCTTTGTGAGCAGTGTGCTCGGGCAGTGAGCCCTAATTGGCAAGTGCCATTCTTTTTCTTATTCTTCTAACAGAGAATAATCCGTGGGTTAATCACCCCGTGGTTTTTCCCTTAACTAGGTTTTCCACGTCAAAATCTTGGTGTTCAATGTGTTGATGTTTATCTGCTCTTGTGTTTATGTATTATGCTTTCATGGATGATTAATTGATATGCTGTTAACTAACAACGAAGAATCAAGTGTTTGAAAGAACAAGAAGTTTTATACAACTGATTCACCCCCCCCTCTCAGTTGTATGCCTTAAATCCAACAATTGGTATCAGAGCCAAGTTCCTCTGAAAGAAGCTTAACCGCTTGAGGAGATCTAGGATGTTGTCATACAAAAAGGATAGTCCGAAGTTTGATGGAACCAATTTTACTCTCTGGAAGGGTCGCATGAAATGTCACCTGGAATGTATGGGAAAAGCATACTTGGCCATGGTTTCAAAACCATATGTACCTCCACAAGGTGGTCCGACAACTCTGAATGAAATCACAGAAGCTGAAAACAATCTGTGGACCAAGGAAGCTCTTCTAAGCGCATTGAATGACTCAGATCTCTCAAATGTTATTGACCTACCAACTGCATATGAGATCCTGACTAAACTGGAACTTCTGTATGAAGGAGATGAGTTTGTCAAAAGTGCAAGGTTGCAAAGTCTGAAAGGGAAATTCGAAAGATTGAAGATGAGGGATGATGAAAACATCACTACTTTTATGCCAAGAATGAATGAACTAGTGTGTGGAATTAGAAATGCTGGTGGAACTCTGGATGAAAATGAGATCGTTTGCAAAATCCTTAGATCCCTTCCTGCTGCCTACAAAATCAAGGTTGCTGCAATTGATGAATTCAGAGCCTACACAACTGTCACAAGAGAACAACTGGCTGGCAAACTAGCTGCATTTGAAATGACCGAGTTTGGAGATGATCCTCCCAAGACTGAATCTGCTTTCAAAGCCAGTACCTATGTGAAAGGCAAACAGAGATTTGATCCGGGAGAAAACTCATCAAGGAAGATGTCATGGTATGATCAAGCAAGAAGAGACATGGAAGAAGAAGAAGCAGAAACAGCTCAACTTGAAGCCCTCATTGCAAAGAGACTACCAAGAGGATCCGGTAAGTATGAAGGAAAACTACCCTTTAAGTGTTTCAACTGCAATAAGATTGGTCATTTTGCTTCAAGATGTCCGGAAAGATCTGCAAGACAAAGGTTTCAAAAGAACTGCTATTATGTTCATGAGGAAGATGACAATGAAGGAGTAACAGATGATGAATCCGAACTAGGAAGCAAATCCAGAAATGAATGGGTGTTTATTGCCATCAAGGAAGAAGATTCAATATCCTCTGAATCTGTCAATCACAAGGTTGTGGAAAGAGCTTTGGCTGCTCAAGTGGAAGAAAGGATGATTGGGTTATTGATAGTGGGTGTTCTCACCATATGACTGGTGACAAGAATAAGTTCTTAGATTTGGAAAGGTATGAAGGAGGAATGGTAAAGTTTGGTGACAATTCTGCTGGCAGAATCAGAGGTAGGGGAACTATTTCCTTTGATGGAAAGAGCAAAACAGGTAATGTACTATATGTTGAAGGATTGAAGCACAATCTTCTCAGTGTTGGTCAGTTAGTGGACAAAGGCTATGATCTCCGGTTCAAGAATAGAAAATGCAGAATCTTTACAAGCTCCGGAACTGAAATTGCATCCGGTGCTCAAACAAAAGGTAATATCTTTCATCTGGTTGGTTCAAACAAAAGTTGTCTGTTTGCTCAAGTTGATCAGAGTTGGTTATGGCATAGAAGAATGTGTCATGTGAATTTTGATAACATCATCAAGATAAGCAATATTCAGGCTATAAGAGACCTTCCAAAATTGGTGAAACCTACAAATAGTTTGTGCAAAGAATGTCAGCTAGGTAAACAGAGCAGAGTCTCTTTCAAAAGCAAAGATCAGTCCTCTACCGGATTGTTGGAATTAGTACATACTGATCTCTGTGGTCTGACAAGAATCAAGAGTCTGCAAGGTGATAGATATTTCATGTTGTTAATTGATGACCATTCCCGGATGATGTGGGTTACCTTCCTAAAAGAGAAATCAGAAGCCCTTGAAAAGTTCAAAATCTTCAAAGCTATGGTAGAGAATCAAACCGGATTGAAACTTAAATGTCTAAGGTCTGATAGAGGTGGTGAATTTACATCTGGTGAGTTCATTGACTTTTGTGAGAAGCAGGGTATAAGGAGACAATTGTCTACTCCTAGGACTCCACAACAGAATGGAGTAGTTGAAAGAAAGAACCGGACCATCCAGGAAGCTGCCAGGACAATGATGTTGGAAGCAAATGTTCCTCAGATGTTCTGGAAAGAAGCTATCAGCACTGCAGTCTACACTCTAAATCGAGTTCAAATCAGAAACAATACCGGTAAGACCCCCTACAAACTCTGGTTTGGCATCACTCCTACTGTGAAATATTTCAGAGTATTTGGTAGCAAGTGTTATATCAAAAGAGATGAAGATCTAGGAAAGTTTGATGCTAGAAGTGATGAAGGAATTTTCTTGGGTTACTCCACTCAAAGCAAAGCATACCGGTGTTACAATAAGAGACTGAGGAAGATAATAGAAAGCACTAATGTGAAAGTTGATGAAGGAATTGAGAAGCCCTCAAGATTTTATGAATTTGATGAAGATGACCAAGACGGTGTTCAGATTCAAGGAACTCAATCCTCTCTGGTAAGACAGAGTCAGCCTGATCCGGTAAATCAGGAAGAAGAGATAGGTTTGAATGAGCCTGATCAAGAAGTAGCAGTGCAGGATACTCCCAAAATTCCTAGGTATGTAACACTAAACCACTCTCAAGATCAGATCATAGGTGACAGAAGCAAAGGTGTGCAAACTAGAAGGAATGTTGCTCAAAATCAGGATGAATGTTGTCTGATTTCAAAGATTGAACCTAAAACAGTAAATGAAGCCTGCAATGATGAAAACTGGACTAAAGCAATGAAAGATGAATTAATGCAAATTGAGAAAAATCATACTTTGGATCTTGTTCCCAGACCTAGAGACAGGAATGTGATTGGAACCAAATGGGTCTTCCGGAACAAACTGAATGAAGCTGGTGAAGTTATCAGAAACAAAGCTAGATTGGTCTGCAAAGGCTACTCTCAAATAGAAGGAATTGATTTTGAAGAGACCTTTGCTCCGGTGGCAAGAATTGAAGCAGTCAGATTATTTCTTGCATTTGCTGCCTTCAAAGACTTCAAGGTATATCAGATGGATGTCAAGTCTGCTTTCCTAAATGGTGATCTGGAAGAAGAAGTTTACATTGAACAACCGGATGGATTTCAATTGTCTGATAATGATGATATGGTCTGCAAGTTGAAGAAAGCATTGTATGGACTAAAGCAAGCCCCAAGAGCATGGTATGAAAGGTTGGATAAGCATCTTGTGCAGATTGGATTCAACAAAGGTACTGCTGACAGTAACTTATATTTCAAAATTGTTCATGAAAACATTTTGATTGTTGAAGTGTTTGTGGATGATATCATTTTTGGAGGAAGAGATAGTATGTGCAAAACTTTTGCAAATCAGATGAAAAGTGAGTTTGAAATGTCCATGCTTGGTGAAATAAATTTCTTCTTGGGTCTGCAAATTACTCAAACAAAGAAAGGAATCTTCATCTCTCAGACCAAATATGCGAAAGAATTGTTGAGGAAATTTGGTATGGAAGATGCAAAGCCAATGAACACTCCCATGGCAACCGGATGTAAGTTGAGCAAAGATGATGACTCCCCAAAGGTAGATTAGACAAAGTATAGATCAATGATTGGTGGATTGTTGTATCTCACTCAGACTAGACCAGATATAATGCAGGCTGTTGGTCTTGTGGCAAGATTCCAGGCTGATCCTAGAGAATCTCATGTTATGGCAATCAAAAGAATTTTTAGGTACCTGAAAGGAACAGTTGAGTATGGTCTATGGTACCCTAGAGATCCAGATTTCTCTCTTCATGCTTACACGGATGCAGATTGGGTAGGAGATGTGGATGACCAGAAGAGCACTAGTGGTGGAGCATTTTTTTTGGGGAAGAGATTGGTTTCTTGGCTAAGCAAGAAACAAGATGCAATATCTCTGTCTACAACTGAAGCAGAATACATTGCAGCAGCAGGTAGTTGCACTCAAATCTTATGGATGAAGCAGATGCTAAGAGACATTAAAGTTGAATATGAGGAGCCTATCACAATTTTTTGTGATAATTCAAGTGCAATTAATATTTCTAAGAATCCGGTATTGCATTCTAAGACTAAGCACATATCTATCAAGTTTCACTTTTTGAGAGAACAAGTGAACAAGGAAGAAGTCAGATTGGAGTATGTTCCCTCAAAGGATCAGATTGCAGATATCTTTACTAAACCTCTTCCCAAGGACTCTTTTGAATATCTCTGGGAGAAGTTAGGGGTCATGGCCCCTCCGGTGATGAACTAGGATGCACTGATGTGCATCAGTCCGGTGGATATCACAGTCATATCTTGTGATCCGGATTGATGATGGGGAGCTGCTACTAAGGGGGAGCAACTGGTATGATTCTGATGTGTTAAAATTGCAAGTATGAGCCCTTTGCCATTGATGTCAAAGGGGGAGAGAAGACATGTGAAAAACAAGTAGCTGATGATCAAAAGGGGAGCAGTAAATGAGGAGAAGACATGTTGCTGATAGGGGGAGAAGTGACAGAAAGGAGAAGTTTCTTGTCTTGATGGTTTTTCACATCATATGTTACCATCAATGACAAAGGGGGAGATTGTTGCAAGTATGAGGTAAACCAGTGTTGTCATTGATGTCAACATACTCATATTGCTTTGACAAGAAGGATTCAATGAGCAGTGTGCTGAGGATATTGAGAAAATTAGCCTCAGTCAGGAACAGTAAAGAACAGTGATGAGAAGAAGGCAAATGTACTGTATAGGATGTGAACCGGAGGATGCGGTTTAAAGGGTTTGTAGATATGAGTCTTGAGATGCTTCAGTTAAGATTTCAGAGGTCCGCATGAAGATCTGAAGGAGTTGTGGCTGTCGGTGTAGAACCGGTTCCGGCAAGTATTCAGAGGTGACAGAGGATCACAAAAAGGTCCGGTGAGGTCCGGAACTGTATAATCCTAATCTGCGGATTGGAAGGAGTCTTTGGGATGTCCTTGTGATGTGCCATCTTGAGTTGTGTATAATTTGGAGGTCCGGAAGTACCTCCTACATTATGACAGTGGCGACAGACAGTGTTCTTGAAGTTCCGGATAAGGAGGATAAGAGATTTCAGTAAGTAAAGGAAATGCGGACGTACTTGGTCATTCAAGCATGCTTGTGAAGGTTCTTGGATCATGTTGAGGTTGTGTTGTTGGTCCGCATTGATAGTAGAGCCCGGAATTGAAGATATTCTTCCGGATGAAGTTCTTGCTCTGTTTAGCCGACCGGATGAGTTGTTCATCCTGCGAATGTTCTTGTGGTGGCCGACCGGATGTGTTATTCATCTTACGGATACTCTTATGGTTGTTTTCCGACTTAGATGTTTGTTCCTAAGTTGATGTCTTGTATAAATAACGGTTTGTGAGTTCATTTCGAAGTGTGGATTGTGTGGATGAGTGTGGCATAGCGAAGAGAAGTGCGAAAGGCAGAGCAGAGGTTTTTGGGCTTAAATGGAACTGATCCGGACATGGTAGAGATGTCATTCTCCAGTTCAAGATTGTGATTCTTATCACTTTGTAGACAGTGTGTCTCCTTGTAGGCAGTGGGCCTCTTTGTGAGCAGTGTGCTCGGGCAGTGAGCCCTAATTGGCAAGTGCCATTCTTTTTCTTATTCTTCTAACAGAGAATAATCCTTGGGTTAATCACCCCGTGGTTTTTCCCTTAATCGGGTTTTCCACGTCAAAATCTTGGTGTTCAATGTGTTGATGTTTATCTGCTCTTGTGTTTATGTATTATGCTTTCATGGATGATTAATTGATATGCTGTTAACTAACAACGAAGAATCAAGTGTTTGAAAGAACAAGAAGTTTTATACAACTGATTCACCCCCCCCCCCTCTCAGTTGTATGCCTTAAATCCAACAAGTCTTTGGCCTCAAGATAGAAATCTAAGTGGAATCAATTGAAGGAAATTTTGTGTTGGCTCCTGTACATTCCTTGGAGGAAAAAGATGGCATAAAAAGGGCTCCTCCTTTGTTAGAACTATAGCACAAAAACATCAAGAAAGGATGAACTAAGAAGGGAGCAAAGTCAGGAAGGGAGAAAGATCATGAGAAAGTAAAATTGATAGGAGAATCATTGGTGGAATCAAGGGTCCTTAAGACACTTGATACTCACTTTTCTAATCCCCCAAAATGATTGTAATCTCATGTAATGCAAGGGGTTTGAGTAGCATCCCTCGAAAAAGGCTGCTCAAAATATTATGATCATAGATTTGATATGGTTTTCATTTAGGAAACAAAGCTTTCAGTTGAAGATATGGCTAATATTTCTTCTAGGATCTAGAGAGTAGGTCAATGCATATGCATTGGTGCTCAAAGTTCTATTGGAGGAGTGGCTTACCTTCGAGATCCTTGCAGAATTATTCCCTCTTGGTGGTTAGGGGATAGAAATTCTATTTCAATCGTTGTTTCTTGATTTGATTCCAGGGAGTATATGCTTCTCACCAATGTCTATGCACCTACGGATTTTCTAGGTAAGGTTTTTCTTTGGTACCATATCAAATTTATTCGTTCTCTTGTGCCCTCTCTCCCTTGGATTTTAGCTAGTGATTTTAATTCTATAGTTAGATTGAATGAGAAAAGTGGGGGCATTGAGAGTCTTGGCCCTTCTTCTACTCTAATGAGGGATAACATTTCCTTTCTCAACTTGGTGGATGTGATGCCAAGAAATGAAATTTTCACCTAGAATAATTGAAGATGTGGAATGGATTCTATCTCTGAAAGATGATAGATTTTTTGACTCTAATTTTTGGATTGTTAATAATTGGACTTCTTTCTATAAAATATTGGGATGGAGGGGTCCAATCACTAGCTAATCAAGTTCTATTCCTTCAACCTATATCATGAAACCTATCTCTTTGGAGGAGGTGGAATTTGTTGTGTTCCAAATGAAGAAAGGTAAGACTCCTAGACTTAATGGCTTTCCTATAAAATTCTTCTAGAAATTTTGGGAAATTTTGAAGGGTGACTTGTTAGAGGTTGTTCGAGAGTCTTATGAGAATAAACAAATTCTCAAATCCATTAACTCTACTTTCTAGCTCATATTCCCAAAAATAAGTAGCCACTTCTTTGGATTCTTTTCATCCTATTGCACTTTGTAATGTCACTTTCAAGATAATCAAAAAATTATTGCAGAGCATCTAAAAAAGTGCTTGACTTCTCTAATCTCTCTTGAGCAAGGAAGCTTTGTGATAGGGTGCTAGATTTCAAGGATTGCATTGTTGTGGTAGTTGAGGCCATTCATTGTATATCCACCTCTAAGGAAAAAGCCATGTTCATCAAGCTTGATATGTCCAAGGCTTATGACAATGTTAGTTGGGTCTTTCTTTGGAATATATTACCGGCTTTTGGTTTTTGCTCAAATTGGGTTGAATTGGTTATGAGTTGCATTAATTTGGCTTCATTCTTAGTGTTGATTAATGGAATTCCCTCAAATCTTTTTTTAGCTACTAGAGGGCTTAGACAATAGGATCCTTTATCTCCTTATTTGTTTATTCTAATGGTGGAAGGCCTTGGTCATTTGTTGAAGTAGTATAGAGTGAGAGGACTCATTTAGGGTTGGGACTAGACTTAAAATATTGACTCTCAATCTCATCTCTAGTTTGTGGATGATATAGTTCTTATGGGGATGGCCAAGATCAGGGAAGCAATTAATATTAGAAAAGTGTTAGACATTTACATTTTTGCTTCTGGTCAGCAACTTAATGAGGAAAATCTAGCATCTTCTTCTTCAACACTCTTGAGCTTATTCAGCATAAAATTGCAGACATTCTCCAGTTCTAGATTGGAACCTTACCCCTTCTCTGCTAGGAGCCTTAGAAGAGACCAATGGAAGAACATTTTGGATTGTTTTCACATGCGAGTGGGTCATTAGACTTTTTGATGGCTATCCTTTGCAAGTTGAATGACTCTTTTAAAAATTGTCATGCATGCTCTACATATATATAGATTTCCAATTCTTGTTGCTCCCAAAAGTTTTCTTGAGGAGTTTTATGGTCTTTCCAGAAAATTCTTATGGGCAGGAAATTTAGAAACTCAGAAGTGGAGTTTTGCAAGCTAGGATTTGGTTTGTCTCCCTATAAAAGTTGGTGGACTTGGTTTATGATAGTTAGAGCTCAATTGTCAAGCTTTAGCTACCAAATTATAATGAAGATGGTGCAAAAATCCCAATCAACCATGGGAAATAATTCTCATTTTTAAATACCTAGGTGGGGTGGATGTTGAAGATATTCCATGGATGGAGTTGAATGGGAAGGGTTCCTTGATCTGAAATACCCTAAAGAGGGGGGCTTTTCTTATAAAAGAGGGGCTTTTTTGGATAGCTAATAAGGGTGACAAATCTTTTTTTGGGGTGATTCTTGGAATAGTCATCCCCATATTCTCTCTTCCTTTTGTCAACTTCAATATCTCGGTGGTGTTTTTCTAGAAGTTGGGTGGTCTAGAGTTGTTGATTTTAAGCAATCCATTCATATGGGGAGATCTTTAGTTCATCAATGAAAAGAACCTTAGAGTTGGCCTTGTGGAGGATTGACAGAGGATCATAATACTTTGACCTCAATTTTATCTATGAGACCTTGTAGTTCTCTAGAGGAGTCAAACATTCTTTCTTGGGGCCATGACCCAAAAGGTGTGTATTCAATTACCCTTGGTTATTATTTTGTAGAAATACGAAGGGAGGGGAATGCCAAGTTTCCTTGGTGGCAAAGAATTTGGAACTTGGGACACTATTAGAAAGAGAGGTAAATTCAAGGGCCTTCTATTTTCTTTCTCTATTGTAGTCATGAAGAGTGCACTAGTCATCTATTTTTTTAGTGCCCCTTTTCCAAGGAAATTTGGAGTTTATGGTAGAAGTTGTGGAATAGACTGTTCATTCATGCTACTTCCCTTTCTAAGTTTTGGAATAGTATAGGAAGACCTCCTACTTCTGCTTTCTTTCTTCTAGTTGCATGGGATATTGGCCCTTCTTTTGTTTGTTGGAAAATTTGGTTGGAACAAAATCATTGAATATTTTAGGGCTACCAGAGTAAATCCATGCAAGTGTGACTTAAAATCAAGGGGATGATCAAAGAGACTATGGAAGCAAAATTCACTTTTGATGATCCTCTTACCTCTTCTAATTTGTTCCTTGTTAAGCTCTTGGAGTTGTCTCTTCCATATTCCTCTCAGGATAGGCTTGGAAATAGAGTTCAGGTCTCCAAGAAGGTGAATAGGTCTAGAAAGTGGTTCCCTCCTCCTTGTGGTTTCTAGAAAATTAACACATATGGTTCTTCTCAGGTAATCTAGGTGATGCAAGGATTGGTGGTGTCATTCAAGATAGTAGGGGCTTGGTTTAGTTTCTCTTCTCTACTCATATGGGAATTCATTCTAATAATCAAATGGAAGCTTGGGTGATTCTGTACGCTCTAGTAGGAGATTATACTATGGGATGGAGAAAGGTCATCTGTGAAACTGACTCCATGATTTTGGTCTCTCTTTTAAACAAAAAGGAATTTTCATGAGTCTTCTTGGAGGTTTGATTTGGTGGCTAAATAGATTCTCATTCTAGACACAAACTTTGATTCAATCTCCTTTGTCCATATCCCCAAAGAATGGAATAAGTGTTGAAATGCAAAAGACAACTGAGAGGGGGGGTGAATCAATTGTCACCAAAACTTAACTTCTTATAGACATCAACACATCAATTAATTAACCACTATTATTATGATTTAACCATGAAAGCATGAAATCAAAAACTTAAGCATAATTACACATGAGACACCAGATTTTTTACGTGGAAAACCCTATGAGGGAAAAACCATGGTGAGTGTTAGCTCACAAAATAATATGTTATAGCAATATCAAAAATCAGAGGCTCACTGCCCAAAATGCTCACTACAAAAATTAGGGCTTACTGCCAAGGGTTTGTAAACTAATTTGATACCATCTACTCCATGCCTGAGTTCAATTCCATTGAAGCACAATACATTTCCTCTACTCTGCTCTACCTTTACACTTCATACTTATCTTTGCATCTTCAGAATCAATCACTTTTTCATGATTTCATTACAAGTATTTATACAATTCATCAACCTTGGAATGTACATCAAGATCGGCATTACAATCATCAACCATTGGAATAATCTCCAAGGTCAGCATTACAAACATACATTAGTATAGGTCTAGACCTAAATATAATTTTCTAAGGAAAAGATGTATGCGGATCATGCCACGCCTTAGCTGGGACTCAAATGTAATCTTCTAGGCAACAACATGTTTCCACAATCTCCAAGGCATGACCTCAAGTGGTGAGAACAACAAGGTCAACTAAGACTAGTGTTATCACTAAGAAATTTAGGAATAGGCTTCATCCACGATCTAGATTATACTTTGCGGACCAATCAAAAGGTTGGAACATGATCTAGAGACATCCACAAGCATGTTAGAATCATTAGGAACATCCACACAACACCCTAACCACTTTAGCCAGAAGATTCTTCAAACTGAAACACTTGAACAACACTATCAGCCACTGTTATAAACAAAAGATTGCTTGCAGACCACCAAATCATGAACCATTTGAGTTGAAGGCACATAACATCATCCCAGACTTAACTATAGAACTGCAGACCATACTACTTCAATGTGGAGGAATGTGGAGCAAAATACTTTCTCCTTGTCACCATTGAATGCACAAAAAATAGTTCTTATTCTGGTGAACAAAACTCACTCAAATCTTCATACCGGAGGCTCAAACTTGGAATATAGCATCTAAAGACTTCCTTTTAAATAATTCTAAACCACAGTCAAAGATATGCAATCTATAAGAGATGCAGATAAAACTACTAGACTATTTTTCTATAAACCAAGATACTCTTCAACACATTGTTTCCATTGGGAGAGCAAATATTCTCAAAAGCACTTGGAAACACAGTATCAGGATCACTTACTCATTATCTTCAACACTTACATAGGTCAGTATAAAGCAACTAACTTAATACAAGTAAGCATCAAAACAAGAGCACATTTGACACCAATGACAACACAGATATGTTGACATCAATGACAACACTGGTTAAGCACATACTTGCAACAATAAGGTGGTTGATTGTTTAGCTAAATGGGCCTCTAAAGGAATGTGTAGTTAGAATGTGGGTGATTGGGCTGATTTGATCCAGGATAAGTCTCAACAACTTCTTTAGCTTATTCATGATGACCAAGTGGATTGATTTTCATTGGTTTAGGGTTTGGAGGCTTTGTTCTAGCTAGATTGTTAGGTTGTATATGTTTTTTGTTGTTTGGTTTTGCGGGTACCCTTGGTGGGTTCTTCTTCTGATGCTTTTCATGCTGGCAATTGCAATATGGAAGTCCCTCTAGTATATATTTAATTAACTCTCTTTGATTAATATAGTATCTTTTTACCCAAAAAAATTAAATCCAAACCAAACAATATTTTTGTATTTTTTGAATAAGTAAACACCCACACAACTAGCAAACTAAAAACCACACAAAACCCAAAAATCTCACAACCAAGCTAAAAATCTAGAAATTTGGAAATCACAATCTGCAAAAGCTTAATATAAATCCCTATGTAGAATTGCACTAAAAGGCTAGGAGTGTTTTCATCCTTGGTAAAAAAAAAACATACATTCATTCTTGAGAAAATGAATTTGTTGAAATGAGAGCAATTAACCCTTTCCTAGGGACAAAACCTCATTTTATAACTTTTCAAGGGAATATAATATTATTTTATTTTATTTATCCCATCAAAGTTAAAATAGTAATAAAGTGCCCTTTAAATTCACTTTTTGCACCCCCATGGATAGTGACACTTTAAAACATCAATTTTTACCTTCTTTTCAAAATAACCTTTTAATAATAAAACATACATTGCTTTAATAAAGTTACTTTTGTAAACTTAAGTTAAATTATTAATTTATGTAATGTACTACAATGTATAAAATTACTCTAGTATATAATATGTACTATAGTGTATAACTTCACCCAACTTACAATATGTACTGCAATACATAAATTGACTCCAACTTATGATAAGTACTCCAGTTGATGCAAGAGCATCCCATGTTGCAGAACAATCTTGCATCAACCAAAAACATTTTGCATGCATTGTATTCTTTCATTTTTAGTTTAGTTTAGTCAGTTGCAGTTTCATCATCTTGTACTATATTTTTTTGCATCTTGAGATCAAAACTCGCAGAGTGGGACTTAGTATCTACATATCATCATCTACATCATATCCAAATTGCAAGTCATTTGGACTTGTCTGCTAAAAGTTATCACTATCAGAAGATCATCAATTCTCATATAGCAGAGCATACAAATAGTCAATTGAAGGAGAAGGTTTTCAGAGCACTTCTGTGACTTGTGGAGCTAAATGGAACATCATTCAAGACACAAGGATCAAATAAACCTTCCTTGAGGTTTGCACCTTGATTCATCCATTTGTAGAGCATTACCATATGTTTAGGCCTGACCTATTTGCTTCTACATGCTACATTCCTTCATTAGAATTTGTAACCTTTTTTGGCCAACACAGAGGATTTCTAGAGCTTGCAGATGATATATAGATCTCTTAGAGTAGTAGGAAGTCAGTTCTGATAAGTAGTTCATAGATAGCTAAATTCATAGTTTGATAATTGATTCTTTTCAGGCAAGACCTTCATTGCCATATCTTGCATTTCTATTGTAGCCCTAAGATTAGGCGTGTGAGCCCTTGTGACATGTTGATGACATATAAGCATTCTAAATATATGATATATTGAGCATTTGAATCTTCCATTGCATTCTATATTTGTGTTGTTTCCATTGTGTTTACTCTTGGTACATGGCCTAGATAGTTCATTGTGTGAACCCTCCAACCATGACTACACCAAGTGGTATCAGAGTGAAGTTTTGAATCCTTTGGGAGTGAAGTTTTGAAGTGAAGGAATTCTATAAGATCTTGTGGTGAACCAATCGTTGACCTGAGGCATTCTACTTGTGTTTGTCAACAGATCACCGAGTGTGAGGCAATTGCTACCTCGTAGTCAGATCATCAAATTAAGGCAGTTGCACTAGATCCTAGGAAGAGATGCCACCAAGGAGGATACCTGTAGTAGGAACTATGGCTCAAAGAATGGATGAGATAACGAAGATGATGAAAATAATGAAAGTTAGACTGGATGCTATAGAAGAAGATAGAAGAAGAGGACTAACCCCTAGACCTAATGTTGAAAGTGGTGATGAAGATAATCAATCCATTGATCAAAATGAAGAAACCCTAGAAGAAGAAGAAGAATCAGATCAAATGAATAAGTTGAGAGCTATTTTGAAGATTGGGAAGAGGCCTAAAGTGGAAGTACCGAATTACACTAGAAATTTGAATTCAGATGAACTGATTGATTGGATAAATGACTTGGAGGAATACTTTGAATATGAAAAAATTGAAGATCTAGAGAAGGTAAGATTTGCGAAGAATAATTTGAAAGGACATACTGCTATTTGGTGGAAATAAGTCTAGTTGGATAGAAATAGAAGAGGAAAAGAAAAGGTTACAAAATGGGATAGAATGTGACAAAGTTGAAAAATTAGTTTATACCTACTGACTATGAGTTGGAATTGTTGAAGAGATTGCAAAACCTGAAACAAAAGGAGAAATCTGTGAAGGAGTATACTGAATAATTTCATAATATGATCATAAGGACTAGACATAGTGAAGCAAGCAAGGAGAAAGTGGCAAGATACATCAATGGACTAAGATTGAACATTCAAGAAGAACTAAGTCTAGTAAGGATGACAACAATAGAAAAAGCATATTAGTTTCCCCTAAAAGTTGAACACAAGTTGAATAAGAAGCATGAGCAGAGATAGAGAGGTAGAGGAGGTAAATTTCAAAGAGGTAGAACATTTTCAGAGGAGAAAGATCATATGCGGAGTAGAACAAACAAGATAATCCATTCAAGAAGGAAGATAGAGATAGCAATGCATACCAGAGAGATGATAGAACTTTCTACTGCAGAGGAATCATAATTCTTACCAGAATGAAGGGTACAAGAGAGATGAAAGAGGTTTTGATAAGAGAACATTTAGAGGAACTTGTTTTAAGTGTGGAGGTGAAGGACACAAAGCATTTGAATTTCATCAGGGAAGTACAAGTAAGAAGATAGAAAATAGTGCAAGGACAACTTATGTAGAAGAAGAACCTATTGGATGACCTAATTTAGTTGGAAACTAGATAAAGGAGAATCACTAGTCATGAGGAGAGCACTATTTCAAGTAGAGACAACTAAGGAACCACCATAGAGGAAAAGTTTGTTCTGGACTAGATGCAAATCATGAGGTAAATTTTGTAAGTTTATCATTGATAGTGGTAGTACAGATAATTTGGTTTCAAAGGATATGGTGACTAAGATGAACTTGGAGAGATTGAAACACCCTAAGCCCTACAATATAGGATGGATTCAGGATGAACACAAGGTACTGGTGAGTGAACAATGTTTGGTGAAATTTTATATAGGATATTATCATGATGAAGTATTGTGTGATATTATGTTGATGGATGTATGTCATATATTGTTGGGTAGACCATGACAGTATGATAGAAAAGCTATATATGATGGGAGAAAGAATACTTACACTATACTATCTAACGGAAATAAAATCACCTTGATACCTTTGGAAGATGAGCCTAAGAGTGAAATATGTGGGAATGACAGAATCTGTTTGGTTGATGGAAGGAAAATTTTGGATGGTTTGAGACATGAGAACATGTGTTTTACTTTGATACCTAAGAAGCATGAAACCCTAAGTACAGAGATTGAAGAATCACAACCACAAGAGATAATTAGAATCAGAGAAGGAGATAAATGGAAGACCACATTTAAGATAAATGAAGGATTGTATGAGTGGTTAGTAATGCCTTTTGGATTGACTAATGCACTGAGTCCTTTCATGAGGTTGATGAATGAAGTTTCAAAGAAATTATTGGGTATGTTTTTTATTGTATACTTGGATGATATTTTGTATTTCAATAAGATAAAGGAAGAACATTTGTGGCACCTTAGACAATTATTACAGAAACTGAGAAAAGAGAAATTGGTGATAAATATCAAGAAATGTAGTTTCATGAAGGAAGGATTGGTATATTTGGGATTGTGATTTCTATGGAAGGATTGAAGATGGATCCTGAGAAAGTTAGAGGAATTGTTGAATGGCCAACACTTGAGAGCATTGGAGAAGTCAGATCATTTCATGGATTAGCTAGTTTCTATCAGAAGTTCATTAGAAATTTCAGTTCAGAGTGCACACTAATGACATAGACAATGAGAGGTGATAGAAAGGAATTTAAGTGGACATCAAGAGAAAATAAAAGTTTGAATTGTTGAGGCAGAAAGTGATAGAACTAGTGTAAGCATTACTAGATTTAAACAAAGTATTTCAAGTAGATTGTGATGCTAGTAGAAATGCAATAGGAGCAATGTTAAGTCAAGAAGGTAGACTAGTGGCATATTTCAGTAAGAAGTTGAATGATGCAAGGAGAAGATATTCAATTTATGATCAGGAATTTTATGCCATAATTCAAGCTTTGAAGAAGTGGAGACATTACTTGTTACCTAAGGAATTTGTGTTGTATATGGATCATCAAGCTTTACAATATCTGAATAGTGAAGGAAAGTTGAATCAGAGACATATGAGATGGGTAGAGTTCATACAAAGTTACACATTTGTATTGAAGCATAGGAGTGGGAAGTCAAACAAAGTTCTTGATGCATTGAGTAGAAGAAGGAATTTACTGACAGAGATGAGAGTTGAAGTACTAGGTTTTGAAGAACTGAAGCACATGTATGAAGAAGACCTTGATTTTGTAGAACCATAGAAAGCATGTAAGGAACATGTTGTGACAGATAAAAATAAGTGGTTAGATTATTTCATTCAGGTAGATATGTTGTTCAAAGGAAATCAGTTGTGTATACCTAGAAGTTCAATGAGAGACAATTTGATCAAGGAGAAACATAGTGGTGGGTTGGCAGGACATTTTGGAATTGACAAGACAGTGGCTTTGGTAAGTGAACATTACTTTTGGCCTTAGATATATAAGGATGTAAGGAAGTTTGTGCAAATTTGTAGAGTATGTCAAATTGCAAAAGGGAGTAGTCAAAATATTGGTTTGTATAAATCTTTGACTGTACCGGAGAAACCTTGGGAAGACATAAGCATGGATTTCATATTAGGATTGTCAAGAACACAAAGAGGACATGATTCTATATTTGTAGTGGTGGATAGATTTCAAAGATGGCACATTTCATTCCTTGTAAGAAGACAAATGATGCAGTGCATGTTGCTAACCTATTTTGCAAGGACATTGTGAGATTGTATGGATTACCTAAGAGCATAATTTCAAATAGGGATACAAGATTCATTGGATATTTTTGAAGGACATTGTGGAAGAAGATAAAGACAGACCTAAAGTTTAGTTCAACATTTCACCCAAACAAAAGTGGTAAACATGAGTTTGGGAAACTTGTTGAGATGTTTGGTAGGAGAGAAGACAAGAAATTGGGATCTAATTCTACCACAAGCAGAGTTTGCATACAATAATTCAATGAACAAGAGTACATGGAGGACACCATTTGAGATTGTGATTGGAATGAAACCTAGAGGAGTAGCAGAATTGAGAGACAACGGTATGGAGAATAAGAGAAGTGCAGAGGCAGAAGAATTTGTAGGATACATGGAGACAGTACATAATCAAGTTAAGAAGCATTTGGAGGAGATGAATAGTAAGTATAAGGAGCAAGCAGATGAGAAGAGGAGACACAAAGAGTTTTCAATTGGAGAAGAAGTAATGGTATATCTAAGAAAAGAGAGATTTTGAGTAGGCACATATAACAAGTTGAAGATGAAGAAGTTTGGACTATGTAGGATACTCAGGAAATTTGATTCAGGGAATGCATATGAAGTGGAGCTACCAGAGACATTGAGTATATCACCTATATTCAACATTGCAGACTTATATCAGTATCATGAAGGAGAATCAAGTGATAGCATTAAAGATGATTTGAAGAATCAGTTACCACATCAACAACTAGAGTAGATAAAAGACATCTTGGATAGTAGAGTTGGATGCAGTTCCAGAGGCAAGCAATACAAAAATTATCTAGTTAAGTGGAAAGGCAAACCGAAAGAAGATTCATCATGGATTTCTCAGGTTGAGGTGGACCATCTTAGTTTTCCTCTAGCCCCAACAAAGTAAAGGACTCACTTTTTCAACAACCCCAGGTGTCTGATGCAGGAGTATCCCAGGTTGTAGAGCAATCTTGGATCAACCAAAAACATCTTTGCATTCTTTCTTTTCTTTCATTTTTAGTTTAGTTTAGTCAGTTGCAGTTTCAACATTTTGTACCACATTTTTCCGTATTTTGAGATTAGAGCTCATGGAGTAGGAATTAGTATCTACATACCATCATCTACATCATATCCAAATTTTAGGTCATTTGGACTTGTCTGCTAAAAGTTATCACTATCAGAAGATCATCAGTTCTCACAGAGCAAAGCATACAAATAGTTAGTTGAAGGAGAAGGTTTGTGGAGCACTTCCGTGACTTGTGGAGCTAAATGGAACATCATTTAAGGCACATAAGGATTATATAAACCTTTCTTGAGGTCTACACCTTGATTCATGCATTTGCAAAACATTACTAGATGTTTAGGCCTGACCTATTTGCTTCTACACGTTACATTCCTTCATTGGAATTTGTAACCTTTCTTGGATGATGTGGAGTATTTTCAGAGCTTGCAAATGATATATATAGTTATCTTAGAGTAGTAGGAAGTTAGTTCTGATAAGTAGTTCATAGATAGCCAAATTCATAGTTTGATAATTGATTCTTTTTTCAGGTAGGCACTTCATTTCCATATCTTACATTTATGTTGTAGCCCTAAGATCAATCCTGTGAGCCCTTGTGATTGTAGCCCGCATGTTTTCAACATATAAGCATTATAAATATATGATATATTGAGCATTTGAATCTTCCATTTCATTCTATATTTGTGTTGTTTCCATTGTGTTTACTCTTGTTGTACAGCCTGGATAGTTCACTCTATGAGCCCTCTAACCGTGAATGCACCAGCAGTATATAACTTCACCCAACTTATAATATGTACTACAATATATAAATTCACTCAAACTTATGACAAGAAATATATTTTATAAATTCATACCCAAAGCTTGAAAAAGAGGACATAATAGTCTACCCTTCCCAAATATTGCTTGTCCTCAAGAAATACTAACTCAACTCAACAATTCCTTCTGATTGGATCATCCTACCAACACCAAGATTCCAAATCAATCTCAAGAACTCTTCACCATGCTTTCACTACACCACTCTGATACAACAAGAAGTTCTAAATATTCTATCCTCCTTAATGTTGTCAATCAGTCTTCTCCAAAATGTGTTATTAGTTCCATATAGATCTAGCTCATTAGAAATACCAATGTTAAGAAATAAAACAAAATCAAAATCAACACAGGATGAGAATTTTTGTCCTAACTAGAAAATTGCTAATCTTGAATAGAGGATAGCCCTTTGTTCTTAATATTAGATGTCTTAATGAAACACCCAGGTCCCATACTCTTATGTGCAAACATATTTGAATTCTTTCATCCCCCTTTTGACAACAAATTTGTGTAACATGGAAAGACTATAATGATTTCAAACTTCTACAGACAACATTGCTTTCATGCATTGAATGATAATCATATTGTTTACCATTAGTTACTAATTTAAAAAATTTAGCAAGTTGAAAAACAACATTAGTATCCTTTGAGGCACTTTTCTCAATTGCATGTATCTTAATAGGGTCATCTCGGAACTCCACCTCATAAACTTGTTGACTTGAAACATTCTTAACATATTCTAAACTATCATAGGAATGACCCAAGAGCTTATCTTCTTCCTTTGATTCCTTAGAGAAATTTTAATCAACTCCACTATATTGAAGATTCAAAAATTTAGGATTAACTATATTATCCAACTTCTTGCAAATCACCCTTGAATGGCATGGATTCAATCATTAGAGGACTGATAGATGTGGTCTAAATAGGAACATCAATCTCAAAGAGTGGGTTATCAAAAGATGTCTTTGCATCCATCTTAAAAAGTAGGTTGTCTGAGAAGGATTGAAAACTATTCTTGTTTCCTTGTTTGGACCAACCTTCATGATGTCCCAATTCTATGTAGTTATCCTTGAAAACTATCACTTCTGATTCCCAACTAGTCGTTTCATCCTCAAGTTGCATGGAATATTTTTTGTTTTGAAACTTAGGTTCTTTAACAACTTCAAAAAAATTAAAACTAACTTCTCTTCTTCCTTATGCTCCACTATCACAATTTCTTCTTTGTTTTCATCAACATTTTGTTGGTATAAGCATTTGATAGAAGTCAAATTTTTCATCTTTTTCTTTATCTTGTAGATCGGATGTATCCATCACCTTCTTTTCTGAATCTTCAACAGATTTCTCTGGTTTTTCATCTAATTTCACCTCTTCTCTACACTAACATTTATGACTTGGTTCCCAAGATTCTTTGAATGAGAAGCAAAGCTTTTGTCTTATAAGTTCATTTCTACTATCATCTTTTTCTTTTTCCATAGGATAGCTTTTTTATATAGGTTGAAAGGAGGTGCCTTATAATCAAATTTGTTTTTAGGCACTAACTTCTCAAGTGCACTATAACTCTTTTGATGGCTTCTTAAGGCTTTATTTTTTTTAATAGTTCTTCTTTCTTCTGCTGAACCAATTCTTTGATAAACATTTGGAGATTCTTGTGAGGTTGGTTCTATTGAAATCTTCTCAATGCATGTCTTATTTCCATGTTGTAAAAATATGTGAAAGAGATATGTTTTTGAATGTTAGGATCAATAATTTTATACCTTTTGTGACAAATTTTGATGTCCTCTATTAACTAACTTTGCTCTCCCATACTTTGTTCTACTCTTCTATAAATGCCCAGTTAAATATTTGTTGATGATCTTTCTACTTCAGCTTGTTTATCCTTCTATTTAGTTGAAATAATAAACTTTTTCTTCATATCTAGCAAATTTTTTAACATCTCTGACAAAGATTCTCAAAATAACTTCATTTTTCTATCTTCCATACTTTCTTCTTGTCTTCAAGAATTTTTTTTTAGAGCATTGTACACTATCATGCAATTACTTAAATTGTCATGTAACTAAATATCTACAACAAAGGATAAAAAACAATCAAAATCAAGAATCAACCATAGGCGCCATGCTCCCCTCTACTCCTCCTCTTGCGAGGTTGCTCCCCTCCTTCACTGAGGATTCCTTCGTTCAGCTAGTTGATCCGGATGGATTGAAATCGCCAGAGAACACTTTTCATGGCAAGGCTCCAGGTCTTCGCAAAGGAGGAAAATTCAATTTTGCTGATGCAGTGAGGGGTGGGCTTAGGGTTTCTGTGCAGCCTCCAATCACACACCACCCTCCTTTCTCTGGAATTTCCTAAAAAGGCCTGGGTGGCAGGGGTTCGACCTTGGATCAGCTTGGTGAAAGGTCCCCCCTTTTCACTTCTCCAAATGCTGCTAATGGGTATACTGCGTCAGTTTTTGGTAGACCTATGATTAGGGCTTCAAAGTCAATCTCTATTCTAGAGGTTCAGATGGACAGATTCATCTCTGAAAGGGAAGAATTTCTACAAGAAAATGCCTTGATTTGTAGATTTACAAAGCTTTGGCCAAAACTTAGCGAACTACATTCCTGGCTATCTGAATCTTGGGAGAAGTCTTTAGAGGAGGAGGTCTGCCTTTTTCCCTGCGCTAGAGGTTTTTTATTATTGAATTTGAATCCTCTTCTGACAAAGATTGGGTGCTGAAAAATGGCCCTTGGGTGCTGAAAAATGGCCCCTGGGTTTTCCAAGGTGATTTCATGTGCCTAAAACCATGGTATCCCTCATTCGATCCATGATCTGAGACATTCTCCTCTATTTTTTTTGGGTGCGCCTGCCTTACCTTCCTTTTCAATTTTGGGAAATAGATTGCTTGCGGGCAATAGGCAATGGTCTAGGTAAGTTCCACTACTGTTTAGATGAAACATTGAATTACTAGAGCTCCACCTATGCTCACATATGTGTGGAACTGGACCTCTCAAATGGTCTCCCAACTAAAATTGCATTGAAGGTTGGAGAGCGTTGCTGGATGCAGCTGGTGGATTATGAAAAAATAGCTTTTGGGTGTAGAAAGTGCTTCTCTACTGACCACTTAACACCTCATTGTCAGAAGCTTCATCCCCATAAGAAACACTCTAGTAGAAGGCCCACCTAGTGGGTTGGGGTGGAACCCAAACATTTTACCATTACACCTTGCTCTCATAATGAATCAGACTTGCCTCAAGCTCCTCCAGTCACTGGCACACATAAGTTTCAAGTTGACAACTCCTCTTCAATCCTGCCTCCTCCTAACAACTCACAGGCTTCTGGTAATTTGGTAACTACTGTTGTCTCAAAAGGGGATGTTTGTCATCCCGAGGCAATTTTTTCTTTGTACTCCCCTCCTCAGTCAGGGCAGGATTAGACTGAAGTGAAAAGGAAGAAATTTGCACAACTAAAAGTCAAGCATCAAATGGTACTGAGTTCAATTATGAAAGAGCAAAAGATGGAAGATCCTCTTCTTTCATTGACGGATGCCAAAACTTTGTCTGTCTCCCCTATGACCATTTTGCATGACAAATGTTTTGAAGCTAGCACGGCCAAAGTCTCCTTGTCTTCCCCAAAGATCTCACATTCAGGCCTCCTTGACAAGGCTAAGGATACCTCTTCTTACTTCGATGCAGTGAAGAATGGGAGCGTATGCACTGATCCTATCCCCACCCCTGAAATAGAACATGGCTGGACTGAAGTTAGGCCGAAGAAACTTTCTTCCTCTTTCCAAATGACATTAAGATCAACAAAGAAAAAGTTTCAATACAGGGCTTGTATGCCTTAGGTTTGGACTGCCCTTTTTTTGGGTCTTCTTGTGCTACACCCCTACTGTCAGGGCATGCTTTTTATCTCTTTTTGGATTCATATTTTATGGGAGCTACCCCCTATGGTAGCACTTATTCAGAAAAAAAATATATCTACAACAAGGTGTTAGCTTCCCAATATGCTAGCAAGATCACTAGCTCTGATACCATTGTAGTGTCCTTCATAGGATTGTTAGTTCAAATCCTCAAAAAAATTGCAATCACTTGAATCCTAGCTCTTTCTAATTACCAAGTTCTTAGTGTGGGCAAGGTGAGAGCATATGAAGACTAGAATGAGGACAATGGAAATAAAAAATAGATATTGGTAGAAAGATGACCAATTTACATTAAAGTAGAGTCATAGAATCAATCAATGCCAAAATGGGGGATAGTGATTTGCATATTCTAATCAAGCCAAATTGGCTAATAACAAGCATACAATTCATCAATGCCAAAAATGGGAAACTAAATCACCTGATTCTGATTCACGCCAAAATGAAAAATGTATAGGAAATACGGATTGATCTAGCAGTTGAACCAACTAGGATCTTATAATGAAATCCAAACGCAATCCGGTGGTACAACCTTCCAAATTTTACAATGATAAATTTCAAAATTTAATGATCAACATATAAAAATATATATTTTAATATAAATTGGTGATAAGAAATATGTTGATATAAAAATACTGATTAAATCTACATGCTAAAATAATTGTTTAGACTCATTATCTACTATAAGTTCCTGAAATACTACCTAGAACCCAAACTAATTTAAAATAATAGAAATAGCCAAATATTACCTTCCATGATGAGTACAACTCTTCCTCATATTAGTAAGACTCCTAAGTTTGTTTCAAAATGATGCATTTCTTGTTGGATATCACATGTCCCTCCTTGTACAATAACAAGAGTATTAGATGCCCAACATTTGCTAAGTGTGCAACTAGTTAGGAAATGACATCTAGTATTTAGGAGATGGAATGACCACAAATATTATTAAAACTCATCCTTCATTAAGGTACAACCCCTCTTTAACTTGTGTGTCCTCTCCAAAATTACCCAACAACACAAATAATATTAGAATAAATTTTGCTTATTAGAATAGCAAATTTACCTTTCATAATATAACTATAATTTCATGATATTTCATCAACACACTAAAAGTTCTCACACACACAAGTTCTATAAAATCACACCAATTGATAAATTTTATTTTGGAAATAATACCAAGTTGAAATCCAAACCAAACCATATTTTTTTATTTTCTAAATAAGTAAAACCCACACAACCAACAAACTAAAAACCACACAAAACCCAAAACTTCACAACCAAGCTGAAACTCTGAAAATTTAAAAATCACAATCTATTGAAGATCAATGGCAATCCATATGTAGAACTACAGTAAAAAGCTAGAAGTATTTTCATCCTCGAAACCATCAATACCAAAGAGTTTTCAACCTCAAAAAAAAAGAACATACATTCATTCTTGAGAAAATGAATTTGTTGAAATGAACAAGTAACTCTATTCTAGAGACAACCTTAATTTATAACTTTTTGAGGGAATATAATATTATTTTATATTCTATTATTTATCCCATCAAAGTTAAAATAATAATAAAGTGTCATTTTAACTCAATTTTTGCACCCCCATGCCTAGCGACACTTTAAAACATCACCTTTTGCCTTCTTTTCAAAATAGCCTTTTAATACTAAAACACAAGTTGCTTTAATAAAGTTATTTTGGCAACTTAAGTTAAATTGTTAATGTTAGTGTGTTAAGTTTTAACATAGGGATAATTAATTTTTCCCTTAGGGTGGTTTTTTCTCGTATCAATTAGTTTTGTCACCCGTCACATATTTCTTGCCTTTATAAGGCTTGTATACTATGTAATTTATATTCTCAATTGCTTAATGTAATTTTCCGCATTCTTGATGAAATAGTTTTGTGCGTGTAACTTCTCTTAGCCATGAAGGTTATTCAGTGTGCAGTGGAGGCTTGGGTGCTCCAACATGGTATCAAATCTTTCCCATCCTGCCACCCCTTTCATTTGAGAGTTTTCATCAAGTTTTTTTTTAGATCATTTTTTCTTTGCAGAGATCGTGTAGGGCGTCTTTAACACCACGATCTCTCCTCAGTGAGCATCACATTTTGCAGATCATAGAGAGTTTTGTCTCTGGAGATGTTGTAGATTAATTTATGATCTGGTGCCATTTTTGGGGCTTCCTTGGCCAATTGGAAACTCACATAGGCTTCGTTCCATTTCAACGATTCTGGAGTGCTATATCTATGCACAATTCCTAATGTAAAAGGTACAGATTCATTCATGAATTGACCCAATTTTGAGGACTGTTGGGTTTCATTTCACAAAGTTCATGGGATCAATTTACTAAGACATCATTTGTGGCAGATCTTTCATTGGGATCGATTCTGTTGCAAGCACGTTTCTCTTGTGACAATCCATGATTCACATTCTAGTGGTAGTGATTTATCTATTACAGAGGCCATGATTTGCATTTTTATGAGGTGGCGTGAATGATTTGGAGGCTACATGGGTAGTGTGAAGGTGTGTGGCCCCTCTACAGTCCTCTCCTAGTTGTGGTGTAGAGTTTGCTCCAGGGAGAAGGTGTCAAAATTTGGCCTACCCTGCATCTAGCATCACCTCCAAACCTTCTACTGCATGTGGAAGGAGTTGAGTCTATAGCTATGTGAAGAACTCCATCCACTACAGAAATATATGTTTTGATTAGACTTTAATAGTTTATAAAGTTTGTAACTCAAATATTTAATATTTGTTAGGGTTTCAATTTATGCGCTGAGGTGAAGAGGAAGTGGGCCCCTTGCAACTTTCTTTTATGCGTGGCAGGGACTTTTAGTCCCACATTTGCAACATTGCAAAGCTTTTTGCCTTCAAATAGCCAGGCGTCCCTTTCCTTGTTGTGAACAAAGGCTCATGTGGCTTGGAGCCTCATACCCACGCATGTTGCTGTGAGAAGTGGTGACTAGGCACTTGCTTGTGTGGTGCTTGAGGATTCTGGTGCTTGTGTTGGTTGGTTTGCCTTTGAGGAAGAATTGTGGCTTGGTGACTCAGATTTGGTGTAGATTACTATTGGTTGACATAATTTCCATCATCTATTTTGGAGGTTTCTACATATGGAAGGTACTATCTTTGTGTTTTTTTGAAGAATCATAGCTATAATGGGTTTTTCTTTGGAGAAAGGGAACTATGAGCAATGGAGTGATTTTATTCTCGCTCATCTTAGTGAGAAAAATCTATTGCCATATTTGTATAATGAAGTTTCTATTCCAGACACACATAGTAGGTATATGAATTGGAAAGGATTTAGGGATAGAGTCTTTGGAGTTATTTTTGAGCATATAAATGGCAAGGACTTTTTGGATTTACTTGTTCATTTTGAGTGCCCTTATTCTCTTTGGAATTACATTTGAGAATCATATGGAGATCATGATACTCCACCATCTCTCGATGACCCTCCTTCCAATACCACTGTGCCTTGTTATTCTTCAGAGAAGATAAACCATGCTTGTGATCCTTTAGAGGTTTTTGAGACTTCAGATGAGGTTGCAGTTGCTTCAAAGGTTCTTGATTCTTTGTCAGAGATAGTTGATCCATATTCATGGAGTACTTCCATCATTCCTAAGCAATAGGATTATCATTGTCTTCCTAATTGGGATTCGTATTTGTCAGACATTGGTTCATTGTTCATGGAATCTCACATTTCAGACTTGCAAGACACATTTGAGGGATTAATTTTCCTATTTGATGATAGTTGAGTTACAATTGTTGTCACTCCATCTTTGTCTTTGGAGAATGTTCAAGATTAGTTTCCAGTGGTACCTTGTTTGTCACCTTCTATTGTGATTGGGCATGTTCCTGATTGGTTCGTGGCATCATCTTCCAAGGTCTTGGTGACACATGAGCAAATTTTAGAGACATTATCATCCTACATCTGGATTTCACTTGCTAATTCCTATCTAGAATGGGAAGCATACCTGCATTTGTACTTGGTTTTATTTCTTCCAAAAGGAAGACAAGTTGTTTGTCAACATTGGATCATGTTTTGTCTTCAAGCACTTACCATTTTTGTAGGAGATTACACATTGTGGGGGGGCTACATAGTCGCTCTCTTTCCCTCTTATGGGGGGTCATTAATTGTATATACATGATTTATGTAGTCCTTGGGGGTGCTATTGATTTCTCCATCCATGCATATTTTGTTACCTTTTTCTCTCTTTTGGAGAGGAGTTTTTTCCCACAAGGTTTTTCTCCTTTTCTTCGGTTATGAGAGATTTCTTTTTTGCATTGTAAATGGGTATCTAACATGGTTGTGTAGCTGAGACCCATATTGCATCTTGATTTTGCATAATAGTTATCCCTAATTTTTCACTTAAGGGGGGGGTTAGTGTGTTAAGTTTTAACATAGGGATAATTATTTTTTCCCTTAGGGTGGTTTATTCCCATATCGGGTAGTTTTCTCACCCATCACATATTTCTTTCCTTTATAAGGCTTGTTGGTACAGTCACAGTAGGAGGGTTCACATAATGAATTGTCCAGGCCATGTAGCAAGAGTAAACACAACGGAAACAACTCAGAGAAATGAAACAAATGCAGGTTCAATCATTTAGTACATCATATAATTCAAATACAGATCTACCGGCAACATGCGGGCTTACAATTAGGGCTCACAGGCCTAATTACAGAATATCAAAATATGCACAAGATATAGATTTGAATCTCCTTTGCAACAAATCCAAACTATGAACTTATGCTATTGATCATGACTTGCTTTCCTAGGCATCTATTACATCATTATATATCATCTCCAAAACCAAAGATTCCTTTGCGTTGGCCAAGGAAGGTTACAAACTCCAATGAAGAGGTGTAACATGTGTACACAGATAGGTCAGACCAAAATGAATTGAACCCCTCCATAAATGAATGTAATGATGTGCGGATCTCAAGGAAGGTCAGCCATGAACCATAGAACATTGAAAGATGTGTCATTTAGCTCTGCAAGTCTCCTCCTTTAGCTAAGTGTCCACGACTGTTAGGATGCTCTATTCTGAGAAAACAATTGATCTTCTGATAGCGATAACTTTCTGGTACTTGATCTAAATGCTCTCAAAATTAGATATGATGTAGATGAATGAATCTAGGTGCTAAATCCAACTCTGCAAGATATGAAATGCAACTATGGTAGAATGCAAACCAAAATATAGAAATTGCTATTGACTGAACTACTTGAACTAAACTGGAAAAGAAACAAATTGAATTGCAAACAAACTAAAATGCAAATATTTTTGGTTGATGCAAGATTGCTCTTGAACCAAGGATGCTTTTGCATCAGACATCCAAGGTTATTGAAAAAGTGAGTCCCTCACTTTGTTGAGGCTAGAGGAAAACCAAAACGGTCCACCTTAGCTTGAGAAATCCATGATGAATCTTCTTCCGGTCTACCTTTCCACTTCACAAGGTATTCTCTGTATTATCTTCCTCTGGTGCAGCATCCAACTCTACTATCCAAAATGTCTTCAATCTTCTCCAGTACTTGTTTTGGTAACTACTTCTTCAAGTCTTCTTCAAGGTTGTCATTGAACTCTACTTCATGATACTGATATAGGTCTGCAATGTTGAAAATAGGTGAGATACCCAATGTCTTCGGTAGATCCACTTCATATGTATTTTTTGAATTAAATTTTCTGAGTATCCTACAAGGTCCAAACTTCTTCATCTTCAACTTGTTATATGTTCCAATTGGAAATCTTTCTCTTCTTAAGTATACCATCACTTCATCTCCAAATTCAAATTCCTTATGTCTTCTCTTCTCATCTACTTGTTCTTTATATCTACTATTCATCTCTTCCAAATGATTCTTTACCTGACAATGCACTGTCTCCATGTGTTCTACAAATTCTTCTGATTCTACACTTCTCTTCTCTTCTCTTCTAAATAGAGATCTCTCAATCCTATAAAACCTCTAGGGTTTACTCCAGTAACAATCTCAAAAGGTGTTCTTCTGGTACTCCTATTTACTAAATTATTGTATGCAAACTCTACTTGTGAAAGAATCAAATCCTAACTTCCTGTCTTTTCTCCAATCAAATATCTCGACAAGTTTCCCAAACTCCTATTCACTACCTATGTCTATCCATTAGTCTGTGGATGAAAAGCTGAACTAAATTTCAAATATGTCTTCATCTTCTTCCAAAGTGTCTTCCAAAAATATCCAAGAAATCTGGTGTCTCTATCTAAAATTATACTCTTAGGTAATCCATGCAATCTCACAATCTCCTTGAAAAATAGGTCAGCTACATGTACTGCATCCGTTGTCTTCTTACAAGGTATGAAATGTGCCATCTTTGAAAATATGTCCACCACTACAAATATAGAATCATGTCCTCTCTATGTCTTAGGCAATCCCATTACAAAATCCATGCTTATGTCTTCCTAAGGTCTCTTTGGTACTGTCAAAGGTTTATACAATCTAGTATTTTGACTACTCCCTTTTGCAACTTGACAAACTGTACAACTCTATACAAATTTCCTAACATCCTTATGTATTTGAGGCTAAAAGTAGTTTTCACTCACCAAAGCCACTATCTTACCAATGCCAAAATGTCATGCCAATCCTCCACTGTGTTTCTCCTTGATCAAATTATCTCTCATTGAACTTCTAGGTATGCATAACTAATTTCCTCTGAACAACATATCTTCTTGAATGAAATAGTCCAACCACTTATTCCTATCTCTCACAACAAGTTCCTTACATGCTTTCCAAGGTTCTACAAAATTAGTGTCTCCCTCATACATGTTCTTCAATTCATCAAATCCTATCACTTCAACTCTCATCTCTGTCAACAAGTTCCTTCTCCTACTCAATGCATTTGCAACTTTGTTTGATTTTCCACTTCTATGCTTCAACGCAAATGTATAACTCTGCATGAACTCTACCCACCTCATACGTCTCTGATTCAACTTACCTTGACTATTCAACTATTGCAAAGCTTGATGACCTGTATATAGTACAAACTCCTTAGGCAAAAAATAATGTCTCCACTTCTTCGAGGCTTGAATTATGGCATAGAACTCTTTATCATAAATTCAATATCTTCTCCTTGCATCATTCAACTTCTCACTGAAATATACTACAAGTCTACTTTCTTGACTTAACACTGCTCCAATTGTACTCCCACTTGCATCACAATCTACTTGAAATACCTTATTGAAATATGGTAATGCCAAAATAGGTTGCTCTGTCACTTTCTGCTTCAACAATTCAAAACTTTTATTTGCTCCTAATGTCCACTTGAAATCTTTTATATCACCTCTCATTGTCTTTGTTATAGGGTTACAAACTGAACTGAAATTTTTGATGAACTTCTGGTAGAAACTAGCCAATCCATGAAATGATCTAACTTCTCCAATGCTCTTCGGTGTAGGCCATTCAATAATTGCTCTCACTTTCTCAGGTTCCATCTTCAATCCTTCCGTAGAAATCACAAATCCCAAATACACTAGTTCTTCCTTCATGAAACTACATTTCTTGATGTTGATCAACAACTTCTCCTATCTCAACCTCTGTAATATTTGTCTAATATGCCACAAATGTTCTTCTTTTGTCTTACTAAAAATTAGAATGTCATCCAAATACACAATAACAAACATACCCAAGAATTTCTTTAGAACTTCATTTATCAATCTCATGAAAGTACTTGGTGCGTTTGTCAATCCAAAAGGCATCACCAACCATTCATACAATCCTTCATTTCTTTTAAAAGCAGTTTTCCATTCATCTCCTTCTCTGATTCTAATTTGATGGTATCCACTCTTCAAATCTATCTTTGTGAAATATTTTACCCCACTCAAACAGTCCATGATATCATCCATCCTAGGTACAGGAAATCTATACTTAACTGTGATCTTGTTGATTTCTCTAGAGTCTATACGCATTCTCCATTCTCCATCCTTCTTAGGCGCTAACACTACAGGTACTATAGAAGGGCTCAAACTTTCTCTGATCAAGCCTTTTCTCAACAACTCCTATATCTGTCTATTCAATTCGTCATTCTCTACCAGTGTCATTCTATGTGTTTCTTTGTTAAACAAACTAGCTCCTGGTATAAGGTCCATGTGATGACTAATAGTCCTTATAGGTGGCAATCCTTCAGGTACATTGTCTGATATGATGTCTTCATACTCTATCAACAACTCTTTTATCTCCTCTAGCTATGGTTCTTTTGTCTCCTTCTTCAATGCTTCAAGCTTCTTAGGAATCAAAGCATAACATATATTCTCATGTCTCAAACCACCCAAAAAATTTCTTCCATCTACCAAACAAATTCTAGCATTCCCACATACTTCACTCTTAGGATCATCTTCCAAAGGAATCAAAGTAATTCTCTTCCCATTTGATGTTATAGTGTATGTATTCTTTCTCCCATCATGTATAGCTTTCCTATCATACTACCAAGGTCTACCCAACAAAATATGACAAACATCCATAGGCATAATATCACACAAGACTTCATCATGATACGATCCAATATGAAATTTCACCAAACATTGCTTACACACCAGTACCTTATGATAATCCTGAATCCATGCTATCTGATAGGGCTTAGGGTGTTTCAATCTTTCCAACTTTAGCTTAGTCACCATCTCCTCTGAAACTAGGTTATCTGAACTACCACTATCAATTACAACTTTACAACATTTATCTCTTGATTTTGCATCTGGTTCTGAACAAACTTTTCCTTTGCAGTGGTTCCTTAGTTGTCTCTGCTTGAAATAGTGCTTTTCGCATCACAAGTGATTCTCCTTTCTCTGGTTTACCAACTGAACTAGGTGATCCAATGGGTTCTTCTTCTGTTATTCTTTGTCCTCTTACTTGTACTCCCCTGATTACATTCAAATGCTCTATGTCTTTCACCTCCACACTTGAAACAAGTACCTCTGAATGTTCTCTTGTCAAATCCTCTTCCCTCTCTTCTATACCCTTCATTCCAATATGAATTATAATTACCTCTGTGATGAAAATTTTTGTTGTTGCTCTGGTAGGCATTGCTATCTCTGTCATGCTTCTTAAATGGGCTATCCAGCTTGTTTTGCTCCGGATGTGATCTGTCTCCTCTACAAAATATTCTACCTCTCTAAAATTTACCTCCTTTGCCTCTCTGTCTCTGATCATGTCTCTTATTTAACTTCTCTTCAACTTTCAACCCCTGGCAAACTGATATGCTTCTTCCAGTGTTGTCATCCTCACCAAACTCAATTCCTCTTGAATGTTCAATCTCAGTCCATTGATGTATTTAGCCACTTTCTCCTAGCTTGCTTCACTATGTCTTGTCCTTATGATTGTCTTATTAAATTCTTCAATATACTCCTTCACAGATTTATCCTTTTGTCTCAAGTTTTGCAATCTTTTCAACAGCTCCAACTCATAATCAACAAGTACAAATTGATTCTTTAATTTCGTCACCATCCTATCCATTTTGTAATCTTTTCTTTTCCTCTTCTATTCCTATCCAACTAAACTTCTTTCCACCATATAGTAGCATGTCCTTTTAGTTTTGCCTTTGCAAATTTCATCTTCTCTGGATCTTCAACTTCTTCATAATCAAAGTATTTTTCCATGTCATTTATCCAGTCAATAAACTCTTTAGGGTTCAAATTGCTAGTGTAATTAGGTACATCAACTCTAGGTCTTTTCCTAATCTTTGAAATTGCTCACATCTTCACTTGATCTAATTCTTCCTCTTCATCACCTCCTAAGGTTTTGCCAATTTGTTCAACGGATTGAAATTCTTCTTCATCATCACTTTCAACATTAGGTCTCGGTGTCAATCCTCTACGCCTATCTTCTTCAATAGCATCCAATCAAATTCTCATTGTTTTGATCATTTCCATCATCTCATCCATTCTTCTAGCTATTGTTCCAATAGCAGGGTTTCTCCTCAACGTCATTCTTCCTAGGATCAAGTGCAAACTACCTCAAGTTCAATGATCGGGCAACAAGGTGACAACTGCCTCACAATTGGCGATTGATCGTGACACAAGTAACCTGCCTCAATTTGGTGATCTGTCCATAGCAAAATCTTATGGAATTCTTTCACCAATTTTGCTCACTTTGCTCCCAAAGATTCAAACCTTCACTTTGATACCACTTGGTGTAGTCACGGTAAGAGGGCTAACAAAATGAATTGTCCAGGCCATGAAGCAAGAGTAAACACAATGGAAACAACTTAGAGAAATAAAACAAAATTAGGTTCAACCATTCAGTACATCATAGAATTCAAATACAGATCTACCGGCAAGATGCAGGCTTACAACTAGGGCTCACAGGCCTAATTACAAAATATCAAAATATGCACAAGATATAGCTTTGAAGCTCCTTTGCAATGAGTCAAAAGTATGAACTTATGTTATTGATCATGAATTGATTTCTTAGGCATCTATTACATCATTATATATCATCTCCAAAACCAAAGATTCCTCCACATCGGCCAAGGAAGGTTACACACTGCAATGAAGAGGTGTAACATGTGTACACAGATAGGTCAGACCAAAATGAATTGAACTCCTCTGCAAATGAATGGAATGATGTGTGGATCTCGGGGAAGGTCGGCCATGAACCATAGAACATTGAAAGATGTGTCATTTAGCTCCGCAAGTCTCCTCCTTTAGTTGATTGTCCACGACTATCAAGATGCTCTGTTCTAAGAAAACAATTGATCTTTTGATAGCAATAACTTTCTGGTACTTGATCCAAATGCTTTGAAAATTGGATATGATGTAGATGAGTGAATCTAGGTATTAAGTCTAGTTCCACAAGATCTAAAATGCAACTGCAGTAGAATGCGGACCAAAATACAGAAACTGTTACTGACTGAACTACTTGAACTGAATTGGAAAAGAAACAAACTGAACTGCAAACAAACTAAAATGCAAATTTTTTTGGTTGATGCAAGATTGCTCTTGAACCAAGGATGCTCTTGCATCACTTGTATACTATGTAATTTATAATCTCAATCTCTTAATGCAATTTTTTGCGTTCTTGATGAAATAGTTTTGTGCATGTAACTTCTCTCAGCCGTGAAGGTTATTCAATGTGCAGTGGAGGCCTGGGTGCTCCAACAGTTAATTTATAGAATGTACTACAATATATGAAATTAATCTAGTATATGATATATATTGTAGTATATAACTTCATCCAACTTACAACATGTACTACAATATACAAATTCACTCCAACTTATGATAAGTACTGCAATATATAACTTCGCCCAACTTACAATATGTACCATAGTATATAAATTCACTCCAATATGATAAGTACTACAATATATAAATTCACACCCAAAGCTCAAAAAAGGGGACATGACAAGAAATCAATCCAATCTAGAATCATTGCATATTTACATGGACTTTGATAGAATAGAATCATTCTCTCATTTTTGGGTCTCTTTTATGTTTTCATTGAAGCTCCTTGATCTCGGTTGGCTATCTTGATAGCTAAATATTACAATATGTATAGTTTTCTTATTTTAATTTCTTAATTTATTAATAGTTTTATTTCTCTTCATCTTTAACTCTCATTTTTTCCCCCTTTCCCACTCTAGACTTCCCCATCTATTTAGTGAGCAAGTTCTATAATCTATTACATTTTCTTGTTATCCTAATGATGGATCATAGAGTGTGATCTAAAACATTGATGCAGAAAGCTTATCCATAGTTATTACCAAAATCATTTTCAATTAATTACCCATAGGTTGTGGAAATATCATGTCTATTAGTGGAAAAAAATTAAGAATTCAATTCTAAAGTGTAATCTCTTTAACCCTTTTAAGAGGGAGATGAAATTTTTCTTACCCTTATTATCTTGCTTATGAGGGTTCTTCTTAAGATGAAATTCTAACATGAGGATTCCATATGACTATATTTCTCACAATGACCATAATGTCTAGTGAGATTTGATTTTGTAAATGCAACACTTGACTTCTTTGTCTTGGTCATCACTCCACTTGTCTTTTAGGATGATGTAGAACTATGAGCACATGCACTTCCTTCTTCACCCTCCATAGGCTTATCCCCTTCATGACATTTTATGTTAAACTATTTCCTAAACAATTTCTTAAATTAACCCAAAGTTTTAATATGAGCATGTTTTTCTACAACCATAGAATACAAGAGACTTTTGAACTAATTCAATACATAATGTGTTAGTCTTAATATAGTGTAGGTAACATTTTCTTCCAAATTAAGAGAATGCAAACTAAAATATCCTCTAATTTCTTAAACCAATGCTCTAACCTTGCTACATCTCCTTCAAATGGTGAAATCTCAACTCTTGCCTTTCCTTTCTATTGAAGCATTCTTGGTAGACTATATTTGCAATGGAAAATTTTCTAAATTTTGGAGTAGGTTGTTTCCTTGCTTTCTGATGTGTAGAAATTCTCCATGAGAATCTCCATTATGCTTGTTTTAGTTTCAACTAGTCGAGATATTATTGCAACATTGGTCTCTAGCTTGAGGAACTTTGTCTCTTGATCAAGGTTTGATGCATCTATATCCATCCTTCTAGTTCTCTTTAATAAATCATTGTCTCCTAGGTATGGTACAAACTTCTCCACGTACTATATGTTGTGCACCTACAAAAAATCACTAAATTCCACAAAAGAAAGAACTTCCTCTTATTCCACCTGATCCATAAACTAGGATGGATATTTCATACACAAGTTATCAACAAAATATTGGTTCGAATTAAGCAAGAATTAGAAACAAATGAGAGAAATCAGAATTGTTGTGAAAGTTGAACACTTATTTACCTTGGATAAACCCACATATGGGTGAAAAATCTAGCAAATTGTGAGCTTCTACTCACTTAAATCTTTACTCCAATGACAATACAAAGGTTTAGCCTATTGCACTTATAAACAAGCATGAATAAACTCTAATTCTACATGACTCCTAATTGACTTCTCCAATCATCTAGAGTAAGGGCTCCTTACCAAGGCATAAATTTGACGGCCATATAGGTATATATTTACATTTTTTGTTGTAAAATATAATTATAATTTTAAGAAGACTGTATTGCATGAAAAGGAAGATTTTTCTCATATTGTCAAAAATTGTAAAGGGTTATAGTTGTGTGTGTATATATATATATATATATACACACACAACTATAACCCTTTATCTTGATTTATATGTTTATTTTTTTAAATAAGATATACTTTAGTATTTGGAAGGTAACTATGAATAGATAACCGTCACAAAATATTTGTTTGATAGGTAATTTTGGGCAGCCTTTCTCCCTACTAATCTTTCTATCACCTCATTCACACAAAAATTATCTAAGAAAAAAATAATCATTAAGTTGGACAAGTTATTCATCAAGAGTGGCCTAGATTTCTAGTCTCTTGGTAAGTTCGCAATGTTGTTTAGCCATTAATTTGCATTATGCTAACATGTATTCACATATTCATAATCATGTCCATGCATTTACTCCAATATATATGAGAGAGATGCTTACAAAACAAAGAAATACAAGTTTCTACAAGAGACGAACAAGCTTTGCGAAGTAACTGCTTCAAAGCTTGAAGAATCTAAGAAGAAAGCTCAAGAGATTTTTGAGAATGGATTGAATTATCTCGTTGAGCTACAACAAGCTTATGAGGAGGCTTCAAAGGAATGGGAAATGACATGGTTGTCCCAGCTTAAAGTTGTGGCTGCCTTGATGTCAACTACCCAAGACCTTTCGATCGTTAAGAAATAGTTGAGCTTAGCCATGGATTCAAAGACCTTGACCATTGCTCAGGTTGAGTAGGCTAATATGAACATCAATAGCTTAGAGCTTGAGATTGCTAATTTAAGAATGCCCAAGCCAAATTTGTCTAATACACATGCTCATTTGGAGAATTTGAGATCCAAATTGAAAGAAGCAAAAGCTTTTGAGGCTAGGGCTTTCATGGTAGCCTACAATGCTCACCTTAGATTGGAGGAAGCTAGGGTGAAGATGAGCATTAAGAAATAGTTGAGCTTAGCCATGGATTCGAAGACCTTGACCATTGCTCAGGTTGAGTAGGCTAATATGAATATCAATAGCTTAGAGCTTGAGATTGCTAATTTGAGAATGCCCAAGCCAAATTTGTCTGATACACATGCTCATTTGGAGAATTTGATATCTGAATTGAAAGAAGCAAAAGCTTTTGAGGCTAGGGCTTTCATGTTAGCCTACAATGCTCACCTTAGATTGGAGGAAGCTAGGGTGAAGATGAATACTAGTGAAGTAGATGAAAATAAAAACTTAACAACCAAATTTATAATATTACTTTAGGATAATGTTCATTTTTTTAAATCTTCCTTTCTATTGATAAGCACTACAAAAATTATAGATCCAGATTATAAATTAAATTTAAGTTTAAGCTAAAAAATAAAATTAGGAGTCATTTGAAAACTTTACAAATCTATGCAACTCTACAATTATTAATGCATCTCTACAAAACAAGATGTGAAAGAATATGTCTATTAAATTACAATTAAGATATTTATTTTAATAGCAATGATAATAAATCACAATTAAATTAAACTTCTATAACATAGCAGAGGGTAAATTATTTGAATTGAATTTATTGCACCTGTCTCCAAGCAAAGAAAAGTATAACGTGATCTCATATCTCAAATCTCAATTTAGTCACATGGAGCAATAGAGCATTCAATAGGCTATGTGGAGAATTGTTTAACCGCATAAATATTAGAAATGGTTGGATAATTTATTAATTTTTTAAATGAGTTATTATTATTTGCTACATTAAAAGGCGTAGTTGACAACAATGGTGAGCATTGCACTAGAGTTGCAAGGACTTGAACATATTTGTTTAAAATGGCCATGTAAAGCTGTAAATCCAAAGCAAATAAAAAAAATGAAATTATATTTATATGAATAAAGATGAAAATAATGCCCTTTACTTTTTGCATTTGTTAGGTCATGTGAAGGCAATAGGGGCCAAGGAACTAAAATAACATAAAGCAGGACTAGGTTAATTTGCAAGGCATCTAGAAGTTCTAGATAAACTCTTTCATTTGAAACATTGCCCATGTTGAAATATTGTACCCACACAAGCAATACCAACATTATTTTTTTTACTTCCACCTTGCATCTGAAAGCATATTTGCAATCTTATGTGTCAAAAATCCATACCCACATGTTCATATCAGAGTATTCATCAAGATCTTTGGATCAATCAAATGTACCTATTCAATGAGAAAAGCTAACTAATGAATAAATTGTTGAGAGTGTTACGTCCTTAATCGTATTTGTATCTATGGTTATGAGTAGTCGGCTTGTGGCTACCTTAACTCCTAATTATGATATATAATCATTATTATAGTCAATTAGAGGTTATTAGGTCAGCCTAGGGGTTATATTTAAGTATGTAATTTGGCTTGGGTGGCAGCCAGGCATAATTAGGTATGTATAGGAGCTAGTGGTAAGTTTGTAATGATCATACTGCGTACTGTATTCTTCATTTGGAGAATTGTGGAAGTTGCCCCGTCGAAGTGGCATACTATTATCAAGTATTTGCAACATATTTCCTATTATATACTTCTTTTGTGTAATTTATTTCATTACAAGTGGTATTGGAGCATGATCTTGGCACCGTGAAGGCAAAAACAAGGCAATTTTTTTTCAATTTTGGAGGTCAATTTTAGAAGTGCATATCTCTCATTTTGGTGAATCTTTGCAATAATTTTGGTGGGTTTTTCAAGGGCATATTGTAGCTTCTACAGTTCATATTTGAGCACATTTGGAGTAGAAATAAGGTATTCATTACAGAATTAGGGTTTTCACCTTTTTCACTCCTAGGGCTGAAATTCAGTGATTTTGTTCCTAATTTCTAGATGGTTGAACAACACCACTTGGATACATCTACAGTCCTAATTTGGAATCATTTGGGGTTGTTTTCAGTAAGTTGTTGCAATTTTAGTGGTTTTTCATAAATTCACTACTTAAACTACAAATTCTGGAAATTTTTATATTTCTTTACATTTGTGGAAAGATTAAAGGAAATAATTATGGGTCTTCTCTTTCAGATTTTAATTTGGGAGTAACCCACAAAAAAATAAAATAGAAAAAAAAATATTAGATTTTGGTGCAGGGGCACCCTCATGTACATGTTAATCAATTTTAGGTTTTGTCTTGTTTTGATAATGATTGATGTAAATAAGGTCATTTAAAACCATATTATGTGTGTTGGAGTCCATATTAGTTCATTAGGTGGATTGGTGAGTCAAGTTGCATAAAGTTGTCAAGTTTGCAAAAATGTTGCAAAAGTGCAAAAACATGGAATATGAAGAGTCATAAGTTGTAAATGAGGGAAGTTGAACAGTTAGAACTTGAAAAATTAGTTGTGAACCATTGGAAAAGATTGTGAAAGGTTTAAAAATGCCTTGGGAGGATGAGGCAAGACGGAGGAATTGTAATTTTGAATTTTGATGCAATAAAGTTCCTTTGATTTCCTACAAATCTAAATGTTGCATCACTGTTTCTTGATGTAGTATGGTACTATACAGCCATATCTTGACTCCAAATCAAGTGTTTGGTAAATCTATGAATCTAGTTTCTTTTGGCATTGGTTTCATGTAATTTCATCAAGTTTCAAGTAAGTTGTGTCTATTTTACTAAAACAGGTCTGAAACCCTCGTAGGCCTAATTTGAGTGAGAACATTCCAAATTTGAGCATCTCCGTACAAAATAACCTATCCTAATTTTGAGACAAGTTAAATAAGGGCCAAATGGGTATTTTAATCAAGTTTTATTGCTTGAAGATCAGTTCTGGTTTGAAAGTTATGACCAAAAAACATGAATTGCTGCACCACCTTAAGTCAAGTCAAGAAGTAGGACAGTACACTTTTAAAGGGTTTCGTACAAAGGGACCACTCCTGAGATTTTGATATGTTGTTAAATGTCTAAATGGGTATCTATAACTATGTTCATAATTTGTGTATCATGTCTGCCCTGAGAATTGTGTTGGAAAAACCTTTTTTGAAGTATTACTAGGGGAATAGGAAGATTGTGAGAGAAACCCTCCAATTTAGGGTTCTAAGTTTGTAAAGTTTGGTTTTTGGAATCAGTTTTGAGTTGATTTGAGACCGTCCACCCTGTTCTGCATCAATTTTGTAGTATATGGTTGGACCACAAGCTAGGGGTAAGGGAAATAATCTAAAAACTCTGGGTAAGACTCATGACAAAGGTGATTCATCACTAGAGGAAATATCCATGGAAGAAGATATCAATAATAAGATGAAGGTGGATATAAATCTCTTGTTAGGAAGATTGGATTCTATTACAAGAGATATATTCAGCATCCATAATGCATTGGCTAGTCTTAGCAATTATATTCATAATCATTTAGGATCAACACCAGATGTTTCAAGCAATCAAGGTGGATCATCTAGGTCATTTGATATAGATTCAAATGCTCACACTCACATGGGATCTAAGAATTGGTTACCAAAGGTGGACATGCACAACTTTTATGGCAAGGATCCATTGACTTGGATTAATCAAATGGAGAATCTTTTTTAGGTTCATCAAATTTCAAGTACACAAAAGGTGAAAATAGATTCTTTATATCTAGAACTTGAGCAATTCATTTGGTATAGATGGATTTGTTCCCAATGGTAGACAAAGGGTCTCCCAGTCTCATGGGTTATCTTACAAAGGAGCTACAATCACAATATAGTGATAGTGTGGTAGATAACTACTTTAGATAGCTAGCTAAACTTCAACAAATAGGATCAGTCATAGATTACATTCAAAGATTCCAGAACCTATCCCTAAGAGTAGATACAATTTCAGAAGAGAACTTGAATGGTGTATTCTTGGGTGCTCTCAAGGATCACATCCAACATGAGGTATGCATGTTTATCACTAATTATATATTTGAGCCTTTTGTTCTAGCATGCAAGGCAAAAGAGAAGTTTTTAATTCCTAGAGGGAAAGGGTTCAATGACATAAGAGAAAAGATTTTTTCTCCACAACAATTGCCTCAAACCACTAGACTAACTACTCAACAAATTGAAGAGAAAAAGGCCAAAGAGTTATGTTTCAACTGTGATGGAAAATATAGTAGAGGACATAAATGTGATGAGAAGAAGTTATTTTACATTGAGGCTACCTATGATGAAGAAGACCCAGTGATGGTGGTAGAGGAATCAGAAGATGTCCAACCAACTATCTCTTGGCATGCTCTGTCTGGTATTAGCAACCCATAAACACTCATGGTAAGAGGTTTACTTAAACAACAAATGGTGATGTAGTATTGATTGACTCGGGGAGTACACATAACTTCAACAATCAATTAGCAGTAAAATTGAATTGTTTTGTCCATCCTACCCCAGAATTTTAGGTTATGATTGCAAATGGTGGTACAGTCAATTATTCAGGGAAATGCCATAGGATTAAACTCACCATGGGAGACTACATGCTAGATAGTTCTATGTTTTCTATACCCATGGCTAGAGCAAACATTGTTTTGGGAGTTCAATGGCTCACTACCTTGGGCATAATAGAAGTGAATTTCTAGGAACTATTCATGTGTTTCTACTCAGAGGGTAAAAAATATGAGCTAAGGGGGTTGCATGCAAAGAGTCCATAGCTGGTAAGTGTACACCAAATAAGGCTAAAAAATATGTGGATAAAGGTAAGGCTTAATTATTGTCATTGGAAATGTAACAACTAGAGATTCTTACATCACCGATGTAGCAAGCAGTTATGCAACAAGTAGTTCCAAATTCTGGGGATATTCCTATTAGAAGATATTCCAAGAGTGATCAAGATCAAAGCCTTCAACTACCAAAGAACCTTTCAACATCTATCACTTCCTCCTTACATGCACATAGTAAGGTGAGATTAATTGATGACCACTTCCAACACCAATAAGCACCATAGAAGTCATTATCCTTGAAACACCAGATGTTGAATCACAAGTGGGCACCTAATTTATATGGGCCTCTTACAGGTGCACAAAAAACTAACAATAGATCATACAAGTTGAAGATACCCAAGTCAAAAAATATACAAAAAGTTTCTTCCCAAATGGTGAACTACCAAAGCTTGATGAAAAAGGAAGAATAAGTTTGGGACCTCAAACAGTCTACCTCATCTAGTAGAAGAACTCGCCAATTGAAGATATTGCTTGGGGTACTGAAGATTTTATACAGAAGCATCCACACTAGGCCAACATTGAGGATAATACTTCTTTGAAGAGGTGATGCATGCTACACCCTTAATCCTATTTGTATCTATGGTTATGAGTAGTTGGTTTGTGGCTACCTTAACTCCTAATTATTATATATAATCATTATTATAGTCAATTATAGGTTATTAGGTCAGCCTAGGGGTTATACTTAAGTATGTAAGTCAGTCTGGGTGGTAGCCAGGCATAATTAGGTATATATAGGAGCTAGTGATAAGTTTGTAATGATCATATTGCGCATTTTATTCTTCATTTGGAGAATTGTGGAGGTTGCTCCCTCGAAGTGGCATACTATTATCAAGTATTTGCAGCATATTTCTTATTATATACTTCTTTTGTGCAATTTGTTTCATTACAAAGAGAGAGAGAGAGAGAGAGAGAGAGAAATGAGAATAACACTATAGAATGTATCCAACTCAATTGAAAAAATATTTATAATAGGTGTTATATATAGGAGGAAGGAATAGTAACTTCCACCTTGAATCATGGAGATAACCACCACTAGTCTAGTGGTGAAAATAAGAATGCAACTGCCACTTGGCTAATAAAGTGGTAGTTAACTCCTAAACACTAAAGGACACCCAAGAAAGATAAATATGCATGTGTAGGAATAATCTTAATAAATAAATAAACATAATAATGATATTCTACACCAACACTATCTTTAAGCGTAGCTTAGGTGGGTAGAAGAAATGGGTCCCAACAACAAGGCTTGATGAGGTACCCATGTACAAACAAATCTCTCAGAAAGTGGAGAAAAGGAGAAAACCCATAGGAAAAAGCTCACCCCAAAAGAGAGAAAAGAAGAAGAGAGGGCTACAATCCCCTTAAATATGATGTTGTTTATGTAGACCACACCCCCAAGAAGAGCTCATAGATGAAGGAACTTGCTCTCAGTAAAAGGTTTGGTCAAGATATCAACAACCTACTCTAAAGACTGGAAAATTTTCAAGTCGATGATCTGCCCATGAATAAGCTCAGTAATAAAATGCATGTGAAACTCTATGTGTTTGGTCTACAAATGTTGGATCAAATTTTTGCATATCTATATATTGCTTTGGTTTTCACAATAGATGACTGTGGGATTCCTTAATGAAATGCCAAACTCAATGAGAATGCCTTGAAGCCAAATAGCCTCAGTAGCTACATTAATAGCTCCCTTGTAATCTACCTCTATGGATGATATAGAAATAGAATTGTTCTTTCTAGACCAACTAATAGGATCGAAACCCAATGACAAATTATAACCTGAAGTGGACTTGAGATACTCAGTATCACCAACCTAATTTGAATATATGAATCTGACCATGTCAATATCTATGCCAACTCTGTAAAGAATCTTGAATCTATGAGTGACCTAAATTTAGTGGAGGATCCTCTTAGTTGCTCTCTAGTGCAACTCATGAGGTTCTTGTATGAATATGGAAACCATGCTATAGCATATATGAAATATTAAGCCTGGTATGAATCAAATAAATGAGGCTGCCAATAAGTTCTCAATACAAGGTAGCATCATCTAATTGTGTAGAATAGTCAGCCTAAAGCTTGACTCCAAATAGGAAGGGAGTTGGAGATGGCTTACAATCATCCATGTGAAACTGAGCAAGTAGATCAACAACATACTTGTGTTGTGCAAGTGTAATCCCTGAGTCAAACTGTGAAATCTTGATCCCAAGGAAGTAATGCAGTAAACCCAAGTTTTTCATGGAAAATTTTTCCTCTATGGTTGTCTCCACTACTGCAATAGTTGATCAAGAGCTCACAATGATCAAAAGATTGTTGATGTAAAGAACTTGTTGCAATAAATATACACTAGGATTTGAATGGCACCATGTGAAACATGAAGCTAGGAGGAAGGAATCCATCTTGGCATACCAAGCTTGAGGGGCATGTTTGAAGCCATAGATGAAGTTCTTGATTTTGCATATTAAGGATGAATCCTAAATAAACCCTTATGGTTGCTCCATGTAGATATCCTCCTAAAGGTCTCCATGAAGAAAAGTACTCATCACATCCATTTGGTGCACATCCCAACCATGTGTTGTGAAAATAGAAAGTGTGAGTTGGATTTAAGTCATCTTGGCCATAGGAGAAAAGGTCTATGTGTAATTGATGTCTGTGTCTTGTGAAAAAACCTTAGTGACCAATTGAGTCTTGTACTTATCAATTGACCCATTTGTTGCAAACTTGGTCTAAAATATCCACCTACATTGAACCATCTTCCTTCCCTTAGGAAGTGAAGTCAAGTCTGAAGTACAATTTCTAATTAAGGAATCATATTCCTCTTGCATAGCATTTTCCCGCTCAAGTATGCCTAATGCTTTTTGAAATGTCTATGGATCAGAAGCTCAAGCATAGAAGGCATGTGGCCCACTTTGATAATTTGGCCAATTATGTCTATCATCTACTAGATCCCCTACTCAAGTGCCTGCATTATGGAGTGTATACCTATCCCAAGGAGGGTTAGATGTGGGTGAGTTAGGTGTTGAATCCTCGTCCTCCAAAACATGGCCAAAAAGTGGATGGAGATGACTCCCCATCACTATGCCTTTCTATAAAAACTTGAAGAAGAAGAAGACACTACCTCAGGAATCTACTGTGGATGATCTAAGTCATCAGAAGGATCATCAAATCCAAGTAAATCCAAGGAATATGGAAAAGTGTCAAGTATAGAGTTAGCAAGACTCTCTTGAAACTTAACACTCCTCTTAATGAACAACTAATGAGTGGTCAGATGGAATAGGTGATAACCCTTTACACCATCTAGATAACCTACAAAGATTCAAGGTTTGGACTGAGGGTCCATTAACTTGCATTTTTTTTTAGTATACGTTCTATGGATGGAGATCTGAAGACATTGAAGTGCTTTACTAATGGTTTCTGACTCATCCAAGCTTCAAAAGGAGTGATTCCCTTCAAGGCTTTTGTGAGGAATGCAATTCTAAATGTAACAAGCATAGTTGTTTACTTCTACCCAGTAGTACTATGTAAAGCCCTTTGAGTGTATCATATAGTTAGCCATCTCTTTCAAGGATCTATTCTTTCATTCTACAACACCATTTTAATGAGTGTATGGAACTATGTACTACAAGTCTGTCCCCTCTACTGTGCAGAACTGCTCAAACCTATTGTTGACATACTCACCCCATTGTTAGTCTGAAGGACCTTGATGACTTTCCCTGACTATTTTTTATAAATATCCTTAAAGTCTTGAAAGTTTTCGAAGGCTTCAAATTTCTACTGAAGGAAGTAGACACGTGTATCTGGAGAAGTCATCTATGAAAGTGAGATCAAACTTTTCTTTAGTGAAAGATGGATGGGGAAAATCCCCTAATACATCCATGTGAACAAACTCCAAATCCTATGTATCCCTCCAAGCTTTGCCTTTGTCAATTTTTTCTTCAGGATGCTTCTCAAGGACACAACCCTCACAAATACCCTTAGAAAAATAGACTCTAGGCAACCCTATGACCATATCCTATTGACTTAGTTTCTCAAGGCAGTGGTAGTTAAGGTGGTCAAACCACTCATGCCAAAATTTGCTAACTCCATCTAAATGAGTAAACAATGTAGTAGGAGAAACATCAAGTGCAAAATGAGAAGTGTATAACCTATCTTGGTGATCTACCCTTCCCATTGCTACTGTAGTGTCACTATGCAACTCTTTGATTTTAACCGAATCTAGAGAAAATTGAACTCTATGCCCTTCCTTATGAGTTATCTGATATACTAATAGGAGATTGGTTGAAAGTGAAGGTACACATAGAACATTTATGAAAGTTCCCCCTTCAACTTCAACATACCCTCTCCCTACAACTTTTGCATGTGTGTCATCACTCAAGGTGATGAAAGACATGTTGTAAGGTTGTAAGGAAGAAAACCCAACTTGTGAAGAACCCATGTGGTGTGAAGCACCTGATTTAATGACCTAAGATGGAGTAGATGAGGATGCAACTTCTACTAGAGTCTTGCCATAAGATTTCTCTTTACCTTTATCCTTTGCTTTAGAAGATTCTTGGTTTGATGAAGATTGTTTGATAGAATCAAGGACCCCTATGTTGTTTTTTCTCAAGAAGATGAGTAAGGTGGTCAATCTACTTCTTCATGCATTTGTGCTCATCAGGCCCCCAAGTTTCTTGCAATAGACACACTTAACTCTTTCTATATTAGGTTTCTCTTGGTTTGAAGAGTTTTGAGTGTTGTTTTTAGAGGACTTAGAATTCTGATCTTTCTTGTTATCCTTGTCCTTCTGAATATTTTGCTTCTTCCCTTTATTGTTTGAGGTCTATTTTTTCCCATTCCCAACAATGAGGGCTTGAGGTTTTGAAGACTTCAAGGTGCCCATATATTAACTTGTCTTGCTCCCTAGTCAAGTTGGTAATGAATTCATCTAGAGAAGGCATTTTACATGCAACTCCAAGAACACTTTTGGTGGAGTAAAAGGTAGAAACAAAGATAGAATAATTAGGACCTAACTTGGAGAGTACATAAAGAACAATTTGATCATCCTTTTTGACTGTTCCACATTCTTGTAACTGCAACCTTAGTGATTTGTAATTCATGAAAAAATCCTCTAGGGTGTTAAAGGAACCAGGGCTCAAACTAATAAGCTCATTCTCTAACTCATGACTTCTCATTTCATCTATCTTCCCAAATAGTTTTTCTAATGCAATCCAAACTTCATTAAGTGAATTCAATTTTTCTACATGAAAGAGAAGTTTGGGAGATAGAGTAAGACACACAAAAATGAAATCTTGGTCATATTTGTTAAACCACTTTACTTTAACACCATCATCAATAGGTTCATGTTGGAAACATAGTCAAGAGACACTCTAATTGGGTAATGTTGTCATTAATGCCAACAAGGAAAACGGAGCATGATGGAGCTAAGGATGATTGGGAACTCAACTTGGAATAGCCTGCACACAAGGATCTAGTCCGGACACAAAAGACTAAGGTAGAATGGCTAAGTACTGACAACATAGAGTTAGTAGCATAGACTCAAGTGGTATTCCTCCGTAGTTGATGGTCAAGGTATATGGTTCAGCTATGTCATTCATAATTTCTTAAAAGTGAAATATCCAAGGTTTCAAGTTCTGAAGATCTCTAAAAGACATACCATGATTTAGCTAAGTCTAGGTGAACATAGTCAAGTCAAGAATAGTGTATAGTGCTTGAGAAAAAGGGCCTTCATTCCTCTGTAGTCACATACTTCATCTTGCAGTTCTGAAGGTATGTTAAGAAGTTAATGATGAATGTTGGATACAATTCTTAGAGTGTCATATGGTAAGCAGTGAAAGTTCTAAAGTGACAGTTGAATTGGTTAAGTGTGTTCTTAAGGAACAAGCTGACAGGTAGCTAGATCTTTATGTGAAGGTATATTGCTTGAATAATAAATCTAAGAAGTTATATGTGTGGTGCCGACTTGTATGAAGATTATTCAATGATTGTTTGGATCTGCATTACTCTTTGAGCTGACAATATAGAATACATTCCATACACATTTCATGTCTGGCTTGCTGACTTGATTATGAAATGAATCTTGTTGTGGATATAAATACTTGATAGTTTGCAATGTAGAAGTGTGTTGAGGAGTGGTTTGTGCAAATTTGAAGTGCGAAGGAATATGAGCAGAGTGCAGAGTAGAAAAAGTTGAACAAGGACAGAAAAAAGAGTATATGTAGTTAAGCTGAGAAGTAGGGCAAAACCAATGAAGACCTTTGAATCTATCTATTAAACCTTCAATGGAACTATAATCCAACATGTGGCAGATGCATTTATAGTAGTTCATCTTCTGGCAGTGAGCCAATCCTTTTATTTCTTCTTTTCTCTTGGTAGTGAGCCTTTGTGCAGTGAGCACTTCTACATGGGGTAGTAAGCCTTCTTGTAATTCAGTATTGAGCTATCATAATATATTGTGAGCTCATACTCACCGTGGTTTTTCCCTCTTTGGGTTGTCCACATTAAAAATCCTAGTGTCTATGTGTTATTTCTTTATGGTTGTTGTTCTTATGCTTGTTTTGCTTTCATGTTATTAACTTTGGAAATTGGATTAATAAACAAGTTAACAAGTGGTTTATGGAATACTGATTCACCCCCCCTCTTAGTATTCCTTACTTTCAACAATTGGTATCAGAGCAAGGTTCCTTGGAAGAAGCCTAACTGCTTGAGGAAGATCTGGGAAAGTTCAATCATGGCAGCCAGAAGGTATGGAAACTTCTCATATGAAAACAATGTTGAATTAGAAGTAGTTCTTGTTGATCTTAAAAAATCTGAAGCAGAAATCAGGGATCTAAAGGATAATATTCAAGAAGTTGATGAACGCATTCTAAAGCTGAAAGAACAAGTCAAGAAATTCAAAGAAAAATACAGGGATGTTAGTGAACAACTGATATTAGAAAATGAAACCCTAGATGATTTGAAAGTGGAAGTTATTAAAAGAGATAAAGCAGAAGAAGATCTAAATATGATGGAAAACAATAAGATAGAAGAATATGTCAAATTGGAAGTTGTGAACTTGAAAATAGACTTGGAAAAAGCTAAGAGCTATAAAGAAAAGTTCAAAATAAGTTCTACAAAACTTGATGAGATGATTGCTAGTCAAAAGTGTTCAGATGATAAGCAAGGCTTAGGATTTGAGAAAGGAGAAAGTTGAAAATTAGGTCAAGAAAACTTTCAGTTGAATCAAAACAAAGGCAACTATTTTAGAAATCAAAGAAGAAGACCCAAAAGACCTCCAGTTAGACAGCCAAATGCTCAAAGGTAACCATCTTTCAATGGCCATTGTTTTAATTGCAAAAAAATTGGTCATAAAGCTACTTAGTGTAGGAGTAGAATAAGTCAGAATGCTCCATAATTCTTTGGTCAATGTTTCAATTGCAAGAAAATTGGTCATAGATCAAATGAATGCAGAAGTCTGGTAAGAAATGGCTTTCACAATTCAAGAAACACTCAATCATTCAATGGAAGATGTTTTGCTTGCAATAGATTTGGACACATGGCTAATTAATGTAGATCAAGGATGAATTCATTCAGAGAAAGGAATCATGGATAGGGAAACATTGTGTGCTACAATTGTAACAAGCTTGGACATGTTGCAAGACTTTGTGATGCAAGAATGTGAAAAGAAACTACTATGCTGAAGAAAGGAAAACAGAGCAAAGGAATGATAAGGAAAAAGAAAAAGTTGATCCGGTTGAAACTAAGAAAGAAATGGACAAGATATGGACAAAGAAAGAAGTAATTAAAGTCAAGGATAGATCTGCACCAGCATTGGTGCAAATACTTCCTCCAGGAATTAAATTGGGAGCTCTAGCTTAGGGGGAGCTATGTTGAAAATCCAAAACCCCCAGCCAAAAAGTTAGTGCTGAAATCTAAAGAACTCTTTGACAATGCCTTTGAAAGAAATTCTAGTAGAGAAAGGTCTAATGCGGAACATTGAGGAGCAATTTGGATTAACTATGGTAGAAAGAGAAGTGTTTGATAGCTTTTTGAAAGACCACATTTATGACGATTAAGTTAAGGGGTCTAAAGGCTTGGATTCATAAAAGATTAATCACTTTGCATTTAATCTGTCAAGTGTTTAAGGTGGTCTAAAGCAAAATTCCAAGTGATTCAGTGATTTCCAAAGCATATTAAGACAACCAAAGAAAACCCTAATTCAGCAAAAAGATGTATTTTTCATATTTGAAACCCTACTATGAATTTATTTAAAAATGGCAACACCACATGTGATTGATATAACTGAAAGAGCTTGTCTAAAATTCAAAAAGCATCCATTCAAATCAATAGAGGTTGACCCAAATGGTGCATTCTCTATAATTCCATATGGTGTAATTGATGCAAGGCATGGGTAATTAAACTCAAAACAACCTTAAATAAATTCCTTTGGTCATCAAAATGTGAATTTTCCTTCACAAACCCTTGGTCTTCCTTATAGCCTTTCAAAAAGGCGAAATTGGCATAACTCTTGATGTAGGCCTGATCTCCAGGAAAAGAAACTTATTTAGGATACCATTTGGCCATATTTCAACATACCTCAAAATTAGATAGAGTTATTTGGTACAGAAAGGCTCTAAAATTGACTGTCATGTTCTTGACTAGGCCTACTAGTACTTCAAATTGAGAAAACTTGGCACAATTTCCCAAGAAAGTTTGATCTCTAGAAGACAAGCATGGATTTGAGTACCCTTTTTGAGCTTACTCAACATACCAAGAAATTAGATAGGGTTGGTTTGAAAGGACAGGTTCAAATCTTGACTGTCCTAGTCCCTAGGCCTAATTGCTTGAACAAACATGGTAGCAACAAATTGGGTTTTTTGGCCATAATTTTCAGTGAAGACATAATATCAAGAATGTAAACATAGTTGCAGGCACCCATTTGGAACTTATACAACATATCTTAGAATCAAGGTAGGTTACTTTGTACGGAAACCTTCAAAAATTGATTTGTTTGCTCACTATTACCCTAACTAGGGTTTTAGACCTGTTTGTAGTAAAATGGGCATAACTTGCTTGAAACACAATAAAATTAGATGTAATAAAAAGAATAGGGAAGTAGACTCAATTATCTTTCATTTATAATTGGTCCCACACCATGAAACAACTATACAAGTCTGTACAATTCACCAAAACAGAGAAAAATGTTGTAAAAAGTAGAAAACAGAAAATGTTTTATTACTCCAACTTCAAGATTTTCAATAACCACCATCTTCAACCTTGGCTTCAACCCTCTAAGGCTTATGTAAACATGTACCAATGGTTTTCAACTACTTTTTTGAGTTACAACTATCCAACTTCCCTCATTTACAAATTATGACTCTTCATATTCCATGTTTTGCAACTTTTGACAACTTGTGCAACTTGACACTCCAACACATCTAGCAACCTAATATGGACTCCAACACACATAACATGGTCTTAGATGACCTTATTACATAAAACCAACATAATAAAACCAAAATTACAACTTGCACTTAACCTACTGAACCTAAGGTGCTCATGCACCATACTCTCAGGCAAAGAAAAGATTCAAGCTCCATTTGAATAGAAAGTAGCAACTTGAGAATCAGGACTAAAATCCCTTGTGTGATTTGCATAGACCCTTGCATATGACCTTTTCTAAAATAGTGCCATAGTGGCTTCATCTTCACTTGAGGTTTCTTGAACATGTGTCATAGGTAGGTGAACTTGGCAAAATAAATAATTGCTGAGAACTTGGAACAAAACAGATAACAACCTTGATTATCCTACTTCTCACACTCTTTTGGTGACCTTCTCAACATAGTAACATCTACCCCTTTCTTGCATTTGTTATCTCCAACCTGCAATTGCTTCCTTTCTTCATGATAGATTGCATGCATTTCAATAGCACCCTGCTCTCCCTCCATGGCTTATTTCAATTTAACTTTAGGTTTCTCACTCATTAAGTTTGTAATCGTAATAAGAAAATTAGTTTCACTGCCCTCTATTACAAGAAACAAATCATAACTAACTTTCAATACTCCCTTGTGAAATACTTGCAAAGAAAGTATGGATTGAAAATCAACACTACAACTCTTATCACCCAAACCTACCATATCCCATGCTACTTTCTCCTTGAAGTCTGCACAATCAATAGACCTTTCCTTTGATATGTTTATTTCAGTTTGCAAAATAGAAAATGCATCCTTTTGTTTGCAATCAAACCTCTCAACTACATCTTGTATAGAGTACCCTCCCCAAACTGCCTAAGCAATGCAAAAATATAGTGGGCTACATCTTCACATCTCATCTTCCAATGCTGAATGTATACAAACACATTGAAGGTTTTTCCTTCCCATCTTAAATACCTTGGAGTATTATCTATCATCAAATTAACATGCCCTTGCAACAAGTCTTGAATCTCTAATGGAAATTGATCAATACTAGTTGCTGTCATAATAGTCATAGGTATATTTATACCAGCAAAGCCCTTATCTCCCTTTCTTATGGCTTGTACATACTCCTCCCTTATCAACATAACACTAGATCCCAATTGTGACTCTTGCTTGTCATCGTGCAAGGGTGTAAGGGTATATGAAACTTCATCCTTCACTATGGTATAGATGTTCTTTCTCCCATCATGTTTTGCTTGCCTATCATACTGCCAAGGTCTCCCTAGAAGCAAATGGTACACATCCATGGGTATTATATCACATAAAACTTTATCTTTGTAACCTCCTATGTGGAACTCCACCCAACTTTGTTCATTTACCACTACTTGTTGCCCTTTATTAAGCCATGAAACTGTACATGGAGTGGTATGAGGGATTCTTTCCAACTTAATCTTTTCAACCATCTCAATAGAGACCAAGTTATCTATACTTCCTGAATCAATGACAACTTTGTAAACTTTACCTTGGCACTTACAAGTTGTTCTGAAGAGAGACTTCCTTTATGGTGGCTCCTTCTCCTTTGGCCTTTTGATCAGAGTTCTCCTCACCATGAGAGACTCGCCGACTTCTGGATTAGCCTGTTTTGATGAAGAATGCACACTTTCACAATCATCTCCTTGTACTAGCTGAGTTCTTTCTCCTCCAAATGAAGTAGCGGCTTGATTTTCAATGCATTGCCATGCTTGGTGACCTACAAATTTATTACATTTATAACATTTACCTATGAACCCACTTGAACCTCCTCTTTGGCTTTTGAATCTACCCCTTGAATCTGATCTACCTCCTCTAAAGCCACCTCTTGAATCTGCAACTTCCTCTTGACTATTGCTTGGTTCTCCTTAAGGTTTTGTGGACTGCCCTCTATCACTAAATGTGTCTCTTCCTCTGAAACTTCTGCCTCTACCCCTGCTTTGCTTCTCTTGCCTTCTTTTTAATTTGTCTTCAACCTTGATGGCTAATTGGTAGCATTCTTCCACCGTTCTTGGAGTGGTGATGCTCAATTCATCTTGGAGGTTGTATCTCAGCCCATTCATATATCTTGCTACTGTTTCTTCATCATCTTCTATATGACCTACTCTTATACTCAATTTATAGAACTCCTCTATATAGGTTTGCAAATCCATCTCCTTTTGTTTGAGATTTTGAAGCCACTTAAACAATTGAATATTGTAATTAGTAGGTAGGAACTTACCTTTGAGTTTAGCCACCATCCTATCCCAAGAGGTGATTCTAGACTTTCCCTTCTTCCTCCTTTCACTTTGTACATAATCCCACCAAAGCAAAGCATGGCCCTTCAATTTTGTCTTGGCCAACTTCACCTTTTTATCTTCTGACACATATTCATAGTCAAAATAGTTATCCAATGCTCCTATCCAATCTAGGAGCTCTCCACTATCCATCTTTCCTCCATCCATAGGTAAATCCATTTTGATCTTGTGCTCATCTCCCTTGACTATTTTCAGGAGTTTTGCCATCCTCAAGTCATTAGGATCCATTTGTTCCTCGGACCCTTGGGAAATTTCCTTTTCCCCTTCTTCTTGGTCACTCAAGTCTCCTATGACCATACCTCTCTTCTAACTTGTTTCCAAGGTAGAAAGCCTCTCCCTCAACTCTCTCATATCTTTCTCATCTTTAGCTTGTTTCTCCTTCAACTCAATCAATTCTCTAGCAATGGCATTTTCTTTTGGAGGCATTTTGTTCTTCTTCGAACACAACTTCTATTCTTCAGATCAAACCTATGTTTTGATACTAATTTTATGTAGAGTAGGGGTAATCAAACTCAAAACAACCTTAAACAAATTCCTTTGGTCATCAAAACGTGGATTTTCCTTCACAAACCCTTGGTCTTCCTTGTAGCCTTTCAAAAAGGCAAAATTGGCATAACTCTTGATGCAAACTCGATATCTAGGAAAAGAAACTTATTTAGGATACCCATTTGGCCATATTTCAACATACCTCAAAATTAGATAGAGTTATTTTGTATGGAAAGGCTCTAAAATTGACTATCTCGTTCTTGACTAGGCTTAGTAGTACTTCAAATTGACAAAACTTGGTACAATTTCCCATGAAAGTTTGATCTCCAGAAGACAAGCACGGATTTGAGTACCCATTTTGGCCTTACTCAACATACCAAGAAATTAGATAGGGTTGGTTTAAAAGGACAGGTTCAAATCTTGACTGTCCTAGTCGCTAGACCTAATTGCTTGAACAAACTTGGTAGCAGCAAATTGGGTTTTTCAGCCATAATTTTCAATGCAGACATGATATCAAGAATGTAAACATAGTTTCAGACACCCATTTGGGCCTTATACAATATATCTCAAAATCAAGGCAGGTTACTTTGTATGGAAACCTTCAAAATTGATTTGTTTGCTCACTATTACCCTAACTAGGCTTTCAGACCTGTTTGCAGTAAAATGGGCATAACTTGCTTGAAACACAATAAAATTGGATGAAATAAAAATAATAGGGAAGTAGACTCAATTATATTTAATTTTCAATTGGTCTCGCACCATTAAATGATCGTACAGGTCTGTATCATTCACCAGAACAGAGAAAAATGTTGCAAAATGTAGAAAATAGAAAATATTTTATTACTCCAACTTCAATATTTTCAATAACCACCATCTCCAACCTTGGATTCGACCCTCCAAGGATTATTTAAACATGTACCAATGGTTTTCAACTACATTTTCAAGTTACAACTATCCAACTTCCCTCATTTACAACTTATGACTCTTCATATTTCATGTTTTGTAACTTTTGACAACTTGTGCAACTTGACACTCCAACACACCTAGTGACCTGATATGGACTCCAACACACAACATGGTCTTAGATGACCTTATTACATAAAACCAACATAAGAAAACTAAAATTACAACTTGCACTTAACCTACTAAACCTAAGGTGTTGAAATCTAGTAGTAAGGTATGTTGTGAATAACTCTTTGACAATGCCTCTGAAAGAAATTATGGTAGAGAAAGATCCAATGTGGAACATTGTAAAGCAATTTGGATTAACTATGGTGGACAGAGAAGTGTTTGACATTTTTTTGAAAGACCACATTTATGACGATTAAGTTAAGGGGTCTATAGGCTTGGATTCATAAAAGATTAATCACTTTCCATTTAATCTTTCAAGTGTTTAAAGTGATCTGAAGAGAAATTCCAAGAGATTCAGTGATTTCCAAAGCATATTAAGATGACCAAAGAAAACCCTAATTTGGTAAAAAGAGGTATTTTTCATATTTGAAACCCTACTATGAATTTATTTAAAAATGGCAACACCACATGTGATTGATATAACTGAAAGAGCCCAACAGAAATTCAAAAAGCATCCATTCAAATCAACATAGATCGACCCAAATGGTGCATTATCTACAATTCCATATTGTGTAATGCATGTGGAAGACATTATGGCTTACATCCATGTTGCCCTAGAAGAGCATGGTGACAACAGATTCTTAGACCTGTATCAAAATCATCTAAGTGGTGATAAATTTGAGCTAAAAGAAGAATACAAAGCCTTGGAAGAGAAAAAATTTATTCAATATAAAAATTTTCTTACATTTGCAGAAGATGAATGGATCCGATACGTCTTTAGAAGAATCCATGATGAGTTCATGTGGTTGTAATAGCCCTTCAGGATTACCAAGGAGGCAATTAGGGCTATGACTGGACTAAGCTCTGCTAGTAGTGTTCCCCTACTGAAAGCTATGAAGAATGATATAGTAATGGTGTCCACCGGAGCAAAACTTGATAAAAGTGCACTAAAAATCAACAACATTGAAGACCATGCAATAAGGTTTGAGTCCATGGTGTTGGGATACAAAGTCTATTTCACCAACTGTGAGAACTCTGTCTTCGGTACTGCAATATACACTGCCTATTAGATGATCAAGGAGAATGCAGACTATGATATCTGTGAATTGGTCTGATAGCAAGTGATGGAAAACTGAAGGAAAACAAAAGAAAGCAAATACCTCTTCAAATTTGGTATGTTGATCATCTATTTGTTTTTCTACTTCATGCATGAGTTGCCAAAGATGAAGAATCTATTTTTGTTAAATAGTCAAACAGTTGTTGTACAAATTAGGGATTATTTAAATAGAATTGGAAACCATGATGAACAAAATATAGCCCTATGGGGCTATTTCAAGAACTTCCAGAAAATGATCCAATCAAGAGAAATAATTTCAAAAGCAATTGTGGAAAAATACAAGGATGACGTATGCTTTATTGTAACCAAAGACCAATGCTATATGGAGGTTGTTGAGCCTAGAACTATTTGGGTTATGCCAATGGGCTATGAAGTAGATGGATCTATTCTAGATAACTATGCACAACACGTGCTTAGCAAGCCCTAGGACCCCAAAGAGGAAAGATTTGGAACATATGAAGAACTATCTACCAAAATTCATGTTGAAGTAAGAAAACCTAAAATCTCCAAAAAAATGTGAAGAGTGGCAGAGGATTTTTCCCTGGGACAAGGCTTCACAAAAGAACAAGTGAAAGAGGCAAGGGAAAAAGCACAATTTGAAAAGGTATCCAGAAAAAAGAAAGAAAGTAAACTAGTTGAAGCTCCGAAAGAATCCAAGGGAAAACTAGAAAAAATAGATGTGTCAAGAAGGAGAACTAGAGGATCTACCTCTGTAGAAGCTACATCTATTTCCTCTGATCCCACACCATTTGCAAGTGTGGAAATTCCTATCACCAGTCACAAAAGGAAGAAAACAAAGGCTAAAAGAATGCATGTAAGCATTGCAGTTGATGAGGAAGAGACAAAAATAGATGAAGAAGTACAAAGAATGAAAACTAAGGTTTCAAATGTCTCTGGAAGCAGTAAAGGGACAACCTCTGGAAAAGACACAACAAAGAAAAGGGTGAGACAAAATATATCTCAGCCAGATAAAGCTACATTAATTCTAGGGGATATTCTTAAGGCTATCACAATGGATCAAAATCTAAAACCAATAGCCCAATTCTATGATGATTATAATGATGCAGATTAAAGGGTTTTGGAAGATGCCATTGTAGAATATATGAACATATACAATAAGGCTCTCATTGAAATCATTGGTGATCTTCCTAACAACTTGAACATCATTATGTATGCAAGGAAAGAAACTACCATGGCCAAGGATACTAAAATCAGAGAGCATACACTTGTTAAGTTATGTCCAGAGATTACCCTAGAAGAAAAGACCATGATCTCTAAACCTCTTAATAACAAATTCAGAACAAAAAGGAGAATGAACACTCTTATAGGAGGCAATATTGAGAAAGTAGTAAAGAAGACTAAAGAAATCATCTTGAGAGTGCTAAGACAATTTCATCTCTTAACAATCTATAACAATAATGAACCAAATGTTGGAGATGATACATCATTTTTGGAAGCAAATTTGGACCAAGGGTCAACTAAAAAATTGGGTACAGATAAGGAAGCACTTGCTATAGTTATTAAGACAGGTTTGGAGAAGACTAAGAAGACAGATAAGGTTGATGATCAAGAAGAGAAGCATGATAAGAAAATTCCTGCACTGGATAGTGCAAATGAAGCTATGGACTTAGATCCTCTGAAACTAAACCAAGAAAAAGATGTCTCTGGTATAGCAAGAGATATTGTGGAGTCAATTAAAGAATTTCTAAAGAAAGATAAATAGGCTCTAGATGAACTAGAATTTTGCAAGGACCAATAAATTTGGACTCGATGTCCCCTTTATAGAAATTCAAACTAGTACCATTGTACAGGCAAAGGCACAAGAAGAAATTTTGAAGTCTTACATACAGGATAGTGAACTGATTGGTGAGGCATCCAACATTTTGGAGAAGTTGATGCCATCATATCATAAAGACACCTCTTTATCTTCTATAAGTCAACTTAAAGGACTCATAAAATTAGTAATTGAGCATTTTGAATCTTTTGAGAAATCTGCTAAGACAAAAGTGAGACAAGAATTTGATGAGAAAAGGTTAAATGAGTTGAAGACTATGATAGTGAATGGCAAAGCTCTATTAGATAATAAAATGAAAGGCATACAAAGTGTCATCAAAGAAGAAAGTGACCTATACAAATTTTGCCTATCTTGGCTGGTAGCCACAAAAGAGCTAGAAGAAAAGATAAAAGATCAAAAACTGCAGCTAATAAATATTTCCAAAACATTTGATCTAGCAGTTGAATCGGTAAGTAGTAAAGAAATAAAAGTAATTAATATTCATAATGAGTTAAGTGATATTGTAAATAAGATGGATCGGGTGAAAAGTAAAATGTGTCAGTTGAGAGGACTCATTAGTCCTAAGTTAGATTCAATGATCAATATTGCAGTAGAAGCACAAGCAGCTTCACAAATTGACACAAATTATGATGTGTAAAAGGCAGAAGAATTAGTCTTTATAATAAATGGTCACATTCAAATTTTGGAAAGAGCTAAGATTAGATGGGATGAAGAGATTACACAATTAAAGATTGTGTGCAAGGATATTCTTTCTTTTGGCAAGAGACACTGCTAGGCATGTCAAGTGTTGTCAATGATGGAAACTAGATCCATCTTACACATCCGCATTACATTAATGGATCACACCGGAAGTCAGAGTGAAGATTTGTCCAAGTCTGAGTAGTCATAAACAGAGAATGTGACAAGGTCCAGTATCTTGGTCCAGATCTCCCCGATGGTAAATCACTGTGTGTTGCGGATCTAAGGGAGTGATAAGGATTGTCAGGATTATCTAAATCCAAAAATTTAGTCTCCAGTGATGAAGGATTCAAAAGTTACAAGCATCTAAGTATCAGGTTTTAGTTAGTCAGTATAGTCAGAAGAAGAACAAGCTGACTTAGTCTCTAATCCTTGGTCCGGATGAAGAAAAGTGTTGGTAAATAAATTTGTGACAATCAGTGATATTGGCCGACATGATTGATGATTTGAGAACACAAGTTTTTGGTCTGCGTTGTTGTTTGTGAATAGATTCAACCGACAGATTAGAGTTGTTAATAAATGTTCTAAGTTTTCTTCAAGCCAACTACAGTTGATTAAATTTCTTGATGTGGATATATGGCTAATGGATTCAAGTGTTTTGTGTGTGTGGGTGTTATGATGATGGAGTAAGTGTGAAAAAGGGCAGAAAGAAGTATGATCTAAGTTTGGATTATGGTAGAAGAGTAAAATAGGGTAGAGTAAGGATGAAGTGTGTAAGATCAGTATTCTGTGCTTAACTGGAACTGAACTTTTGCATTAGTAGATGCTATTCATCAGTTCAAACATTCTATAATCATCTCTTGTAGGTAGTGAGCCTCCTATAGGTAGTGAGGGTGAGCTCTAGGCAGTGAGCCCGAAGGTGTGTGCCTTCCCAATTGTAATACTTTTAATAGAGTATAATTTCTTGTGGGTTAACCCCCAACATGGTTTTTCCCTTAACCTGGTTTCCACGTAAAAATCCTAGTGTTATGTGTGTTGTTTCTATTTTTTCTTATGTGTTGTTGATTCATGCTTTCATGGTTACATTATTAATCTACTAATAAATTGAAAAGAAGACTAAGTGCAGAAATTGTTAAAGTTTTCAAACAACTAATTCACCCCCCCCTCTTAGTTGTCTACCCTAATTTCAACAATTGGTATCAAAGCCAAGTTCCTTGGAAGAAGCTTAATAGCTTGAGGAAGATCTGGGAAGGAGTTTCAATGGGTTCACTCTGAGAACAACTTCAATTGGCCTTAGAAGATCTTGATTAGTCCAAAGCAGAAGTAAGTGAACTGAAAGAGAACCTTAAAGATGCTGATGATTGCATTGACATGTTAAAAGAGAACTTAAAAAATCTATGGAAAAGAGGAAGGAGCTACTTCAGCAACTACCTAATCTTACTAAAGAAAATGGCATGAATGAGGCTTTGAAAGAAAAGACAAAGGAATGTGAGAAGCTGACAAAAGAAGTTTCTGTTCTAAAACATGAAATAGAATTTGGGGTGATGAGGCTAACTCAAGAAATTGAGGTGAGGAAGAAGACTAAAGAAGACCTTGATCAAACTCTGAAAAAAAGAATAGAAGAATGCTATAGAATGGACAGAACAATTAGCCACTTAAAATTTGATCTACAAGAACGTAGATATAATGAGGAGGAACTTGAAAGACAAATTGTCATTCTCAGACATGACCTAGAAGTTGCAAATGAATACAAGGACAAGTTCAAGATAAGCTTAGCTGAACTTGAAGTGTTGCTTGAGAGTCAGAAGAAGGCTGATGATAATCATGGTCTTGGATATGAAAAAGGTGAAAGCTCTGGATCCAGACAAAGAAATTCTCAATCAAGGAATGGGAGAAACAAACCTAGAAGACCTCTGGTAAGACAACCTAATGCTCAAAGGTATCCATCTTTCAATGGAAATTGTTTCAATTGCAATAAATTTGGTCATAAAGCTACTCAATGTAGAAGCAAAATAAATCAAAGTGGTCCATCCTTCTCTGGTCAATGCTTCAAGTGTAAGAGGTATGGTCATAAATCCAATGAATGTAAAAGTATGATAATGAATAACTCTAACAATAGAGGAAGTGGCAATTCTTTCAATGGAAAATGCTTCGCATACAATAGATTTGGACATGTGGCTAATCAATGTAGATCAAGAAGAAATCAATCAAATGTGAAAATAAATGTTGTGTGTTTCAATTGTAACCAATTTGGTCATATTGCAAGATTCTGCAGAAGTAAGAATAATGAAAGAAGAGGTCTGATAAATAGAAAACTAGATGAGCAAGAATTGACAAAGGTAAGGGAAAAGTTGATATAAATGAGATCCAGAATAAAATGAACAAGACATGGGTGAAGAAAGGTGTAAGAGATGATGGTGATGGGTCCGCACCTGAATTCAGTCTGAGAATTCCTCAAGGAACTAAAATGGGAGCTCTGGCTCAGGGGGAGCTGCATTGAAAATCAAATTCCCCCAACCAGTAAGAGGGTGTCTGAATCAAGCACGATGAGAGAAGACAATTTTGGTTATTGCAAATCACTTGAAAGGATTTTCGGAAGAAAAGAAGTGGATATGGTGATTTACGGAGCAATTCATGAGAAATTGCATCAAGAAATAGAGCAACCAAGTGAAGTTAGGGAAATACATTTATTACAATGGAGAATTAGGTTTTACAGAGCATAAAAGGTCATCCTTTCATCATTTGTATCACTTTACATTCAGAGAAAGTAAGCAGAAGAGCACCTGAGCTAAGATTTCAAGGATTTGAAGTGCGACCAGTGAATTCATCAGCTAACCCTAAATGCCCTGGAAGAAAAAGGTATTTTCCTGTGAAACTTTGAACTTGTAATCTTTTGAGATGGCTACTCCTCTTGTTGTGAATATCACTGAAAGACCTAGGCCAAAGTTCAAGAAACATCCTTTCAAGTCCATTGAAGTTGATCCATCAGGTGCATTTTCTGGTGTCCCACACGAAGTGCTACATGTCAAGGATATTAGGGCATACATCCACTATAACATAGATGAATTTGTAAACTTGAAATTGCTAGATTTGTTTCAGATATACCTAAGTTGTGATAATCATGATCTGAAACCTGATTACAAAGCCCTAGAAAGAAAACATTTTCTATAGGTTATTAAATTTCCAACATTTGATGTGGATGAGTGGGTTCGATATGTTTTGAGCCGAATGAATGATGAGTTTATATGGCTAATGAAACGATTCAAGATTACAAAGGATTCTATTAGGATTGTAACTGGATTAAAATCAACTGGTGGTTTACCCGTGTTGAAATTCATGAAGAACCAAATAGTAACTGATGCAACCGGTGCCAAATTTAACAAAATGGCGATGACTATCAGTGACATTATTGACTTGGATGTCAAGTTTGCTTCAATGGTAATTGGCTACAAGATTTATCACTCAAGCAGGGAGAACTCTATTTCTGGAATGACCATATATGCTACATACCAAATGATAAAAGAAAATGTAGATTGACCTATGCGAGCTGTTATAGAACCAACTAATTGATAACTTGAACAAAGTCAAGAAAGACAAGAAAAACACCTTTAAATATGGAACATTGGTTCTATGTTTATTTTTCTACTTCATGAATGAGGTGCCAGGAGTAAAGGGTGTGCACTGGACCAATGATGCACCAATTGCCATGCAAATAAGAGATCACCTCCACAGCATTGGTGACTCTAATGCAAAGAAAGCTACAATCTGGGGATACTTCAAGAATTTTCAGAGTATGATGCACTCTAGGGAAAGAATCCCTAAACCAGTTGTTGAAAAATATAAGAATGAAATTTGTTTCATGTTGGACACTGATCAGTGCTTAATGGAAGCAGTAGAACCCTAAACTAATTGGATCATGCCCATGGGGTATGAGGTAGATGAGAAAATTTTGAATATGTATGCTCAACATCTCTTGAGCAAACCCAAGGATGATTCTGTTAAGAGATTTGGGACTTATGAAGAGCTTGATTTGAAGCTACATGTTGAGCTTTGGAAGCCAGAAAATAAGAGAAAAATTCAAAGATGAGTAGAAATGTATGCCAAAAGCATTGGCATAACTAAGGAAGCTATGAAGAAGAATAGAGAAAGGATAGAAAAAGCTGAGAAGGAGAAGCAGGATAAGAAACAAGGAAGTGCTCAGGTAGAATCCTTCTCCACATTAAAGACTACTAGGAGCTCTGTTGTTGCCCCTGTTCCCCCAAAACCTAACAAATCAGAGAAACTGGAAGGAAAATCATCCAAAAAAGAAGGAAAAAGAGTAAAAACTAAGGCCTCCCGAACATATGAAAGCATGAAAAATGATGAAGAAGAAATTGATTCTGATGTTGAGGTCGAGTTGAAGGCCTTAGGTACAAAAGTAGCCAAGGTATCTGAGGAGAAGCCCTCCAGAGGCAAAAGTGAAAGCAAGAGGCAAAAGACTGAGACATATGTTGAAAAACCTACTCTTTCTATGGATAACATCATTAAATCAGTCGCTATAGATGGGAACTTAAGGCTAATGACTGAATTTTATGATGATTACAGTGATGCTGATCAGAGGGTTCTAGAGGAAGCAACAATTAAATATCTGAATATTTACAATAAGGCATTAATTGAAATAACCTCTGAAATTCCAAAGAGTCTTGCAGATATAGTGGAGCTAAGAAAATAAAATGCAAAAAGTAAAGACATTGAGATTAGGGAGCATGTGCTGATAAAATTGTGCCATCAGATTACTCTAGATCAAATGAACTCAATATTCAAAGAAGTGAAAGAGAACTTCAGGAGTAAGAAAAGAATGAACAAACTCATGCTTGGTGAAATTAATGAGATAGTCAAAGATACTCGGGGGATTCTTCTATGTGCATTGAAAAGGCATAATCTTCCCATTATTGAAGAAAAGATTGATGATGGGATCAACTCTTCAATCCCAGATGTTGAAGAATTAAAGATCAATGAACAACAAACTAAGATAGATGACTCCTCTATTCTGGAAGAGGAAGCAATAAATAAAGAAGATAAAAAGATGACAGACAAAACTGATGATGCAGGAGGTATTCATACTCCTCTGGATCAATCTGGGAAAGAAGATACAGAGATGAATGTTGGATCAAATGGTCAAACTGAAGATGTTTCATTGAATAATAAAGAGCATGAACCAGAAGAAGCCAAGGACCAAGAAGCAGAGAAGGCCAAGGATAAAGATGAAAAAGAAGAGAAGATTGCATAGGTTGATGAAGAACCCAAGCTGGATAATCTGGCTGACAGTATAGGTAAGGTTCAAATAGATACATCAGCATCTTGGGCAAGAGACACTGCAGAAGTAGTAAAGGAAATTCTGGAAAGAGATGAATAAATTAAAGAAGACCAAGACATAATACAAGGTCCAATCAGTTTTAATACCTTGTCACTGGTACAAATGATAAAATTGGCCTCTATTGCACAAGCTAAGGCCAGAAAAGGAATATTAAAGTCTCATATAGAAGATAGCAAGCTACTTGGCCTTACATTTGGAATCTTGGAGAAAATCATGCCCACCTTTCAGAAGGATTCTTCAGCATCTCCCTCTAGCCAATTAAAAAGTCTAATAAACTCTGTAAGTTCTGATTTTGAATCTCTAGAGAAGTCTGCAGAAGTTAAAGTCAAAAATGAGTTTAATGAAGAAAGGTTTGCTAAGATAAAGAAAATAATTAGCTATGATAGATCCGGGCTTGATACCAGTGTAAAGAGAATACAAAATACCCTATCTGAAGGTGCAAAGATCTACAAGTTTTGTCTAAATAGATCTAAATCTGTTGAAGATATTGAGAAAACGATTAAGGACATAGAGCATAAATTGTCTAATATTTCTCAGACATATAGTCCATTAATTGAGTCTGTCATTACCAAAGAATGCCAAGTAGTGAGCCTGCAAAATGAATTGAGTGATCTAGAGAGGGAAAAAGCCAAAGTTTTAAACAAATTAGATGAGCTCCGAGGACTAATCTCCCCCAAATTAGAGACCATGTATGATATATTGGTAGAATCCCAAGTTGTTGCTGCTACTAGTGATCCTACTAACCTCTAAAAGGTAGAATCACAAGCATTTTTGTTTAGTGGACATATATCTATTTTGAGCAGTACTAAGAAGAATTGGGACAATGAAGTGGCAAACTTGAAAAACATTTTTGGCGATATCTTTTTGCTGATGAACAAAGCCTAAGGACAAAATGTTTATATGTGGAAGTATGACGAGTTTTGACCCTTGTACATAAAATTTTTGCATAACTTTTTGAATGTGGATCCCAACCTTTGCCATTGATGTCAAAGGAGGAGAGGAAGAGCAGTGAAAAATGAAGAATTAATCTAAGGGGGAGCATTGGAAATCATAAGTGCACATAGTAAGGGGAGTTGTTCTAACACAGCCATTTTTCACTAAGTGTTGCCATCAATGCCAAAAGGGGAGATTGTTGGCGAGAGACACTACTAGGCATGTCAAGTGTTGTCATTGATGGCAACTAGATCCATATTACACATCTGCATTACATTAATGGATCACACTGGAAGCCGGGTAGTCAGAAATAGAGCATGTGACAGGGTCTAGTATCTTGGTCCAAATCTCTTCAGTGGTAAATCACAGTGTGCTACGGATTTGAGGGAGGATAAGGATTGTTAGAATTATCTAAATCAAAAAATTTAGGCTCTGGTGATGAAGGATTCAAAAGTTACAAGCATCTGAGTATCAGGTTTTAGTTAGTCAATATAGTCAGAAGAAGAACAGGCCAACTTAGTATCTAATCCTTGGTCTGGATGAATAAAAGTGTTGGTAAAGCAATTTGTGACAATCAGTGATATTGGTTGACATGATTGATGATTTGAGAACACAAGTTTTTTGTCCGTGTTGTTGTTTGTGCATAGATTCAGCCGACAGATTAGAGTTCTTAATAAATGTTCTAAGTTTTCTTCAAGCCGACTACAATTGATTGAATTTCTTGATGCAAATATATATGGATGATGGATTCAAGTGTTTTGTGTGTGTGGGTGTTATGATGATGGAGTAAGCACAAAAAAGGGCAGAAAGAAGTGCAAAGGTGAAGATCTGAGTTCATATTATGACAAAAGAGTAAAATAGGGCAAAGTAAGGATGACATGTGTAAGATCAGTATTTTGTGCTTAACTAGAACTGAACTTTTGCATTAGTAGATTCTATTCATTAGTTCAAACATTTTGTAATCATCTCTTGTAGGCAGTGAGCCTCTTTGAGTAGTGAGCTCTGGGCAGTGACCCCGAAGGCATGTACCTTCCCAATTGTAATACTTTTAATAGAGTATAATTTCTTGTGGGTTAACCTCCACTGTGGTTTTTCCCTTAACCAGGTTTCCACATAAAAATCTTGGTGATATTTGTGTTGTTTCTATTTTTTCTTATGTGTTGTTGATTCATGCTTTCATGGTTACATCATTAATCTGTTAATAAACTGAAAAGCAAACTAAGTGCAAAAATTGTTAAAGCTTCCAAACAACTGATTCACCCCCATCCCTCTCATTTGTCTGCCCTAATTTCAACACTTTCACCAGTAACTAATTGAGTTGAAGTATTGTATGTATACATATGCGGTATAGTATGAAGATTTGTGTAGTTTTGGTCTAATTTTGACTCTTGAACATACACTTTTGCCATTGATGTCAAAGGGGGAGAAGAAGACCAAAGAAAAATGGGCAAACACCTTAGGGGGAGAAGAATTACAGAGTAAGGGAGAACAGACACACATTTTTCACTAAGTGTTGCCATTAATGACAAAGGGGGAGATTGTTGGCAACATAGTCAAGAGACACTGTTGATTGGGTAATGTTGTCATTGCTGGAAACAAGGAAAACATAGCATGATGGAACTAAGCATGATTGGGAACTCAACTTGGAATAGCCTACACACAAGGATCTGGTCCGGACACAAAAGACTAAGGCAGAATGGCTAAGTACTAACAACAAAGAGTTAGTAGTAGAGACTCAAGTGGTATTCTTCCACAATTGATGTTCAAGGTATGTGGTTCAGGTATGTTGTTCACAGTCGCTTGAAAGTGAAATATCCAAGGTTTCAAGTTCTGAAGAGATATGAAAGACATACCATGATTTAGCTAAGTCTAGGTGAACACAATCAAGTCAAGAACAGTGTACACTGCTTGAGAAAAAGGGTCTGCATTCCTCTGCAGTTGCATACTTTGTCTTGCAGTTCTAAAGTTATGTTAAGAAGTCAATGATGAATGTTGGATACGATTCTTAGAGTACCATATGGTCCACAGTGAAAGTTGTGAAGTGACAGTTGAATTGGTTAAGTGTGTTCTTAAGGAACAAGCTAACATGCAGCTAGATCTTTATGCAAAGAAGGTATATTTCCTGAATAATAAATCTAAGCAGTTATATGTGTGGTGTCGACTTGTATGAAGATTATTCAATGATTGTTTGGATCCACATTATTGTTTGAGTCGACAAGATAGAATACATTGCATACACACTTCATGTCTGGCTTGCTAACTTGATTATGAAATGAATATTGTTGCAGATATAAATACTCAATAGATTGCAATGTAGAAGTGTGTTGAGGAGTGGTGTGTGTGAATTTGAAGTGTGAAGGAGTATGAGTAGAGTGCAGAGAAAAAAAATTTGAACAAGGACATAAAATAGAGTATATGTAGTTAACCTAAGAAGCAGGGTAGAACCAATGAAGACCTTTGAATCTGTATATTGAACCTTCAATGGAACTATAATCCAACATGTGGCAGATGCATTTACATCATTTCATCTTTTGGCAATGAGCCAATCCTTCTTCTTTCTTCTTTTCTCTTGGTAGTGAGCCTATGTGCAGTGAGCACTTCTACACAGGGTAGTGAGCCCTAAGGTAGTGAGCTTTCTTGTAATTTAGTATAGATCTATCATAATATATTGTGAGCTAACACTCATTGTGGTTTTCCCTCTTTGGTTTTTCCATGTTAAAAATCCTAGTGTTAATGTGTTATGTCTTTATGGTTGTTGTTCTTATGTTTGTTCTAATTTCATGTCATTAACTTTTGAAATGGATTAATAAACAAGTTAACAAGTGGTTTTTTGGAATATTGATTGACCCCCCTCTGAATATTCCTTACTTTCAATAGTTTAATCTTAGTGCCCATTGTTACTTAATACATACCTTTGTTCTTTAGCACAAGTTGTACTTTAAGTTTCTAATCATGATAGTTAATGACGTTAGAGGCATGATTGATTGATGTGAATCCATTATAGGAAATAAATATTAATTGTAGAAAAGAATGGAAATAGAAATGTGGAAGGAAAGTAGGAAGTGCAAAAAACACAACACACAACACCCCCCCCCCCCCAAATCAAATATTTAGAACCCCCTGATTTGGCACATTATAATTTAGTGTTTTTTACAATGAAAGTAGGTTCAATGGATTGGAAATGAAAAAATATGAAATTTTGAATAAAATGACAATTGATTTTAAGTATCGACCAAAAGTTATTACAATATTACTTTTTCGTCAATAATGGCCTATTAAAAAAATGCTTCTGATGTAGTTTTTGTATGATTTTCTTGTTGTATGCAAAAACTAATAGATACCCACAAATTTTTTTGACACTGCGAACAAAACCAAGAATAATTTTCCTTCTTAATGAGCAAAAGATGAAAATTTAATGCAAATTCAAATTCAACCTTTTCCAAAATAGTTGTGCCCTGCCATTTTGACAGCTCTTTCTACAACACTCGCTTATTTACTACAAAAATAATAGATATGGTCTACAAAATATTTTGATGTTGTAAACAAAACCCAAAAAGTGTTTTCCTTCTCGATGTGCAAAAGATGTGAATTTGATGCAAAAAACACCACCAACAAAAAATGGCTACCAAACAAAAGTAATTTTGTAAATGATAAATCCAATGTTTTCTAAATAACTAACATAAAATAAAATGACATTTATATGCCAGAATGGTGCTCTAATACCATATCAGAGTATTGGTCAGGATCTCTAGATCAATGGAATGTACCTGTTCAATGAGCAAAGCTAACTAATGAACAAATTGTTGAGAGAGAAAATAAGAATAACACTATAGAATGTATTCAACTCAATTGAAAAAACATATTTACAATAGGTGTTATATAGGCGGAAGGAAGCATAACTTCCACCTCAAATCATGGAGATAACTACCACTAGTATAGTGGAGAAAAAAGAATGCAATTGCCACTTGACTAATAAAGTGGTAGTTAACTCTCGAAGACTAAAGAATACCTAAGAAAGCTAAATATGCATGTGTAGGATTAATATAAATAAAAATATACAAGGAATATAATAATATTCTACAACAATAGTTCAACCATGTACATTTTGATTTCTAGAATCAAATGATCCCTCTCAATTCAATGCAATATGGCATTGAAGCATGCTAGAAATGAAGGTAAACAACTATCAATGAAAATATGATTACAACTATAATATAGATATTTAACTATGCATAATCAAAATGGAGATAGTATGCAATCAACACAAAGAAATAATGGAACAAAAGATCAAACACATAACATAGTGTTTATGTGGAGAAACCCTTTCAAGAAAAAACTCCACACAAGAAGAGATGCACCAGTTTGTATTAACTTTAATAGAGTTTACAATACAACACTATCAATCTCCTCTTCAGTCTTCAATCTAGCAACACCTATTTTTCCAATCTCAACTTTTTGCTACATAATAGTCATAATACAATACCCTCATTAAAAGAGTATTGCCTTCTAGGGAATAAAAACCTTAACATAACTTCTCCTGTTAGATTTGCGACCTAATGATATACAGTCTAGATTGACTACGAAATTACAATATTGTATAAGACAATTTTCTAAAAATTTATCTTTGGGAGTTCCTGGACCCCTAGCGATAGTAGTGGGGGGAAAGCCCCCCATAGCCCTCCATTGGGTACAAGGATCCAAAATGTTGCTAAAACAAGACCTCTTCTTGGTGAATACATCTTCCCTTATGAATGATTTAAAAACAATATTAGGAGTAATTAATTACATAGGATTTACAAGGTTGATGACACTTTAATCCTAACATTCTTCCACTTGACATCATATATTGTAAATACATCCATAGGAAAACATAAAACAACTAAGCACTATGAACAAGGCCCATGGCCTCCCTGCACCATGTAAACTTCTTTGTTCTCATAGGTTTAGTAAGAGAATCTACAAATGTTCTCCTAAGTGTCAACCTTCTTCAGTACAATTTGAACATTAGTAATCATTTCACAAACAAAATGGTATTGAAAATCCACATGCTTAGTTCGTGCATGATACATGGTTCTTGGCCAAACATATTGTACTTTGGCTATCACAACCAATCTGAATAATCCTCCAATCAAAACCCATACATGTACACACTCTCTGTAACCAAATTGTCTCCTTAAAGACATGAGTAGCAACCATATACTCTACTTCGATGGTCGATAAAGAAATGGTGGGCTACCTTTTACTCATCCAACTCACAGCTCCTCCAAACAAAGTAAACACATAGTCACTAGTGGATCTTTGACTATCCAAGTCACATGCCCAATCTGCATCAACAAAACCATATATGTCCAATGTCTTATCCACATTGTTTGTACCAGAATAAACCAAACAGTAATTAGAAGTATGATGAAAATATATTAACACCTTCTTTGTATAATTCAAATGTTGTCTACCAAGGTTAGACATAAACATGTTCAAAACTCCCTCTGCTTGGACAATATATGTTCTAGTGCAAACTATTGCATACATCAAACTTCCTATAGCACTAACATATGGCACATCAGACATATCCTCTAAATCATCTTCATTCTTAGGACAAATATCTAATGAAAGCTTAGTACCAATTGGTAAAGCAATTCTAACTAGATTGCAATTTTGCACTCTAAATATGTGCAAAATAGTATTCACATACTTACTTTGTGATAACCAAAGATTTATGCTACCTCGATCCCTTTTGATCTCCATTCCCAGAATATACCTAGCTACCCCTAGATCCTTCATGTCAAATGCATCTAAAAGTTGAGCTTTCAACTCACAGTTCATACTGTTGGTGTTATTGAAAAATAACATATCATCCACATATAAGGCAATAATTAGAATATCATCATCAATACATTGAATGTAGACATGGTGATTCTCTTCACTTCTAACAAAACCCAATTTCAAAATAAATGAATTTAACTTTTGGTACCACATTCTGGGGGACTATTTTAAGCCATAAAGAGATCTTTCTAACTTGCATATCGAGTGTTCTTTGCCTTTTACCTCAAAACTTGTAGGCTATTGTATATAAATTTCTTCTTCTAGATCTCCATGCCAAAATGTATTCTTAACATCCATTTTCTCAATTTCAAAATCATAAGCTGTAGCAATGGATAAAAGAATATAATAGAAGATAATTTAGCAACAAGAGAGAAAATTTCACCAAAGTTGACCCTCTCTCTAGAGTAGCCCTTGGCTACTAATCTGGCCTTGTACTTTTGTAATGAATTGTTTGCTACAAACTTCTTCTTGAAGACCCACTGACATCCTATATCCTTTCTTCCTTTGGGAAAATGTACAAGATCCCAAGTGTCACACGAGTCTAAAGCCATCATCTCCTCCTACATGGCTAGCTGCCAAGACTCACTATCATCTGCATGAATAGATTTCCTGTAGGATCTAGGTTTGTCGTCAGTACTTAATAAAGTAAATATACAACAAAAATATGGTGGGCTATACATGTCAACTAGATTCTGTTGTCTTATGGGCCTTCTAAGAATAGGAGTAAGGGTCTCTTCCTATTCTTGAGCTTGCTTAACTTCTTCTTGGTTATCTTCCCCAACCTCTTTAGTTTTCTTAGTAATCTTACCTAAACCATCTTCTTCATCTTCATCCTCCTCATCCTCAAATCCATCTCTCTGTTCTTCCACAGGGGCATCTTCTTTCTTAATCTCAAAGTGCACTCTCCTTTCTTTATCTTTTTATTTTGGATGTTCATAATCTGAAATAACTCTAAGTTCCTTGAAAATGACATCTCTAGAATAGATAATCTTATAGGTTAGTGGATTCCAAAGCTTATAACCTTTAACATTATCACGATATCTAATAAAAATATACTTTTCAAATTTTGGGTCCAACTTAGATCATTTTTCTTTAGGCACTTGAACATAAGCCTTATATCCAAATACCCTTAAATGTAAAAAAAAGGTTTCTTACCTATCCACACTTCATAAGGAGTTGTTTCAAGAGCCTTGAAAGGAGATCTATTCAATAAACTTAACAAGTAGTACTCATAGATTCTACCCAAAAGCATCTATCCAACTGTGAACCACTTAGCATACTTCTAGCTCTTTCCATGATTGTCTGATTCCTCCTTTCTACCACTCCATTCTTTTATTGATTATATGGATTAGTCTTCTATCTAACAATTCTCGCATGCTTATAGAATTCATCAAAGTCCCTAGAAAAATATTCCCCTCCATTGTCAAATCTCAAGACCTTTATTTTATTGTCTGGTTGCTTTTCAACTAAGGCTTTAAATTCCTTAAACTTAGTGAATACTTTATATTTATGTCACATAAAATAAATCCAGGTAAATCTTGAGACATCATCAATGAAGGAAACAAAATATCTATATTTTCCAATTGATTAAACAGCCACAAGACCAAATACATCCAAATAAATAAGTTCCAATTTATTCCTAGATTTATAACTGCCTAAAGGAAATGGATTTCTATTCTATTTGCCAAACACACAATGTTCACAGAAATCAAAACTCTCATTAGAATAAGATAAATTGTCTAAAAAAATTTTATTCAAAATAGTTAACAAATTAGTTTCACTTATGTGGCCCAATCTACAATGCCACAACATATAAGTATTTTTATATTTTTTAGTTACATTAGTAGAGTTATAAATAGTAGTGGCTTCTAGCTTAAACAAAATCCCCTTCCTTGTCCCTCTCACTATCACCAAACTCCTTCATACCAATCTTCAACCATACTTATTAAACATTACATGCATTCCAACATCATTCAACTTAGAAACCAAAATCAAATTCTTAGATAAACCTAAAATATGTAAATGTTATGTCAGAAAATGTCTCCCTGGACTTTTCCCTCTTAGGTTTAGCTCTCAGGTCCCTTGTTTTGCATCATACATGTTAATTTTGACTCCCAAAAGAAAGTGGCTTGAAACCCATGTCACATGGGGCATGAAGGACATTGTGGCATCCGATGCTACCTTGAAAAAGGACCTGTGGACATAGGTGCTAGCACCCTTGTCCTGCCCTATTTTAAGTAGGTCCCAAATTTGAATGTTGATTTCATGACCATTAATTAGGTCTCAGGCTGACATCTTAAGTTTGAATTACAAAATTCTTAGCGGGAATGTGTGTAGTTGCATAAATAAGCATGTTTAGTGTTTCATTTGCAAACTAGAAGATGATTGTAAACTTTTGGCTAACTTGTGATTTTAGAGCATTCAAGATATTCATTGTTGCAGAGAAGAGCATTGTTATTGTGTTTGTGATTGCAGATTTAGCTTCATCTTCTCATGTGTTGAAGAGCATTCATCTATGTGAGATCTACACCTCCAAGGTGATATCTATTTGTGTTTGAATCATTTATCAATTTGTTTTTCCTTTATCCTATAGGGATACACACTCTTTATTTGACAATGATGTTTGAAAGACTTGAATGTCTCTCCAGGGCTTGAATAAGAAAAGCCTATAAACACCACAACCCCCAACCACTCTCCTTGTGATTGTAGGTTACAGGTGTCGCATCTTGACAGAGTGGAGTTGTAGGGAATAGTAAGATAGTGTGTAGATTCTAGATCCCTGAAGAAAAGGACTACTTGGACTTGGGTGCCAATGCCAGTGTCCTTTGAGGATGAAAACACATAAATCATTTGGATAGTGAAAATCAGCATATGAAGAGCTTCCAACATCCTGAAAATCACCCTGCCTTGGACTCGGGCTTGAGTGCCAGTGTCCTTTGCATCTCCTGGGACAGAAACATAAAGTGCAGTGAATATTAGTGTCAGAAGGAGATTAGGATTCCAAAAAGAAAACACTACCTTAGATAGAGGTTCTAATGCCAATGTCTTTGAACATTCCACATCCTGAACTTCAAAAAATGGTCAGTTATTAATCTGTGTACTACCTTAGTCTGCAAGCATTTGTCATAATTCGTCATTTTACTTATTATTTTGCATAATTAGGGTTTTAAGGGTATTTGAGCATTAATTTGATACATTAGTTTACAAACTTTGAATTTCCACATTGTTCCAAGTGATAGCCTAACCTATAGGTGAATCCTCTTGTAAAAGTGTGATTCAACTCGGTTGACATGTCCTTGAATGTTTGTTGAGAAAGGAGGATTTAACCCACACATCCATTGAAATTGAAAAACCCCTCTTCCAACTAAACATTTTGGTGAACCCATGTTCATTTGAATTTTGCACCTTACTAAGTGTTGTACTCTAGGTTTATATTCATTCATCTTATTGCATTTGAAAATTTACAAAAAAATTGAAATTTAAAAAAAAATTGAAAAAATTGGCATCTTAGGCTTGCATTTTAGCACAATTTGTATTAATTTAATATAATTTAATGCAATTTCTACTATTTTCATTATATCTAATTTAAATTGCAAAAATTCATCTTATTTTAATCATTTACATTGCATTTTCATGCTTAATTTATTAAAAATTGCTTGAAATTGCGCATTTTTTTATAAAAACCTAGTTTTGCACTAGCTAGGGTTTGTAGTTAAATTATTGTTTCATAATTTACTACCCTTTTCAAACACTCATTTAGGACTGATTTCTAATTGTAGTGTTTCATCATAGTGTCCTTTTTACAAAAACTCGTGTCTAGGGTTTGAAAACCTTGCATTTTCACTAGATTTGGCCTTGTTGTCCCTCTAGAATTGCATTATAGGCATGTTGTGAAGGATATTGTTGCATTATTGGGTTGATATTGAGCTTATTATTGTCTTCCCATCATAAAATTCTTCACAACACCTCTTTTGCTAGTGATTTACATTGAAAATTTGTGAAAAAGGTGAAAAATCAAGCATTTTAGATCATAAGCATGCATAGTTTTGCATTAATTCTATTGTATATCTCATGGATTGTCCTCATCATTTATCTTTGGAAGATTTATTTGAGTACATTGTAAATGTTGATAACTTTTACAAATTCACTAATAAGTATCCTTAAGTCTTGCATCAAATAGCATACATCTATGGCATTGACATGTCTGTAAGCACTATTTGTGATATCCTTTGAACAATAACATATTTTGAAAGCTTTGTCACTATCATGGGTGTTTTCCCTTCAATATTGGAAAATCTCACTAATTTCATTGAGGAAAAAAATCAAGAAGAAATAAATGGTGATAACGTCCCTCCCTCCCTCCCTCCCTTCATTTCATGATGATATAATGGACATTCTTTCAGAGACCTATGAGACCGATATAGCCATGGGTGATTCATCTAATAAAAAGACTTGTACCAACACAACCCCACTTGGTGGGGATATTTTGACACAAGAAGAAGACATCATTGGTACATTCCTTAACACTACTCTTCCATCCCTTCTTGCTCTCCCTGGCCAGGATGAAGCATTATATGATGTAGGTTCCCTTTGTGAACATTTACTTCAACCTATTGAAACTAAAAATTTACCAATTGATGTTCAAACACTTCTCAAATACATCTTAAACAAAGAAATAGATCATACACCTTTACCTAAACCCTCACATACCTTGGAAAATAATGAAAACTCACAAAACATTGAAGAACAAACTATTCCTCACAACCAAGGTATTCCAACAAACTAGATATGGACTGAAATGGGCACTTTTTGGGTTTGTCCACAACATTACTCAACTAGAATGGGTATCGTTAAAGCTCCTACATCACCCCATTTAATTGACATAAAAAACAATGAAACTGCTGCTACACCATCATTAATAGATACCTTTCCTACAATGGTCCCCTTACAAGCTCATGAAAATATGAAAGAGAGTAGGAGAGATAAAGCTTTATCCATTAAAGTAAAGATCAAGATCTAGGAGAACCGCTAGTTTGGTTGTACCTTCAGGTAAGCATTTCTAACACTTTACCTCTATGTTGTGTTTCCCTCATGATGTTTTATGTGTTGTTTAGGTCTCCTTGGATGACCCTTGATACTCTTGTAAAGTCAAGGATACCGGGAGACCACCTCTATTGTGACCCTTCTTCTATTTGTATCATCATTCTTCTATATTGTCTCTCCTCTATTTTCATTATTGTGTGGTGTGTCCTTGGGGCATAGCATTGCGGTTGGTGACCTAGGGGTACCTTCCTACATGATGACCCTAGGGCACTTGTTTCTTCTCTCTTGATTTATTTTTTACCTTCATCTAGTGGGTCTATCTAGCTGGCGGATGATGAAAAACAAATAATACTGATACGAACCATGTGTCCCTTCAGCGAGTAAGCAAAAATGGACCTAGTCCATACATGACGATGGGGTTGATATATATTATCCGACACTTGGCTAGTAGAATCCAACTGTGTGATATTTTGATGATGTCTTATCGTACTAACAAACCATAACAATACTACTACTCCGGGCACTTTGTTTATCTTGGGTCTCACCTTGCTTACACTTAGTTCTGAGATCTCTATGATATAGCCCCATGATTATACTCAGGTTCTAAATCTGTAGTATAATCTCAGCTCTTGATGTGATTATGTATATGCATTATTTTGAACATGTGATGTGTGAAAGGAAGCTAGGTGTGCGGAAAACGCTTCCTACACTAATCTAATGAAGAGAGGGCTATGCAAATTCAACTTTATCCTAACTATTATAGCAATGTTAAACCATTAACATGAGATATTGCAGCAAAACACAAGAACCAGAAAGAATACAGAAGAAGAGAGACAAGGTATACGTGGGGAAAACCCTTACGGGTGAAAAACCCCACACTCCAAAACACAGCTCAAATGTATTACAGTAAACAATGACATATTACAATACAGTTTCAGAGTCAATGCTCTTTCAGGAGTCTTCAAGTATCAAATCTGGAGATATTCTGGTAGCATAACAGTACTTGTACAAAAGTTATCTATCTCCCATCCAAGCACCTGTTTATATAGAGTTTACAAGGCAAATATGGAACCTTCTAGAGATGGGCGTCCATCTTGGACTCATGCCCCAAAAGCCATGCCTAAGGACACTTGTCCAACATCCCATCCCAAAGTGGGCACCTGGTCCCAAGATAGGTTACGACAGATGTTCTTACGCACCTTACAGCTGTAAGAAAATCTTTCATACACTCACTAAAAATATCATATTCCTCTTACATGTCATAACCTCCTTTGACCACCCAAAGATGCCTTTCTCTTGTGCAAAGATACTCACCGACACTTGTCATTAATTAAAAGTCATTTGAGGTTTTAGGGGCATTGCCCCCAAGCCCCCACGAGGGCGCTACCCCTCGAATCCACCCTGTACCGCAACAGGGAGTGCGCCAAGGGTGCTGCCCCTGGACCTCACAAGGGGCTATGCCCCTTGACCCCGTCTTGGGGGCGCTACCCCCAAACCCCCGTTAATTATTCAAGGGGGAAACCGTGGCTGCCAAAGTCACCAAAATTTATCCTCCTGCATATACACGAGGTGCTGACTATGCCAACTCAACATGGGATAAATAAATACAACATTAGGAATTTGCAAAGGTTGAGACACCTTAATTCCCAACAATGTGGTTATTATCTTATAGAAAGATTTATAACCTCTCTTCTTGTAGGAAATTGTGTTTGTGGGAACATTTGGTGATCATAAAGTGTATGTCACTTCTAGGGGCATGGGCTTTGTGAAAGCTCTTGTTCCCTTATGTGTTTTCTCTCTACCTTAATGTGCTTGATATTGGTACATGATATCAACCACCTTAATGTGGGGGCATATAGAAGGTAAGTTGTCTGATGATTTTGGTACTAACAAAGCGTGTTTGTAAGCCCTATGCGGAGGCGGGATGTTGTATATCCACGCGAGTGCACATCCTTATTTTATATTGCAATGAGAAAACCCCTTGCAAAGGTGGGATATCATGCATATCCTTTTATTTTAAGCCCTCTATGGAGGCAGGAATGGTGTATCTCTTGAGCTAATGCACATCTTTTTTATTCTAAAAGTCCTCCGAGCAAGCAGGGTTGGTGTATCCTTCCTTAGGCATGTCTTTGGCGGTTGTTGTGGTGAAGCCCAACCATCAAGTGTGTCTATAATGTGCCTAAGATGGTGGTGAACCTAGCAATAGGCTCCTTCCATTGCTTTTTTGCCATGTTTTGTCTATGTCTTCCATGTGTGTTTTCCTTCTTGTATGGTGTGTTTGTTCCCAAGCATAGTCTAAAGACGTGTGGTAATAAGTCCCTCCTATGCTTTGGGATTTGTATGGCATGTTTGTTCTCAAGTATAGTCTAAAGATGTGTGGTGATGAGTCCCTCCTGCACTCTGAGATTTGTATTGCTTGTCTGTTGCCCCATATGCAGTCTAAAGACATGTGGTGATGAGTCTCTCCTACATTTTGGGTGGTGTGTTTACTTTCCATGTACTTGCATCTACATTCATATATATGAAAATGAAAAAGAAATAATCAGTGCATTTGTTGTATTCATTGTGTTTTGTGTGTCTTCAATACTATCTTCTCTATGTTTTGCATGATTGTAACTATCTTCTCTGTGTTTTGTGTGCCTGTTACTATCTTCACTATGTTTGGCGTGTCTGTAATGTATTTTCTCTAATGTCTACCTGAGACTAGGGGCTGGGAATAGTTCCTTAATCTTTGTGTATGCATTAGCTTCAAGTGCTTGGCATGTTTGTTGTGTTTTGATCATACTTTAATGCACGTATGGGCCTTATGTTTATACATACATTAAAGTGGGGGCTAAATGTTATGTCGTAAAATGTCTCCTTGGACTTTTCCCTCCTAGGTTTATCTCTTGAGTCCCTTGTTATGCATCATATATGTTAATTCTGACTCCCGAAAGAAAGTGACTTGAAACCCATGTCACATGGGGCATGAAGGACACTACGGCATCTAATACTGCCTTTAGAAAGAACCTATAGACATGGGCACTAGCATCCTTGTCCTACCCTATTTCAAGTAGGTCCCAAATTTGAATGTCAGTTTGGTGACCATTAATTAGGTCCCAAGCCGACATCTTAAGTTTAAATTATGAAATTCTTAGTAGGAATGTGTGTAGTTAATGTATAAGCATGTTTAGTGTTTCATTTGCAAACTAGAAGATGATTGTGAACTTTTGGCTAACTTGTGATTTTAGAGCATTCAAGATATTCATTGTTGCAGAACAGAGCATTGTTATTGTGTTTGTGATTATAGATTTATCTTCATCTTCTTATGCATTGAAGAGCCTTTGTCTATGTGAGATCTACACCTCTGAGGTGATATCTATTTATTTTTGAATCATTTATCAATTTGTTTTGCCTCTATTCCGCAGGGATATGCAATCTTTATCGGACAATAGTGTTTGGAAGACTTGAATGTTTCTCTGAGGCTTGACTAAGGCAAGCCTCTAAATACAACCCCCAACCACTCTCCTTGTGATTTTAAGTTACAGGTGTCGCATCTTGATGGAGTGGAGTTTTAGGGAATAGTAAGAGAGTGTGTAGATTCTGAATCCATGAAGAAAAGGATTGCTTGGACTGGGGCGCCAATGCTAGTGTCCTCCAAGGTTGAAAACATAGAAATCATTTGGATAGTGACAATCAGTATCTGAAGAGCTTCTAGTATCCTGAAAATCACCCTACCTTGGACTTAGGCTCGAGTGTCAATGTCCTCCACATCTCCCGAGACAAAAATAGAAAGTGCAGTGAATATAAGTGTCAAAAGGAGATCATGATTCCACAAAGAATACACTATGTTGGATAGGGGTGCTAATGCCAATGTCCCTAAACATTCTGCATCTAGAACTTTGAAAAATGGTCAGTTATTAATCTTTGCCTACTACCTTAGTCTGCAAGCATTTGTCATAATTAATCATTTTATTTATTGTTTTGTATAATTAGGGTTTTAAGGGTATTTGAGCATTAATTTGATACATTAGTTGACAAACTTTGAATTTCCACATCATTCCAAGTGATAGCCTAACCTGTAGGTGAATCCTCTTACAAAAGTATGATTCAACTTGGTTGATATGTCCTTGAATGTTTGTTGAGAAAGGTGGATTTAACCCACACATCCATTGAAATTGAAAAACCCCTCTTATCCCACTAAATAGAAAAACACCAGGAAGGGTTTTCATCCTCCCATCACTAAAACACAATTGTACCTTGCTCTGACCAATGATAGGATATGAACTATTGTCACCAAGGTATACTTCACCTCCATCATATTTCTTGTATGTGGAAAACCATTCTCTATGAGGAGTCATATGATAGGAGCAACCTGAGTCAATTAACCACTATTTGTTAGACATAACACTACAAGAAGAAATCAAAACATCATCACTTGAATCTAAAGAATTCTCTATGGAGGAATCAAATTGCTTCTTTTTATTCTAGCATTCCTCCTTCACATGTCCCCTCTTTCCTTAGTTCCAACACTTCACTCTGTTCTTTTTCCTAAGAGTCTTAGATCTACCCTTAGAATTGTCCTTAGGTCCCTTCCAATCTCCCTTAGATCCTCTTTCCTTGGACCTTGCCTTGACATGAAGAGCATCCTTTGAACTTCCTATAGTAGCTTTCTTCATCATCCCCTCTAATAACAAAGTAGCAACAACATTGTCCATCTTTGGAGCATATGAAAGGTTAGCACTAAAAGCAAGAATCATGTTCTCCCATGACTCAAGAAAAGAACATAGAAGCATTATACATTTATCCTCTTCATCTATCTTAATTTCAATAGAAGCTAAATAACTCAAAATCAAATTGAAAGCGCTCAAATGATCAACTATTGAATCACCCTCCTTCATTTTAAGAGAAAATAAATTTCTTTTCAAATAAAGCTTATTTACCAAACTCTTTGTTTGGTAGATCTCACCTAACAGCTTCCATAATGAATAAGTCATAGGTTCTTCAACTACATTCAACAAAATAGAGTCTGGAAGACAAAGCCGAATGGTCCCCTAAGCTTTCTTGTCAAGTTTATCCTATATGTCATGACTAGCTCCTTTTGGGAAAGTTTTATTCCAAACAACATGCCATCAATTTCTCTCTTCCAAAAGGTCCTCCATTTTCAGCTTCCACAACTCATACCCCATTCCCTTGAACTAGCAAGGCTTTGATACCAAATGTTAGAAATGAAGGTAAACAAATATCAATGAAAATCTGATTACAACTGTAATATAGATATTTAACTGTGCAGAATCAAAATAGAGATAGTTTGAAATCAACACAAAGAAATAATGGAATAGAAGATCAAACACATAACATGTTGTTTATGTGGAGAAACTCTTTTGGAAAAATTCCACACAAGAAGAGATGCACCAGTATGTATTAACTTCAATAGAGTTTACAACACAACACTATCAATCTCCTCTTCAATCTTCAATTTAGTAGTGCCTATTTTTCTAGTCTACACTTTCTACTACATCACAACCATAATATAATGCCCTCATTAAAAGAGTTTTTCCTTCTAGGGAAAAACCCTAACATAAATTCTACCATTAGATTCGTGACCTAATGAAGAACTGTCCAGATTAACTACAAAATTACAATATTTTACAAGGCAATTTTCTAAAAATTTCTCTTTGGGGGTACCTCCCCTGAACCCTCGCCAAGGGGGCTAGGAAGTTATTTCCACCCCCCTTGGACCCCCTAGAGATAATAGTGGGGGGAACACCCCCCCCACTCTACAACCCCCTTGTCAGGTACAAGGATCAAAAATGCGACTGAAACAAGACTAGTACTTGGTGAATACATTTTCCCTTATGAATGATTTACAAACAATATTAGGAGTAATAAATTACATAGAATTCACAAGGTTGATGGCACCATAATCCTAACAAAGAAAATGTTGGGTTCTTTTTGGACTATTACTCTATCTAAATAAAGCCTTGGAGAAAAAATACTTAGTATCACTCCAAATTTGGTAAGAATTAATCATTAATAAGAAAGATCAATAATGCACAATACCCAATTGAAATTTTCAATAAGGTATGCTACGTCTATGGAAAATTAGTAAAGGACAATACACAATTGAAGAAATTAATAAGGGAAGAATCCCAAATGCAAAATTCAATAAGTATCCCATTGAAAAGTTTATTAGGTTTGAACATGGAGATCATACTGGTTTGAGTGCAAACATGTTCTGTAAAGAAGAGATAATGAAAGAAACACTAGATGCTTTGACACATTTTGGTGTTGGGATGGAACTTACTGGCTATGCTGAGCTTCTACATGAGTTTGCTAAGTCAAAACATTTGGTAGAAGGAAAGATAGTTCATTCCCACATGATTAAAACTAGATCTTCCCATGAAACTTTCGTCTTCAACCATCTAATTAATATGTATGTCAAATGTGGCAATTTGGGAGATGGACACAAGTATTTGAGAGAATTCCTAAGAGAAACATTGTCTCGTGGACTACAATGTTTGTAGGATATGTTTAACACAGGTGTCAGAACATGCCCATTGAACTCTTTTCCTAAATGCTAGAGGTAGGTGCAAAGGCAAATTAGTTCACCTTTTCTGGTGTTCCTACCATTTGTACAAGTGTGGCAGACTCAGAATATGGTAGACAAGTTCATGTTCACATGATCATGTCTAGATTTGAATTGAACATGTATTTATTCAAAATGTATTTGTTACCATGTATACCAAGTGTGGAAGCATAGAAGTGTTAAGAGTAAAATTGGATTTGTTGATCTTTTGTTGTTTAGATGTTAAAAATCCTCTTTTCACCCTAACATTGAAGCATCTAGGGTTGAGTGGCGAGCACTATCATACCCTAGGTCACTTGCAGATGTAGGGAAACTTGGATTAGGGAATTAATTATCAATTTTTCCTTCTCTTATAACCAATTAACCATTAAAACCCTAATTATGCAAATACGACAGCAAATTGATGAATAACAAAAAAAACTCTTGCAGACGGGAGTAAAATGGCAAATCACAGAATACCTATTTTCAGGGTTCCAAGGTGAAACAGTCAGGGACTAAGGTGCGGGCACCTAAGTCCAAGGTACCTACTTTTTTGGGGAATCTGGACCTCCTTCTGACACTAATCAGTCCTGTAACTTCTGTTTCCTGAAATCTATCTACGAAGGACACTGTTGTAGGTGCCCTAGTCCTAGAAGTGCTCCTTTGTCCATCTTTTCTTTAGATCCCAAATCCTTGATGCTTGCCAAGCCTTCCTGCAACTCCACTTTTTCTGGATGCAACACCTATAACCTGCAATCAGAAGACTTGGTTTGGGATTGTGGTGTTTAGAGGCTTGCCTCAGTCAAGCCCTAGAGGACACGTAAGTCTCCAAACACCATTATTAGACAAAGAGGGCATGCCCTTGTGAGGCAAAGGCCAAAAAACCAAAGGAATCAATGATAAAAACACAATGATATGTCACCTTGTAGTGAAGCTCTCATGGAGGAAGATGCTCTTCATGCCATGAGGAGATTGATGCTCAAATCTACAAATATCAACACATAAAACACACAAGTCTGCTCTTGCAACACAATAGAAAGCCTTGAATCACCTTGAGAATGCCTAGAGTTCACAATGATCATCTAGTGTACAAATGAATGCCTACACATGCTTATATATTCAACTACAAGCACTCCCACCAAGATATTTGAAATTCAAACTTACCGTGTCGGCAAAGGGACCTAATAACGGTCACTAACCAACACCCAGAAATTGAGGCTACCCCAAAATAGGGTAGGACTAGGGCACAGGCACCCAAGTCGTCCCCCCTATTTTGGGTAGGGTACAACTCAAGGGGCCCACCTAGGTCCAATTTGCCATGAAACCCAAGTCTCATTCCATCAGGATGCCAAAATATAAACTAAGATGTCTTAAATGCATACTAAAGACTCGGGAGCTAAATGTTATGAGGGAAAAGCCCCCAAGGGGATATTTTTTGACATTACATTAGCCCCCACTTTAATGTATGTATGAACATGAGGCCCATACATGCATTAAAGTAAGGTCACAAACACAGCAAACACACCAAGCATAGAGAAGACACACCAAGCACATAGAAGACAGTAATAGGCACGCAAAACATGGAGAAGACAATTATAGTCATGCAGAACACGAAGCAGACAATTAATGCATAGAAGACACATTAATGCATGGAACATAGAAATGATATCTTTTTTTTTTCTCATATATATAAAATACAAATGCAAGTATTGGAAAGTAAACAAACCTCCCATAATATAGGATGCACTTCCCTAAGGTGCAGGTCTCAGTATATATGGGGTAACACACACACACAAGACACACAAAACCTCCCAAAATGCAAGCATGCCAAACAAAACAAGCACACCAAAAGACACACACTTGAAGACATAGAGAAAACACGACAGACAAGTGATGGTGTGTTCCCTATTTCTAGGCTCATCACCATCTCAAGAATATTACAGGCACACACCAATGATTGGGCTTCACCACAACAATTACTGAAAATATGCTTAAGGGTTGAGTTAGTCACAGAACTGCTCCCTGCCTTTGTAGAGGACTTTTGAAAATGCAACCCCACCTGCATCACGGAGACGCCTTATAATGAAAATGAAGCATGGCATATCGCCCCACCTGCATTACAGAGATGCCTTACAGTGAAAAGGAGGTATGAGCTCAAAAGTATACAACCCCACCCGTATCATGGAGATGCCTTACAGTGAAAAGGAGGTATACACAATAGATAGATTGATTGATTGCAAACAAACTCAGGATGCAGGAAGTACTCATCATACTAGCCTACACCTAAGGACAAGCACATTGCTAACATCTACAATAGACAACTTACCTTATATATGCCCCCACCTTAAGGTGGTTGATATCAATTATCAATGTCAAGCATGTTAAGGTAGGAAGAAAACACACAAGGGAACACCGACTTCGCAAAGCCCATGCCCCCCGGAGGTGACATGTACTTTATGATTGCCAAATGTTCCAACAAACACATCCCTGCAAGAAACATGTTAGTGTCTACAAGATCATGATAATCAACAACATCAATGCATATGATTTATCACACAAAGAGCTAAGGTTATACAACAAATTTAGAGTTCAAGGATAACCGTAGGTCTATATCATGAAGCTCTCTAAATCAAGTACCACCAAGGCTAGATTCAAAGACAAATAAAGGTGCACAGAGCAACAATATTGTTAAGGTTTGTAAATGCGATAGAAACATCATGAAATTCACTACACGGAAAGCACGAGTGCTTCCACTAGCCAAACGTTGGATAAAATATACAACCCCATCATCATATTAGGAAATAAGTCCATTTTTTTATTGCTCTCAAAAGGGACACTAGGTCCGCATCAGTATAAATGTTTGTCGTCATCCACCTGCTAGATGGAAACACTAGAGGAAGGGAAATAATAAATAAGAGAGGAGAAAACAAGTGTCTTAGGGACAGTCATGTAGGAGGGTGCCCCCAAGTCACCAACCATGATGCTATGTCTGTAAGACACAACACACAACAATGAAATTAGAGAGAGGCAATTTAGAAGAATGATGATACAAATAAGGGGTCACAATAGAGGCAGTCTCCTAGTATCCTGAACCTTACAGGAGAATTCAAGGTCATCCCAGGAGGCCTAAACAACACATAACACATCACGAGGGAAGCACATCACGAGAGAGATAAATGGTTAGAGATACTTACCTGTAGGGTTTTCATGGTAAGTCTTATCATTAAGTAAATCATCATCATCCTCCCACTCCCTAATGTTAGAGGAAGGTTGGATATAAGGTATCATAGCCCAATTCTTGTCTTGCTCATCATGTTGTTTATTGTTAGGATCATGTTTATTTGGTTGAATGTTGGGATCAATATTTTTCTTGTTGAGATGCCAAGTAAGCTCGTCGCCTTCTCTTTCTCCCTTTTGCAAGTTTACGTTGGTATATTTTATGACTTAGTTTTTGTAACATAGGGCTTTGATTTGTTATGGATTTTTATGTTGTAGAGGAAGAAGCACCAAGATCAAAGGACTTTTTGTGAGGTGAATTGTTTTTTTGTTGAAGCTTATTATCTTACTTGTTTTCTATCCTTTTAGTGATGTCCAAATGACTTGAATGTTCAAAAAAAGGAGGGACATTAAATGTCTTCTCTTCCTTAGTGAAATCCAAGGTGTGTGAACAATTAATTAAAGGAAGAAGGTTGGTGGGAGGATCTACAGAGGTAGGAATTTGATTATTATTAAATGAATGCTTATTTTCTACCCATGGAATGTTCTTTGTTAAAGGGAGCTCTTCATTTGCTAATGCTTCATCTTGGCTAGGGAGAGTAGTGGAATTACTAAAGCTATCCCTAGTCTTCTCATTTGAGTATTCAGTTATAGGGGAAGTAGGATAACTTTTGTGATCATTATCAGCATTTTCCTTGCTACTCATAGAGAAGAACTCAGTTAAGTTTTCTAAAATCGTAGGATGTTCACTCATGAGGGTTGAAAATTGGTCAAAATCAAGGTTTTTAATAAATGCATGCAAATATACCATTGAAAAATGACATGAAGGTGCCATTTATTTTGAAAATCATTTTCAACTTTATGCAAAAGCCAAGTGCAAAACTATATGCCAAAATGATCTTAAAATGCTTATTTTTGGTATTTTTTCAAAGCCAATAAATGAAACAAAGGATGTTGTAAGGATTTCAGTCAAGGTCAGAAAGTTATATGTCTAATATCAGTCCAAAAAACCAATATAATCACTCTTAACACACTCTTGATGCAAATCCAAGATAATGCCAAGTCAAAATAATATGAAAATATGTCAAAATAGGCACTTTTTTCACCAAAACTCAATGCAAAAGAGCATAACAAAGGGTGTTGTGAGGAAAATGTTGATGGATAGAAAATAATATCAGTAATAATAGCCACTTGGTTCCAAAATTTCCAACACAACATGGTTTTAGCGCTACTTAAGGTCAAACCCTAGTGAAAATATATCAAAAATAAGTTATTTTTCATGATTTTCCAATTCCAAGACCTAGAAAAAGGGGTGTTGTAAAGAATTTTAGGAGTTAAAGTGAATAATATCAATATATTAGTCACCTAAATCCATAAAACTGATCACAACATGCTTGGAATGCAAACTAGGTCAAACCCTAGGGCCAAAATAGCTGAAATGTGTAGTTTTTCACCAAATTTTCACTACAAGAGCCCGTTACAAGGGTGTTGTGAAGCTTTGTATGAGGGGAAGAAAATGAATACTCTAATAACAGAAAATTAATGCAAAAATTTCCTTCACAACACACCTATAGTGCAAGTTTAGAGAGTTGATAAGGCCAATTTTAGTGAAAATTGTTGTTTTTGAAGCCCTAGGTTTGCGATCTTGGGACAAAATTTTGTGTGAATGCTTTGAAGTCTGATTTATGATGAAATTGACTTAATCTTAGATCTAAAAATGATTTTCAAGCCTTAATATGCAAAATGCCCATGCAAATTTAATGAAAATGCATCAAAATTGCTAGTTTTTTTTTTAATTTTCTATGTAAAAATGCAAATATTTTAAATCTAAATGCAAATTGACACTAGAATGCAAGACTAAAACCAAATGTAAATTTTAATGAGCCTCTAAAATCAATAGAAAAATTTGATAAAAGATTTTTCCTACAAACCCTAGATTTTGGAATTACTTGGTTATATAAAATTTTCAAAATTTCCACAAAGCCCGAGCAATTAAATGATGAAAATGCAAAGAAAAATTTTGAATTTTTGTATTTTTCTGTAGTTAATATCAGATCTAATGCAAAAATCATGAATTAGGAAAATTTAGGAAGAATTGACACAATTTAGTAAGCCCAACAATGCAATTTTTTTGTATTTTTCCAAATTTTCAATTTTTTAAAAAATATTCTCAATGTAATAAATTAAATGCCTATATGAGTGAATGAAATCACACCAAATCTATAGAAAAACACTCAGTAAGTTGCAATTTAAGTTTAAAAACATGGGTTCACCAAAATGTTTAGGGTAAAATTGGATTTGTTGATCTTTTGTTGTTTAGATGTTAAAATCCTCCTTTCACCCAAACATTGAAGGATCTAGGGTCGAGTGGCGAGCACTATCATACCCTAGGTCACTTGAAAATGTAGGGAAACTTGGATTAGGAAATTATTTATCAAATTTTCCTTCTCTTATGTCTAATTAAACATTAAAACCCTAATTATGCAAATACGACAGCAAATTGACAAATAACAGAAAAAGCTCTTGTAGATGGTAGTAAAATGGCAAATCACAAAATACCTATTTTTGAGGTTCTGAGGTGGAACAATCAAGGACTAAGCTACAAGTACCCAAGTCCAAGGTACCTACTTTTTTAGGTAATCTAGACCTCCTTCCGATACTGATCAGCCTTGTAACTTTTGTTTCCTAAAATCTGTCTACAGAGGACACTGTTGTGGGCGCCCTAGTCCTAGAAGTGCTCCTTTGTCCATCTTTTCTTCAGATCCCAAATCCTTGATGCCTGCCAAGCCTTCCTACAACTCCACTTTTTCTGGATGCGACACCTATAAGCTGCAATCACAAGACTTGGTTTGGGGTTGTAGTGTTTAGAGGCTTGCCTCAGTTAAGCCCTAGAGGACACTTAAGTCTTCGAACACCATTGTTAGACAAAAAGGGCATGTGCTTGTGAGGCAGAGGCCAAAAACCAAAGGAATCAATGATAAAAACACAATGATATGTCACCTTGTAGTGAAGCTCTCATGCAGGAAGATGCTCTTCATGCCATGAGGAGATTGATGCTCAAATCTACAAATATTAGCACATAAAACACAAAATAGAAAGCCTTGAATCACCTTGAGAATGCCTAGATTTCACAATGATCATCTAGTTTACAAATGAATGCCTACACATGCTTATATATGCAACTACAAGCACTCCCACCAAGATATTTGAAATTCAAACTTACCGTGTCGGCAAAGGGACCTAATAACAGTCACTAACCGACACCTAGAAATTGAGACTGCCCCAAAATAGGGCAAGACTAGGGCACGGGTGCCCAAGTCCTCCCCCCTATTTTGGGAAGGGTACAACTCAAGGGGTCCACCTAGGTCCAATTTTCCATGAATTCCAGGTCTCATTCCATTGGGATGCCAAAATATGAACTAAGATGTCTTAAATGCATACTATAGACCCGAGAGCTAAACCTTATGAGGGAAAAGCCCCCAAGGGGACATTTTCTGACGTTACAAGATGCTGCAAGGAAAACATTTGATGGAGTACCCAACCCAAATCTTATTTCTTAGAATGCCATTATCGCAAGGTATGTGCAACATGGGTTTGATTGGGATACTCTAGCAATTTTTTTTCAAAGTGCAATAGTTAGTTATCAGAGTAGATGAATTCACCTTTTCTAATGTTCTTGCAGCATGTGAGAGCTTGGTGGCTATGGAATAGGGGAGGGCAATTCGTGCCCACATAGATAAATCTATGTTTAACTCAAATGTGTCTATAGGGAATGCCCTTATTGATGTGTATGAAAAATGTGGACATATATCATTTAATACAAAGTGTTTGATAAAATGCCTAAAAGAGACATGGTCTTATGGAATTTAATGATTGTAGGGTATGTACAAAATAAAGGTTATCAAACAACTACACTGAATACAACAAGAAGGCATTTGACTAGACAAATTCTCATTGGCAAGAATCCTTGGTGCCTATATATGCACAGATTATCTTAATTAAATGGAAAGCAGGTACATGCCTACACAATTCAAACCAAATTGAATTCAAATTTATCCATTGAACTCAAACATTTGACCTACCTTATTACAGAGAGTTTAAAGCAAACATTATATTTACTACAAGAGATGAACAAGCTTTGCAAAGTAACTACTTCAAAGCTTAAAGAATCTAAGAAGAGGGCTCAAGAGATTTCTAAGAATGGATCAAGTTAGCTCATTGAGCTACTATGACATCAGAAAATGTCCCCTTGGGGGCTTTTCCCTGATAAGGTTTAGCTCCCAAGTCTTTAGTGTGCATTAGGACATCTTGCATCATAATTTAACATCCCGATGGAGTGAACCCTAGGTTTTATGGAAAATAGGACTTGGGGGGACCCCTTGAACCTAACCCTACCCAAAATAGGGGGAGGACTTGGGCACCTGCATCCTAGTCCTACCCTATTTTGGTCAGTCCCAAATTTCTAGTGTCAGTTTTGTTATCACCCAGATTTGCACCCTTTGCATGCAGCTGTGAAATCTCATGCAATCTGGAGTAACATGGGAATGATCTTGAAGTGTGGGACCTTGCTAAATGAGATTAGACCTCTGGAGAAGGCCGGCTTCCTCTTTCTAGGCCTAAAGCTTAGAGAAATACATCTAAACCTAGTGCTAATGCTTGCAGGGGAAAAGGGGTAGAAGGAAACTGAAATGAAATGATGAAAGGAACTAAGTGATACACCAGATTTAAAAGTGTTTGGTAGCAACTGAACAGACACAGTACTAATCTCACAACTGGAAGGTCATTACACAGTCTTATATTAATTCTAGAGAGGTCCAGAAAAGCAGACACAGTACTAAAAATAACAAAAGAGAGGCAAAAATACCAGTTTATATTGATTATAGAGGCCCAATAGCCATTACCAAGAATAGCCTAGAAGAACTACCAACACTTTATACATCAGCTTTTCATGTATATATAGCATTTTACATTTTGACCTCAGTCGGTCAAAAATCACTCAGCGAGCTGCATCCAGAAGATATTTCCTAAAGGGACGTCCACCTGCCAGGAGTAATGGCGCAAAAGATCTAGAATAGGGGCAGGTGGGAGATATTTTGGGTCTTCAATGCAAATAGCTGCATCATCGATCTGATCCTCAAAATGGTGGAGGATAACTTAGCATTGAATGCTGACAGCTACTTGCTATATTGGTTGTAATGAATGCCCCCAAAAATCTCCATTTGTCAAAAAAGTGTCACAAAACCTTCTGAAAAGCCTGCCAAATGAAAGTGGGGATGAAAACATACAACTTTGCCTCTTACAGCATGTGAAAATTTGCCAAGACAGAGGAGATACAAGCGGTCAAAGTTTGGTCAATCGCCTGTGTATATCGCATCTGCATTTGTGTGTATATCGCTTTTGTATCTTTAACTGTATCTCGGCATATACAACCTAAAATGCAAGCTGCGGACCTGAAAAATCACCTTTAGCTGCGTTTCATTTTCGTGCCAGGTCTGGCTTGTATCACTTTCCCCTTGAGAAGCCCCTGTCGGAAACTTACGCGGAAGCCGACACATGGCAAGCTCCGCAGCATTCTATGATACATGTGGCGCCTTCCGCGCCCACGCTGAAACTTTCTAGCCGGGCCTCCGCGTGTGACACCTGTCGCAATCCGCGGCATCATCCGCAACAATGGAGCTCTTTACTGGGACCCACCCTGCCTGTGCCAAGCTTTGAAAGAAAAGAAACAACTGCAGAGGCTGACACTTGTCAACCTCCGCGGAAGCGCTAAGGGGCACGTGGTGTCTTCCGCTGCTGCTTTGAAACTTTTAGAAACTTCAGCGGATAGCGACACGTGGCAAGTTTCGCATTGCCATGAGAAACATTGAGGCTCAGCTGGGACTCACGCATATGATGACACATGGCGTCTTTTGCATTACTCTCGAAACATAAACAGGGTCTTGAAACTTGGGCGGAGCCCGCCACTTGGCGCCATCCGCGCTACCTTTGAGAAACATTTTGGGTCTATCAGAAACTTTGGTAGATGTTGCCACTTGGCAGCGTCCGTGGGCCTTTAGTTAATTTTTTTGTGTCTCTCGGGAGCCTCCATGTGGTGCCTTCCACGCACTCCTTGAAACTTAAAGAAACTGCGATGAAACTCTGGTGGAAGCCGACACGTGGTGCTCCTCGCGGCAACATTGAAATTTTTAGAAACTGCGCTCTGTCATTGACACGTGTCGCGATCCACGGTGATCATTTTCAAAAGGCTGATGGAACTTTTTGAGAGCCCACCAAATGCACATTTGAACTGTCAGTTGACTAAAACTTTGACCATGAATAACTTCTTCGTTTGGTCAAATTTCAGGGTGCTATAAAAAGCAAACCTGCCTATTTTTTCTAGCTCTTTACAATGGTAAGGTTTTTAGGCAAGGCTTCTAGGAATTTTGGCACTTTGCTTTATAGGGACCTTTTCAAAGGGATTTTCAAGGAAAATACCATGTTAACTATTTGGCTCTGGACAGGGGGAAATAAGTTTAACAAGTTTATGACCATTATTTGGTCCCTAGGCCAACACGGTAAGTTTGAATTATGAAATTCTTGGTGGGAGTGTTTGTAGTTGCATATAAAAGCATGTTTAGGCATTCATTTTCAAAACTAGGTTGTCAATGTGAACTTTAAGCATTATAAAGGTGATTCAAGGCTTTCATTGTGTTGCAAGAGTAGATTTGTGTTGTCTATGTGTTTGTATTTATACATTTGAGCATCCATCTCTTCATAGAATGAAGAGATTCTTCCTCCCATGAGATCTTCACTACAAGGTGACATCTATTGTGATTATTGAGAATTTATCATTTGGTTTTTGCCTCTACCTCCCAAGGGCACACATTCTCTATCTGACAACGGTGTTTAGAAGACTTAAATGTCTCTCCAGGGCTTAACTGAGGCAAGCCTCTAAACACCACAAGCCCCTCCCAAATTTTTCATGATTGCAGGTTATAGGTTGGAGTTGCAGACAAAGTGAAATTGTAGGAGGGTACAATAGAGTGTCAGAATCATAGATCAGAAAAGAAAATAGCTCTCTGGACTAGGGCGCCCGCTCTTTAGTCCTCAAAGTTCTGCAACAAGAAAATCTCTGGTACAACAGATACAAGTTGCAGACCTTGTTTATAGATCCTGACAAAAACCTAGGCCTTGGACTTGGGTGCCTGCTCCTTAATCCTTGAATTTTTCACCTTTGAACCCCAAAAACAGGTGCACAGTTATTTGTCATTTTACATCTTTCTGTAGCAGTATTTTTTGTTATTCATCTGTTTATTGTTGTATTTGCATAATTAGGCTTTTAAGGTATAATTGAGCATAAGAGAACATAATTGGAAATAAAATCACAAAAATCCAAGCTTCCGTATATCTCAATAGTGACCTAGGGTATGATATTACATTGCAACTCGACCCTAGGTCCTTGAATGTAATTGTTGAAAGGAGGATACACACACAAAACTACCAAAAAAATAAACATCCAAATTTCACTACTTTACATTTTGGTGAACCCGTGTTATTGGACTTGTTTGCACCTTGCTAAGTATTTTACTTCAGATTTGCATTGATTTTCATTCATTAATATAGTCATTCATCTTATTGCATTAGAAAATTTACAAAAAAATTGGAAAATTGGAAAAATTGGAAAAATTAGAAAAAAAAATTGCATGCTAGGGTTTGCATGTTGCATTAATTAAATTCAATTTCATCAAATTTCTGATTTTTGCATTAGATCTGATTTAATTTACAGCAAATTACAAAAATTCATTAGTTTGCATTGCATTTTTATCATAAAATTGCTAGGGTTTTGTTGAAAATTGTGAATTTTGCATATAACCTAGTAATTCCAAAACCTAGGGTTTGTAAGTAAAATCTTGTTTCAGATTTTTCTATTGATTTTAGAGACTCATTCAAATTTTTATTTGTCTTTAGTCTTGCATTTTAGTACAAATTTGCATTTAAATCTCAAAAAATTTGCATTTTTGCATAGAAAATTTCAACAAAAACTAGCATTTTCATTGATTTTTCACTAGATTTGCACTTGCATTTTGCATGTTAGAGCTTATAAATCATTTTCATATCTGAGAACATTTAATTTTAATCATACATCAGATTTCAAAACATTCATATAGCTTTTTTACATCAAGATCTCAAACCTAGGGCTTTAAAAACATCGATTTTCACTAGATTTGGCCTTATCGACTCTCTAAATTTGCACCATAGGTGTGTTGTTAAAAGTATTTTTGCACTAATTGGTTTTTATCAGGGTAATTATTTTCTTCCGCTCCTAAAAATCTTCACAACACCCTTTTATTTGGCTCTTGTATTGACAATTTGATGAAAATTTGCAATTTTTGCTATTTTTGCCCTAGGGTTTGGCATAGTTTGCACTCCAAGCGTGTTGTGACAAATTTTATGGATTGAGATAAATGATATCATTTATATTATTTTCTAAAACTCCTAAAATTATTTACAACACCTCTTTTGCTAGGTCTTGGAGTTGAAAAATCGTGAAAAATAGCCGATTTTGCTATATTATCACTAGGATTTGGTCTTGAGTGGCACTATAAGTGTGTTAGGACAGATATTTTGGCATTAATTGGCTATTATTACTGATATAATTTTCTTTCCATCATAATTTTCCTCACAATACCCTTTGTCATGCTCTTTTACATTGAGATTTGGTGAAAAAATTGCATATTTTAGCATATTTTGACTTGTCGTCATCCTAGATTTGCATCACAATTGTGTTGTAAATGGTTTTATTGATTTATTGGACTGAAAATAGATATATTATTTTCTTCCCCTAATCAAAATCTTTACAACACCTTTTCTTTCATATATTCGCATTGAAAAAAAACAAAAAATCAAGCATTTTAGGTCATTTTTGCATATAGTTTTGCACTTGTCTTTTGCATCAAATTTGAAAAAAAATTAAAATCTGATTTTACATCTCATTATGGCATCTTAATTTTATTCATCTCTGAAATCTTTGCATTAGTATATCCTAGATTTTGAAAATTTCTCTAATTTCACTAATGAGAATCCTCATGTTCTAGAGCACATAGCTTATGCAAGTGGTATTGATGCTTCTATATGTTCTACATATGAGCTGCAATTAATTTGTTATACACATGATTTTAATAGCTTCACACTATTCATAGAAGCATATCCTTTGATATTAGAAGATTTAACCAAACCCATCTCTAGGAATACTCATGAGAAAGATGAGAGTGAAAAGCCTTTTTCTGCTACAAAGTATGATGATGATGATGATGTACCTTCCTCTCATCCCAATACTCTCCTTGGCCAAGATGTAGTATTAGTGGATGAGAAAAGATCTTTCACATTAAATCCTCTAGGGATGGATGTTGTGTGCAATCAAGAGGGAAACAATATCAATTCAATATGTATTAATAGATTTTGTAGCAACATCCCTAAGATGATTGTCCAAGCGGTGCCTAGTGCACCCTCTTGCTTAAAGACAATGATTATGGTTCAAGGTAAACCTCCCTATGACATGTTCAACTATGTAAAGAAAATTACTCAAAGAAATCATGATGTTCAAAATATAATTGCTCATACATACAACACCTGTAACAATAAGCAAAGTAAGCAAGCACTGCATGTGCCTGTCTCTCTTCCATGTTCTCAACCTATCCTCCCTCCACCACCTCATCTAACTCATAAAAGTGGTCAAGAGTATGATCTTTTTAAACAGCTTTGTGCCACTCCAGCTAAGATCTCTCTTTGGGATTTAATACAAACATCGCCTACATACCATGGAATGCTCCAAGAAGCTTTACAAAAGGTGATTATCTTGCCTACTGTTAAGCCAAACGATGTAGCGGCTCTATTAGATTACATGCATGTGACAAAAATGGATATAGTCTTTCAACCACATGAATTACCATCAATTGAAGTTCCAAATCAATATGATCCTCTTGTAATCTTTGTCACAATAAACAAAACATTAGTTAAGAGAGTTATGATTGATAATGGATCAACTCTTGATGTTTGTGGCATTGACTTATTGCATAAGATTAAAGTTGATACATCTGCCATCAAGCCAGAAACATTAAGTATCCATGGTTTTGACAATGTTGGATGATAATCCGTGGGATCTGTGATTGTGCATACCCTGGTTCATGTCATGCCTTGTTCTTTATCTCACAACATGATTCTTGGTAGACCTTGGATTCATGCATTAGGGGTAGTCCCTTCCACCCTGCATTGTTCAATTAAATTCATATTCAAAGATAAGCTACACACTTTTCATACCAATCCTTAACCAGATAGATATTTACATATTGAAACGCAAAAACCAGTTTACAATCACATGAGCTTAAACAATTTGCAAACTGATTAATCAATACCTCTAGCCACAAATGATGTTGTGAAGGAATCTAAACCATTGAATGCACTTTCTAGTGATGATTGGGGTTCATTAGATTTTAATCCTTGTGGTATAGGGGATTATTAACTTAATAACCTTGACACATCAAAAATAGCATCGATCTCATCTAAGCAATCATTTGAAGCATATGAGAAAAATAAACTCTCCTTGGTTGAAAATAAAGACAATACTCTCACTTATAATACAAATTATGATACCTACAAGGCTTCACCTTCTTCTAAGGAACTGGACTCTATATAGTCATGGATTTCAAATTTTGTACACACATAACAACTATATAGGTAAAGGATGTGATATAAATCAACAAGGAATTTGAGTACCTATAGAATCTACTTCAACACATAACTTAAGCGGCATTGGATATAATCTTTTTAAAGAAAAGAAAGCCTCTCGTCATCCTAAACTTAATGTTAATACAATATCAAAACAACATGAGAGATATCCTAGATATATATGTTCTTAGCGATGGTACCCTAATAGGTAAGTATCTCTAATCCTTTATCTCTCTCATGATGTGCTTCCCCCGTGATGTGTTCTGTGTTGTTTAGGCCTCTTGGGATGACCCCTGATTCTCTTGTAAGGTCCAAGATACCAGGAGACTACCTCTGTTGTGACCTTCTTCTATTTGTATCATCATTCTTCTATATTGCCTCTCTCTAATTTCATTGTTGTGTGTTGTGTCTTATGGACATAACATTGCGGTTGGTGAATTGGGGGCACCCTCCTGCATGCCTATCCCTAAGACACTTGTTTCTCCTCTCTTATTCATTGTTTCCCTTCCTCTAGTGTTTCTATCTAGTGGGTGGATGACAAAAAACATTTACACTGATGCAGACCTAGCATCCCTTTAGAGAGCAATTAAATATTAGACTTAGTTCCTAATATTGTTAGCTATCGTTGCACCAAAAGATTGAACTGTTAATGCCCGATACAACCACTTGACTTAACAAGCACAGGAGGTGGTTAAGCCCTTGTCGCAAACCACCGCAGCGTAACGCTGAACAAGGAGACCAAGGGTCACACCTTGCAACAATCCCCCTCAGTGCAAGCATGGGGTTTGAACCCGTGACCTCGGCTCTGATACCAATTGTTAGCTACCGTTGCACCAAAAGATTGACCTGTTAATGCCCAATACAACCACTTGACTTAACAAGCACGGGAGGCGGTTAAGCCCTTGTCACAAACCACCGCAGAAAATGCTGAACAAGGAGACCAAGGGTCACACCTTGCAATAAATATGATGATGGGGTTGTACTAAACTATCTGATGCTAGGCTAGTAGAAGCACTCATGCTTTTTGTGTAGTGATTTTAATGATGTTCTATCTCATTTACAAAACTTAACAATACTACTTTGTGCACTTTGTTTGTCTTTGAATCTAGCCTTGGTGGTACTCGATTCAGAGATCTTTGTGATATAGCCCCACAGTTATCCTCAAAATTTGAATTCATAGTATAACCTTGGCTCTTTGTGTGGTTAATCATATGCATTGATGTTGTTGTTTATCATGATTATGTAGACACTAACATGTTTCTTGCAGGGATGTGTTTGTGGGAACATTTGGAGATTGTAAAGTACATGTCACCTCCGAGGGGCATGGGCTTTGCAAAAGTCTGTGTTCCCTTGTGTGTTTTCTTCCTACCTTAATGTGCTTAATATCGATGCATGATATCAACCACCTTAAGGTGGGGGCATATATAAGGTAAGATGTCTATTGTAGATGTTAGCAATGTGCTTGTCCTCAGGTGCAGTTTAAAGACTTGTGCGATGAGTACATATTGCACTCTAAGTTTGTTTGCAACCAATCAATTAATAAGTCATTTAAGCCCTCTGCAGAGGCGGGATATCATGTATATCCTTTTTATCTTAAGTCCTCTGTGGAGGCGAGGATGGTGTATTTCTTGGAGCAAATTACACATCCTATCATTTTCAAAAAGTCCTCATTAGGAGGCGGGGAGTAGTTATGTGACTAACTCAACCCTTAAGCATGTCTTTGGCAATTGTTGTGGCGAAGCCCAATCATTGGTGTGTACCTGTAATGTGCCTGAGATGGTGTTGAACCTAGAAATAGGGACACTCCATCGCTTGTCTGTCGTGTTTTCTCTGTGTTTGCAAAGTGTGTGTATTTGGCATGCTTGCTTTGTGTGGCATGTCTATTGCCCCATATGTAGTTTAAAGACCTGTACAATGAGTACATCCTACATTTTGGGAGCCTTTGCGTGTATTGTGTGTGTGTTGCCCCATATATGTAGTTTAAAGACCTGTGCGATGAATACATCCTGCATTATGGGAGGTTTGTTTACTTTCCTGTACTTGCATTTATATTTCATATATATGAGAAAAAGAAAAGAAAAGAAATTATTCCTGTCTTCTATGCATTAATGTGTCTTCTATGCATTTACTGTATTCTCTGTGCTCTGCATGACTGTAACTATCTTCTCTGTGTTTTGCATGCTTGTCATTGTCTTCAATGTGTCTGGCATGTCTTCTCTGTGCTTGTTGTGTTTGTTTTGTTTGTTGACTATACTTTAATGCATGTACTGGCCTTGTGTTTATACATACATTAAAGTGGAGGCTAAATGTAACGTCAAAAAATGTCCCCTTGGGGGCTTTTCCCTCATAAGGTTTAGCTCCCAGGTCTTTAGTGTGCATTTAGGACATCTTGCATCATAATTTAACATCCTGATGGAATGAACCCTGGGTTTTATGGTAAATAGGACCTAGGGGGACCCCTCAAACCTAACCCTGCCCAAAATAGGGGAGAACTTGGGCACCTGTGCCCTAGTCCTGCCCTATTTTGGGTCAGTCCCAAATTTCTAGTGTCGATTTATGACCGTTATTTGGTCCGTAGGCCGACACGGTAAGTTTGAATTACGAAATTCTTGGTAGGAGTGTTTGTAGTTGTATATAAAAGCATGTTTAGGCATTTATTTGCAAAACTAGATTGTCATTGTGAACTTTATGCATTCTAAAGGTGATTCAAGGCTTTCATTATGTTGCAAGAGCAGATTTGTGTTGTCTATGTAATTGTTTTTGTAGATTTGAGCATCCATCTCCTCATGGAATGAAGAAATTCTTCCTCCCATGAGATCTTCACTACAAGGTGACATCTATTTTGATTATTGAGCATTTATCATTTGGTTTTTACCTCTGCCTCCCAAGGGCATGCACTCTCTATCTGACAACGATGTTCGAAAGACTTAAATGTCTCTCCAAGGCTTGACTGAGGCAAGCCTCTAAACACCACAACCCCCTCCCAAAGTTTTCATGATTGTAGGTTACAGGTAGGAGTTGCAGACAAAGTGAAGTTGTAGGAGGGTACAACAAAGTGTCAGAATCACAGATCAGAAAAGAAAATAGCTCCCTGGACTAGGGTGCCCTCTCTTTAGTCCTCAAAGATCCACAATGGGAAAATCTCTAGTACAGTAGATACAGGTTGCATACCTTGTTTGTAGATCCCAACAAAAACCTAGGCCTTGGACTTGGGCATCCGCTCCTTAGTCCCTGACTTTTCTACCTCCAAACCCTGAAAATAGGTGCACAATTATTTGTCATTTTACATCTTTCTATAGCAGTATTTTCTATTATTCATTTGTTTACTATCATATTTGCATAATTAGGGTTTTAAGGTATAATTGAGCATAAGAGAACATAATTGGCAATCAAATCACAAAAATCCAAGCTTCCCTACATCTCAATAGTGACCTAGGGTATGATAGTATATTGCAACTCGACCCTAGGTCCTTGAATGTAATTAGTGAAAGGAGGATACACACACAAAACCACCAAAAAACCAAACATCCAAATTTCACTAATTTACAATTGCAATATGCATATGAGGAGGCTTCAAAGGAAAGGGAAATGACATAGAAATCCTAGTTTGAAGTTATGGAAAGACAACATTTGATGAATGTGGTTGCCTTAATTTTGACTACCCAAGACCTTTAGAGGGTTAAGCAATAGTTGAGATTAGCCATGGATTTGAGGACCCTAACCATTGGTCAGGTTGAGCAAGCCAATATTAACATCAATAGCTTGGAGCTTGAGATTTCTAATTTTAGAATCCATGAGCCAAATTTGTTTGATACACATGCTCATTTGGAGAATCCGAGATCCAAATTGAAAGAATAAAAAGCTTTTGAGGCTAGATCTTTCATGGAAACTCACAATGCTTGGCTTAGATTGGAGGAAGCTAGGATGAAGATGAATATTGGTAAAGTAGATGAAAATAAAAACTTGATAGCCAAATTCATAATATTACTTCAAACTATTATTCACAACTAAGAAATATATAATTACAAGACTTCATACAAAAATTAGACACATATTTCATCATCAGATCCAAATATCCACTTTTAATATAATATTTTCATCTATATTTCATCATCCAATCGATTTTAATATGAGATTTCAACACATATTTCACTATTGAATCAAAAAATAAAACGAAAGGCAAGGAATGATGGGGCACTACCCAAGATTTTTAGCTCATAAACATAAAACCAAAAAAGTAAAGAAATATAGTGCTTATGTCATACCAGGTTGGTCCTCATGGATGCCTTGAGCTCACTGCACTTCACACCGTTTAACAATGAAACACATAAATATTAGAAGATCAAAACATATTTATGTTGAAGTAATCAACTTCCAGGATCAAATCTACAAAACCAAATAACCTTCTATACAAGAGAGACAAGAAAAAAGAATGCTATACTATCAAAATAATGATACAAGAATACATGATTCAATAGTGTACAATAAAGGCCTTGGTTATAAAGACCAAGGTGAGACACAAGACAACATAGGATTAGGACAAGTGTCATAATCCTATGACATGTGACAACTAGAGGATAACATGACAACTATAGGATAAGATCACATGACAACTAGAAATACCTAAAAGGCTTATCCTAAGTCCCCTAAGTCAACATAGCATGTGAACATCTGTGAATAGGTTCTAACTAAGAACTAGTTGGATAATGTACCCTATTCACACTATAAAGGCAAATCGGATAGGTAATACCCTCGTTCACACCAACACCCGCCTTCAGTGAAACTTAAGGTGTAACAAACAAATGCAAAAATGCAAAGATGGGTCCCAAAAATAACGTCTGATGAGGTACCCATGTACAAACAAATCTCTCATAAGTGGAGAAAAGGAGAAAACATCATGTGAAAAACTCCTCTCCAAAAGAGAGAAAACATGCAAAGAAAAAAGGCATGAAAAGGTGAAGGAAGGAGGACTCAAGAAGACCGAGGCCCAAGGACAACTTCCTTCACCCCAAGAATTGATGGTAAATGAAGATAATGAGGTAATTCCAAAGGTTTAGTGAATATGTCCCCAACCTGCTCCTAAGTAGGAAAATACTCCAAGCTGAGAACACCATCTTGGATGAGCTGTCTGATGAAGTGAATGTGGATCTTGATGTGCTTAGTATGATGATTCTCCACGAGGTTGCAAGAAATCTAAGTGGAACTATGATTATCACACCAAAGAGTAGTGGGATGATCAGGAGGAAATCCAAAATCAATCATCAACTATCAAAGCCAAAGAACCTCCTGGCTAGCCAAAACTGCACCTCTATACTTAGTGTCTATCAATGATAATGCAATAGATGTCTGCTTCTTGTAAGACCATGCAATTGGGCCATAACCAAGGAAGAAAACAAAGCCAGAAGTGGACTTCCAATCATCAACATCACTAGCCCAATCTGATTTAGTGAAGCCCACAATCTGAGAAGCTCCTAATGTGTAATGAATGCCAAAGTGTGATGTGCCTTGAATATACCTCAAGAGACATTTGGCTTCCTTCCAATGACTCTCATGTGGCTCCTGAGAGGAACAAGAGGCAAGTCCAACTACAAAGGAAATATCAGGATGACTATTTGTCAAGTACAAAAGGCTGCCAACCAACTACTTATATAAGGTAGCATCAACTGTAGGAGTAGTGCAACTAGTAGATAGTACAACACCTAACTAAATGGTGTAGGGGCAAGCTTGCAACTAGCCATGCCAAATCTCTGAAGCAAATCAAGAGCATACTTCTACTAAAAAATGAAGATTCCCTCAGAAGTATGGCGAACCTGAAGACCAAGGAAGTAGTGTAGAAGACCAAGATATGTCATATCAAAGAACTCTATCCATGCTTGATGAATACTTTGGATCATGGAAGTAGAACTGGCTATGAGAATCAAATCATCCACATAAAGCACAAGAATCGAAAGATCATCTCCATGTAGATCTGAGTGTAAAGGGTAGGATCAGAATGACAATGTGAAGCCAAAAGAAAGCAAGAAACTATCCATCTTCTCATACCAAGCTTGAGAGGCTTGTTTGAGACCATACAATGAACAAAGAAGGCTGTAAACAAGTGAAGAGTCTTGCACAAAACCTAGAGGTTGCTCCATGTAGATCTCCTCATGAAGATCACCATGCAAGAAGACACTCTTCACATCCATCTGATACACTAACCATCCCTGAGATGTAACAAGAGAAAGTACAAGACAAATGGAATCCATATTGGCGAGAGGAGCAAAGGTCTCAGAATAATCAATACCCTCAACCTGAGAAAACCCCTTAGCAACAAGACAAGCCTTGTACTTATCTATAGAACCATCAGCTACATATTTAGTGCAGTACACCCACTTGCAGTGAACCAACTTTCTTTCATTAGGAAGAGGAACAAGATCCCAAGTATGATTCTTCATCAAAGAAGAATACTCCTCAGCCATCGCATTGTCCCACTCTAGAATACCTGTAGCATCTAAAAACTTTTGAGGATCTAATGAAATGGCATGACTCAAAAGACTAACACCTGTTGTCTTTGAATGAGTGCAACGAGTATCTGTGGGATCACCAACAAGAGAACCAACATCCTCAAGAGTAGTACAGGCCCATTGGGGCAAAAGGGGTGCACGAGTAGGTGGAGGAGTAGGACCATCATCTATATCATCCTGAAAAAGAAAAATATCCTCAAGTGATGATGAATAAGGTGGAGTATGTAGTAAGGAAGAATAAGTGGAGGAGGAATCCACCTGTGTGAAGGACTCATCAAAATGTACATCTCTGTGAAAGTAGACATCCTGAGTGATAGGACCAAACAACGTGTAAGCCTTCACATCCTCACAATAGCCAACAAAAATCAAAGGTTGACTCTTCTTTTCCATTTCTTTACACTGACCATCTAGAATGAATTGCCAAGCCTCACTATCGGATACTCTGAAGAAGGATACATCAGGCTTGACAAGGGACCAAGCCTCATCAGGAGTCATATGTTGCACTGCCTTGTGAGCCATACAATTCTAAATATAGTTGGCACAATTGATTACTTCAGCCCAAAAGGTAGGATCCATAGACCTAGACTAAATCATATAATTTTCCATCTCTCATAAAGTCCTAATCTTTGTCTTGGCCACACCATTCTACTGAGGAGTGTAAGGAATTGAAAATTGATGTTGAATTCCATGCTCACTGTTGAAATCCTAAAAAGCCTGATTCACATATTCCCCCCATTATCTGTGTGTATTCATCAAAGAGAAAGACTTGACTGCTTCTCCACAAATGCCTTGTCAGTCCTGAATGTATCAAAAACATCACTCTTGTACTTAAAAAAGTACACCCATGTGCATCGTGAAAAGTCATAAATGAAAGTGAGCACATACTTAGCCCCTAAAAATGAAGGAGTTGGAAAGGACATGAGATCACTATGAACCAACTCCAAGGGTGTTGAAGCTTGAGTAGCCTTACCCTTAGGAAAGGGATCCTAATGATGTTTGCCAAGTACACAACCTAGATAAACTCCCTCTCTATAAGGAATCTCAGGTAGAACAACAACCAAATTATGTGTACTTAACTACTAAAGATATCTATAACTCGGATGTCCAAATCTCTCATGCCAAAGCTTGCTCAAGGCATCAACATGTGCTATTTAAGAGATGATCCCGATGAAGACTCAAATCCATCAAATCTATATATTCGAGATGCATGATCCACTCTCACTGTAGCAACAACTATTTCAGAATCTTGTAGCTATCTAATAACCACATTGTGAGGAGAAAAATCAACTATCTTCCCATCCCTAGAATGACAAATCTAATATAGAAAGAAGAATTGCAAAGATCTTAGGAACAAAAAGAACATCCTCAATGCAACCATCTTGCAAATGAACGGTGCCTATCCCCATAACTGAAATCTATGAAGAGTTTCACACTACAATATGAGAAGTGCTAGTATCAAAAAGAGTCTCAAGTAGATCAAGTGAATTGGTCATATGATGTGATGCACCTGAATCAAGTATCCAACTATCTGAAGATGCAACCAAACCATGTGCTGAAAGAGCATGTCATTTTCCTATAGAGGAGGGCTTGGGGATAGAAATTTTGTGCTTCTTCATAGCTTCCTCCAAAGCTTGTATGGCCAAAAAGGGAGCCGATTGGAGTGGCTCTGGCCAGAATCAAAGTATCGAGCACTAAACAAATTTAGATGGAGATGCCAAGAAAGAACTGGTGTAGAGGGCCGGTAAATTCACAAAAATAATGGCTAAAAAGAAAACTAGATGAGTTGACAGAGCTAGATCTCGACCTATAAATAGGGACTTGGTGACCCTCAAACACCAAAAAAACATGAGCCAAATCTGAGCACCAGGATGTAAATGAATGAAGCTTGATCAAGAAGGTCGAGCCAAGAAGGTCATGAACACCAAGAAGAGGGGCATAGGGCCATTGAGGTAGAATCTTCAAAGAGGTCCAAACAAAATGAAGGTTGATTTGCTAGAGCAAACAAGACTAGATCGTGGCCAGGGGGCTAATGGTGGATCTAAGGACGATTGATGTTGAATAAAACTATTAAACCCTGAAAGTGAGTTGGGCCAATAATAGGGTTGAATCCTTGGTGAAAAGGAGTCGTATCTGAGCCAAAATTGAAGTCTTAGTGCTGGAAATGGGTTACAGAGGCCCAAATTGGTCCAAATCTTGTTCAAATAGACCAAAATTTTGGGAACCAAAAATCTAGGACAGTGTCTTGAAATGGGAGAAGCTGTCCCAAAAGCAAATTGGTTGTCCCGAAATGGGTCAGAGTGTCCTGGAACAAGACAAATAGTCCCAAAAACTAGATCTGGCCTACAAAACTTTCAAATGGAGTAAGAAACTTGCAAGGGACAAATGACACTGCTAAAAAAAATTGCCTTTTTGATAAAAATTTTTTTGCTAAAATGCAAACAAAAGCCCAAAAAATCCAAAAAAATACCTATGTTCAAAATTGAGTTTTGGATAGTCGATCTTTATAGATTTGGGCATTCTAGACTCAATGGTGAGCTTCGTTTTGAGTTAGGATGTACCAGCAAAAAGTTGACTGCATGATCTCCCAAGAAAATTAAGAAGGGGCTTGTACGATCAAAGCTCTGATACCATGTTGAAGCAATCAACTACCAGGATCAAATCTACAAAACCAAATAACCTTCTACACAAGGGAGATAAGCAAAAAGAATGCTATATTGCCAAAATAATGATACAAGAATACATGATTCAATAGTGTGCAATAGAGGCCTTGGTTATAAAAATCAAGGTGAAACACAAGACAACATAGGATTAGGACAAGTGTCATAATCCTATGACATGTGACAACTAGAGGATAAGATGACAACTATAGGATAAGATCACATGACAACTAGAAACATCTAGAAGGCTTATCCTAAGTCCCTTAAGTCAACTTAACATGTGAACATGTGTGAATAGGTTCTAACTAGGAACTAGTTAGATAATGTACCATGTTCACACTATAAAGGTAAATCGGATAGGTAATACCCCTATCCACACCAACAATTTAATTACTACAAAAATTGCAAAGAACTCTAATTGATTTATTTCATGTCGTTGCAAAAATATTTTCCCTAATTATCACAGTTGCCTGTGGTTGAATGTTGTGTTGCTTCCGTTCCACTATTTAGGTTTGGGTGTTGGAATGGTTGATGAAGGTGCAGAGGAATGATTGATAAATCTTATATTTGAATCTTTTGAACTTGAGAGTTTTAATTCCATTGATCTAGACATTAAAGAATATTTCAAAGGGCATCCTAAAGATAGCACGTGCTTGTAGCTGCCCAGTCTAGCTGCCCTGCTTTAAAAATAAATTGTCAATACTATTTCAAGAAACTCATCAATGCCTTCACTAGTCTTAAACCGCTAGAAATAGGTTGTCAGAAGTAACCACTCACTACACTATCCCTTTATTTTGTATTCAATGTATTTATGTAAAGAAAATGACCACATTACAAAATAACAAAAAATTTTAACTAATTTTTTTTTTTAAAAATATTTTTTTTTAACTAGCAAATGAGTGCACATATAATGACCTAATAAGTGCATATATAATGACCTATCAACCAAATTAGAGTGTGAATGATCGAACTAACTATATTAGTCTCTTTTTGAACATTTGTTTTTTCCCTCTTGACTATAGGATCGGCAGCAGCTTTAAGACAGAAAGAGTGGTCAAAATCGAAGAAATTTGGTTCATCGAACCGATCATGAAAGTGAAATAATTGGAAATATTCAATGTCCAATTGAGTGTTTTAAGAAATAAATCTGATTTTTTGTGAAGCTCTTTCTTTAATTCAAGCTATTACCTCGTGTACGTCTCTGGATTAAATGGGCAGACAGTTGTTAGTTGTCTCTCTGCTGGTGTTGGTAATGTTGATGATAATGTTTCTATCGGAATCTCGTCTCTTTGGTAAGTTCGCAACGTTGTTTACCCATTAATTTCCGTTATGCTAACGTGTATTAACATATTCATAATCATGTCCATACAGATGAGGGAGATACGCACCAAAAATACAAATGGTCACAGGTACAAAAGTATTTCCATATCAGAATTAGTGCAGACAGAAGAATATATTAGAGCAGAGAAACTATTTTTCTGATATATTGTGTCGACCATGGAGCAGGTGAATGAAAGGAAGCTACGAGTACCGGAAACAGATTACTGTGCCCCTCCACCATTCGAAGGATGTGATAATACTAGTAGACCAGCTACCAGTCCCCCAGGTCAGCTCACTTGAGAAGACACAATCCCTTCCTCCTTCCTCCTCTTCCCTCCCTCCTTTCCCCCCTTTCCTCTCCTCTCTTTCCTTCCCTTCCCTCCCTCTCTCATCCCCTCCCCCCCATGTGTCATGTGGTGTGTGGATGAACATGTCACTCTTAAAGTAGTCAGCGTATTTATGTTCTCCGGGGGCTTTGCAGTATCTGATGTAAATATGTAAATAAGGTACTGTTTTTCTCTGTTATTCTTAAATATCATCCACTTCAACAGTCAAAAGTTAATTTTACCCAATAAAAATAAGACAAATATTTACAACTTTTTGTTGTGGATGATGTGTAAAATTGTTATTGATTGTTTAACCATTGAAGTGGATGATATTTAAGTGGAGGTGATGGGTAATTTTTATTAATAAAAATAAGATTATTGTTTATTGTTTTTGGTGTAGATGAATTGTAAAATTGGTATTGTGTTTAGGGATGGTGCAAGAGAATTTGATATTTATATTTGATCTCTTTTTCTAAAAACATAGTTGAGAGTTGAACTTGCTACATGTGTAGATGAATTGTAAAATTGTTATTGTGTTTAGGGAGGGTGCGAGAGAATTCGATATTTACATTTAATCTCTTTTTCTAAAACATAGTGAAAGTTACATTCACAAAGTTTATGCTGCTACATTAAATGTCTCCAGAGCAATCTTTCTCACTTGTTTAAATGTAAATATTATTCAAACATGTAATATGTTTAGCTTTGTGTAAGTTGAACTGGGCACATGCCCTTTACATTCACAAAGTTTATGCTGCTACAATAAATGTCTCCGGAGCAATCTTCCTCACTTGTTTAAATATAAATATTATTCAAATATGTACTATGTTTAGCTTTGTGTAAGTTGAACCTAGCACATTCCCTTTACATTCACAAAGTTTATGTTGCTACACTATATGTCTCAAGAGCAATCTTCCTCACTTGTTTAAATATAAATATTATTCAAATATGTACTATGTTTAGTTTTGTGTAAGTTGAACTGGGCACATGCCCTTTACATTCACAAAGTTTATGTTGCTACACTAAATGTCTCAAGAGCAATCTTCCACACTTGTTTAAATGTAAATATTATTCAAATATCTGCTATGTTTAGCTTTTTAACAAAAGTAAACAATATCTTGTTTATTGTAATTAATATTATTGTAATTTTTGACTCTTGCATTATGTATATACTTATAAAAATAAAATATTTTACACATAAAATTCAGATGCAAATTAACAAGCACGAATTGATTTACATGAATTAGAGCTAGGTTGATTAATGAACATTAATAAACATGGTAATTAAATGGGGTGATTAAAGTACTTAGTTTTAGGAACAACCATGAATAATTTGTGGTGGTTCATGCTAAAATCATTCATTATGACACAAATAATTATTTTTCTTGGTATGCTCATTGTCTTAGACTCTATGTAAATAAAAAAAACAATATGGTTCAATCTTAAGCACTATGGGTTAGATCCTAATTACCCATAAATTAATCTTTGATGCATTGATTTGAACTGTTAAAATGAACATTGTTGAATCTCACTAGTTCTAATTTTTTATAGCCAAATAATATGTAAGGACTATGGTATATATAGACACTAACTTGGAATCTACAGCATTGCTAAGGTCAAGTTCTCTTAGGTCAAACCCTTGGATTGACCATCTTCATAGCTCTAATCGAAGAGTTAAAGATAACATAAACAAGGATGTAAATGGCCTATATGTAAATGATGCAAATTTTGATTATTTTGTGCCTTTAGAAATTGAAGTGTACTCTAGATGTTATGTTTATTTCCAAACTCCAAGATATAAATTAATGGCACATTGAATGTGTTTAAATACAAAGAAATAACAACATGTCACAAAAAAATACCAATTCAACTCACAATAGCTAGTGAAAATGGGTTATCAGAGGTCAATTCTTCTCCTTTGTCAGATTTCAAACACTTGATTTTTATATTTAATCCATCTTCAACCATTGTCTTGAAAGCTTTAAATGCATCTAGAGCTTCTGATCTTTCTTTAAGAAAACTAACCCAGGTCATTCTAGAATAATCATCAATAAAGAAAATAAAATACCTGTCATCATGGAAAATCCAGACTTTTGTGGGACTGCAAAGGCTTGCATGAACCAATTCTAACAGTTCAGTTGAAGATTTTTCTTCACCCTGTAAACTTCCTCTTGCTTGCATTTTAACTTGACACTTCTTGCAGATGATGTTATAAGAGTGTATAATCTCTAGCAAATCTTTCACAACTTGAGCTGAGCTTATCCTTACTAGATCATCAAGATTGATATGACATAATTTCCTATGCCAGATCCAAATATTATTGTCCTAAGTCATGGAGCAGATAATGTCACTTTCTCTAAGCTGATAAAGATTTCCTTCTTTTCTCTTCCCACCAGCTATTATAGCCCCAGCTTTTTTCTAATTTCAAAAGTATCATCCTAAAAAATGAGACTGTATCCTTCTCTGCACAACTGTCCAACACTCAAGAGATTTTGCTTTAAGCTTTCAACATAAAGAGCATCATTAGTATGTTTCTTTCCATCAAGACTGATTGATCCTTTTCCATATATTTTACAAGTACAACCATCTCCAAATCTAACTAATCCTACATCATACTTTTTAAAATCAATGAACTTAATTTTGTCGTGTAATGTCCCTTTGTCACAAATCAAAATTGCTCTACCTTGTTCACAAATTTCAACTTACAAAAAGCGCATTAGTACACTAAACCCTCTTTGATTTTCAATTATTTGCAAAGATGTAAGAAGTATTCAAATCATATAGTAACATTGCTCTTATAATCTTATGATTAATAGCAAATATACATTTCACAAATCTTTTATCAACAATCTTATAATCACTACACATTTCTATTACTAATCTTATAATCATTATCATTATATATATTTCACATGTTCCCTCTTAAGTTCACTATCAATATATCTTTCATATTCTCTATCATTAAAATGCCATGATCTCTATCAATATGCATTTCCATTCTCTATCACTTTCCCATGTATTAATCATTAGCTTCATATGAGAGAGGTGAGATGACACTTACCACAATCCATCATGGGTCCCCTATCTCTATCCTTAGACTCGAGGGGTGGATACTCACCAACTGTAGTCAAGGCCTCTATGATATTCCTTGGTACGAGGGGTGACTTTTTCACCAACTAGAACCAAGGCCACTATATAATAATCCTTTGGCACGAGGGGTGAACTTTTCACCAACTGGAGCCAAAGGCCACTTCCACTTGTCCAAGGGGTACCTTTTGTACCAACTGAGACAAGGGCCTCTATATACCCATGGATGGCCTCTTAGGCATCCCATGCTCACTTTTCCCATATGAGGCTAATGTATGGCACAAGATATTATTTCACTGTTATGGCTAGTTTCATATGATTTGCAGCACTTTCCTTGTAAGACATTTATTCATCTATGATCACATGCCATTGAATGAGACTTCAAATAATTTATAAAACAATATAGAAATGATGAATGTAAGACATACCTTGTAGTGACGTCTATAAGCTTGTAGAAGAAAAATAAGTGATTCAGCTTGCAGTAATGATATAATGATTATCTTCTACTATTCAGTGTCCAGATTATAGTAAGGGATGAATATATAACAGCTAATGCCTCTTATGTAAAAATGATATACTTCTGTTGGCTTATACTTGATAATGATTTTGATATTTAAGGAGGCAATGATATCTGCCCTCTTATGTATCAATATATTATATCTGTTGTTCGATTATTAATGTTCTTGGCTTACTTGATGCTTCAATCTTATCATGTGATGAAGATATATTGTTGTTCGATTGCTTATGTCTCTTGATTGATATCTAATGAAGAATGACGGTTGTTCGATGATGGTAGAAGAGAAAATGCATGTTTGATCAATGCCTTTTTGGAGCGATAGTAAGGGTCTTTAATATTAGTGAATCGCTACCTTTTTCCAAAGGTTGTGTCTCCTTGTTTTCACTATACCCGTCGCTTTATATTAGTTATACTTTTGTTTATATTTTTATCTCTTTTAAATATGGATCGGTGCTTCCTAAGAGGCCCGATCATATATAGGATTCATCCTATGCCAAAATTTACAATAATATATACATTGATACTTATCATAATAATATTTAATTATTAACCTTTATATTTATGTTGACAATTATTATTTATATTATAATAATAATTATAATATTTACTATTTATATTTATTTATATATTTATTATTATTATTATATAAATATATTATATTGTAATTATAATAATAATATCAATATCAATAATATTATTGTTGTATTTGTATTATCATTTATAAATACCACAAATATAAAATATTTATAAAATAATATTATTTAAGATTATACATGATTGACGATAACAAACACTATATTTGACAAAAACAATTTCTCCTCCTTTATCGTGACATTTAAATCTTTAATTTACACAATGCCTTAATATGGGGACATGATAGCCCTCCCCACTTGAAAATTGCTTGTCCTCAAGCAATTCCTATTCCTTTGGGATACTCGATTTTAAGATCAATTTTCTTTCCTTCTTTTATTTGACATTGTTTCATTTTCTTCCTAAATTTTTTTGTCGAGTATGATTTCTATATTGTGTGCTTGAGCTCTTTTCCCACATTTATGTCCAGCTTCCCATTTCTCATTACATCTAAAGCACGTATTCCCTTTTACAGGGTCTTTACACTTGTGTCCGGGTTTCCATGCTTCTCTGTAATCAAAACAAAGGTTCTTTACTTTTAGTTCTTCACGGTCCTTGTACGGAAGATATGGTTTCTCGTGTCCACTTTTATTTTTTAGACATACATGTCCCAGTTTCCACAGTTCTTCACATTTACGGCATGGATTTTTATCAACATTTCCTTTCTTATGGAGGGGTTGAGTAAATGGTTGAGGAAATTGGCTTTGTTCTAGTTGGGTTGCCATTTCTATGGCATCATCAAGTGTAGTGGGTTTAAGTGTGCCCACTAATCCTCTTAGTTTTTCATTCAAGCCTTGGATGAATAGGAATGTGAGCCTCCCCTTCTCCATCCCTGAAACTTGGAGGGCTATTTTCTTGAATTCATTCACATATTTGTCCATTGTCCCTCTTTGCCTTATTCAAGATACTTGCAATCAAATTTATTAAGGAACCTTTTGGAAAATTCCTCATAGGACTTAACGGTTTCATGATCTTGTGTGTGCTTTCCATGATGCCACCATTCATACGCCAATCCCTCCAAGTGTCGAATGACGAATTGAAGGGCATCTTTTTCGGTCATGGGACTAAGTTGAAAATAGTTATTTAATTTTTCTAGCCATGCTTGTAGAGTGATCTTACTTGTCCCATCAAAGTTGGGAAGGATTACTTTATTAGCCTTTTGTTTCAAGTCTTTGTTGATGGGTCTATTTTCCTTTCTTTCTAGTTCATTTCTTTTGGAGTTGCTAAATTCACTGAAGGATACAAGACTTTTTAATTCGGGGTCTAAGTTTGCATAGGTTCTAATCATGTCTTCAGTGCTCATATCTTGGTTGGTGTCATTTGCCATTATTGGATTGTCTTCACTTGGTAAGAAGGGTGGTAGTGGAACCCTTGTGCTTGATGAAGAATTGTTGTTTTCATCTTGGTTAGAGGCTACTTCTTTTCCATTGGTTGAGTGAGTTTTTGGATGATTCGTAGTGTCACCCACCTTTTGGAGTGCCTCTAGAAACATTTGTGTTGTCTCTTCGCCTTGCTTCATCATAGATTTGGTGATTCATTCATTTTGGTCCATCATTGCCTTAGTAGTTGCTTCCATGAAGGCCCTCATTTCATTGTTCATTTTTTCTTCTAAGAGTTGACGATTCCTCCTTGTGTATGCTTGCATAAGATTATTTTATAGGATGGCAGGACGACTGTTCTGATACCACTGTAATGTCCCCTTGTCACAAATCAAAATTTCTCTACCTTGTTCACAAATTTCAACTTGCAAAAAGAGAACATTAGTACACTAAACCCTCTTTGATTTTCAATTATTTGTAAAGATGTAAGAAGTATTCAAATCATATAGTAACATTTCTCTTATAATCTTATGATTAACAACAAATATACATTTCACAAATCTTTTATCAACAATCTTATAATCATTACACATTTCTATTACTAATCTTATAATCATTATTATTATATATATTTCACATATTCCCTCTCAAGTTCACTATCAATATATCTTTCATATTCTCTATCATTAAATGTCATGATCTCTATCAATATGCATTTCTATTCTCTATCACTTTCCCATGTATTAATCATTAGCTTCATATGAGAGGTGAGATGACACTTGCCACTATCCATTATGGGTCCTCTATCTCTATCCTTAGACTCGAGGGGTAGATGTACTCACCAACTAGAGTCAAGGCCTCTATGATATTCCTTGGTACGAGGGGTGACTTTTTCACCAACTGGAACCAAGGCCACTATATAATAATCCTTTGGCACGAGGGGTGACTTTTTCACCAACTAGAGCCAAAGGCCACTTCCACTTGTCCAAGTGGTACCTTTTGTACCAACTGAGACAAGGGCCTCTATATACCCATGAATGGCCTCTTAGGCATTCCATGCTCACTTTTCCCATATGAGGGTAATGTATGGAACAAGATATTATTTCACTGTTATGGCTAGTTTCATATGATTTGCAGCACTTTCCTTGAAATACATTTATTCATCTATGATCACATGCCATTGAATAAGACTTCAAGTAATTTATAAAAAAATATAGAAATGATGAATGTAAGACATACCTTGTAGTGACATCTATAAACTTGTAGCAAAAAAATAAGTGATTCAGCCTGCAGTAATGATATAATAGTTATCTTCTACTATTTAGTGTCCAGATTATAGTAAGGGCTGAATCTATAATAGTCGATGCCTCTTATGTAAAAATGATATACTTTTGTTGGCTTATACTTGATAATGATATTGATATTTAAGGATGCAATGATATTGAGAGGAACGTCCTGCAACAAAATAATGAAAATGTACGAAATAATAGAAATAGCAGAACACAGAAGGAATTTATTGATCGCGGGCCACTTTGAGGGGACAACCTCCTTTGAGCAAGCTCAATACAATAAACTCATGGATGCCTTCATTGGCCTCAACACGTACTTATATACTAAGTCTAATCTAAACAACTATTACTCCCCATGAATGTGGGATAATACAATATACTCACGGGACAACTTACAAAGCATATGCATCCAACAACAATATACTAACAAAGTAAAGAGAAGGGATAAACATAGGTTCATAACAGATTTCTACCCTCTTATGTATCAATATCTTATATCTGTTGTTCGACTATTAATGTTCTTAGCTTACTTGATGCTTCACTCTTATCATGTGATGAAGATATATTGTTATTCGATTGCTTATGTCTCTTGATTGATATCTAATGAAGAATGATTGTTGTTCAATGATGGTAGAAGAGAAAATGTATGTTTGATCGATGCCTTTTTGGAGCGATAGTAAGGGTCTTTAATATTAGTGAATCTCTACCTTTTTCTAAAGGTTGTGTCTCCTTGTTTTTACTATACCCATTGCTTTATATTAGTTATACTTTTGTTTATATATTTATCTCTTTTAAATATGGATCGGTGCTTCCCAAGAAGCCCAATCATATATAGGATTCATCCTATGCCAAAATTTACAACAATATATATATTAATACTTATCATAATAATATTTAATTATTAACCTTTATATTTATGATGACAATTATTATTTATATTATAATAATAATAATAATATTTACTATTTATATTTATTTATATATTTATAATAATAATTATTATTATATAAATATATTATATTGTAATTATAATAATAATATCAATATTGATAATATTATTGTTGTATTTATATTATCATTTATAAATACCACAAATATAAAATATTTATAAAATAATATTATTTAAGATTATACACGATTGATGATAACAAACACTATATTTGACAGAAATGATATCTCCTCCTTTATCATGACGTTTAAATCTTTAATTTACATAATGCCTTAATATGGGGACATGACATGTCACCAGTCATGTGATTTGAGCAACTGCTATCAACAATCCAATAGTTCTCTTCTTGAAACATATCTTCATCATCAATACTTCCTTCTGAATAAAGACATTCTTCATCATCACAATTTGTGAAAGAACAATCATCATCTTCATCGATTTCGATATCATAATATGTTCTTTTGGATATTCTGCCTTTATCTTCTTCAGCATTATTTCTCAATTTCCTTATGGGACATCTAGATGCATAGTGACCTATTTCACCACATATAAAATAATTGGAAGATAGTTCATCTTTGCATGCCATCCTGGATCTTCCTCAAGTAGTTATGCTTTCTTCCAAGGAACTTGGCTTTGATGTACCAAATGTTGAAATGCACATGACAACTAAGGGGGGGTGAATCAGTTGTCACAAAAAATTAACCACTTATGAATATCAACACATCAAATTTTTAATCACTATTATTAAGATTAACCATGAAAGCATAAAACAAGAAGCTCAACACAATGACACATGAGACACTAGAATTTTTACGTGGAAAACCCTATAAGGGAAAAACCACGGTGGGTGTTAGCCCACAAAAATAAATAAGTTATAAGAATACCAAAAATCAGAGGCTCACTTCCCAAAATAATCACTACAAATGTTAGGGCTCACTACCAAGATCGGCTCACTGCCAAGGATTGGTGAACTGATTTGATAGCATCTACTTCATGTCTGTGTTCAGTTCCATTGAAGCACAATATAACACCTCTGCTCTGCTCTTCTTACACCTTCGCACTTATTTTCACATTTTTACACAAGGAAATCTTTTTTACAACTTCATTACATGTTTTTATACACTTTATCAACCTTGGAATGTACTTCAAGGTCAGCATTACATTCATCAACCATTGGAACATTCTCCAAGGTCGGTATTACAAACATACATAGAAATAGGTCTGGACCTAAACAAAATTAGCTAAGGGAAAGATGTATGGGGATCACATTATGCTTTAGCTAGGACTCAAATGCAATATTTCATGCCACGACATGCTTCTATAATCTTTGATGAATCTCTGCAAGTAGTGAAAATAACCAAGTCAGCCAAGACTGATGTTATCATTAAGTCTTCTAAGAATAGTCTTCATCCATGATCCAATTTTCTCTTTGCGAACCAATCCAAAGGTAGGAACATGATTAGGAGACATCCACAAGCACATTTTAATCACCTAGAACAACCACATAATCTCTAACCACTCTATCAAGAAGATTCTTCAAACTAAAGCACATGAACAACACTGTCAGCTATTGTCATAAGGAAAAGATCGCTTGCGGACCACTAAATCATTGGCCATTAGAGTTGAAGGTACTTATCTTCATTACAAACTTGATTCTAGAACCACAGACTAAAATACCTAACTGCAGAGGAATGCGAAGCATAATACATTCTCCCTATCACCACCAACTATACAAAAAAAAATTCACTTTGGTGAACATATCTCACTCAAATCTTCATATCGAAGGCTGAAACTTGGAACATGGCATCTTCAGACATGTATCTAAATAAATTTCAATCACAGATAAAGATATTCATTCTCCAATAAATATAGAGCATTCTACTAGACCGATTAGTTGTATCAGGCATACTTATTATCTTCAACACTTGAGCAAGCATCAAAACAAGAACATAGTTGACATTAATGACAACATATATATGTTGACATCAATGAAAACACTGGTTAGGCACACACATTCAATAGGCCTCCCTACACCAAGAGAACGTCTCTATGCTCATTGGCTTAGTGAGAGAATTTGCAACATTCTCTAAAGTGTCTACTATATGTAACATGAATTTACCACCCTCAATCATTTCCTAAACAAAGTGATATTGAACATCAATTTGCTTCATGTGGGCATGACACATTGGGTTTTTAGCCAAACAAATGGCACTCTAACCATCACATCTAATTCTAACCTATTTACACTGAAAGATAATATCTAAACACAATGTCTTTAACCACACAACCTCCTTACAAGCATGTGCCATAGCCATGTACTCTACTTTTGTAGTGGAGAATGTGACTATAGGTTATCATTTTCTTATCCATCTAACTACACCTCCAAATAAAGTAAAGACATATCCACTCGTAGACCTCTTGCAATTAAGATCACTAACCCAATCAAAATCAATAAATTCTTGTAAATTATCAACACTTCTACCCACATTATAGGTCCCATAACAACAAATGAAATGGTTGGATGTTCCTCATAAACATCTAAAAACCCTTTTAACATAAGTCTAGTGTTCTTTACCAAGGTTCGAAATAAACCTACTTAGAACTTCCACTACTTGCACAATATTAGGTCTTGTATATACATGAGACTTCTCATCATATTGGCGTACAAAATATTACACATCTCTTCAAGATCATAATCTATTTAAAGAAATTGTTCAAGAGATAGCCTAGTTTCAACTAGAAAGAGAATGCTAATTGGTTTGCAATCCTGCAAGGCAAAATACTGCAAAATAGTGGCATACTTCTTTTGATTTAACCATAATTTTATGTTAACCTAATCCCTACATATTTCCATACCCAAAATGTATTTTGCAGCCCCTAAATCTTTAATATCAAATTACCAGATAACTGAACCTTAAGTTTCCTAATCATTCCCTTATCATTTCTAATAAATTTACATAGCATCAACATTTAGAACAATGATTAGTATCCATTCATCAATTAATTTAAAATAAATGCAATGATTTGCCTCACTTCTAATAAAGTCATGATCCAATGTGAAAGCATCAAAATTTTGATACTACATTCTCGGTAACTACTTCAAACTATACAAATATCACTTCAACCTACAAACCAAGTGCTCCTATCCCTTCACCATAAAATTGTTAGGTTGTTTCATAAATATTTCTTCATCAAGATCCCCATGTAGAAAAGTTGTTTTTACATCCATTTTCTCTACCTCTAAATCAAATGCAATATCAATAGATAAAATGAATCTAATAGAGGTTAATTTAGCCATAGGAGAAAATACCTCACTAAAATCCACTACCTCAACCTAGGAGTAACTCATTTGCATTAACTAGGCCTTATACCTCTCAAACTTACTGTTGTCACATGAAATTGCACCCTTCTTGGAGGTTGTCCAAGCATTCCAACGACATAATGGGCCTGATCTCAAGGTATGGGACCTGGTAGATGAGATCAAACCTCCAAAGAAGGTCGATTCCTATTTCTAAGCTTAAGGTTCAGAGAGTTAAACTAAATTTAATCCTATACTCATAGGGAAAAGGGAGAAGAAATTACTGAAATAAAAAGGGGAGGTGATGCACCAGATTTTAATATGTTATCTGTGACTGACATAACACAACAATGATCTTAAATATTAAAAGAAACACAGAATTGTAGATTTGACATAGGCTCGAATAGAAGATTGTAACTAATAAAGGGATCGTTTTATCCACAAAATGAGTCACAAGCTTCAAATAAACACATAAAAGCATAAGAGAGGTGAAATATCAGTGATTGTATTGATCATGAAGGCTAAATAACCATTACAAAGGGAATATAATTTGTTATAGAAGAGTAGACATAGAATAACCATCTACATTCATTGGTGAACAATCAACTAGAGACAACAATGGCTGAGAAAAAGAGCACAATATATCACATCCAATTGGTTATGTAGGTGCATTACAAGGTCTAAAAATAACAAATAATCTTCCTAGCATAATAGCCTAGAAGAATAGATAACCAATAGAAATACATCTCTAACACATGCTTATATAGATTTTCTTATCATACTATAGTAGCCATGGATGTGGAAAGAGAAGTCAACAAGAAAAAACATTGCCCATACTGCAATAACTTCATTTTATGTCCCATCAAGAGTTAGTTGTTAGGCCTTCCACCTTACTCCTTTTATGCAGAAGATAGGAAGCAAGAACCTTGAACTCCAAACTCTAACATATATAGAGCATTTACTTGTCGAGATTTGACAAGCTGACCTCCAACCTTCGGCCTTCCAAAAGAGAATGCGAAAGAGAGAACTCCCAACCTTCAGAGACCAAAATACTTAGCCAAATTTATGAAGGGACAAAGTGGAGTTCGGAGCTAATTAGGATGGCATGATGAAGGGGAGAACTCTAAACTCCAAAACTCTGAAAAGGAAAAAAAACACAAGGAAAACTCAAGATTTTTGGGACTTAGCCATTTTGGGCAGTCTTGTCTTCCATTTCAAAAAGTTGGGAACACTAGGATTTCATGGATCCTTAGGCTATTTAGCCAGAAGGTAAAAAAGGATAACATTTTGATGACTATGCAAGGGTGTTTTCCTGCTAAACTCTAGGATCCAAAGGCACTACCAATCCATTGGGCACAGAGTCAAAGGGCACAACAACAGAAACGAGGGTTGGCCAGACCAACACAAAACTAAACACTACCTCCAAGAAAACAAGACAAAGTAAAACAAACAAGGCAAACATCCTCCTAATGAGAATGTAGTAGAGTGTGACAACACTTATTGAAAGGAAACACCTAACATATTTACAAAATCCCACAACCATGCTAAAAGCAAGGTTTGATATGAATCCCATTGACTGGGATTTGCAGAACCTCTCCATTCATCTTGGAAAGTTGAAATACATTGGCCTACTTGCAGCTGGTAATAATATAAGGGCCACTCCACATGGCATCGAATTTTGAATGCCTCTCAGCTTTAGATTTGTCTGCATCCAATTTTAATAGTAAATCTCCTTCACTAAATTAAATCTCCTTCATTGAATGTTCTGTCAGTTGATTTTCTATCAAAAGTTCTTTGATCTAATATTGGTGAGTCTCAAGAGTCTTCAAGGAAATGTCCCTTTTTTCTTCAAGATCCATCATCTCAGCCAACTTGACTGCCATAACATCATTTTCTTGCAATTCTAACTATTGTGCTAGCTCAATGGAAGGCAACTCGAATGATAATGGAACTTTTGCTTCCCTTCCATAAACAATCATGAAAGGAGAATTGCCTATGGCCCTCTTGGGAGTAATTCTATCAGTCTAAAGAGTTGTCTTCAACCTAGAATGACAAGCTCTTTGATTATCATCCACTATCCTCTTGATGATCCTGACCAGGTTCTTATTTGTGGACTCAGCTAGGCCATTCCCTTGGAGGTAGTAATTAGATGATTTCTTTAAGTAAATTTTATATTTTAGTGCCTATTCACTAATTTTTGAGCCTTTAAAGGCATTGGCATTATCAGAAATAATGGTGAATGGAACACCAAACCTGGTAACTATCCCTTCAAGGAAGTCTAAAATGGAGGCCTCTATAGCATCCTTCAATGCCATTATCTTTTCCCAACTTGTAAAATAATCAGTGGCTGTTAAAATCCACTTATGACTAGCACTAGAAGGTGGGTTAATCATCTCAATGAAGTCCAAATCCCATTGGGCAAATGGCTGATCATCCCAAATTGGGTGAAGAGGAAGAGCAACCAACCTTTGTTTCGCTACAAAGAATACACATTCTTTGTAGCTCCTTACCCATCTATGGGCATCTTTTAATAAATTGGGCCAATAATAACCATCCCTCATGATCTTGACAGAAGTTATTCTTGGAGAATAATGGCCACCAGAAGGACCATTGTGAAATTCTTCTAATACCTTAGAAATCCGATCTTATGTAATACATCTAAGGAGAACTCCATTGATGTCTTTTCTAAACAAGACACCATCAAAAAGAACATAAGGAATGGACTAGAGCTTGAAATACCTTCTTTTTACTTGATCTAGTCCATCTGGACATCTACCTAACTATAGAAATGTAGCCATGTTATGGTACTAGTCACCTAGGACATGGGAACCAGCAGGTTGCACTTGTTCCAGGACACACATAGCATCATTTATTACCTCAGAGTCCATGGCCATCTTCTCACATAGGCCTTTGTTGTGTACTAGCTTGGTGATGTTGACATCATATTCCATCACCTTTGTGATCCTCCAATCCCTTTTTTCATTGATATCTCTACTCAAGAGGAATTCCTTAACACCAAGGTGGTTTACCATCACCTGTATCTTGCTGTTTGAAAGCATATGCCTGAACTTTTTGAGTGCTTTCACCACAGCAAATACTTGTTTTTCAACAAAATAATACTTCATCTCATATTGTTTGAGTGGTTTGTTGAAGAAAGCAATTGGCTATTCCAATTTATCTTATTTATGTTGTCTTAAAATCGTTGATATACCCTCCTTACCTCTAAAGGCATAAAGGATAAAATCCTTCTCATAGTTCAGATTTATCAGCATTGGAGCCTATACAATGGCCTACTTGATAGCTTCAAAATTGTCCTTTCCTTCTTTTGACCATGTGAAGGAAGCATTCTTCTTGAGCATGGTTGTGAGGGTTTTTTCTATTTAAGTAAAACTAGTTATGAACGTCCTCACAAAATTTATCTTTCCCAGAAAGCTCTGCAAACATTTCTTGTGACTGGGAAGGGGAAGAGATAGAATGACACTAGTTCTTTTAGGATCAATAGCCAACCTTGTTGGCAAGAGACACTATGTGGCTTCATGAGGGTTGTCATTGATGGCAACAAAGTCCATTCCACACATCCACAGGACATGGTGTGTCTCTATCGGAAGTTAGATTGAAGAGTATCTTGGTCTGATGACCAAGAACAGAGCATGCAGCAAGGTCTGACAATCAGGTCTAGATCTCTCAGAGTAAGTATCTTAGTAAAGTGTGGACTTGGGGTAGTCAAGAGGAGTAGCATGACTAACACATTCTAGAGATTGAGCCTCCGATGATGAAAGAGTGAAAAGATATAAGCACCTGAGTATTGGGTTCCTATCTGGCAGAGTAGACTGAGGAAGACCTGACTGACAGAGCATCAAGCCTTAATCTAGATGAGATATTGATGGTGATCAAGCTTCTTGAGGTACCATTCATGATTGGTTGACATGATTAATGACTTCTATAAGCATCTCTTTGATATGCATCATTTGGTAGGAAAAGATTCAGCCGACAGACCAAAGTTTGGAAAGATATTGAATATTCTAGATGCCAACCAGAAAGTTGATGAAATCCTTATTGCGGATATATATATACCAGATTGATTTTGGTATGAAGTGAAGATGTGTGTGGTGTGTTGTGAAGTGCGAAAAAAAGTAGAGTAGTGTGGAAGTAGTAATACAGGTCTGGTATGTGATGGGACAGCAACACCAAAGAAGAGGAAGAATGAAGTGTAGTAGATCAGTGTATTGAGCCTAACCGGAACTGAACCTCAGCATATGTGGATGCTTCTCATTAGTTCAAGTATCTTGTTACCTTGTAGATAGTGAGTCTCTTGTAGGCAGTGAGCCTCTTGTGAGTAGTGTGCTTGGGCAGTGAGCCCTAATTGGCAAGTGCCATTTTCGTATTTCTATTCTTCTAATAGAGAATACAATCTTGGTTTAATCACCCCGTGGTTTTTCCTTTAACAAGGTTTTCCACATCAAAATCATTGTGTTATGTGAATTGACTTTGTTTTTGCTTTCATGATTATGGATGCTTATTTGTTTTGATGTTGCACTAGTTATTAAAGTAGAATAGAAAGTTAAGTTAATTAAGATAGTTGATTCACCCCCCTCTTAGTTATCAACAATTGGTATCAGAGCCAAGTTCCTCCAAACAGAGTCTAACAGCTTGAGGAAGATCTGGGAATCTCAATGGATATGTATGGTATGAGGCAACAACTTCAGTCTACCATAGATGATCTTGAACAATCTCACTCTGAAGTTAATAACTTGAAGGAAAGACTCAAACAAGCTGATGATTTCATAAATAAACTAAAAGAGAAACTGAGTATCTCTATGAAAAAGAGAAAGGAACTTCTTCAACAATTAGCAAGTCAAAGTGAAGCCAATAATACTGATGAAGATCTAAACGAGAAGAACAAGTTATGTGAGAAGCTATCAAAAGAAGTCATTATGGTAAGACATGAAATGGAATTAGGGGTTATGAAATTCACCTAAGAAATTGAAGAGAAAAGAAAAATTGAAGACAATCTAAGACAATCTCTCAAGGAGAAGTCAGAAGACTACCATAAAATGGATAGAATAATCAGGCATCTGGAATCTGATCTTGAAGAAGCAAGAGATAATGAAGAACAACTTGAGAATCAAATTGACACTCTTAAAAGGGATCTTCAAATAGTAAATGAATACAAAGAGAAATTCAAGATAAGCTCTACTCAACTTGAAGTTCTTCTTCAAAGCCAAAAGAGGGTAGATGACAAGCAAGGCTTGGGGTATGAGAAAGGTGAAAGCTCTGGATCTGGTCAGAAGAACTCTAGAGTAGGAAATCCAAGGAACAAACCTAGAAGACCTCCGGTAAGGCAGCCAAATGCTCAAAGATATCCATCCTTCAATGGATACTACCACAATTGTAATAACTTTGGTCATAAAGAAAATCAATGCAAAAGAAGACTGAATCAGTCTAGCCCATCCTTCTCTGAACAGTGTTTCAACTGTAAAAGGTATGGTCACAAAACTCATGAATGTAGAAATTTGGAAATAAACAACTCATTCAATGGTAGATGCTTTGCATGCAATAGAATGAGACATATGGCTAATCAATGTAGATCAAGAGGATTCCAGTCAAATATGCAAAGAAATGTTGTTTGCTACAATTGCAATAGATCTGGTCATATTGCCAAATTCTACAAAAGTAAGAATCAGGACAAAAAGGGTTCGGTGCATCATAATCAAAATCAAGACAAAGGAAAAGGAAAAGTGAATGTGGATGAAATTCAAAGGGAGATGAACAAGATTTAGGTAAAGAGAAGTACATAAAATGTTGGGGATGGATCTGCACCAGAATCTGGTGCTGATATTCCTTCCAAAAACTAAATAAGATGAGCTCTAGCTCAGGGGGAGTCAAGAAGGAAAACAAATTTCCCTAGCTAGATAATTGGTGCCTAAAATTGGCACAAGGAAAGTTGCAGCTTAAAGGATTCTCAAAGAAACATCTAAAGAAGCCTTGGTAAAGATATAGAATATCCGCAAGAAGATTTGAAGAGTCCAATCTTTGAAGATTGATCCAGTTTAATAGTTTTTTGATAAAAGTTGGATTTTCACAGTTTGATCTGGTATAATTCTAAACTGAAACATCCTGATCTGCAGATAAAGGGGATGATTCGAGGAAAGAAGATACATTGAAATTCATCACTAAAAATTGCTCTAAGTACATCACAGTGATCTGGAAAAATCTCTCTCATGATAAGGCAACCAGAATAACTCAAGTTGTGCATTTATTACAAAATGAAATTACGGTTTGCTCATGGATAAAAGGGTTCATTTTCTCATCATTTGCACATTTGCATTAGTGAAAAAGATAAGAAGAGCTCTGCAAACAAGTTTGTTTCATCTCTCTCAAGGATCAATCATAGAATTCAAGTCAACCGGTGATCTTTTTGGCTCTTTTTGTGAACCCTAGAAGCGTAAGAAGGTACTTTTCGCTCCTGTAAATCTCTCTCTGAATCTGTTAAAAGATGGCTACTCCGAATGTTGTCAAAATCACTGATAGGCCATGCCCTAAGTTCAAGAAACACCCTTATAAATCTCTAGAAGCAGATCCTTTAGGCGCATTCTCTAGCATTCTGCATGGGGTTTTACATGTTGAAGACGTTAGGGCATACATTCATGCGAGTATTGAGGAATCTGGGGAATCCAAGCTGATGGATATATATCATAAGTAGCTAATAGATGAATCATTTGAACTCAAACCTCAGTACAAAGCCATCTGGGACAAGCATTTTGGACAGTGCATTCATTTCCCCTATTTTGCAGAAGATGAATAGGTTTGGTATATTCTGTGCAGAGTGCATGACAACTTCATATGGTTAATGAGGCCATTTAAGATCACAAGGGATACCATTAGGGTGGTGACCAGACTGCACTCATCTGGTGGGTTACCTACTCTCAAATTAGTTAAAAACCAAACTGTGAGTGAGGCTACTGGATCTAAATTTGATAAAAGAGTAATGACAATTGAGGATATCACAGATCCAGATATCAAGTTTGCCACCATGATAATTGGCTACAAGATATATCACTCCAGCAAAGAGAATTTTGTATCCGAAACAGCAATTTGCACTGCTTATGAAATGTTAAGAAAGAATATTGACTATGATCTTTGTGAGCTCCTTCTGAACCAACTTTTGGAGAATCTGTAGAAGATAAAGAAGGATAAGAAGAATTCCTTCAAATACAGTGGCTTAATACTCTTTATTGTCTTCTATTACACGAATGAGCTACCCAGATCTAGTGGTTGGATATGGCAAAATGACAAACCTGTTGCCATACAAATCAAGGATTATTTGCATGGGCTTGGTGATGCCAAGGCACAAAACACAGTACTGTGGGGTTACTTCAAAAACTTCCAAAGCTTGATGCAAGCCAGAGAAAAAATCCCCCAATCATTGGTTGAGAAATACAAGGATACAGTGTGCTTTATGGTAGACACTGATTAATGCCTAATGGAGGCAATGGAGCCAAGGACAGTCTGGATCATGCCAATGGGGTATGAAGTAGATAAGAAAATTGTTGAGCTACATGTTCAACACATGCTGAGTCAGCCCAAGGACCTTAAGGTAGAAAGTTTTGGAACATTCCAAGAGCTGAGTGTGAAAGTTCATGTTAAACTGAGATAGCCTGAAATTAAAAGAAAAGTGAGAAGAGAAGTGGAAGAATTTGCCAAGAGACATGGAATTTCAAAGGAGGCAGGTGATGTCAAAAGAGAGAAGATGGAAAGGGTAGAGAAAGAGAAACAAGATGTAGAAAAAGAAAGTGCTATGGTACAAGCCCCCTCCTGGACCAGACCCTCCAAAAGCTCTGCACCTGCCACCTCCAAGAGCCAAAAAGCATCAAAACCGGAAGCCCAGACATTCAAAAAGGCAGAGAAAAGAACAAAGAAAAAGGTAACAAGATCCTATACAAGTCTCCAGGATGATGAAGAGACAGAGACAGATGAGGAAGTAAAGAAAATGAAGAAGAAGAAGAAAACATCTGGTGAATCCTCTACTAGTCAAGACAAGTAAGAAAAGATAGAAGAATTTGTTGAAAAACCTACTCTCAGCATTAATGATATCATCAAATCAGTCACTGTGGATGGGAACCTAAAACCAATGACTGAGTTCTACGATGAATATAATGAAGCTAACCAGAAGATCTTGCAAGAAGCTACAGTCAGGTATCTTAATATCTATAACAAGGCATTTATTGAAATCATATCTCTAATTCCCAAAAGCCTAGAGAAGGAACTAGAAATAAGAAAGAACAATGCTAAGGCAAAGGATCTTGAGATCTGGGAACAAATAGCTATTCAGCTCTATCCTTCAATCACTCTAAAACAAATGAGTATGATCTTCAAAGATTGCAAGGATGAGTTCCAGAGCAAAGCTTAAATGAATCAGCTTATGCTTGGAGAAACTGACAAAGTGTCAAAAGAAACAGAAGATATTCTTCGGAATGCTTTTAAAAGATTTAATCTTCCTACTATAGAGGACTTAGGTGATAAACCCTCTGTCATGGATGAAAAAGGAGAATCTCCTAAGACAGTGGCAGAAGAGGCAAAGGAGACAAGTGAAGAGAAAGCTAACTTAGATTCCTCTTCTCCAGAAGAGGAAGTCCATGAAGAAGCAAACATCTCTCCTCCGGTTTCCCCAGTAGACTCTGGATCTAAAGGAGAAGAAAGAATAGAAGAGAAAATTAGTCAAGAAGAAGAGGAGAAGGGAAGAGAAGAAGGTCAAATAGAGAAGTCCACAAATGACAGTGCTAAGGCTGCAGAAGGGAGGAAAACTCTATCTCTGGCAAGAGACACTGCAGAAGCAGTCAAAGACTTCTTGACAAAAGAAATGATGGAATTAGATGAACCAGAGCTACTTCAAGGACCATTCAATTTTGATTCCCTCTCCTCGGTTTAGACTATGAAGATAGCATCCTTTACCCAAGCAAAGGCAAAAGAAAAACTTCTGAAGTCTCACATGGAAGACTGTGAGATAATAGAAATTGTATTTGATGTATTGGAGAAGATCATGCCATCATTCCAGAAGGATCTCTTAGCCTCCTCATCTAGTAATCTAAAATCTCTTGTAAATTTTGTTAATACACATTTTGATTCCCTAGAGAAGTCAACTGAAGAAAAGGTCCAGAAGGAGTTTTTGGGAAAAAGATTCTCTGAAGTACAAGAGCTAATAAAAAATGATAGGACAATTATGGATATTGGGATAAAGAGCTTAGAGAATGCTCTTAAAGATAGCAGAGAAATGTATAAATTTTGTCTATCCTGGTCCAAAGTGACAATGGATATTGAGAAGAAGGTGAAAGAACAAGAGGAGAAACTGTCAAGACTATCTCAGAATTTTGATCCTCTCACTACATCCATAATAAACCAAGAATGTTAGATTATTGCCATTCTAAATGAACTAAAGAAACTTGAAAAGGAAAGGAAGAACACAATAAGCAGGATGGGTGAACTTAGAGGGATTATTATCCCTAAGTTAGAGGCCATGCATGAGGCCCTAACTAATGCTCAGGCCACAACCCAAACCAGTGATTCAACAGATCTTAAGAAGGCAGAAGCTTTTGCATTCCTGTTGAGTGGTCACATCTCAATTTTGGATAGGATGAAGTAGAGTTGGGCAATAGAAGTTGTACGGTTGAAGAACACTTTTGCAGATATACTTAAGTATATGTAAGTACAACTTGTATATATACTTATGCGGATATGTATAGATTGATTTTTGAAAATTTGGTGTGCGAATTCTACCCTTTGCCATTGATGTCAAAGGGGGAGTGAGGAGCAGTGAAAAATGTGGAATCTAGCTAAGAGGGAGCTCTGGTAAAGTGTACATTAGAACAGAGCATCAACCAAGGGGCAGTGCAGTGTGACAGTCATTTTTCACTAAGTGTTGCCATCAATGCCAAAGGGGGAGATTGTTGGCAAGAGATACTGTGTGGCTTCATGAGGGTTGTCATTGATGGCAACAAAGTCCATCCCACACATCCACAGCACATGGTGTGTCTCTACCGGAAGTTAGATTGAAGAGTATCTTGGTCCGGTGACCAAGAACAGAGCATGCAGCAAGGTCTGACAATCAGGTCTGGATTTCTTAGAGGAAGTATCTCAGTAAACTATGGACTTGGGGTAGTCAAGAGGAGTACCATGACTAACATATTCTAGAGATTGAGCCTCTGGTGATGAAAGAGTGAAAAGATATAAGCACCTGAGTATTGGGTTCCTATCTGGCAGAGTAGACTAAGGAAGACCTGACCAGCAAAGCATCAGACCTTAATCCAAATGAGATATTGATGGTGATCAAGCTTCTTGAGGTATCATTCATGATTGGCCGACATGATTGATGACTTCTATAAGTATATCTTTGATACACATCATTTGGTAGGCAAAGATTCAACTGACAGACCAAAGTTTGGAAAGATATTGAATATTTCAGATGCCGACCAGAAAGTTGATGAAATCCTTGGTGCGGATATATATATACCAGATTGATTTCAGTATGAAGGTATGTGTGGTGTGTTGTGAAGTGCGAAGAAAAGTAGAGAGTAGTGTGGAAGCATTAATACAGGTCCAATATGTGACAAGACAGCAGCACCAAAGAAGAGGAAGAATGAAGTGCATTAGATCAGTGTATTGAGCCTAACCGGAATTGACCCTTAGCATATGTGGATGCTTCTCATCAGTTCAAGTATCTTGTTACCTTGTAGACAGTGAGTCTCTTATAGGCAGTGAGCCTCTTGTGAGTAGTGTGCTCGGGCAGTGAGCCCTAATTGGCAGTGTCATTTTTGTATTTCTATTCTTCTAACAGAGAATACAATCTTGGGTTAATCACCCCGTGGTTTTTCCCTTAACAGGGTTTTCCACATCAAAATCATTGTGTTATGTGAATTGACTTTGTTTCTACTTTCATGATTATGGATGTTATTTGTTTTGATTCTACACTAGTTATTAAAGAAGAATAGAAAGTTAAGTTAATTAAGATAACTGATTCACCACCCCTCTCAATTAACAACAAACCCTTCTTTTGAAACCACATGCCCCAACAATTTGTCTTCTAAGATAGCAAACACACATTTCTTTGGATTCAATGGTATGTCGTATTCCCTACATCTTTCAAAGACTTAACTCAAATGACCTAAGTGGTCAGTTGTATGCTTGGAATACATAGTCAAATCATCAAGATACACTAAAATAATATCATTGATTAGGCCTTTAAAGGCCAAATCCATTGCCCTTTGGAAGGTTTCCCCAGCATTGGTCAACCCAAATGGCATTTTTTGATAAGCCAAAGTACCCCACTTGGTAGTAAAGGTTGTCTTATATTGATCTAATTTTTTTACAAGAATCTGGTTATAGCCTGAGTAGCCATCTAGGAGTGAAAATATTTCATCTCCTGCCACTGTTTGGAGAATCCAGTCTATGGAAGGGAGTGGATAGTGGTCTTTAAGGGAGGCCTTATTTAGGTCTCTAAAGTCCACACATAATCCAATTTCACATTCTTATTCCTAACTGGAACTAGATTAGCCACCTAAGAGGAATGTTTGATTGGATAAAAAAATTTAGCCTCTATGAGGTTGGATAGCTTTCATCTCATTAATGGCTCTATTTTGGGGTTGACAGGCCTTTTTTGGTGGACAAGTTTTACATTGGGGCCTAAATCAATGGTATGCTAGATTAAACTAGGGTCAAAGCATTTTAGATCCCTAATCCCAAGGAATTAAATCATCAAATTCATTACAAAGTTCAACAAAACATTACCTTTCAGCTTGGTCACATACCTTGCCATGTTTTAGAAATCATCCCTATGTAATCTCTACATCTTCATAGTCTTTTTTACTGTCATGTTCATTTTCTATTTCTTAGGTTGATCATCAGTACCAAATATGCTCTCTAAAGTGATCAGTCCTCTGGGCAACTTGATGATCTTTAGCTGGATCACCTGGTCACCATATTGCTCTTGCAATACTAACTACTTTTTGGCAACAAACTCTACCTCATCTTGAAAGAAATTTACAATATGTTGGTCACTTCTAAATACTTGTCATCTTATCACATTGTCAGGCATAGCAGGTCTAACAACAATCTTTACATGTTGATTTGAATATTGTTTGACATTCTCAGGAATGTCAAACTGGGCACCAACCATAGCCAGTTTATTAGCATCCTTGTTACTTTGTCTGGGCACTACCTAAATATTGAAGGCATCCAAGTCTTCAATCAGGTCCTAGACTCTATGTTTGTATGACTTAAGAAAGTCATTCCTTGAAGCACTTTGTGATTCGATTTGGTGAACAACAAGCTTGTTGTCACCAAATACTTGTAAAATTTGTATTCCTCTCTTATGTGCCATCTATATACCCTAAATCAAGGCTTCATACTCAGCCACATTATTGGTACAACTAAACTGTAGTCTGAAAGTGGAGAAATAATTTTCATTTTGGGGTGAAATTAATACAACCCCAGCACCTGTTCTATTTTTTCTTCTAGAGACATCAAAATATAACTGTCATATTCCACTTGGATCTATTGTTACCCTATCAATACTAGGAATAATGGTGTCCTCCTCATGGTATAATAAGTACCCAACCCTATTTCTTCTATATGATCAAGAGTGTCAAAATGCAAATAGTTTGCCCACACATCAAGTAATTTATCATGTATTTCCTCCACAGGTGTTGCAGCCTCATGCCTATTGTTGCCATCCTCCTCCAACTCATGGATTCTGTAGTTCATAATGGTAGGGTTGGGAGAATAGGGCTCTATATGGTCATTAGCAATAGGCTTAGCCTTAATGGTTACCTTAATTAGTTTTGGATGTTGGTTTGTCCTTGATGTCAAAAAGGTCATTATCATGTTTCATGTCTACTTCAGATGGAGTTCATGTCTTGATCAATGATGATGCCTTGAGTTCATACTTGATAGATAATGTTGATCATCCTTGTTGAGTTGATACATACATGCATACTTGGTACTTATTTGGTTGTCAAAGGATCATTCCATGCTTAAGGAGCATACTTCATTTGCTCCATACTTCAAGTGTTCATCCTTGTTGATAATTAATGGTGTTGGTGCAATAGGAACTTGCCATGATGTTGGATATCCTTCAATTGTTGTTGATTTCAAAGGTTGATAGGGTTTGTTAATGTTTGCCATGGTGTCTATTGATAATTCATTATTCATTTCAAGGAACATGTTCATTTGGTTTCAAAGAAAGTTGCAAGTGGATTGTCAGTCAGTCAAGGAGTTGTGTCATTGGACATGTCAGCATCAGGAGGTAACATGTCAACATCAGAAGGTATGAAACATTCATGTTATGTTTCTTTCATGTGCATCAGAAGGTTTCATGATTATGTGACAAAACATTTCATGATGACAAGTTCATGGTGATGATGCACATTGGTGTCGCTCATGTTAAGGAGTGTTGATGCTTGATGTAAAGAATTGTTCCATATGAAAGCATGGCAAAGTTGCCTTCATGACAAAATGTTTGATGATTAGTCAAAGGTTTATTGAGTTGGTGGTTGATTGATTTGTTTGGAAGATTTCAGTCAAGGTCTACCATTCATCTCATGGTGTTCATGTCAAATGTTTGTTCAATTGTATGTAGGGCAATGGTTAATGGCATAGTGGCATTAAGGCAAGAGTATCATAGCAGAATCATTTGATATTTTTATCAAGGCATGTCAAGCACTACGGTTCATATACATTGTCTTAGGTAAAAGTTTTTTAAACCCTAGGTTGCCTAAGTACAAGTCTATCTTCCAAAATTAATAGTTCTTCCTGCCCTCTATTTCTCTACCATAATTAGGGTTTGTATGCATGGTTTCATGTCATGAGCAATTTTAATCACCTAAGAACCCTAAGTCCTAGTTGTCCAAATCCTACTTAAACTCTTAATAACTCATCATGCACTTTTGTTTTGTTTTTGAGTTGACCTGTTATCACAGGTAGCTATCTTAAAGTGACCTACCCAAGGGGTTTAAAGTCATAAGGGAACCAGCCCTACTACCTAGTGAGACTGGAACCACCGATCACTTTATATTACTCCAAGCACCAAAAGTTAATCAAGGGTGTTGTTTTAATCTGGTGTGGGAGTGAAAAAGGAGATCAATAGTTATGATTTAAAGTTGTTCAAATAGTAATGACCCTTTGTTATGATGAAAGTTGATGGGCAAATGCATGTGTCTGTGTGCTTGAACTATTTGAAGTCAGTTTCATAACCTTTTTAGGGTGTAGAGCTCTGTCAGAGGTAAATATAGTAAAGTCCAAAAAGGTTTTGAATTGTTGACATGCATGAAGCATGCAGGAATCCACTCTCTCAACATTTAAGATGTAGTTTATGTAATCGAAAGTAGTGAATATTTATGGTGGCTTCAAATCAAGCATGAATAGAGGAAGGGTTATATTTTTTAATATCAAGAATGGTAGAGCATAGAATGTGTGAAAAAGAGAGTGAGTATTTGATGGAATGTATGAGTGTTAGTGAGGTTAAGATATGAAGGGAATGTAGCAAGTGCAGGAGCATGGTAAATTGTAAAGGACAATGCAGAACTAGGGTGTATTAATAATCTTTATCTCTAAGAAAAACAATGTGGGCTCTCTGTGTTTTTGATTTTGTTGAAACCCTAATGTATTAATGTTTTTGGTAAAGGATGAATCAGGGGTATTCTTGATTGCAGAGGAAGAGATTCAAATAGAGGATAGCATAGAGAGAGGTTGTATGGAGTTTGTTGATGAAGGAGCTTGTAGAGGACATAAAATATAGTGTTTTCATTGACAAGATGGAGGCATGATCTGATGTATAATGATGCTCAAGGGAATGAGATCAAATGCATGTAGCTGAATGTGATAGAGAGAAGGTATTGTTCGACTGAGTAATATGTAGAGTAAGAGATGTTTTTTGTAGGTGAATCATGCACAAGTGTGAGTGCATTATGCAAATTATATATATATATATATATAAATGCAAAGAGACATGTCGGAAATGAATGAAAGAGAGATGCAGATGAATTGAGATAGTATGCAGATTGAGTTGACTGAGAAGGAAATGTAGATTATGTATGAGTTTGATTAAAAGGGGATATATAGTGATTAGTGTTTTGTATTGAAACAGAGTATCGCTTTGTATACTTTTTGTTTTTCTAAGATTTTTTTAAGTGCTCCTATTGTTAGTGAGTCATAGAATATGTTACCAGTGAGGCATAGTCTCTAACTAGTGAGGTTTGTTAGTGAGGCATGGACTGTAACCAATGAGGTTTTCCAGTGAGGCTTAATGGATATCATGTTCATAGTTGTTTTTACCCTTATGGGGTTTTCCACTCAATCATTTATGTTATGTGATGTTCATATATGTCTCTTGTGCTTTGTTAATGCTTTCATGTCCTGATGTAATTGTCTTGTGTTTCATGGTCATGTTAGATTGTTTTATTGTGTGAAGATTTGGGTTCAAGAATTAGTTTTATCATATCATTGAATCACCCCCCTTTTAGTGACCCTTAGTATTTCAATAATTGGTATTAGAGTTGCAGGTTCCTTGTAGGTGTCTAACAGAATTGGGTAGATATCGGTGGTGGAATACTATGGGTAAGTGCAAAATAAATAAGGGAAGGAGAGATGCCAAGCAAAAAAATTGTTCAACAAGTCCAAATCAAATCAAGTGATGAGTTGTTGCAAGAAACACCCCTGCTAATGGACATAGGATATTATATATCTAAAAAAGAAGATGATTTTGTTGTTGAGATTTTTGACAAAGGAGACCACATTATGAGTGAAGGTGGATAGGAGTATGATGAAGATGAATGTTAAATTGATATTGAAGGAGAACTCATGTGTGCCCTAGATGAGATCAAGAAACTTAGAAAGGAAAACTAGAGATTACAAGTACAACTTCAAGAAGAAAAAGACTCCAAAGACAAAGTACTTGTAGCCCTTGAATAAGCAAAGAAACTAATCATAGATCTGAAAGTTCAAACTAAAGAGGCACAAAAAATAGAGGAAGAGGTATGGATTCGATTCAAAGGAAAAGAGGAAAATGGTGAAAGGTTAGAATTTGAGATTGTCTCTTTGAAGAAAAAATTAGAGAAAACAAGTGCTCAATTGAATAAAGACCTGAAGAATGAGAAGAGTACAAAAATTTTAGATAATATTCTCAATTCCCAAAGGCCAACATACAATAAGAGTGGTCTTGGATTTGAAGGACAAATCTTGAAGATAGTTGTATTGGAAAGAAAAAATAAGATTGAATTCATTGCTGGAACATCAAAGATGAATTGTAAAGATTTAGAATAAAAACTCAAGCAAGATGTGAAGATTGAAGTTGAGATGAAAAACAAAGATAATTTTATCAAAATGCACAACCAAAGGGGAAATCTTAGAAGAACTGCTCCAGGAAGGCAAGCATATATGTACAGGTACAATTACTCTTTTTTTGGTTATTGTTATACCTGTAATCATTTTGGACACAAAGCAATTAATTGTACGAGTCAATCTACTTCAATAAGGAATGATGATCTAGTGTGTTACAATTGCAACAATGTTGGCCACATAAAAAGAAACTGTAGAGTGCATGGAAGGTATTATCATGCATGGAATAACAACAGAAGTGCTCATGGTTTGTCAAAAAGGAACTATCATTCATTTGATCTAGATTGCAATATTATATGTTATAAGTGCAACACTCTTGGACACAAAGCACATTGTTGTAGAAAAGGATCACCTGGTTTGATAGGTTGGAAAAGAAAAGAGCCTAAGAAAGTTTGGAGGAAGAAACCTGAACAAAAGAGAGAACCTATGAAAGTGTGGAGAAGGAAACAAGATCAAGAAAAGGATAAACCTAAACTTATGCATATTGCACAAGATACATCACAAATTACATAAGAAGTAGCATGAGGTCAGGGGGATTTGGTCAATGTTCTATCTCTTACCCCCAAGGTGAAAATTAGGAGGTTGTAGAAATCAAGGAGAAAGTGGAAAAGGGTTAGAATGTGTTCTTTGTTTCTAGTACATTCAGTGCATATCCTTCATCACAAATGGTTGTCTCAGAGAGATGATGGATTCACTTTGATGTCAAAGGTAGATGTCAAAAGTTTACTTCATGATGTATGTCTCTACATTAGGGTGAAAAGGATACACTCACATAGGTTTTAGTGTGGCATTCAAGAAGATAGCAGATAGCAGGATAGTGCAGGGATACTATGTAGGCAATACAAGGTTGATATTGTCAAATGCAAACTAACATGGAAGACATCAAATTTAAATGAAACAACTTAGTTCTATCTCAGAAAATAGTGAATCCTGAACATGGTGATGTTAAAAAGGTTTCATACAAATTTGTTTGGTTGAAAGGATCTGATCAATCATCTAGAAAATGCAGTTGGTAGGTGTAAATCAGACACTGCAACTTCTACTAGTATTCTTTGAGAAATTTGGAATAGGATATAACATCCATCAATGTATAAAGGAGAAGGTGTATTGTGGTATCAAATGTTCTAATTGCAAATGCCTTGTAGACTTGCATGTAAAATGTAGAAGGACAGTGTGTCAACAGATCGGGATAGAGGTAGTTATGAGTCTTCTAAGGTATAGTGTGACAGTGGTAAGCACACAAGGTTTGTGAAAGATATTTAGAGGTTGTAGTACAAAGATCTATAAGACAATGTGGAGGTCTTCACTTGTCAGTACATAGCCTAGGAGTTTCTTATTGATGAGTTTCTATTTATAGGAGGATATCTTGATAAAATTGGAGATTGTCTAGTATTTCAAGATGTAGCAAAGCACAAGGAATAGTCATACAGTCTTGAGGAATAGATCATCAAGAGTAGCTTGACAATGATGAATAGTCAAAAGGGTAGAAATCACTAATTGCTAGTGATATAAAGTGTATGCCAATGATAGGCTCCATGAAGAGTATTGAGGAGTCTCGAAATCAAATAGGCCTCTATCAAATCTCAAAGAAACCCTAAATCTATAAGAGACAACAATCATTCAAGCCTAAAGAAAGCAAAGAAGCTCTTGATGTTGCAAGCTTGAATGATTGCAAGTGAAAAGATTCATGCTATATAATTTGGTGTAGTGAATTTGCTATGGGGAAAAGCAGATATGAAGACCTACTCATGCCTAGAAGAAGGAAATCACTAGACCTACAGTTTGTTGGATGTGTGTTTGTCATCTATAGAACAATTATTGAGAGTTGGGTTGATATGTATCAAGGTGACAGTTTGAAGACTGATAGTTTGAAGAGTGGCAGTTTGAAGAGTGACAATGCAAGTATAAGAACAATATTCTTCAAACACAAAGGTAAAGTGAAAGATTTCAGTAGTTTCATGTTCTCCTTACTCTTTGTTGGCTAACAGGTTTGTCCTTATGCTGAAAATGTTTATTTTGACTCTATACCCCTCTTTGAAGGACAAACGAATTAAGCAACAAATGGGTGAACTTTTTAAATTAGTTCCCCTCTGAATTTAGGTACAGCTCCCTTTAAGATTTTCAATGAATTTAACCTATTCAACTATCCAGATGCACTTTTAACCAGAAAATGCTTAAGGCAAAATGACATCCATACATAACTATGTTATGAATGCGGTAAATTTTTGCAGTAATAGTGAATAACAGAATGCACAGATTCTACTTTTGATACATTCAAATACATGAACACATACATATGAATTTGTTGAACCAATAAATAATAAAACACATATGACGAGTTGTCCAATAAAAGAGCAATTACCAGGTGAAAGGAGATTTCACATAGAAAATCTAATTCCAAACAATCAAACGCACAGATCTAAGTAAGCAGCAATTGTTTCTTTTTTTTTTCATTCACAGATGAAAAATTTCTTAGACAACCATCACATAATGTAAAACCATCAAATAGTTTAGCTAAAATTCTCTTTTCTTTTCTTAACTTTCTCTATCTCCTTAAAAGATTCAAAAACCCATATATATGAATGTCTTAATCAGGTCATCGAGTAAATCAAACCCAGAGTTAAAGTAACTCTGACCCGTACGGGATTTAGTTTATAACCAACTGAATAAAAGAAAGTGAACCAATAAGATCATGGCTGGGACAATGGATTTGCATCTCCAGATTTGCCATCAGTGGATTGGGAAGCACGTTGAGTCTTCCACTCCTGAAAAGCTGCAACGAACTCCTGAATCTTTGGGAAGTTGGGGATGCCTATGTGCTTTACTCTTGATTTCCAAACTTCTTTATCCCTTCGCATTTTCCCAATTTTTTCTTTATGCTCTGGAAGTGCATCGATACAAAGGTAAAGTAGAGACTCCACCTTAGAGATTCGAGAGAAATCCTCAATTAAAATATTGTCGTTTTCTTTGACAAAGTTAATTTTATCTTTAAAGGATTGAACCACTGTGTCAACATCATCTTCTGGTTTCCCATCGTCCCTTATGTATTTAACATCAATGCATTACAAATCATGCTGCAGCGATTGGGTGAGTTTGGTTATTTCTTTAATCAACTTTGTGAGTTCGAAGCGTCCCTGCCTTGATATGAAATTTCTCCATTCAATATTTTTCTTATTTACATATAATAAATCTTCATCTAAACCAGTCAGGTTCTTTTCTGACAGAAATTTTGCTACCCCATATTTCTAAACTTCATCAATCTGATTTATCACATTTACCCATTTCCCTTCGTCTTTCATCCAGGCAGTAGTCTGTGCTTTGAGGTCTTCAATGATGGCAACAGTCAGATCATATATATTTTTGAGTTCACGAATGTATACAGTTCCCTTCTCTACAATGCGGTCCAACCAACTGTCAAATGTTTTTGCCACCATCTTGCTTTTGTGAACTTGATCCAATAGCTTCTAGTTAACAGGTGATTTTAGGTCAAAAGACAGGGAGAGCTATGAGACCGGCTGCGGGTTAGGGTTGTGAATAGCATCAATGTACTCTTCCATTGAACGCAGAGTCTGCTTCAACTCCCTCTTGTCCTTTTCATCTTTCCAGGTTCAACTAACCATCCTCTTGGTAGATGCTTCAAGGTGGTGGACATCTACAGCTCTAGAAGTAGCACTGAGATCCACTCTCTCCACAGTGAAATCGTGCATAGTTAGATCTTGCACTTCTTCCTCAGTCACTGGCTTAGCTATTTTAGCACTCCAATTACCAGTGTTTGGATCAATGTTTATTCTGGATGTCGTCTTGAGTTTCTTGGACTTGGGGGTTTTCCCCAAACATTTGCTCACCATGTCTTCCAAGGGGACAGTAAAAGAAATTATTTTTCTTTTGTCAGATATAAAACTCTCTAGCCACTTGGGTGTAGGGGCTAAGGTTTCCTTTTCAGGGTTTAATCCATCAGAGGATATATTTGAGATTGTTAACATCTCAGAGGTCTCTAGAATGACCTCTAGCTGTGGCCCAGTATCAACTTCCTCTGTTCTGTGTGGACTTGATTCCTTATCACCCATAAGTTCCCCTGAATCCTCCTCTAAATTTAGATCCACAACTATTGTTTCAGGAACTTGTTCTTTTCTTTTACTTTTGGTCCTCAACCTGGTAGCACGAGGGGGTAGAATAGCTATGAGGGCTCTTCTAGATTTCTTAGTAGTAGGGCTTCTTCTAGTTGATGACTTGGAAGAACCTGCACCACAGATAGCAATAGGTTGGTTAGAAGAGCTTATGGGAAGTGATGATTCAATCATTGAGGTGAATTGTTGGGTATCTTTATATAGATTTTTGTATTAGTTCTTCTTTGGGGTCTACCCCAAAATTATGTTCAAAGGAGAGAAAATAGTTACCAAATTCACATTCCTCAAACAAAATCTGGGCCTTAGGATCATCAGAGGGGTAGACGGTGAACTTGCACTTGGGCTCAGGTTCCAGCTTCACTTTCTGCTTTCCTACTAGGATTGTGGCTTTTGACCAATCCAATTCGATCTGTCCACCCAAGTCTTTACAAAATGTCCTGCTCAAAAGCATTCCATAACTAGTAGGAATATCTGCTACCAAAATAGTCAATTTCACCTTTTTGTCAGGGTAAGCTGCAAGGGCGACTCGGGCATCCTTAATCTGCCCAATCAAGGAAACCTGTTTTCCATCCATAGAATAACATCTACCAAATGTTTTTGTGAGTGATAACCCTAGGGCTTTAGCCACAGAGGAGGGCATAATGTTGTCAGAGGCTCCTGAATCTATAATACAGTTACTAAGTTTATGACCATTGATAAACAAAAACACATAGAAAGGATTGGGTTTCAAATTAGTATAAGGAGCATTAGTTGATGAATTGGGAGTCGTTTTAGGGGCATTCAAGGGTGACTCAGATGAGGAAGAAAATAGTCGAGCAATGGGGGATTCAGTATCAACCTCTAATTGACTCTCGGATTCAGTTTGTGCAGGACCACCCTTAACATGTTTAACCAGTTTGTCAAGCTCATTAGGTTTCAACTTGAGATACTCGATAGGAGAAATTTGAATTTTTGCAGACTTACAGAAATCTACAATATCAAAAGAAGCATCTGGATCATTTCTATGCAACAATCTAGTTTCCTGAGTCTTCAAATTAGCATCATAGGTTCTAGTTAAAGGCTCCTTACCTTTGCCGGGTACTTCTTGAGTATTAGAGGATCTCGCATTCCTCTGACCCCTGGTGAGCACGGCGCATGAAGGATCTTCAAGGGTAACCAATATTTCACCTCCCCTTTCTGAATCAAACTCATATTCAAGGAAGTGTATTTCAGAGCCACCAGGTTCCTCAAAGCTCCTTTCTTCTTCGGTGGACTCCCCTAGCATATCTTGAGTAGCAGTCATCTAGGCATACCTGAGCATTTCTAGGCAAGAGTTTCCATCATGGTCGGTAGTCAAATGAAAAATACACATATTTCCCCTACTAGGAGGAGCTTCAATAGCCATTCTTGGCTGTGCTGATGCCAAGGGTAAAGCTCTACCAGTATTTGCTGGTTGATTCAAATTCCTTCTGCTTATATCTTGATATGGTTGTTGGAAGTGAGCACCAGTTTTAGGTAGTTGCCTCTTTAAGGCAATCATATCATTCACCAACTTTTGCACTACAGGATCCGTAGATGATGAGACATGGGAGTTTGGCATCTGAACCTCTTTCTTCCATTTACCGGCCATAATGAGATCATCTTCTAATCCGACTGCCAAGGCTTGTGCAGCTGGTAAATTAGCAATTACACCCCTCCTGAGATGGAAGCTAATATCAGGAGGCATAGTATTTAATAAAAAAACATTTTAGATTTTTGCCAGTTGGTCTTTTAGCAGCAAGGATTTTGTTCACAATTCTATTGAATTTAGCCATGAATTCCCTCATAGGTTCATGAATCTCTTTCTTAAGCTGAGTCAGCTGTGCAAGGAGGTAATGCTCGTCTTCCACACTTTTGAACCTATTTTCAAAAGCAGTTTTCATGTCATTCCAATTTGAAATTGAGGAATTAGTTAGGTGGTAGAACCATTGTGCCGCAGTGTCAGTCAAAATCTGCACAAAGAGCCTTATGGCAACATCTTGGTGTTGTACACCCAACACACTACATGCTGCTGCAAAGGCACACAAATGTTCTTCTAGTGATTGTTTGCCATCTCCATTGAACCTGGGTAAATTTTCTCTTGCATTTTTAGGTAAAGGATTTAGGTTAGCCCCTAGGTTCAGAGGCCCTATGGCAGCTCCCCAAGGTTGGGCCATGGGTAGAAAATTTATAGCTAAGGGGATAACAGTGCCTGAAAGAGTTAAAGCTTGACAGACAGGGGAAGTAGAAGGTTTAGGGGGGCTAGGGGGTCTACTTCTAGCTCTTCTTGCATGAGTAGGGATATAAGGAAAATTAGAATTTTGCAATGCTTGAAAGGTAGAATCCTCAACTCCCTCTCTTCTCAAAGACTTGGTATACAGTCTAGAATCTAGCTTAAAATATTGTAGCTAGATAGGCAGTTATTGATTTCTGTGCTGTTCTTGATTTCTTTGCACTTCAAGGATTTGATTTCTTGCTGCATTTTGTGCCTGTCTTCTTCTCTGCCTGAGTAACAGCAATCTTAGGTTATCAGCTAACTCCTCTTCTTGTTCTAATACTCTACTTGCTCTTCTGTAATCTTCACTATTCCGATGAGTACGCCAAGCAAGGGTATTCAACTGGCCAATAATGTCTTCCTGCTCGTCCTAAAATCCAAGATTGGGCTGTAGAACATGAATTATGTTTTCGTGTGGAAGCACCATTGTTGCTTCATATCCAGGTGACCAATCTTTTATTAATGATTTCGTTTCCCCAGCAGAGTCGCCAAAATCTATTGGCTAATAGGTTTGTCCTTATGCTGAAAATGTTTATTTTGACTCTATATCCCTCTTTGAAGGACAAACAAATTAAGCAACAAATGGGTGAACTTTTTAAATTAGTTCCCCTCTGAATTTAGGTACAACTCCCTTTAAGATTTTCAATGAATTTAACCTATTCAACTATCCAGATGCACTTTTAACTAGAAAATGCTTAAGGCAAACTGACATCCATACATAACTATGTTATGAATGCGGTAAATTTATGCAATAACAATGAATAATAGAATGCATAGATTCTACTTTTGATACATTCAAATACATGAACACATACATATGAATTTGCTGAACCAATAAATATCAAAACACATATGACGAGTTGTCCAATAAAAGAGCAATTACCAGGTGAAAGGAGATTTCACACAGAAAATCTAATTCCAAACACTCAGACACAGATCTAAGTAAGCAGCAATTGTTTCTTTTTTTTTTCATTCACAGATGAAAAATTTCTCAGACAACCATCACATAATGTAAAACCATCAAATAGTTTAGCTAAATTCTCTTTTCTTTTCCTAACTTTCTCTATCTCCCTAAAAGATTCAAAAACCCATATATATGAATGTCTTAATCAAGTCATCGAGTAAATCAAACCCAGAGTTAAAGTAACTCTGACCCGTACGGGATTTAGTTTATAACCAACTGATTGAAAGATCAAGATTACGGAAAGAGTATAACAGAGCAACTGAATAAAAGAAAGTGAACCAATAAGATCATGGCTGGGACAATGGATTTGCATCTCCAGATTTGCCATCAGTGGATTGGGAAGCACGTTGAGTCTTCCACTCCTGAAAAGCTGCAACGAACTCTTGAATCTTCAGGAAGTTAGGGATGCCTATGTGCTTTACTCTTGATTTCCAAACTTCTTTATCCCTTCGCATTTTCCCAATTTTTTCTTTATGCTCTAGAAGTGCATCGATACAGAGGTAAAGTAGAGACTCCACCTTAGAGATTCGAGAGAAATCCTCCATTAAAATATTGTCATTTTCTCTGACAAAGTTAATTTTATCTTTAAAGGATTGAACCATTGTGTCAACATCATCTTCTGGTTTCCCATCGTCCCTTATGTATTTAACATCAATACATTGCAAATCATGCTGTAGCGATTAGGTGAGTTCAGTTATTTCTTTAATCAACTTTGTGAGTTCGAAGCGTCCCTGCCTTGATATGGGATTTCTCCATTCAATATTTTTCTTATTTACATATAATAAATCTTCATCTAAACCAGTCAAGTTCTTTTCTGACAGAAATTTTGCTACCCCATATTTCTGAACTTCATCAATCTGATTTATCACATTTACCCATTTCCCTTCCTCTTTCATCCAAGCAATTTTTTGTGCTTTGAGGTCTTCAATGATGGCAACAGTCAGATCATATATATTTTTGAGTTCACGAATGTATATAGTTCCCTTCTCTACAATGTGGTCCAACCAACTGTCAAATGTTTTTGCCACCATCTTGCTTCTGTGAACTTGATCCAATAGCTTCTGGTTAACAGGTGATTTCGGGTCAAAAGACAGGGAGAGCTGTGAGACCGGCTGCGGGTTAGGTTTCAAATAGCATCAATGTACTCTGCCATTGAACGCAGAGTCTGCTTCAACTCCCTCTTGTCCTTTTCATCTTTCCAGGTTCAACTAACCATCCTCTTGGTAGATGCTTTGAGGTGGTGGATATTTGTAGCTCTAGAAGCAGCACCGAGATCCACTCTCTCCACAGTGAAATCATGCACAGTTGGATCTTGCACTTCTTCCTCAATCACTGGCTTAGCTATTTCAGCACTCCAGTTACCAGTGTTTGGATCAATGTTTTTTCTGGATGTCATCTTGAGTTTCTTGGACTTGGGGGCTTTCCCCAAATATTTGCTCACCATGTCTTCCAAGGGGACAGCAAAAGGGATTATTTTTCATTTGTCAGATATAGAACTCTCTAGCCACTTGGGTGCAGGGGCTAAGGTTTCCTTTTCAGGGTTTAATCCATCAGAGGATATATTTGAGATTGTTAACATCTCAAGGGTCTCTAGAATGACCTCTAGCTGTGGCCCAGTATCAACTTCCTCTGTTCTGTGTGGACTTGATTCCTTATCACCCATAGGTTCCCCTGAATCGTCCTCTAAATTCAGATCCACAACTATTGTTTCAGGAACTTGTTCTTTTCTTTTACTTTTGGTCCTCAACCTAGTAGCACGAGGGGGTAGAATAGCTATGAGGGCTCTTCTAGATTTCTTAGTAGCAGGGCTCCTTCCAGTTGATGACTTGGAAGAACCTGCACCACAGATAGCAATAGGTTAGTTAGAAGAGCTTATGGGAAGTGATGATTCAATCATTGAGGTGAATTGTTGGGTATCTTTATTCTGGATCCCTTCCTGTCTCTTTTCCCTTAACCATTTCTCAGCTCTCCTTATCACTGGAAGGGTTTTAACCTCAATCCTGTCTTCCTCCTTTTTGCTCCGGTCAACTTCTGGAATGGGTAATTGCTCTATTTGTTCAAACTGCGGATCAATCATTGGTTTACCATCATCAACAACTCCAGAAATATCCATATTCAAATTGAGAGTAACTATCTGCCCTAAAGAGAACCTACACCATAGTCTTCTCCTGACTTTAAACTCATCTGAACAGTCTTCCCAGTAATCCTCTAGCTTAGGAATGTGTGAAAGCCCTACTCCAGGATCTAAGTTGTCCCTGATAAATCCTTTGCTGTCAAATTGAGACCTGGCAGTGAAGAACTAAAAATTGAACTTTCTAAGATTCACCTCCAAATTCAAAGCATCAGATTTTGACTGACACGAGTAATGCCCAAGTTTGATGGGAAAGGAGATACCAAAACCCTTTTTTGTCAAGAAATTCTTATCTACATATGCTAGCTGTCTGCATACCTCTATCAGCACGAAACGGTCGAACACATATCTGGGTAGTTTAATAGGTTCACCATCAAATCCTCCAACTCTGATGTAAGTGAACTCAAAAAATTGAATAAAGAAGCTACCATAAATGCTAATCAGTTGCATTGCTTCATTGGACATCCTTTTACCCAGATTACCTGCCAGTTCATAAGTCATTCTTCCAGTGAACACATCGTTAACCCTTTTATAATTTTCATAACAATTCTATTTCTACAACTGTGAATAATATTCATAAATCTTACTGTCCTTAGCCAAGGGTGCATGAGGTAGATCAAACCACTCTCTTGTAGATGCCAGATAATAAAATAAGTACGAAGACATATAAAAATCTCTGTCACCCAGACAATTACTCAAACCCTGATGCAAACAATCAGCCACAATTTCTGCCCAATCTAAATATTGCTCTCCTTGGAGGATAACTTGTATGAAAAAGTACATCCAATCCTCCCAATAATACGCATGTTGGCTGCCCTTCAACCTGTGTAATAATACTACAATATCCCTCACTTCTTTAATCAGATGGTCCCTAGTAAGTGGTCTGGGTAACCTTGAACCACCCTTCTAAAATTTCAGTAGCCAGTTCCTTGCTATCACACTTTTATAAGTCAGTTTCTTCTCTGAGAAATGCCCATAGGAAGAGGTAATATCAAGGCTGGAATACGCCTCTTTAGGCAGTATCTTCATTACGGACATGAGGGTTTGTCTGTTGACATGAAACAACACATCACTGTTTGCATTTCTGATGCACCTGTTTTGGGGTTCATACCTATTTATACATTCCTGAACCAGTTCTGGGCAGTATACGGCCTTGGGAAAAGCCGCAGCTTCGACTAAACCGTTGTCTATTATTTTCTTCATCATGGGGGTTTGCACAGGGTTTCTAGACCTTTCTCTAAATTCTTCTAAATCATATTGTACTAGTGCAGTATCCCCAAATTCAGAGTGAGAATAGGTAAGACTAGGACCATGTTCACTCCCCAAACACGCAGATTTCAAAGTCATACTTGGAGGATTATAATGAAAAACACTTCAAATTTTGAAAATAATGACAGAAACTCAAGATATTCTTCTTTCCAGCTAAGAAATAGGAATAGCACATAGGAGGAACAGAACTCACCTTCAAGATGTCTGAATTCACTGTGAAATTTGAGCAACAAGAACCTTATACTTCCTGTGTTATTCTCCTCTGCGTTGCGCAATATGTTTACTTGCTGAATTCAGCTTGTTCTTAGTTAATAATGGCATTAACCAGATTGAATAATTATCACTCGGAGCAATTCGTGCCAAAAATATTTGAAAAGACATGAGTTCTGACCTCTTCATTAATAGAAAATATTATTCACGCACCGTTATGATGGTATAATGATTATTCGTAACCTCCGCCAAATTAGAAATCTCGGTCTCATAATGAGTCTCTGACATGTCTTCCTCCAACTTTCCCGCTAAATTTGACTTAGAAAGCCGTGGGAATAAATAAGACCAAAATCACCAAAACCTTGATCTATTGAACTATTGAACCTTTAGGGCGTGGTTCAATATGGTGGTTCGACCCTACCAATTGAATCACATAAATGGGCAAAGGATTCACTTACGGGAATATTGAACCTAAGCGCATGAACCGTTGAACTTATTAGGATATGGCTCAATATGAAGGTTCAAAGACACAAGGGCTAAATAGACCAACGGACAGTCGCGTGACTTTTATAAAGGGGTTCCGACCATGAGATAGTGAACCGTTGAACCTTGAACCATTGAACTTCGCTATAGAGTATGAGCGGAGGGTTCAACGATACATTAATTACACAAGATAACTGCATGACATGACTTATTAGAAGGCAATGAGTGTTGAACCTTAGACCATTGAACCATTGAACCTTCGGACAAAAGCTTTCAAGTTCAACCCGAAAACTTGAGGACGTATGAAATACACAGAACAATAACTTGTTGTTTGAGATGCTTTGGGCATATCGAACCATTTGAACCTAGAACTTTAAAAAGGGTTCAGGTTCAAAGGTTCAAACCTTAAGTACCCTCTCCCACAAAGACAATAAACGGATAAAAATTGAAGGAACAAGAGTCAATTTAAGAAACAAAGGTATGACCAAAAATACAACACAGCAAACTGGCTATTGTTCAGGAAGTATTATCAATGAATAAATAAGGGCGACTCAAAAGGTAAACTCTTCAAACAATGACCTTCCAATTTTGATAGGTCAAGAAGCAAATGAACTTGAACTTTCTAAAAAGATGGATATAATAGAAATTTTAGATGAATCTGATCATTCTACTAGTAAGAATAATGATATAGCAACTATAGCTGAGGAAATAGAGGACTCTGCAATAGATAAGAACATATCAAAAGTAACAGAGGCCCATACATTTGACAAGGATGTTTTGTATAGTTGTTTGTAATAAGATAGATGATTTGTCTCTAATCATACATTAAATTGAAGATGACAGTATTGATATGCTCTTACCAGTGTGTAGGAAAGATGACTTATTGCCCTTATATGGCGCTTATCTGCTGGGGGAGTGATTGATTTATAACCAAGGGTCCTTTGTCACTTGATGTCAAAGCAAGAGAGAGAAAGTGATGAAGATTTTACAATCAATGAAAAAGGGGGAGTTTGTTGGATGTTGGTTTGTCATTGATGTCAAAAAGGTCATTATCATGCTTCATGTCTGCTTTAGATGGAGTTCATGTCTTATTCAATGATGATGCCTTGAGTTCATACTTAAGTCCATACTTGATAGATAATGTTGATCATCCTTGCTGAGTTGATACATACATGTATACTTGTTACTTGTTTGGTTGTCAAAGGATCATGCCATGCTTAAGGATCATACTTCATTTTCTCCATACTTTAGGTGTTCATGCTTGTTAATAATTAATGGTGTTGGTGCACTAGGAACTTTCCATGATGTTGGATATCCATCAATTGTTGTTGATGTCAAAGGTTGATGGGGTTTGTTGATGTTTACCATGGTATATGTTGATCATTCATTATTCATTTCAAGGCACCTGTTCATTTGGTTTCAAAGAAAGTTGCAAGTGGACTGTTAGTCAGTGGAGGAGTTGTTTCACTGGACATGTCAACATTAGGAGGTAGCATGTCAGCATCAGAAGGTATGCAACATTCATGTTATGTTTCTTTCATGTGCATCAGAATGCTTCATGATCCTGTGACAAATCTTTTCATGATGCTAAGTTCATGTTGATGATGTACATTGGTTTTTCTCATGTCAAGGAGTGTTGATGCTTGATGCAAAGAATTGTTCCATATGAAAGCACGAAAAAGTTGCCTTCATGACAAAATGTTTGATGATTAGTCAGAGGTTTATTGAGTTGGTGGTTGATTGATTTGTTTGGAAGATTTCAATCAAGGTCTACCATTCATCTCATGGTGTTCATGTCAAATTTGTGTTCAATTGTATGCATGGCAATGGTCAATGGCACAGTGGCATTAAGGCAAGAGTATCATAGCAGAATCATTTGATATTTGCATCAAGGCATGTCAAGCACTAGGTTTCATATACATTGTCTTAGGTAAAAGTTTTTTAAACCCTAGGTTGCCTAATTAAAAGTCTCTCTTCTAAAATTATTAGTTCTTCCTACCAACTATTTCTCTACCATAAATTAGGGTCTATATGTATGGTTTCATGTCATGAGCAATTTTTTGATTTTAGGGTTTATTGTTTCCTAAAGACCTAATCACCTAAGAACCCTAAGTCTTAGTTGTCCAAACCCTGCCTAAACTCTTAATAACCTGTCATGCACTTTTATTTTGTTTTTTAATTGACCTGTTATCACAGGTAGAATGACCTATGCAAGGGGTTTGAATTCATAAGGGAACTAGCCCCACTACCTAGTGAGATCGAAACCACCAGTCAGTTTATATTACTCTGAGTACCAAAAGTTAATCGAGGGTGTTGTTTTAATCTAGCATGGGCGCAAAAAAGGAGATCAACAATTATGATTAAATTTATTCAAATAGGAATGGCCCTTTGTCATATGAAAGTTGATAGGCAAACTGTGTGCTTGAACTATTTGAAGTCAGTTTCATAACCATTTTAGGGTGCAAATCTCTATCAGGGGAAAATATAGCAAAGTCCAAAAATCTTTTGAATTGTTGACATGCATGAAGCATGTAGGAATTCACTCTCTCAACATTTAAGATGCAGTTTTTGTAACCGAAAGTAGTGAATATTTATGGTGGCTTCAAATCAAGCATGAATAGAGGAAGGGTTCTATTTTTGAAGATCAAGAATGGTTTTATAGAGTAGAGGATGTGTGAAAAAAAGGGTGAGTATTTGATGGAATGTATGAGAGTTAGTTAGGTTAAGATATGAAGGGAATGTAGCAGGTGTAGGGGCATGGTAAATTTTAGAGGACAATGCAAAACCAAGGTGTATTAGTAATCTTTATCTCTAAGAAAAATAGTGTGGGCTCTCTGTGTGTTTGATTTTGTTGAAACCCTAATGTATTAGTGTTTTTGGTAAAGGATGAATTAGGGACATTCTTGATTGCAGAGGAATATATTCAAATAAAGGATAGTAGGGAGTGAGACTGTATGGTGTTTGTTGATGAAGGAGCTTGTAGAGGATAGAAAATATAGTGTTTTCATTGATAAGATGGAGGCATGGTCTGATGTATAATGATCCTTAAGGGAATGAGATCAAATGCATGTAGTTGAATGTGACAAAGAGAAGGTATTGTTTGACTGAGTAATATGCAGAGTAAGAGATGTTATTGCAGGTGAATCATGCACAAGTGTGAGTGTATCATGTATATATATATATATATATATATATATATATATATATATATATATATATATATATATATATATATATATATTGTTGCAAAGAGACATGTAGGAAATGAATGAAAGAGAAATGTAGATGAATTGAGATGGCATGCAAATTGAGTTGACTGAGAAGGAAATGCATATTGTGTATGAGTTTGATTAAAAGGGGATATGCAGAGTTTAGTGTTTTGTATTGAAACAAAGTAACCCTCTGTATACTTTTTGTTTTTCTAAGATTGTTGTAAGTACTCCTATTGCCAATGAGGCATAGGATATGTTACTAGTGAGGCATAGTTTATAACTAGTGAGGTTTGCCAGTGAGGCTTAATGGAGATCATGTTCATAGTGGTTTTTACCCTTCTGGGGTTTTCCACTCAATCATTTGTGTTATGTGATGTTCATAAATGTCTCTTATGTTTTGTTAATGCTTTCATGTCCTAATGCAATTGTCTTGTGTTTCTTGATCATGTTAGATTGTTTTATTGTGTGAAGATCTTGGTTGAAGAATTAGTTTTATTAGATCACTAATTCACCCCCCCCCCCCCTCAGTGATCCTTATTATTCCAACACTTCATGCCATATCTTGTTCTAAATAACATGTGGGACCAATCAAAAGATAGGTACCCGCTTATTTTGGCAGTCAAATCCCCAAATAGGCATATGTCAAAGTATGTTGGGAGGTTGATGACTGAGACATCTTGTGAAATAGAGCAACCAGGGCATGCATGCAAGGTGAGATTTAAATCCTTAATCACACCTACTATTTTAACAGTAGTGCTATCTAATTGCACTACCCCCTTATTCACAGGCTCATATTCAATGCCTCATTTATCAGCTATGTTTTTAGGCATAACAAAAGTACCTGACTCAAAATATATCATGCAATTATGCAACAATTTATCACCAATTATTAGGAAAACATATAATGGAGGGGGCTTAGTGGCTTTATTTTCACTTATTCCCTCTTTTTCTAGTTGGCATAGTCTTGCTAAAATAGTGGATTTTTCTTTTGTTGCCTCCATGATAGGCTGATTGAAGCTTGTCAAAGCTTCCTGCAACAAATCCCTCTATGATGGGATCAATAGAGACTCCCACATGGCGATGCTCAAGTTACTCTTCTTCATTTGATCAATTATGTTGAAGGGAATTTGACTGACTTTTTGAGATGTCTTCGTATTGACAATGTCGACCTTTGCTTGTTGGTCGACCTCGAAGTGCATTGCTGGCATAGAATTCACTCACCCAGTAGAATGGTCCACCTAGGTAGAAGACGCTCCTATAGAACTTTCCTTTGCTACATTTGCTAGAGGTACCTCCACTACCGCAACTCTGGTTGTGCTCGTTGGGGATGCATGAGATGTAGATGCATGAGGGGTGGGGATGTGAGCAGTTGTAGGAATAGTTGCATCCTTAGTCGCCCTCCTCTTGGCTCTTCTATTAAATGTAATTGGGCATGTGCCTTTGTTGACACCATAGAAATCATCTTGTGTCCAATTCATCAAGGTGGAATATTTTTGCATTTGTTCATGCCCTCCCACCATCTTTTGATTGGAGATGACTTGTTTCTCTGGAGGAACTAATTGGCTTTGCACTGTCAAAACTTGACTAGATTATCCACTTTGGCACAAGTTTTGATCATGTGGTTGATTGCATGGATAACACCAGTCATTATCCTGAGCCAAGTTGTTTTGTATGGTCACAAGAGGCCTAGATGTACTAGCAACATTGGGGTGTACAACATTCAATGGTCTGATGTAACTAGGCTGATTTGACCTTTGCACATTACCCCAATATGGTGGTCTACCTTGCTGATAATTCTGATTGAATGGTTGATATGGCCTACTAGGTTGTGCATTCTATCTTCTTTCCAAAATTAATTCATTGCTCAACATTCTTATCGTAGAATCCTTATCCTTTGATTTCTCAGTTGAAGGTGTAATTAGAGTAGTAGCAAGCCTGAGTGTTGTAGGAATTAGAGCCATAGTAGGATGAATAACAAGGGTCTCTAGAAATAAAGGCACTAGTGGACTTGGATCAATCTTCCCAACCTAAATTAGACAATTTTCTACCCTTATGGCTATGTAATATGTGTCCGGTAACACAACTCCTCCCATAGACTGAATCATGATGGCAATGTTAGGATTCAAAGATCTCAAATAATAAATGAATGTAGTATTTGGGGAGGGTTTCACCAATAATGGGATTATGTCCCATGTCTTCTAGAACCTATAGTTAAATTGCAACATGTATTCATGGGGGGCTCTCTTGATTGTAGCTAGTTACTCCATCAATGACAGGTGGTCACTCTTGTCTTCAAAGTGTTGGCTTAGTTTAGTGCCCAAATCATCCCAATTATAGATGGAATTGGTTGGGAGCCCTCTATACCACTAAAGGTCTTTCCTTTAAATGAAGAAGCCAATAGTCTCATAGCCACATTGTTTGTAGTGGCATTGTGGACAAAGCATACACTGGCAATGTCTTGGATATGTTCAACAGGGGTGGTTGAATTTTCACTAGTAAAAATGGTATAGCCTTTAAGGCAAAGGTAGAGATATCATCATACTAGGCTAGGTCTAGAGGGCTACCCCCATTGAATGCAACAAAAAGGAGATTCCTTGCCATATTATGGATATTTAAATTAATTCTAGGTATACGCAAGGTTCTTCTTGAATAATGGAATCTAACTTGGAATCTAGCTAGAGGGGGAGTAGACTAGGATCTTGAAGGAGATGGATGTGCATTCCTATTTTCCCTCATAGGGGACCTAGACAGTTTACTTCTTCTTGATCTAGTAAATAATAGCTCAATGAATTGAGAATTACCTCTAGAAGAAGACTGTGTCCACACTCTAGGCATGAAATGTTGAGTGGATATGGATACTAGACTAGCAGAATCACCAAGTGCTTGTTGAATTTTTCCACATTAGCAAATGAACTAAGAACAACAACAAAATTCTTAGTCCATCTCTTAATCAGAGCAGAGAGTCACACTAGGAGTGCCAGAAACTGTTGTCATGTGAAATTGCACCCTACTTGGATGTTTTCCAAGCATTCGAATGACACAATGGGACTGATCTCAAGGTGTACAACCTTGCCAATGAGATCAGATCTCCAGAGAAGGTTAATTCCTCTCTCTAAGCCCTCCAAGCAGGGTGCAATTTCACGTGACAACACTTACCATCTAATCTAAATTTATTTTTAGATACCTATTTGCAACTAATGGATTTCCTCCCCATGAGAAACTAAACTAGATCTCATGTCCTACATTTGTGAAAAGCCTTTATTTCATCTTTCATGGCCTCTAACCAAGACTCATGCTCATCTAAATACAAAGCATACTTCACACATCTAGGTTCATTATTAGTACACAATAAAGAAAACACTCAATTGTAATTAGAAGGATTATATCTTTCAATTGGATTATGTGTGGACCTTTTGAGAGGTGTAACAAGAGACTTTTATTTTTCCTCATCAAAACTCAAATAGGAACCTTCTATTTCCCCATTCTATCCATCTTGTTGTTTTGTATGTGCATCTTTCTATTTAACATTATCAATATCAAAATGCATTTTGTTAGGCTTCATGTCAGGTTGTTCATTTTTAAATTCCCTAAGCTCCCTAAAAATAACATCCTTCGAATAAAATTTATTTTCATTAAGTTATAGGATCCAAATCTTATAACCCTTAATGTTTCCACCATAACCCATAAAAACACACTTTTTATCTCTAAAATCAAGCTTAGAATGTTTTTCTTTTGGAACATGAACATATGTCTCATTGCCAAAAACTATAAAATAAGAAATTGATGGTCATTTATCTATCCATACCTTGTAGGGTGTTTTCTCAACTAGAGAAAAAGTGGGAAACCTATTAATCAAGTAACAAGTAATGCATAAAACTTCAACTTAGAAACATTATTCAAGATTTGTACTACTTAACATAATTTTATCTTTATCCATCAAAGTCTTATTCATCTATTCGACAACTCCATTTTGATGTAGAGTATACCTAGTTGTTTTTGTCCAACAATCCTTGCACGCTTACAATAATCATCAAATTCCTTAGAGAAAAACTCACCACCATTATCCATTCTCAAATACTTTACTTTCCTATCTATCTATTTCTCAACAAGTGCTTTAAACTCTTCAAATGTAGAAAATACAACAAACTTATGCTTTAGAAAGTAAACCCATGAACATATAGAGAAATCATTAATAAATGAGACATAGTAGCAAGATTTTCTAGTCAAATCCACAAGACCAAATACATCATTATGAATAACCTCCAAAAAAATTATTTATCTTTAGTACTACAAAATTTAAAAGAAACTCTATTTTCCATACACATAATGTTCACAAAAATTAAGGTTTGTAGAGTAACTAGGCAAGCCATCAATCATATTTTATTAATAAGGTTTTTGAGACCCTTCTCACTAATATGGCCCATCATATAGTGCCACAATTTACAAGATACAAAGCTATTAGTTACATTCATAGAGTTATAGAAATTTTATGCCCTAGCCTAAATAGGGTGCCACACTAAGTGCCCCTAGACGACACCAAATTTCCTCTACTCAACTTGTAACCACTCTTCTCAAAAGTAACATGCACCCACAAATAATTAATTTTAGATACAAAAATCAAGTTCCTAGCTAAAACAAGGATATGCAATACATCTATAAGGATTTTAATCCTTCCATCACCATAAATTAATTTTACCTCCCCTCAGCCCACAATCTTTTGTGTGTTGTTATCCTTGAGGAAGACTTCCCCACCATCATAAGCTATATACACTAAGAACCACTCTTTATGAGGAGTAACGTGATAGGATGAACCTAAATATATCAACCAAGAGTCATTAGAAATCATGTTAGTAGAAATGATAAAAGCATTAGTAACTTCATCATTATAAGATTTATCTATTAAGGAATCATCATTATTATTTTTCTTATTCTAACATTCCTTTTAGAGATGTCATCATTTCCCACAATTAAAACACCTCAACTAATACTTACCAAGTATTAAACCATCTCTTGGACTTAGGTCTATCCTTAGACTTGTCCTTATCACCTTTGTTCTTGTCCTTACCTCTTTCTTTAGATCATTTCTACACATGCAATGCATCCTTCAACCCATGTCTAAATTCTTTCTCATTTTTCTATAAGCAAGGTGGAAACAAGGGCATCTAACTTTGGATCATCTATCAAAGAACCCCTGATTACAAAAATTAGATTATCCTAAGATTTAGGAAATGAACATACTAACAAAATACACTTATCCTCTTCCTCTATTTTCACATTAATTAATTGTAACTGACTCAAGATTAGATTAAATGCATGTAAATAGTCTACAACTCAATCCCTTCCTTCATTTTAAGAGAACATAATTTCTTTTTCAAAAATAACTTATCATAGAGACTTTTTGTTTGATATATCTCTCCTATTCTATTCCATGACTTCGATGTAGTAATTTCACCAGAAAAACTCAATAAAATGGAATTAGATAAAGAAAACTAAATATTGCCATGAGATTTTTATCTACTTTTACCCATTCCTCATCAAACATTTTTTATAGTTTGTTCTCACTCTTCACAGGAATCCATTGATCCCTCTCTTCCAAGAGATCCTCAATCTTTAGCTTCCAAAGCTCAAACCCTATGCCATTAAACTTTTCAATCTCCAACTAAGATGAGTTGACCATATTTCTATCACTAAGAATCTGAAATAGTAAAAATAAAACAACACACTCCCACTCTAGCAAAAATACTCTAGCAAACACTTTGTAAGAGGCATCCCTTTAATCAAGCCAACTATGGATCTAATACCAAATGTTGGAAACCAAGTGTAACTAAACAAGTGAGATATGTTGAAACTTAATGCAACAAATTCAATAACAGTGATAGATCAAATGTAAATGGAAACAATCATAAAAGAGATGCAAATCATAACATGAGATATATGTGGAGAAACCCTTGCAAGAAAAAAGTCCACACCCAAAGAGACCCCAAGCTTGTATTAATGATAAATAATGTTATAACACATCATCTTATCTCCCTAATTTTGGAAGCACTTTAGTACCTATATATCCTAATGAGCCAAATAATTGACTCATTTAATTATCAATATTTTCATGCTTTGATAAACTTTTAAAAACATATTGGCATATAAATATATATTATTATAATTATATTTGTCTTGAGAATTGATTATGCTTATGTTTTGTTTCCATTACGCTTTGATGAAACTTTCATTTTGATACTTGAATGACATTTTCTATGTGCATATCTCATAATTTGTGGTATAAGTTGTGATGTTAAATAAGGATTGCAGTAGTTGAACTTCAACTAAACTCCAGATAGCTCTGAAGGCCAATACTTCCTAAGCGTCATCCTCCCCTGAGTCGATGACTTCCAGCAAACGCTCCTGGAGACCCTCTAAAACCTGCAACACATCCAAACCAGCACCTCAATCCTTGCCACAACTCTTGATCACACCGCCATGTCACTGAACTTGGTGACCCAAATAATCGATGGCAGACATCAGTTCTAGCTATCGCTGCCACCAGGCACCCCACTGTTTTAGGGAACTCTTGGAGTTCACCCTGCTAATCACCTTATTCAGATCATGGATCTAGAGTTCCTTACAATTGATTGTGTAGTTAAGCAAATAATACACCTAGTTGTTCCAGTTCCAGTTCATAGGAATTAGTAGTAACTAGATTTTCCTTTCAATAAGCATGCAACTCATTGTTCCAATTCATTGTAGTTAGACTCGCAATTAGTATTTATTTCCAATAAGGATTGATTGTATAAGTAGAAGAGCCATTGCACCTTTTTAAGTTAGTTCTTGTCTTTCATCAATTAGTTGTTCATCGCAGTTTGTTTTTAGCAGAAGGAAAACTTTTGAGTTTAGGCATGTACGTTCTTTGAATGAGAATAAAATGCAAATGAAGGGAGATTTATTTTGAAAGAAGTTAAGAAAAGAGGATCATCTCCAACTGGGAAAGTAGGGCCTACTTCCCCATTTTGGAGGAGATCTCTTGGTATTATGTTTGTGTTATTTTTGTTCCTGTCAATTTCCTTACAACAAATTGTTATATGTGTTGTTTCCTGTTATCTATTCTCACCTACAAGTTTATTCTTCAAAAAAATAGAAAATCATAAAAATTAGATTTGTTATCTCTTTAAGCACTATGATGTTCAGAGTATTGCATGCCTAAGAAGTAACAATAGATTTTATTTCTTTTCATCTCTCATTTCTACAAGTGTGTTCATTTCAAGCAACTAGATTAAACCTTCATTTCTGCATGTGTGTTTATTTGAGCAAGTGTGTTTATTTCAGAAATGTTAGAGTAGTTTCATTCCACACAAGAGTATTTCTTTTCAAGCAAATTAAGGTAGTTTATTTTATGAGAAGAAGATCAAAACTCCAACTGTGCAAGTGTCCCTAAACCGATCATTGGTCCTCAATCGTTCCATTCCAAAAACCCCCCAACAAACAGTCTTACTACAAATTGCTCCAGACACCTCTAGATTGATAAAGAGTAAATGATGATGTATTAACAAATCCTACTCCGACCTCATCATATCCTACAAAATAGCCTATGAATCCTCTAACTCCAAGCTTCAATTTATAGCCAAAAGTAATAAAAGAAACTATAAATGATTTCCAATATAATAGACTCAAATCATGAGCCATGTAGTCTACATGAAAAAGATGCCTCATGACATGTGTCTGGGAGTTACAAGAATCTTTCTAGGAGTTACAAGTATCTTTCTAGAATCTTCAAGACTTTTCTCATGAACTTGGCATCCAACTTCACTAGAGGATAAAACAATCCACTAGAAGATAAAATAGAAAATCCTCAAGTCCAAAAAGGGCTACCAAATTCTTACACATCTTATAATGTTATAGATGCTTCTCACACCTCTTACAACACCATAAATAGTTATATTTCATTGCACTTCATGTCAAGTGTCCAAAGATATTGTCATAGGCCAATTTAAGCTTCCCCACTCAATGTCACCTTGCAAATAATATTCCAAGTGCCTAGAAAATAATATTTATTACAAAATAAAATGTTCCTCCTCATGTGGGACATTCAAGTTGCCCTTCCATGATTCTTGGAATCACTTGAAACAATAACTAAATATTAAAATATTAAACTTAAGGTACATAGTCCTAGGATTGCAAGGTTAATATCATCAATCTTAACATCATATGCATTATTGTCTTAAGAAATAAAATTCATATAGTAACCAATGTGCTTTATTTCTCTTTTGTTGTTGACCAAAAATCAACCACACTCACATAATGTAAGGCATGTGCTCAATTCTACTTACCCTATGTCTACTACCCAACATCTCATGTTGATTACTTGCTAAAGGTCATTTTCTAAGTACACTTAGATCGCATAAATCCACACATTAGATTTTCATTGTATCAAATGAAACAAACCCATTAAGTTATTATCCTTCATGTGTATTCCTTGAACCAACCTATGTTGACCATCTAATATCTTTCTGTCTTGCCATGTGTTGTCTAATCTTCATAATTGCCTAGTGCTTATCCATAGTGTATGCATCGTGAGTATACTTTGTGTGCAATGTGGCAATGGACTACACGTGGTGGCTCTCTATTAGCCTACATATTCAAAGGAGGGAAACTCATCTATGGGTAGTGTGCATAGACCAACTGTATGGTGTGACATGTCTCTAAGATTATGTCAATGGTGGGACTCATTATATATTTTATGTGGGTGCCTTTGATTTTAAATCTATCTTACATGCAACCATGAGTTTATTATTCCATGATACCTATTGTATATGTTGAGTTTATTATGCCACATGGTGCTTGTTGACGATTGTTTTGGCACGTCAACTTGAATTAGAACAAATATCACTCTACTTCTCCTGAAAAGGTAACTAATTGGAGAGGTTAATTTCTTCCAAGGTGTAATGTAGGAGAATCTAGGTTCATGAGCAATCCTATGTCACCCAAAAATATTTCTAGTATTGTTTTCTTTATTGTTGTTGTTTTGTAGTTTTGGTGTTTTGTTTCAGGAGGTATTTCTAGGTTGAATTTTGGTCAAGTAAAGACTTCATCTTGTTAAAGTGCTTAATGGATACCTATAGTTCAAATTTGTTAAAATTGGATGAAAATTGGTGAAGTTATGGGTGATCAAACTTTTGGCCCTGTTCAATAACAAAATAGAAACTTTTGTCTATTATTGGAACAATACAAAAGTCCGACGGGTTCCAGTTCTCAAAATCTCTTATGGGCTCTTAAGACAATCATTTTGGTGGAATTATATTTGATTGAGTCATTCCACTTCATGTGGATTTCATCGACATAGGGTTTCTTTGAAAATTCATCAGATTTTTAAAGTGTTCCTAGAACACTTGAAAACCTTGACAACTGGGAACAATTCCAAAGGGCTCCCAAAACTCTGGCAGAGTTTATGTAAAGGAAAATCAAAACTTTTGATAGTTCTTGGAACATTGGAATTCTCCATTGAGTTCCAAGTCATGGTGAAAACTCTGTCAGTGTGTTTAAAAGCTAAAAGGTGACTTTTCTTTGAAATCGATTAGTTCCACCTGATGTGGAAATCACCAACCAGTAAGTACAAGTTCTTTGGCTAAGGAAATTAGAGAAATTAGACATTCCTATAACATTAGAACACCTTGATTTTGTTCCAAGTGACTCTCGAAAAGCCGACGGAGTTTAAATAAGAGTTTTATGATAAAATGAATCTTTTGACCAATTACTTCCTCAAGAACTGGGAATTGCCAGTAATGTCTCACTGGTGACTTGTGTTCTAAAATATTTTGGCACCTTCTGCTACGCCCTTAATATTGTACATAGGGTTATGAATAGTCAGCTTGTGGCTATCTTAACTCCTAATTAAGTCATATTATCATTATTATATTGTTATTTAGTTGTTTAGGTCGGCCTAAGGCTTCTATAGGTCTATCTAAGTCGGCCTGGGTGATATCCTAGGCATAAATAGGTATATATAGGAGGTAGTGAGTCTCATTTCATATCATATTCAGTATTGTGTTCTCATTGAAGACTGTTGGAGGTATCCCCCTCGAAGTGGCATATTACTATCAAGTATTTTCAGCATATTTACTATTATATTCAGATATTGTGCAAGTTGTTTCATTACAAGTGGTATCAGAGCATGATCTTGGCACCGTAGAGGCAAGATTTTTTCTCAACATTGGAGGCGATTTTGGGAAGAGCATAACTTTCAGATTTTAGCAAATTTTTTAAATATTTTTAAAGGGTTTTTGAAGACCATATTAAAGAAGATAAAGTCCAGATTTCAGAGGAATTGAAGCAAAAATAAGCGAGTTATTGCAAAATTAGGGTTTCCAACAAATTCGCTCTCAAGGCAGCAAATTTGCTAAGTTTTTAGATTTTTTTCTGGGTAAGTGGTATCTTGGCCTTAGTAAGTTACAGTAAAAATTTCAGAAAATTTACATTTCATTTGTGTGATTTATTTCAAAAATATTGGTTTCCATCATGACGGGGCCTGCAACAAGAGGCAAAAAGAATGCTGCCACACCGGGGAAATCCTCTGATAAGGATGAGGAAATAATAGAGGATAGTAATCCCAATGAGGAAATGAGTAAGTTCAAAGAAGATGTGTCCTCAATTAAGAGGGATATGTGTGACCTAAGAGGAGATATATCAGATCTACGAAGCATGTTTAGCGCCTATATGAATGAACCAAGAAAGGAGTTCTCAAGCAACCAAGGTGAAACCTTCAAGTCGGCTAATAATGACACAAATTTTAATACTCCTATGGGATCTAGGAATTTCTTTCCTAAGGTGGATATGCGCAAGTTCGATGGTAAGGATCCTCTAACATGGATTAACCAAATGGAGAATTTTTTTGAAGTACATCAAATCCCATATGGACAAAAGGTCATGATGGCTTCCCTATATCTAGAACCAGATCAATTCATTTGGTATCGTTGGCTTTGTACTCATCAGAGAAAAAAGGGTCTCACCGTCTCATGGTCAATTTTTACAGAAGAACTCCAAGCACAATATAGCAATAGTGTGACAGACAACTTCTTCAGCCAGCTTGCTAAACTTCAACAAACAAGATCAGTTAAGGATTATATTCAAAAATTCCAAAATCTATCATTAAGAGTGGATACAATTACAGAGGAGAAATTGAATGATTTATTCTTGGGTGGTCTCAAGGATTACATTCAACATGAGGTACGTATGTTTAGTCCTAGCTCAGTAAATGAGTCTTTTATCTTGGCACGCAGGGTAGAGGAGAAATATTTGATTCCTAGAAAGCAAGGGGCTAATATGACAAGAGAGAAAGGATATTCAACACCTTCTCTTCCTCAACCTACTAGGTTGACTCCACAGCAAATTGAGGAGAAAAGAGCAAAAGGGTTGTGTTTCAATTGTGATAGAAAATACAGTCGAGGACATAAATGTAGTGAAAAGAAATTGTTCTATATTGAAGGTCCAAGTGAGGAAGAAGAGGAGGAACCCATATTAGAGGAGGATAGGGAGTCAAGTGAGGAATCACATGATTCTCAGCCAATCATTTCTTGTCATGCACTCTCAGGTTTCAGTGCACCACAAACTCTCAAGGTAGTGGGTTTCTTAAAGAAGCAGAAAGTAACAGTGTTGATCGACTCAGGTAGTACTCATAATTTCATCAACAAAAAGTTGGCAACTCGTCTAAATTGTTTTATATATCCAGCCCCAGAGTTTCAGGTTTTGATTGCAGATGGGGGTACAGTTAGTTGTTCGGGGAAGTGTCATAGCATTAAATTATCCATGGGAGGTTATCAACTTGATACCCCAATGTATGCAATATCCATGGGTGCAGCAGATATTGTTTTGGGAGTACAATGGCTTACTACATTAGGAACAATTGAGATGAACTTCCAAGAACTATTCATGAGATTTCAATCAGAAGGAAAGGTAGTGGAGCTAAGGGGGTTGAAGGCAAAATCCCCACAGATGGTAAGCTCTCATCAAATGCAAAAGTTGCTTAAGAAAGGAGCAGATGGATTTGTGGCCCAGCTATGTTCAGTAGAAGTCTCTCAATCTAATGCTCCTACTCATCCAGATTTACAAGCCATAATTGATCGTCACTCAGTGGTTCTTGGAGATATGCCTATAGGAATTCCTCCTAAGAGGGATCATGACCATGCCATACAACTAGTTCCAGGGAGCCAACCACCAAACATTAGGCCTTATAGGTACCCACACATACAAAAAAGTGAGATAGAAAAAATTGTTGAGGAGATGCTAGAGGCAGGAATTATCAGGCATAGCCAAAGTGCTTACTCCTCACCTGTGGTGATGGTGCGTAAGAAGGATGAAACTTGGCGCATGTGTCCAGATTATAGAGTGCTCAACATGTACACCATTAAAGATAAGTTTCCTATTCCAGTCATTGATGATTTGCTAGATGAATTGAATGGAGCTATGTATTTTACCAAGTTAGATCTTAGATCTGGTTATCACCAAATTCGGATTAAGGAGGAAGATATTTGTAAGACAGCATTCCGAACTCATGAGGGTCATTATGAATTTTTAGTGATGCCATTCGGCCTTACCAATGCACCATCTACATTCCAAAGTTTGATGAATTCCATTTTTAAGAAGTTCTTGAGAAAGTTTGTGTTAGTGTTCTTTGATGATATATTGATTTATAGCAAGACTTGGGAAGAACATTTGCAGCATGTAGATCAAGCATTACAATTACTCAAAGATCATCAACTCTATGCTAAGCCATCCAAGTGTGCTTTTGGTCTTAAGGAGGTGGAGTATTTGGGACACATAGTTTCACATGAAGGAGTAAAGGTGGACCCTAACAAAATTAAGGCTACCATGGAATGGCCTATTCCAAAAACCATTAAGAAACTGAGGGGTTTCTTGGGATTGACAGGGTACTATAGAAGATTTGTGAAGAATTATGGTCATATAGCAGCACCCCTCACCACTCTCTTGAAGAAGGATTCTTTTCATTGGAATGAGTCTGCTAATGTAGCATTTGAGCAATTGAAGGAGGCTATGTGTACAACTCCAGTGCTTGCCACTCCGGACTTCACCAAGAAATTCATTCTGGAATGTGATGCTTCTGGAAATGGGATAGGAGCAGTTCTCATGCAAGAAGGTCGACCAATTGCTTTTGAGAGTCATCAATTAAAGGGTAAAAATCAGTTCAAACCTATTTATGAGAAGGAAATGCTAGCAATCCTTCACGCAGTTAAACAATGGAGGCCTTATTTAATGGGTCGACACTTCAAGGTTAAGACAGATCATGATAGCCTAATATATTTTTTGGAACAAAGACTATCCTCTGAAGAGCAACAAAAATGGGTCACTAAGATGTTGGGATATGACTTTGAGATTGTATATAAGAAAGGGAAGGAAAATATTGTGGCTGATGCACTTTCTAGGAAGGATGAGAAAGATGAAGCCTTATTGTGTGCCCTTTCAATATTACAAGCAAATTGGGTGGAAGAAGCCAAAGCAGAATGGCAAAATGATGTTGCAACAAGTAATCTCATCCAACAATTAAAAAGTGATCCTAGTAGTTCAGATAAGTTTTGTTTGAAGGGAGATATTCTTTGGTATAAAGAGCGTTTGTATCTCTGCAAGAATTCCACTCTTAAACACAAGATTCTCATAGAGCTACATGAGTCCCCAGTTGGTGGTCATTCAGGATTTTTGAAGACATATCATCGGGTCAAGCAAGATTTTTTTTGGGAAGGGTTAAAAGGTGATGTTCAAAAATTTGTGGCTGAATGTTTGGTTTGTCAAAGAAATAAGGGGGAGACAATTAAGACACCAGGTCTCTTGCAGCCCTTATCTATTCCTAGCCAGCGTTGGGAAGAGGTATCCATGGACTTCATCACAGGGCTTCCCAAATCTAAAGGTCATAATGTCATCATGGTAGTAGTTGATCGCCTCACTAAATATGCACATTTCATTGCATTATCACATCCTTTTACAGCAAGTGCAGTGGCAAAAGTTTTCTTGGAGAATATCCAAAAGCTACATGGTACACCTAAGGTTATTGTCAATGATCGTGATCCTATCTTTACTAGTCACTTTTGGAAAGATTTATTCTCATGTTTGGGTACTCAATTGGCTCATAGTTCTTCATACCATCCTCAATCAGATGGGCAAACTGAGGTTGTTAATAAATGTTTGGAAGGATATCTACGTTGTTTCACTTCAGAAAAGCAATCTCAATGGGTAGATTGGTTACCACTGGCAGAATGGTGGTATAACACTTCTTTTCATAGCTCATCAAAAATGTCTCCATTTTTGGCACTTTATGGATATCATCCTCCTTCCATCACATCATCATTAAATGTGTCACCAAGAGTTCAGGCAGTAGAGGACCACTTGCATCATCAACAACAGGTACTTTCAGGACTCAAGGAGAATTTAGTTATGGCACAAAATCGAATGAAACAACAGGCGGACCAACATCGTAGTGAAAGAAATTTGAAGTTGGGGATTGGGTCTTCTTGAGATTGCAGCCTTATAAACAAATCTCAATGAAGCAACACAAAAAGAATAATAAGTTGTCTCCAAGATATTATGGGCCATACCAAATCGTGCAAAAGATTGGTAGTGTTGCCTACAAGCTAGAGTTGCCACCAACAACAAAGATACATCCAGTTTTTCATGTTTCTTGTTTGAAGAAGGTAATTGGGCAGAATATTCCTACTCAAACAGTACTACCAGAACTTGATGAAGAAGGAAGAATAATTTTGGAACCAGAGGGCATTCTTCAAACTCACACAAAGAAGCTGAGGAATAGAACCCTCACTCAGTATCTCATCCAATGGAAGAATTTACTAGTTGAAGAGGCCACATGGGAGGATGAGGAGTTCATTCAAAAGAATCCACACTTGGTTAGCATTGAGGACAATGCTTCTTTGAAGAGGGGGGGCATGCTACGCCCTTAATATTGGTGTACATAGGGTTATGAATAGTCAGCTTGTGGCTATCTTAACTCCTAATTAAGTCATATTATCATTATTATATTGTTATTTAGTTGTTTAGGTCGGCCTAAGGCTTCTATAGGTCTATCTAAGTCGGCCTGGGTGATATCCTAGGCATAAATAGGTATATATAGGAGGTAGTGAGTCTCATTTCATATCATATTCAGTATTGTGTTCTCATTGAAGACTGTTGGAGGTATCCCCCTCGAAGTGGCATATTACTATCAAGTATTTTCAGCATATTTACTATTATATTCAGATATTGTGCAAGTTGTTTCATTACACCTTCTCTCCAGCCTTGACATGTGTGTGAACATTTTTAAAGGACTTGTGGTGTTTTAATTTCTCAATGGTCTTCATATGGACAATTCAACTGCTTCTTTATTAAAGATATAAATACTTGTGTTACACCTTGTAAAGTGGGTGTTGGACATTTATGGTGGTTGAGTTGGTTCATGGATCCATGATTGCAAAAATCTATAATTGATAAGCATGTAATTAGATTTGAAATATTGTACTCTTTGTAATAATTATTGTTGAACACACAGATATACTGAGAGGAGAAGTGAATCAGTATATATTCAAATTATTTCCCTTTAGATGTATTCAATCCAATGTAAACATTTAAACCATATGAAGCATAAGAACATACACACACATAACACCAAATTTACATGGAAACCCAAGATGGGAAAAACCATGGTGAGTCAACTTCTTGGATCTACCAGGTCCAAATCCAGCCTCACAAAAAAAATGAAGTATACAATGAGTTTTATGGGCATCGACCCAATGGAGACACCAATCCCTTGATACAATGTTTCATGGGCACCAACCCAAAGGAAGCACCAAGTCCTTGATACAATGTTTTATCGGCACCAACCCAAAGGAAAAACCAATTCCCTAATGTGCTACAACACTTACAAGATGAGGCACCAACCTCTGCTTAGAAACTTTTGACTGATTTTGATGGTTGAACATCATCTCTATTAACACCTTGACATCCTTGACTTATTTTGATGGTTCAATCACCTCTGTGCAACATCATCTCTGTTAACATCTTGACATCCTTGACTTATTCTGATGACTTAAACACCTCTGAAACATCATCTCTATTAACATCTTGACATCCTTGACTTATTCTAATGACTTAAACACCTCTACAACATTATCTCTATTAACATCTTGACATCCTTGACTTATTATGATGACTTAAATACCTCCGCAATACTAACCCTATTATGAGTTATACATCATAGCTTACAGAGTTTTAGATCATTCTCTTTTTATCATATCCATGCCATACCCATGTAACAATCTTTTATCCTTCATATGTATCCTCCAAAAGCCTTCTAAACATCATCTGTGTCAGCCTCAAGGTAACGTGTATCATTAAACGTGTAACCGGCCTTACTTATTAGCTCCCAAATCATCTACAATAATGTAGGAGTGAAACCCCATTATGTGGTTCACACCAAATGATCTATTGGACCCAATTTCCTTCCTCCCAAACTTTCTTGTCGGTGCACACTTCCAAACACATGGTGCACACACTCAAATACACCATATCAGCTCCGCAAGTACTTAGTCTTACATACATTAGCTTCAAGCCCTACATGGTACCGGAGGAGTGAAATATCATTAAGTGGTTCATACCATGAACACTATGGGACCTAAAAATCCTTCTCATAAACTCCCCTTTCTAGTCCATGCTTCTACTTGTTGGCACAAGAATTCAAACATTGATACTAGTATCCTTTACACAAGCCAGTCGCACAATCTCAACCCTCATAACACTATTAAATACATTTGCGTTAATTTACACCCTCTAAAACTTGAATATGTCATACTTCCTTCTTTTCTTTACATACTCTCCAATCCACTAAGTTGTATATGCAGATGCAGTGGGATGCGGTAGCTTTCTGTTTCATCTATGATAGCCTTATACTGCAACAACATTATTTTCATTCTGCTAACTCTAGATATCTTTGTGGTAGTTCATATGCTCTAACATTTGGATCATACATGTACATCATATCTATCTCTAGTTGTCCTTCAAACCACGAGGTCATATCTTTATCTAGAGTAGATTGTAGTACAATCTCCCCTGCCTTTGACATTCTTGATAATTTGATAACTTCTCAAACAATTTCCTTCATATCTTATGCAACTCTTTTCATCAAATGACAACATATGCAACAACCATAACTCCATATCATCAATTGTAATACTTTGACATCAATGACTATATATAACACTTTGACATCAATGACAACATATGCAACAATTATTATTGCATATATAATAAATATTGGTATTCTATTGGGATTGTGAATCTTGTGGCTTGTATGTTGATTTTGCTGCTAATTATGATTGTCTGTATGACTCTTAGTATTAGAACTGCATCAAGTGGTATCAGAGTGGGTCTCTTGTTGTGGATTGTGAGCATGTTAAAGAGAAGGGTTCTAAATTTTTTGTTGTGGGTGAAGAAGAGAGCACAAACCTATAACCACAAAGAATCTAGAGAAGACATGGAATAGAGAGGACGTGGAAGAAGAGAAGCATCACAGGCTAGTGATATGGCAATTGTAGAAATTCTAAGAGGAATTATAGCACATTTAGATGCTATGGAGATGGCACAATGAAGAGTACATGTGGAAGATATAAGTGAGGATGAAGAAGAAATACAAGCAAGAGAAGATGATGCAAATGAAGGAGACAAACTAGAAAGAAGATTTTTGAGGGCAATGTTCAGAATTAGTAGTAAACCAAGATTAGATCCGCCAAGTTATCATGGAAATTTGAATCCAGAACAATTAATAGACAAGATATTAGAGATGGAGAATTATTTCAATTTTCAGTCGATAGAAGACCAAAAGAAGGTGAAGTTTGCCTACACGAAGTTAAAAGGACATGCATCCCTATGGTGGGATCATGTGTAGATCAAAAGATAGAGAAACGGTAAAGAGAAAATTAAATCTTGGGAAAGAATGGTGACAAAGTTGAAGGAAAAAAGTTTACTTGCTAATTACCAGATAAGTTTGTTTAAAAAGTTACAAAATTTAAAACAAAAGGAGAAAAATGTTCAATAATACATAGAGGAATTTTATAGATTGAATATTCTAGCCAGCCACCATGTTGATGATGACCCTGAAAATGTTTCTAGATATGTCAATGTATTGCAATATTTAATACAAGATGAAATAATTATTGTATGTATAACAAGTGTAGAAGAAGCATATCAATATACCTTGAAGGTGGAAGATAAAATTTCTAGAAAACAAAATAACTCTCAAGGTAGGGGAAAATTTTCATGTTGAAGAGGACAATCTAGCAATGGTCATGTTATCAAAATAAATAAGGAGAAGCCAGCACATCACAAACAAACACCCAAGAAAATAGAGGGAGAGGAGACTATTCCAGAGGAAGGGGTAATTTTTCTAGAGGGAGAAGATATTTTGGAAGAGGAAGAGGATTCAGTGGTACATGTTTTCAATGTGGAGAGACTAGACATAGGATATTTGAATGTCCTCATATACAGTAGAGTAGTGGGAAAGGAAAAGAGCCAAGAATTAATATTACACAGGCTGATAATGAAAGTGTGGCTTCACCAAAGTGTGGAGAAGATCTTGAGGATGGAGAATCCTTGATGTTGCAGATAATTCTATTGAATCTAGAGGAGAAACATGAACTAGTCCAAAGATGAAATTTGTTTAGGACAAGATGCAAATCGGGTGGCAAATGTTGCAAAGTGATAGTGGAAAATGGTAGTACAAACAATATTATGTCTGAAGAGATGGTAAATAAATTGAGATTGAGGAATTTGAAACATCCAAGTTCTTACAAAGTTTCATGGCTACAAAAGGAACATCAATTGGTGGTAATAGAGCAATATCTTGTGAATTTTTAAATTGGTATTTATAAGGATGAAATTTTATGTGATGTGATGTCAATGGATGCATGCCATATTTTTTTGGGTAGATCTTGGAAATTTGATAGACAAGTTGTACATGATGGAAGAACTAATACGTATAAAATAAAGAAGGATGGAAAAGAATTCACCTTGAATCCATTGAAGGATAAAGAGGATGAAGTGGAAATATTCCAAAGGTCTATCTAATTTCTGGAAAAGAATTTTTGAAAGAATTGAAGAAAGAAAGAGCATGCTTTGCTTTCATTCCCAATCCTGTAGTAGCTATGATAGTAGAGAAACAAGAAGAGTAGTCAAAAGAAATTCAAAAAATTCTAGAGTATGCAGACATCATGATGAAAGAGCTTCCCGATGGACTGCCACTTGTAAGAGATATAAGTCATTGTATGGACTTGATACCTGGTGCAAGTTTGCCAAATAAAGCACTATATAGGATGACACCTTTGGAGAATGAGGAAATAAATAGGCAAGTACAAGAATTGTTGGATAAGGGATTTATTAGATAAAGTCTCATTCCATGGACTATACCAACAATGTTGACACCAAAGAAGGATGGAGAGTGGCGAATGTGTACAGATTCAAGAGCAATAAATAAAATAGCAATAAAGTATAGGTTTCCATAGCCACGAATGGACTATATGATGAATTGTTTAAGTGGAGAAAAGTACTTCATGAATATTGATTTGAAAAGTGGATATCATCAAATCTAAATAAGAGAAGGAGATGAGTGGAAAACAATGTTCAAGTAAAAGGATGGATTTCATGAATGGTTGGTAATCTCATTTGGGTTAAAAAATTCCCCCAACACTTTCATGAATTAATGAATGAAGTATCAAAGCCTTTTCTTGGTAAATTTGTGATTGCATATCTGGATGACATTTTGTTTTTTAGTAAAACAAAAGAAGAGAATTTGTTGCATGTTAGGGCAGTATTGCAAAGGTTGAAGGAGGAGAAGTTACTGGTAAATTTGAATAAATGTAGTTTTATGAAAAATGAATTGGTATATTTTGGGTTTGCAGTTTCTGGTGATGGACCAAAAATGGATCCAGAAAAGGTCAAGGCAATGTGGATTGGCCTTCACCCCAAAGTATGTTTGAAGCTAGAAGTTTTCATGGTTTGGTGAGCTTCTATAAAAAGTTTATTTAGAATTATAGTGGAATTTGTGCACCTATTACATAAACAATGAAAGGTAATAGGAGAGACTTTATTTAGACAATAGCAGTGGAAAGGACTCATTTTTAGTTTTTGAAGGAGAAAGAAACTGAACAATTAGTGTTGGCACTACCAAATTTTGAAAAAGTACTTCAAGTGGATTGTGATGCTAGTGGGACAACAATTGGAGGAGTCTTAAGTTAAGAGGAAATACCAATTACATATTTCAATGAGAAGTTAAATGAGGAAAAAATGAAATATTCTGTATATGATCAAGAGTTTTATACAATTGTGTAGGCACTCAAGAAATGGGGACATCACCTATTGCCTAAGGAGTTTGTTTTGTATACTAATCATCATTCTTTGTAGTTCATAAATAGTCAAGATACAAATTTTAAAGAAGCATGGGCAGCTTGTATGAATCCAATAGGTAAAGACAAAATGCCATGGCTGGAATATTTTTTCAAGAAGGTTTGTTCTTCAAAGGAAAATGACTGTATATACCTCAAGGATTGATGAGGAAGAATGTAATGAGAGAAAAACATAGTGGAGGATTGAGTGGTCATTTTGGAGTTGATAAAACATTAGCACAGCTAAGTGAAAGGTATTTTTGGCTTGGAGTGAGTGCAGATGTAAAGAAGCTAGTGCAAGGTTGTAGAATTTGCTAGCATGCAAAAGGAGTAAGGTAGAATATGGGGTTATATCAGCCATTGCCTATACCAGAGAGATCATGGGAACACATAAGTATGGACCTTGTTTTGGGATTGCCTTGAAATCAATGAGGTAATTATTCAATTTTTGTTGTTGTTGATAGATTTTCTAAAATGGTTCATTTTTTTCCATGTAACAAGAGTAATGATTCTTCTTACATAGCTACATTATTTTTCAAGAAGGTAGTTAGGCTACATGGTTTTCCTAAAAGTATTATTTCAGATTAAGATACAAAATTTGTTGGCCATTTTTGGTGCACCATGTGGAAGAAAATGGGAACACAGTTGGGTTTCAATTTAGCCTACCATCCCCAAACTGATGGTCAAACTGAAGTTGTAAATAGAATTCTTGGTAATTTATTGAGATGTTTGGTAGGTGATAAACCAAACCAATGGGACTTAATATTGGCTCAGGCAAAGTTTGCTTACAATAATTCAATCAATAGGAGTGTAGGAAAAATTCCTTTTCATATTGTCTATGGATATAGCCCTAGGGGTGTTGCTGAGTTGAGAGATAGTGCAGATTTGAATAGGAAAAGTGTTGTGGCAAAGATTGTTTTGAATACCTTCAAGAGTTACATAAGGAGATGAAATAAAATTTGGAGATGAGTGCCCTGAAATACAAAGAGCATGTTGTTATGCATCAGAGAGAACAAGAGTTTCAGGTAGGTGATCTGGTTTTGGCACATTTGATAAAAGAGAGGTTCCCATAGAGAACATATAATAAGTTGAAGTGGAAGAAGATAGGACCATGTAAGGTGTTGATAAATTTTTCATCCAATGCCTATGAGATTGAACTTCTAGCAGATATAATTATATCTCCCATCTTCAATGTTGTTGATTTGTACAAATATTATGAAGGGGAAACAAGTACACAACAGAATACAAATGCAAATTTGTAGGATGCACAAGGATGGATACATCAGTTGCCTAAAAATAAATTTGAATATATGGACAAATTGATTGATTCCCGAGTGGCTAAAGGAACAAGGAGGAAAGAATATATGGAATATCTTGTTCATTGGAAGGATAGAGTAGAAGATGAAGTATCTTGGATGCAAGCTTTAGAATTGGTTAAGTATGGAATATCCATTCCAAACTTACTTAAATGTTGATGAGTTATACACTCATGGAACATTTCACTTGATGTGTCTGCTGCAGGAGTATCCAGGTTCACGAGCAAGATTGTCACCCAAAAATATTTCCACTATTGTTTTCTTTATTGTTGTTGTTTTGTATTTGTTTTTGGTGTTTTGTTTTAGGAGGTATTTCTAGGTTGAATTTTGGTCAAGTAAAGACTTCATCATGTTGAAGTGCTTAATGGGTACCTACAGTTCAAATTTAGTGAAAATTGGTGAAGTTATGGGTAATCATATTGTAGAGGAGAAAATTTGGACAAAATTAAAAAAGAAAAAAAATTAAATATAATATTGTTATCAAAAAATTGGTTATGATTAATCAAATATATAAAATAATCTAAATAACTCAACGAAAAGGGAAATAATCAAGATCAAACAAACAAAGATAAAACCTTTGTAAACCTCAATACTTCATAGCTTCCATTGGTTGCCTATCTCAATCGATCTTGCATGTATGAATAAGGCCCTCAGAGAGTGCACTTCCTTGCTATTCCAAGATTGTCAATGGAGAATGGCCATGATAGTGCTTTGTAATGAAGATGAGCTTCACAACAATGGTAATGATATGGTAACAAGTTGATCGCAAGCAAATGGAATGACTTGGGTACCAAAGGCGCGCTATAATTCCTACTGTGTAACAATACTAAAAGCTTGGATGTTTGAAATGGAAGAAGAGGGTTTAATTTATAGACTTGAGAGAGAGAAGATCAATAGTATGGAAGACTTGAGAGAATGTGCGCGAATGGAAAGAAGACAAGTGTCACTCAAAATCTGTTTTGTTTGAGTTAACTGCTTTCTTTTATAAAGATAAGATGTGCTTTCATAAATTAGAATGTTTTTTTCTAATTTAAGAGATATTGATAAAAACAAGGTTGATTGAGTCAGTTAACTCAACTTGTGATTTGCTTTTGCATGATTTGAGAGAAATTAAATAATAAATTATTTAATTTTGTGTGCATGAAGAAGAAGATTTATTTTTAGAAGATTTGGAAGAAATTAAAAGATAAGAAATCAAATTAAATAAATAGATTTATTTAATTGTTTGTGCATGATTTTGAAGAATAAATAAAATATTTCATTGTATTTTATTTTTAGAGATTAAGAGAATTTAAATAAATTTGATTTATTTGTTTAAATTTGGAGGAATAAGTTTGACTTAATTAAATAATTAAGAATTATTTAATTGTTTGGAAGAATTAAATTAAATAAAGAATTTTATTTAATTTTAACTTTAGAAGAGGTAATTAAATATTTTGATATTTAATTAACTTAGAGGAATATGAATCGAATAAATAAATTTGTTTATTTATTTATTGATAGAGGAATTAGAATGGAATAAATATTAAAAATATTTATTTAGACCAAGTCGTGTCATTTTTAGGCATATGCATTTTGCCCCTCTTTGATACAATGTGTTTTATCACGTTGTGTCAAAGAATAAGAATTTTTAATAACAATGCATGCCCCAGTTTGCCCCTGGTACAGGTTACGATGATAGGATACCCCCTTGGGAGATTGGACGGGAAGAAGGGTTGAAGGATGTGAGATGGACAATCTCATGATGAAGAAGGTAAAAGATAGCTTAGGGATGATGAAAACAGGGTACGGTTCAGAGAAACGAGAAGAAATGGGCGTGGGAAGTAGTCATGGTTGCCACACAGCTAGTTAGGGTACACTTGCTATATATAGGAGCTGGGTCCACAAGACAAGTCATTTGTACACTTGGCTTTTGTTGATAGGTCTTTGAGAGCTTAGGAGAGTAGAAGAACATAGAGCAGTCGGCATAGAGATGGATATTCTGCGTGAGGAGCACCGCTTTGAGTGAGTTTGATGGTTCGATTGGCTAGCTGAGGCAGGACCACTGATATGTAGCTTAAAAAACCTCACCTAGGGTCATTTATTAGTGCAATAAATGCTAGGGAAAGTTAGCTAGGATAGATGCGCAGGTTCGCAGTTCGACACATATGCCATGCGGAACTGTGCATACACAGAAGTTGTGCATATATGATATGTTACAGCGCATTCATGCTGAAGTTGCACTTTTGATATGAAGCTACATATTTACTCGATGTGGCTGCGCATTTACTAGAAGTGGTGCTTACTGTGAAATGGCACATGCACCTTCTTGTTCTACGCATATGCTTGAGATAGTTTACTTAACAAAATTGACTTGATTGGCATCTTGTCAATGCGTCAATCAATAAGTGATCTCTGAGATTGCAGGAATCTAGTCAAGAGATGTTGTATGTTGTTTTGATCAATTTGTTTAGGTTAAATGATATGATGCTTTAGATAATTTTGAGTAGTTATGCAATTTTGGTTGACGCATTGCTTAGCTTGCTTGCAGGAGGACTTCTCTGATGTGCTTATGTCACAGGAATAGTTTTCCCTACCGATGTTGCAGCGCTATATGCTTACTGAGATAGACTGAGAGGCTCTTGGCATGATGGGACTTTACTATGTTTGTTTCATGCCTAAGGTTCGTGCGAACCTCTATTTGTTGACTGCAGCAGTGGAGTGATTCCATAGCAAGGATGGGACCTTTCACTTGCCGATGGATGAGATGACTATTACTCTTGAGGACGTCTATAGGATTCTGCACTTGCTGATACAAGGTGAGCTTATAGAGTATGATCCTCAGTGGGATGCAGGATTGGCAAAGTGTAGGGGAGTTTTTGATGACTCTGAGTTAGAGGGTTAGGTTATCTCTTGGCAGGATATTCATGACTATTATGACTACTTCTCAGCGATAGTGGTAAGGCTGATTAGAGATGTTATGTGCCCCGATAGGAGGTCGCATGGGTTCCCTATTGGTTGGGGATGAATTATGGAGAGGATGATTACAGAGGGCACCTGCTATGCATGGGGTCTCTGTGTCTTGGCTCACCTATACTACGATATGCATCAGGTGGTATACCACAGGGGTGCCAGTTTGTCGGTAGGTGTATCTCTTTTATAGTTTTGGCTATGGGATCACATTGTGATCACTCGGCTGATGTGTGTCTTCTCTAGGTAGTGTGGTGAGTCGTACAGCTATGGATATGCAAGTATGATTTCCCAACACAAGCTAGGAAAGCTTGAGTACTGGAGACACATGTTGGACAATGTAGATAGAGTTGTCTAGTGTCCCTATCTGAACTGCGAGCACTGGGATGATGAGGATAACGAGCTGCCCTACTACTTTCAGACTTGGTGGCTCATTGGTAGGACACGACATATACTGGAGAGATAGATTGTTAGCAAGGTTCAGAGGTAGTTTGGGAGGATATAGGGCATGCCACAGGGGTAGGCCTAATTTGCGAGGATGCATATAGAGAGGTTCAGATGGGGTCTAGTTGCTTCATATGAGGAGGCATTTGTAGAGTTCTAGTAGACTCCCTATGTGGCTTGGCCAATGCGAAGGGAGGTGATAGATGCAGGGATGACTCTTGATTATGAGGAGTGGTTTGCAGCTCATCCTTTTCTGAGGTACTTAAGGCCAAGAGAGTTGGTTCCTCACATAGATGAGGAGGATTCAGACGACGAGGATGGGGGCGGTAGGAGAAGGGGGAGAGGGAGGAGGGGTAGAGAAGGATGGGGAGATAGAGGTGATGGAGGCAAAGGAGGGGGTGGAGATGGTGGATGTGGGGGAGATGGAGGCCGATAGAGGTAGAGGAGGAGAGATGGGGAGAGACCCTCCCAGTAGCAGTAGGTAGTGTAGTCATAGGTTGCTCAACAGAGACAGATATCATCACCACAGCAGGTGCCCTAGCAAGTGGCTCAGTAGCAAGTGCAAGGATTGGTTCCTCAGGGTCCTGCCTAGCTAGATCTGTAAGGAAATGAGAGCATCTCATAACATATTTCTAAGAATAGTGGTGTCTTTGACAAATTTAAATTCTTTTCAATCGCTTCAAAAAACACACACAACTATGCCACAAAGCAGAAACAGACATAGTGCATTTCCAACATTGACCCTTAGAGGAAATACAAGCAACAAGATCTAATTTCAACAATAGAATCACTAACACAAAAGATAGAATAGAAGACATAGATATACGTGGGGAAAACCCTTACAGGTAAAAAAACCCCACACTCCAAAAGCCCAGATCGCCATTGTATTATTCAACAATAGAAAATAAAGTTACAATAGAAATCTGGCACTAAGCCTTTCATGGATATTTACATCTTGCTCCTCTGGAAGAATAACTGATAGCATAACCCTGCACAAAGTTCTCCAGCACTCAGGTTAGTCCTTCATACTATTATCATGCCACAAATAGCATACAGCACAGGACATCACCCTACACTCAAACTTTGTTCTTGCTCACTATTTGTACTCCTCTATTTCAATGCATTTTACATGTCACATTACAGAGGAGGACATTCGGTTTGACTACCATAATGAACTAAATAGTTACAAAAGACAAATGTATTCTGTATGCTTTTCCAATACAACATTTGCTTTTTTGTTTTTTCTGCCATGTCATGGAGTAACAATTACCATCAAGGCATCAACCAATTTCCAGCATCCTAGCTCATAACCGTTTTCACAACTGTTCATATTCATGAGATATCTAATTATCCCACATGCACCAGTTGATGGCTGCTATCCCAGTTTATATACCCGACCACTCAGTAAGACTATTATCAGAAATTTTGTTGCCGATGATGCCAGTCAAAACCTTATCTAAATAGCCCAAGTCATCGAAGACCACTCCACCATCCACATCGATGGTTCCTTGTCCCGTCGATACCCAAGCCTTCATCCTTTGTTGGTGTAACATGAAGTACCAAAGAGAGATCTTCCAGCCATGCTGATGTCACTTGTCATGCCGAACATCTTTCCATCAGATAGACCTTGCTGACGCCAACCTTCAACAATTCATCAGAGAAGAAACTCAAGACCATGCTGACAGTGTAAACTTAGCCTGATAGGCTATACCACTATCCCTTCATTGGTAAGACCCTGCACATCAAAAGTAGTCTCCCAAGCTACTCTAATAATAATAAGTCCCACTAATTTGATAGAACCTTGCTACCATCGGTGTAACACAAGTGATCGGAGTAAGAATTTCAGCCAAGCCTGATAGCAATTATCATACTAATGACCTTTCTCTGTTGGAATAACTATCACTGACACCAACCACCATCAAAGTAACACACACTATCGATGATAGTCTCTTAGATCACATTGACAGATACGTCTTTCCAATACAAAGGATAACCCACTATGAACAACAATATTGATGAGACTCTTGTTGATCACTGTAAATCTGAGACACATGTACTCAACTTTCTCCCACTTGACGAAGGATTTACAAGAACCCATCAACGCTCTAAGTCACAAAACCAAAGCTAATACTGCCTTCACTCCACTATGCTCACAAGCTACATAGAAGCTCCAACATAACCAACTTCAAAGCTTTCAGAACACAACCATGAAACCATTCTCCAGAAACAAGATATAACATCAGCTAGAACAACAATTAGAAAATTGACTACACCCATCCAACTGAACAAAACCCACATGACTGAAAATAGCACACACAGCAAGTGTTAATCCATTCAATCATCCATACGTTGAAGGTATTCATATCAGCAGACTCATGCCACCTACATATACACCCATCAACTACAAATACAAGCTCCATGTGTCAACCAGTCGAAGAAGACCAAACATATCCAAGAATTCCCACTACATGGGTAATGCAGATCTAAAAAAGATCATGGCATACAAAGTCCACCAATAGCATCACATTGTAAGTGTAAACATCATGTAGTACCAAGGAAACATCCACCGTGATATGTAAAAATTTGTAAATCAATAACCTGTACATCTCAACACCAGTCCAGAAATCTCTCAAATTCTTCACACCCAACAATGAAAGAGATAATAGAACCTTCATGCTATCACCCAAGAACATAAGTGAAAGCACATGACCACAAACTAGTGATCACAACAACACCGAACAAAACCTCAAACCAAAGTAATGTGAAATACACCATCAGAAAAATAACTGAGACCAAGAGAAACACTGCACATCATATACCTATAGAAAATATTTCTACATACACCTCTAAGTTCCAACTGTGTCAAGTATGATCTCCTTCACAACACCCCCAAAGAGAACAGCATAACAACACCCAAACAAACATTCAATCTCAAGAGATCAAATTCAACATATGTAAACATGCAACTAACATGGATGTAAGCCTCTCAAACCAAAGAAGATCAAACTAATCCATTTCCCATTTCAAGAAATCAGCCCATAAAACATCTCCTAACAATCCTCATCAATGAACGATATCTTAAACTCAAATGCACAAGGAGATTAATCGTGCTATCCATCTCTCACAATGAATCCTCCAGAACCATCTATGGGTAGTTCAAGATCCATGTCTATGAAAGAAAACATAACACACCTGAGAGTAAACAATGAGCAATACCTCTCAAATGAAACTTGTCAAGAAGACCAAGAGTGGGGAATGAGAATGTTCTTCCAAGATATCCAAGTCCCAATGACTTTCTCCAAGAACAATCTCCTCATAGGTCTCTGTTGAACTCACGTCCAACCAAGGTAAAGACTCCTTGGACTTCCTACTGTAAAATTTGAATAAGTACAGCATATATAGTCTCACCATATTCTCCATGTATCCATGAGTACCTACGAACAATCACCTCATGCTAAACTCCAACTACATCACTATGAAGTAATCAAGCAAAAGATCAATGCATCCAACACACAGAGAATCACCAGACCACTATCAAAGCTCCAATCATCTGAATCAAGAAATTATCATGACACCATGATCTTACCATCCCCCTCTGGAGATTCCATGCTCCAGGTGAACATAATCATGATCTCAAGAGCAATGTATCATGCCAAAACTCAAAAGCAAAATTCAAGAAAATATCATGACATGAAACAAACCAAACTCTAAACCAACATCACCTATCAAGCACCACCAACATCTCAGCCAAGGATTTCATGAATCCTCCATGACTCCAATATGTTACACATCCTCAAATAGTGCCCTTGCAAATGCGAAAGAACCCTTCTGCAGCAACAAGATCAAAGAGCTCCTCCTAGTAACATCTACAACACTAAAGAAGATCACTCACCACTAAGTGATGAACATAGTCAATGCTAAAGCTCCCACTGAACTTTTCAAGCATCATGAACAAACATCTCCTAATCTAAAAATCCTTCAGGTCCACACATTAACATGTCCATGTGACAATAAAACCAAGTGGCACCAAGATCTCCAAACCAAGGAAATACACTATCATTGTTAATAGCTTACACAAACCTATGAATCCAAGCTATACATGATATCATGATACACATGCTATAGATTACTGACTATTCAGGTACTTTACACTGTCCACCCTTTTATCCCAATGTAATCACACCAATGCACAAGTGACCACAGACAAGGCCAACTAACAAGTCTGCACAATCACATAATCAATCTTGTGGATATAGACCGTCCACTTCCGAGTTATCCCACTGTAATCAATAGGTTGTACACACCTAAAAAACTACATAACTCATAGATCCAAATATACTGAAACATGCAAACCCACTATTGCACTAGAAACTACAAAACTAAGATCTCAAGGAATAGATAACAATGTAGACAACATGACTCAAGCACCAGATTACTTACAAATCTAATTAGCCAAACATGTCCACAACCTGAGCACCATAGTCAAGAAACTAGAAGCATTACCAAAGAAATACTGAGTGACCTATCACTTACTAGTACTCCCATGTAGAGAAAGCATTTCACCTGCTCACACCATGCACAAAGCATGCATGCAAAACTGCAACTATATCATCCAGCAACACCCCAAAAGCCAGGGTCTAGAAATAGCTTAACTGCAGCTTCACAAAACCACAAGTTTTTCTCTTGACCATGTAAAACCTGCAAAACTGTTCATGCACATCCATATCTTCTTCACATCTGGTAGATTCTATAGTCAGAAACCAAAATACCATAATAGTTCAAACTAGAAAAAGATTAACATAGATGAGCATCATAGATTTTAAGGAAAATATATTGAACCCTTCTGACGCAAGTACAAAACAACCTCAAGGATTAAGAAAATCCAGGAACTGCAGGCCTAATTCAGACCAATTCCAAGACCACCATCATGTACAAGCATCCGAGAGAGAAAGTCAGGTTATATCAAAAGCTTCCAGACCTCAAAAGGATCAACTCCATAACCAAAATGCAACTGGGGCAACACATAATCAGCACCTTCCAATACCATGAACAAATCCCAGTATAAGCACAATACTCCATGGTTGAGTAGCAACACAAACTTCTTCATATCATCAGAGAGCCTCTGACATAGACACCCACTATGAAAGTTACTGCAGCAACACAACCACAAAACAAAATTCTACCCCATGCAATAGGAACACCTTACTATCAACAAAAGAGCCTTAGACCACATCATTTCAACATGATCAACTCCTTCTTCTCCAACTTCATCATCCTTCAGGCTGCATGTTGTCACTTGAAACTGAAACAAAAGGAACAAACACTTTTACTCACTAAAGGATCAAACATCAGATGATTCCTTCAGACTTCCTCAGCCTTCCCAAACCAAGAAATCTTCACAGAAAGAATCCAAAACCTACAACACCAAAACCAAACCAGTCCTAGAAGAAAGATTTGATACCACTTGTAAGGAAATGAGAGCATTTTAGAACGTATTTCTAAGAATAGTGGTGTCTTCAACAAATTTAAATTCTTTTCAATCGCTTCAAAAAACACGTACAACTATGCCACAAAGAGGAAACAGACATAGTACATTTCCAACATTGACCCTTAGAGGAAATACAAGCAACAAGATCTAACTGCAACAATACAATTGCTAACACAAAAGATAGAATAGAAGACACAGATATACGTGGGGAAAACCCTTATGGGTAAAAAAGCCCCACACTCCAAAGGCCCAGATTGCCATTGTATTATTCAGCAACAGAAAATACAATTACAATCCAAATCTGGCACTAAGCCTTTCATGTAGATTTACATCTTGATCCTTTGGAAGAATAACTGACAGCATAAACCTACACAAAGTTCTCCAGCACTCAGGTTAGTCCTTCATACTATTATCATGCCACAAATAGCATACAATACAGGACATCACCCTACACCCGAATTCTGTTCTCGCTCACTATTTGCACTCCTCTGTTTCAATGCATTTTACATGTCACATTACAGAGGAGGACATTCAATTCAACTGCCATAACTAACTGAATAGTTACAAAAGACAAATGCATTAAGTATGCTTTTCCAATACAACATTTGCTTTTCTATTCTTCTGCCATGTCATGGAGTAATAGTTACCATCAAAGCATCAACCAATTTCTAGCATCCCAACTCATAACTGTTTTCATGACTGTTCATATTCATGAGATCTAATTATCCCACATGCACCAGTTGATGGCTGCTATCCCAGTTTATGTACCTAACCACTCAGTAAGACTATCGTTGGCAATTTTGTTGCCGACGATGCTAGTCAAAACCTTATTGGAATAGCCCAAGCCATCGAAGACCACTCCACCATCCACACCGATGGTTCCTTGTCCCGCTGATACCCAAGCCTTCATCCTTCGTCAATGTAACATGAAGTACCGGAGAGACATCTTCCATCCATGCCGATATCACTTGTCACGCCGAACACCTTTCCATCAGATAGACCTTGCCAACGCCAACCTTCAACAGTTCATCAGAGAAGAAACTCAAGACCATGCCAATAGTGTAAACTCAGCCTGATAGGCTATACCACTAGCCCTTCATCGGTAAGACCCTACACATTGGAAGTAGTCTCTCAAGCTGCTCTGATAATAATAAGTCCCACCAATCCGATAGAACCTTGCTACCATCGGTGTAACACAAGTGATCAAAGTAAGAATTTTAGCCAAGGCCGATAGTAATTATCATATCGATGACCTTTCTCTATTGTAATAACTCTCACTGACACCAACCACCATCAGAGTAACACACACTATCAATGATAGTCTCTCAGCTCACACTGATAGATCACGTCTTGCTGATACAAAGGATAACCAACTATGAACAACGAGATCGCTGAGACTCTTGTCGATCATTGTGAATCTAAGACACATGTACTCAACAAGATCTATAGCAGCAGTTCATTACCATGTTGAGGGTGTTGGCAAGAGACACTATGTGGCTTCATGAGGGTTATCATTGATGGAAGAAAAGTCCATCCCACACATCCACAGGACATGGTGTGTCTCTACCGAAAGTCAGATTGAAGAGTATCTTGGTTTGGTGACCAAGAATAGAGCATGCAGCAAGGTCTGACAATCAGGTCCAAATCTCTCAAAGCAAGTATCTCAGTAAAGTGTGGACTTGAGGTATTCAAGAGGAGTACCATGACTAACATATTCCAGAGATTTAGGCTCCGGTGATGAAAGAGTAAAAAGATATAAGCACATGAGTATTGGGTTCCTGTTTGGCAGAGTAGACTGAGGAAGACCTGACCAGCAGAGCATCAAACCTTAATCCAGATGAGATATTGATGGTGATCAAGCTTCTTGAGGTATCATTCATGATTGGCTGACATGATTGATGACTTCTATAAGCATCTCTTTGATACGCATCATTGGTAGGTAAAGACTCAACCGACAGACCAAAGTTTGGAAAGATATTGAATATTCTGGATGACGACCAGAAAGTTAATGAAATCCTTGGTGCGGATATATATACTAGATTGATTTCAGTATGAAGAAATGTGTGGTGTGTTGTAAAGTGCGAAGAAAAGTAGAGAGCAGTGTGGAAGCAGTAATACAGGTCTGGTATGTGACAGGACAGCAACACCAAAGAAGAGGAAGAATGAAGTGCAGTAGATCAGTGTATTGAGCCTAACCGGAAATGAACCTCAACATATGTTGATGCTTCTCATTAGTTCAAGTATCTTGTTACTTTCTTTGTACCTTGTAGACAGTGAGTCTCTTGTAGGCAATGAGCATCTTGTGAGCAGTGTGCTCGGGTAGTGAGCCCTAATTGGCAAGTGCCATTTTTGTATTTCTATTCTTCTAACAGAGAATACAATCTTGGGTTAATCACCCCATGGTTTTTCCCTTAACAGGGTTTTCCACGTCAAAATCATTGTGTTATGTGAATTGACTTTGTTTCTGCTTTCATGATTATGAATGCTTATTTCTTTTGATGCTCCACTAGTTATTAAAGAAGAACAGAAAGATAAGTTAATTAAGATAATTGATTCACCCCCTCTCTCAGTTATCAACAATTGGTATCGGAGCCAAGTTCCTCCAAACATAGCCTAACAACTTTAGGAAGATCTGGGAATCTCAATGGATATGTATGGTATGAGGGAACAACTTTAGTCTGCCCTAAATAATCTTGAACAATCTCACTCCGAAGTCAATAACTTAAAGGAAAGACTCAAACAGGTTGATGATTTCATAAATGAACTAAAAGAGAAACTGAGTATCTCTATGAAAAAGAGAAAGGAACTTCTTCAACAATTAGCAATTCAAAGTGAAGCCAATAATACTGATGAAGATCTGAAAGAGAAGAACAAGTTATGTGAGAAGCTATCAAAAGAAGTCATTATGGTAAGACATGAAATGGAATCAAGGGTTATGAAATTCACCCAAAAAATTAAAGAGAAAAGAAAAATTGAAGATGATCTAAGACAATCTCTGAAGGAGAAGTCAGAAGATTGCCATAAAATGGATAGAATAATCAAGCATCTAGAATTTGATCTTGAATAAGCAAGAGATAATAGAGAACAACTTGAGAATCAGATTTACACTCTTAAAAGGGATCTTCAAATAGCAAATGAATACAAAGAAATTCAAGATAAGCTCTGCTCAACTTGAAGTTCTTCTTCAAAGCCAAAAGTGGGTAGATGACAAGCAAGGCTTGGGGTATGAGAAAGGTGAAAGCTTTAGATCTGGTCAGAAGAATTTTGGATTAGGAAATCCAAGGAATAGGCCTAGAAGACCTCCGGTAAGGCAACCAAATGCTCAAAGATATCCATCCTTCAATGGATACTGCCACAATTGCAATAACTTTGGTCACAAAGCTAACAGGTGCAGAAGAAGAATGAATCAGCCTAATTCATCCTTCTTCGGATAGTGTTTCAATTGCAAAAGGTATGGTCACAAATCTCATGAGTGTAGAAATATGCAAATGAACAATTCATTCAATGGTAGATGCTTTGCATGCAATAGAATGGGACATATGGATAATCAGTGTAGATCAAGAGGATATCAGTCAAATTTGCAAAGAAATGTTGTTTGCTACAATTACAATAGATCAAGTCATATTACCAAATTCTGTAGAAGTAAGAATCAGGATAAAAGGGGTCTGGTGTATCATAATCAAAATCAAGACAAAGGAAAAGGAAAAGTGAATGCGGAAGAAATTCAAAGGGAGATGAACAAGATTTGGGTAAAGAGAAGTATAGAAAATGTTGGGATGGATCTGCACCAAAATTTGGTGTTGATATTCCTTCCAGAAACTAAATAAGATGAGCTCTGGCCCAGGGGGGAGTCAAGAAGGAAAACAAATTTCCCCAGCCAGATAATTAATGCCTGAAATTGGCACAAGGAAAATTGTGGATTAAAAGGTACTTTGAGAAACATCTAAAAAAGCCTTGGTAAAGATGTAGAAGATCCACAAGAAGATTTGAAGAGTCTAATCTTCCAAGATTGATCCGGTATGATAGTTTTCTGGTAGAGCTAGATTTTCACAGTTTGATCTGATGTGATTCTAAACTAAAACATCTTGATCTACGGATAAAGGGGATGATTTGAGGAAAGCAGAGACATTGAAATTAATCACTAAGATCAGCTCCAAGTACATCTCAGTGATCTGAAAAAATCTCTCTCATGATAAGGCAACCGAAATAACTTAAGTTGTGCATTTATTACTAAATGAAATTAGGGTTTGCTCAAAGATAAAAGGGTTCATTTGCTTGTCATTTGCACATTTGCATTAGTGAAAAAGATAAGAAGAGTTCTGCAAACAAGTTTGCTTCATCTCTCTCAAGGATCAATCGCAGAATTCAAGTCAACCGGTGATCTTTTCTACTCTTTTCATGAACCCTAGAGGCGTAAAAAGGTACTTTTCGCTCTTGTAAATCTCTCTCTAAATCTGTTGAAAGTTGGCTACTCTAAATGTTGTCAAAATCATTGATAGGCTGGGCCCTAAATTCAAGAAACACCCTTATAAATCTCTAGAAGTAGATCCTGTAGGCGCATTCTCTAGCATTCTGCATGGGGTTTTGCATGTTGAAGACGTTAGGGCATACATTCATGTGAATATTAAGGAATTTAGGGAATCCAAGCTGATGGATATATAACATAAGTAGCTAAAAGATGAATCATTTGAACTCAAACCTCAGTACAAAGCCATCTGGGACAAGCATTTTGGGCAGTACATTCATTTCCCCTATTTTGCAGAAGATGAATGGGTCCAGTATATTCTAAGCAGAGTGCATGACAACTTCATTTGGTTAATGAGGCCATTTAAGATCACAAGGGATGCCATTAGGGTGGTGACCAAATTGCACTCATCTGGTGGGTTACCTACTCTCAAATCAATCAAAAACTAAACTATGAGTGAGGCTACTAGATCTAAATTTGATAAAAGAGCAATGACAATTGAGGATATCACAAATCTAGATATCAAGTTTGCCGCCATGATAATTGGCTACAAGATATATCACTCTAGCAGAGAGAATTCTATATCTGGAACAGCAATTTACATTGCTTATGAAATGTTAAGAAATAATGTTGACTATGATCTTTGTGAGCTCCTTTTGAACCAACTTTTGGAAAATCTGCAAAAGATAAAGAAGGATAAGAAGAATTCCTTCAAATACGGTGGCTTGATACTCTGTCTTTTCTTCTATTACATGAATGAGCTACCTGGATCTAGTGGCTGGATATGGAAAAGTGACAGACCTGTCGCCATACAAATCAGGGATTATTTGCATGGGCTTGGTGATGCCAAGGCACAAAACATAGCACTGTGGGGTTACTTCAAAAACTTCCAAAGCTTGATGTAGGCCAGAGAAAGAATCCCCCAATCATTGGTTGAGAAATACAAGGATACAGTGTGCTTTATGGTAGATACTGATCAATGCCTAATGGAGGCAATGGAGCCAAGGACAGTCTGGATCATGCCAATGGGGTATGAAGTAGATGAGAAAATTGTTGAGCTGCATGTTCAACACATGCTAAGTCAGCCCAAGGACCTTAAGGCAGAAAGGTTGGGAACATTCCAAGAGCTAAGTGTGAAAGTTCATGTTGAACTGAGATAGCCTAAAATTAAAAGAAAAGTGAGAAGAGAAGTGGAAGAATTTTCCAAGAGACATGAAATTTCAAAGGAGGCAGTCGATGCCAACAGAGAGAAGATGGAAAGGGTAGAGAAAGAGAAACAAGATGTAGAAAAAGAAAGTGCTCTGGTGCAAGCCCCCTTCGGGACCAGACCCTCCACAAGCTCTGCACCTGCCACCTCCAAGGGCCAAAAAGCATCAAAACTGAAAGCCCAGACATCCGGAAAGGTAGAGAAAAGAACAAAGAAAAAGGCAACAAGATCCTATATAAGTCTCAAGGATGATGAAGAGACAGAGACAGATGAGGAAGTAAAGAAAATGAAGAAGAAGAAGAAAACATCTGATGAATCTTCTACTGGTCAAGACAACCAAGAAAAGACAAAAGCATTTGTTGAAAAACCTACTCTCAGCATTAATGATATCATCAAATTAGTCACTGTGGATTAGAACCTAAAACCAATGACTAAATTCTATGACAAATATAATGAAGTTGACCAGAAGATCTTGCAAGAAGCTACAATCAGGTATCTGAATATCTATAACAAGGAATTTATTGAAATCATATCTCTAATTCCCAAAATCCTAGAGAAAGAACTAGAAATAAGAAAGAACAATGCTAAGGCAAAGGATCTTGAGATTCGGGAACAAATAGCTATTCAGCTCTATCCTTCAATCACTCTGAAATAAATGAGTATGATCTTTAAAGATTGCAAGGATGAGTTTCAGAGCAAAGATAGAATGAATCAGCTGATGCTTGGAGAAACTGACAAAGTGGCAAAAGAAACAGAAGATATCCTTTGAAATGCTTTTAAAAGGTTCAATCTTCCTATTATAGAGGACTTAGGTGATGAACACTCTATCATGGATGACAAAGGAGAATCTACTGAGACAGTGGCAGAAGAGGTAAAGAAGACAAGTGAAGAGAAAGCTAAGGACTTAGATTCCTCTGCTCCAAAAGAGGAAGTCCATGAAGAAGAAAACATCTCTCCTTCAGTTTCCCCTACAGACTCCGGATCTAAAGGAGAAGAAAGATTAGAGGAGAAAACTAGTCAAGAAGAAGTAAAGGAAAGGGAAAAAGACCAAATAGAGAAGACCCTAGGAGAAAGTTCTAAGACTACAAAAGGGAAGAAGACTCTGTCCCTAGCAAGAGACACTGCAGAAACTGTCAAAGAATTCTTAACCAAAGAGATGATGGAAATTGATGAACCGGAACTGCTTCAAGGACCATTCAATTTTGATTCCCTCTCCCCAGTTCAGACTATGAAGATAGCATCCTTTGCCCATGCAAAGGCAAAAGAAAAACTTTTGAAGTCTCACATGGAAGATTGTGAGCTAATTGAGATTGCATCCGGTGCATTAGAGAAAATCATGCCATCCTTCCAGAAGGATCTTTTGGCCTCCTCATCCGGTAACTTAAAATCTCTTGTCAATTTAATTAGCACACATTTTGATTCTTTGGAGAAGTCAGCTGAAGATAGAGTCTGGAAAGAATTTTTGGGAAAGAGATTCTCTAAGGTGCAGGGTCTAATAACAAATGATAGGAGATTTATGGATATTGGGATAAAGAACTTAGAAAATGCTCTTAAAGATAGTGGAGAAATGTATAAATTTTGTCTATCCTGGTCCAAAGTGACAATGGATATTGAGAAGAAAGTGAAAGAACAAGAGGAGAAACTGTCAAGACTATCTCAGAATTTTGATCCTCTCACCACATCCATAATAAACCAAGAATGTCAGACTATTGACATTCTAAATGAACTAAAGAAACTTGAAAAGGAAAGGAAGAACATAATAAGCAGGATGGGTGAACTTAGAGGGATCATTATCCCTAAGTTAGAAGCCATGCATGAGGCCCTAACTGATGCTCAGGCCATAGCCCGGACCAATGATCCAATAGATCTTAAGAAGGCAGAAGCTTTTGCATTCCTATTGAGTGGTCACATCTCAATTTTGGATAGGATGAAGCAGAGTTGGGTGACAGAAGTTGTACAGTTGAAGAATACTTTTGCAGATATACTTAAGTATATGTAGGTACAACTTGTATATATACTTATGCGGATATGTATAGATTGATTTTTTGAAAATTTTGGCGTGCGGATTATACCCTTTGCCATTGACATCAAAGGGGGAGTGAGGAGCAGTGAAAAATATGGAATCTAGCTAAGGGGGAGATCCAATAAAGTGTACATTAGAACAAAGCATCAGCCAAGGGGGAGTGCAGTGTGACACTTAGTCATTTTTCACTAAGTGTTGCCATCAATGCCAAAGGGGGAGATTGTTGGCAAGAGACACTGTGTGGCTTCATGAGGCTTGTCATTGATGGTAACAAAGTCCATCCCATACATCCACAGGACATGGTGTGTCTCTACCAGAAGTCAGATTGAAGAGTAGCTTGGTCCGGTGACCAAGAACAGAGCATACATCAAGGTCCAACAATCAGGTCTGGATCTCTCAGAGGAAGTATCTTAGTAAAGTGTGGACTTGGGGTAGTCAAGAGGAGTACCATGACTAACATATTTTAGAGATTGAGCCTCCAGTGATAAAAGAGTAAAAAGATATAAGCACCTGAGTATTGGGTTCCTGTCTGGTAGAGTAGACTGAGGAAGACCTGATCGGCAGAGCATCAGACCTTAATCCAGATGAGATATTGATGGTGATCAAGATTCTTGAGGTATCATTCATGATTGGCCAACATGATTGATGACTTCTATAAGCATCTCTTTGATACGCATCATTTGGTAAGAAAAGACTTAGCTGATAGACCAAAGTTTAGAAAGATATTAAATATTCTGAATGCCAACCAGAAAGTTGATGAAATCCTTGGTGTAGATATATATACTAGATTGATTTCAGTATGAAGGAATGTGTGGTGTATTGTGAAGTGTGAAGAAAAGTAGAGAGCAGTGTGGAAGCAGTAATACAGGTCTGGTATGTGATAAGACAGTGGCACCAAAGAAGAGGAAGAATGAAGTACAGTAGATCAATGTATTAAGCCTAACCAGAACTAAACCTTAGCATATGTGGATGCTTCTCATCACTTCAAGTATCTTGTTACTTTCTTTGTACCTTGTAGACAGTGAGTCTCTTGTAGGCAGTGAGCCTCTTGTGAGCAGTGTGCTCGAGTAGTAAGTCCTAATTGGCAAGTGTCATTTTTGTATTTCTATTCTTCTAACAGAGAATACAATCTTGGGTTAATCACCCCATGGTTTTTCCCTTAACAGGGTTTTCCACGTCAAAATCATTGTGTTATGTGAATTGACTTTGTTTCTACTTTCATGATTATGAATGCTTATTTGTTTTGATGCTGCACTAGTTATTAAAGAAGAACAGAAAGTTAAGTTAATTAAGATAACTGATTCACCCCCTCCTCTCAGTTATAGAGGGGGCATATCAGATAGCTTAGGGCAGAGCTCAGGATGGTAGAGTCGCAGAGAGAGGCAGATGCAGGTGTCATAACAGGGCTCACTAGAGAGTGAGATATAGCACTAGCGAGGGTGCAGGCCATTAGATTGGAGAGGGATTCAGCCTTAGTAGCCTTGGGGATAGATGATGCTACTACATTTTTAGTTACACATGTGCAGCAGGGACAGGCACAAGTACATCAATTGTAGACGGAGCTGGCATAGGTACAGGGTGAACTTGCTAGAGTGCAGGCTCAGACTATCATACCCACATTTCCCATGTGGTCACAACACACAACACACGTGTCATGTCCACATTTGCCATGTGGTTATGACACAAACTGCGAAAAATATTTCTACCTATCCCTAGGAACCCTCTCATATGCGTATGTATGCTCGGTGGAAATACAGATAAGGCATAAACATGTCAGCATAACCGCGATGATGAAAGCCATCACAAAGTGTGTCTCTTCTAGGGTTAGACTGATTTAAATCTGAACCCCTAGTTTCCTAGGTGAGAGGATGAATCCGTCAGCCTCGAAATCTATCTCAAACTCTGGTCAAAAATAAAGTTGAAAAAGGATTAAGAAAATGATGGAATTGATGGTCGCATGATTCAAATGGGATGATGGATTAAAAGCTAATAAAATATCACAAAAATTAAACCCTAGAAATCTAAGAAAAATTCGATAGCATAACACGTTTTTGATTAATGCAAAACAAAATTTATAATATATCATCCATAAGGATTTAAGTAAAATTTAATAATAAAATTTAATTAAACTTAAGAATAATTTCAAAAATGATTTAAAATAAATTAATAAAATTAAATTAAATGACAAGACATCAGATAAAACCAAAAAGAAAAGTTGAGTTCGTTATTAAATATAATTATATTTAATAACTAACTCGAATATTTAATTTAGAAGGGGGGGAAGAGTTTAAATAACTCATCCCATAAAATAATGATAAAATCGATAATTAAAAAAACATTTAAATAAAAACTCGCTAAGGTAAATTAGAAATAAAAACTCCCCAACTAGGATGAATTTTAAAATAGGAAGAATATTTCTTTCCGAAAAGAATAAAAATAAACAATCAAATCCCTAAAATAAATCTATGTCACAAGGATTTAACAAGAATGTCAAAAATCTCAATTAAAGTAAAACCAAAATTTAAAAGAGCATAAAAATGAAATATTGCAAATAATAAAAAAAAATAGAGGTTTAAAAAAATAAGGAATAAAATAAAACCCCACAAGTTAAATCCTCACAATAAAATATCCTCTCAATGAAAAAAAAATCATGTTGCTTCGTAAAATAAAATAACCCTAATCACATTTTATAATTGTTATCTAATTACAAGATGCCCTAATTCCTCTATTCTATTATTTTCCTCATTGTGCCCTAATCTCTTATTTCCTCCTCTCTTTATTCTCTTGTTTTGTTTTCTACCTTGCTACAGATTAGGGTTTTGGAATGCAAGTGGAAGCCATGAATGGTTCTTCCATTACCTCTCATGGAGGTGAGCACAGTGAGTTTAAAATATATACATTTTTTTTAATTATTTATTTGTTTTACAGAGAGAGGGGTTTGTGCATATATATATAAATCATTACATATAAAAAACTATGTATCAAATATGGTAGATGTTGTAGGGTAAAGGGTTTGTTGCAGGGTCGAAGGATAGTGGAGGCTGAGCGGCGGCCAAAATGGTGGAGCGGAGGGTAGAGGTTCCGCGAGCAGCGCGGCCTATGATGGCGCTGACAGCAGAGGGAGGAGGGAGTGTGGCGCGGAGAGATTGAGTGTTGGTGGGGAGTAACGGTGTCAGTGGAGAAGGAAAGGGGACGGTGTGGGTTTAAGGGTTTGGGGGTGTGGGGGGAGGCACCGCCTCCCCCCCCACACCCCTCACTGTATAGAACAAGGGACTGTGGGTGCTCAGCCCACAGTCCTTGAATATTTTTTTTTCTTATTCAAAATAAAACCTGACTCTGTGGCTAACCACAATCTGTCCAATTCACTCTTATTCACAGCAATTTCAAATATGATTTCTTTTCTTTTTAAATTTTTTTTTGTGTTAAAGATATATATATACTCAAATCTAAACCAGAATTTGTTCAACTAACACAGTTTAATATACATTTCCATATTTATATACATACACTATATGCACTTATATATATATATATATATATTGTTGATAACTAAGAGGGGGGTGAATCAGTTATCCTAATTATTTCTGCTTTCTGAACTTTCTTATTAATCAATGTACCATTAATTCAAACAAGAAAACATAACCATGAAATGGAGATACACGACACAATATTTTTGACGTGGAAACCCTATTAAGGGAGAAAACCACCGGGTGATTAACCCAAAGATTATTCTCTGTTAGAAGAATAAGGAAAAATAGAATGGCACTTGCCAATTAGGGCTCACTGCCCGAGCACACTGCTCACAAGAGGCACACTGCCTACAAGAGACTCACTGTCTACAAAAGGAATGTAATACAACACTTGAACTGATATAGGAGCATCTACATATGCTGGAGTTCAGTTCTGGTTAGGCTCAGTACACTGATCTGCTGCACTTCATCTTTCTTCTTCTTTTATGCTACTTTCTTTACATACCGGATCTTCCTTACTGCTTCTGTTCTGCACATCTGCTTTTATTCGCACATTGTAGACACACACAACACTCTTCACAACTAAATCCATCATGCATATATATCCGCTCAAGTGATTTCATCACCTTTCAAGTCGGCACCCAGAATAGTCAATCTTTTCACAAACTCTGATCTGTCGGCTGAATCCTTGCACACCAAGTAATGCGGATCAAGCATATACTTGTGGAAGTCATCAATCATGTCGGCCAAACATAACTTATGCCTTAAGAATCTTTTCCATTATCAGTAACATATCCAGAAAATAGTCTAATGTTCTGTCAGTCAGTTCTTCCTCGGTTCACACTGTCACTCAGGAACCCGGTACTCAAGTATTCATATATTTTACCTAATCTATCACCGAAGGCTAAATCCTTGGAATCTATCACTCAAGGTAGTCCTCTTGACTTCCCCAAATCCGTACTTCACCAAGATACTTCCTCTAAGAGATCCGGACCTGTCTGTCGGACCTTGCCACATGCTCTGTTCTTGTTTACCGGACCACAACATTCTTCACTCTAACTTCCAGTAGAGACACACCATGTCCTGCGGATGTGTGGGATGAACTTTGTTGCCATCAATGAAACAATCATGAATCCATATAGTGTCTCTTGCCAACAATCTCCCCCTTTGGCATTGATGGCAACACTTAGTGAAAAATGACTATGCTCCCCCTTGGCTGATGCTCTATTTTTATATACATTTTTTGGAGCTCCCCCTTAGTTGGATTCCTCATTTTTCACTGCTCCTCACTCCCCTTTTGACATCAATGGCAAAGGGTAGGGTCCGCATACCAAAATTTTCAAAAATTTTACTATACTTAGCCGCATAATTATATACATATGGAATGCTTATATATACTGCAGTATGTCTGCAAAAGTTGTTTTCAGTTGGATAAGTTCTGCAGCCCAACTTTGCTTCATTCTATCCAAAATTGAGATGTGACCACTCAACAAAAATGCAAAAGCTTCTACCCTCTTAAGATCTGTAGGATCATTGGTTTGGGCAGTAGTCTGAGCATCACTTATGGCCTCATGCATGGCCTCTAACTTAGGGATGATGATTCTTCTGAGTTCACCCATCTAGCTAATTATGTTCTTCTTTTCCTTCTCAAAATTCTTTATTGCATTTGTGATTGCAATAGCCTGACACTCTTGATTTACTATGGATGAAGAGAGAGGATCAAAACTTTGAGACAAACTTAGTAGTTTATCCTCTTGCTGTTTTATTTTCTTCTCAATTTCCACTATTGCTTTGGACCAGGAAATACAAAATTTGTATACTTCACCACCATCCTTAAGAGCATTTTCTAAGCTCTTTATCCCAATATTCATATTTCTCCTATCATTAATGATCAAACCTTGTACCTCTGAGAATCTTTTATCCAAAAACTCCTTCCAGACCTTTTCTTCAACTAATTTTTCTAGAGAATCAAAATGTGTATTAACACTGCTGACTAGAGTTTTAAGATTACCGGATGAGGAGGTTGTGGGATCCTTCTGAAACGATGGCATAATCTTTTCTAGTACTCTGGAAGTAGCTTCTATCAACTCACAGTCTTCCATATGAGACTTAAGGAGTTTTTCTTTACCTTCGCGTTAGCAAACGAAGCTATCTTCATTGTCTGTACCGGAGAAAGAGAATCAAAATTGAATAGACCTTGTAGAAACTCCGGTTCATCAATCTCCATAGTTTCTTTGTTCAGGAATTCTTGGACAGTTTGTGCAGTGTCTCTTGCTGGAGACAGATGTTTCTTCTCTTCTGCAATTTTAGAGCTGTCCCTTGGAGCTTTTTCTCCTTCTACATTCATACCACTAGTAGTTGTGGTCTTTTCTGTTGAGGTTTTCTCTCCCTCTGCAACCTCAGTACTGTCAACTTCTTTTTCCTTTACTTTAGCTTCTTTCTCATGCATTTTGTCTTCTCCTTTAGATCCGAAGGTTGTAGGGGAAACCGGAGGAGAGATGTGTGTTTGTTCATGTGCCACTTCTTCCGGAGCAGAGGATTCCAAGTCCTTAGCTATTTCTGCACCGGTATCCATAGCTTCTTCTGTCATTTTCTCAGAAGGCTCTCCTGCAACACTTGTGGTCGAGGGATCAGTACCCAAGTCCTCTATAATAGGAAGATTAAATCTTTTGAAGGCTTTCCAGAGAATCTCTTCTGTGTCCTTGGCTACCTTGTCGGTCTCACCAAGCATAAGTTGATTCATCCTTGCAGTCTTTGAATATCATGTTCATTGTCTTGGGATCAATTGAAGGATATAGCTGAATAGCTATCTGTTCCTAGATCTCAAGGTCTTTTGCCATGGCATTTGTCTTTCTCATTTCTAACTCTTTTTCTAGGCTCTTAGGAATAAGAGATATAATTTCAATGAAAGCCTTATTATAAATGTTTAGGTACTTGACTGTAGCTTCCTACAGGATCTTTTGGTTAGCCTCATTGTAATCATCATAAAATTTGGCCATTGGTTGAAGGTTTCCATCCACAGTGACTGATTTTATTACACTTTCTAAAGATAAGGTGGGCTTTTCAACAAATTCCTCTACCATTTCTTCCTTGTCTTGTCCTGTGGAAGGTTTACCGGATCCTTTCTTCTTCTGCTTCTTTATTTCCTTTACCCCCTCGTCTGAGTCAGTTTCCTCTTCATCTCTTTGACTTGCATAAGCCCTTGTGGCTTTTGTCTTTGACCTTTTCTCTCCTTTGTCGGATGCCTGAACTTTTGGTTTTGAGGTTTTTGAGCTTTTGGCTGTGACAGGTGCAAATCTCTTTCATGATCTGGTCTAGGTTGAAGTTTCTACCGGAGCACTTTCCTTGCTTCCCTTTTCTGCCTCTTTCTTCTCTTCCTCAGCCTTTTGTCTCTTTTCCCTATGGGCATCAAGTGCCTGCTTTAAGATGCCAAGGCCTTGGGCAATATGTTCTACTTCTTTTCTCACCTTCCTTTTGATCTCTAGTTCTCTAAGTTCCACATTAATCTTTACACTCAGCTCCTCAAAGGTTCCAAACTTTTCTGCCTTTGGATCCTTTGGCTGACTTAGCATGTGTTGAACATGCAACTCCACAATCTATTCATCAACTTCATACCCCATGGGCATGATCCAGACTGTCCTTGGTTCTACTGCCTCCATTAGGCACTGATCAGTCTCTACCATAAAATAGACTGTGTCTTTGTATTTCTCAACAAGAGACTGGGGAATCCTTTCTCTTGCTTGCATCATGTTCTGAAAGTTCTTGAAGTATCCCCACAGAGCTGTATTTTGTGCTTTGTTATCACCAAGTCCATGCAAATAATCTTTGACTTGGATAGCTACTGGCCTATCACTCTCCCACACCCAGCCACTAGATTCGGGAAGCTCATTCATAAAGTAGAAAAACAAGCACATTATTAATCCACCATACTTGAATGAATTCTTTTTATCTTTCTTTATTTTCTGTAGATTCTCCAAGAGTTGGTTCAAGAGAAGCTGACAAAGATCATAGTCTGCATCCTTTCTTAGCATTTCATAGGCGGTGTATATGGCAGTTCTAGGTATAGAGTTTTCCCTACTAGAATGATATATTTTATACCCAATGATCATGGAGGCAAACTTGACATCCGGATCAGAGATGTCATCTATTGTCATTGCTCTTATGTCAAACTTGGATCCGGTAGCCTCACTCACAGTTTGATTCTTCACATATTTGAGAACAGGAATCCCATCGGATGAGTGTAATCCGGTAACTGCCCTGATGGCATCTTTTGTGATTTTGAATGGTCCATTTAACCACATGAAGTTTTCATGAATTTTGCTCAAAATGTACCTGACCCATTCATCCTCTGTAAAATAAGGGAAATGTATGTATTGTGCAAAGTGCTTGTTCCGGAGGCCCTTGTATTGGGGTTTGAGCTCAAATGAATCATCTAACAGTTGTTTGTGAGAGATATCTCTTAGTTTGAATTCCCCAAACTCTTCAACATTTGCGTGTATATAAACCCTAATATCTTCAGTGTGAAAAACACCACATGGAACACTGGAAAATGCACCTAGGGGATCTGCCTCCAAGGATTTGTATGGATGTTTCTTAAATGTGGGGCGAGGTCTATCAGAAATCTTTACTATATTCAGAGTATCCATCATCAAAAGATTTGCAGTGAGATATTTGAAAACGGAAAATACCTTTTGTGCCTTTTGGTTTCACGGAGTTGGTTGGATTGATTTCTGGATGTAATGACTTCTGCAAATGATCTTCGATGAACTTGAGGAATTTTGTTGTAGAGCTCCACTTTTCATTTCTTCTTGAATGCACAATGAACAAGTGATTAATGAGGAAACCCTTATATTGCTCTGCAAACCCTAATGTCAGGTTGTAATAAATGCTCAACCTAAATTATTCTGGTTGGCCTTATTCAGATGACTTGAAGAACCAGATCAGTCTTGATCTTTAAACATTATGAGGATCTTCCAAATCTTAACCATAGTTTTTTTGGATGTTTCCCTTATGAACCTTTCAATCCGCAACTCTTCTTGTGCCAGTTCCGGCACCAATTGACTGGCTGGGGGAATAAGGTTTTCTTTGTGTCTCCCCCTGAGCCAGAGCTCACCTTTTAATTTCTAGAAGGAATATCAACACCAGAGTCTGGTGTGGATCCAACCTCTACATTCTCTATACTTTTCTCACTATTAACTTCATCCACATTCACTTTTTGTTTACCCTTATCTTGATTCTGATTATGATATACCGGACCTCTTTTGTCCTGATTCTTGCTTCTACAGAATTTTGCACTATGACCAGATCTATTGCAGATTTGGCAAACAATATTTCTTTGCATATTTGACTGATATCCTCTTGATCTACATTGATTAGCCATATGACCTATTCTATTGCATGTAAAGCATCTACCATTGAATGTTTTGTTCATTTGCATATTTCTGCATTCATGAGATTTGTGACCATACCTTTTGCAGTTGAAACATTGTCCGGAGAAGGATGAATTAGTCTGATTCATTCTCTTTCTGCACTGATTAGCTTTGTGACCAAAGTGATTGCAGTTGTGGCAGTAACCATTGAAGGATGGATATCTTTGAGCATTAGGCTGTCTTGCCAGAGGTCTTCTAGGCTTGTTTCTTGGATTTTCTGATCCAAAATTCTTCTAACTGGATCCAGAGCTTTCTCCTTTCTCATATCCCAAACCACACTTGTCATCTACCCTCTTTTGGCTTCCAAGAAGAACTTCAAGTTGAACAGAACTTATCTTGAATTTCTCTTTATATTCATTTGCAGTTTGAAGATCCCTTTTGAGAGAGACAATTTGATCCTCAAGTTTTTCTTCATTTTCTTTAGCATCTTCAAGATCAGATTCAAGATGTCTGATAATTCTATCCATTTGGTGGCAATCTTCTGATTTCTCCTTGAGAGATCGTCTTAGATTATCTTCAGTTTTTCTTTTCTCTTCAACTTCTTGGGTAAACTTCATAACTCCTGATTCTATTTCATGTCTTACCATAATGATTTCTTTTGATAACTTTTCACATAACTTGGTTTTCTCAGTCAACTCTTCATTTGCATCATTTGCTTCACCTTGTCTTACCAATTGCTGAAGCAGCTCCTTTCTCTTTTTCATAGAGAGGCTTAATTTGTCTTTTAGTTCTCTCATGAAATCATCAGCCTGTTTGAGTCTTTCCTTTAATTCATTGACTTCAGAGTTTGATTGTTCAAGATCCTCAAGGGCAGTCTTGAGTTGCTCCCTTAAACCATATTCATCCATTTGGATTCCTAGATCTTCCTTGAGCTGTTAGACTCTGTTAGGAGGAACTTAGCTCTGATACCAATTGTTGATAACTGAGAGGGGGGGTGAATCAGTTATCCTAATTATTTCTACTTTCTAAACTTTCTTATTAATCAATGTAGCATTAATTCAAACAAGCAAACATAACCATGAAATGGAGATACACATGACACAATATTTTTGATGTGGAAAGCCTGTTAAGGGAGAAAACCATGGGGTGATTAACCCAAAGATTATTCTCTATTAGAAGAATAAGGAAAAAATAGAATGGCACTTGCCAATTAGGGCTCACTGCCCGAGCACATTGCTCACAAGAGGCACACTGCCTACAAGAGACTCACTGTCTACAAAAGGAATGTAATACAACACTTGAACTGATATAGGAGCATCTACCTATGTTGGAGTTCAATTTCGGTTAGGCTCAGTACACTGATCTGTTGTATTTCATCTTTCTTCTTCTTTTATGCTGCTTTCTTTACATACCGAATCTTCCTTACTGCTTTTGTTCTGCACATCTACTTTTATTCGCACATTGTATACACACAACACTCTTCACAACTAAATCCATCATGCATATATATCCACACAAGTGATTTCAGCACCTTTCAAGTCGGCACCCAGAATAGTCAATCTTTTCACAAACTCTGATCTGTCGGCTGAATCCTTGCACACCAAGTAATGCGGATCAAGCATATACTTGTGGAAGTCATCAATCATGTCGGCCAAACATAACTTATGCCTTAAGAACCTTTTCCATTATCAGTAACACATCCAGAAAATAGTCTGATGTTCTGTCAGTCAGTTCTTCCTCTGTTCACACTGTCACTCAGTAACCCAGTACTCAAGTATTCATATATTTTACCTAATCTATCACTGGAGGCTAAATCCTTGGAATCTATCACTCAAGGTAGTCCTCTTGACTTCCCCAAATCTGCACTTCACCAAGATACTTCCTCTAAGAGATCTGGACCTATCTGTCGGACCTTGCCACATGCTCTGTTCTTGTTTACTGGACCACAACATTCTTCACTCTGACTTCTGGTAGAGACACACCATGTCCTGCGAATGTGTGCGATGAACTTTGTTGCCATCAATGACAACAATCATGAATCCATATACTGTCTCTTGCCAATATATATATACAAGGATATATATTATATATATAAATGATAAAGGATTTATTTCAGTATTTTTCCCTTCCATTTCAGCATACACACAGCAAGTAGAGGGATGAACAATAAGTTAAACTCTCAAATGAATAAACTACAAGTATATATATATTTTTTAAAACAAATTTACACTTGGTCTAGCCTTTCAAAAGGAATACTAATATGATTTAAGCTAGAAAATTAGCTTTCTGTTTAGGGAATGGATTAATATAGAAGCATTTATAATTTTTTTTGCAATGATACTATACAAAAATATATTTTTGAAACAATCTAACTACCCAAAAGTATATCCTTTCTCTTGATGCAAATAATAGGGTAAGAAAACTACAACTTTATTTAAATTTCTAACAACTCAGTTTCCTTTCATGGCAACAACTAATGCATAGAAATTTCACTATAAAATAATAGAAAGGAGTTACATTATATTTTTTTTTTCTTTGCAAAGGATAATGACACTAAAATAAATATAACTTCACATGCATTTCACAAAACTTCTCAATTCCACAACATAGGAAGTAATCAGCATTAAATAAAATAACAGAATGTTTACATTGCATTACTTATCACAGCCAACTCCATGGCAATATAACTCATCAAATTTTTACAAAAGGGCTATAAAGCCAAGGTTCAAAATAGTCAACACAAGAAACTATAGGAACACCAAAAATGGACTCCTCTCAACTCCATTCTTCATTTAAACACCTGCAAATAGAACACAATAAAAAGAACAACCTAGCCACTTCGAAATGCCCTCCTCTCTACTGTAGACCCGCAAGTGGGTCACCCCCAAGCTAGGGAGGTAGGGATTCACACAGGTGCAACAATCCACAACAAAAAAAAATCAAACACAACAACACAAACAGCCCCAAGGTTTAACACAAAACTCAACTCATGATAATGATTTTGATGAGGGTAAGGAATGGACCCCTCTACTTCAAAGGTCACCCAAATGATAAAATACCAAACTCATGGCTTCAAGCCCAAAAATCTCCAAAACCACCACTCTCCACAAAATCACAAAATAATCTCCATGGCACTCTTGTCATTCAAGTAATCTCCTCAACAAGTAAAAGCCCTCAAGGCATAAATAACACAATGTGGGAGTGACCTCAAGGAGGTTCCTTTCCTCTACCCAAACAAGTTGAGCATATGCTCTCATCATACTCCCATCCCACACACAAAAAAAAACAATGCAAACAACAAAACAACCAAAATCTTCAACACAACACATTAAATAAGCAAGGGTGAAGAAACAAAGTTTAAGAGGCTTAGTTTCAAAGCCCTATAATGGAAGCACGTTTGGTGAAGAGCTCCAAGCTTTCCCAAACCTTCCAATCTCCAAGAATTTCCCTAACTTCCCAAAATTGCTCCCAAAAATAGAAAGAAAGCTCCAAAGTGCAAGAACCCCACACTCCTCAACAAAAGGAGATAATATAGGATATCCAATTTGGCCTTGAGGAATGAGAAGGTGACACTTGTCACCTTCTCCTTCCTCCTCCAATGCCACTTGCAAGGGAGAGGAAGTGTGAGGGTGACAAGTGTCATCTGTGAGGACCGCCCTTTTTACTACTGTTGTCATGACTCTTTACAGTGCTGTTATTGTTACTTTCATATTTGTGGGATAGCAGTTCCCGAAATTTGTCAGACTATTTAACTTTATTATGTTTTCGGAAAAAAACTAATTGGGTGATGTTTGGATAAGTTACTTTTCAGAAAAATGAATTAGAGATGTTAGAGATGATGGAAAATTGTAATATGATTTTTAATTATGTTAGATTGTACTAAGGCATGAGAATGCATGTGTTATTTAAGTTGCTTCGGCTATGATGAATTTATGTGGTTACTGATCTTGTAATTGAGTGTGCAGGGACTACTAATCAAACCACAGATTTCGGAGATCATTCCACACCTTGTTAATTGTTATTCCCTGTTAAGCCGATCTGGTTCCACGATGAACCAAGATCTCTTTGTGTTTGATGTCATGATGTAATGTGGTCTTTCGTATGGTCGAGTGGGTTAGGTTACCCTCATGTAATATTATTTTTACAAGTAAGTGTTGTAAAGAGATTGAATTTGAAATGTCTATTTTTTTTTTATTTAAATTATGAGGCCCTTTTTCTTGTGCCTTACCTTGACCCGGGGTGTCTTGTATGGGTTAAAATTGACCCTGGGTTCTACCCCATGGGTCTAGGGGCCTATTTGGCATGGGTAACCCTTGAGTAACCTCCATCTAGTCAACTTAACCTCCCCCTGAAGTTAAGTGGCGAAAATTGGAGGTAGGAGGGGACATGATGGGTTGTACCAACACTCAACCCATCCCCTCTACTTTCCCCTAGATAAGAGATGCCATCCATTAGTGAAAGTTACCTCTTCTTTAGTAAGATTCCCCCATGTACTATGGGGACACCCATGTGAAGAAAGGAGAAAGAGGCATGGGTCACCTGTCTTGTTCCCATTTAACTCTTTTTTTTATTTCTCCTATGAGAAAGTGGAGTCACATGAAAGGAATAAGGAGTACCCTTGGGAATGGAGAGTGACATAAGCCACCTGGACAGAATAGTGATTTTGGGAAGGGTGAGGAGGTGACAAGTGTCACTTCCCCATTTCTCAAAATTAGAAAGAAAGAGAATTTTGGGTTATTTATTTTCAAATTTTGGGATGAGAGGGAGTTAGTTGAATTTTGGGGAAAATCTTTCATCTTTGGCCTTACCCAAAATAGAGAAGTTAGTTTGGAAGATAGAGAAGGGAGAGGGAGTTGGTGGCTAAGCTTGGGAGTGAACTCTGTGGACTCTGCAACAACTTCATTCCAGGAGGGCTTTGCAAGGTTGGTCTGAATTTTACCTTTGTTTTGGTAGAACTGAAATGTGTATGAAATGTGTTTGGAATATGTGTTTAAATTTGTTTTCTGTGGGGTTCTTGTCGGGTGTTTGACAGAGCGTCTCCCACTTGGGAGAAATGCTCATCAAGTTTGGGGTAGGGGAGGAGAGATCCTCCTCGGGTGCATACCTGTTCCATCTTTTGGGATGTTGAAAGCCTTGAGGGCATGTATCTGTGACTGTATTTTTGACTTGAGAGTCATATACAGATTTCTTGCAAAATGTGATCACACTTGGTTGAGACCAAGAGATATTTATATGAGTTCATTTATCTGTCAGGGTGACACTCTGGAGTCGAGTGTATCCACTCTCCTGCCCCTTATGAAACTCACTGTAGTTGAGTTTCCGTAATGTGTAAAATAGCCACGGGTGTATGAGTGCTTTGGGATTGTTGTTGTTTCTGTTGTGAAGTGGAGTGTTTGAGTACCCAGGTGTGAGTATGGTCTCCCTAGCTCGGGGGTGACCCTCTTGCGGGTCTACGGTAGGGAGGAGAGCTAGACAAGTGGTATTTTCTTCTTTGTTTGTCTTTGATATGCAGGTTTTTCTCTTGGAGCTTTCTGGTTGGCTATTTATGAAGAAACAGATTATCTTCTTGTCATGAGAATTAGGCCTGGTTCATTTCATAGAGATGAAGAGGGAACACCTCTCTTGTTATTGTTGTAAATTACTGATATTCTGGGAGTGAAGAAAATCACCTCCCTGGTCTTGTTATTATTGGACTTTTATTGGTTGTCATAAGTTTTCAGTTGTATACTGTTTGGGAGGAGAAAGTTCATATCTGGGAAGTTGGTATTCATGATTGAGAAACTGTAATTTGAATGTGCTTAAATTTTTAAGTTGATGTTTGCAACCTTTGTTCAATAGCAATTTTTGTGTTTCAAGTATTACTGAAAGGAATAAGTTCGTTTTTGCAACTTAATCTGAGTTGTTTACATTGAAAGTTTGGAATTGCTTCACTAGTTGAAATGCTGATTTTCTATTCAATATTAAAATGGAAAAGACAGTTTTAAATATTTGTGTTATCCTCCCTATTTAATGGATTCTGTTAAATTAGAAGGATTAGAGGAAATCTAGCATGTAAATATAATCTGGTTGTAAATTTACAAGTCTTGTATGTTTATAAAAATGGAAATTTATACTTTAAATGAGGGAATAGCTAATTACTTTTTGGTGAAATTGGCAGATATATATATCTAATTGTTATGACAATTTCTTATAATAGGTTGATTTGGAGAAAATGCTTAGAGTAGTGAATTTTGAGAAAATTGTGGAAATTGGAATTATAAAAATCTATAAAGAGTATTTCTTTTTCTCTCAATAAATTTATAAATATATATATAGAGCTATATATATATTTCTCATTTTGAGTAATTATCATTTTAAGAAAATAAAAGAGTAATTGAAAGTAATTATAACTGTTATATATCAATATAAAAAAAAGGGGGATATATATATATATATATATATATATATATATATATATAGATATATATAAATATATTATTGTTGAAATATATATATATATATATATATATATATATTTATATATGAATATATATAAATATATATATATATATATATATAATATATTATTATTATAAGAACCAACGAATGGTGAAAGACTGCCAACATGTTAGCCGCGGATAAAAGAAACACAGTCGAAATTTTATTTGGGCGGTGGGGAGTAAACCCCACCGCGAGCTGTTATTACATATGGAGGTGTGGAGTGGGGCGGAGCCCCACCCACACCCCACGTCGTGGGAATGTGGGTGGGGCTCCGCCCCACTCCACATCTTCCCCCCCTCCAAACCCTTATGCCTCCCGCGAAACATTTCCGCCGCTCTGCGGCCACCGCGAAGTCTTGCCCGCCGCTCTGCGGCCACCACAAATCCCCGTCCGCCGCTCTGCGGCCACCACAGATCCCCGTCCGCCGCTCTGCGGCCACCGCCGCCCATGGCCGCCATCTGCTGTGGGTTGAAAGCAATAAAAAAATGTAGGGCTTGGGCCCTAACATATGAATGGGTTATTTGGTAAATAAATTCAGTTTATTTTTATATAGCTCTATATAAAGGCATATATATATATATTATATATGTCTCTGTATATAGCTATATATATAATATAAGAATGATTATATATATATATATATATAGATATATATATAGGTTAGAAGTTGTGGGAAACCAATTTGTTCATTATTGAGATATTGAAATAAATATATTATATATATGTATGTATGTATGTATATATATATATATATATAAATATATTTATATATATATATATATATATATATATATATATATATATAACATACAGAGGAGTAAATCTATGAACCAAATTATTGGGCTCTCGTTTAAAATCGTTAGAAACTATGTTTCATGGATATGGAGAAAAAAAAAATATATATATATATATATATAACAAGTATATTCTCACAGGAGATGTTATTAAGTGTTGAACACAACAACCAAAGAAGCTATATTACCATGAACAGAGTTTTATAAAGTGGTGAACCACCTACATCTATTGACAACGTCATACGAGTTACAAACAGTGTATGAATCGTAATTAAGAGTAACAGTAACAACAGTAATTCTAAACAAGAGAAAATAAAATTAGATGTAAAGTGAGTTTAGGAATATTCAGTGATACTCTGGAAAGAGTTTCTCGGAAGTTTCATCTGTTAACGTACTTATAAACACCCGGAAAATGAAGAGGAAAATTACTCAACTCCTTGTGCAAAAGAACACTGGAAATAAACTTCTGATGCCACCACTAACAATCCATGTGGCCATATTAATCTCAACTGTAGCAAACAATCTCATATGTAAACCTGTAAGAGGTTCCGAAGAAGGAAAAACCAACATTGGAAAACACAGAGGAGAAAATGCGCGACATATCTCACACGGGATAAGAGAACTAAGTTGACGGACCCTTCTGTCAATTGTGCTTAGGTACAAGTTGACTAAGTATTTACGAAGAGGAGGAACCTAGATCGGGGAAGATTAGGAGACTGAGTCCAGCGAAATAGTAAACCAGCCTTTGTGGCCTAGATCATCCTGAAATTAGGTTTAATATCAACAATAACTGCAGTAATAACCCTGATTGACGTAAATCACGAAGAAAGGACAGGATGCACATAAAGAAAGTATAGAAAATGAAAGAGAGAGAGAGACCGAAATATAAACACACTAAATGAACTAAGAGATAGTTAAGGTAAGGGCGATAAAGTTATAATCCAACTTAAGAACTTGTGGAAAGGGAAGAGAGGGCAACCAAGCCGCCTTGTTGAAAATGCTAAGTCATAGGAGTAGTATGTTTCAGGAAACAAGAGAGGAGACAGACAACTGTGCCTGGCTGAAAAATGACTAAATAGGGAGATCACTAGCCGGTTTAGTTGGAACAAGGCGTCGTGGGGAGTGGTTCCTCTATCAGCGAACCACGAGCGTAAATGAGTGCAGCGTAATTCCCACTAACACCGTAAGGCATTCTGCTACCGAACATTGCCGAGGATTCGATTTAAGAACTTTGGTAATCTCACTCTTGCAATGACGTTAGCAGCGTTGTATAGACCCTCTTGTTGATCTATATGCTTCTGGTTGCACGCCATTGTACTTGTATTCCGTCGATGAGTATAGTGTTTCGCCATGAGAGAACACCGTTGAGCATGCGTACGCATGCGAAAGGGGTTTTTAGGACGGTGTGAGAAAAGTTTTTCATATCTCGTGTCATAACCACATGACAGATGTGGCTATGACACGTGCGAAGTGTGTTGTGACCACAAGGAAAATGTGGGCATGACATTTGGTATCAGAGCCAAGTTTGTAAACACTGGGCGTATTTGGGCACGTTATTATTCCGCAACTTTGGCTAATTAGTTTCTACCTTGTTTTGTAGGATGCCTCCCCGACGTGTACGACGAGCGCGATCACGCCACACAGCGTCAGTCGAGGTGCACAGCGATTCCTCAGCCGAGGGACTGGCTCCTGCAGATTCAGCAGCACCACCTGCACCACCTGTGCTACAAGCACTACTAGTACCACAGGCGACACCAGTAGCGGATATAGGTCCACAGATCTTACAGGCACTACAGACTATGCTAGACAGGTTACCACCAGTTATTCCTGAGCCACGTATAGAGCCTCGTGTTGCTCCGCGAGAGGAGCCACGTGCCGAGTCACGTATTGAGCCACGTATGGAGCCCCGCGTTGATCCACTAGCGGTGAGACGTGTGGAGCCCTTCGTTGAGATTCCTGACACAACAGTAGAGGAGGTAGGGTCGGCCTCCCGAGCACGGAGCAGGAGTCCTCCGAGACTTTTGAGACAAGAACAGGTTCAGCAGGGAGTATATGAGGATGGTGTGGAAGAGCCACTTGGGAGACTTAGAGACAGAGGGGACCCTATCAGAGATCTACTGAGGCTCAACCCACCCACCTTCACAGGAGCTACAGAGGGAGCTGTGGCCGAGGCTTGGCTAATTAGCTTAGACAGGTGTTTCGCATTGCGACCATATGAGAGCAACACGAAAGCACGAGTGGCAGTTCATCTTCTTAGGGATGCAGCAGCCACCTGGTGGCGTACAGAGGAGTGCAAGCGCCGACTCTCCGTGGATACACTCACATGGGACATCTTCATTGAGCGCTTCAATGCGCGGTATTTGTCCGAACATTATAGACAGCGCAGAGTCGATGAGTTTCATGATCTACAGCAGAGGGGACTCACCGTTACTCAGTATGAGAGCCGATTTATAGAACTTTCTCGTTATGCGGAATACCTCCATGACGAGAAAATCTTAATACACAAATTCATCAGGGGGCTAAATCACGGGATATCAGGACCAGTTCGTATGGCAAATCCCCAAACCATGAGCGAGGCTGTTGAAAAGGCCCTTATATCAGAGGAAATTCAGGGACGAGGACAGAATTCACGCCCACAGTACCAGGAACGAAATCCCCAACAACAGCAAAATTTCCGAAGGCCTCAAAACACAACACAGAGAGGAGGGTATAATGCTTCATCATTACCTCCTAGGCCTCCACAGCAACAGCAACATCAGCAAAAATCCAAATTTCAACAGAGGGGACAGGGAGGACAGAACCGTGGATGGCAGCAGCAGGGACCACGCAGGGATCAGAGACAGCAGGGTTCATCGGCAGGACCCGCAAGGTCCCAGCAGTCTTACAGAGGCTCACAGGGATCCACCGGACGGACCGGGTAACAACAATCAGGCAGAACACAGTCAGGGCAGTTACAGGTTAGAGGACCATGTTATGTATGTGGTGGGGCAAGGCATCTGGCTAGAGAGTGTCCGCAGGGATTTACTGCAGGGGGTCAGCCCCGATCAGGAGGGTCTGAGCAGACCGTAGGTGACGTGGGCAGATCTCACCACATGTTTGCAGCGGTTGATAACCGCCAGGCCGATTTTCAGGCTTCTGTCATCGAGGCAGCAGGTACGATTAGAGACTTTCCCATCTCGATCCTTTTTGATTCAGGAGCTACTGACTCCTTTTTGTCTACATTGTTAGTGGAGCGTTGCAGGCTGGTGGCTTCTAGGCAAGACATTAGGTGGGAAGTTGAGTTGGCCTCAGGGGCCAGGATGTCAGTAGATACCTTGGTTAAAGACTGTGAGATCACATTGGGACCCTTCACCACAACGTGCGACCTTAGGATTATGCCATTAGGATCTTACGGAGTAGTTCTGGGTATGGATTGGCTTGCTGCACATAGAGCCAAGCTTGATTGTCGCCAGAGAACGATTAGCTGTTTAGATGATCATGGTTCGTCGGTTGAGATAGTGGGCATTCAAAAGCCCACGGCGGTTCGTATGATATCCGCACAATAGCTTAAGCGCTGTATGCGGAGGGGATGTCAGATGTTTGCCATCACAGTCAGTGATAGAGCAGAGGATGAACCTGAGGCTACTTTAGATGATCACCCTATCCTTAGAGAGTTTGCCGATGTATTCCCGCCAGAATTACCTGGTATGCCTCCACGTAGAGAAGTGGACTTCCACATTGACTTAGTGCCAGGTGCAGAGCCGATATCCCGCGCACCCTATAGAATGACGACCCATGAACTCACAGAACTTAAGCTGCAGTTGGAAGAATTACTTGAGAAGGGACACATCCGACCTAGCGTTTCACCATGGGGCGCACCAGTGATCTTCGTGAAGAAGAAGGATGGGTCTCTTCGTCTATGCATGGACTACAGGCAGTTGAACAAGGTGACGGTGAAGAATCGTTATCCTCTACCTAGGATTGACGACCTTTTTGATCAGATGCAGGGAGCCAGAGTGTTCTCGAAAATCGATCTAAAATCTGGGTATCACCAATTGCGCATCACGGAGTCAGATATTCATAAAACTGCTTTTCGAACCAGATATGGCCATTATGAATTCACAGTGGTACCTTTCGGGTTGACGAACGCTCCTGCAGTATTCATGAGTCTCATGAACGGGGTGTTCCGTACATACCTAGACCGGTTCGTGATCATATTCCTAGATGACATTCTGATTTATTCACGGACTGAAGAGGAGCATGTAGAGCACTTGCGTCAAGTTTTGCAGAAATTACGAGAGCAGCAACTTTATGGCAACTTGACGAAGTGTGCCTTCTTCAGGACAGAGGTGCAGTATTTGGGACACATTTTATCAGGCGATGGCATCTCCGTAGATCCATCTAAAATTAGAGCAATCCAGGAGTGGCCGGCACCCACAAACGTGATAGAGGTCCGAAGCTTTATGGGGTTAGCCGGGTATTATCGTCGGTTTGTCGAAGGATTCTCCAGGATAGCACATCCCATTACTTCCCTTCAGCGAAAAGGGAAGGGTTTCACTTGGACCGAGCAGTGTGAAAAGGCTTTTGGAGTCCTCAAAGAACGTCTTACGAGCGCTCCTATTTTAGCAGTTCCAGATCCGTCGGAAGAGTTTGTAGTTTGCACGGATGCATCATTAGAAGGTTTGGGAGCCGTGCTTATGCAGGATGGTCGAGCGATCGCATACGAATCGCGGAAACTAAAGACACATGAGTTAAACTATCCTACGCACGACTTAGAGCTTGCAGCTGTTGTTCATGCCTTGGTTCGTTGGAGACACTTTCTTTTAGGGCGACGCTTTGAACTCCATTCAGACCATCATAGTTTGCAGTATATTTTCACACAGCCTAATTTGAACGCCCGCCAACGGCGTTGGATGGAATTCCTATGCGAATATGACTTCGATGTCCATTATATAAAAGGGAAGGAGAACGTGGTCGCTGATGCTCTGAGTCGTAGACGCCACGAGATCCAGACCCTGACCTTGAAGATGGACTTGAAGGATCGCATCTTACAGCATCTGCCGGAGGACGAATGGTTTCTTGAAGTGCAGCAGGCAGTACTAAATCAGAAGGCCCTTGAGGGCAAATTTACCGGATATACCCTTGATTCTGATGGAATGCTTCGACATCGGCAACGCATATATGTACCCCATGCGGGTAATCTTCGTACAGTAATCCTATCAGAGGCTCATAGAGCACCCTACGCAGCACACCCAGGAGTGAAGAAGATGCATGCTGATTTACGACAGCTTTATCATTGGGCTGGGATGAGGCGTGACATTGCCGAATTTGTTGCCCGTTGCCTGGAATGTCAGAGGGTCAAGGCCGAACATCAGCATCCAGCGGGACTATTGTACCCTCACGAGATACCTGAATGGAAATGGGATACCATTTCTATGGATTTTATCGTTGGTCTACCTATGTCATCACGTCTCCATGATGCTATTATGGTGACAGTTGACAAGCTGACCAAAGTGGCGCATTTTTCACCAATATGTACAACGTACAATGCACCATCAGTGGCAAAGGTGTTTCTTGATCAGATTGTTAGACTTCATGGAGTACCTCGCCGCATTATATCTGACAGAGACTCCGTATTCACTTCATCGTTCTGGAAAGCCTTACATCAGGCGTTGGGCACACAGCTCAACTTCAGTTCTGCATATCATCCAGAAACCGATGGACAAACAGAAAGAGTTAACCAGGTGTTAGAAGACATGCTTCGCATGTATGTGATGGACCACCAGTCTAGATGGGAGGAGTACCTGTATCTAGTTGAATTCGCCTACAATAATGGGCATCATAGCTCGTTGGGTATGCCTCCTTTCCAGGCATTATATGGCAGACCATGCAGAACACCTTTGAGTTGGGATCGTATAGAGGACAGAACAGTCATCGGCCCAGAGATAGTTCAGAATATGGAACTGCAAGTTAAACAGATAAGACAGAGGCTTCTGGAAGCACAGGACAGGCAGAAAAAGTATGCTGATGCTAAGAGGACAGACCGAAGCTTCACTGTGGGGGAAAGAGTATTTTTGAGAGTGCGGCCGCACAAAAGTCCAATCCGTTACGGAAAAGGCTCTAAACTCGCACCTCGATTTGTAGGACCTTTCGAAATCTTGGAGCGGATAGGACCAGTAGCCTATCGTCTAGCCTTGCCACCTAGCCTGTCACGTATCCACGATGTATTTCATGTATCAGTTTTACGTCAATATGTTTCTGACTTATCTCATGTGTTGGATTGGAGTGCTCTTCAGGTAGAGGCAGACGGACAACTGGCGTTGGAGCCAATTCGCATATTGGCTCGACGGAAGCTGGCCCTTCGAGGTCGAGAGCTGGACCAGGTTAGAGTCCAATGGGACTTATACGACGAAGTCACTGCAACATGGGAAGATGCAGAGAGATTGAAGACCCTGTATCCTCACCTTTTTGACGACTTCCAGGAGGAAGTACCGTCTTAGGGGGAGAGGATGTGAGGACCGCCCTTTTTACTACTGTTGTCATGACTCTTTACAGTGCTGTTATTGTTACTTTCATATTTGTGGGATAGCAGTTCCCGAAATTTGTCAGACTATTTAACTTTATTATGTTTTCGGAAAAAAACTAATTGGGTGATGTTTGGATAAGTTACTTTTCAGAAAAATGAATTAGAGATGTTAGAGATGATGGAAAATTGTAATATGATTTTTAATTATGTTAGATTGTACTAAGGCATGAGAATGCATGTGTTATTTAAGTTGCTTCGGCTATGATGAATTTATGTGGTTACTGATCTTGTAATTGAGTGTGCAGGGACTACTAATCAAACCACAGATTTCGGAGATCATTCCACACCTTGTTAATTGTTATTCCCTGTTAAGCCGATCTGGTTCCACGATGAACCAAGATCTCTTTGTGTTTGATGTCATGATGTAATGTGGTCTTTCGTATGGTCGAGTGGGTTAGGTTACCCTCATGTAATATTATTTTTATAAGTAAGTGTTGTAAAGAGATTGAATTTGAAATGTCTATTTTTTTTTTATTTAAATTATGAGGCCCTTTTTCTTGTGCCTTACCTTGACCCGGGGTGTCTTGTATGGGTTAAAATTGACCCTGGGTTCTACCCCATGGGTCTAGGGGCCTATTTGGCATGGGTAACCCTTGAGTAACCTCCATCTAGTCAACTTAACCTCCCCCTGAAGTTAAGTGGCGAAAATTGGAGGTAGGAGGGGACATGATGGGTTGTACCAACACTCAACCCATCCCCTCTACTTTCCCCTAGATAAGAGATGCCATCCATTAGTGAAAGTTACCTCTTCTTTAGTAAGATTCCCCCATGTACTATGGGGACACCCATGTGAAGAAAGGAGAAAGAGGCATGGGTCACCTGTCTTGTTCCCATTTAACTCTTTTTTTTATTTCTCCTATGAGAAAGTGGAGTCACATGAAAGGAATAAGGAGTACCCTTGGGAATGGAGAGTGACATAAGCCACCTGGACAGAATAGTGATTTTGGGAAGGGTGAGGAGGTGACAAGTGTCACTTCCCCATTTCTCAAAATTAGAAAGAAAGAGAATTTTGGGTTATTTATTTTCAAATTTTGGGATGAGAGGGAGTTAGTTGAATTTTGGGGAAAATCTTTCATCTTTGGCCTTACCCAAAATAGAGAAGTTAGTTTGGAAGATAGAGAAGGGAGAGGGAGTTGGTGGCTAAGCTTGGGAGTGAACTCTGTGGACTCTGCAACAACTTCATTCCAGGAGGGCTTTGCAAGGTTGGTCTGAATTTTACCTTTGTTTTGGTAGAACTGAAATGTGTATGAAATGTGTTTGGAATATGTGTTTAAATTTGTTTTCTGTGGGGTTCTTGTCGGGTGTTTGACAGAGCGTCTCCCACTTGGGAGAAATGCTCATCAAGTTTGGGGTAGGGGAGGAGAGATCCTCCTCGGGTGCATACCTGTTCCATCTTTTGGGATGTTGAAAGCCTTGAGGGCATGTATCTGTGACTGTATTTTTGACTTGAGAGTCATATACAGATTTCTTGCAAAATGTGATCACACTTGGTTGAGACCAAGAGATATTTATATGAGTTCATTTATCTGTCAGGGTGACACTCTGGAGTCGAGTGTATCCACTCTCCTGCCCCTTATGAAACTCACTGTAGTTGAGTTTCCGTAATGTGTAAAATAGCCACGGGTGTATGAGTGCTTTGGGATTGTTGTTGTTTCTGTTGTGAAGTGGAGTGTTTGAGTACCCAGGTGTGAGTATGGTCTCCCTAGCTCGGGGGTGACCCTCTTGCGGGTCTACGGTAGGGAGGAGAGCTAGACAAGTGGTATTTTCTTCTTTGTTTGTCTTTGATATGCAGGTTTTTCTCTTGGAGCTTTCTGGTTGGCTATTTATGAAGAAACAGATTATCTTCTTGTCATGAGAATTAGGCCTGGTTCATTTCATAGAGATGAAGAGGGAACACCTCTCTTGTTATTGTTGTAAATTACTGATATTCTGGGAGTGAAGAAAATCACCTCCCTGGTCTTGTTATTATTGGACTTTTATTGGTTGTCATAAGTTTTCAGTTGTATACTGTTTGGGAGGAGAAAGTTCATATCTGGGAAGTTGGTATTCATGATTGAGAAACTGTAATTTGAATGTGCTTAAATTTTTAAGTTGATGTTTGCAACCTTTGTTCAATAGCAATTTTTGTGTTTCAAGTATTACTGAAAGGAATAAGTTCGTTTTTGCAACTTAATCTGAGTTGTTTACATTGAAAGTTTGGAATTGCTTCACTAGTTGAAATGCTGATTTTCTATTCAATATTAAAATGGAAAAGACAGTTTTAAATATTTGTGTTATCCTCCCTATTTAATGGATTCTGTTAAATTAGAAGGATTAGAGGAAATCTAGCATGTAAATATAATCTGGTTGTAAATTTACAAGTCTTGTATGTTTATAAAAATGGAAATTTATACTTTAAATGAGGGAATAGCTAATTACTTTTTGGTGAAATTGGCAGATATATATATCTAATTGTTATGACAATTTCTTATAATAGGTTGATTTGGAGAAAATGCTTAGAGTAGTGAATTTTGAGAAAATTGTGGAAATTGGAATTATAAAAATCTATAAAGAGTATTTCTTTTTCTCTCAATAAATTTATAAATATATATATAGAGCTATATATATATTTCTCATTTTGAGTAATTATCATTTTAAGAAAATAAAAGAGTAATTGAAAGTAATTATAACTGTTATATATCAATATAAAAAAAAGGGGGGATATATATATATATATATATAGATATATATAAATATATTATTGTTGAAATATATATATATATATATATATATATTTATATATGAATATATATAAATATATATATATATATATATAATATATTATTATTATAAGAACCAACGAATGGTGAAAGACTGCCAACATGTTAGCCACGGATAAAAGAAACACAGTCGAAATTTTATTTGGGCGGTGGGGAGTAAACCCCACCGCGAGCTGTTATTACATATGGAGGTGTGGAGTGGGGCGGAGCCCCACCCACACCCCACGTCGTGGGAATGTGGGTGGGGCTCCGCCCCACTCCACATCTTCCCCCCCCCTCCAAACCCTTATGCCTCCCGCGAAACCTTTCCGCCGCTCTGCGGCCACCGCGAAGTCTTGCCCGCCGCTCTGCGGCCACCACAAATCCCCGTCTGCCGCTCTGCGGCCACCACAGATCCCCGTCCGCCGCTCTGCGGCCACCGCCGCCCATGGCCGCCATCTGCTGTGGGTTGAAAGCAATAAAAAAATGTAGGGCTTGGGCCCTAACATATGAATGGGTTATTTGGTAAATAAATTCAGTTTATTTTTATATAGCTCTATATAAAGGCATATATATATATATATTATATATGTCTCTGTATATAGCTATATATATAATATAAGAATGATTATATATATATATATATATATAGGTTATAAGTTGTGGGAAACCAATTTGTTCATTATTGAGATATTGAAATAAATATATTATATATATGTATGTATGTATGTATATATATATATATAAATATATTTATATATATATATAACATACAGAGGAGTAAATCTATGAACCAAATTATTGGGCTCTCGTTTAAAATCGTTAGAAACTATGTTTCATGGATATGGAGAAAAAATATATATATATATATATAAATAACAAGTATATTCTCACAGGAGATGTTATTAAGTGTTGAACACAACAACCAAAGAAGCTATATTACCATGAACAGAGTTTTATAAAGTGGTGAACCACCTACATCTATTGACAACGTCATACGAGTTACAAACAGTGTATGAATCGTAATTAAGAGTAACAGTAACAACAGTAATTCTAAACAAGAGAAAATAAAATTAGATGTAAAGTGAGTTTAGGAATATTCAGTGATACTCTGGAAAGAGTTTCTCGGAAGTTTCATCTGTTAACGTACTTATAAACACCCGGAAAATGAAGAGGAAAATTACTCAACTCCTTGTGCAAAAGAACACTGGAAATAAACTTCTGATGCCACCACTAACAATCCATGTGGCCATATTAATCTCAACTGTAGCAAACAATCTCATATGTAAACCTGTAAGAGGTTCCGAAGAAGGAAAAACCAACATTGGAAAACACAGAGGAGAAAATGCGCGACATATCTCACACGGGATAAGAGAACTAAGTTGACGGACCCTTCTGTCAATTGTGCTTAGGTACAAGTTGACTAAGTATTTACGAAGAGGAGGAACCTAGATCGGGGAAGATTAGGAGACTGAGTCCAGCGAAATAGTAAACCAGCCTTTGTGGCCTAGATCATCCTGAAATTAGGTTTAATATCAACAATAACTGCAGTAATAACCCTGATTGACGTAAATCACGAAGAAAGGACAGGATGCACATAAAGAAAGTATAGAAAATGAAAGAGAGAGAGAGACCGAAATATAAACACACTAAATGAACTAAGAGATAGTTAAGGTAAGGGCGATAAAGTTATAATCCAACTTAAGAACTTGTGGAAAGGGAAGAGAGGGCAACCAAGCCGCCTTGTTGAAAATGCTAAGTCATAGGAGTAGTATGTTTCAGGAAACAAGAGAGGAGACAGACAACCGTGCCTGGCTGAAAAATGACTAAATAGGGAGATCACTAGCCGGTTTAGTTGGAACAAGGCGTCGTGGGGAGTGGTTCCTCTATCAGCGAACCACGAGCGTAAATGAGTGCAGCGTAATTCCCACTAACACCGTAAGGCATTCTGCTACCGAACATTGCCGAGGATTCGATTTAAGAACTTTGGTAATCTCACTCTTGCAATGACGTTAGCAGCGTTGTATAGACCCTCTTGTTGATCTATATGCTTCTGGTTGCACGCCATTGTACTTGTATTCCGTCGATGAGTATAGTGTTTCGCCATGAGAGAACACCGTTGAGCATGCGTACGCATGCGAAAGGGGTTTTTAGGACGGTGTGAGAAAAGTTTTTCATATCTCGTGTCATAACCACATGACAGATGTGGCTATGACACGTGCGAAGTGTGTTGTGACCACAAGGAAAATGTGGGCATGACATCATCCTCCAATTCCCTCTCAATCCTCACCTTATCCACTTGTGCTCTCACACATGTGTGAGAGGACAAGTGGTGAGGTGGCATTCCCACTCAAACATCCAAGAGGATAAGTGATGCCATATGGCATTATCTTATTTTCTCAAAGAGCCATCTCCCTCCAAGATGCTCTCACATGTGTGTGAGAGTCTTGGAGGAAGATCCCACATACTTGGGAGTCTTGGAGACCTCCCAAGTCCTCCTTGGGAAAGGATTCCTAAGCTTTGGGAAGGGAGACGAGTCTTTCCCAAAGCATGACTCATCTCCCACCTTCCCTAAATTTAAATTTCGTCACTTTGACTAAACCATAGTTTAGAGTGACCAAAAGTAAGTTAATCCAAGGGTTAGAAAGTCCAAGTTGACCCTAGACCCATGGGTAACCACCTAGGGTAACTTTTGGGACACTAAGGTTCACCAAGGGGGTTATAAATCCACTTTAAATGGCCTCAAAAAAATAAAACAAATACCAATTGGTGTAAGTCAAATAAAATTATACAACACTCAATATTAATCAATTTAAACAAAAGGGTACTAGGCCAAAATGATAAATTTAAATCAAGTACTTAAATCAACACTCAAATTTCAAATGTGATCCTTATCCCTCTTGGGAATGGATCGGTTTCATAGGGGATAACATTGGTGTGAATTCTACCTCCAATTTCCCGTGGCTAGGGAATGTAAAACCTACACATCTCGATCAATTGTCAATCATATCATGATAATCATAGCCGAAGCAACTAGAATTAAATTCACGCAATCGAATACAATAATAATCATCAATACATAATTCCAAATTAAACTTCATTTTTCAATCACATGTCAAATAGTCCACATCACAAAAATAGCTAGAATCTCATCACAAAACATCATCTAATATATCTCATATGTTGAATCACAAAATATCATCAAATCTAATCAAATCGAATCACATATGTCTAATCAATGTCCTATCATAATCAGGAGATAAAATCAAGTCTGCATAATGAAACATAGTCACTAAAAGTCTGATAATGTCATCAACTAAAATGCATAACAATCAAAATAATGAAGGTAAAATAATCGGCCTCACACAGACGTAGTACTACAGGGGACTGTATCATGGGGCAGTGCCTACAAACCAACATGCACCCAGCTATAGGAGCCAATCTGGCTTCACAGAGGGCAGGGGTTTTCATGGTCAAGAGCTTCAGTGGGGGGCCCATAGCGGTCAGGGGTTGATAGAGGAGAGGATAGTGCAGGGAGCAGTGCTCCATGGTAGCAAGGCTAGCTATTTACTTGTACTGATTTTGGCTTTGTGTATACATTGTTGATGGCTCAGATAGCTTGATATGTATATACTTGTATCATTTTGTACCGAGACATGTATCATTATTTATACGATGTATACTTTATGACTTGTGACTCAGAGATGGACTTTGATATGTTGTACATTTGGACATGTTTTTTATTATATTGATATGATGATGCAGCTATTGATGTTCTACATATGCAGTTGTTTATGCTATATGTCATGGATGCATTTTATCTTTATGATGTTTCATATGTGATGCACATGTTTATTATGTCTATATGATGCTATGTGATGTTTTACATGATAATGCAGTTTAATGTTTTTACACTATCATGTTTTATGAGATATGATTCTAATGTAGACTTAGATGATTTTATGATGATCTAATGTACTTTTAATTATGCAGATGCGAATGTTATCTATGTGATTATGTAGTTTATTCGATGATACTCATCTATGTTTTTGATTTTTCTATTGACATTATGTTATGAAGCAAATGGATATGGATGGCCTAATGGACTTTATTATGTATGCAAATGATCTAATCATGTTAATGACTATCTCATGTGATATGATATGCAAACTATGCTATATTTTTTTGTTATGTCCAAATGTACTAAATTGACATAGAAATGAAAGAATGATAGATAGAAGACTGACTGATAGAAGAACTATGAATGAAAGGACTCACAAGCTCTTATTTGTATTGATACTCTGCATTGTGGATCTTTATTGCATGGATATGGATTCTTTTATGGATGTGTAATGGATGAGAAATGGTTTTGCCATCTTGACATTACAAGTATTTTTGAAGTGCTTATTTCATCATTGGGCAATTTGTTTTTGGTATTTTTTCTGAATGTTGTAAGTTAATACAAGCATCTAGGTATAATTGAACTGAGATGACCTAAGTATTTCTTGCGTATCAACAAACAAGGATTGCCCCCTTTCATGTTGGACCTTTGATCTCCTCGATGATCTTTTGCTGATCATATCATTAGACAAGGCTTCACATTACTAAATATTTATCCACAAACAACAAACAAAGAAAAGAATCATGCCCCCATCATCATATCTCTAGCTTTTGGCATCCTTGAGTAGCATAGAAAGACATGATAACAAAAATCAAGACGTTGTAACCTAACCTCATCACAAACATAAAACATTCTTGCATTTAGATGTGTTTTTCTTGCCATAATTTAGATAGAATCACTTAGAGGGCTTTAGGTACTTGCTTTCTTTTCTTTGGATAGGTTGAGGTGTTGCATCAAAAAAATTTCTTTAGAAGTGAGCTTTGCTTGCGCTTGCCTACCTGGTGAAAGGTTCCACAATCCTTATCGGTGAGACGGACCCTAAGGGACTGACCTAGTGCCTCGGGGACTCATTTCTAAATGGTCTTGCCTACATGACAATGCAGAGGCAACATAGTTTGGGGGTTGACCCTATGATACTAATGATAGATGCTAAGACATGCTGACACTATGGATATGGATACTGGATAAGACCTTGGTTGACAAGGCAAAAAAGAGATAGATTATTAAGCCATGATAGGTTATCGTTAGGTTACACAAAGTGTTTTATTATGGAACAAATATGGATCAGATGAGAAAGGATGGTAGGAAGAATGGACACAAGGTGATTGGTTTCCAAAAGATGGAGGAAGCAGTTTATCACAAGTAATGCCTATTTACCAGGTTTTCACCACTTGCCTTTATTTGCACGAAAGCTAAAAGTACACATGATGCCTGTGAGCCAAGTTTTCATCATGGTACCTATCCAAGGAGCCTGTTTACCAGGTTTCCACCAAAGGATGATTTTTTTGTTGTTTTTTTCCACTTTTTTTTCTTTTTTCTGATTTTTTTGTATTTTTCTAATTTTTTGATTTTTTTGTTTTTTATGCCCCCCTTACATTGGGATTCTCTTATGTATAGAACCGGTGAAGATGCATACTATTGATTGGGTCATAGAATAGCTCACCCTCTGATGTTGCCAACTAATATCCCCCCGATCCATAAGTAGCAACAATGACATAAGGCTCAAGCTAGTTAGGTTCAAACTTGCCTTTCTTTTCCTGATCCTGTTGATTGTGGGGATTTTCCTTAAGTACTAGATCACCAACCTTAAAGACTCTTGGATGGACTCTGTGGTTGTAGATTTGTGACATCATTTGTTGATATGCCTTGAGATGATTGAAGGTGTTCTGTCTCTTTTCCTCCAGTATCTCTAGCTCTTGTAGTCTGGAAACTTTGTACTCTTCATCAGTTATGAGACCTTTTAATGACACCCTTAGAGATGGTAACTCAACCTAGATGGGAAAAATAGCTTCTGATCAATAGACAAGGGCGTAAGGGGTAGCACCTGCGGGATTGCATATACTGGTTTGATAGGCCCATAGAGCAGGATTCAATTGTATGTGCCAATCAAGATTGTTTTGTTGGATGCCTCTACTTGGCCATTGCCTTGGGGGTAATAGGGGGTGGAGAAACGGTGTTGGATTTTGAATTTGCCACAAAGCTCTTGGACATCCTAGGTCTTGAAAGGTCTTTTGTTATCCGTGACAATCGATGAGGGAATTTTGTATCTGCAGATGAGGTAGTTGAGGATGAATGAAGCAAACTGTTTGCTTGTGACATCTGTGAGTGGAACGGCTTCAATCCACTTGGTAAAGTATTTAGTGGAGATTATTATGAACTTGTGGTTGTTGGATGATGGCGGGTGAATCTTGCCCCCAAGGTCAAGTCCCCATTAACAAAAGGGCCAAGGTGTCATTAAAGGTCATATCTCTTGAGCTAGCACATGGTTGAGGTTTTCATGTATCTGGAACTGCTTGCACTTCTTCACAAATTGATATGAATCTGTTTCCATGGTCGGCCAATAATAGCCCAAACGCATAAGTTTCTTAGCTAAAGAAGGACCACTAGAGTGGGTTCCGCAAATTCCTTCATGCATGTCTTGTAAGGCAGTTTGAGATTCTTCTCATTCTAAACATTGGAGTAAAGTACCATCCAGACCTCGGTGATATAAGGTGTCAGCGATAATGGTGTAATATGAGGTTTGGCAAATGAAGGTTTGACATTGGTTAGAAGATAAGTTAGGTGGTAGGGTGTTATCCTTGAGGTAAGTGTAAATCTTATCGTACAAGGGTGAATCAGATCCAACTAATAGGCATATAGAGTGTGTTTTAGGAATATCATAAGTTGGTTGCATCACTGACTCCACCAAGAACTCATACCGTGACTCATTCTCTAGGATCTGAAGGAGTGAGGCAATGGTTGCCATGGCATCTGCTACTTTGTTTTCAATGCGAGGTATCTACTCAAAGGAGATGATCACAAAGTACTTTTTAAAATTGTCAACCATATGCTTGTATGGGATAAGTTTGTCATCTTTGGTCTAATAGTCATCTTTGACTTGATTGATCACCAGTTGAGAGTCACCATAGACATGTAGCTCTTTTATTTTCCATTATGTTGCCATTTTGAGACCAATGACCAAGGCCTCATACTCTGCTGTATTGTTCATGCATGGGAATAGAAGACGATAAGACTTGGGTATGGTGTCACGGTGAGGAGTAAAAAACAAGATTCCTACCCCTGATCCATCAATGTAGAGCTTCCATGAGTGTGTTGTGATACTGAACAAGGATTCATCTGGGAACTCAAATGTCATGGGTGTGGTATCATGTAATGGTGCTTCTGCTAACTAATCAGCAATGATTTGTCCTTTGATAGCCTTTCTCTCTACATACTCAATGTCATATTCACTTAACAACATTACCCACTTGGCTAAGTGACCTGTTAGAGCTGCTTTTCTTAATAGGTATTTCAATGGATCTATTTTTTGCAATAAGCTTGACTGGATGTGCTAGCATGTAATATCATAGTTTTTGGGAAGCAAAAACCATAGCAAAACATGATCTTTCTATTTGAGAGTATTGTAGTTCATAGCCCACCAATGTGCGACTGAAGTAGTAGATAGCTCTTTCTTTGCCTTCGTAATCTTGTTGTGATAGGATGGCTCCGAGATCTGTTGGCGTAGCAGATATGTAAAGTAACAACAGCTTTCCTTGGATAGGAGGCATCAAGATAGGGGGATTTATAAGATATTCCTTCAGTTTGCCAAATGCTTCTTTGCACTTCTCATCCCACCTAAATGGAATGTTTTTATGTAAGAGATGACTGAAAGGTTGGCACTTGTCTGCCAGCTATGATATGAATTGACGGATTGCTTGTAACTTGCCCTATAGAGACTGCAGTTGAGTGATATTCTTTGGCGGTGGCATTTCCATGATAGATTTGACTTTGGCAGGATCCACTTCGATCCCATTTGCTGATACAATGAAGCCTAATAGCTTGCCGGAGGTGACTCCAAACACACATTTCTTCAGATTCAACCAGACTTTGAATTGTTCTAGTCTCTAAAAGACCTTCTCTAGCACATCTAGGTGGGATTCTCTTGTGAGTGACTTTGCAAGGATGTCATCTACATAGTCTTCCATTGTGACATGCATCATACCATGGAAGATGGTGGTCATAGCACATTGATATGTTGCCCCTGCATTCTTTAACCCAAATGGCATGACATTCTAGTAGAAAGTGCCCCATGGACAAGTGAAAGCCATTTTATGTTGGTCTTTTGGTGTTATCCTAATTTGATTGTATCCAGAGAAGCCATCCATAAGAGAAAGCATGGTATGTCATGTTGTCAAGTTGACTATGATATCAATATTGGGCAACGAAAAATCATCCTTGCAGCAAGCTTTGTGGAGGTCTCAGAAATCATTACATAATCTGACTCTGCCATCAGGTTTTGACACTGGCACTATGTTGGATACCCATTCTGGATAGTCAATTGCCCTGATGAACCCTACATCTAGCAGTTTCTTGAGTTCCTCCTTTACTAGTAATGCAATGTGGGGATGCATATTCTTGAGCTTCTGTTTGACTAGTTTGACCCCAGGATCTAGTGGAAGATGATGTAGAATCAAATCTGGATCTAAACTAGGAATATATGCGTATGACCAAGCAAAGTTGACTTGCTTTTTCTTGAAGAATGGTACAAACTTTGTCTTTTTCTGGAGGAGATAGAGACTTTGTAAAGTGAATGATCTTAGGTTGTTCCAATGTTGATAGGTTTTGTAAGTTCCACAACAATCTGAGACTTCTCCTGATACATGTCATTGGGGAGAGTGTCAAGCCTTCCATCGTCAAGTGCCACAGTTGGGTTTTCACCATCGGATCTGTCCTTTCTTTTTACTATTTTGGGATCTGATACTGCCACAGAGTGATTTTCACCATCAAATCCAATTTTTATTTTTTTGTTTTTGTGACTGGAAGGCTTGGCACCCTCTCCAAAATAATCCACGGTGTTGAGTTCAATGGTGAAGCCAATTTTATTGTCTCATGTAGGTAGGTGGTCCCTAAGTTTCATGTAGTCAATATAGGCATCATCATTTTGGAACATGTCTAGTTGTGGGGTTCCTCGTAAATCCCAATCGATAAGTTCAGGATGCACAAGGGGGAGGGGATCAGAAGATGGATTTGATTCATTAGGTGTTATGGTTTGAATGGATATAGAATTCAGATTGATAGGGATAGGGTCTGGAATGGTACTTTCCTCAAGATTGTTTATCACAATGGAACTCTAACCTTCCTCAAAAGTCATACTCTGAGGAGTTGGCGAATCACACTCTAATGGTCTACGTGTTAGCGTTTGTCCCTCATGGTAGGGGCTATAAGTTTGAACGGTGTCAACTTCTTTGTCCTCATAGGAGTGCTCTGTGAGTTCCTCCCACTCATATTCATTAGATTCTGTGTCACTGTCATCTTGTAGGGCATGGATCTACTCCACAAAACAAGCATTGGCCTTATCCTTGCCTTTATCCTTGTATCCTAACCCTTTTGTAGTTCTTTCCAATGAGGATGAAGAGGGTTGGATGGGTTCTATGATTCCTTCTTTTCTTAGGCCAATGGCGCCTTGTCCATCATAACCCATTCTGTGTAGAATAGACTCACCATGCCCATAGATTTCTGTTGGGAGCTTAAGTGGTTCTTGTTGTGTGTTATCTTCCTCTATATAGAGCCATTGCAAGATGTCTCTTTCCTCTATTTCATCTAATAGGGTCCCCCATTTGACAAAGGGAGTTGTGGGAGGTTTGGGAGGAGCAAATGGCTTTGGAAAAGGTGCAGGCCACCCAAAGGATCTTGGAGATAGAGGCATTTCGGCTAGGTTGAGGCTGTGCTCGATGGAATATTCCCCTACTCCAGTTTCTTTGATTGTGATTTTGTGCTCTTTGGGCCTAGACGAGGAAGCTTTGGAGGTAGAATCATGCTGTGGGATGGGGGATGTAGAAGCTCTATTGTTTGGGATGATGCAATCAGGCTTTGAGCGGATAGTGTTGCAATGCTGAAAAGGGTCTGGATCACCTTGGATGGTGATCTGTTTGTCGTTATGAGGGAATTTGATGCATTGGTGATAGGCAGAAGGCACAACTTTCATGGCATGAATCCAAGGTCTACTTAGGAGGATATTATAGGCTAGCTCCCTATCTAGGACTTGGCAAACAATGTCTTTTATCACTAGTCCAACTTGTATTGGCAACACCACTGTTCCTTCAGTAGTTCTTTCCTCTTCATCATAGGCCTTAATGGTAATCTTTTTCCTAGGATCCATTGCATTTTTGGAGAACCCCAATACAAGGACTAGCTTGAGCGTGCAAATATTTAAACTGGCTCCTCCATCAATGAGAACCCTTTTGATACAATGTTTATGAATGAAGGCGACGATATGCAAGGGTGTGTTATGGGGCTGAGACACTGAAAGGTCATCTTGTTCAGTGAATGATATGGTGCTTGAAGAGGTTAGATTTCCTGCCATGGCTTCAAACTTCTCTTGGTCCAGGCTTGTGGGTACAGTCGTTTCCACTAGGGCTTTATTGAGAATTTCCTTATGGGAGGGGGATAGACGCAACAACTCTAAGATAGAAATGTGAGCAGGAGTTTTTTGAAGTTGATCTATGACACTATACATATGGGAATTAGACAGAGAAGGTGATGACCATGGAGGGAGCATTTTTAACATGACTTTACCACTGCGGGTGATGATGCTACAATCAGTTTTGTTGGGTTCTGATTGTTGGTTGAATGTGACCACATTGACTTGTGGGATTTGTTCTAATATGCTGTTGACGGTATAGTTGAATGGAATGCTAGCATAGTTAGCATTGTTGTTCCTATTGTTTTGATTTTGCCTATTGCGATTCTTATTATTGTTGTTGCTGCTATTGTTGTTGTTGTTGTTGTATGGTCTGTTGTGGTTGAGGAGTGGATCATTGTATACCACATGTGTCTCGTTAGAGGTATGTTGTTGAGTACCCACTTGATTTTGGTCAAGTATGTCTTTAATTACATGTTTCAAATGGATGCAGTTGTTGGTCTTATGGCCTCTTTCTCTATGATATTCGTAGAAATCCGTATCTTTCCAATAGTGAGGTTTTATTTGAGGTTCATAGTCACTAGTTGGTGGAAGAGTGATCTCATTGTTGGCCAATATCTTTCTTAATGTAGACTCTTGGGATTCTCCTAGTGGTGTGAATTTTTTCGTAGGATTGGAGTTGAACCATGGCTTTTGCTCATGAGAGAAGGTCTTGTTTGGTGTAGCATTGTTTGTTTCTCCTTTGAGAGTGAAGATCGGTTGTTGTTTGGGAGTTGCCACTTTAGCGTCAACTACTCTATCATTGACGACATTTTTGTTCTTTGTCCAAAACTTTGACTTGTCTATGGTATAGTTAGAGTTAGGGGTGTCCTTGTACAACTTTATTTGCCTCTTGGTGACCATAGATTTTTTGATAAATAATCCTATCTCAATGACTTTCAAAAATGAGGTAGGGCATTGAATTTGGATTTGGTAACTAAGATTGGGGTTAAGGTTGTGGACAAACATCTCCGTCAATTGCTTCTAAGGTACGTCATATGAGCATTTGCTTGTGAGTTGTCTCCATCTTTGTAGGAAAGAGGCAAAGGATTTGTCACTCTTTTGCTTTGTATTGCATAGATCAAGCATGCAAACTTCATGTTTAATGTTATACGAGAAGTGTGTGACGAATTTGTTTACTAACTCATCAAAAGATTTGATACTCGGTGGAAGTCATGAGAACCATTCCATGGCTTGACTACCTAGAGATCTAGGGAATAGTCTCATTAGGAAAGTTTTGTTGTGAGCTACTTCCATGCATACAACATTAAATTCCCTAATGTGATCTCTTGGGTCTCCTTTCCCTTTGTACTTGTCAAACTTAGGAACTTCAAACCAAAAGGGGAAGGGCACTATGTTCAAACTTTTGTTAAAGGGATATGGTGTGATGTCTTCCAAGGGATAATTTTTAGTAGTTTCTCCTATTTTGAGATCCGTCATTTGTTATGTTAGGGTCTTGATTTGTTTCTGCAATGTTTCCATAGGTATGTTGGAGTCTGCAACTTTCTTTCCTTTATCCTCACTAGTGTGGTTTTCATGAGTTTCCTCTACAGTCTCTTTTAGTTTGTTGAGATCAAAGTCTGAGGGGAGTTTAAGTCCTATGTTTGCAATATGAAGAAAGTACATTTGAGGGTCCTCCTTGAGCACTTTTTCTAGCATGCATTGAAATTTCCAATCTTGGAGGGATCCTTGGTAATCTTCATGAGAGATTTCCTCATCACTATTGTGAGGGGATATAATGTGGTTGGATGTCCCAGCCATTTCAAGTTGTTTTTGGTATTGAGATATAGTCAATACCAAGTGAGGTGACATGGTAAGAGGTGGGGTGAAACTAGAGATTTTGGTAAGGTACTGTTGTGATGTTCACAACATGCCCCATTTTACTCCTTAGCAAAATGAGGACCCCTGCTGTGGCTGTTGCTTTCACTTTTTGTGTGTTGTTTTGCTTGGTGGTAAAGGGAAAAGAGGGGTTAAAATTTGCAAACTTTTTTAAAAAATAGAGAAAAATGCATTTTCAGTACCAGTGCATGATATGGTTGGATTTCTTGTGAAAAATGAGCTAGGGTTGCTTTTTGAACCGTCTTAAAATTCGCCATATGTTGCAAGTTATGATCATTTTGGTAAAATGTACAATCAGGTTTTGCATGATACAAAGTCAGTTATAGGTCCTTCTCCTTGCAGGCATTTGGTTAAAATTTTGAAGTATACATCTAGGATGGATCTGAAGTGGTTTCAAGTTAAAATGAATTGATGTTTTGGACCCACTTTGTATCTCACGATTATCTGTTTGGCAGGAAAAATGCATAGGTGCACTTATAAAATGGCAGACCCAGGGGGTTATGATACAATGTCAATACATTTGATATGTGGCATAATGTATATTTCATACTTACATTAAAACATACAACAAAGTATACATTATGCAAACGCGAAAGGAGAAGTTAGGATGAGTGAATCATTGTATATTTCCAACTCGAATATCCGGGTATGCAAGAGGTAGCCATCGGTATAACCATTGCCGTCGGCAATGTCATGAATTGTCTCCCTGATGGCCTTTTTCCATCAGTATAACTTACACCATTGGCAACATTTGGTTTTGTCCTACCGAAAGGGGTGTCTCTCTCTGATGGTATAGTCATCAGCCTAACTTACATCATCGATAATACCTTGAAATTTCACGCTGAAAGGGTGTGGTCTCTCCGATGTGGTTTGGCTATTGGTGAAACAAGCAATAGTCAGAATAACATTTGAAACCTTCACCGATGGGGTGAGCTCACGCCGATATAAGGTGATCAGCGAAACAATAGTGATCAGAGCGAAGTGTTTAACCTTTCTCCGATAGAGAGGAGTCACGCCGATATAGGAAGACATTGGCATAACGAATAACAATGTGCAGAATACAAGTGTTCTATATACAACGCGGACCCAAAGTGATTATTGAACAATGTTAATTCATAGTTTGGATTCTAACTTGTATATTTCGACATACAAAGCCAATGTGCAACAGTTTATACAAACCGGTATCTAAAGGAGGATGAAATCTGATTAAATGGGGGCTTCACGTCCAAGTTGTATATCGAAGGCGATCGGCATAACATAAACAATCGGGGTGAGACATTAAACCTTTGCTGATAAAAGAAACTCACGCTGATGAAGGGTGATCGGCGTAACAAATAACAATCGAAGCAACATTTTGGACTTTCACCGATGAAAGAACTTACGCCGATGAAAGGCTATCGGTGAAACAGTATCGATCGAAATGAAATGTTAAGCCTTCGCTGATAGTGTTGTGTTGCACCGATGACAAAGCAAAATGGGAAGAAAGACTTAGCCAAATAATTTAAAGGGCATCGGCAACACTTACACCAATGAAGATCTGCCTAAGCGTAAGTAGGGTTATCAGTGGGAGATTGTTAGAGGGCCCCAATGGGTGAATATTGCACCGATAGAAAGGAGAATCATGAGGGGTTATCGGCGGGAGTCACAGCGATGTTTTTCATCAGTATAACATTGGATATCGGCTGAGTTTGAAAGTTTCTCGCCGAAGGTTGTTCTTTCACCGATGAAACACTTGGTCATTGGTATGGCAAGGTCTATCAGAGTTCGATGAAATTATCTCCCCGAAGGGAATGGTCTCACTGACGATTTATCATCAGTATAACTTTCAGTATCGGCAATGTTTGGTTTTGTCTTGGCGATAAGGAATCTCACGCCGATGGCATACAAGAAAAGACTTAGGGATATTAAGGCCATTTCAGCCATAACCAAGCGATCGGCCAAGTAATTTTTGGACTTGCCGATGAGGGATATCATGCCAATGGGCAGGAATGGGCAGAGCGTTAGGGTTTTGGGGAATTTTGAGGATCTGATGAATGTTTCTGGTCAGCGATGGTTGACCTGGTGGTGTTTTGGACGTTGTGTATGCTTTTGAACATGTTTTTTGGGGCATTTTTGGGCCCGATTTCTACATTTTGCACAGTCATGCCTTGATTCAATAGGTGTTTTAGTTTCCTACTGTTTATTAAGTGAAGTGATACTTATTGCTTATCTATTTTTGCAGGTTTGCAGTTGAGGAGGGAGCTGGAATTTAGTGGTAGTGACATCACGGAGGAGGAAATCAGATCTCAGGAGCAGGAGAAGATAAGGATGAAGGGCAAGTAAGTCAAGGGTCTTCACTGATGAAGACAAAATGCAGCTGAAGACATTATTGCAGCAGACCACAGAAGTTAATATTGAGCTGCTAGGGTTTCCAGAAGGGCATATTTTCAGGAAACTTGTTCTCCAAAATTTATTGTTGTAACTGGAGGTTTGAACCATTACTCAACTAGGGTTTTTTCTGTATTGAGGACAATTAGATTCTATATATTGTGCCTCTCTACATTGTAAAACTTTACACAGGGGCTACTTAGAAATTTGTAGCAGCAAGAATTTGTAAAAGTGGCATTTTAGTTTAGTTTAGAAGTAGAAGAAGGAGGTCGCCTATGTCTACAAAAAGGAATGCGTGGAACATATGGCTTCCTTACTGTATCTGTAAAGCTTGTAAGTTTTCTGTAGTTCAGTCAATGAAGCTAAGAGTCATTCTGACATTGTAAATCTTATATGACTATCTGTTTCTCATACAATTGAATATGGAATTCTGCATCTATCTTCTGAGTGTTTTCCTGCTCTTCTTTGTGTTTGATACATTTCTCTTAGAGCTTGCAATCTTAGGTGTATGTTTGTGAAAATGCTCAGAACTTACACTTAAGGTTTTGTCTGTGGGTTTGATCAAATTGTTATATTATTTATAAAGTGCATAACAAAACAATTAGATCCTTTGGTAGAATGAATGGAGTGTAGATTAGATCTTTCTAACTTTTCCCAACCCATCTGAAAATACTTAGCTTAAAACATAGAAATTTGAAGTAAATTTGTCTCATATTTGAAGAAGCATGAATAACAAAGTTAAAAGTAGATAGTTTTCATAAATATTTAAGAGGAGAAAGCTGCAATAATCTGAGAAGACTATTTAAAGTTTTGCAGCACAAGTATAAGTTTATGCAAAAGGGATGAACAACATACTGACATTTATTAATCTTTTGCATAGTTTGAGTCCAGTAACCCAACAAGAAACCCTAATCTACGTAAGGCCCCTTGAACATTATAGCTTCACATCAACCAACTGAATTTGCCCAAACAAGTCAAGACCTGACCATATTAAACTTGGGATTAAGTGAATCTTAACTGATTCCTTCATATCTTTCAAGTTAGTTTTGGTTCATTTTATGTGAATTTTAACTATTGTTATGACTGTCTCAAAACAATCATCAACAATTTTTCTAGCGCTAGAAGGAGGACCTGACTTGAGTTAGGGTTTGTTTCAAACTGGCTAATAACAGTGATAGAGTGACCAGGTCTAGATCCAGTTTAGTGGATATTTTTGTGCAACTACCTGATACAAGGTGAAGTAAGAGCTCTTTGATTTGGAATCCTAAAATATCACAAGCAGGAAGTTCATCTGGAACACCTCCTGGGTCACCTTTTAACATCCGTAACATTGTGAGTCCTGACAGATCACTATTCAGATCTTTAAATCTTGGTTCAGGTACTCCTAGAGGTCCTAATCCTCCTATAAATCATATCCCACCAATAAATCCAGGTATTCCTATGAGTTCAGGTCAAGCTCAAACACCTACAATGGATTACTTCAATGCTAATTCTCCCATACACTTCAATGATTATTATGAGATGCCCAAAAATATGGAAAAGATATGTCCCAAATACCAGTTACATCAGGATCCAGAAGACCACATTAGAATATTTAAGGAAGCATGTTTTAGGGCCAGATTAGAGCATGAGGATGTTGTGTGTAGATTGTTTCCCTACACCTTTAATGAACAAGCCTCTAACTGGTATGTAAACTTACCCAATGGCTATGTTTCTTCCTGGGACCTTATGGAAGAAGCATTTCTGTCTAGATTTAGAGGACCCATTGATCCTTGCATCATGTATCATAAATTGGCTACTATAAAATGAGGTGAGGGAGAGCTGATTGATAATTTCAATGACAGATTTCAAAAGGCCTACTCTAGGTTAGTAGACCCTTACACTGTGAATGATGATACTTTGTTGGCCATGTACTATGTTGCCCTAGATCCTTTAACTGCCATGTTTGTCAAAAGAAAGCCTGACCTAGATTCAATATCCAAAGCCTACAAAGAGGCAACCTCAGTAAACCAAGAGATAAGGCATACAAGTTATAGCCCATTTGTTAATGGAGGAAATTTTGGAGTACAAAATTAGGCACCACCTTGGAATGGAGTCCCTATGCATCACACTCCATCATTAAATCCAATTCCTACATACACACTTGTGTATAGTCCTACCCCAATCCAAGCCATAACTCCTTACATGGGTAACACTTCTAATAATAGTCAAAATAGTGGTCAGCCTTTCTTCCAACCTCCTAGTGATACAACTGTGGTAAAGGCAAAAGAGGATAGGGAAGAAATTAAAGAGATCACTGTACACTTGAAAAGATTAACCACCAAAGTGACACAACTAAGAAATGATAACCTCTATGGAAGAAGCAACCAAAACTACAATCAAAATTAGAATTACAACCAAGGCCAAAATCAGAACTATAGTTCCAATCAAAATCAGCATTACAATCAGAACCAAAACTATAATCAGCATCAAGGCCCTAGCTAGGGGCAACTAATGCAAAATAGAGGACCAGTGATAGACAATAGAGGTAGCCAAGGATACAATAACAAAAATTAGAATCAACCTAGGCTACCCAAAACATGGAACACTGGACCAAACAATGGTACTCTAGCTTCTCCTTTTGAGAATACAGATAATCATGATGTGAAACAAACAGCTGGCATCCAAATGGCCAATACATCATTAAAAAACCGGTGCAGATTTCACAATACCAATGCCCATGCTGAGCTCGACTGTCCACAGTTCCATTTAGCAGCCAGCATATTCAATATAGATGTCCACCCTCCTACTTCTAAATTTCTCATTCCCAAGGGTAATGAGGTAGTACCCTCGGGGTATGATACAGCTTTAGTTTTAGAAACCTTTACCTTTGCAACTGCAGAAGAGAAAGAGGATGAATTATTAGAAGATGGACCATACTATTGTGAAAATCTTTATCCTGAATCAGCCTTTGTGTTAAATGCTTTTTAGTTTCCCTTTGAAACTGAAAATGAGGTATTAACTAAAACATAAGAGGTGCAGGCTTTTCAACAGACAAACAAAAACCACACCTACAATTTAAGAAACAACCCTAGGCCAGGAGGACCTTTCACCACTTCCATTCCTCCTAACAACTTCAATACACCCCCAGATCAGAATGCCAGCAACAATCCTGCCATACTTAAAGCTAATCAGCACACAAATAATGAAATAGCAGTACAAAAGGATCAAACAAGTAAAGCTGAAATAGTAGAGACAACAAGATTAATGAGTTACTTGTTAGAGGAAATAAAGAAAACTAAGGTCAGCATACCTCTGAATGAATTATTGAAAACTCTAGGGATCAGAAACGCTTTTATAAAATCTCTAGATGTATCCATGACAGATGAGGTTGCTGCTAATATAGTTGTTCCTAGTAGAGATTCACCGTCTAAAGAGAAAAGTAAGAAAGTTGAGCAGCCTTCCAATACAAATGTAGTAATCTATGCTGATAAAAAGGATGCTCCCCCTTTCTTGTTAACTATTAGATTGTGTGGGAAGAACATACACAATTGCATGGTAGACTATGGTGCCGCAGCCAACGTAATGCCCTTAGGAATATGTAAAACTCTAGGGTTGACTCCCACCAAATCTGCTAAGGTTGTCACACAGCTAGATAAAACTGAGGTTAGTGTGATAGGAGAACTCATGAACATTCAAATGCAATTAGCTTCAGACCCTAGGGTAAGCCAATTTATTGACATTCAAATAGTGGATATACCCATGAATTATGGAATGTTGCTGAGTAGGGATTGGTCCAAAACATTGAACGGATATATGGTCACTAATTTTTCACATATGTGGCTACCTTGGAGAGGTGTCCCAAACCAGATTAGAATAAAGGCAGAACCTAGGATGAAACATATGATAACAGAGTATAATCGAACTAATGAAATATTGTGTGCTGCTATTGAACCTGGAGTTTATAGAATTACTAACAATGGGGTGCAGATTGAAGAAATCATGATGTTAAACATTAGAAAAAAATGTGTCAGCAAGGAGACAACATTATTCATTGAGTCTGATGGAAATTCTTCGGATGAAGAAAATAGTGCAATAGGTAAATTTGGTCATGCCATTAGACAAGAGGTGGAAAATGCATTAAACAAAATCTGCCAGTCCAATGCAAACTGTATAAAAATAGGTGTAGAGTCCACGATAGGCCACATTCTGAGGAGAGTTGTGGAATGTGCAAAGACATCATTGACTATGAATACAAAAAATGCATAAAGAGGGTAGAGTTACCAGAGGAAAATGTGAATCCTGATCAAACACAGAAATACATTCAGAGTAATAAGGATGCTCTAATTTCAAATTTAGGAGAAGGAATAGAAGACAAGGGTAGTTGTCTTTCTGATTTGCAAGCTGAAAATACATATATGCAAGTTGACCAAATAGAAAAACCCATGAATAAACAGACCAGCACCTCACAAGTAATAGGAGAGACAAAGCATGCTAAAATAAAGGGTCATAAAAGTAAAGATGGCATATGGTCACTAAAATGCGATGGGTCCAAATCAAAATAGGGTACGGGTGCGAGTATTGAACTCATAGATCCTCAAGGTAAGGCATACCTAGCAGCATACAGACTGTAGTTTTCCTATACTAACAATACTGCTGAGTATGAAGCCTTAATTCTAGGACTTATCATGGCCATCAAGAAAAGGGTGAAAACAATTAAGGTATTTTCAGACTCTGAATTAGTAGTCAGACAAGTGAGAAAACTATACGCGTGCAACTACAAGAAAATGATTTGCTACAGATATAGAGTATGGGATTTAATAGATTCATTTGATGCTTTCAACATAGAGCATATCCCTAGAGAACTGAACCACAGGCCGGATGCACTAGCAGTTGCTGCTAGTACACTAGAACCCTTGACACTGTCAGGATTGAAACGATTTGTTGTTGAGTTAATTAATGTTCCTAGTATCCCAAACAATGTTACACACTTTCAGGTATTTGGAGGGATCAGCAAATTATTGATTTTCTGAATTGTAATGAGGTATTTGAGGCTCAAATCATTGATGAGCAAGAAAGGCCTGAAATAACATGGGACGAAGAGGATATAATCAACTTGAAGAGCAACTTCTTACCCAAAGGAGTAATTGAATTAGAACATATCTTTGACTTCGATGGAGTAATAAGATAGAAGGACTTGCCCAAAATAGAAGGGGGTAAGTACAATTTACACAACTTAGGGACAGAGCAAAATCCACAAAACGTGCTGATTGGGAAGGCTTGCTCTGAGAAAATTAGAAAAGAAATTTTAGACGTTCTAAAAGAATACAAACACGTAATAGCATGGACATATGAAGACTTGAAAACCTATGATACGTCCATCATAACTCACATAATACCTTTGAGACCAGAGGTTAAACCATTCAGGCAAAAACAAAGGCCTGTGAACGCCATTTTAGAGCCTTTAATCTTTGAGGAAGTTAAAAAATTGCTGTTTGCTGGAATAATTTTCCCAGTCAGACATTCAGTCTGGGTAGCTAACTTAGTACCAGTAAGGAAGAAAAATGGAGACATCAGGTTATGCATAGACTTTAAAAATTTGAACAAAGCATCTGAAAAGGATAATTATCCTCTGCCTCCAATAGACGAAGTGCTACAAGCAGTAAATGGGGCGAAGATGATGTCTTTCTTAGATGGTTTCTTAGGTTATAACCAGGTTTTAATAGATAGGGATGACATATTAAAAACCACCTTCACTTGTAAATGGGAAAATTATGCATATAGGAGAATGCCTTTTCGTCTGATCAATGCAGGTGCCACTTTTTAGAGAGCCATGGACATTGCATTCCGTGGGTTATCAGGTAAGTGCATTGTTGTGTATATGGATGATCTGACTATGTATTCCAAGGATGCATCCACTCACGCTGAAGATCTCAAAAAAATACTTAAGCGATGTGAGAGGTACAGAATTTCCCTTAACCCTAAGAAATGTATATTTGGCGTAACTGAAGGTAAATTATTAGGCCATGTCATTTCTAAAGATAGAATTTCAATTGATCCAAATAGAATAGAATCAATAAAAAATTTGCAAATACCAAATAGTAGGAAAGAGTTGAAATCATTTTTTGGTAAAATTAACTTTGTTCAGAAGTTTATCACGGGTTTTGCAGAGATCGTGCAGCCGTTAAATGCCATGTTGAAGAAGGATGCGTAGATGGAATGGATGCCTGTGGCTAGGGCTGCATTTGAAGATATCAAGGAAGCAATTTCTAATGCTCTTGTATTGTCAAGTCCAGACTACACAAGCCTATTTTACATATACTCCTTTGCATCTTCTCATTCAGTCATGGCTGCCTTGACACAGAAAGGTGAAAATAATGAAGAAAGGGCCATCGCATTCATGAGCATGCCTCTGAAGGATGCACAGTTGAGATATCTAGACACTGAGAGACAAGCATTTACATTAATGAGAGCCGTGAAAAAATTTAGACATTACATTCTGCACAGCCAGATCAAAGCCATAGTGCTAGACACAGCAGTAAAGATGTTGCTGATGTAGAATGAACCTGGAGAAAAGAGAGCCAAGTGGATCACCACGCTGCAAGAATTTGACATGGAAATCATTCCCATGAAGCTGGTCAAAGGGCAGGCGTTGGTACAAACAATAGAAAATACAGATCCAGATTTGATAAAATAGCAGTATGTGCTGAATTCTCATCACATATCAGACTAGTATGGTGATTTAAATACTTTTTTAATAACTAGAAAGTACCCAAATAGGATGAAAGCTTCTCAGAGGAGAGCTTTGAAGATTAAAGCATAGAAATATATGGTGCAAAGAGGTCTTCTATTTAGGAAGAACCATGATGGAATTTATTTGAGATGTCTAAACAGAACTGAAGCAGATAAAGTGTTGACAGAGCTACATGACAAGTACAGAACCGGCCATGGTTCCCATCTAGCTACGACACACAAAATATTGAGGGTGGGCTATTACTAGCCCACAATGTTCAAAGATACTGAGAGTCACATTAAAAGTTACCACACCTGTCAGACTGCAGCAAATAAGGGAAGAAATCAAGCCAATCCACTACAACCTATGATTGAATCAAGACCATTTGTACAATGGGGCCTGGATTTTATTGGAGTCATCAATCCTCCATCTTCTGCAGGACACAAATTTATACTGACGGTGACAAACTACTATACAAGGTGGACTGAGGCTACCTACTGCAAATTCTCCACAACTGATGTAGTTATCAAGTTTCTTGAAGAAAACATTATCACCAAGTTTGGAACTCCCTATTCATTGGTATGTAATAATGGCCCTGCTTTCTCTTCTTTAAAGTTTTCTAAATGGGCATTTGAATACGGGATCATTTTAAGGTTTTCTTCAAATTATTACCCTCAAGGTAATGGATTGGCTAAATCAACGAACAAAAGTTTATTAGACATAATCAAGAGGTTGATTGCAAAGAGTCCTAGAGAGTGGAATACCCTATTAAGATATGCATTATGGGTAGATAGGACCAAGTTTAAGACAACTTTAGGTAGCACACCTTATCATTTAGTTTATGGGACTGATCCCATACTTCTAGTAAATCTGAGAATACCAATCTGGAAGTTTGCCAATGAGTATTTAGGCTTTGATAATCATAGGGAAGCCAGGATAGTACAAATACTACAATTGGATGAGAAAAGAAATTAGGCCATCGAGAAGTTTGCCAAACACCAAGTGGTTGTTAAGAGGTGGTTTGATAAGAGGGCAAGAGTCAAAACATTTAGGATATCAAACTTAGTGCTTGTGTTGGGATAAAGCACATGAAAAGAAGGGAAGTCATGGAAAATTTGACAAACTATGGTTAGGTCCATTACAAGTCTCAGAAATAATAGGAGATAACACATTTAGACTTAAGACCTTGACTAGAGAAGACGTGCCATTACCAGTTAATGGCCAACATTCGAAACACTACTTCCAGGCTTGAGGTAAAGGGTAGTCCATTTTGGTGTAATATAGTGTAAGTAATGCACAGTTCTTCTTTTGTTGTTTCTTTCTTTTGGGTTTGTTGTTTGTATAGTTTTGTTTTTTGTTTCTTTCTATTTGTTGTTTTGTTTCTGTTTGTACAGTTTCCTTTTTCTTTTTGTCTTTCTTGTACAGTCTGTTGTTTGGTTTGTTTGTTGTCTCCTCAGCAGGGATCTTTGTCTTACTTTAGAGTATTAAGGGGCAAGCTAACAACCATTGAAAACAGTATAAAATTTAGAATATTCAGGTTAATCATTTGCAATTTATACATAACTTGTGACTGTCATGAATGTAGAGAGTTGTTTACCTTCTGAAATTCTGTATTCAATAATAGTGATTGGGAATTCAAGGAGGTTTCTCACGACAACACACCTAAAATCCTTGGGTTTGTTGAACCTACCAGTGTAGATATTAGGTGAAAAATTCAAGGTCACCCTTGCTACCATTACAATTCTCAGCTTAATTTCAGCAAGTGTTCACTCCTTGCATCATGAAGTTACAACTGCAATATCTTGTGAAATCTCTTTCAAAATCATAAAATATAAAATAAATAAAAAATAAATAAAGTGGATTATACTGAAAATCTAGATTAAGCCATCTAAGTAACTCTACCAGGGCTATAGACGCTCGCTAGCAGTGGGGCTTTACTTAGGAGAATTGTAACGATAACCTTGTCGGGGCTACAAACGCTCGCTGGCAACAAGGCTCTATCCAGTTGGCTATGAGGGAATATCCTCAACTACGTAGGCTAATGTCAGTCACTGGTTTGTTCAACCGATCTTCAAGATGAGGATAATTAATCACGTGCACATACTTAAACTGAAAATGAAAATTCATGCACCCTTATTGAATACCTTAGGTCTCAAGCTGAATAATAATTTGTAGGAAAGATAGTTGGAAGTTATGGATTTATTTCATCTAGTTTTCTTGAACACTTTGAATTTAATTGTTTTGTTTGGTTGCTAGTTGTTGTGATGTTCACAACACGCCCCATTTTACTCCTTAGCAAAATGAGGACCCTTGCTGTGGCTGTTGCTTTCACTTTTTGTGTGTTGTTTTGCTTGCTAGTAAAGGGAAAAGAGGGGTTAAAATTTGCAAACTTTGTTAAAAAAAATAGAGAAAAATGTATTTTTAGTACTAGTGCATGATATGGTTGGATTTCTTGTGAAAAATGAGCTAGGGTTACTTTTTGAACCGTCTTAAAATTCACCATATTTTGCAAGTTATGATCATTTTGGTAAAATGTACAATTAGGTTTTGCATGATACAAAGTCAGTTATAGGTCCTTCTCCTTGTAGGCATTTGGTTAAAATTTTGAAGTATACATCTAGGATGGATCTGAAGTGGTTTCAGGTTAAAATGAATTGATGTTTTGGACCCACTTTGTATCTCACGATTGTCTGTTTGGCAGGAAAAATGCACAGGTGCACTTATAAAATGGCAGACCCAGGGGGTTATGATACAATGTCAATAAATTTGATATGTGGCATAATGTATATTTCATACTTACATTAAAACATACAACAAAGTATACATTATGCGGATGCGAAAGGAGAAGTTAGGATGAGTGAATCGTTGTATATTTCCAACTCGAATATCCGAGGATGCAAGAGGTAGCCATCGGTATAACCATTGTCGTCAGCAATGTCATGAATTGTCTCCCCGAAGGGGTATGATATCCCCGATGGCCTTTTTCCATCAGTATAACTTACACCATCGGCAACATTTGGTTTTGTCCCGCCGAAAGGGGTGTCTCTCGCCGATGGTATAGTCATCGGCCTAACTTACATCATCGGCAATACCTTGAAATTTCACGCCGAAAGGGTGTGGTCTCTCTGATGTGGTTTGGCTATCGGCGAAACAAGCAATAGTCAGAATAACATTTGAAACCTTCACCGATGGGGCTAGCTCACACCGATATAAGGCGATTGGTGAAACAATAGTGATCGGAGTGAAGTGTTAAACCTTCGCCGATAGAGAGGAGTCACGCCGATATAGGAAGACATCGGCATAATGAATAACAATGTGCAGAATACAAGTGTTCTATATACAACGCGGACCCAAAGTGATTATTGAACAATGTTAATTCATAGTTTGGATTCTGACTTGTATATTTCAACATACAAAGCCGATGTGCAACAGTTTATACAAACTGGAATCTAAAGGAGGATGAAATCCGATTAAATGGGGGCTTCACATCCAAGTTGTATATCGAAGGCGATCGGCATAACATAAATGATCGGGGCGAGACATTAAACCTTTGCCGATAAAAGAAACTCACGCTGATGAAGGGTGATCGGCGTAACAAATAACAATCGAAGCAACATTTCTAACTTTCGCCAATGGAAGAACTTATGCCGATGAAAGGCTATCGGCGAAATAGTATCGATCGGAATGAATTGTTAAGCCTTCGCCGATAGTGTTGTGTTGCACCAATGACAAAGCAAAAGGGGAAGAAAGACTTAGCTGAATAATTTAAAGGGCATCGGCAACACTTACACCGATGAGGATCTGCCTCAGCGTAAGTAGGGTTATCAGTGGGAGATTGTTAGAGGGCCCTGATGGGCGAATATTGCACTGATAGAAAGGAGAATCGTGAGGGGTTATCGGTGAGAGTCACAGCGATGTTTTTCATCAGTATAACATTGGATATTGGCCGAGTTTGAAAGTTTCTTGCCGAAGGTTGTTCTTTCACCAATGAAACACTTGGTCATCGGTATGGCAAGGTCTGTCAGAGTTCGATGAAATTATCTCCCCGAAGGGAATGGTCTCACCGATGATTTATCATTGGTATAACTTTCAGTATCGGCAATGTTTGGTTTTGTCTTGGTGATAAGGAATCTCACGCCGATGGCATATGAGAAAAGACTTAGGGATATTAAGGCCATTTCGGCCAGAACAAAGCAATCGGCCAAGTAATTTTTGGACTCGCCGATGAGGGATATCACGCCAATGGGCGGGAATGGGCAGAGCGTTAGGGTTTTGGGGAATTTTGAGGCCCTAATGAATGTTTCTGGTCAGCGATGGTTGACCTGGTGGTGTTTTGGATGTTGTGTATGCTTTTGAATGCATTTTTTGGGGCATTTTGGGCCTGATTTCTACATTTTGCACAGTCATGCCTTGATTCAGCAGGTGTTTTAGTTTCCTACTATTTATTAAGTGAAGTGATACTTATTGCTTGTCTATTTTTGCAAGTTTGTAGTTGAGGAGGGAGCTAGAATTTAGTGGTAGTGACATCACGGAGGAGGAAATCAGATCTCAGGAGCAAGAGAAGATAAGGATGAAGGGCGAGTAAGTCAAGGGTCTTCACTGATGAAGACAAAATGTAGCTGAAGACATTATTGCAGCAGACCATAGATGTTAATATTGAGCTGCTAGGGTTTCCAAAAGCGCATATTTTCACCCAGATTTGATGTATGCTCAGAGATATTTTGAGAAACTTGTTCTCTAGCATTTATTACTATAACTAGAGGTTTGAACCATTACTCAACTAGGGTTTTTTTTGCTGTATTGAGGACAATTAGAGTCTATATATTGTGCCTCTCTACATTGTAAAACTTTACACAGGGGCTACTTAGAAATTTGTAGCAGCAAGAATTTGTAAAAGTGGCATTTTAGTTTAGTTTAGAAGTAGAAGAAGGAGGTCACTTGTGTCTGCAATAAGGAATGCGTGGAACATCTGGCTTCCTTACTGTATTTGTAAAGCTTGTAAGTTTTCTGTAGTTCAGTCAATGAAGCTAAGAGTCATTCTGACATTGTAAATCTTATATGACTATCTGTTTCTCATACAACTGAATCTGGAATTCTGCATCTATCTTCTGAGTGTTTTCCTGCTCTTCTTTGTGTTTGAAACATTTCTCTTAGAGCTTGCAATCTTAGGTGTATGTTTGTGAAAATGCTTAGAACATGCACTTAAGGTTTTGTCTGTGGATTTGATCAAATTGCTGTATTATTTATAAAGTGCATAACAAAATAATTAGATCCTTTGGTAGAGTGAATGGAGTGTAGATTAGATCTTTCTAACTTTTCCCAACCCATCTGAAAATACTTAGCTTAAAACGTAGAAATTTGAAGAAAATTTGTCTCATATTTGAAGAAGCATGAATAACAGAGTTAAAAGTAGACAGTTTTCATAAATATTTAAGAGGAGAAAGCTACAATAATCTGAGAAGACTATTTAAAGTTTTGCAGCACAAGTATAAGTTTATGCAAAAGGGATGAACAACATATTGACATTTATTAATCTTTTGCATAGTTTGAGTCCAGTAACTCAACAAGAAACCCTAAACTACATAAGGCCCCTTGAACATTACAGCTTCACATCAACCAACTGAATTTTCCCAACAGGTCAAGACCTGACCATATTAAACTTGGGATTAAGTGAATCTTAACCGATTCTTTCATATCTTTCAAGTTAGTTTTGGTTCATTTTATGTGAATTTTAACTATTGTTATGACTGTCTCAAAACAATCATCAACAGGTGCTTGCAGAGATTATTGAGAAGAGGATACTTATGGTGACGGGATTCAATCAAGGGACTCTTTTGATCAATGATTCCAAGCAAATTGGTCGACACAAGACGATAGCCACAAGTAAGGATATCTGATACCCATTTACTATGTAGAGAGTAGTCTTGCACCAAGACTACTAGTGAAGTTTTGTGACCTACTAGGGTTACTTGAATCTGAAATGATCTGAAAAAGGTCTTGCACTAATTTGATATGGAACTTTTGACTTTGTTTTGGGAAAACCTAGTAGAAGGTAGATGAGATGACTAATGAAAGAGAGGGTATGCTATGGAAACGAATGGAAAATGTGACTGTACGGTAGATATGATCTCAAAAACTAAAACAAGGCTGAAATAGGTATCTAGATATGTTGAAAATTTTCTCTCAAAAGCTTAGGAAATGCTCACTGTTGTGGATGCGTAGGTACAGAACCATTGAAACAGAGGATATATGTGCAGGAAGTCAGGATAAAAGCATAGTTCAGGTAAAATTTAACGGCACAGGAACATATGATATATGCATAGCAAGTCAGATTGTATGCATAGCAAGTTGAGGCAAATGCGCAGCTTTGTAGGACAGATGCGCAGCTCTGGTTTTTCTAATTGTTTTTACAAATTTTTGACACATTTTTCAGTGTTTTTGGTTTCTTGGTTGCAAGATGGTCTTTTTGATTTGATTTTCTTAATTATGGCAAGAAGACAACAAACACAAAGAATATTTCATGGTTCTTGAATTTTTATGTAATTTTTTGGACTCTTTTTGACTCAAAAAGAAAGTACAAATCCTGGGTTGGAAAAGGCAATATTTGTCAGATCCCCTAGCTGTGCATATTCAAAGCGGACAGCTTCAAGATCTTGGTAGCACCGGCTCCTCTCCATGGTAAACACTTCTCACACATACCAAGATCTAGGTTTCCTAAGGCTCGTACCCCCATTGAACCTTAAGATTGTCCCTGCTATCTCTACTAAGAACCACAAGAACTGAGGTAGCTTCAAAGGTCCCACCTTCTGCGCCAACAAATAGAGGAATTTTGGGCTACTAAAACAAGGATGACTAGTAAGTGTAACCATTCGAGTGGTTATACATGTGGCATCACTACTCTCCATTATGGAGTCTCCCAGCCTACAAGGGTTGCGCCTTGGAGGGTTTTGGGGGAGGTTGACTGTCGGTATAACACAACTTCACTCATTGTTGGAAGCTTTCACTTCAAACATAATTTATTTATAGTGGCTTGGCAGAGCTTGGCTTTAGCTTGTTACCACTTAAGGTCGTTCCCCAAGGACGAAAGGATATCCAAGGGAAAAACACATGCTAAAATGATATGTCTGGCATTTTGGTCACCCAAGATAGGGGAGAGCATAGGCCTGGTATCATTCCCAAAAATATGAAAGATAGTGGTTCTTTTCCCCTATTTAAAATGAAAAAAAACTATATGAGCTAGCTACTTGGGCACACACGCAAGTTGTTAACTTTGAAGGCAAGATAGCAGTGGTTCAATTTTATCCTCCTAGCATTGGGACTAGATTCAAGTTGTTGATGCAACAAGATTCAAGTTACTCCTTTCCTAGTTAGATCTAGATGTGATTTTGCATGAACATTCAATTACTATCTTTTAAAAAGATAATGTGTTAACAATGCATCTAGAATATCTAAACTAGCTCTTAACCTTGCAAGTAGATGAGAGAATATCCCTGCAAAAAAGTGTCAGCATTAGCAAAACCACAAGAAATACCCTAAAAACCACTGTTCAAAACAAATGTGCAGCTTCAGAGCCCGAATGCACAGAAACAGAGCTTAGAAGCGTAGAAATTTCAAAAGCGTAGAAACAGAGTTTAAAAGCACAAGAATAGAGAGCATATGTGCAGGAATATTAGATGCATTGGGTCAGAGGTCAAATGTGCGGCTTAAGAAGTCAGATGTGCTGGAAGATCAGATGCACCGAAATAGAGCTCAGATGTGTGATAGAATTGCTCAGATGCGTCGAATCCCCCTGTGTACGGAACCTTAGCACAAAAAACTTAGTTTTTGGATTAAATTAGGGCAAAGGCCCCATGCTAGGTGCCAAAAATGTTATCAAAAAATTGGTTATGATTAATCAAATATATTAAATAATCCAAATAACTCAACAAAAAGGGAAATAATCAAGATCAAATAAACAAAGATAAAACCTTTGCAATCCTTAATACTTCATAGCTTTCGTTGGTTGCCTATCTCAATCGATCTTGCATGTATGAATAAGGCCCTCAAAGAGTACACTTCCTTGCTATTACAAGATTGTCAATAGAGAATGACCATGATAGTGCTTTGTAATGAAGATGAGCTTCACAACAATGGTAGTGATATGGTAACAAGTTGATCACAAGCAAAAGGAATGACTTGGGTGTCAAAGGTGCGCTGTAATTCCTGCAAAGTAACAATATTGAAAGCTTAGATGTTTGAAATGGAAGAAGAGGGCTCAATTTATAGACTTGAGAGAGAGAAGATCAACGGTATAGAAAGAATGAGAAGATCAACGATATGGAAGACTTGACAGAATGTGCGTGAATGGAAAGAAGACAAGTGTCACACAAAAGCTATTTTGTTTGAGTTAACTACTTTCTTTTATAAAGATAAGATGTACTTTCATAAATTAGAATGCTTTTTTCTAATTTAAGAGATATTGATAAAAACAAGGTTGATTGAGTCAGTTAACTCAACTTGTGATTTGCTTTTGTATGATTTGAGAGAAATTAAATAATAAATTATTTAATTTTGTGTGCATGAAGAAGAAGATTTATTTTTAGAAGATTTGAAAGAAATTAGAAGATAAGAAAGCAAATTAAATAAATAGATTTATTTAATTGTTTGTGCATGATTTTGAAGAATAAATAAAATATTTGATTGTATTTTATTTTTAAAGATTAAGAGAATTTAAATAAATTTCATTGATTTATTTAAATTTGGAGGAATAAGTTTGACTTAATTAAATAATTAAGAATTATTTAATTGTTTGGAAGAATTAAATTAAATAAAAGATTTTATTTAATTTTAACTTTAGAAGAGGTAATTACATATTTTGATATTTGTTGTACCCAATCAAAATTTTTGCTTCATTAAGGCATTTTGAACAAATCTAGAAAATTTTTCGTCAAAAAGTCAAAAAAGCAAAATTTTTAAAAATAGACATCAAATTAGGTTTTCTAGGTTTCTTGGGATATGGACATTGACAAAACTTTCTAAAAATAGAATCTCCAACTCCCCAGGTGACTTGGGGCACCCAGTCCCACCAGAGATAGAATTTTTATGCATTTTTCAAGAAAATGCGAGAACTGTGTCTCTCAGTCAGTTCTGGGAGGCATAAAATTAGTCATTTTGATCATCAAACTCTGAAAAGCTAGGAAACTCATTAGATATATCCAAGCTATGCAATTCATCCTCCATTCAGTGGTAGTTGATCGATGAATCGTCGAAATCGGCATCAGGAAGCAGCTGACGACACGCAAAATGGAGCAAGTTGCAGTCAAGGTTAGAATATCAGAAAAATGGCTAAGTGTGGAGAAACCAAGCGTCCCAGGTCACTTGGGGCGCCCAACCTCTCCTGTGTTAGATTTTTTTCACATTTTTTGAGAAATGTCAAAAATGCTTCTTTTTGCCTATTTCCAGTTGGTCAAACTTGGTCAAACTCAGTCAAACATCAGTCAAAGCCAAGATTTGATCATAGATATGTTCAGGCTGCTCAGATCACCCTCTATCCCACCTTGACAGTCGTCAGAACAACCAAAATAAAAGATAAAACAGAGGCTGTGGCACAGAAAACAAGAAATGGTACAAAATTTAACTTTTTCAAAAAAATTTCTAAGGCATGGCAAGATAGGCACCCCAGGTGACTTGGGGTGCCCAAACTCATCACAGTTAGTTTATTTTTGAAGTTTTCCTTGAAAAATGTGAATCTCCCTCCGTCAGCCTGGTCCGGTTCAGAGCTGGACAGTTTGGCACATTTCTCGAGGTAGACAGAGAGTTTAGTCAACTCAGTTTTCATCAGGCCTACATATCTCCTAGATCATTAGACTTAGTTTTATCCCAGCAAGATAGAAATTGATAGCCAAACAGGGATCATCAGCCACCGGAACGCACATGCAAATCAACAAATTGAAGAAGTTGCAAAAATTGAAAAAATGGCTAAGGCTGGAGAAACCAGGCGCCCTAGGGGACTTGGGGCACACAACTTGCCAAGAGTTAGAAAATTTCATGATCTGCCAGTGTTTCCTGGTAGTTTTTTCTCGATCCTCACTTGTTGGTAGTTTTTAGGAGGTCAAACTTGGTCAAATGATGCCAGATCGTCAGTCGAAGGCTAGGGATGGAATCTCAGTTGATAGGTCTTTGAAATGTCAGGATCAATTAGCTTTTTCAGTCAACAGGGACATTTTTTCATCTTGTTGAAGTTGGAGACAGGCCATATTTAAGTCAAAACGAGTGTAGAAGAGTCGAAAATAGAGAAAAATTGGCTAACACTTCTATCAACTCGCGTGTTTGATGACATCATCAAAAGAAGATATTTTTCATCATCTTGCACATGAAGCCATAGGCAGCTACAAAATAGGGATTCTTCCTATTTGAAGACATCCACTTGGATTTGTGCTTTAAAAGTTGATTTCTTCATAGATAAGAGTGAAGTTTTATTCTCTCACAAATAAAGTTGCTTTTTCGCCCTAAAGTTTTATAAAGACAAACATTTGGCTTCTTTATTTCATTATCTTTTGCAGGTTGCATCCAAAGCAAATATTTTTATTTTTCTTTCAACGAAGATTCGAAGACCCAAATAAGGTGTTTTTTCATCGTTCTTCATAGTTTCAGGTTGAGGAAATAGGGAGGCTTGCTTTTTTAGGGTCCTTGTTTCAAGGGGATCATTTTTCAAAAGTTGGACTGAAGCTTTTTCAGTTTTTGTCGAGATGGGTCGATCCAGTATTTCATCCTCTTGAAGATTGGGAATTTTGCTTTTTTTGAGAATCTATTTTTTTCCTTTTTTTAAGGAAAATCCCCGCGTTTTCAAAATCTGACGATCTGGATTGCTTCAAAATAGAATTTCCTACAAAACACATGTGCCAACTTTTTTGCTCAAAATCTTCTTTATTATAAAAATTAGCAAGTAATTTTTAGCCATTCGTCCAAGATTTTTCTGACATAGGCGTGTTCACAGTCAATTTTCAAATCTTCCAATACGCAGTACTCTCCAAAACAAATCAGGCCCAAAATGGCATTGGTTCATGATTACCTAAGAACTTGTGAAATAGACTTGCATAAAGTACTTCCAGTGATCAATTTACATTCCTTGGAGGATACAAGAAATAATGCTATCAGGAATCTAGGACACTCTGGTTTGCTTGCATCAGCATCCTTTCCCATCACAGTGTAAAGTATCAAGTTTTTAATTGCTTGCATGACGCATTACAATTCGGTCACAAGAGAAATCCAATTAAGAGATGGACGTGTGCTCTATAGCCTGAGGCCGAACGACATTGAGAAGTGTTTTACAATACCAGTCTGGAGAGAAAACTTAACTATTCCAATTGAAGAATGCAAGAGGGTTTGGAACAATGATAAAGAAAAATACCAGAAAAAGAATAGTTAGAGGTGGTTAAAAGAGAAGCAGAATGTCATGCCAAAGAATGTTGGACATGGAGAGTTCAAGGAGGAACACACAATAATGATTATTCTACTAAGCAGGATCATGGGTCAAGCAGATGCTAACAAGTTCCAGCCTTGGATGTTTTATATCATGTCCCAGATTGTTGATGGAACCAAATTCTATGACTAGTCGGCAATCATCAGTGACAGTCTCCACCAACAAACACTTTATTTTCAAAGGGCTCATGAATTCCACATGATGTCATACCTTGTGTATTTGATGGATTTTCAAGGTCAATTCAGAGGTTTGAATGTTGTTGGAAATCTAGGTATTCAGCATGTGTATCACCATTTCCTACAGTTAGAAATCTCCCAAGCTAAATGACATTATAGGCGGGTAAATGATACATTCTTGATGCATGCAGTGCGAGATATGGATAATGAGTTGCATATACGGTTTTCAGCACATGCTAGAATAACAATGGCAGAATGGGCTGATTGGTTTATCCAATTTCCCACTTTTTCCTACATCAGAGTATATGGCTTCTTAGGAGAGCCAGCCAAGTTGCTGCAATATCCTACAGATGAAATAGCATTTATGGAATTTTTGAGGCAAGCCTATGAAGTCCATACATTTTTGCATAGCAGATGCAAGGCAGCTTTCAATTTTCTACTTGGGATGAGTATTTACAGATGCAGATCTAGAGCAGATGCCAAGGCAATTGGTAATGAACCATCCAGATATGGTCTTAAGTTTTTTGACAAGAGGTCTTCATATGATCCTTGTGGTGTTTTTGCATCACATCTTGGTCAAAATTGTACGCACAAGCACGCGGTTGAAGACTTCTGGGCTAATTGTGCTGATGAGTATGAAGTGCGAGAACATAGTTATAGTAGGTTTACTCTTCAAAAGATGTCTGATATCCTATCAGAAGATATAGAGAGTTTGACAAAAAGTGGTGAAGTTCTACTTCCCACGTATTTTAAAGACCAAATTTAGCAACAACCATTGCCACCAGTTAATTAGTCAGTAAAAGAGAGCACTTCCATTGAGGAAAGAACAAATCGAGTGGTAAAAAATAGTTTGATATTCTTGAAGACTAAGCAGAAAGATGATATTCCATTAGCAGAGCCACCAGTTGTGCAACCATCAGAGCCTTCCACTTCCAAGACGAAATGAAGGGTAAAAGCTATGAGTGTTCTCCCAAAAGGAACAAAAATGGCTAAGTTAAAGAGGAAAAAGGATGAGTCTCCAGCTCATGTCCAGTAGGAACACCCAGCAGTCAAATCAGAAGTTCCTGTTGAACCAACACTACATGTTGAAGCATTAGCTCCAGATCATGTCTCTCCACCTTCTTCACCGACCACTTCTTCTATCCACATAGATTCAGAACCAGATTCATTGGTTCGTAACTCTGATGCACACATTGATTCATCAAGAGTTGATGATGTTAGAATCAAGTTTCCAAGAGAGGATGGCTCATCGTGGCTTGAAAACATTCTGGGAAGGAAGAGGAGAAAGCCCTCATATCAGCTGGATTTAACAGAGCTTAAAAGCATCTATCAAGACACACCAGATAATAAGCTAAAGAAGCAGGTTCGCATTGAGAAGAATGCGGATGGAGAAATAATCCTTGAAACTACAACACCGCCAGAAAATAGAAGTGCTGATGACTTCACTGTTGTCAAAGCTAACCTTAGTAGAAGTACTCAGCATACAGATGTAAATCTCTTCGAGGTTGCAGCAGATAATTTGAAGGAAAGGGTGTTAAAGGATGGAGAAGATAAAGCAGCTCTCAAAGCTAAAGCTAGGCAGGTGTGGCAGCACATTTCCAACCTTTTCCATGGTGCATCATAGGTTGATTTATTGCTTCCACCAAATATTTAATCACCAACCGATTAGTGGCATTTCAGTCAGTTGGGAAACACATGAATAGTTGGGTGGAAGAATTTGTGACTAAAGGGAGAGTTGTACTTTTAGAGTTTTATCAATTGAAGTACAATGCTCATGATTTATACCAAGGCATTCAGGGATTGCAACAAACCATGGCAGAAAATAGACCGGTGTTTGAGATCATTATCTCCAACTTGAAGATAGCACATGATTTTGTAGATTCAGATGAAGATAAGAAGACAGTTTCTACTTGGAAGGAACAATACATTTTCTAGTAAAAACTTATGACAGTATGATTTTAGAGTTGACAGAATGGAAAGAAAGATAGTAAACGTCCTCAAGTTCGTCAGATCTTTTGTTTCTTAGATCCCATGTTCATATGAAAGAGAAGATGGCACCCTGTATGATCTTAGGGAGGTGCAAGCAAAGTTCCAGATTCTAGTTCTCAACAATTTTAATGATGATATCAGTGTCGGCAAGATGGGTCGTTTTGCCGCAAAGGTAGTAAAGTTTGACAAGGCTGTGGGTGAAGTTCATGAATTTCTTTAGATGGTTGCCAATGGTGAAGAAATGTTAGAGAATCAGAATATCATTCTAGAGAGTATCAGTGTTCTTGGCAGAGATCCAGTCACTCACTTTTTAGAAGATATTATTTCCCAAAATATCAATGGATGACATCACCAAAAAGTAAGAATGTTGACGAGGATGCATTTCAAAAGAAAGCAGCTTTAAAATAGATGCTTTTTGTTTTAAAGCATTTGCTTTCATCCTAAGCTCATCCATTCTATATTTAGAAAGAAATCACTTTGTGATAGTTGGAATCTTATTTGTTTTAAAGCAAATCACTTTAAAGCATTTGTTTATTGTAATCTTTGTCTTAGAATAGTAATAAAGCTTGCAAGTTGGCAAGTTAGGGTTAATCAAGGAGATTTTAGGGTTCCCTACTCCTTTGATTTTAGTATAAATAAGGGCATCCTTGCCCATTGTATGTAATGGTAATTGTGACAACAAATTTGTTATGCCTACTCTAGCCTACAAATCTTGATATTCCAAGTGTTTGTTCACTTTGTGTAATCTTCTCCGGTGTTTGATCGCTTGTTGTATGCCTACCTTTTGTTGCAGCATTGATGTCTTGGAGTTGTACCAACTTTGTGATATTGAATAGAAGTCTCATGCCTATTTTGCTCTGATATTCTATCTTGGTTCATCAAGTTTTCATCGCCAGATGTGTGGCTTTTGTATCTTTCATTTCAACTTCCATCATTAAAGTACTATAAGTCTTGTGATGTAAATCTAGAAGAAAATTCCTTAAGTTTTTGTTAAAACAATCATTCCTTGTTCACTTTTAATTTCCTTTGCTCTGAATTTACTCAGGAGATTAAAAGAGTTGTTAGTCTTTGCTTAGTTGTAGTAGAAGTTTTAAAAAAGGAAAAAACCTCTTCTGCAGCGTTTAGAGTTTGATAACCTTGTGGTTACAGCTGAGAATCAAAAAGAAGATAGGTGAAGTTTCATTTAATTATCTTTTCAGCGAACATTAGCAAAAAGGGAACTCCCCCTTTCCAATAGGAGAGCAGTTTATCTGTGCATAGCTGTCTATTTCCAACTCGCATTCCAGAGGTACAAATTGAAATGCCAACAATTTTTGGTGCCCACCATGGGGCACGAGACATAAAACTTCAAGCAAGCTTAGGCTTATGTCACGAGAATGACTCTCTAGCATCCTTCTGTTCCAGTTCAACAACCAAATCTTACACCACCTGCTATTCAACCAAATCTTGTACAAGTGGAAGGAGAGTAAACGAACATCATTAGCAGCCTGAGGAGTTTCATATTTGCGCAAAAGGAAAGTCCTGATCAGTGGAGAAATGCGGCTGCTATCCTTCATGAAGAACACAAAGTGGATCTTGTAGTAGGAAGACTGGTATTACCACCTCCTGCGTGGCAGTAGATAATCCTAGCTCACAAGGTTTATTCAAGAAGGGGAAAAGGCGGTGCTATAGATCCTTTCTTCCAAGATCTTGATTCTGTAGAATTTGGAGAAGCATCCAACATAGTTCCTGAATTCAGACAGTTCCTAAAGTCAAGCAAGAAGAACCAATAATCTAGCATGAGCAATGGTGATGCAAATAACAACAATCACAATGATGCAAATCAGAGGCGACCACCACCATTGCCTTGGGGTAATAACATTGGACCTTTGGCCCTGCAAGCACATCATGAGTTACCAAAGGGGTCAAGGAAGCACTTTCCCTGGTTCCACGATGATGGAACTCAAAATCTCAATGAACACATCTCTGCATTCACAATAGCTTGTGCCATTTTGCATGTATCACATGAAGATGTTGTTGTGCGTCTCTTCATTGAGACTCTCATGGGAAATGTTGTCGATTGGTTTAATCATCTGGAACCAGGCATCATTACAAGTTGGGAAACTATGAGAGAGAAATTCTTGGCAAGGTTCAAGCCTATTGAAGATGGTCACAGATTGTTTTCCCAACTCTCAAATTCAAAGATGGAAAACAATGAACCGATGAGCGAGTTCGTGGCAAGGTTTAATCACCTAGTTACATGCCTTTTTCATACACTTAATCCATCTCCGCAAATTCAATTGAGCAGTTTCATAAATAGAATTGTCCAATGCACAAGAAAATACCATCAAGTTAGAGGATGACATGATTACCTCTGGCAAGATGAAGACAGATTCAATCAAGCCTCTTGTTCAGAGTTCTACGGATCCACTGCTACATAAGGTAGAAAATGAAGTGACTATCATGAAGAGACAATTGCCTACTCAGGGGCAACCTACGCAACAACCATATCAGTCACCACAGCAACCATATCAGCCTAAGAGGAACAATTTTCAGCCTTTCAATAACTATAGGCCCAAGTTGCCAGCACCACCACCAAGACAAGCAGTTGATGTTGCTCAAAATGTAGTGTTTTGTTCCTTTCATGAAACTAATGCACATACTGGAGCCACATGTCCTAAAAATTTAAGAATGAATCAAATCATGGGATATGTTGATGCTGCACCCATTTCAAGCATTGTCCCTTCCCCAAGTGTGAATGTTGTCTTACCACAGATGGACAACTTCAATGGCAACTCTACTACGGGATACTTCCAAAATGAACCCGTTATAATAAAGGAAGAACAGAAGGATCTTCGTCAATATTCTCTTGCAGTAAATCATGAAAATCTTTCGACACCTGTGTTTACATGTGCTCAGTATTTCAAGGCACAGAAAGAAGAAGAGGATAAGCAAAGATCAAAAGAAAAGGGGAAGGAGGCAACTTCCACTTCCAATATTAAGCCACCACATGAAAATGTCAAGGTTGCTCAAGATTCATCTTTAGTAAATTTTGATATAGTGGAATCCATGATGAAGACAAAGGTGCAGATTTCTCAGTTGGAATATCTTTAGGATTATCCAGATCAGTTGAATAGAATTGTTAAGTATGTCAAGGAGACTGTCATACAGCCTACATTGCTTGAATCTTCTGTTCTAGCAGGAGAGAAGCCAAAACCTTTCTATATCTCTCTATATATAGGAGGCTATAAGTTGAGCAATTGTATCATTGATTCAGGAGCCTCGGACAATGTCATGCCTTTGCAAGTGATGAACGCTTTGGGACTCTCATGCACCAAAATGCATGACAAGTGTTATTCTCTTGAGTCTAAGTCAGTGTCATTGATTGGACAATTGAAGGATGCTCAAGTACGGTTGGCGGCTTGTCCTGAGAAGAAAATAATGATGACTATCTTGGTAGCTGACATCCCAGCCAGTTACAGGATGCTGCTAAGTAGAAGTTTCTACAAAGATCTCAGAGGAGAAATACAATTGGATTGGTCATTTATGACCATTCCTTTAAAGAAAGGTAGTTTCAAATTAGAACTAGAAACCAAGTCACGGTTCACGGTTGTGAAATCTCAGGACCCTCAAATGCAAGTGCTATATCAAGAAATGGGTCCTAGTACATATGTTATACTATCTGAAATAACTGAAGAAAATTAGGAGGTTGTCTGCATGGTTGTAAAATCAAAGGAAGAACCTAAAGAAATGTACAACTTACATACTTTATTTGAGGAAGAAGTGTGACAATCTTCTCAAGAGCAAAATATTGATGAATCATATTGGTTGTTCTCATCTTTTGAAGGCTGGTTTGAAGAAACTGTGTCAGATACATCCAAAGAAGAGACCAAAAAAGAATTACAATTGGAGCAAGAATTAGATCTTCTTTATTTTGAGGAAGAGTTGGAGATTATTGATAGTTTTCTACATTACTCGAAAAGTAATTCTTCAATAGAAGATAATGTAGATTTTTTACAATATAGCTTGTCTTTACCTATGTCCCAAGAATCCTTCATACACACTAGTGAAGAGGACAATGTTGAATCCATCTATGAACCTATACAAGAAAAGGACTTTACTAGTACTATGCAACCAGTGTGGAATACAACATATGAAGAGATTGATGGAGAAGAAGAGTTCATGGAATATTCAGTTTTGGTCACTAAAGAGGATGATATTGAAAAGTTAGAAATTCTTGACAAATATTTTGTGAGATATGTCGTGTGTGAGATCGATCAAGAAGAAGAAGAGGAAGCATATAGCTCAGATGGATCTCTCTTTGATTCCACTTACTTACCAAAAGAAGAAAGATACATGAATGTTGAAGATGAAACAATGTTGGATATCTGCATTGAAGAAGGTTACTCTATAGAGGATGACGAGGTTCAAGATAATGAATGGGAAAGTGAACTATCAGGTGAAGATGTTATCAATAATGATCTAGAGTTGGAGCATTCAGATCTTGATGATTCATGACACTCTGAAGAGTGGATGGACAAAAACACAATCAATGAAGAAGAAGAAGCTCCTGAAGCATTGGAAAAATGGGCAACGATAGTTGTTGACCCTATAAGCCAAGAATTAGTAATGAGAGTCATGTATGAATAGCTTGCACCTTTTCCAGAAGATGATGCATTCACTAAGTACAAATTTGTGTGTGTACAAGATAAAAATGAAACTCGTATTCAATATGTAGTGATAACCATTCCCACGGATATACTTTGGCCACAAGACTTTCCTATATATCTTCAGAAGGAAGTTTTGTACCTCCACCTGTTGCAAAGGTTGCTCACTTTAGAAGAAGGTGCTCCATCTGATCTCTGGCATATCAACTAGTTCCTCAAGAACTTCTCGTGGCCTGAACATGAATACCCTCCTGAACCATGGCTCTTTGAGGAGATGTTGCAGAGAAATAAAAGTTTTGTGCTACCAAGACAATCTTCACAGCTAAATAGATATGGTTCTTACTTTTCTGAGTTGGTTGATGGTTTTATGTGACAGTCTTAATTTCATCTCATCCTCACTCAGGAAAAGGAGCGCGTGAAACACTTTTTGTTCTCGTAATATGTTTCCCCTTTCTATAATGTGATTGTTATGTTGTAATGTTTTTCCCCCTTCTGTAATGTGACAGTTGTGTTCTTTGTGTTTTTGAAAGTTCCAATTTTTAGGTGATTTTAGGAAGTCTCGTTTTAGGTGACATAGGGAAAAGTCTTGTTTTAGGTAATTAGGAAAGTGACCTGACTCTATTGCCCAATGGATAAGGCACTGGTCCAAGCTTAAAAAGTCTAGAAATTCTCAGTTCTCCTATACTGTAAGTATCCGCCATGGTCCCCAGAAAGAGCCAATTGTTGTACCCAATCAAAAAATTTACTTCATTAAGGCATTTTGAACAAGTCTAGAAAATTTTTTGTTAAAAAAGTAAAATTTCTAAAAATAGACGTCAAATTATGTTTTCTGGGTTTCTTGGGATATGCGCACTGGTAAAACTTTCTAAAAATAGAATCTCTGACTCAGGTGTCACGCTTGATTCTCATTGGTTGATTTTGCTTCACGATCAGCATGGTCCGGACGGAGTCTGCAAACGACCAAGTTTTCCCTACTACGTCAATTCTACTTTTTTGAAAGATGAAGCATGAGCTCAGAATTCATCAATAGAGGAAGTTCATCTGCCAGAGCTCATCAATGAGTTTTCAACGCTGTTCCAACAATGCAAAACTAACGAACAGTCGTCAACTCGACGATGCATGCAAAACAGAGCAGGATGGATCCAAGGTGGAATGAAAATCTAGAATTCATTAAATATGGCTAAGTCTGGGCAAACCAAGCACCCCAGGTGACTTAGGGCACCCAATCCCACCAGACATAGAATTTTTATGCGTTTTTCAAGAAAATGCGAGAACTGTGTCTGTCGGTCAGTTCTGGGGGACATAAAAGCAATCATTTTGATCATTAAATTTTGAAAAGCTAGGAAATTCATCAGATATATCCAAGATATGTAATTCATTCACCATTTAGTGGCAGTTGATCGATGAATCGTTGAAATCGACATCAAGAAGCAGCTGACAACACCCAAAATGGAGAAAGTTGCAGTCAAGGTTGGAAAATCAAAAAAATGGCTAAGTGTGGAGAAACCAAGTGCCCCAGATGACTTGGGGCACCTAACCTATCCTGTGTTAATTTTTTTTCACATTTTTCAAGAAACATCGAAAATGCTTCTTTCTGTCTGTTTCCAGTTGGTCAAACATGGTCAAACTTAGTCAAACATCAGTCAAAGCTAGGATTTCATCATAGATATGTTCAAGCTACTTAGATCACCCTCTGTCCCACCTCGATAGTCCTTAGAACAAATGAAATTGAAGATCAAACAGAGGTTGTGGGCACAGAAAATGAGAAATGGTACAAAATTTGAGTTTTTCAGAAAATTTTCTAAGGCATGGCAAGATAGGTGCCCCAGGTGACTTGAGGCACCCAAACTCATTAGAGTTAGTTTATTTTTGAAGTTTTCCTTGAAAAATGTGAATCTCCCTCTGTCAGCTTGGTCCGGTTCAGAGCTGGACAGTTTGGCACGTTTCCCGAGGCAGATAGAGAGTTCAGTCAACTCAGTTTTTGTGAGGGTAAAATAGTGCATCAATCAAATGAATAACAGATGACCCAAACATCAACAGAATAGAGAAACAAAGAAGATTCAAGTAAACAAAGCAATGAACAAACACAGCAAACCTCTTCCGTTTCGAAACTTCTGTTGTTCGCCTATCACGAATCGTCCTTTCGCAGATGAGATGAGCCCTCAGAGAGTGCAATCTTTTAAAAGCTGTTGGAGGAAGTCGATGGTGAACGGCTGTAGTGTGATATGCAATGAAGGTGAGCTCCAATGCAACAATGGTGATCTCAAGCTTGTAGATGACAAATGGGTGCCAAAGGCGCGCTGGTGATATTTCTGCAGAGTAACGATGTCAAAAGCCTGGATGATTAGAATGAAGGGATGAAGCTTCATTTATAGACCCGGAGGAATAGGAATCAACGGTTGAGAGAAGATATGAAGATCAACGGTTGAGGATGGTTGAGGAATGTGCAACCAGTGGAAATGTGACAAGTGTCCCAGCTCCATCATGAAAGGTGGGATGTGACAAAACTGATTGGAGAGTTAACTCCATTGACTGGTCTGTTAACAGAATTGATTGATCAGTTAGAAGAGTGGATTGTGGAACTGACTGGATTGATTGAGGATTTGACTCAACTGACAGGTTAGTTAACAGATTTGATTGATTGGTTAACTGACCTCTGATTGGAGAAGAAATAGGCCATGTGGGTGAGGGAAAATAAGATAATTAAATATTAAATATATTTAATTACATGTGCAACCTGATGAGGTGGACAAGGTGAGGTGGAAAAAGGTGAGGTGTAGAGGTGATGTGGATTTTTGAATTTAGAACTTTAGGATAGAGGAATTAGGCTTTAAATAATTTATAATTATTTAATTGTGAAGGACGAATGGAAGGATTTTAATTAAATAAATAGAATTTATTTAATTATGGAACAGTGAATCGATTAAATAAATTTAGAATATTTATTTAATTAATAGAAGAAGGGAATAAATATTTAGAATATTTATTTAGGATGATTTGTGTCATTTTTAGGCGTATACATTTTGCCCCTCTTTGATGCAATGCAGTTTACAGCGTTGCTTCAAAGAAATTGATAGTCTGAATGATGATACATGCCCCAGTTTGCCCCTGGTGTAGGTTAAATGACGATAGGATGCCCCCTCGGGAGATTGGACGGGAAAAACGGCGAAGGGTTTGGAGACGGACGATCTCACGACGAGGAAGGGGTTAGGATAGGTTGGAGGAAAAGGGACGCGGTCAGGGACGCGGGAAGAAAACGGGAGGAAAAACGGACACGGGAAGTAGTCACAGTCATCACCTAGCCAGAATTAGGGTTTTGGAGGCTATAAATAGGAGCTTGGTCCACAAGAATAGTCATTTGCACACTTGGTTGATCTGGATTGGAGAAGGAGAGCTCAGAGCAAACCTAGAGCAGCATGGCGGCCAGAGCAGCAGACATTCCACGCGAGGAGCATCGATTCGAGCGAGTCCGACGATTCGGGCGGCCAGCAGAGGCAGGACCCCCGGTATGTGCTTCGAAAAAATTCTCCTAGGGTCGAGTTTAGGTGTCATAAATGCTCATAGAAAATAGGTGAAATGAATGCGCCGAAACGCAGAACGGCGCATATGCCCCGCGAAGCTGCGCTTTTGTGATTTCGCGGCGCATATGCCTGTTTCGGCGGCGCATGCGTGAAAGCTGCGCATGTGTTCACTCTGGCGACACTTTCGTAATTAAGCGGCGCTTTTGTATTTGCGCCGCGCATGCGTGAAATGTAGCAGCGCATTTGCTGAAGTTGCGCATATGTGACTTCCTGCGGCGCATACATAATTTAGCGGCGCATACGTGGCTTTACGCGGCGCATGCGTCAGAACGGCGCATATGTGCCCTGTTGCGGCGCATATGCATTTTTGTGGCGCATATGTTGATTGTTGCGGCGCATATACCAGAAATGGCGCATTTACCACCTGCAGTGGCGCTTTTGCTTGGGATGGCAAATTACTTAGCCAAACTGACTCGATTAGCATCATGTTTGACGCAGGAATCGATGAGCTATCTCCGAGATTGCAGGAATCTAGTCAAGAGATGTAGTGTGCTGTTTTGATCAATTTGAAATGCTAAGTTTAGTTGATATAGTCCAATAGATATGTTGAGTATGGTATATGCGGCTTGAGACTGACGCCCTGCTTTGCGTGCTTGCAGGAGGAGATACGAGAGACATTGCAGTCGAGGGAGACGTTCCCTATGCCTCTACTGCAGAGACATATGTTGACGGAGGCTGATAGAGTGGCGCTTGGTGCCATGGGCCTAGATTACGTTTGCTTCATGCCCGAGGTGCGGGCGAACCGAGGACTGCTGACAGCTGCCGTGGAGAGATTCCACAGCGAGGACGGGACCTTCCACTTCCCTACTGGAGAGATGACTGTGACGTTGGAGGACGTCTATAGGATACTGCACTTGCCCGTGGTAGGCGAGTTGGTGGAGTACGACGCACAGCGGGACGCGGGACTCGCCGAGTGTCAGCGAGTATTCGACGATCCCGAGCTGGTGGGACAGGTCATCCCTTGGCAGGATATCTATGACTGCTACGACTACTTCCCTGGGATCGTGGCTGGACTGATTGCGGGTGTTGTATGCCCTGACAGGAGATCGCACGGGTTCCCCATTGGATGGGGCAGGATTATGGAGCGGATGGTGACCGAGGGCACTCGATACGCGTGGGGACCTTGCATGCTAGCTCACTTATACCACGACATGCATCAGGTGGTGTACCACCGTAGCACGAGTCTATCGGCTGGGGTGCTGCTGCTACAGTTTTGGCTGTGGGAGCACATAGCGGTGACCAGGCTGATATGTGTCTTTGCTAGGCAGAGGGGAGAGCCGTACAGCTATGGCTACGCAGGAGTGATTTCCCAGCACAGGCTGGGGAAGCTGGAGTATTGGCGGCATACGTTGGATGGGATAGATATGGTCGTCTGGCGACCATATCTGGACTGCGAGCCTTGGGACGATGAGGGAGATGAGCTGCCTTTCTGCTTCCAGACCAGGTGGTTGATTGGCCGGACACGGCATATCTTGGAGAGGCAGACGGTGGGCCGAGTACTGAGACAGTTCGGCAGGAGACAGGGCATGCCGCAGGGACAGGCCATGTTTGCACGGACACATGCAGAGAGGGTCCGATGGGGGCCGATGGCTTCTTACGAGGAGGCTCTGGCAGAGTTCCAGCAGTTGCCCTATGTGGCCTGGGATATGAGGCGAGAGATTGCAGATGCTGGGGTTACACAGGAGTATGAGGACTGGATTACTGCACATCCATTTCCGAGATATTCAGGACCTGGTATGCTGGTGCCTCGCATTGACGAGGCGGACTCAGAGGAGGAGGGAGAGGCTAGCCCAGGGCGGAGGGCCGCTAGAGGAGGACGAGGGCACGGTGGCCGAGCTGCAGAGAGGCCGAGGCAGCGGAGGAGGATAGACCGGGCTGGGCAGGTAGTGCCAGGACAGGGGGAGGGACAGCAGCAGGCACAGATGCCACCACCCCAGCAGGTACCACAGCAGCAGGTGCCCCAGCAGCAGGGGCTAGGACAGGCAGAGGCAGCACAGGGGCCGGTGCAGGGTGAGGCCCATGAGAGGACCATAGCCAGCCTGAGAGGACAGGTGCGGGAGCTGCAGGCACAGCTGAGGAGAGTGGAGAGGATGTGAGATACAGATGCAGCAGTGATCGTCGGTTTGACTCGTGAGCGAGACATGGCAGATGCCCGGGTATGTCTGATCCGAGTAGAGAGGGACACAGCAGTAGCTGCCATGGGCACAGATGCAGCGAGTACATTTTTGGTTGGGCAGGTGCAGCAGGCACAGGCACAGGTAGGCCAGTTGCAGACGCAGTTGGCACAGGCACAGACAGACTTAGCCAGAGCACAGCAGTAGGTACAGTACTACCGAGGCTTGTACCATGGTGCCGTGTCGGCGAGCCAGAGGGCAGGGAGTTTCAGGACTCAGTCTGGGGTGGCTCATAGAGCAGGTCCATCCCAGTCAGGGGCATCTGTCATGGGACCTCAGCAGTCAGGAGCCGGCAGTGGTGGCTCACAGCCGCAGGGGTAGTCAGAGACCAGATTTTGTACATTTTGGGACATGTATCACCGTCTATTTAGACGTATATTGTATATGACACTTTGATTTTGAGAGAGATGGTGATATTGTACATTTGGACACCTTTGTATATGATAGTATGGATGATGATGCAGCTTTGTGTATTTATTGCATGCATTTATGAGATGATTACTTCTATTGCATGATGTGGTTCTATTGCATAGTTAGATGGTTTATATGATGTTATATGAGAAATACTTTGATATGCTGCTATATGATGTCTATATATGATTTAATGTGACAAATGAATGCAAAGTTAATATGATGTTCTTGTGATGATGCAAATGTACGTATATGAAACATGATTTCTATGTTATGATGCTGTATAGATATGTGTAAATGAGCTAATGCAGATGTGTGTATGGAACATGATTTCTATGTTATGATGCTGTATAGATATGTGAGATGCTACTGGATATTTATATGATGTAATGTTTTGAATGTATGCATTTGTAACATGAGTACTATGGGGTGATGTAACTATACATGTGATGTACTTAGCTATGTTGTTTGATTTTCTGGGCTTTTAAGATTAAGATGTGATGCAAATGTATTGGTGACCTAATGCATTGGATGATGTACTATACCAACCTAATCATGTGCATGACTAGTTTCTACGAATGATATGATATGCTCCTATATGCCTTGTTTTTGTGATGTCCAAATGTACGCTATCGACAGAAGAATGACATGATGGACAGAGGGATGGGTGCGAAAGAATGACGTAGGAAATTTTCTTGATATCGTTACTCTGCATAGTTTGAATAATGAGGATTGTATGGATGGGTGTGTGGATATAGGACGGATGCTTTGCTTTGAGATTGCTTTATTTCATCATTGGGCATTTTGTTTTTGGTATTTTTCTGAAATGTTGTAAGTGAATACAAGCATCGAGGTATAATTGAACCGAGATGACCTGAGCATCGCTTACATGGATTGTGATTTAGCAAGTTAAGACAAGCATCTAGTCAAAATTGAGTCTAGATGACCTGAGTACCTCTTGCGTTTCAACAAGCAAGGATTGCCCCCGTTCATGTTAGACCTTTGATGTCCTCGGTGATCTTTTGCCGATCACGTCCTAAGACAAGGCTTCACATTACTAAAGTTTAATCCCCAAATAGCAAACAAAGAAAGTAATCATGCCCCCATCATAGCATCTCTAGCTTTTGGCATCCTTGAGTTGCATAGGAAGGTATGATAGCAAAAATCAAGACTCTGTAACTTAACCCTAGTTTCCAATCTACAAAAGCATATGTGCGTTGATACGTGTTTATTTCTTGCCTTAATTTTCATAAAATCATTTAGAAGACCTTGGGTATTTGCTTTGCATTGGATGGGTTAAGATGGTCATAGTCAAGGTTTCTGCTTGAAGCGCGGGTGTTTGCTCGCATTTGCTTGCTTGGTGAGAAGATTTGCACTATCCTTATTGAGAAGACGGACCCTAAGGGACTGACCTAGTGCCTCGGGGGCTCATTGCTAAATGGCCTTGCCTACGTGACGACGCAGAGGCAACGTAGTTCGGGGTAAACCCTAATGGACCATGGATGGACTAGAAGAAAGACGACAAGAATGAAGACAAGAGGGGAGACAAATGGGACCTTGGGAGAGATGGAAGCCTCGGGGGCGCATTAGAATAATGGCCTTGCCTACGTGACGGCGCAGAGGCAACGTAGTTCACGGATTCGGATCACAGACATTGACGAGATACACTACGCTAGGCTCACTTCGAGGAGACGGTATGGGACAAAACCTTGGTTGACAAGGCCACAAGCTGAGTATCAAGCCATGATAGGTAACTGTCAAGTGTTTACTGTGGGATGGATATGGGTCGAATGGGGAAAATAGAGAGAGAATGGGCTCAAGGTGATTGGATTCCCAAAGATGGAGAATGCGGTTTGTCACAAGTAACGCCTGTTTACCAGGTTTTCATCACTTGCTTTTATTTGCACGAGAAGCTAGAAAGTAACATGACGCCTGATTGCCAGGTTTTCCCCATGATACCTATCCAAGGCGCCTGTTTGCCAGGTTTTCACCAAAGGACGATTTTTTTTGTATGCTTGCTACCTTTTTTTTTTTTTTTTTTTTTTTTTTTTTTTTTGGATTTTATGATTTTTTTGACTTTATTGTGCCCCCTTGCATTGGGGTTCTCTTAGGTATAGAACCTGCGAAGGTGCATGCTGTTGATGGGATCATCAAACAACTCACCTTCTGATGTGGCCAACTGATATGCCCCCGATCCGTAAGCTGATACAATTACATAGGGTCCAAGCCAGTTAGGCTCGAACTTACCTTTCTTTTCTCTGTCCTGCTGATTGCGAGGGTTCTCTTTTAGGACGAGGTCCCCAACCTTGAAGCATCTCGGTCTAACCTTGTGGTTGTAGCTTCTTGACATCATCTGTTGATAGGCTTTGAGATGGTCAAAAGCTTTCTGGCGTCGTTCCTCTAGCAGTTCTAGCTCTTGCAATCTGGTGACTCTGTACTCTTCGTCTGAGATGAGACCTTTCAACGACACCCGAAGGGAGGGGAGTTCGACCTCAATAGGAAGGATGGCTTCAGAACCATAGACGAGGGCGTAGGGTGTAGTACCTGTGGGAGTGCGTATGCTGGTTCGATAGGCCCACAGAGCGGGATTGAGCTGGACGTGCCAATCGCGACCGGCTTCATTGACAGTCTTCTTTAGGAGTTTCAGAATGGTTTTGTTGGATGCCTCAGCTTGGCCGTTACCTTGGGGGTAATATGGGGTGGAGAAGCGATGTTGGATCTTGAACCGTTCACAAAGTTCCTGGACATCTTGATTTTTGAAAGGTCTCCCGTTATCCGTTATGATGGATGAAGGGATGCCATATCGGCAGATAATGTAATTCAGAATGAAAGAGGAAATTTGCTTTCCTGTGACAGTTGATAAGGGAACGGCTTCAATCCACTTTGTGAAGTATTCAGTAGCGGTTATGATGAATTTATGGCCGTTGGAAGAAGGCGGATGAATCTTTCCTACGAGGTCTAGTCCCCACTGGCAAAAGGGCCAGGGTGTCGTTAGAGGTCTCAACTCCTGAGCAGGTGCATGAATCAGGTTCCCATGTATCTGGCACTGTCTGCACTTTTTGACGAACTGATATGAATCCATTTCCATATTGGGCCAGTAATAACCCAAACGCATGAGTTTCTTAGCTAAGGAAGGACCACTGGAGTGTGTTCCGCAGATCCCTTCGTGCACGTCTCGCAAGGCAGTAATAGATTCTTCCTGTTCTAGACAACGGAGTAAAGTACCATCCAGACCACGTCGGTAAAGGGTATTGGCGATAATGGTGTAACGGGAGGCTTGTCGGATGAAGGTTCATTTTTGGTTGGAAGAGAGGTCCAAAGGAAGGATATTGTCCTTGAGGTAAGTGTAGGTCTTACCGTACCAAGGTGAATCAGATCCCACTAGGTGGCAGATGGAATGGGTTTCAAGGAGATCATAAGCCGGCTGTCGAATTGTTTCTACTAGGAACTCATACCGTGACTCCTGTTCAGGTATCTCAAGAAGAGAGGCTATGGTCGCCATTGCGTCGGCTGCTTTGTTCTCTATCCTGGGTATTTGCTCAAACGAGATGGTCCCAAAGTGTTCTTTGAGATCGTCGACCATTCGCTTGTATGGGATGAGCTTCTCATCTTTGGTCTGATACTCGTCGTTGACCTGGTTTATGACAAGCTGAGAATCACCATAGACATGTAGTGCTTGAATTTTCCACTCAGTGGCCATCTTGAGACCAATTACCAAAGCCTCATACTCTGCTATGTTGTTAGTGCATGGAAATAACAACCTGTAGGACTTTGGAATTGTGTCGCCTTGGGCAGTGATGAACAAGATACCTGCCCCCGATCCATGGTTGGTGTAAGACCCGTCGAAGTAGAGTTTCCAAGGAGATGTGGACAGAGTGAATAGAGATTCATCGGGGAACTCAAACTGCATTGGTGAAGTGTCCTGTAATGGTGCCTCAGCTAGTTGGTCTGCGATGATTTGCCCCTTGATGGCTTTTCTATCCACATACTCTATATCATATTCGCTAAGAAGCATAACCCATTTGGCTAGTCGTCCTGTGAGAGCTGCCTTGCTGAGAAGATATTTTAGTGGGTCGATCTTGGCAATGAGTTTGACAGGATGTGCCAACATGTAGTGTCGGAGTTTTTGTGAGGCAAAAACCACCGCAAGGCATGAACGTTCCACCTGTGAGTACTGTAGCTCGTAGCCCACTAAGGTTCGACTGATATAGTACACAGCTCTTTCCTTGTTCTCATAGTCTTGCTGCGCTAGGAGAGCCCCAAGAGCAGTAGGTGTAGCGGATATGTAGAGGATCAAAGATTTTCCTTGGATCGGAGGCATGAGTATAGGAGGATTCGTGAGGTACTCCTTGAGCTTGTGGAATGCCTCTTCGCACTGCTCATCCCATTTAAATGGAACGTTCTTATGTAGAAGGTGGCTGAAAGGATGGCACTTGTCGGCCAACTGTGAGATGAACCTGCGGATGGCCTGTAGCTTGCCCTGTAAGGATCTCAACTGTGTTAGAGTTTTGGGCGGAGGCATGTCCATGATTGCCTTGACCTTGGCCGGGTCTACCTCTATGCCGTTTGCTGACACGATGAAGCCTAGCAGTTTGCCTGATGTGACCCCAAACACACATTTCTTCGGGTTCAACTTTACTTGGAATTGGTCCAGCCGTTGGAAGACTTTCTCTAATGTGTCCAGGTGTGAGTCCCTGGTGAGTGATTTTGCCAAGATGTCGTCAACATAATCTTCCATGGTCACATGCATCATGTCGTGGAATATAGTTGTCATGGCCCGCTGGTATGTAGCACCTGCATTTTTCAGCCCAAACGGCATGACATTCCAGCAAAAGGTACCCCATGGACAAGTGAAAGCGGTTTTGTGCTGATCCTCTGGTGCTATTTTGATCTGGTTGTACCCTGAGAATCCATCCATAAGTGACAACATTGTATGTCCCGCCGTGAGGTCGACTATAATATCGATGTTGGGCAAGGGAAAGTCATCCTTGTGGCATGCTTTGTTTAAGTCTCTAAAATCGTTGCATAGTCGAACCCTGCCGTCTGGTTTAGACACTGGTACGATGTTTGATATCCATTCGGGGTAATCAATGGCGCTGATGAACCCCACGTCTAACAATTTCTTGAGCTCTTCCTTGACCAGGAGGGCAATATGGGGATGCATTTTTCTCAGTTTTTGCTTTACGGGTTTCACCCCTGGATCCAATGGCAAGTGATGTAGAATCAGGTTTGGGTCCAAACCTGGCATGTCGGCATATGACCAAGCAAAACTGCCTCTCTTCTTTTTAAAGAATGGTACAAACCTGGTTTTCTCAGGTGGCGTGAGAGATTTTGCAAAGTGGATTATCTTAGGCTGCTCTTCAGATCCAATGTTCACTGGCTCTGTTGGTTCTACCACGATCTGCGACCTTTCTTGATACATGTCACTTGGGAGGGTGTCAAGCAATCCATCGTCAGGTGCCACAGTTGGGTTTTCACCTTCAGATACGTCCTTTCTTTTTACTGTTTTATGATCTGACACTGCCGCATGGCGGTTTTCACCGTCAGATCCCTTTTTGATCTTTACATTTTTGCGACTAGAAGGCTTGGCACCCTCCCCAAAGTATGCTACAGTATTGAGTTCGATAGTGAAACCGGCTTTATGATCTCCTTTTGGTAAATGATCTCGAAGTCCCATATAGTCAATGTAGGCATCATCGTTCTGGAACACATCTAATTGAGGGGTCCCTTTCAGGTCCCAGTCAATAAGCTCAGGGTGTAAGAGGGGAAGGGAGTCGGATGAAAGACCTGATTCGTTGATAGTGTGGATGGAAATACTAGGAGCACAGGTGGGGGTAGTGTTCTGGGTGGTACTTTCTTCTAGGTTGTTTATCGCAATGGAATCGATACTTTCCTCGAAAGCCATAACTTCAGGGAGGGGCAAATCAGACTCCAGCGGTCTGTCCCGTTGCGTTTGTCTCTCATGATATGGGCTAAGGGTTTGGATGGTATCAATCTCCTTATCATCGTAGGAGTGTTCTGTCAGCTCGTCCCATTCATACTGATTGGAATCATCTGAATCTGCATCACTATCCCCTTGGAGTGTTTGAATTGTCTCCACTAGGCAGGCATTTTCTTTGGCTTTACCTTTACCTTTGTAGCCTAGGCCAGTCGTGTTTCTAGCCGAAGAAGAGGAAGAGGGTTGTATAGGTTCGATGATCCCCTCTTTTCTGAGGCCGATGGGGCCTTGTCCTTCATATCCCATCCTATGCAAGATGGTTTCACCTCGCCCATAGAGCTCTGTAGGGAGTCTGGGTGGATCTTGGGATGTGTTTTCTTCTTCGGCATAGAGCCATTGTAAGAGATCTCGCTCCTCTGATTCATCGGTAAGGTCCCCCATTTTACAAAGGGGTTTGCGGGAGTTGTAGGAGGAGCAGAGGGCTTTGGAAAATGCCTGGGTTGATGTTTGGGCTGACCAAAGGAGCGAGGAGACAAGGGCATTTTTGCAAGGTTGAGGCTATGCTCAATCTGGTATTCCCCCACGCCATTTTCTTTTATGGTGATTTTCATTGGTTTGGGCTGGGAAGAGGAAGCTTCAGCAGTATGGTCTTGTGGCGGAGTGGGGGAGATATGGGCTCAGTTGTTGGGAATGACACATTCCGGTTTGGCTTGGAATGAGTTGCAATGCTGGTAGGGATCGGGGTCGCCGTGTATGGTGACCTGCTTGCCATCGTGTGGGAATTTTATGCACTGATGGTAGGTGGAGGGGACAGCTTTCATGGCATGGATCCATGGTCTCCCTAGTAGAATATTGTAAGCAAGCTCCCGATCAAGGACTTGGCACACCACATCTTTAATTACCGGTCCCACTTGAATGGGTAGGACAACCGTGCCCTTTGTGGTGCGTTCCTCCTCGTCATAGGCCTTTATGGTAATCTTTCTCCGCGGGTCCACTGCCTGTTCAGAGAACCCCAATGCAAGGACTAGCTTCAAAGTGCAAATATTCAAACCGGCACCCCCATCAATGAGGACCCTCTTGATGCGGTGCCTGTGTACGAATGCGACAATGTGTAGAGGAGTGTTGTGGGGTTGAGACATGGAAAGATCATCTTGTTCTGTGAATGATATGGAAGGGGAGGATGTCAAGTTACCCACCATGGTTTGAAACTTTTCTTGGGCTAGGTTAGTGGGGACAGTAGTCTCCACTAAGGCTTTTTCAAGAATCTCCTTATGAGAAGGAGATAGACGCAGGAGCTCCAATATAGAAATATGAGCCGGAGTCTTTTGCAATTGGTCGATGACATTATATGGGCGGGGGTTGGACGGAGACGGCGACGACCTTGGAGAAGTGGTGTTGATCGTGACTCTACCACTGCGAGTAATTATACTACAACCAGTTCCGTTAGGTCCTGGTTGTTGGTTGGGGGATATGACGTTGACTTACGGAACATGCTCAGAAATGCAGTTAATGGTGTACTCAAAGGGAACGCTTGCATAGTTAGCATTACTCGACCCACTGTTCTGGTTTGGCCTGTTACGATTGTTGTCATTATTGTTATGACCATTGGAGTTGTTGCCATTGTGACCATTGTTGTGGTGGCCGCCATTGTGATTGTTGTTATACGGCCGGTTGTGGTTTAGGAGAGGATCTCGGTAGGCCACATGAGATTCATTGGAGGTATGTTGTTGCGTTCCTCCCTGATGTTGGTCCAGTATATCTTGTATGACGTTTTTAAGACGGATGCAATTATTGGTTGTGTGCCCCCTTCCTCGATGATACTCACAGTAGTCTGTGTCCTTCCAATAGGGAGGTTTGACTATAGGCTCATAGTCACTTGTTGGCGGTAGAGAAATTTCATTGTTAGCCAACAACTTCCTGAGAGCAGACTCTTGAGATTCTCCTAACGGCGTGAATTTTCTCCTTGGGTTCGAATTGAACCAAGGTCTAGATTCCCGAGGGGGTGGCTTGTTGAGTACACCGTTATTTGCTTCTTCCTTAAGAGTGAATATGGGTTGTTGTTTAGGGGCTGCCGCCTTGGCATCCACTACTCCATCGTTGACCACATTCTTGTTCTTGGTCCAAAACTTTGACTTGTCAGTTGTGTAATTGGAAGGAGGTGTGTCCTTGTAGAGCTTGAGAGTTCCTTTAGCGATCATAGCTTTCTCAATGAATAGCCCCATTTCGATGACTTTGGTGAATGAGGTAGGGCATTGTATCTGAATCTGATAACTAAGATCGGGATTCAAATTGTGGACAAACATTTCCAATAGTTGTTTCTCAGGCATGTCGTAAGAACACTTGCTAGCTAGCTGTCGCCATCGTTGTAAGAAGGTGGCGAAAGACTCACCACCTTTTTGTTTGGTGTTGCATAGGTCTAGCATAGATACTTCGTGTTCTATGTTGTAAGAGAAGTGCGTTATGAATTTATTGACAAGTTCATCAAAAGTTTTGATTCCAGGTGGAAGACGCGAGAACCACTCCATAGCCTGACCCCCTAAAGATCTTGGGAATAGTCTCATTAAGTAGGTCTCGTTGTGAGCTACCTCTAAACATGCTGCAGTGAATTCCCTGATATGATCTCTAGGATCCCCCTTCCCTTTGTACTTATCAAATTTCGGGATTCCGAACTGAAAGGGGAAAGGTTTCATGACCACACTTCTGTCAAAGGGGTACGGTGCTATATCTTCCAAGGAGTAGTTCTTGGAACTGGTGCCGATCTTAAGGTTGGAGATTTCTCGCTGGAGACTCTTAATTTGTTGTCTCACATCCGCTATAGGAGTATTTTGATCTATGTGTTGTTTTCCGCTTGTATTGGCCTGGGGGACCGTGTCATTTGTGCCTCTCTCATGTGCCTTTGGGACTGTGTCATTTGTGTCCCTCTCATGTTCATTGTCTGCATTTTCCATGATGGAGCTAATGTCAAAGTCTGCGGGGAGTTTGAGGCCGAGACTAGCAAGGTGATGGAAATATTTGGTGGGATCCTCAAGGAGTACTCGCTCCACTAGGCGTTGGAATTTGCTATCTTGCATGTGTGCCACTAATTCTTCACGAGAAAATTCTTCATCATCGTCGTGTGGTGGGGCGATGTGATCGGAAGGGTCGGCCATTTCAGTTAGCTTGTTGTACTGGGATCGAGTAAGAACCATGCAAGGTGGGGTGGGACGGAATGGACAAGGATTAGAAATTTTGGCAAGATGCCGACTAAGACTGTAATGAATGGGATATCTAGGACAAGACTTGGACAAAGGGTTCTCTCGCTCAATGACTTTAGGTAAGACGGTTGACACAAGACTCTAGCCACTAGCAAGGGTAGTCGATACCAGTCTCACTGTGTAGGGCTGAGTCGTCCAACAAGACTACTAGCAAAAGGTACTGTGACCTACTAGGCTTACGTGAACTCACTAAAGAAGGACCTATGTCGAATCGGTATGGGATAGAATGACGATGGGGTAAGAGTGACCAGGACAGAAGGTGATGGGGAGGACCTTCGAAAGAGAGAGAAACGGGTGAAATGTGTGAAAGTTGACTGCAAGGTTGATTCTGACCTCGGAAAATGGAACTAGGCTGAAATGGGTACTCCGAACAGCTGACGAAAATTTCTCAAAAATAGAGCAGATGCTCACTATCACACATGCGCAGAAACAAATGCGCAGCAAGAATACGTAAATGCGCAGTAAGTCGTAGTATAAGCGCCGCTCTGGTGAGGTATGTATGCGCGGTAACAGTATGCAAATGCGCAGCAGAAAAGTATATGCACAGCAGGTCGGCGTATATGCGCAGCAAGTCTCTGTAAAAGTGCAGCAGAACAGAGTATATGCGCAGCAGAAAGTACAAAAGTGCCGTAAGTCGGTACAAAAGCGCAGCAAGTCGCTGTATATGCGCCGCAGAAATGGATATATGCGCAGCTCTGGTATTTTTGGGATTTTTCTCTGTTTTTGGGTAATTTTTGGCTGGAATAAGTCTTCCTGATATGATTTTATGAATTAATTTAGCAAGAAAACACAGCAAGCACAAAGAATGTTTTGTAGTTTTTCATTGTTTTTGTAGTTTTTTGACTCTATTTTGGACAAAAGCAAGTACAAAATCCTAGGCGAGAAATGGATTATAAGGGATTTGGGCCACTAAAACAAGAGGTTTGTAATTCGGGCAACCGTTCAAGTGGTTACACGTGCGGCGGCGCTACTCTCCGTTATGGAGTCTCCCAGCCTCACAGGGTTGCGCCTGAGAGGGTTTTGGGGGAGGTTGGCCGTCGGTGTAACATAACAGCACTCGTTGCAGGAGGTTTTCACCTCAAGCACAATTTATTTTAAGTGGCTCGGTAGGGCTTGGCGTTAGCCTGTTACCACTCAGGGTCGTTCCCGCTTGGACAAGCGTGTATCCAAGGGCAGGCCCCTCCTAAAGGTTAGACAAGTAGAATGACAAGTCTGGCATTCTGATCACCCAGAAGAGGGGAGAGCATAAGCCTATTGTCATTCGCAATCACAGAATACACTGATTTAATCCACCCTAGTTAAAAAGATAAAAACTAAATGGGCTAAGCTAGTCAAACAAAACTTTGAAGTGATTTTGACAATATTGCAGTGGTTCAATTTTAAGTCCCAGAAAGCAGTTGTGAGTCCAATTTTAAGTCCACGTTGCACGAGATTGTTAACTTTGAAATTCAGGTCTCACGATATAGCAATGGTTCATTTTAACTCCAGAATGCAGTTGTGAGTTCAATTTTAAGTCCATGTTGCACGAGATTGTTAACTTTGAAATTCAGGTCTCACGATATAGCAATGGTTCATTTTAACTCCAGAATGCAGTTGTGAGTTCAATTTTAAGTCTTAGATAGCAATAACTTGGAAGTTTGTTTGCAATGCAAGCATGAAATAAACCAGTTACTTCCTCCCTAATTAAGACTAGATGAAGATTTGTAATGAACAGCCATTTTACTCTTTCCCAAAAAAAATGAAAGGTGAGCTAGTTAGATGCAACTACATGTAACTGAACCCGAGCCTAACCTGCAAAACCGCTCCAGCAAACACCTGCAAAAGGGTTAGCGTTAGCAAAATACCCTAGAAAAGAACCAAAACTTGAGTCAGTTACAAATGCGCAGCTTCAGTGATCAGATGCGCAGAAGTAATCAACAGAAGCGCAACATTAATGAATGCGCCGTAAAAATGAACAGATGCGCCGTTAAAATGAACAGATGCGCAGTTTTAACGTATGCGCAGCAACAGTCGTCATAAGCGCTGTAACAGACAAGGGATGCGCCGTTTTAACGTATGCGCAGCGATATTATATGAAAGCGCAGCAAAAATCAACAAATGCGCAGTTTAAACAAAAGCGCAGCAACAGTACATAAAAGCGCCGTTACAGTCAACAAATGCGCAGTTTTACAAAAGCGCCGTAACAGTCTTCAAAAGCGTCGTAAAAATAAACAGATGCGCCGAAAGAACCTGTGCGTGACTCTGCGGGGTCTGTACGGAACCTGCTTTCAAAAAAGCTCAAAAACGGTAAAATAAAGGGGCAACGGCCCCACGGTGGGCGCCAAAAATGTGAGGGTAAAATAGTGCATCAATCAAATGAATAACAGATGACCCAAACATCAACAGAATAGAGAAACAAAGAAGATTCAAGTAAACAAAGCAATGAACAAACACAGCAAACCTCTTCCGTTTCGAAATTTCTGTTGTTCGCCTATCACGAATCGTCCTTTCGCAGATGAGATGAGCCCTCAGAGAGTGCAATCTTTTAAAAGCTGTTGGAGGAAGTCGATGGTGAACGGCTGTAGTGTGATATGCAATGAAGGTGAGCTCCAATGCAACAATGGTGATCTCAAGCTTGTAGATGACAAATGGGTGCCAAAGGCGCGCTGGTGATATTTCTGCAGAGTAACGATGTCAAAAGCCTGGATGATTAGAATGAAGGGATGAAGCTTCATTTATAGACCCGGAGGAATAGGAATCAACGGTTGAGAGAAGATATGAAGATCAACGGTTGAGGATGGTTGAGGAATGTGCAACCAGTGGAAATGTGACAAGTGTCCCAGCTCCATCATGAAAGGTGGGATGTGACAAAACTGATTGGAGAGTTAACTCCATTGACTGGTCTGTTAACAGAATTGATTGATCAGTTAGAAGAGTGGATTGTGGAACTGACTGGATTGATTGAGGATTTGACTCAACTGACAGGTTAGTTAACAGATTTGATTGATTGGTTAACTGACCTCTGATTGGAGAAGAAATAGGCCATGTGGGTGAGGGAAAAAGATAATTAAATATTAAATATATTTAATTACATGTGCAACCTGATGAGGTGGACAAGGTGAGGTGGAAAAAGGTGAGGTGTAGAGGTGATGTGGATTTTTGAATTTAGAACTTTAGGATAGAGGAATTAGGCTTTAAATAATTTATAATTATTTAATTGTGAAGGACGAATGGAAGGATTTTAATTAAATAAATAGAATTTATTTAATTATGGAACAGTGAATCGATTAAATAAATTTAGAATATTTATTTAATTAATAGAAGAAGGGAATAAATATTTAGAATATTTATTTAGGATGATTTGTGTCATTTTTAGGCGTATACAGTTTTCATCAGGCCTACATATCTCCTAGATCATTAGACTTAGTTTTATCCTAGCAAGATAGAAATCAACAGCAAAACAGGGGTCATCAGCCACCAGAACGCGCACGCAAATCAAGAAATTGAAGAAGTTGCAAAAATTGAAAAAATGGCTAAGGTTGGAGAAACCAGGCGCCCCAGGTGACTCAAGGTGGCCAACCTACCCAGAGTTAGAAAATTTCATGATCTGCCAGTGTTTCCTAGCAGTTGTTTCTCAATCTTCACCCGTTGGCAGTTTTCAAGAGGTCAAACTTGGTCAAACGATGCCAGATCGTCAGTCAGAGGTTGGGGATGGAATCTCAGTTGATAGGTCTCTAAAATGTCAGGATCAATTAGCTTTTTCAGTCAACAGGGACATTTTGTCATCTTGTTGAAGTTAGAGACAGGCCATATTTAAGTCAAAACGAGTGTAGAAGTGTCAAAAATGAAGAAAAATTGGCTAACACTTCTATCAACTCGCATGTTCGATGACATCATCAAAAGAACATATTTTTCGTCATCTTGCACATGAAGCCATAGGCAGCTACAAAATAGGGATTCTTCCTATTCGAAGAAATCCACTTGGATTTGTGCTTTAAAAGTTGCTTTCTTCATGGATAAGAGTGAAGTTTTATTCTCTCACAAATAAAGTTTTTTTTTCACCCTAAAGTTTTATAAAGACAAGTATTTGGCTTCTTTATTTCATTATCTTTTGCAGGTTGCATCCAAAGGAAAGATTTATATTTTTCTTTCAACGAAGATTCAAAGACCCACACGAGGTGCTTTTTCAGCGTTCTTCATAGTTTCAGGTTGAGGAAGCAGGGAGGCTCGCTTTTTCAGGGTCCTTGTTTCAAGGGGATCATTTTTCAGAAGTTGGACTGAAGCTTTTTAAGTTTTCATCGAGGTGGATCCATCCAGTATTTCATCCTCTTGAAGATTGGGAGTTTTGCTTTTTTTGAGAATCTATTTTTTTCTGACGTTTTCAGGAAAATCCCCACTTTTTCAAAATCTAACGATCTGGATTGCTTCAAAAAAGAATTTCCTACAAAACCCATGTGCCAACTGTTTTTCTCAGAATCTACTTTTTTCTAAAAATCAGCAAGTAATTTTTAGCCATTTGAGCAACATTTTTCTAACATAGGCGTGTTCACAGTCAATTTTGAAATCTTCCAATATGCAGTACTCTCCAACAAAAATCAGGCCCAAAACGGCGTTGGTTCATGATTACCTGAGAACTTGTAAAATAGACTTGCATAAAGTACTTCCAGTGATAAATTTACATTCCTTGGGGGATGCAGGAAATAATGCTATCAGGAATCTAGGACACTCCAATTTGCTTGCAGCAGCATCCTTTCCCATCACAGTGTAAAGTATCAAGTTTGTAATTGCTTGCATGATGCATTACAATTCAGTCACAAGAGAAATCAAATCAAGAGATGGACATGTGCTCTGTAGCCTGAGGCCGAACGACATTGAGAAGTGTTTTACAATACCAGTCTAGAGAGAAAACTTAATTGTTTCAATTGAAGAATGCAAGAGGGTTTGGAACAATGATAAAGAAAAATACCAGAAAAAGATTGGTTAGAGGTAGTTAAAAGAGAAGAAGAATGTCATGCCAAAGAATGTTGGACGTGGAGAGTTCAAGGAGGAACACACAATAATGATTACTCTACTAAGCAGGATCATGGGTCAAGCAGATGCTAACAAGTTCCAGCCTTGGATGTTTTATATCATGTCGTAGATTGTTGATGGAACCGAATTCTATGACTGGTCAGCACTCATCAATGACAGTCTCCACCAACAAATACTTGAATTTCAAAGGGCTCATGAATTCCACATGATGTCATACCTTGTGTATTTGATGGCTTTTTAGGGTCAATTCAGAGGTTTGAATGTTGTTGGAACTCTAGGTATTCAGCATGTGTATCACCATTTCCCGCAGTTAGAAATCTCCCAAGCTGAATGACATTATAGGTGGGTAAATGATGCATTCCTGATGCACGTAGTGTGAGATATGGATAATGAGTTGCATATACGGTCTTCAGCACATGCTAGAATAGCAATGGCAGAATGGGTTGATTGATTTGTCCAATTTCCCACTTGTTCCTACATCAGAGTATATGGCTTCCCAGGAGAGCCAGCCATGTTACCACGATATCCTATAGATGAAATAACATTTATGGAATTTTTGAGGCAAGCCTATGAAGTCCATACATTTTTGCATAGCAGACGCAAGGTAGCTTTCAATTTTCCACTTGGGATGAGTATTTATAGATGCAGATCTCGAGCAGATGCTAAGGCAATTGGTAATGAACCATCCAGATATAGTCTTAAGTTTTTTGACAGGAGGTCTTCATATGATCCTCGTGGTGTTTTTGCATCACATCTTGGTCAAGATTGTACGCACAAGCATACGGTTGAAGACTTCTGGGCTAATTGTGCTAATGAGTTTGAAGTGCAAGAATGCAATTACAGCAGGTTTACTCTTCAGCAGATGTTTGATATCCTATCAGAAGATATAGAGGGTTTGACAGAAAGTGGTGAAGTTCTACTTCTCATGTATTTCAAAGACCAAATTGAGCAACAACCGTTGCCACTAGTTAATTGGTCAGTAAAAGAGAGCACTTCCATTGAGGAAAGAATGAGTCGAGTGGTAAAAAATAGTTTGATATTCTTGAAGACTAATTTGAAAGATGATATTCCATTAGCAGAGCCACCAATTGTGCAATCATCATAGCCTTCCACTTCCAAGCTGAAATGAAGGGTAAAAGCTATGAGTGTTCTCCCAGAAGGAACAAAAATGGCTAAGTTAAAGAGGAAAAAGGATGAGTCTCCAGCTCATGTCCAGTAGGAACACCCAGTAGTCAAATCAGAAGTTCTTGTTGAACCAACACTGCATGTTGAAGCATTAGCTCCAGATCATGTCTCTCCACCTTCTTCACCGACACTTCTCCTATCCACATAGATTCAGAACCAGATTCATCAGTTCATAACTCTGATGCACACATTGATTCATCAAGAGCTGATGATGTTAGAATCAAGTTTCCAAGAGAGGATGGCTCATCGTGGCTTGAAAACATTCTGGGAAGGAAGAGGAGAAAGCCCTCATATCAGCTAGATTTAACAGAGCTTAAAAGCATCTATCAAGACACACCAGACAAGAAGCTGAACAAGCAGGTTCACATTGAGAAGAATATAGATGGAGAAATAATCGTTGAAACTGCAACACCGCCAGAAAATAGAAGTGTTGATGACTTCATGGTTGTCAAAGCTGACCTTGGTAGAAGTACTCAGCATACAGATGTAAATCTCTTCGAGGTTACAGTGGATAATTTGAAGGAAAAGGTGTTAAAAGATGGAGAAGATAAAGCAACTCTCAAAGCTGAAGTTAGGCAATTGCGGCAGTACATTTCCAACCTTTTCCATGGCGCATCATAGGCTGATTTATTGCTTCCACCAAATCTTGAATCACCAGTTGATCAGTGGCATTTTAGTTGGTTGGTTCTCTATGGGAAACACATGAATAGTTGGGTGGAAGAATTTGTGACTAAAGGGAGAGTTGTACTTTCAAAGTTTTATCAACTGAAGTACAACACTCATGATTTACGCCAAGGCATTCAGGGATTACAACAGACCATGGAAGAAAATAGACCAGTGTTTGAGATCATTATCTCTGACTTGAAGATAGTACATGATTCTGTGGATTCAGCTGAATGTAAGAAGGTAGTTTCTACTTGGAAGGCGCAATACCTTTTCACAGTAAAAACTTATGACAGTATGATTTTAGAGTTGACAGAATGGAAAGAAAAGGTAGTAAACGTCCTCAAGGATGGGAGACATTAGAGCCCCATGGTGGATAATGGCAACTCTCATCTCATCTCACATAAGTTGTTAATAAATGACATATGAGAGATAGCAAGTATGTAATATGTATAGATAAAGATTAATGAAGGCCTTAGGGTAAAACCTAAGGAGAAAATTTTAGGGTAAAACCTAAAGATTAATGAAGGCCTTAGGGTAAAACCTAAGGGGAGGGCTTTAGGGTAAAACCTAAAGATTAATAAAGGCATGAATTCCTAAGGGTAAATACGAGACTTCCTAAGTAACCACCTAACACTAAGAAGGTGGGGTAGATAGTTATGGTAGGTATTGATCATTCCATGGGAATGGGCCTTGATTGACGAATCAAGGATATTATGGGTCTTGGTTGATGAATCAAGGATATTGCTATGGACCTTCGATTTAAATATCAAAGGATGGGCCTTAGTTGATGAACTAAGGAATTACATTAATGGACCCATAGGATTGAGATGACATCACCTAGCTAACTAATCTTCTCTCACAAGGTGGAAGGTGAGGTTAATAAGAGGCCTAAGGATTATCTCACCCAAGGAGAATCATGATGTATGGAAAAATGGATTTATGAAATGGAAAATAGTATATGGTTATGTTTATGATTAAAAGGAAATAAAAAATGGAATACTAATGTTCTCTTTTACTAAGTTGAAATTGTGCAAGGTTGTGAAAAATTTTGGCTTGTTGGAAGGGGACATTATAGTGGTATCAGAGCAGTGATCCCGCCATCCTGTGAATAATAGTTAAATTAAAAAATAAATAAATAACAAGAATCAATGAAAATTGTAGGTATGAATTTCATGATTTGCTAGAATAATGGTGTTTAATACATTGCTAAAATATTTTTAAAAAAATATATATATTTAGAATGCAACATTAAAAAATTAAAATTTACTCAATATATCATGCAACAAAACAAAAATTAAAATTTACTTACACATATCTAATAAGTAATGAGTAAATAAGGTAAAAAATAAATAAGAATAAAATAACTCTTAAAATTACATTAAGTAAATATAGTGTAAATATACTAAATGAAATAGTAAAATAAAATAATTAAAATACCTCTGTGGGTAACTTACGGCTTGAAATGGCATGAGAAAAACAATTAAAACAAGAGCTGCAAAGCAGCAAAGTTTCTGCCAAAATGTTCATGAATAGTCTTGTTTTGTTTTAATTTGTTGTGTTTGTTTAATTTTAGCAATAATGTTGATAATATAATAACTTTATAATAATCTTGAAATTTGTAAATTATTTGGTTTAAGTTAGATTTGACAGTTTTGTAATATTTACAATGAATGTTGAAAATTGAAGAACTTTGAGATTCTATATTTAATAATTAGATTGCATAAAATGGAAGTTGCAAAGTAAGTGATTTTTTATTATACCTGAAGATTTATGATTATACTTCAAGATTTATGGTGAACTTGACAAAATGGATTATTTGATTGATACAGCCTCCTAAGGCTAGAAATGGGCTGTAGTGCCCCCTCGTTGTTAGCTTCTGATGGTGGTAGTTCTACATTGCTCTCTATCAGTCAGAGACAGTTGTTAATCGTTCATTTCATTGATTCAGTTTTGAGACAGTTGATTAGTAGGTTATGATTTATGTTTATCTGATGAACGATGTTTGACTACTATATTTAGACATCTGTTATGAGTACTTCAGTTATGATGTGTTGAATAAGTTTAGTAATGGATTATTATTTACATGTTTATTAGATTCATAGATATCTATTTTCGAATGTTACGATTATAATCTTATCCAAGAGCAGGGACGGTGTAGAATTACTCGTTTCAAGTACCCTGCTGCGCCGCGATTCTCTGACTCTCTGTGTGTTGACATATACGTACTTGATCTTATTTAATCAGTTGTTTGGATGTAGGTTGCAAGTACCGAACCTTGACTCCACCTGATATAGCAGGTTTGAGCGGGTTCTTTCACCAATGGATATTAGTTATGGGAGATAACATGAGGTCTAATCCACTAGGTCAGTCCTTGTCTTCTGTTGTGGTCTCGAGTCGTGTTGGGACACTTGGTCTTTGCCCTGTTATGATTGGTTATCTCGTGTTGAGGTGTGTAGTCGAGTTCTGTTATTAGGCTTATGTGTGGTTGGAAAATTTGGAGGTGGAACTGAAATTCAGGTATGTGCCTTGTCTGGTTCCTTGAGATTTGTTGCTTTAGTATGTATGAATGTATTCTATGTTGCCTTGATAAGAAAATTTGATTTGCTTTGTATGCAACATCATTTCCAAACTCTTCTAAGAATTTCACTGAATCGCTTGTATGTTGTATTCTCAAAATTTTTGCAACATTGAAATCCTATTGTTCCATGGTGATTTCCTCAACAAAACATTTACCTAGAAGCATAGATTTAGAGTTATTCATCTTTCGATCTTATCATTTGTCGATTCTGTAGACCCTATTTCAGATTGTGGAGCTGAATGTATAGTTTGATCTTATCAAAACCCTCACATATTCAAGATCTTTTTTGATCAATAATGGTTTCTACATCATTATCCAATGCATGCCTTTTCTCTATCTCCTTAGTTGTTACATAACTATTATAGGACATTTCACTCACAGCCAGTGTGCTGTTTGTTACCTACTTACATTCATGGGTGGAAGGTCCTACTTCACACCCACATCATCATACACAAATAATTCTGCATAATGACCACATGTACATGGTGATATCTGTGTATAGAAAACAGCTATTTCACATACGTATACACACATCTTAGCATATTTATTGAACCTTATTTCCAAGCAGCTTGCACATAGAGCAGCTCTTCATGTTGATCACACCGCACACCTACTTTGGAAAACAAACAGTATTCTGTGCAGTGATAGTATTGACACTCACTTAGTAATATCTATTTTAAGTACACCTACATGCATAAACATTTGCTATATTGATCACACCCTATGTTACAACAGTATACACAGAGGTTCTGCATAGTGACAATCCCCACACCTAAATAGGTAAGGGAGATTGAGGAACCTCTACTCGATGCATATGAAATAGTGCAAAAGGTCCCCACCTTGTTGAAGAGAATATCAGTTGCTTATCATTACATGATCTTCTTATAGTTGTGTGATAGAAATTTATATATTAGAGTTGGCAATTCCTTCGAATAGGAATTAGATCTATTTTGGTAGTTAGTAACATGTTTTATATTGTTATAGTTATTCCTTTATTTGAAAATTGTAGTTTGTGGGATGTTAATGGGGTATGGTGTGGTTATCGGAATGTATTATAGTTAGAAAGTTCCTTTGAAACTCTTGTTTGGATATAGCAAATTCTTTTTGAGAAGTTAGTAGGTTAGGTAACTCATTGTTAGGGATTTAGAGTTATTTTCATTAAAACCTCACTTTTGTATTTGTCTAATATTATTTTGTTAGATATGTTGTAGGTGATAAATTTGTCTATTTGAGATGATAAAATGCTAGTTGGGAAAATCTTAGACTTATAGTTGTATAATTAAGATCATAGATAGAAGGTATCGATGAAAACTTATGACAAAAGGGAAATGCTTAAGTTGTTATCATGCTTATTTTGAAACGGTAATGGTTCTATAATTGCTGAAGTATATTCATTGATAGATGTTTTACGTCAATGGTAATTCAATTATATAGCTGGTTGTAGGGTTTGATTCGAAATGAAAGAAAATAATTACAAATTTTAAGTATAAATGCATATAAGTATCTATTAGCTTGGTTCTGCCTAGGGTTTGCTTTCTTTTTTGAGGGCCTCCACGTGTATTCCAGCTTCAACTCGTGGCGGCATTGGAATTTGCATGGTTCGGGTATGGACGCATGTGGTCCATTTTCTGTTGAAGGTAGAGGAATAATACCATGACTAAAATCTTGCCTAGCCGAAAAGAGACTAATAGGGCCAAGAACAAAAAGCCTGCGTTTAAATGCAAAGGATCCCTCTGAAATGCTGGGTAGGAAGAGGTAGTTCGGCACCGTACTATCGAGCAATACAAGCACAATAGCCCAAAACAAAGAGGAGCCAGCCATTGAACAGAGACTATTTGGAAGCCCTACCAAGAGCAGGATGACGTTGAAACCTCTGTAGCCCAGCAGCTCAAATGTGAATTTAGGCAGGGCCATCTATAATCACGCTGTGCTCTATCATAAATCCTTTGCCTATAAATAATGTGCTCTGTCTATTTCATCAACACTTGGAAAGCCTCAGGCTCTAACTTCTGAAGAAGACAAACAATCTACAACGGGTTTTCAAGGTAAAAACTCAGCAATTTATACTTGATTTGTTCTTCAATTCAGTAAGGGTTTGATTTGTTGTTTTGATGGTGTAAAATAAGGGTTTCTTTTGGTGGTTATTATGACCTCCTGCCTGAATTTGTGAAATTTATTGTTGATTATTTGTTCATTTTAAGTTGTGTCTTTGATTGAGTAATTACCTGGTGTATTTTCAATCGGAGGCCATGGTATCAAATTTCAGGGAGCTAGTTTGTTTTGTGCCCTATTTCTTTGTGCATCCTGCAGTTTTTACTTGCAAATTTGGAATTTCCAACATTCTTGGAGGTTTTAGCTTTTTCTAGCATGGTTGCTCATTGGTTGGTTTACTTTGAAGTTGTGAGGTCTTTTAGTAAATTACTTTGGGATGATTTTCAATGTGTGGTCATGGGTTTGGATTTCATAGATTTAGTTTGTTTTTATGCCCTAATTTTACTCTGTTTTGCAAGTCTTGCCTGCAATTTTGGATGTCAAAACAATATGGAACTTTGAACTTGCTTTGCCATGGTAGTTTCTGGTGTTGGTGTATGGTGTTCATTTTGGATGATAAGATGTCCTTTTTGTGCTTTGGGTAGTCTTCTTTTGGCACCAATTGAGTTGTTGTTGGTATAGTGGGAGAACAGTGAATTTTGAGGTTTTTCGGTTACAAATTTTTCTTCCTGTATCTATTGTTTTAATCAACTCGTCAGCTTGAAGTATTTTCTGGTTCATAGTGTAGCACTGTGATTATGAGTTTCCTCATTGCAGCATGGGGTAAAGATCATGCACCCTTTACTGTAGAGTGGGATTGAACCTGGATCACACCTTAGAAATATAACACATATTTTGATACTCCACAACCTCATTTACCCTGATTTCAATACTCCACAATCTTTGTGACATGTCCTCCAAGTTAATGACCACTTTATTGTGGTGTGGGGGTTTGACTAGGGTCACTTTCTATAAGAATCAACCCCTTTGCTACTAATGCACTACCCTCTAGACCATTCATCTTGAAGTTGAATCCTGTTGTTTTGTATGTGTTTTTATTTGGTCCCAATGAAATTTGTAACTTCTGTGGCTGTGTTTGGCATTATCAGTGCAAAGTTACTAATATTTGGAATATTTCAATGAAGAACAGAGGGCCATGATTTTGTTGGCTTTTGATTCGTTAGACCATTATCAGAAGAAAAATAACAAATATCTTTGTATTGTTTTGTCTTCCAAATGGTGGGATAGAGTAAAAACAAATAACACATTTATATTGTTTAAATATAAGTCAGGTGCATTTGAAATTGGAGTAATGTACCTTCACCTTTCATTGGGTCTTTGAGTGCATGTGGAATTTGGGACGTGTCATGTGGTCTTCTATTTATTGTACACGTGTTCTTTTTCATGAATTTGCAGCAGTGCAAAATTCTGATATTGACCTTAATCCAGGCTTTTAACTGAACTTGGCTCGTATATCCAAATTTGAGTATAGAGAAGTAATGTGAGCAGTGACTACTTGATTGTAGCAAGCATGGTCTCTAAGATGTTGGATTAGAGGAGTCATGAATGTTGTGTATATGACTCTGGACTCAAATAAACATGTTCTTTATACTACTGTTATAAGTTAAGGTTCAAGTTTAGGAAACTAAATAAATGGAAAAATCTCAGGTTAACGGTTTGATCAATATGCCTTAGTTTTCCATGAATCGGGAAGTATGAGTTTGGTCTTATTGTTTTTTAGGTCTGGATTCGCATTTTGAGTCTTCAATGCCAAATTTACCAATATAGACATTGTTTAGACTGTCTTGGTCTAAATTCGTTGTTCTTTCTTTGCTAATTTTGTAGGTGATCAGTAGGATGCAATATGTTTTTTTATTTTGATTACTTGGAAGTAAAATTATAGACCTTGTCATGGAATATGATCACATTCCATGGATAAATGAAAGGAAAGATGTTGAAAAAACTGTGTAGGAGATTTTGCATAACTTTTCAGATTACACTCCATGACTGTCATTTTCAGATTACACTCCATGACCGTCATCTTGCATATGGTTTTCATGTTCATATAATTACTTTCATTGTTCAATGTCCTTTGGAGTTTTTCTCCCTTGCCTGTTCAAGATGGTTGGATGTAGCAAGGACTCAACTAATTTTTTTTAGCTTGTTGATTGTCTCATGGACTCTCTCCTTAATCTTTAATGTACTACTCAAAAGCAGATCATAATTTTGCTTCAAAAACTTTAAAAGTTGATAATAAATATCTTTCTAAAGGGTTCTTTGTGCTTTCTTAAGCTACAGTAGTACGATATTCTTTTACATTACGGTTGTTATCTGTTTGTTGTTATTTGCATCTGTATAGGGGAAAAGACCCAATAGGTGAGATAGTTCCAATAGTCGAGTAGGTCTCACTTTTGTATCTTCATTTAACAATCAGGATCATGCTTTAATAGTAAATAATTGTTTGATTTTATGATTTTATCATTATGGTTATTCAGTTTATTTCACAAAAAAATATACATTTGAATGTAACCATTCTCATTGTCAGAGTAGGTTATGAAATATAAACATTACTCCTGCGGGTTCTATGTCATTTAATAGAATAGATTCATTTATTATTGGTTTACACTACACTGTGTATCAAATCCAATCTCAACCAAGTTTGCACTAATTATTATCGGATAAGTGTACTAGCTTAATAGATAGGTTAGGGAACAATTAGTCCATTGTCTTAGTAAATATAGTGTATGTGGCTATCTTATTGGCATTGAATTGTCTATTGTATTAAAATATGTTATTAATTAATTATTGTATTGAAATATATTGGAAGCAAAAATATGAGGTTTAGATAAATTCAAAGTTATTTAATGAGATTTGTTATAGTTCTTTAATGGATATATTGAGTTAGTATCGATTTGAATGGGAGGATGGTGTTGTTTGGTCTTTTGATGTTGTTGTGCATTTGAGAGAGAACGTCGATGTGGGGCCACGGTGTTCAGTGGTGTCTAGTTTTTTTGCGTCATCGAGAAAGTTATTCCAGAAGCCAAGAAGGGTAGCCATGTATATGACTTTTGTGAATATGTGATTTTGTAATGGTTGTATATGTGTTGGCTTTATGTGATGTTGACTCCTTTATATTTATGGTTCTTATTCATGTTAAAAGGTTCATGTGCAAGATGGATTATCCCTCGTTCAGAGCACAAATTATGTTGTTATCATGTCATTATAAGATTGTTTAGTCCATCTTGAAAGTTGTAATAATTACTGTATTGGTTTAAGTAAAAGATTGAACTTGTTTGGTTTCATGTTATGTTTACCTTTCTCTATCTTTGGTTCTTGTGGATGTGACCTTGGAGCAAGAGGACCCATGCCTTGCTCTGGATTACACCTTGCTTATGATTGAAAACTTTGGAGCAAGAGGTCCCATGCCTTGCTCTGGATTACACCTTGCTTATGATTGAAAACTTTGGAGCAAGAGGACCCATGCCTTGCTCTGTTGATATCTTATGTTGAGACTTGTATGCAAGAAGGTAAATGCCTTGCATGGTTTATAGATACTTGTTGTGATTCTTGATGATAGGGTTTCCTAGGTGTAGATAGGGGAGTGGCTTCCAATGTGGGGCCGGTGCCCAAAGTGGCTGCCAGGGTAACCCATTGGAAGTCGTTAATCCAGTGATAACTTAATAATAAATTTAGAGGGTTGGGTAGTTTTCACACTAATCAAGATAATTGGATGCCTCACTCATGCCTATAGTGCTCGTTCAGGCTAAGGATGAGATGAGAAGGCCGTGGTTGGAAAAATCAACTTCCTTGTCGTCACGAAAGGAAGGTTGATTCCGCATGTGTCACCCTATGGGGCCAGTGCCTAGAGAGAGACTGCCAGGGTAACCATAGATGGGGGCCGGTTTCTAGTGAGAGATAGCCTGGGTAACCCATGCTAGGACCATGCGATGACACTCTCCCTACTGTAGCCTAGCATTCCCTAGTTGTACTCTCGCCATTTGTTAAGTGTTTTCCTCTGGAAGTACTGTTGTGTTGTTTGTGATGTTGACTAGTGATATTTTGGCTTATGCAGTTCTATTGTTTCTTGGTGGTACCTCTAGAGTGATATCTTGGATTGTGTAGTGTTGTTGGTATGGCTGGTTGTTTCATGTCTATTGTCATTCTGTTATTGTTGTCTCTTTGGCTTAGTGGAATCCTCATCGTTATCTCTTAGCTCAGAGGGGTGGACCTCAGGGTGCCACATGGTTGGGTGGTAAGAGCTATCCATTGGTCCTTTTTGGAGATATAGTTTGAGATTCTGCGTAGAGGTGTCCCAGTTCCAGCTTGCCTCCTACCTTCGGTGGTGTTGTATACCTTCTTATGTATTCTTTTGTAAACTGACATGATCGGTCTTATAATCTTGTAATCATGTAATCCTGTACTGAGACTCTGTAATTTAATCTATTCTGCTTCAGTAAAAGTTATTTGTATCTATTTTAGCAGTGTAATGGTTATTGCTTCTGTAGTTTTATTTTCTTTTATTAATGCAGTTATGTTGCCCTAGAGTTGTTAGAAGGGTAATTTTGTTTATGTTGTGTAATATGGTATGTTTGGTAACTACTTTGCACTATCTTGTTTTTTTTTTTTTTTAAAAAAGAAATATTGCTATAACTTTTTCTCTTATAGTCTAGCACTCTAGGGTTACATGACGGGGCATTACATGGGCACCCTGGCAATTAAAACTTGGTTCTTGACGGTCTGACAAGAGGCAAATATAGAAGGCGATAAATGTACTAGCCTTCAACAGTTTGCACTTGAACTGCAATACAAAGAGTTGTTAGTGCTATAAAAATCACTTAACATCATTATTTTAAAGATTTGAAGTTATAGGTTATAGTGAGGGACAAGTGAAACCCTAAAATTAGTTCTACCATATAACTAGCACTTGCACCAATAAGAGGATCATGGAATACCTTGTTTGGAATAGAAAACGAGTTTAGAAGATCTTCAAGCGTGAATGTTGTTTACAACATGAAATTTAGGGAACACGCTGATAGGAACCAAACAATTTAGAAAATTTCCCACATGTTCCAAGACAATGCACAGCCATGTCATTCATATATTAAATGATGAGACTACAAAATACAAATAGTTTTCTGCAACTCAAAATATGAATATGACTCTGCAAAGAAGATATTAGAATGTGATAGTTGATAGTACGTGGCAAAAGCAATATCTTCCCTCAGTTTTAGATCAAATAATGAAAGAAACTGTTGAGCTAATGACAGAAATAACAACTACTGCAAGAACCCAAATCAATTGAAGCCCATGAACTAAAAAACAATTTAAATTTTTCCAGTCTTGCAAATGTAGGGTATTTATAAAATTTGATTTAGGAAATGTAGGGTATTTATAAAATTTGATTTAGGAAATGTAGGGTATTTATAAAATTTTGGCATAAAAATGGTTTGGGTAGTTGAACTGTAATAGTTAGGTGAACTGCACGGGTTTTTAATATTTTCAATTTGTTACGAATAGGTTTTGATTTAAGTTTTTAGGTTTGCAAATAATAAATTAAATTCCTTAATTTTTATTTTTATTTACGGAGGAAAGATTTAATTAATTAATTAAAATTAATTAAATTTCATGTGAATGGAGGACTTATGGAATTGATCACTGGTCAATTTTTCCTATATATGCATTAATATATATTTTAAAATTTTGATGTATTAGTATATTATTATCATAGATTAAGGATATTATCTATGTAAATGATATATTATTATTATTATTATTAATTATTAAAGACATATATATAAATTTGGGATAAACTTATAAATTATATTTCTATTTAAATTCCTATTAGTATTAATATTGATTAGTAATAGGAATCTTATATAACTATAATATTTTTATTGTCTAATAATATTATCAATATTAATATTAATAGGAATTTAAATACACGTTTCTTAATATTTTTATTTTTATTTTTATTTTAGTTATAATATATTTAAATCGGTTAATAGGTGAGATGCTAAAAAAAACTTTACTGCCTAATATTTTACCCATAAAGTCTCAAACTAGATACTTAATAGTTTTAAGTATTAGTATATTATTATCATAGATTAAGGATATTATCTATCACAAAACTTTATAATATAAACCTTGATGATCCGCAATAATCGCCCTTATCGGGTGAAAGTTTTTTGCCAATTAGATTGAAGAAAAATCATTTTTCAAATATGTTTTGTTAAAATATTTGCATCTATACAATAGCAATAGCTAAATATTTTTTAAATAGAAAAACTATTTCAGTTCTCATTGGCTGCGAAAAGAATTATTAATAACTAGTTAACAACAGGCCTCGCCTATAGTTTTCTTGGCAAAAACTAAATATGTAAACAACTAGCTCAAAATATTTATTGTGTACATAAACCTCAATAAAATATAATGTTATAAAATATTATAGGATACATAATTATAGTTGCTTGAGGACAAGCAATCTTGAGTGGGGAGGGTTGTCATGTCCCCATATCAAGACACTATTAAAGTAAAGATTTGAACATGATAAAGAGGGTTTGTATAATATTATTTCAGATGATAGAAATAATTACATACATTATATTATTTAATAAATAATATTATTGTATGAATATTTTATTATAATTAAAATATAATATCCATATTATAAATAGCAATATATATAAATATATCTAATAATATAAATATGAATATTCTTATAATTATCTTACATTATAATATAAATACAAATAATATAATATAAATCATATATCATTTATTATGATATAAATGATATAGTATAAATAATATAAAATATATAATATATCATTTGTTATAATATAAATGATATAATATAAATATAAATAAAATAAATAAAAATCTTTTAACCTATTCTCTTATAATAATGGAGTTACATATGGTTAGAACTAGTTTTATCACAAAAGGGAATTAATATGAAGTAATAAAAATAATAAAAGACATGCCTCTTTGAACATATCCTTTGAAAGAGAAATAAATAAAGGTTGTGAAATAGAAGGAAAACATCATCGAAAGAAAATATAAAAAGAGTATCGAATAAATACATATATTTAAATCTGCATTTCATATATATATATATATATATATATATATTTCTGAGTCATAAGAGGAAAGATATCATAAATTAATATATAGAGATATTACATCAGCAGTAAAAAGGAGCTCTGTCACTGGAGCTTGTAACCCAAGTGGGGGCGCACAAGGTTGAAGGACAGGAGAGTCTTGGACTGCGAGGAGGGGAGATGTGCGGCATGTTGTGTGGCACGCCTTGTTCCAAGTAGAGAGTTGTTGCAAGGCCCTCCCTCGAAGGGGGGAGGACTGTCTTGCAGCCTAGACTGGAGGGGACCACATGAGGCTAGTTTCACAGAGCAATGACAACCTCCCACTCCCTACAATGGAAGGGTAACAATTTGCTTGTCCCTCTCCTCACAATCCTCCACTCCCGCTCATCCTTGGACCTCAACCTTTTAAAAATTAAAAAAAAAAGGAGTGAAATATATATTATAAAATATATAAACGGCAACAACAATACAATAAAAATTATATTACGGCAGCATAGGTAAGGAATCCCAAGGAAAGCTATAGGTAAGTAAGTATTTATATTTACTTATTCAATTTATGATTTGTAAGAATTTATATTTACTTGTTCAATTTATAACTTGTAAGATATAAATGATAAGGTTATTATGTAGAAACTGATATGTGTTTATGTATGAAATTTATATTTTAAATATGTATCTTGTATGATTTGAATTCATAAGTGATTTATTAACACCATATGTGGGAAAGAGTAGAAAGTGCCAAGAGGCCATTCATGGATATTTATCACATAGAGGCCTTGTCACATGAGGTATGAGGTACCCATAGTGCAAGGATTATGAATTAATGGCCTTGGCTACCTAGAGTAACAAGGAGTCTCACAGAGACCTTAGTTCCAAGAGTACAAAGATACTTCTTGAGTAAAGGATGGGAGACATTAGAGCCCCATGGTGGATAATGGCAACTCTCATCTCATCTCACATAAATTGTTAATAAATGACGTATGAGAGATAGCAAGTATGTAATATGTATAGATAAAGATTAATGAAGGCCTTAGGGTAAAACCTAAGGAGAAGGCTTTAGGGTAAAACCTAAAGATTAATGAAGGCCTTAAGGTAAAACCTAAGAGGACGGCTTTAGGGTAAAACCTAAAGATTAATAAAGGCATGAATTCCTAAGGGTAAATACGAGACTTCCTAAGTAACCACCTAACACTAAGAAGGTGGGGTAGATAGTTATGGTAGGTATTGATCATTCCATGGGAATGGACCTTGATTGACGAATCAAGGATATTATGGGCCTTGGTTGATGAATCAAGGATATTTCTATGGACCTTCGATTTAAATATCGAAGGAATGGACCTTAGTTGACGAACTAAGGAATTATATTAATGGACCCATAGGATTGAGATGACATCACCTACCTAATGAATCTTCTCTCACAAGGTGGAAGGTAAGGTTAATAAGAGGCTTAAGGATTATCTCACCCAAGGAGAATCATGATGTATGGAAAAATGGATTTATGAAATGGCAAATAGTATATGGTTATGTTTATGATTAAAAGGAAATGAAAAATGGAATACTAATGTTCTCTTTTACTAAGTTGAAATTGTGCAAGGTTGTGAAAAATTTTGGCTTGCTAGAAGGGGACATTACAGTGGTATCAGAGCAGGATGGCAGCTGTGAATAATAGTTAAATAAAATAAATAACAAGAATCAATGAAAATCGTAGGTATGAATTTCATGAATTGCTGGAATAATGGTGTTTAATACATTGCTAAAATATTTTTAAAAATATATATATATTTAGAATGCAACATTAAAAAATTAAAATTTACTCAATATATCATGCAACAAAACAAAAATTAAAATTTACTTACAAATATGTAATAAGTAATGAGTAAATAAGGTAAAAAATAAATAAGAATAAAATAACTCTTAAAATTACATTAAGTAAATATACTAAATGAAATAGTAAAATAAAATAATTAAAATATCTCTATGGGTAACTTACGGCTTGAAATGGCATGAGAAAAACAATTAAAATATATGTAAACAACTAGCCCAAAATATTGGGAAGTAATGAAAAGCTGGTCGTCTCTTGTCCCCCCTCCCCAGAGCTTCCATCCCAAAGCAGCCGAGGAAAGAAAAAGAGCAAGGGCTCTCACGAAATGGACTACCCCACCAAAGGGGAGGATAAAATTAAATTTTGATGGTGCAGCCAAAGGTAATCTGGGGCCGTCAGGTGTGGGAGTTGTCATAAGAAATGAGGCTAGTAACTTGGTCATGGCAATGTCCAAAAAGCTTCCAGAAGGGACTAATAACAAGGCAGAATTTGAAACATTGCTTCTCGGGCTCCGTCTATGCAAGGACTTCAATCTCTTGGACATCGACATCGAAGGGGATTCCCTCATCTGCATAAACACCATGAAATCCAGGCAAATTCACAACTGGAAGCTCAGATATATCACAAATGCTATTTGGATGATCTTGCCAACTTTGGGGAACTGCACCCTTAATCACATTTACCGAGAAGTCAACTTGATGGTGAATTTTTTGGCAAAAGTGGCCTGCAAACAGATAGAGGATGCTATCATAGCTGAAACATGTGATCCATGGCCTTGCCTTCCCTTGTGATTTTCGCAGGGTATGATGGATCACTGGTTCAAGTCGGACGATCCTCGATCTCTCTTGGTTTTTGAGGATTTAGCAAATCTCCATGGGACAGCTTGGCAATACTTCCTTTGCCCTCACTGTGGCTTCTTCGCCACCTCCGTCTTTCACGCCACAATGGAAATGAACTGCATATGCTTCTGCCAGCGCAATAAGGAAGAGTCATCGTCGGGGTATGCTGCGAATGGGGAAGAAGATAGGGAAGCACATGAGAATCCTGGTGATCAGGATGAGCCGACGCAGGAGACAAAGCTTGAGCAAATCAAGGATATGTTTTCGACCAGCTCAGATCATATTGCGGAAGCCATCCTCAAGGTGATTGGAGAAGCCAACATTCTGGAGGAACATGTCCATGACAGCTACCTTTATGAAGATTTCCTGGCCACCTGCGTGCTTGTTTCTGGAAGGAAAGCCCATGGGAAAACTCTAGCTAATGCCTACATTAAAGAAGACTTGAGAGACACAGCCATGGTAGCAATCACAGCTTTTGACAAACGCCTGACTTATGGCCTTATTGGGAGAGTTTTCAATGCAGTCGCTGTTAATATGGAATCTGAAACTCCAACGGTCTCCGCTAAAGCCTTAGCACTTTTTTGGAAAGGTATCAACCACAACAACATGGAAACTTTTAAATTCTTCTTACGCAGCTATGGTGATCTCCTCTCTCCCGATCAAATTGAGTGGACCTCAGAGTTAGCAGAAGGTCTTAGAGTGCTGTGGCACAATTAGTTTATGCTTGTCTGGTTTTTCCTCCAAGTGCCATAACACATACTTGGCTGGTTTAGTGCCAGTTTGTATGCCTTTCCGGCTGCTGGTTAAGCCAGTTTTTGTTTCCTAGATTAATATAATGGGAGCTACCCCCTATGGTAGCACTTATTCAGCAAAAAAAATAGCTCAAAATATTTATTGCCTAAAAATAAATTAAAATATATGTATCTGTAAATAACTAGGTCAAAATATTTTTTGTGTACATAAACCTCAATAAAATATAATGTTATAAAATACTATAGTATACCTAATTATAGTTGCTTGAGGACAAGCAATCTTGAGTGGGGAGGGTTGTCATGTCCCCATATCAAGACACTATTAAAGTAAAGATTTGAACATGATAAAGAGGGTTTGTATAATATTATTTCAGATGATAGAAATAATTACATACATTATATTATTTAATAAATAATATTATTGTATGAATATTTTATTATAATTAAAATATAATATTCATATTATAAATAGCAATATATATAAATATAATATATTATAAATATATCTAATAATATAAATACGAATATTCTTATAATTATCTTACATTATAATATAAATACAAATAATATAATATAAATCATATATCATTTATTATGATATAGTATAAATAATATAAAATATATAATATATCATTTATTATAATATAAATGATATAATATAAATATAAATAAAATAAATAAACATCTTTTAACCTATCCTCTTATGATAACGGAGTTACGTATGGTTAGAACTAGTTTTATCACAAAAGGGAATTAATATGAAGTAATAACAAGTGCCACGTAGTGGCCAGTACCTGCCTTGTATAGTATTTGTTTAGTTGTTATTTTTTTGTTGATTAGCTATTGGTTGTATATAGTATTTGTTTAGTTGTAATTTTTTTACTGATTAGGCATTAGTTGTTTAGACAAATTGCATTCCAATAAATAAAAAATTAATTTTTGAAGAGTGTTGAAATGTCTTGGGTAAATAAAATTGAAATCTCAAAAATAATCTAATTTGGTAAAAATAAAATAGGACTAAAATATTTCCTAACTATAAAACTAAACTTTTACAAAGTCTATTAAATAACACAAATATTTCCTTAAAATGTAATAATACTAATATTTTTAAATAATTTAAAATACATTAAAATCTTGTAAGTTTGAAAAATAAATTAAAAAAATGTAATAACATGGCGAAATATTTTTTGTGACTGTAGATTTTTAACTTTTAACTAAATAAAATTGAAATCCTAGATTTTTAACTCTTGACTAAATAAAATTGAAATCCCAAAAATAATCTAATTTCATAAAATAAAATGTGTAGAACCCTAGCTGGGTGTGGATAGATTTGGAATGTCTACCTAAATTATTAAAATGTAATAATATTGAATACTATTACAATTTAAAATGTATTAAAATATTCTAAGTTTGAAGAATAATTATATAATATAATAACAATGTGGATAGATTTGAAATGTCTGCTTAAGATATTAAAATGTAATAATATTGAATACTATTACAATTTAAAATGTATTAAAATATTGTAAGTTTGAAGAATAATTACATAATATAATAACAATAACATATTCATATTTACATCACTACAATATTTTATCTTAGTCACTTAATTTTTTATTTAAGTAATAATAGTAAGTGCATTTAGATTTTAATTAATCTAATATTGTGGTTTAGTAAAAATTTTGGGTGCATTCATTTAATAAAAGTATGTGGTTCAGCTCCATTTAATTAGACATCAATGGTTAAGAACAAATGAATAGTTAAGAAATATTTTAGTGAAATTAGGTTATTTATGTATAAAACAAATTTAAACCCTAATAATTTTTTTATAAAATAGCTATAAAGAAAAATCTAGAGTGTCATGAAAAATACTTTTATTTTGGGGATTTCATTTTTATTTACTCAACAGTTAAAAATCTAGTGTGATGGAATTAAAAATATAATGCACTTCCTTATCGTACACTTTTCCTCTTTTATTTGATTTGATAAAACCTTAATAAAATATAGTTATAAAATATTATTAAACATAAATAAAATAATATATTAACTGCCACTCCCTTTTCATAAGGCAATATTACCGCCATTATTGTAATGGATGCGCATTAATCACCCTTATAATATAAAAGTTTTCTGCCAATTAGATTAAAGAAAAATAATTTTTCAATTTGTTATAATATTTGCATCTATACAATAGCAATAGCTAAATATTTTTTAAATAGAAAAACTATTTTAGTTCTTATTGGTTGCAAAAAGAATTATTAATAACTAGTTAAGAATGGGCCGCTTATAGTTTCCTTGGTAGAAGCTCATTATAGTGACTAAATATTTTTTAAATAGAAAAACTATTTCAATTCTCATTGGTTGCAAAAATAATTATTAATAACTAGTTAAGAACGGGCTTGCTTATAGTTTCCTTAGCACAAGCTCATTACCTCACTATAATGTTCAGATACAAAAGACTATCAGCTTATTATTTGAAGCATTCAAAAACCCTAAATATTTAAATGTCAAGATTAAAAAAAAAACCAAGGCCATCAAATATTAAAGTTTGATAATTTTAAATAAACAACACAAAGTAACAACTCATGGATTGAAGATTTAATGACCAAGAAACTGTTGAGCCAATGAAGTAAATAAGAACCACTACACCAACCCAAATCAATTGAAAAACTTGCATGAGCACAAGGGATGTGAACTATAAAAGAGTTATAACAAAGACAATGATACTGTTGGATAAAGGGGCTAAAAGTCCTTAACTCATGGATTGAAGATTTAATGACCAAGAAACTGTTGAGCCAATGAAATAAAGAACAACCACTACACCAACCCAAATCAATTGATAAATTTGCATGAGCACAAGGGATGTGAACTGTAAAAGAGTTATAACAAAGACAATGATACTGTTGGATAAAGGGGCTAAAAGTCCTTTAACTAAAAAACAATTTTAAAAAAACTCAAATTTTTTCGCAACACCTGTAAATGAAGATATCTCCATAAATGTACCAAAACCTACATAACTCGGTAGATTGTCCTCGCCATAATTTTGATTTGGGAAATGTGTAGATTGTCTTCGTTATAATTTTGATTTGAGAAATGTAGGGTATTTATAAAATTTTAGAGTAAAAGCGGTTTGGGTAGTTGAACGGTAATAGTTAGGTGAACTGCACCATTTTTTAATATTTTCAATTTGTTACTAATGGGTTTTGATTTAGGTTTTTAGGTTTGTAAATACTAAATTAAATTCGTTAATTTCAATTTAATAATTACACTGGAAAGATTTAATTAAATACAAGCAAAGTAACAAAATAGTTTTTAAACTCTTGTCACTATTGTTTTAAATATTCAATGTTCATATTTTCACTTAAAATTTAAATATAAATTTTCAAAATTAAATATTAAATATTTAAATAATATAATAATAATGATTATAATGATTAAAGAATTAATTAATGTAATAATACTAATACTTTTATAATTTAAAATGCATTAAAATACTGTAAGTTTGAAGAATAAAATAAAAAAATGTAATTAAATTCATGATACTATAGATTTTAAAGTTTTGACTAAATAAAATTGAAATCCCTAAAATAATCTAATTACATAAAATAAAATGTGTAGAACCCTAAAAACTAAATTAAATTAAATTACTTTTAGCTAATGAAGCAAAAAATTAATCGCCATCCATTTAGGCATGACTTAACTAGAGGGAGACAATATTTGTGTTCATAATTTGTTTACTGGCCACGTGCTCCCCTCAAACCAAAATTCTCTCCACATTTATAGTTTTTTGTTGCACTCTCCCGACAATCCGACAATCCGCAGAGAAGAGGTCATTTTTTTCAGCCAATGACAATACAAATAAATCATTTTTAAATAATTTTTTGTTAAAAATTTATCATGTTGACATAGGAAAAGTACAAATTTAAATCAAATTTGTCTGACAAGAAAAATAATCCTATCTTTTGATTGGTTTGCAATCAATAGATTAATAACTAGATAAGTGCAAACTCATTGCAATAGTACCAGTCGAAGGCAGGTACTAAAAATAATAAGAGACATGCCTCTTCGAACATATCCTTTGAAAGATAAATAAATAAAGGTTGTGAAATAGAAGGAAAACATCATCGGAAGAAAATATAAAAAGAGTATCGGATAAATACATATATTTAGATCTGCATTTTATATATATATATATATATATATATATATATATATATATATATATATATATATATATATATATATATATATATATATTTGAGTCATAAGAGGAAAGATATCATAAATTAATATATAGAGATATTGCATCAGCAGTAAAATGGAGTGAAATATATATTATAAAATATATAAACGGCAACAACAATATAATAAAAATTATATTACGGCAGCATAGGTAAGGAATCGTAGGTAAGTAAGTATTTATATTTACTTATTCAATTTATGATTTGTAAGAATTTATATTTACTTGTTCAATTTATAACTTGTAAGATATAAATGATAAGGTTATTATGTAGAAACTGATATATGTGTTTATGTATGAAATTTATATTTTAAATATGTATCTTGTATGATTTGAATTCATAAGTGATTTATTAACACCATATGTGGGAAAGAGTAGAAAGTGCCAAGAGGCCATTCATGGATATTTATCACATAGAGGCCTTGTCACATGAGGTATGAGGTACCCATAGTGCAAGGATTATGAATTAATGGCCTTGGATACCTAGAGTACCAAGGAGTCTCACAGAGGCCTTAGTTCCAAGAGTACAAAGGTACTTCTTGAGTAAGGATGGGAGACATTAGAGCCCCATGGTGGATAATGGCAACTCTCATCTCATCTCACATAAGTTGTTAATAAATGACGTATGAGAGATAGCAAGTATGTAATATGTATAGATAAAGATTAATGAAGGCCTTAGGGTAAAACCTAAGGAGAAGGCCTTAGGGTAAAACCTAAGGAGAAGGCTTTAGGGTAAAACCTAAAGATTAATGAAGGCCTTAGGGTAAAACCTAAGGGGAGGGCTTTAGGGTAAAACCTAAAGATTAATAAAGGCATGAATTCCTAAGGGTAAATACGAGACTTCCTAAGTAACCACCTAACACTAAGAAGGTGGGGTAGATAGTTGTGGTAGGTATTGATCATTCCATGGGAATGGGCCTTGATTGATGAATCAAGGATATTATGGGCCTTGGTTGATGAATCAAGGATATTGCTATGGACCTTTGATTTAAATATCGAAGGAATGGGCCTTAGTTGACGAACTAAGGAATTATATTAATGGACCCATAGGATTGAGATGACATCACCTACCTAACGAATCTTCTCTCACAAGGTGGAAGGTGAGGTTAATAAGAGGCCTAAGGATTATCTCACCCAAGCAGAATCATGATGTATGGAAAAATAGATTTATGAAATGGCAAATAGTATATGGTTATGTTTATGATTAAAAGGAAATGAAAAATGGAATACTAATGTTCTCTTTTACTAAGTTGAAATTGTGCAAGGTTGTGAAAAATTTTGGCTTGCTAGAAGGAGACATTACAGAGTTGTGCCAACTTTGTGATATTGAATAGAAGTCACATGCTTATTTTGCTCTGATATTCTATCTTGATTCATCAAGTTTTCGTTGTCAGATGTGTGGCTTTTGTAGCTTTCATTTCAGCTTCCATCATTAAAGTACTATAAGTCTTGTGATGTAAATCTGGGAGAAAATTGCTTAAGCTTTTGTTAAAACAAACATTCCTTGTTCACTTTTAATTTCCTTTGCTCTGAATTTACTCAAGAGATTAAAAGTGTCATTAGTCTTTGCTTAGTTGTAGTAGAAGTTTTAAGAAAGGAAAAAACCTCTTCTACAGCATTTAGAGTTTTATAACCTTATGCTCACAACTGAGAATCAAAAAGAAGATAGGCGAAGTTTCATCTAATTATCTTTTCAGCGAACATCAGCAAAAAGGGAACCCCCCCTTCCAATAGGAGAGTAGTTTATCTGTGCATAGTTGTCCGTTTCCAACTCGCATTCCAGAGGTGCAAATTGAAATGCCAACAATATTTAATTAACTTAGAGGAATATGAATCGAATAAATAAATTTATTTATTTATTTATTGATAGAGGAATTAGAAAGGAATAAATATTAAGAATATTTATTTGACCAAGTCATGTTATTTTTAGGAGTATACAAATACCTTAGCCCAAACCTTTCAAATACCTCAGACTGATGCATGCATGATTGTTTTGCTCGATTTATTGAATGTTGATTGCTCCAATCTGCAACATAGCATTGATAGGATAGAAATTTGATGAAGATTGATGAAAGATTGATAGATGACGAGTGATGAGAAGATTGAAGAAGAATGATGCAAAGGTTCCAATGTGATTTTGACAGTGTAAAGGTATTAAACTCAATGCATACAAATAGCTTATGAGAGGCCATATTTATAGACAAAGGGGAGAAGATAAAAAGAAGAAATCAATGGATGAGGATGAACAAGAGATATGGATGAACGTGCACGTGCCAAGTGTCCTTAAAAAGGTGTTTTATTTAGAAAGATTAGGTGGGTTGTTGATGAAGATAAGATTCTTTTCCAAGATAGAATGCTTTTTCTAGTTTGGAGTTGGATTGATAAGGATAATAGAATTATTTCTATTTCATTTAATTGTCCCACATTTTGATTTTTTCTATTTTATGGACAAAGGGGCCCACTTGCACATTTGGAGGAATAAGATAAGAATAGAAGATAATATAAATTAAAATTTTATTTAATTAATGGGCATGGTGAATAAATAAATAAAATAAATGATTTTATTTATTTGTTAGCAGAAAAGACACAATAATTAAATAATTTTAATAATTTGATGGTAGATATTTGATGGTAGATGGAAGAATATTGAACATTAATTAAATAAATAAAATTTATTTAATTAATTAAGGATATGAAGAGGAAAATAAAATATAAGCGATGATATGGGTACCTGGGGCAAAACATGCTATAAGATGCCTATATGAGTTTAATGAATAAATAATGAAATGGGATAATTTTAGGTGTCTACATTTTGTCCCTCTTTGAGATGATGTTCGAGATGATGAAATTTTTGTCAAGTAACATCATTTCAAAGAAGCTAAGGTACGGGTAGAGGAAAAGGATGATGATAGAAAGAAAGATAGGATGTGGATGGAATGATAAGATGAGGATGGAAAGATAGGATGAGGATGCCCCCTCGAGAGGATAGGTCGGTTGGATAAACACGGGTAGGCTCTCGAAATGAAATAGATTGGTCAAGAAAGAAAGATAAGGGAATGGATAGAAGAAATGAATGATGCATTATGCTGCAATGAAAGTGAGCAACCATGATGTTTGATATAGCCCGAGACGTTATGCACTAGGGTATAAGGACCAAGGTGATGATGTGTCTTGTGCCCCAATGTAATACAACCTTGTCTAGATACAAGATATGAATATTAGCTGGGTTGGATTTGATGCAAATGCAAAAATGATAACACACACAAGCAAGCATGCACAAATGATACAAAAAAAACAAGGTATTGCCCCTATCAAGCTACAAACCAATGATTAATTGTTAATTGAAGATGATAGTTTCATCACTGTGGGGAACAATATATCCCTAGATCAACACAAGGATGGTGATAATTGATTGATTGATTGATTGGGTTTACAACAAGATTATGATCAAGAAGTTGATGCAATTTGGCTAATTTGGCAAGCTTGATTGACTTGATTGGTATGGATAAAGGCTGACTTGCATTTGAGTTTATTGGATGGATGATTGATGATGAGATTGATTGGAAGAAGTGATTGAAGAAGGGATTTGATGATTGATTGGAAGAATTTATTTTGAAAGATTGTTGAATTGATGAAGATAGATGATAGAAAAAATGAAATGGATAAAGATGATGAAGAGAAAGATTGATCAGAAGAATGATGGAAGAATAGAGGAATATTGCCTTGTGCCTGAATCTAGGTATTTCCTTCATACACCAGACTGCCTACATACTAGTGTCCGTGGAATCAAGGCACTTAACAATAAAGATGAAATGTAGTTCTGATTTTGTTTTTTATGATGAAGGTGGATGGATTGATGATTTGAGTGATTGATTTGATTGGGTTATTGATGAGATGTTTGATGAGATGGGATTGATGTGATTTTGATTGTTTGATAGATTGGGATTGACTGGGATTGATTTGATGGATTGATTTCGATGATTGGATTTGATGATTTGATTGGGTTTGTTTGAGGGATGTGATGGATTGATGTGATGTGATGATTGGAGTGTTCACTCAATCTAAGCACAAGCAAGTTTTCCCAGTATGCTCAAATGATGCAAAAACAAACAAGGTATTGCCCTTGTCAAGTCATAAACCAATGATTGATTATTGATTGATGATGACGATAGTGTTGTCATTGCGAGGAATGATGTATCCCTAGATCAACACAAGGATGTGGGAACGATATATCCCATTGATGATGATGATGATGATTAATTTAGTTTACAATAAGATTAGGATCAAGAGCATTGATGTGATTGGATAATGTGACTCGATTGATTAGCTTGCTTGATATGGATTAGTGTGACTTGCATTTAAGATCATTGTTTAGATTTATTTGATTGATATGATTCGATGAAGTGATTTGGAATGATATGATGATTGATAGGAAGAATTGATTTAAAGGCTTGATGATGATGATTTGATTTGATTTGTTTGATAGATTTGATGTGATGGATTGTTTGATGATGATTGATCTTACTGCTTGGATTTTTGTTGGATATTTAATTTTTTTGTATTTTTTAAAGACTTCTTATGGTTTTTTTGTATTTTGATATGTTTTGAGTTGTTTGGATTTTTTTAGGACTTTTTATGATTGTTTTGTATTTGGATATGTTTTGATTTGTTTGGATTTTAATATGTTTTGATTTTGTTGGATTTTGATATGTTTTGATTTTTTTGGATTTTGATATGTTTGGATTTTAATATGTTTTGATTTTTTTGGATTTTGTTTTGGTTTTAGGATGTCAATGGATTTACAATTTGTGCAACCTTTTGTGCTAGATACCAATGACAAGGGAGAACCAAGTCTAGGTGCAAGGATTAAGGTAGGATTGGATAAATGGATGAAATGGATAAAAGGATGGGTGATAGTATAGAAATATTATGATAGATGGATGGGTACAAGGATAAGCTATAGTGGATGGATGTATGCCTCATAATGGAACTAGGATGTGATCTCCAAAGACTATGTCACATAGGAATAACATGCCCTATTCTAGGTGGAATACTTAGGATTTGACATGACAAAGCTTAGGATGATGGGATGATGATAGGATTGGATGGACAGGATGAGGTATATCAAGAGATATCCAAGGCATGTTTCAAGATTTTTGCCCCCAATATTTAATAAGATCAAAAGAGGAAGGGTGGGTGAATGGATGCAATAGGATATGTGTATGGGTGGATAAGGATGGTAGGATGGCATGGATAGGAAAATGATAGGATATGTTAGAATAGAAAATGATAGCGGGAAAATGATAGGAGGATGAGACAACATGCCCCCACGTGTAGGTGACATAGAAGATCAACTTACTCATGATGCCTATTTGCCAGGTTTTCATTATGGTACTTATCCAAGATGCCTGTTTACTAGGTCTTCACCTTTGGACGAAGGGATTGTTCTTTACTTTTTTTTTACTTTTTGAGTTTTGGATGGGATAGATGGATATGGATAAGTGGGACTCAAGTATCTAGCTCCATGAAAGGTGATAGTCCCGATAGAGATGGATGTCGTCACAAATGGACCATGTCAGATGCTCATTGATGTTGGTAGGGGATTTCATGAAAGATGGATTAGGTGGATGGAGGATTATGGAAGGTGAGATAGTGGATTATGATGTGGGTTTTGGAGGACTTATGGATGTAAGGATTATGCCAAAGTATGGACCATAGGAATAGGATGGGGAAGATATGTAGGATAGTGGAAGAAAGATGGGGAGATAGCAGTCTGTGGGAATGTGGAATGGAATGGAATCATGACCAACGGTTGCACACACCGTGATAAAAATTGAAGATTTTGATGGGATGGTGGTGTAGGAAGCAATGGAGATGTTTGCTTAGGAGATGGTCGATGAAGTGCTTTACGGACCCACATAGACTTAGTATTTTTGTAATTTTTGTTTTTCATGTGGGATGGAGGAATTTGAGACTTTTGGAGGGAATGGGATTTTTGGATGGAAGTGGATGATTGGGATTTTTGAGAGGTGGATGCTTCATTTGATTTGCTTGCTTTTTGCTTAGGAACCCATACCATTTTAATTTTTGACTTTGCTTATGAAGGTATGGGTTTGGATAACTTTTTGGATGGATTTTTCTTTGATTCTTTGCTTTTGTATCTGAAGGCATTAGGATCCTTAGATTTTTTTGCTTTTGAATCCCATGGGTTTGGTGGAATGAGTGGAAGCTTTATGTTTACATGATGTGTGCATTTGTTGGCCATGATTAGGATTTTTAGAGGATTTATGGATAGGTGGATAAGGTGTTGGAAGTAGTGGAGGTAGATTCGATGGGGAGATATTAGGAGTTGGAAGAAGCAGGCGTAAAGTGGATGGTGGAAGGTGTATGGTCACATGCTTTTGACATTTGTAAGATGATGGAGGTGGAATGGCAACATATGTTTTTGAAGTATGATGGGATTTATGGTGGAAGGAAGTGGACTTAGGATGAATGAAGGAAGTACCAACATCTTTAGATTGTTGTCCTTGGGGTGTGTATCTAAGGCCATATGAGCACACAGGGACCTTGAAATGCATGGGCTCCAAAATTCCTTGTTCAAGAAGGCCTAAGCCTTTACCTTGATAGTTAATTTTTTGAATCATATGATCGACAATAGGACTATGTGTAGGTGGAACACTAGATGCGAATTTCTTATTGGATGGAGAAGGTGAGGTGGAGGACAAAGGTTGTTGTGTTCCTAGGGAGGAACACTCATGAATATAGGTGGAAAGACCAATCGGATATGATGGATTTGCAATGGGATTGATGGTGGATGTGGAAGGATCATTAGGATCTTGATTTTTCTCATTATGATCCAAGGTATTTGTTTGATCTTCTATGCTTATGTGTTCTTGGGAGGCACATGTCTCATTATGAGAAGTGGAAGCTATCTCATTAGGGTTAGATGGGGGATGGATAGGAGTAATTTGGATATCTTGCTCATGGATGTGTATGGAATTATGGATAGGATCAAGGTGCTCATAGATAGCTTCTTTATAGGTGATATCATCTTGATCATGGAAAAGGTAAATGTTATGGATGGGTAGCATAGGTGGAATGTAAGGGGTTTGATCTTGACTTAGATTTAGGACTAATGTTTTCACATGCTTAGGATTATGTTCTTGATATGTTGCTTGAATGGAAGGGTATGTAGGAGCCTCTTGGGTAAGTTTGATGGTTCTTGATATTCATCCATGAGAGAGTATGATGAGCTTTGACTTGCACTCATGATAAGACACTCTTGAATAGGGTTGATGGCTTGTGGGTCACATGATAGGCTTGGAGGGATAAGCATGGCATTTGAAGTCTCGTTGCTAGGTTCTAAGATAGGTGTTTGACATGAGGATAAGTTGTTCCTAGCTAGTAGCTAATGGATCACATCCTTCATTAGGGTATGTGTGAATGGATAATATAGGGGATGGACAATAATGGTGGATAGTGTGGTAGGCTTAGGATCATGATAAGGTTGAGGGCTAATTAGATTGGATAAATTAGGATTTGGATTGGATGGAGGGATAGTAGGACTAGATGGGTTAGGATTAGGATCACATGGTGGTGACAAGATAAGACTAGTATGCTCATGTGTTGGCATGTGATTGGATGGTGATGGGGGATGCTCATAAGATGCTTGCTCTAGTTTGGTATCTTCCTTGTCAAAGGAAATTAAGTCTTGCTGTAGAGGTGAACTTAAGGACACTTGACTTATGTACAAGGGGCCACTTGGAGTAGGATTAGGAGACACATAGGTATCTTCCTTGTCAAATGATATTAGACTTTTCTCCACAAGTGGACTTAAGGACACTTGATTTATGTACAAGGGACCACTTGGAGTAGGATTAGGAGACACATAGGTATCTCCCTCATCAAAGGATATTAGATCTTTCTCCAAAAGTGGACTTAAAGATGTTTGATTTGTGTACAAAAGATTATTTGGGTTTTCATGTACCTCTTGTGAAAACAGCTTTTGGCCTTGTGAATGGGTTAGGTGATGAAGTGGCACATAGGATTATGGTTGAATTTGTTGGAAGTTGTGATGGTGTTGTGGTGGAGGAATCACATAGGATAATAATTGTTGAGAGGATTGATATGGATATGGGTTGACATTGGAAGGTGTGTGATAGGTTGATGAAGGGATAACATGACATGTAGATAGATGAGGCTGATATGATGGTATAGAGAACATATAGGATTGATGTGGAAGTTGTTGACGTGATGATTGGATTTGATAAGTGGCCAAGAGGTGTTTTGTGTGTGCTAAGAGGTGTTGTACTTGAGAGGATTGGCTTGTTTGGAGATTTTGAATCATGTCATGGATGTCTTGAATCATTTGTGGGTCTAGAGGTTTTGGAGCTTTGTGAATCAAATGAACAAGCCTTTGTGCTAGGTCTTCTACTATTGACATGGTGTCAAGTGTTTGATTAGGATGATGATGATGATTTGATTTGAGTAGGAAAGCTTGATAGTTTGACTTGGGTAATATCAAACACAATGTAAATGCATAAACACACGTGCCAAGCACAATGTTCAAATTTCCTTCCAAGAGTAGATATTATGATTAAGCAAATGCTTGCAAACACAACAACAAGCCCTATTGATTGATTAATAAGGATTTGGCCTTGTTCAAGAACAAAATCAAAACTTTTGGGTGTTCTTGGAATAGCAAAAAAGTCTAACAGATTCTAATTCTTCTAAAAATATTTGATAGGCTCTTAAGACTTAGTCATTTCAATGGAGTTCTAGTTGATTAGGTTGTTCCACTTCATGTGGAATTCACTGACGAAGGGTTTCTTTGAAAAGTCATCAGATTTTCAATGTGTTCCTAGAACACTTGAAAACACAAACAACTATGAACATTTCCATGTGGCTCTCAAAACTCCAATAGAATCTTTGTAAGGGAAAATTGAAACTTTTGATAGTTCCTAGAACATCAAAGTTCTCTGATGAGTTCCGAGTGATGGTGAAAACTTGGACGTTGTGTTCAAAAGCTAAAAGGTGCTTTTTCTTTGAAATCAAGTAGTTCCACCCAATGTGGAAATATCTTACTAGTGAGCACAAGTTCTTTGGATAAGAAAATAATAGAAATAAGATGTTCCTAGAACATTGGAACAACCCAATTTTGTTCCAAGTGACTCTCAAAAGGCCGATGGAGTTTAAATAGGATTTTTATTTTAAAATGACTTTTTCAACTTGTTAATTCCTCAAGAACAGAGAATCGCTAGTAGTGTCTCATTTCTGACTTGTGTTCTAAAATATTTTGATGCCTTCTCTCTAGCCTTGACACGTGTTTGAATGTTGTTAAAGGACTTGTGGCATTTCAATTTCTCAATGGTCTTCATATGGATGGTTTAATTACTTTTATGCTAAAGATATAAATACATATGTTACACCTTGTAAATGTTGGGAATTAAGGTGTCTCAACCTTTGCAAATTTCTAGCATTGTTTATTTATTTGTATATTTATCTATTGCCTAATGTTGTAATTACTTGCACATTCAGTTTGGTCACATAGTTGAGGTGGCACGGTGACATGTCATCTTACTTGGAATGTGACTTGAATGGTCAAGTCAAACCTACATGGATTTGGGTGTCCCATTTGAGGTGGCACTAATATACCATGTGTCAGCATCTTGTGGTGTGTGAAAGACAATATTCCATATGGCAGAATCCATGATGCATAAGAGCCAAGTTTGGAGATTCCTATGACAAATGATGACAAGTGTCAATGAGGATCTTTGCATGAGGGAAAGGCATCTTTGGGTGCCCAAGTTGGGCTATGACATGTTGTAAGCATTGTATGATGGATTCTCTTCAAAATTTAAGGTTGTTATGTTGGAAAAATCTATGACAACTGTAAGATGTGTAAGAGCATCTGTCATAGTCTATTTTTAGCATGGAGCGCTCCTATGTTGGAAAAGTCAAATCTGCAATGTATGACAAATGTAAGGGATGTATTTGTAGCAAGGACAAGTGTCCTTTGATGTAGGATAATGGCCATGTGGCCAAGGTGGATGCCTATCCCAAGATGCTTCCAATATTTGCCTTGTAATCTCTATATATTGGATAATTGGGAGTGGTAGTTGCATAGTGTTTTTACAGGTACTTTTATGCTACTAGAATAACTCCAGAATCAACATTTGAAGGCTCTTGGAAGAACTTGCATTGCAAGTGTATTGTAAACTGTAATTGTTTCAGATAATACATTGTGCAGGTTTTAGAGTGTGGGTTTTTTCACCTGAAAAGGTTTTCCCCACGATACATCTTGTGTCTACTTCTCTCTATCTACATTCTTGTAATGTGTTTACTGTTGTAATATCTCTGATATAAGTTTCATGTTTCTTCAATTGTAAATGTTAAAATGAATTTGCATACCTCTCCCCTCATTAGATTAGTTTAGGAAGTGATTTCCACACAACTAGCTTCCTTTCAGTTGGTATCAGAGCTTGGCCAGTTTTGGTTCTAGCTACTGGGTAGGGTTTTTTGTACTGATCTTAGATTGAGTGGGATTCTGTACAGAGTATTATGTAATCTTATTGCAGGAAGGAGATGACAGGCACATCCAGAAGGATAGAGGTTGAAAAGTTTAATGGCAGCAATTTCAAGTTGTGGGAACTCAAAATGGAAGACATGCTTGTTGAGAGAGACCTATGGGAAGCAATTTCTGGTGCAAAACTAGCGGCAATGTCCCAAGATGATTGGGATCTCAAAGATCGTAAAGCCAAGGGTCTTGTGAGACTCTGTCTAGCTGATTCTATCTTGTCAAATGTTCATGAAGAGAAAACTGCGAAGGATCTGTGGAAGAAACTTGGTGATGTTTATCAGGCTAAATCCCTGGTAAACAAGTTGTTCCTATAGAAGAAGCTATATTCTCTGAGGATGGAAGATGGAGGATCTATTGCTAATCACATGAATGCCTTTAATATGGAGGAGGATTGGTATATGACCATGCTTTGTTCTTTATCAGATTCGTAGGATCATCTTGTTATGGCCATTGGGAGTACCACATCCACTTTCAAAATGGATGATGTGGTGTCCTCATTGTTATCTAAAGAGATGTGGAGAAATTCATCTGAGTCAGCCAAAGAAGCTCTTGCGGTTCATGGAAGACCCAAGGAGAAAGGGAAAAAGAAAGACAAGAAAGTTCAGAAGGGTAGATCCAAATCCCGTCAGAGATCCAAATCTCCTAGAAAGTCAAAGGTACTATGTTGGAACTATGGGAAAACTGGGCATTTCCTAAAGGAATGCAAAGAGGAGAAAAAGAAGAAAAAGAAGAATGTCCCATATTCAAATTCTGACAAGTCACAAGATGATATTGATGCCTTCATTGCAGCCTTGGCCACCCATGCATCTGATGATGTGTGGCTGACTGATTCTGGTTCCTCTTTCCACATGACCTCACATCAAGACTAGTTTACAAAGTATGAAGAGTTCGATGGTGGAAGAGTGTACCTGGGTGACAATTCTCATCTAAAGATAGCTGGCTGTGGAAGAGTCACAATCTAATTCTTTGATGGATGAGTGAAGGAGATCTTTGGGGTTATGCACATCTCAGGCTTGGCACAGAACCTGCTTTTTGTAAGTAAATTGAATGATGCAGGTGTACAAGTTATCTTCTCGAAAGAAGGATGCAAGATGACTAGAGGAGCTATGGTACTTGCAAAGGGTACTTGGGGAGGTACTCTATTGCATCTGGAAGCACGCATTTCACAATGCAATAGTTCTTTTGACTTGAAGAAAAGAGCTGCAGTCACTTCATCCCCACCATTGGAACTAGTAACTAAAAGATCTGTTGTATCAAATTCTGTTGGTAGTGCATTTTTGGTACCTAAGGGTGCTTATGCTTTGGAAGTTTAGCTTCATGCTAAGAAGACAATGTTATGGTGTAAGAGGCTTGGCCACATTGGTGAGAAGGGTCTTAGAACCCTGAAAAATAAAAACCTCATTGAGGAGTTAGATGATTGTAATCTCAATTTCAACTTTTGTGAACATTGTATATATGGAAAGCAAAACCATGTTCAATTTTACTCGAGTTCTCATAAGTCTTCTGATGTATTGGATCTTATTCATTCTAATGTGTTTGGTCTAGTTAATGTTCCTTTGATCTCTAAATCTGTATATTTTGTATCTTTCATAGATGATTACAGTAGAAGGACGTGGATTTATTTTCTCAGAAGAAAATCTGAAGTCTTTAGTCAATTTAGAGTTTAAAGCTTTTGTTGAGAATTAGACTAGTAAAAAGAATAAGTGTTTGAGAATTGACAATGGTGGTGAGTTCTATTCTACAAAATTTGATAAGTTCTGTAAAGAACATGGGATTGAAAGACATAAGACAACTCCATACGCCCCATAGCAAAATGGAGTTATAGAGAGGATGAACAGGACATTGATGGAGAAGGCTAGGAGTATGCTTAGTGGAGCTGGCCTCGAACAAAAGTTTTGGGCTGAAGTTGTTGCCACTACTTGCTACCTCATAAACAAGTCTCCTACATCAACTCTTGTTGGTAAGACACCCATGGAGGTGTGGTCTGGTAAGAAGCCTTCAATAAGATATCTTCATGTTTTTGGTTGTGAGGAATATGCTCATGTGCCTAGGGAGAAGAGGTAAAAATTAGAGAACAAGGCTATTAAGTGTATGTTCATTGGCTATGGTGTCAGTGTGAAAGGATACAAGCTTTGGGATCCTATGGCTAAAAAAGTGTTGTATAGCAGAAGTGTTATTTTCAGAGAGCTAACACCTTCTTCCACTATTCTATAGCCAGAAGAGAAAAGAAAGAAAGAGGATGTGCTTCAGTTTCCTTCTACCCCTGAGAAGACTGAATCAAAAGACCCTTTTGGACCTGATGATGAGGAGAGCTCTTGCAGCTCTGAAAGTTCAAAAGAAGAAGTAGAACCTCTACCTCAGCCTTTGAGGAGGTCCACATGAATCAGGAATCAAACTAAGAGGTTTGGTTATACATTGCTTGATTCTAGTTGTGCTTTTACTTTGCTTACTAATGCTGATGAGCCTAGAACTGTGACAAAGGCTATGGTCATGAAAGATGCAGGTTCCTGGAAGGAGGCCATGGAAGATGAGATGGCTTCTTTGGAAAAGAATAAAACTTTAGACTTGGTGCCTTTGCCTGATGGTCAGAAACCTATTGGATGTAAATGGGTTTTCAAGAAGAAATTTGGTGCAAATGGCACTATTGAGAAGTATAAAGCTAGATTGGTTGCGAAGGGGTACTCACAAGACGAGTGAATTGATTCTGGTGAAATTTTCTCTCCTATTGCAAAGCTGACACCTATTCGGTTCTTGTTATCTCTTGCAGCTGCTTACAATTTAGAAGTGGAACAAATAGATGTGAAGATAGCTTTCCTTCATGGTGACTTGGAGGAAGAGATTTATATGTCACATCCAGAGCATTACATAGAAAGAGGTAAAAAAATTTGGTTTGCAAGTTAAAGAAGACTTTGTATGGATTGAAATAATCTCCTAGGGTGTGGTACTTGAAGTTTCATGCCTTTGTGTTGTCAATTAGATATCTAAGATTGAAATCAAATCATTGTATGTATTATAAGTTTGACAATGATCGTATTCTCATTATTGCACTATATGTTGATGATATGTTGCTGATTGGGAATGGTAAGAATATGATTTCTGATTTGAAGTCTCAGTTGTCAGCACAACTTGAGATGAAAAACTTAGGGGTAGCCAGGTACATTTTGGGAATTAAAATCATAAGAGATAGAGCAAATAGAAAACTTTGGTTAAGCCAAAGTAACTATGTGAAGACTATGTTGAATAGATTCAACATGGCAGATTGTAGACCATTGTATGTTCCTATTTCATTAGGGACAAAGTTATCTGTGAATGATTGTCCAAAGTCTCCTTCTAAGATGGAGGATATGAATAGAGTACCTTATGCTAGTTTTGTTGGTAGCTTGATGTATGCTATGGTCTGTACAAGACTAGACATTACCCAACCAATGGGAGTCCTTAGTCGGTTTATGGCTAATCCTGGACGGGTACACTGGGATGCAGTAAAGTGAGTGTTCAGATATTTGTGGGATACTTCTAAATATTCCCTATGTTATCATGGTCATCCTACAGGACCTCTACATTCTGTATGTATTCATGGATTTGTGGATTCTGATTGGGCAGGTGACATTGACAACAGGAGATCCCCCAGTACTTATGTGTTTACTATGTTCGGTGGTGAAATTAGTTGGATGAGTAAGTGACAACCTATGGTTGTTGTTGCAATTATGGGCCTAATCGGTGTTGTTATTGATGTCAACATACTCATGTTGCATTGATGATAAGGATTGGATGAGCTGAATGCTGAGGATATTGAGAAAATTAGTCCTATTAGGAACAGAGAAGAATAGTGAAGTCAGTGAGGTAAAGATCCCAGCTAAGATGAAGATCAAAGGATACGCATCAAAGGGTTTGTAGATGTGTGTCTAAAGATGATCCAATAAATATTTCAAAGGTCTGCATGAAGATCTGAAGAAGTTATGGCCACTTAAGTAAAACTAGTTTTGGCAGAAGTTTAGAGGTGATAGAGTGATACAGATAGGTCTGGTGAGATCTGGAAATACAATATCTTGTTCTGTGGATTTGGTGGAGTGTTTAGGAAGTCAATGTGAATTGACAACTCAATTGGTTTGTAGTCTGGAGGCCTGCAAGCATCTATTCCAATATAATAGTGATGATAGACTGTGTTCTTGAGGTTCCGAATGCAGGAGAGAATGATTTCAATAAGCAGAAGTAGTGTAGATATTCTTGATTATTTAGGCAAGCTTGAGGAGGTCTTTGAATCATGTCCAGTTCATGTTGGTGGTCCACATTGAAGATTGATCTCATAATTGAAGAATTACTTTTGGATGATGGTGTTCTTCTTAAGTATGGCTGACCGGATGAGTTACACATTCTGCAGATGATCTTGAAGATGTTCTATGAAGAATGGCATGTTCCTAAAGGAATTTTGAAGTCTTAGATCTATGTGGCCAATAGTGTGTTGATCCGCGTGAAGTCTTTTTGTAATTAGTCATGTTGTATTTATGTATTTGCTCTATAATTTATGTCGACTTGGATGATTACCAATAAGTAGATTTTTTGTATAAATAAGGAATTGTAAAGTCATTTCAAAAGTATCTTGTGATGATGAGAATGTGGTAGAGAGGAGGAGAGAGAAAGGTAGAGCAGAAGTATTGGGCTTAAATGGAACTGACTCAAGCATGGTGAAGATGCTATTCTTCAATTCAAGTATGTAATAATTATTATTCTGTAGACAGTGTGTCTCTTGTAGGCAGTGGGCCTCTTGTGAGTAGTGTGCTCAGGCAGTGAGCCCTAATTGCCATGTGCCATTTTGTTCATACTATTCTTTTAATAGAGAATACAATCTTAGGTTAGCCACCCCGTGGGTTTTCCCTTAACCGGGTTTTCCACATTAAAAATCTTGGTGTCATGTGTGTTAATGTGTTTCTGCTTTTGAATTGTTGATTATGTTTCCATGATTAATTTATTATTATGCTGATGAATTAAGAAAAGGTTTAAGTGATTAATTGCAAGAAATTTTTGGACAACTAATTCACCCCCCCTCTCAGTTGTCTTTCCTAAATCTAACAATTGGTATCAGAGCTAAGTTCCTTTAAAAGAGCTTAACTACTTAAGGAGATCTAGGATGTCATCCTACAAGAAGGATAGTCTGAGGTTTGATGGAACCAATTTCACTCTTTGGAAAAGTCACATGGAATGCCACTTGCAATGTATGGGAATGCAGTATTGAATCATGGCTTCAAAGAAGTATGATCCTCCACAAAATGGTCCATGTACTGTAGATGAAATCAGAGATATTGAAAACAATCTGCGGCCAAAGAAGCTCTTCTAAGTGCCTTATTTGATTCAAAGCTGACAAATGTTATTGACCTAAACACTGCTCATGAGATTTGGGAAAAACTGGAACTTCTACATGAAGGAGATAAGTATGTTAAATGTGCCAAGCTACAGAGTCTGAAAGGAAAATTTGAAAACCTAAAGATGAGAGAAGATGAAAATATCACTAGATTTATGCCAAGAGTAAATGAGCTTGTTTGCGGCATTAGATGTGCTGGTGGAATCTTGGATAAAGATGAAATTATTGGCAAAGTTCTCAGATCCCTTCTTGATTCTTACAAATATAAGGTTGTTACTATTAAAGAATTCAAATCCTTTTTAGGTATCACAAGAGATCAATTGGTCAGTAAACTGGCTGCATTTGAATTGACCGAGTTTGGAGATGTCCCCCCAAGACTGAATCTGCATTCAAAGCTAGTGCCTCTATAAAAGGAAAACAAAAGTTTGATTAGGGAGTGAACTCTTAAAAGAAACTATCATGGTATAAAAAAGCAAGAAAAGACCTAGAAAAAGATGAAGCAGAAGCTGCTCAACTTGAAGCCCTTATTGCAAAAAGACTGCCAAAAGGATCTGATAAGTATGAGGGGAAATTGCCTTTTAAGTGTTTTAACTGCAATAAGATTGGTCATTTTGCCTCAAGGTGTCTAGAAAGATTTTCAAGGCCAAATCCAAATAGATCAAGGTTCCAAAAGAAATGTTACTATGTTCATGAAGATGATGATGATTAAGGAGTAACAGATGATGAATCAGAGACAAGAAACAAATCTGGAACTGACTGAGTGTTTATTGCCATCAAGGAAGAAAATCTAATCCCCTCTAAATCTATCAATCATAAAATTGTAAAAAGAGCTCTGGCTGCCCAAGTTGAAGAAAAGGATGATTGGGTCATTGACAGCAGATGCTCCCACCATATGACAGGTGACAAAAATAAGTTCATAGATTTGGAAAGGTATGAAGGAGGAGTGGTAAAATTTGGTGATAATTCTGCTAGCAGAATCAGAGGTAGAGGAACTATTTCTTTTGATGGAAAGAACAAAACCAGAATTGTACTGTATGGTGAAGGCCTAAAGCATAATCTTCTCAGTGTTGGACAGTTGGTGGACAAAGGCTATGATCTCTGATTCAAAAATGGAAAATGCAAGATCTTTGAAAGTTTTAGAACAAAGATTGCATCCGGTACTCAAACTAAAGGTAATATATTCCACTTGGTTGGTACTGGTAAAAGTTGCTTATTTATTCAAATTGATCAGAGTTGGTTGTGGCATAGGAGAATGTGTCATGTGAATTTTGATAATATAATCAAGATAAGCAACACTCAAGGTGTAAGAGATCTTCCAAGACTGGTGAAACCTACTAATAGTTTGTGCAAAGAATGTCACTTGGGCAAGCAGAGCAGAGTCACATTCAAAAGTAAGGAACAGTCTTCTACTAGATTATTAGACTTAGTTCATACTGATCTATGTGGTCTAGCAAGAATCAGGAGTGTGCAAGGTGATAGATACTTCATGCTATTAATTGATGACTACTTCCGGATGATGTGGGTGACTTTTCTGAAAGAGAAATTAGAGGCTTTTGAGAAATTCAAAATATTCAAGGCTATGGTAGAAAATGAAACTGGATTGAACATAAAATTTATGAGGTCTGATAGAGGTGGAGAATTCACATCTGGTGAGTTCATAGAATTCTGTGAGAAACATGGGATAAAAAGATAGTTGTCTGCTCCAAGGACACCACAGCAGATTGAAGTAGTGGAGAGAAAGAACCGGACCATCCAGGAAGCATCTAGAACCATGATGATGAAAGCAAATATTCCTTCAGTCTATTGGATAGAAGCTATAAGCACTGTAGTCTATACTCTTAATCGAGTTCAAATTAGAAGCAATACTGGTAAGACTCCCTATGAACTCTGGTTTGGCATCACTCCCACTGTAAAGTATTTGGTAGCAAATGTTACATTAAAAGAGATGAAGATTTAGGCAAATTTGATGCTAGAAGTGATGAAGGAATATTTTTGGGTTATTCTACTCAAAGCAAAGCACACTAGTGTTATAACAAGAGATTGAGAAAGATTATAGAAAGTACAAATGTGAAGGTTGATGAAGGTATTAAAAAACCCTTAAGGTTTTATGAATATGATAAAGATGATTAGAATGATGTTTTGATCCAAGGAGTCCAAGCCCCTTCTGAGATTCAAATTCAGACTGATCCGGTGAACCAAGAAGAAGAGATGAGTTTGAATGAACCTATTCAAGAAATAGAAGTGCAAGAAAATCCTAAAATTCCCAAGTATGTAAGACTAAATTGTTGGTGTGAACACATAATTCACACATGTTAAGTTGACTTAGTGAGTCTTCTAGATGTCTAGGTGTTTCTAGTTGTGTGTTGAGTTGTTGATAGTTGGAGTGAGTTGTCTTATCCTCCACATGTGCAATTAGTTATCATCCTCTAATTGGCACATGTTGTTGGAATATCTCCACCTTTCACTCCACCCTTCTAGCTCTCGCCTTGTCTTTATAAGCAAGGCTCTCTCATTGTATTTCATACATCATATGATAGTCTAATATAGTTGCTCCATTGTTTTAGCATCTTCTCTTGTCATCTTTGTGTGGAAGGTTGTCTTGATTGCAGGTGATCCTGGCTTGCTGAGTCTCATTGACTCTTACATGGTATCAGAGCCTAATCTGCAATTCCCTTCCCTCATTGGAGAGGTTCTGCTTGGAGTTACATCATAGGAGTGTCCTAGAGTAAAACTAACATCACGGTTGCGATCAAGAGGCCCAAATCTGTATAGATCAGCTGTCCATTTGTCAAATTTCATTATCAAAAATTTTGGCAATTTTTTTTTGCCCTTGGTTAGTATTGCAGAAAAATCCGTACGATTGTACGGCTCCGTATGCTTCTGCGTAGTCACTGCATCATTCTACATCGTTTATGTCCATCAGGTAAAATTTCTTTTTGGTGGTTAAAAGTTTTTTGTTCTGTAGATTTTCTTATTTTTCTGCCGAATCTATTTCTGTAGGGTTTGTCCCTGCATTCCAAGTAACTAGCCGTACCCGCAGGCGGGCCTACCTGATCCCTATGGAATCTTTGCCTTAACATCAAAATATCTACAGATCTTAAATCTTCCTCAGCAGTTTCCATGTTTTTTTGGCTTCAGCCATATTTGGCGGTCATCACTCAATCATCGGCAATCTCTCAGTGTTTATCTCTGAGCATTGGTCATTAGATTCTCTGGAAGTCTCTGTAGATTTTGTTAATGATTTCCAGATCTCAAAATTACCACTGGTAAATTCTATGCTTGTCGTTTGTCTCATGCCAGAAATTTTGCAAGCTTCGGCGGTCTTTAGATCTTGTTTCCCCGGTAGTCAGTCAAGATCCCGTGGCAGTCTTTAAATGGTGATTGGTTTTTGATCTGCTAGTGGTAACACGACCACGTCGACATCATTGTACAGTGTTTATTCGTAGATCTTGCACAGTGACCTTTCAGGCAATGGTCACAGTTTTTAATTGGTGGTCATCAAATAGTCATCTTAGATCGATGGCTTTCAATAGTCCGTCTGCAGTTTTTTTGTAATCTCCTACAGTGTGTATAGGTGATGGTTTTACTCATCGGGCGGACAACTCTTCTTTGACAGATCTCACATAAAAGTCAACCTTTGTGAATAGTCTTCCATCGGTATTTAAGCTTGATTGATGGCGGCTAATAGACATGGGCATCGGTCTTTAAACTAGCGGTCACCAAACAGTTATTATTCCATCGAATAACAATCTCACACCGGACCCATCGACCACAGGCGGCCTCTAATATATCCTCTGATGTTTGTTTTGTGATTCAGTGATCAATAAAATTCAACGCAGACCATTCTTGTTGGCAATTTTCAAAAGTCAGCAATATCTTGTCGGTTGTTTGTCAACACCGGCGGTCAATAATAACAGGTAGATTTTTCAACCCCGACTTGGCAGCTTAAGTCCTCAAACCACGACGATGTTATAACTGTGGATCTTTGGCAAAGTAGTCAATGCCTAGTTATACCAAATCTTTGTAGCGGTCATCGATCAGCATTGGCAGTGGTTTGTTTGACAGGTTCAGTGGTCATTAGATCTACCTGTGGTTTTATCCAGTGGTCACTGTCTAACGGTGATCCTCAAATCTTTGCAGCAATTTTGACATTGGCGGTTCTTTAAACTGTGGTCTGCATTGATTGTCCCAAATCACAGACTTCACAAATCGACCAACATTGTTTGTCCCGTCGACAGTTTTACAGCCTACCTCAATTGTTTTCTCACCAAACTGGTAGATTTGTATTTCTGGTGGTTTTGCGGGCAAATTGGTGGTTTCCCAGCATCTACAGAATATTCTGCCCAGATAGAGAATATTCTATTAGGGGGGCCTATTTTGCCCCTAAAAGTCCTAAACTAGGGCTTTTTTTTTCATTTTTGCACAACTTTTGCCCACAGTGTCAAAATCAGGCAAATTATATATCACCGAAAAGCTGACAGAGAGCTCTTCGCAGTTGTATCAGTCATTTTCACTGATTTTACTATTTGACAGCATTTATTATAGGTTGAAGACAAATCTTCCATTTTGGCTCCTGAGCTCATAACTTTTTGCCACGAACTCCAATTTTCGTGATTCAAGTGGCATTGGAAAGGTATTGACGAGCTCTACACAACCATCCATGCACTTTTCTTAGATTTTGCTTCAGGTTCATTTTATTTCATTTGTTAGTTTTTTGGCATCTGAGTGATAACTTGAGCATTTTGAAACTTGAGGAGGTGAAATTTGTTTTGAGAGGATTTGTTTGCTGTAATACATCATTGTGAGTGATTGTAATCTCACTGGGATCTTTTTTTTTAAGAGATTGTGTTATTTTTTCCCATCTTGGTCCTTTAAGGACAATTGTAAATCGCACTAAGTATAAAGTGCCACAAACAAATTGGGGGGGCTCTCTTACATAGTAAAGGGGTGTTGTTCTCTTGTTGTCTTTCTTTTTCATCATGGATGTGCCTAAATTTCCACCTTTAACTCCATATAATTATCTTGAATGGAAGAAAAACATGGAGTTTGTGTTGTATAAACAAAAGTTACATAGAATAACTTTAGGCACAGATCCTGAACCCATAGCTGCTACTAAGAGAAGAAAATGGTTAGATAGAAGAGATGAGGCTTTTGGCACAATTTATCTTGCTATTTCTCCAGATTTGAGATTTCATGTTGAGTCTTGTACTACACCAAATGAGATATGGACAACACTAGACAATCTATTTGGAAAGCAAGATAAAATAAGAAGGTTCAAATTGGAAAATGAACTAATTGCACTTAATCCTCAAGATTTTGAACAAATCAAAGACTTATTCACCAAGTTTAAGTCTCTCAGATTGCAACTCAAACAAAGTGGTCTTGAGAAAGAAGATGAACAATTGATTCTATCTATTCTTGCAAAATTGGGTCCTGCATATTCAATTTATGTTTCTACCTTTTATGCTACAATGGATGCCTTTGGTACTAAGTTTACCATGCCTTCACTTGAGCAGTTTGTTGCACAACTCACAAGAGAACAAGCCAAGCTACTACACATGGGCACATTGAAGTCACCTAGAAAACAGGCTCTAGTTGCAACACAAAGCACAAAAGATCCCAAGGCTTCACATAATAAGGAAAAGAAACAGAAGGATTCAAAGTCTAATAAGCAAGAGAAAGAATCAAAGAAAACCCCCAACTCTTCTTCCAAAGAGGAGTCAAATAAGAAGAAGAAGCCAAAGTGTTCTTATTGCAAGAAATTGGGTCATGATGAGACTAAATGTTATGAGAAAAAGTTTGAAGAGATGTCAAAATTTCTTCAAAAACATAACATTGAGTATTCTCCATCAACAAGAGTTTTACCCAAGTCTTCTTCACCACAATCATCATCTACATCTACAGGAACAACAAGATTTGCTAATTGGTCAGACAAAGGAAAAGGACAGGCACTCTTTGCATCAACAAGTCTACAGTCAGAGAGATGGCTTCTTGATTCTGGAGCTTCTCATCATATGGCATCTTCACAGGGGATGTTCTCTTCATTTCAATCATGTACTTCGCCACCTATTTTGATGGGTAACAATACATACATGCATGCAAGTGGTAAGGGAACAATTGATGTTGGTGACTCATGTACATTCAACAATGTGTTGTGTGTACCTTCCTTGACAACCAATCTCCTTTCCATCTATCAGATTACTCATTGTGGTGCAGGGAAGACAGTTGAGTTCACTCCCGATTCTGTGATCATTCGGGACTTGGAGAGCAGAGACATCATTGCAGTTGGGATGGCTGATCATGCATCTCGCTTGTACACCTTCTCCCATTTTGTTTTTGATGATGATGTAGATCCATTGTTTGCTATTCACACTCATGCATCAAGTGTGAATCATGCTTCTAAGGAGAAGTTTGGTCACTTGAACCTTGGTGTTCTTGCATCTACTTCGGTTCCTGAGACTAGTTTTGAGCTTCCTCCTCCGACTTCTTCAGAGATTGGCATTGCCATAGTTTCATCCACTTCAATTGAGAAAGATATTGTTTGTCTTCCAGATACAGGTTTGTGGGATAAGTACTTGACAGGTATTGCAAACTTGTTTCGTGAGTCCTATCTTGATGACTTGGAGGACATACTTGATGACATTCATCTCCTCTTTGAAGGAGTTGATTCTTCTACTTCGGATGAGCAGACACCTTCTCCTCTTCACTTGCCATAGTTTGGCACTGAGTTGGAGAATCTTGAGTATCATTCAGAGGATTCTTTGTCTTTGGAGATTGATGATCTTGAGTTTTCATCTTGTCTTGGATTGTTGCATGCAACACCTGATCATGTGGCATCTTTTCGATGTGACATGTGGACACTTGAGCAGTTTTCAGAGACAGCATACATCATGAGGCTTTTTCCCTCATACCTTGAGATGGAGTTTCTTCGACATCAGCCTTTGGACTTGTTTCTTCCTAAGGGGAAGAATGTTGTTTGTAGGCTTTGGATTCTCTTCAGCATTCTTCTTCGAGCATTTACCATTGGCACAGGAGCTACTTCATTGTGGGGGGGACTTATAGTTTCACATTTGCTCTCCTATGGGGGGTACTTGATTGTATATATGCATTGGATGTAGTCCTTGGGGGGTCTTGAGTCCTTCCATCACATCTTTCATTTCTTTTCTACATTCTCACTTTTGGAGAGGAGTTTTGTCCCATGAGGTTTTCTCCTTTTCTCCCCTTGAGATTTGTACAGGGGTACCTAACATGGCCTAGTAGCCGGGACCCATCCATCATTGCCTTTTTGTTTTAGTTAACTACTCCCTAAGTTGCACTTAAGGGGGGGTGTTGGTGTGAACACATAATTCACACATGTTAAGTTGACTTAGTGAGTCTTCTAGATGTCTAGGTGTTTCTAGTTGTGTGTTGAGTTGTTGATAGTTGGAGTGAGTTGTCTTATCCTCCACATGTGCAATTAGTTATCATCTTCTAATTGGCACATGTTGTTGGAATATCTCCACCTTTCACTCCACCCTTCTAGATCTCACCTTGCCTTTATAAGCAAGGCTCTCTCATTGTATTTCATACATCATATGACAGTCTAATATAGTTGTTCCATTGTTTTAGCATCTTCTCTTGTCATCTTTGTTTGGAAGGTTGTCTTGATTGCAGGTGATCCTAGCTTGCTGAGTCTCATTGACTCTTACATGAATCACTCTGAAGATCAGATCATAGGTGATAAAAGCAAAGGTGTTCAAACAAGAAGAAAGATTGCTTAAGACTCAGAAGAGTATTGCCTGATTTCAAAGATTGAACCAAAGATAGTGAATGAAGCCTGCAATGTTGAAAGTTGGAATAAAGCAATGGAGGAAGAACTGATGCAAATTGAGAAAAATCACACTTGGGATCTTGTTCCCAAATCTAGAAACAAGAATGTGATTGGAACCAAATGGGTCTTCCGGAACAAACTGAATGAAGTTAGTCAAGTAGTCAGAAACAAAGCCAGATTGATCTACAAGGGTTACTCTCAAGTAGAAGGAGTTGATTTTGAAGAAACTTTTGCTCCAGTGGCAAGAATTGAAGGCAGCAAAGGTATTGAAGAAGACAGGTTATTTCTTACCTTTTCTACCTTCAATGACTTCAAAGTATATTAGATGGATGTCAAGTCTGCATTCCTGAATGGTGACCTGGAAGAAGAAGTATACATTCAGTAACTGGATGGATTTCAATTGTATGATCATGGTGATGGTCTGCAAGTTGAAGAAAGCACTGTATAGACTCAAGAAAGCCCCAAGAGCCTGGTATGAAAGATTGGATAAGCATCTTTTGAAGATTGGTTTCAACAAAGGTACTGCTAACAGTAATTTGTACTTCAAAATTGATCATGAAAATATCTTGATTGTTGAAATGTTTGTTGATGATATCATTTTTGGAGGAAGAGATAGTATGTGCAAAACTTTTGCAAATCAAATGAAAAGTGAATTTGAGATGTCCATGTTTGGGGAAATGAATTTCTTATTGGGTCTGCAAATCACTCAAACAAAGAAAGGAATCTTCATTTCTCAGACCAAATATGTGAAAGAATTGTTGAAGAAATTTGGGATTGAAAACTCAAAACCAATGAGTACTCCAATGGCAACTAGATGTAAATTGAGAAAAGATGATGACTCTCTGAAGACTGATCAAAAAAAGTATAGGTCAATGATTGGAGGACTTTTGTATCTCACTCAAACTAGACCTAAAATTATGAATGTTGTTGCTCTTGTTGCTAGATTCCAAGTTGATCCTAGAGAATCTCATGTCATGGCAATCAAGAGGATCTTTAGATATCTAAAAGGGACAGTTGAGCATGGTTTGTGGTATCCTAGAGATCATGATTTCTCTCTTCATGCATATACAGATGCAGATTGGGAAGGAGATGTGGATGACCGAAAGAGTACCAATGGTGGAGCATTCTTTTTGGGGAAGAGATTGGTTTCTTGGCTAAGCAAGAAATAAGAGGCAATATCTCTATCCACTGCAGAAGCAGAATATATTGCAGTAGCAGGTAGTTGCACTCAAGTATTGTGGATGAAGGAAATGCTAAGAGACATCATAGTAGAGTATGAGGAACCTATCACAATCTTCTGTGATAATTCAAGTACACTAAATAAATCAAAGAATCCAGTGTTGCATTCAAAGACCAAACATATATCCATCAAGTTTCACTTTTTGAGAGAGCAAGTGAACAAGAATGAAGTCAGATTGGAGTTTGTGCCTTCCAAGGATTAAATTACAGATATTTTTACTAAACCTCTACCTAAGGACTCTTTTGAGTATCTTAGGGAGAAGTTAGGGGTTATTACCCCTCCGGTTCTGAATTAAGGTGCACTGATGTGCATCAGTCTGGTGGATCTCACAGTCATATCTTGTGGTCTGGATTGATGATGGGAAGCTGCTACTCAGGAGGAGCAGCTGGTATGATTCTGAAGTGATGCAAGTATGTGCCCTTTGCCATTGATGTCAAAGCGGGAGAGAAGACATGTGAAAAACAAGTGGTTACTAATCAAAGGGGGAGCAGTAAAGGAAGAGAAAACATGTGAATGGTTGTTATTGATAATGGGAGTTGTGTAAGTGAGGAGAAGTTCTTGTATTGATGGTTAAAATAGTTTTTCACATCATATGTTGCCATAAATGAAAAATGGGGAGATTGTTGCAAGTATGGGCCTAACCGGTGTTGTCATTGATGTCAACATACTCCTGTTGCATTGATGATAAGGAATGGATGAGCTGAATGCTAAGGATATTGAGAAAATTAGTCCTATCAAGAACAGAGAAGAACAGTGAAGTCAGTGAGGTAAAGATCCTAGCTAAGATTAAGATCGAAGGATACGCATCAAAGGGTTTGTATATATGTGTCTTGAGATGATCCAGTAAAGATTTCAGAGGTCCGCATGAAGATCTGAAGAAGTTATGGCCACTTAAGTAAAACTGGTTCTGGCAGATGTTTAGAGGTGACAGAGTGATACAGATGGGTCCAGTGAGATCCAAAAATGCAATATCTTGTTCTGCGGATTTGGTGGAGTTTTTAGGAAGTCAATGTGAATTGACAACTCAATTGGTTCATGGTCTGGAGGTCTGCAAGCATCTATTCCAATATAACAGTGATGACAGACTGTGTTCTTGAGGTTCCGGATGAAGGAGAGAATGATTTTAGTAAGTAGAAGTAGTGTGGATGTTTTTGATGTTTCAAGCAATCTTGCAGAGGTCTTTGAATCATGTCCAGTTTGTGTTGGTGGTCTGCATTAAAGATTGAGCTCATAATTGAAGAATTACTTTTGGATGATGGTGTTCTTCCTAAGTCTGGACGATCAGATGAGTTGCACATCTTGCAGATGATGTTGAAGATGTTTTGTGAAGAATGGTGTGTTCCTAAAGGAATATTGAAGTCTCAGATCTATGAGGCTGACAGTGTGTTGATCTACGTGAAGTCTTTTTGTAATTAGTCATGTTGTATTTATGTATTTGCTCTATAATGTATGTCGAATTAGATGATTACCCCTAAGTAGATGTCTTGTATAAATAAGGAATTATAAAGTCATTTCAAAAGTATCTTGTGATGATGAGAATGTGGTAGAGAGGAGGAAAGCGAAAGCCAGAGCAGAAGTATTGGGCTTAAATGGAACTGACTCAAGCATGGTGAAGATGCTATTCTTTAGTTCAAGTATGTAATACTTATTATCTATAGACAGTGTGTCTCCTGTAGGCAATGGGCCTCTTGTGAGCAGTGTGCTCGGGCAGTGAGACCTAATTGGCTTGTGCCATTTTGTTCTTACTATTCTTTTAACAGAGCATACAATCTTAGGTTAGTCATCCCATGGTTTTTCCCTTAACCTAATTTTCCACATTAAAAATCTTGGTGTCATATGTGTTAATGTGTTTCTGCTCTTGAATTGTTGCATTATGTTTCCATGATTGATTTATTATTATGCTGATGAATTAAGAAAAGGATTTAAGTGATTAATTGCAAGAAAGTTTTGGACAACTGATTCACCCCCCTCTCAATTGTCTGTCCTAAATCTAACAGTTGCTTTGTCCATGATAGAAGCTGAGTATATGGCAGCAACTCATGCTTGTAAGGAAGCCATTTGGCTTAAGAGGTTGTGTTTAAATATTGGTGTTGATGCAAGACAGATTACTATCTGTTGTGATAGTTAGAGTGTGATTTTCTTGGCAAAGAATCTAACTTTCCATGCCAAAACAAAGCATATTGATGTATAGTTTCATTTAGTGCAATACATGGTAGAGGATGGGAAGGTAATATTGGAGAAAGTAGACACTTTGAATAATGTTGTAGATGCATTGACGAAACCAGTGAGCATAGAGAAGTTCAGATGGTGTTCAGAGTCTATGGGCCTCTTGGCCCCTAGCAGTTAAATCTGGTCATTTCTTTTGGCTCTCTCAAGGTGTTCGACAAGTGGGAGAATGTTGGGAATTAAGATGTCTCAACCTTTGCAAATTCCTAGCATTGTTTATTTATTTGTATATTTATTTATTGCCTAATGTTGTAACTATTTGCACATTCAGTTTGGTCACATAGTTGAGGTGGCATGGTGACATGTCATCTTACTTGGAATGTGACTTGAATGGTCAAGTCAAACCTACATGGATTTAAGCATCCCATTTGAGGTGGCACTAATATGCCATGTGTCAGTGTCTTGTGGTGTGTGGAAGACAATATTCCATATGACAGAATCTATGACGTGTAAGAGACAAGTTTGGAGATTCCTATGACAAATGATGACAAGTGTCGGTGAGGATCTTTGCATGAGGGAAAGGCATCTTTGGGCGCCCAAGTTGGACTATGACATGGTGTAAGAGGAATATGCTATATTTAGCATTGTATGATGGATTCTCTTACAACATTTAAGGTTGTTATGTTGGGAAAATATATGACAATTGTAAGATGTGTAAGAGCATCTATCATAGTCTATTTTTAGCATGGAGTGCTCCTATGTTGGGAAAGTCAAATCTTCAATGTATGAGAGATGTAAGGGATGTACTTTCAGCAAGGACAAGTGTCCTTTGATGTAGGATAATGGCCATGTGGCCAAGGTGGATGCCTATCCCAAGATGCTTCCAATATTTGCCTTGTAATCTCTATATATTGCATAGTTGGGAGTTGTAGTTGCATAGTGTTTTTACAAGTACTGTTATTGTTGGGAATTAAGGTGTATCAACCTTGATAATTCCATTTATTATTTTCATTGTATTTATTTATTCATTGCCTATGTTGTAAAATAAATTGTAAATTCATATTATCATCTTGTGGGATGTGGCATGGTGATGTGTCCTACATGGAAGATGACAACTTGTAATTTTGTCCTCACATGAGGAGATAGGCATCCCACTTTGTGGTAGAAATAATTTTCTATGTGTCATCATCTTGGATGTTGTGTAAGGGAATATTCACTAAAACGGTCATGACAGATTCCTATGACCAAGTTATGACATGTAAGAGTCGCAAATAGGAGATTCTATGACAGGTGAAGACATGTGTCGAAGAGCATCTTTGAAAAAGGCATCTTTGGGTGCCCTAAGGTGGACTATGACATGTTATAAGAAAATATGCTATTTGTAGCCTGTGTATGACAGATTCTCTTATAGTTGTAAGTTATGACAGCTATGACAGATTCTATGACAATCGTAAGAGTCATAAGAGCATCTGTCATAGACTATTTTGGAAATAGGTGACCTCCCTAGGATGGGGTGTGTGGAAAAGTGTCAGAAGCATCTTACAATGTTAACTAAGTGTCCATAGGTGTGGGTTTTGGGCCATGAGGCCAAGTTGGACGCCCATTCCAAGATAGAGGTAATTTTGCCTTATATTTTCTATATAAATAGGTGCTTTAAGGAGGAGTTGCATTGTGTGATTGATAGGTACTATTATGCTGCCAGAATACCTCCAAATATGAGTGTCGAAGACTCCTGAGAGCTTGCATTACAAGTGTATTGTAAACAACATTTAGATTTGTTAATACATTGTGCAAGTTTTCAAGTGTGGGATTTTTCTCCCGAAAGGGTTTTCCCCACGTTAAATCTTGTCTCTCTCTTGTTCTGTGTCATTCTATGTGTATGTTGTTTGTTGCAACATCTCTGTTATCAGGTTGATAACACTTTAATTGTAAGGATTTAAAATAATTTGCAATCTACTTCCCTCATTAGATTAGCGTAGGAAGTGTGTTCCGCATACCTTGCTTCCTTTCAGTTGGTATCAAAGCTTGATCACCTTTGGTCCTAGTTGTTGGGTAGAAGTTTTTTGAGCTAATCTTAGTTTGAGTGGGAGTCATGTGTAGAGTATTCTATAATCTTGTTGCAGGAAAAGAGATGGCAGGCACATCCGAAAGAATCGAGGTGGAGAAATTTGATGGCACTAATTTCAAGTTGTGGAAGCTCAAGATGGAAGACCTACTTGTTGATCGTGGCCTATAGGAATCTGTATCCAGTGTAAAACTAGCTGATATTGCATAAGCTAATTGGGATCTCAAAGATTGAAAGGCTAAGGGTCTCATAAGACTCAGTTTAGTTGATTCTATCCTATTAAATGTCCATGAGGAGAAGAGCACAAAAGACCTTTGGAAGAAGTTGTGTGATGTTTATCAGGCTAAATCCCTGGTGAACAAACTTTTTCTAAGAAAGAAGTTGTATTCTCTGAAGATGGAGGATGGAGGATTTGTTGCAGATCACCTGAATGCCTTTAACATGTTAATTTCTCAATTGACATCAGTCGATGTTAAGATGGAGGAGGCGGATCGGTGTATGACCTTGCTTTGTTCTTTGCCGGACTCATGGGATCATCTTGTGATGGCTATTGGAAGCACCACATCCACTTTCACAATGGATGAAGTGGTATCTTCTCTATTATCTGAAGAGATGCAGAGAAAGTCTTCTGAGGCAGCCAAAGAGGCTCTTGCGGTTCATGGAAGTCCTAAGGAGAAAGGGAAAAAGAAGGACAAGAAAGCTGAGAATGGAAGATCCAAATCTCATGGGAGATCTAAATCTACTAGAAAGTCCAAGGCTCTTTATTGGAACTGTGGCAAGACCAGGCATTTCCGAAAGGAGTGCAAAGAGGAGAAGAAAAAGAAGAAGAAAGCTCCTGATTCAGATTCTAACAAGTCACAAGATAATGGTGATGCCTTCATTGCAGCCCTGGCCACCCATACATCTGATAATGTGTGGTTGATTGATTTTGGTGCATCATTCCACATGACCTCATATCGAGACTAGTTTACAAAATATGAAGAGTTTGATGGTGGAAGAGTGTACCTGGGTGATGATTCTCATCTGAATATTGTTGGTCATGGAAGAGTCTCAATCTGATTCCCTGATGGACAAGTGAAGGGGATTACTGGGGTTATGCACATCCCAGGTCTAGCATAGAAGCTACTTTCTGTAAGTATGTTGAATGATGCAGGTGTGCAAGTTGTCTTTTCAAAGGATGCATGCAAAATGACTAGAGGATCTATGGTGCTTGCTAAGGGTACTCGGAGAGGTACTCTGTTTCAACTAGAGGCATGCACTTCATAGTGCAATAGTTCTTATGACTCAAAGAAAAGAGCTGCGGTCACTTCATCCCCACCATCTGAATGAGCAGTGAAGTAATCTATTGTAACTAGTTCTGATGGTAGTGCACATGCTTTGGAAGTTAAGCTTCCTGCTAAAAAAACTATGTTATGGCATTTGAGATATGGCCACATTGGTGAGAAGGGTTTGTGTACCCTGAAAAATAAAAACCTCATTGAGGGGTTAAATGATTGTATTCTTGAGTTTGACTTTTGTGAACATTGCATTTTTGGAAAGCAAAACCGTGTTCAATTTTACTCTAGTTCTCACAAGTCTTATGGTTTATTAGATCTTATTCATTCTAATGTGTTTGGTCCTGTTAATGTTCCTTCAATTTCCAAATTTGTATATTTTGTATCTTTCATAGATGATTACAGTAGAAGGACATGGGTTTATTTTCTTAGAAGCAAATCTGAAGTCTTTAGTCAGTTCAAAGAGTTTAAGGCTTTTGTTGAGAATCAAACTAGTAGAAAGATTAAGTGTTTGAGAACTGATAACAGTGGTGGGTTTTATTTGGTAGAGTTCAAGAAGTTCTATAAAGAGCAAGGGATTGAAATACATAAGACAACTCCTTATACCCCACAGTAAAATGGAGTTGTAGAGAGGATGAACAGGACACTGATGGAGAAGGCTAGGAGTATGCTTATTGGAGCAAGCCTTGAACAAAAGTTTTGGGCTAAAGCTATAGCCACTGCTTGCTATCTAGTAAACATATCTCCTACATCATCTCTTGTTGGTAAGACACCTATGGAGGTGTGGTCTAGTAAGAAGCCTTCAGTTAGAGATCTTTGTGTTTTTGGTTGTGAGGTATATGAACATGTGCCTAGGAAGAAAAGGTCTAAATTGGAGAACAAGGTTGTTAAGTGTATATTCATTGGCTATGGTGTTGGTGTGAAAGGATACCAGCTTTGAGATCCTATGGCTGAAAAGGTGTTGTATAGCAAAAGTGTAATATTCAGAGAGCTAACATCATCTTTCGTTGTTCTACATCCATAACAGACAAAAAAGAAAGAGGATGCAGTTCAGTTTCCTTCTACCCCTGAGAAGATTGAACAGACAGACCTAGTGAGACCTAATGATGAGAGCTCTAGCATCTCTGAAAACACAGAAGAAGTAGAACCTCAACCTCATCCATCAAGGAGGTCTACATGAATAAGAAAATAACTTGATAGGTTTGGTTATTCATTACTTGATTCTAGTTGTGCTTTTGCTTTACTTACTGACACTGATGAGCCTAGAACTGTGAAAGAGGCTATGGGCATGAAAGATGCAGGTTCCTATAAGGAGGCCATGGAAGATGAGATGGCTTCTTTGGAAAAGAATCGAACATGAGACTTGGTGCCTTTGCCTGATGGATGGAAACCCGTTGGATGCAAATGGGTGCTCAAGAAGAAATTCGATACAGATGGCAATGTTGAAAAGTACAAGGCTAGATTGGTTGCGAAGGGGTACTCACAAGTGGATGGAATTGATTATGGTGAAATTTTCTCTCCCATTTTAGAGATGACATCCATTCAATTTCTATTATCTCTTGTAGCTACTTATGACTTAGAGTAGAACAAATGGATTTGGAGACAACATTCCTTCATGGTGATTTCGAGGTAGAGATCTACATGTCACAGCTAGAGCATTACATAGTGAAAGGTAAAGAAAATTTGGTTTGCAAGTTGAAAAAGTCTTTGTATGGTTTGAAGCATTCTCCTAGGATGTGGTACTTGAAGTTTGATGCCTTTGTGTTGTCAATTGGATTTGTGAGATCAAAATCAGATCATTGTGTGTATTATAAGTTTGATGGTGATCATATTCTCATTGTTGCATTATATGTTGATGATATGTTGTTGATTGGGAAGGGTAAGAATATGATTTCTAATTTTAAGTCTCAGTTGGCAACACAGTTTGAAATGAAATATTTAGGGGCAGTCAGGTACATTCTAGGAATGGAAATTAGAAGAGATAGAACTAATAGAAAACTTTGGTTAAGCTACAGTAAGTATGTGAAGACCGTGTTGGACAAGTTCAGCATGGAAGATTGTAGACCATTGTGCATTCTTGTTTCTTTGGGGACAAAGTTGTCTGTTAATGATTGTCTAAAATCTTCTACTAAGGTGGAGGACATGAGTAGAGTACCTTATGCTAGTGTTGTTGGTAGTTTGATGTATGCTATGGTCTGCACAAGACTAGACATTGCCCAAATAGTGGGAGTCCTTAGTCAATTTATGGCTAATCCTGGATGGGTACATTGGGATACATATAAGCAAGTGTTTAGATATTTGAGGGGTACTTCTGAGTATTCCATATGCTATCATAGTAATGTTACATGACCTTTGCATTCAGTTTATATTCGTGGATTTGTGGATTCTAATTGGGCAGGTGACATTGACAGCAAGAGATCCACCAGTGCATGTGTTCACAATGTTTGGTGGTGCAATTAGTTGGATGAGTAAGCGACAACCTGTGGTTTCTTTGTCCACTACAGAAGCTGAGTACATGGAAGCAACTCATGCTTGTAAGGAAGACATTTGGCTTAAGAGATTGTGTTCAGATATTGGTGTTGATGCAGGTTAGATTACAATTTGTTGTGATAGTCAGAGTACGATTTGCCTTGCGAAGAATCTAACTTTCAATGCTAGAACAAAGCATATTGATGTACAGTTTCACTTCGTGCAAGACATGTTAGAGGATGGGAAGGTAAATTTGGAGAAGGTAGATGCTTTAAAGAATGTTGCAGATGCATTGACGAAGCCAGTGGGCATAGAGAAGTTTAGATGGTGTTTGAAGTCTATGGGTCTCTCGGCCTGTAGCAGTTAAATCTTGTTAATTCTATTGGCTCTTACAAGGTGTTCGACAAATGGGAGAATGTTGGCAATTAAGGTCTCTCAACCTTGGTAATTCCTTGTATTAGTTTCATTGTATTTATTTATTCACTGCCTATGTTGTAAAATAAATTGTAAATTCATATTGTCATCTTGTGGGATGTGGCACGGTGATGTGTCATCCTACATGGAAGATGACAACTTGTAATTTTGTCCTCACATGAGGAGATAGGAGTCCCACTTTGTGGTAGGAATAATTTGCCATGTGTCAGCATCTTGGATGTTGTGTAAGGGAATATTGACTGAAACGGTCGTAACAAATTCCTATGATGAAGTTATGGCATGTAAGAGTCGCAAATAGGAGATTCTATGACAAGTGAAGACATGTGTCAAAGAGCATCTTTGAAAAAGGCATATTTGGGTGCCCCAATGTGGACTATGACATGTTGTAAGACAATATTCTATTTATAGCTTGTGTATGACAGATTCTCTTACAGTTGTACGTTATGATAGCTATGACAGATTTGATGAAAGTTGTAAGTCGTAAGAGCATCTGTCATAGCCCATTTTGGAAATAGGCAACCTCTTTGGGATGGGGTGTGTGGACAAGTGTTAGAAGCATCTTACAATGTTGACCAAGTGTCCATAGGCATGAGTTTTAGACCATGAGGCCAAGTTGGACGCCCATTCCAAGATAGAGGTAATTTTTCCTTGTATTTTCTATATAAATAGGTGCTTTGAGGAGGAGTTGCATTATGTGATTGACAGGTACTATTATGCTGCCAAAAAACCTCCAAATACGAATGTCAAAGACTCCTGAGAGCTTGCATTGCAAGTTTATTGTAAACAATATTTATATTTGTTAATACATTGTGCAGGTTTGGGAGTGTGGGGTTTTTCTCCTGAAAGGGTTTTCCCCATGTTAAATCTTTTCTCTCTCTTCTTTTGTGTCATTCTATGTGTATGTTGTTTGTTGCAATATCTCTGTTATTGGGTTGATAACACTATAATTGTAAGGATTTAAAATAATTTGGACTCTACTTCCCTCATTAGTGTTGCAAGTATGGGCCTAACCAGTGTTGTCATTGATGTCAACATACTCCTGTTGCATGATTATAAGGATTGGATGAGCTGAATGCTAAGGATATTGAGAAAATTAGTCCTATCAGGAATAGAGAAGAACAATGAAGACAGTGAGGTAAAGATCCCAGATAAGATGTGTAGCACATTTCACAGTTCAGGATGTTGTCTTTTCATTGATGTCAAAATATCAGGATATCAGGATGTTGCATTTCACAGTTTTCACAAGATGCAGTTGACAGGTTATGAAATCAGTGTTGAGAAGTATGCAATCAATGTTGTAAAGTTGCAATCAGAGATATGACATGGTCTTCATCACTGGCAATGTTTTTTTTCTCAGTTCAGTGATATGGTCTGCATCAGTGACAATGGTTGTTAGATCTCTCAGTTTTGATCTTTCAGTGGTCCTTCATGATAATGACATCAGTGACACATCAGTGTTGATTCTATGTGAGTTTGTTCTGACTTAGTCATTTCAGAAGATGACACTCATTGCATCAATATTGAATCAGGAGGAGGGCTTATGTCATTTAATAAAAGTTAACTTGCATCATATTAAGTTGATGACAGTGGCAGATCAGTTGAAGCTTGGTTTACACGGTTGAGGTTTAAATATGTGTTGAGGTGTTTACATATGTTGAGGTTTAGAAAAATGTAAGTGGTAAATATGTTTTTCCTTAACACTTAACAAGTTATAAACTTTGTGTTTAACACTTCTTATTCATTACCTTATTGCCCGTCAGAAGTCTATGCACTTTATGTTATAAACTTAAACTGACCGATAGAAGTGGTCATCGGGGCTTTAAGTGATGATGTAAAGGGTATCGGGTCGTGAGTTTACCGGCCCCGTTGGTTAGGATGCCCGGTTGCCGGTTGTCGGCATTGTGTGGTCCGCGGGAAACACAAAATCAACAGTTATGTTTGAATCCACAGTTGGCGGGCACCGAAGATCTAAAGGTGGGTTTTTAAATAGAAAGTTTTGACAAACGGTCAGTTGGCCCGATTAAACTTGACGTCCTCCTTGTTGTAAAAGGCAGTAAAGCATCTATTTCTATCTTCTCTCACCGAAGATTAAGAGATTTTTGAACATAGAAATTTATGAAAAGGAAAGAGTAAGTTTTTAGAAGGTTTCTAAATAATAAGAAGATGAAAAGGCAGAATTCTACGAAGGGATTTCATTTTTTTGTTTTATGTTTTTTTTGTTTTTGATAAGAGAGAAGATGAGAAGTTTGAGAAGAATGAAGTTGAACCGGTTATTGAAGAATTTTTGTTTTTTGATTGAAATTCTTTTTGCATATATAGATTTTGTTTTTGAATGGCAGACAAGAGAGATGAGTTGCAGATGAAAGATAATGAATGAGAATTTTCAAAGAAGTCCTTTTGGAGAAAGGAATTGGTATGTAATTTTTGCAGGAATGGAGAATCATTCTTCAATGATCATGATGGAGTAATATTTGTTCAAAGAAAGTGAAAGTGTCAGGGAAAGTAAAGGTGATTAAAGGCTATAATTTTTCAGAGAAGAAAAATTGTTCAGTTTGCAGAGAGAGAAAGCTCAAAATGGTGAATTAGTTTGAAATGGTGTTGCAGAGGTATGAAATATAATGAAGATCAAAATTGATTGACTGTAGGAGTTGAAGACAGTTAAAGGTTGATTAAAAATTTATTTTGTTTATCTTAAAAGGGAGAAATAAGGTTTTGTTTTCATTGAAACAGGGAAATCCCCTGAGTTATATTTTTCATTGAATGTGATGTTGTAATGTCAGTGAGACAAGCAGAGAAGTACAATATGCCAGTGAGGCAAAATTGTAATGTCAGTGAGACAATTGTAATCAGAAATTTTGAGTTAAGCCAGTGAGGCAGTTGAGTGGTTTTTATACCCCAGGAGGGTTTTCCACTCGGGAAATTTCTTGTGTCAAGTTTTGTTTTGATACTCTGCATATGTTTTCTTGTTCTATTTGAAGAATTATACATTTGTGAATTTAAATTAAGAAAAGGAGTAAAAATTGTTAACAACACTGATTCACCCCCCCTCTCAGCGTTGATTGTATTCCTACAAGATGAAGATTAGAGGATGTGCGTCAAAGGGTTTGTAGATATGTCTCTTAAGATGATCCAGTAAAGATTTTAGAGGTCTACATGAAGACCTGAAGAACTTACAGCTGCTTAAGTAAAACCAGTTCTACCAAATGTTTAGAGGTGACAGAGTGACACAGACAGGTCCGGTGAGATCCAAAAATGCAATATCTTGTTCTGCGGATTTGGTGGAGTGTTTAAGAAGTCAATGTGAATTGACAACTAAATTGGTTCGTGGCCTGGAGGTCCGCAAGCATCTATTCCAATATGATAGTGATGACAGACTGTGTTCTTGAGGTTCTAGATGAAGGAGAGAATGATTTCAGTAAGCAAAAGTAGTGTGGATGTTCTTGGTGATTCAGGCAAGCTTGTGGAGGTCTCTGGATTGTGGCCAGTTCGTGTTAGTGGTCTGCATTGAAGATTGAGATCATAATTGAAGAATTACTTCTGGATGATGATGTTCTTCCTAAGTCTGGCCGACCGGATGAGTTACACATCCTGTGGATGATCTTGAAGATATTCTATGAATAATGGTGTGTTCCTAAAGGAAGTTTGAAGTCTTAGATCTGTGTGGCCAGTAGTGTGTTGATCCGTGTGAAGTCTTTTTGTAATTAGTCATGTTGTATTTATGTATTTTCTCTATAATATATGCCGACTTGGATGATTATCTCTAAGTTGATGTCTTGTATAAATAAGGAGCTCTAAAGTCATTTCAAAGGCATCATGGAGATGAGAGTGTGGTAGAGAGGAGCAGAGCGAAAGGCACAGTAGAAGTATTGGGCTTAAATGGAACTGAATCAAGCATGGTGAAGATGTTATTCTTCAGTTCAAGTATGTAATACTTATTATTCTATAGACAGTGTGTCTCCTATAAGCAGTGGGTCTCTTGTGAGCAGTGTGCTTAGGCAGTGAGCCCTAATTGGCATGTGTCATTTTGTTCTTTCTATTCTTTAAACAGATAATACAATCTTGGGTTAGTCACCCCATGGTTTTTCCCTTAACCAGGTTTTCCACATTAAAAATCTTGGTGTCATGTGTTAATGTGTTTTTTCTCTTGAATTGTTGCATTATGTTTCCATGATTGATTTATTATTATGCTATTGAATTAAGAAAAAGATTTAAGTGATTAATTGGAAGAAAGTTTTAGATAACTGATTCACCCCCCCTCTCAATTGTTTGTCCTAAATCTAATAATGGGTATCAGAGCCAAATTCCTCTAAAAGAGCGTAACCGCTTGAGGAGATCCCGGATGTCGTCCTACAAGAAGGATAGCCTGAGGTTTGATGGAACCAATTTCACTCTTTGGAAAAGTCACATGGAATGCCACTTGCAATGTATGGGAATGCAGTATTGGATCATGGCTTCAAAGAAGTATGTTCCTCCACATAATGGTCCAAGTACCGTAGATGAAATCAGAGATGCTAAAAATAATCTGCGGATAAAGAAGCTATTCTAATTGCCTTATCTAATTCAAAGCTGACAAATGTTATTGATCTAAAAACTGCATATGAGATTTGGCAAAAATTGGAACTTCTGCATGAAGGAGACAAGTATGTTAAATGTGCCAAGCTATAGAGTCTGAAAGGAAAATTTAAAAACTTGAAGATGAGAAAAGATGAAAATATCACTACATTTATGCCAAGAGTAAATGAGCTTGTTTTTGGCATTAGATGTGCTGGTGGAATCTCAGATGAAGATGAGATTGTTTCCAAAGTTCTCAGATCCCTTCCTGATTCTTACAAATACAAGGTTGCTGTTATTGAAGAATTCAGATCCTATTCAGGTATCACAAGAGATCAATTGGTTAGTAAATTGGTTGCATTTGAATTGACCAAGTTTGGAGATGCACCCCCCAAGACTAAATATGCATTCAAAGCTAGTGCCTCTGTAAAAAGGAAAACAAAATTTTGATCTGGGAGAGAACTCTTCAAAGAAACTATCATGGTATGAAAAAGCAAGAAAACACCTAGAAAAAGATGAAGCAGAAGCTGCTCAACTTGAAGCCCTTATTGTAAAAAGACTACCAAGAGGATCCGGTAAGTATGAGGGGAAATTGCCCTTTAAATGTTTTAACTACAATAAGATTGGTCATTTTGCCTCAAGGCGTCCAGAAAGATTTTCAAGGACAAATCCAAACAGATCAAGGTTCCAAAAGAAATGTTACTATGTTCATGAAGATGATGATGATGAAGGAGTAACAAGTGATGAATCAGAGACAGGAAACAAATCCGGAAGTGACTGGGTGTTTATTGTCATCAAGGAAGAAGATCCAATGCCCTTTAAATCTGTCAATCATAAAATTGTAGAAAGATCTCTGGCTGCCCAAGTTGAAGAAAAGGATGATTGGGTCATTGATAGTGGATGCTCCCATCATATGATAGGTGACAAAAGTAAGTTCATAGATTTGGAAAGGTATGAAGGAGGAGTAGTAAAATTTGGTGATAATTCTGCCGGCAAAATTAGAGGTACAGGAACAATTTCTTTTGATGGAAAGAACAAAACTAGTAATGTACTATATGTTGAAGGCCTGAAGCACAATCTTCTCAATGTTGGACAGTTGGTGGACAAAGGCTATGATCTCTGATTCAAAAATGGAAAATGCAAGATCTTTGAAAGTTCTGGAACAAAGATTGCATTTGGTACTCAAACTAAAGGTAATATCTTCCACTTGGTTGGTACTAGTAAAAGTTGCTTATTTGTTCAAATTGATCAAACTTGGTTGTGGCATAGGAGAATGTGTCATGTGAATTTTGATAATATCATCAAGATAAGCAACACTCAAGCTGTAAGAGATCTTCCAAGACTGGTGAAACCTACTAATAGTTTGTACAAAGAATGTCAGTTGGGTAAGCAGAGCAAAGTCACATTCAGAAGTAAGGAACAATCTTCTACTGGATTATTGGTCTTAGTTCATACTGATCTATGTGGTCCGGCAAGAAGTAGGAATACGCAAGGTGATAGATACTTCATGTTATTAATTGATGATCACTCCCAAATGATGTGGGTGACTTTTCTGAAAGAGGAATCTAAGGCTCTTGAGAAATTAAAAATATTCAAGGCTATGGTAGAGAATGAAACCGGATTGAACATAAAATGTCTGAGGTCTAATAAAGGTGGAGAATTCACATCCGGTGAGTTCATAGAATTTTGTGAGAAACATGGAATAAAAAGACAGTTGTCTGCTCCAAGGACTTCACAGCAAAATGGAGTAGTGGAGAGAAAGAATTGGACCATCCAGGAAGCATCTAGAACCATGATGATGGAAGCAAATGTTCCTCAGATCTACTAGAGAGAAGTTGTAAGCACTACAGTCTATACTCTTAATCAAATACAAATCAGAAGCAATACTGGTAAGACTCATTATGAACTCTGGTTTGGCATCACTCCCATTGTGAAGCATTTCAGAGTCCTTGGTAGAAAATGTTGCATTAAAAGAGATGAAGATCTAGGCAAATTTGATTCTATAAGTGATGAAGGAATATTCTTGGGTTATTTTACTAAAAGCAAAGCATACCAGTGTTATAACAAGAGGTTATAAAGATTATAGAAAGTACAAATGTGAAGGTTGATGAAGGTATTGAAAAACCCTCAAGGTTTTATGAATATGATGAAGATGATCAGAATGATGTTTTGATCCAAGGAGTCCAAACCCCTTCTGAATTTATATTCAGACTGATCTAGTGAATCAGGAAGAAGAGATGAGTTTGAATGAACCTGTTCAAGAAATAGAAGTACAAGAAAGTCCCAAATTTCCCAGGTATGTAAGACTGAATCACTTTGAAGATCGGATCATAGATGATAAAAGCAAATGTGTTCAAACAAGAAGAAAGATTGCTCAAGAATTAGAAGAGTATTGTCTGATTTAAAAGATTGAACCAAAGTTAGTAAATGAAGCATGCAATGATGAAATCTGGACTAAAGCAATGGAGGAAGATGATGCAAATTGAAAAAAATCACACTTGGGATCTTGTTCCCAGACCTAGAAACAAGAATGTGATTAGAATCAAATAGGTATTCTGGAATAAACTGAATGAAGATAGTGAAGTAGTCAGAAACAAAGCCAAATTGGTCTGAAAGGGTTACTCTCAAGTAGAAAGAGTTGATTTTGAAGAAACTTTTGCTCTGGTGGCAAGAATTGAAGCAGTCAGGTTATTTCTTGCCTTTGTTGCCTACAAAGTATATCAGATGGATGTCAAGTCTGCCTTCCTGAATGCAGACTTGGAAGAAGAAGTATACATTGAGCAACCAGATGGATTTCAATTGTATGATCATGGTGATATGGTCTGCAAGTTGAAGAAAGCACTGTATGGACTCAAGCAAGCCCCAAGAGCCTGGTATGAAAGATTGGATAAGCATCTTTTGAAGATTGGTTTCAACAAAGGTACTACTGACAGTAATTTGTACTTCTAAATTAATCATGAAAATGTCTTGATTGTTGAAGTGTTTGTTGATGATATCATTTTTCGAGGAAGAGATAGTATGTGCAAACCTTTTGCAAATCAAATGAAAAGTGAATTTGAGATGTCCATGTTTGGGGAAATGAATTTCTTCTTGGGTATGCAAATCATTCAAACAAAGAAAGGAATCTTCATTTCTCAGACTAAATATGTGAAAGAATTGTTGAAGAAATTTTGGATGGAAGACTCAAAACCAATGAGTACTCCCATGGCAACCGGATGTAAATTGAGCAAAGATGATGACTCTCCTAAGGTTGATCAGAAAAAGTACATGTCAATGATTGAAGGATTATTGTATCTCACTCAAACTAGACCTAACATTATGAATGCTATTGGTTTTGTTGCTAGATTCCAAGTTGATCCTAGAGAATATCATGTCATGGCAATCAAAAGGATTTTTAAGTATCTAAAAGGGACAGTTGAGTATGGTTTGTGGTATCCTAGAGATCATGATTTCTCTCTTCATGCATATATAGATGCGGATTGGGCAAGAGATGTGGATGACCGAAAGAGTACCGGTGGTGGAGCATTCTTTTTAGGGAAAATATTGGTTTCTTGGTTGAGCAAGAAATAAGAGGCAATATCTCTGTCCATTGCAGAAGTAGAATATATTGTAGAAGCAGGTAGTTGCACTCAAGTATTATGGACGAAGGAAATGCTAAGAGACATCAAAGTGGAGTATGAGGAACCTATCACAATCTTCTGTGATAATTCAAGTGCAATAAATATATCAAAGAATCTAGTGTTGCATTCAAAGACTAAACATATATCCATCAAGTTTCACTTTTTGAGAGAGCAAGTGAACAAGAATGAAGTCAGATTGGAGTTTGTGCTTTCCAAAGATTAGATTGTAGATATTTTTACTAAACCTCTACCTAAGGACTCTTTTGAGTATCTTAGGAAGAAGTTAGGGGTTATTACCCCTCCAATTCTGAATTAAGGTGCACTAATGTGCATTAGTACGGTAGATCTCACAGTCATATCTTGTGGTCTAGATTGATGATGGGAAGCTGCTACGTAGGGGGAGTAGCTAGTATGATTCTAAAGTGATGCAAGTATGTGCCCTTTGCCATTAATGTCAAAGGGCGAGAGAAGACATGTGAAAAACAAGTGGTTGTTGATCAAAGGGGGAGCAGTAAAGGAAGAGAAGACATAGGGGGAGTTGTGTCAGTGAGGAGAAGTTCTTGTCTTGATGGTTAAAATAGTTTTTCACATCATATATTGCCATCAATAACAAAGGGGGAGATTGTTGCAAGTATTGGCCTAACCGGTGTTGTCATTGATGTCAACATAATCCTGTTGCATTGATGATAAGGATTGGATGAGCTGTATGCTAAGGATATTTAGAAAATTAGTCCTATCAGAAACATAGAAGAATAGTGAAGACAGTCAGGTAAGGATCCCAAATAAGATGAAGATTAGAGGATGCACATCAAAGGGCTTGTATATATGTGTCTTAAGATGATCCAATAAAGACGTCTGCATGAAGACCTAAAGAAGTTATGGCCACTTAAGTAAAACTAGTTCTGGCAGATGTTCAGAGGTGATAGAGTGACACAAATAGGTTCGGTGAGATCTAGAAATGCAATATCTTGTTCTGCAGATTTGGTGGAGTGTTTAAGAAGTCAATGTGAATTAACAACTCAATTGGTTCGTGGCCTAGAGGTCCACAAGCATCTATTCCAATATGACAATGATGACAGACTGTGTTCTTGAGGTTCCGGATGAAGGAGAGAATGATTTCAGTAAGCAGAAGTAGTGTGGATGTTCTTGGTGATTCAAACAATCTTATGGAGGTCTCTAGATTGTGTCCAGTTCATGTTGGTGGTCCGCATTGAAGATTGAACTCGTAATTGAAGAATTACTTCCGGATGATGACGTTCTTCTTAAGTCTGGCCAACCGGATGGGTTACACATCCTACGGATGATCTTGAAGATGTTTTGTGAAAAATGGCGTGTTCCTAAAGGAAGTTTGAAGTCTCAAATCTATGTGGCCAACAGTGTGTTGATCTGTGTGAAGTCTTTTTGTAATTAGTCATGTTGTATTTATGTATTTGCTCTATAATGTATGCCAACTCGGATGATTATCCCTAAGTCGATGTCTGGTATAAATAATGAGTTGTAAATTCATTTCAAAGGCATCATGCAGTTGAGAGTGTGGTAGAGAGCAGTAGAGCGAAAGGCAGAGCAGAAGTATTGGGCTTAAATGGAACTGACTCAAGCATGGTGAAGATGTTATTCTTCAGTTCTTGTATGTAATACTTATTATTCTATAGATAGTGTGTCTCTTGTAGGCAGTGGGCCTCTTGTGAGCAGTGTGCTCGGGCAGTGAGCCCTAATTGGCATGTGCCATTTTGTTCTTTCTATTCTTTTAACAAAGAATACAATCTTGGATTAGTCACCCTGTGGTTTTTTCCTTAACTAGGTTTTTCATGTTAAAAATCTTGCTGTCATATGTGTTAATGTGTTTCTACTCTTGAATTGTTGCATTATGTTTCCATGATTGATTTATTATTATGCTGTTGAATTAAGAAAAGGATTTAAGTGATTAACTAGAAGAATGTTTTGGACAACTGATTCGCCCCCCCTCTCAGTTGTCTATCCTAAATCTAACAATTAGATTAGTGTAGGAAGTGTGTTCTTCATACCTTGCTTCCTTTTAGTTATGTTGCCAGAATAACTCCAAAATTGACATTTGAAGACTCTTGGAAGAACTTGCAAGTGTATTATAAATTGTAATTGTTTCAGATAATACATTGTGCAAGTTTTAGAGTGTGGGGTTTTTCACCTAAAAAGGTTTTCCCCATGATACATCTTGTGTCTACTTCTCTCTATCTACATTCTTGTACTGTGTTTGTCGCTATAATATCTCTGATATAAGTTTCATATTGCTACAATTGTAAAGGTTAAAACAAATTTGCATACCTCTTCCCTCATTAGATTAGTTTAGGAAGCAATTTCCACACACCTAGCTTCCTTTCAATAAAGTGGGTGATGGTCTTTGGGTGTTGGACATTTATGGTAGCTGAGTTGGTTCGTGGATCCATGATTATAGAAATATGAAAGAAGAAAGTTGTAATTGATAACCTTGTAATTTTATTTGAAATATTGTACTCTTGTAATAATTGTTGATGCATATATAATAAATATTGGTACCCTATTGGGATTGTGAATCTTGTGTCTTGTATGTTGATTTTGCTTCTAATTCTGGTTATCTAATAAGACTCTTGGGATTAGACTTGGTCCCTTTTGGCTGGGTCACAACAATGTCAGAGCAACTAAGTGGTCTATTTGAGTGTTTAGTCAAGGGGCATGTGTTGGTAAAATTAATCCTAGACTGAATAAATGAAGTCTCTATGTAGGCAAGCTTTATCTTTAAGCTCAAAACTCCTAAACTAATCTAAGTTTAAAGAAAATGCAAAAGGAGAGTTAGGGCTTGAAAGAAGAAAAATGTAAAAATAATGGATAGCCTCTATAACCTAAAAAGAAATGGTTAGTATTTCACACAATGATATACATCTCAAATGCAAGAGTCTAAGGAATTTATGATAAATTGGAATTAAAAGTATGACAACAAATTACATGCACAGTAATCAAATTTTATTCCTCAATCTCACATTAAGATATAAAAATTAAGCTTTTATCTCACCAAGATACACCAAATACAAGTGAAAATTCAAATACATTACCACAAAATGGTAGGAATACAAAGAAGAGCAAATGTTTACTATTAATTGGAATCAAGATTGGTAGATTACATAATGATAGCAAGATTCCCAGACTACAAATGTGTTATAGTTTGCCCTTACATGCCTTGCCAAAATTACCATAATGCTAGCCTTCTTGTGAAAATCTTTATATTCCCTCCTAAAACCAAGTGGCACTCCTCTTTTTTATAGAGGTGATGTTCCATTACATCCATGACTAGGTCAGACTAGTAGGATAGGACCTAATTCAAATTTACAAGTTACATGCTTGCTTTAAAATTTTAAAATTAGGTCAGCCCCATACCTACACTAAGGCCTCCAAAATTACAAAATTTACAAGTTATCAAATGTGCCATCTTCTTAAGAGCTATATCAACATCAATTCATTTTGAATTGATTTATTACATCTTTGAAAGAATAATGAATGAATGAATTACAAGGATATCAGGCTTCTCTAATAAAATGGATGTTGAAATTAAGAATGGCCTCATTTATATCATTTTGGCTTGTCCCTTGATGGTATTTCATCATTATCCTTTGGGAAAATGTTGACTATTCGATATTGATATGGAGCTCTATGAATTCAATCAACTATCCCTGAAACTCTCTAAATGCAACTTTTAATCTCATCAATTCATCTAAGCCTTTCTTATTGAGATACTAATGGAGGGAGTCTATGAACTCCTTGAACATTCTAACTATAGGGAGGACCACGAAGGATTTGTCCTTGAAGGTACAAGGAATGGCCTCAATGAATTTATTAAACTTTGTCATGCCCCATCTTCTATATCCATACTAGATTTGAGTATATCTTTACACCTTGTAGCACTTTGACCCTTAATTTACCATCTTGTAGCCACTCATCTACCAAACTGTAATCATCCTTGTCAAAAGTTCCCAATCAGAACAACTCACTAGAAGGCACTGCCTTCATTCTCTACAAAATTGGGAGGTATTCCTCCCACACCAATAGTTCTTCATCTATAGAACTCTCTAATACATGTAGTTTCTCTACCTCATCACTGATACTGTGCTAGGCTCTCATTACCTCTCTGGTTATCCTGCTACCAAGAGCCTCTAGTGTATCTTTCCATGCAGTGGTAATAGGGAGGATTCCCTTAGGATCCACTGGTTGATTTTCCTTTTGCAAGGATTCAATTATGGATGGTGCAAGGGCACTTAAATCAACTAGGCCAACAAGATTGTGATGTAGGTAGTGAGTCGACCCACCTATTCCTTCAGTTCTTCTTTGGTTACTTCATCTTTTTTCATCCTCTCTAGGATGGTGGTCATAACTCCCTATAATGTTTATTTTTTATTCCTTCCTTGTCTGGTGACCTAGGTTGACTTGTTGGATGCTATAGTATATAGGTGCCATTAAATATTCTTCCTTGTCCACTAATGGAATGGCCACCTAAGCTATTCTGGCTCCCTATGCATAAGTCATTATTGTGGAGAGTGTTTTAGCTATTTTTGGATTTACTTGAGCCTTGAAAACTTCAACCACTACTAAGAAATTTTCTTCTTCAGTGTAGGTCCTCTTCCTCTTCTCAAAGATACAGTTCAACCATACTAGAAGCCCCAAACCTATAGTTACTACCCTTGGAGGAGAAGGCTCTAGGGTGATGTTCTGATATGCCTTAGAGTGGAGTCAGGATAAGGATGGGGAGAAGAGTGAAGAGAGGGAGTCAAGACCATGGATTACACATATTCTTGTGACCCCTCAGCCTAATCAAAAGGTGAAGAAGGGGTGTTCTACACTAGTTGATCAAGAGATTCAACATTTACCTTGGGGGTAAGAGGACCTTCAGCTACCTTATCTTCCCCTAATTACTCACCATCATCTCTTAAGGTTTTCTCTGGGTTTAGTAGCTTGGGAGAGTGATGGGGCTTCTACCTATGGAGGGGGAGGTTGAGGAATGGGTGAAGTAGGAGATTAAGGAGTGGGTGATACATGTATCTTGAAAAATGAAGTGGGTTGATGAAGGGGTGAAGAGACTAGTTGAGAAACCTATTGGGGGTAGTTGTGTGGTGTCTTGGGTAGATGCAATTAGAATTTGATGTGGTGGTTGTTAATTTTGAAGATTTGGCTAAGATATTTGAGGTTGTGTAGTAGCCTATGTAGGTGGTGAGGAGGAAGGTGTGGGTAGATGGGTGGTGGTTTGTGGAGGTGGAGAAGAGGGAGGTGTATGTGTAGGGGAAGTTGTGACAGATGCCTCCTCAAGTGTAGGATGATTGGGGTCTTGATCAGTAGGAGGAGGCTGGACATCCTTCTTTTTCTTCTTGATCAAAGGTACCTCATCCTCCTTATCTTCACTAGGCAAAACCTCCACTACCTTGCCCTTTTCTTTCTCTTTTGTAGTAGTGGTAGCTCTAGTTTCTCTTTGCTCTTATTGTCTTTGTGCTCCTATTGTAGCCTTTGTCTTAGGTGGGGCTGAGGATTCCCCTTTCTTAATTTTCTTCTTATTCTAGTCATTGGATTCCTTAGAGGTGGGGTATGGGTCAATCATGGCATAAGGCCTCTTCAACCAATCCAAAGTGTTTTCAATTACCACTTTTCCCTGTTATCAATGGAGAAGTCATCCATAATAGTCCAATCAATATCATCTATGGGTTCATTGAACACCTTATTCCTATTGTAGGTGTGATCCAAGACATTCCCATATTGCTTAAGTCCTATAGGGATCCTCCCCACCTCGCAAGCCTTAACCATGTGTAAGGTCAATCTGAAATAGTCCCTCTTTCATACTTCATGATCATCAAGGCAATATATCCAATGATCTTCCAATGTTGGCTCATGTTTATAGTAGGCCCCTATCAACTGGATGACCTTGCCAATTAGATCATACCTACTACTCATGTGGTTGTACAAGACCAAGGATAGGAGAGCCATTTCTATCTTTGCAATTTTGGCATTTTTCATATTGAGGTAGGAGTATCCCCCTACCTTGATGAGAAACTGGAAGCCTAATTTATGCTTTCCAACCACCAATTTGTGCACCTCTACCTCCTGCCTACAAATTTCCAACAAAATGATCCTCTCACTAGGATACCTTGGAAGTTTGTAGGGAGCCTTGTGAAATCCAACCACTCTAATGTAAGTGAAGGTCTTAAACTCAATATACTAATTGCCCCAATTTTTTAATTCACTTGTGGCTTCCACTAATATTCTCCTTGCATAGTCATTCTCAATCCACTGAATGACTGCATAAACAAATGCATCATTAACTAAACAATAATTTTTCTGGCTCTCCTTGAGCTCAAGCTATGGGAAATGATCATATATTTTGGTTTCTCCTAGTTGGAGAAAACTAACTTGCAACAATCCAAGAAAGATAGCTTGGTAGGCTAGAAGGTATACTAGATATGATGTCATGTAAAATTGATTTCTCCCTAGTAGATCTATCAGTTGGTCATGAAGATTATCACTAAGGATTGTGCCCTAGTCAATGTTCTTCCCATGCACAATCTTTACACAAAATTGATACATCAAGGGATGCCATTATTTGGCAATAGCAAGCCCAAAAACTATGTTTATGAGAGTGATTGCTTCTTTATCATTCTCATTGAAATCACTCCTTTATTGCACCTTTGCCATTCTTAGATGGTTCTTCCTATGTGTGATGAGGAGATGTTGGTTAATGTAATTTGTGGTCATTTTAGGCATCCTCTCATAATAGTCTAGTGTAGTCTTCATGGTGACCTTCTTATACTTGGCATATGTGGGGAGTTGATGCAAGAGGATCTGAAAGTATTCAAAACAATTGAGACAATGAAGTTGCAGAGTATCAAGAGAGTGACCTTGGAGAATACCGTATTTTACTACATTTGAATATAAAAGGCTATAGAGGTAGAGTCAGTATCTAGACATAGTCATCTACAACATATCCAAAATTTAGATCATTTTGGTTTGACTCCAGAGAGATATCGCTATCAAAAGATTACCTGTTTTTACCTATTTTCACATAGCAGAGCCAGCAGTGTTCAATGAAGTCTAATCATCTTGCGGAGAAAATATGTAACTTGCGGAGCCTAAAGGAACATTATTCAATGAAGTATAGGACCTGGTTGACCTTCATGGAGATCCGCGCAAAGTTTTATGTACCAATAGAGCAATACCTTATCTTTAGGTCTGACCTATCTATGTACACACATTTCATACTAGCCGTTGCAATTAGGCCAATCTGATAATGATTTGAAGGCTTGCAAAGGATATAAATGAAGGATAATAATTTGTGTAAAAGAGCAGTGACGAAATAATGAAGTATATGAAGTTATGAAGGAAGATGATAAGTATTTTGATCCGAAGGAGAAGCAGGACTAAAACAGAGAGTAAAGCAGAGAACAGAGGAAGTTGCAAAATAGAGGATTGATGAGCAAATGAATGAAATCATGGAAAATTATTGTTATGTGAATATTTTGTAACCCCGGGTTGTAGCCTAGCATCTATAAAAGCCTGAGTGGCATGTGTAATGTGTTTTGTGATCATAATATAAGAAGAATGGGCTTTGAAGGCTGGGTTTTTTTCAATTAGGGTTTTCCCGGGATAAATCTTGTGTCATGTGCTTATGAATGTCTCTTTCTATTTGTTGTTAACTATTTACTTCCAATGCATCTCTAATTGATTATCATGTTAGTTGATTAAGGCTACAAGGTTGGACAGTCCCTCATCAAACCCTCCAACCTTGACTGCATCAGGAGTTCAAAGACTCTCTTTATCATATTAGCACCTATATCAAACACCACATGTCCTGCTGAGTGGAATACTTTCCTCTGATTCTGGTCATATATGTGTACAAAAGAAAGGACCATCTCATGAGACAATTGAAGAGACACTGGGAAAGCAACTGCCTAAACCAACCCAGTACTAGCAATGCACTAAGCATGGAAGGTCATATCTCCTTCCTTGTGTACCCTCTACAAGAATTATCATACATCAACATGCCCAAGATCCATGTCTCCAATTTTGGGAAAAGGCGTGAACAACTTGGATGAGGGATGGCACCCCTTGAAATCATACCTCATTTCTTTTGTTGGGAATTCCTCTTGTATTTCTACAATAACCATCAAAACCATCAATTAGAATGTACTCCTAATTATCAAATATATTATTTAAGTCCATCAGAGTTAGTACATTCCATAGTCAAACATATCCTTGAAAAAAATTGACTTGAAATGCATCAAAACAAATAGAAGAGTATAGTTTCCTTATAAAGTATTGGAGACCCTAGGAGTCTGATACCTACCCAAATGATAGTATTGTGTGAGACATCAAGCATTGAATCTCGGGGAGACCCTATAACCTATGCTTTAAGCACCCAAAATATTGTGACCACCCAATGCTGATTAGAGATAGAGAATGTAAAGTTTGTTGAGGATCAGAGGTTAGAGATACCACTAAACTCATGCCAAAATGGAAAGAAAAAACCCATAATTATGACCCATCAAACCCGAAAGATTAATGAGTTAATATTGTAATGTAGAAAATTGCATGCCCTTGTAATTTCACACTATGGTTATCAACCACCTTAGTATTTTCACCTTCTCTTTGCATATAGGTTAAGGTTTGCTTGATTTTCATCTATTTCTCTCATTTTATTCAAATTTTTTTATGATGCTCGGTTACTCACGTGATCCTAAGGTGTCCTGTGTGACCAAGAGCTGGTTCCACCTAGACTCAAGCACTATGCATGGACATCAGCATGCCATGCTAATGTCCTATGCCTATTTGCTGAAAGGTATCCATTTCCAAAAGTTACTACACGTCTTTAGTGATTATGATGATTCTTTGGAATGCCCGCTAGGGTCGCAAAATGTCTCTTGACTATCTATTTTGATATTTTTCCCTCTTCTTGGCTATGGGAAGAATTTTTGAACGAATGATCTCAATCTCTCTCACATTTTTTTCTCAAGCTCTAGCTCTCATTCTAGTTATTGACTTTTCCAAGTTTACAACTCCTAGATATATTTTTGTATTCTCTGTTGCGAACTGGATCTCTACAGCATCTACTTGAGACTTGGGTGCTTCATCGTGGTGTGGTATCATTTTCATTAGCTATTGGAGGTGTTGGTTCTACTTGGTTCTCATTAAAGAGGCTCTCTCTTGTGTTGAGTTTGAAGTTGTGTGTTTCCTTTGAACTCTTGGGAGTTTGTAGCCTTCCCTTTTTTGCATATATTGGTAAGATTGTTTTATTTTGATAATTTAATTCTTTCTCATTCAAATCTATTATGTATTGCATAGTTTATTGTTAGGGTGTAGAACACCATTTTTGCACTAGCTGCATGTTTAAGGTTTCTTTCCCATAGACTAGGAAAGTAAATCTCATTTTTGTTATTGCTCTTACCTTCCTATACACAATTAAGATAGGAGCGCACACACTATTATTTCTATTTCTTTGTTGGTTTATATTCTCTATCAAATTATTGCTTGTGGAGGTCAAAAGACCAAAATTGGGACTTGACTAAGGGAAGTCCCTATTAGCCCAACCCTCCTTCTCTGTCCTTTTGCAGGTTTTCTCGAAGTCAAGGATAGTCAAATGCATGAAGGTTTTGCTTGTCTTCCTCCCTCTCTTGTTTTATTTCATTTTCTTGGCACAAGTGATTTTATTTCTAGTTTTGTGTTACCTGGAAACTATTGGAGTTATTTTGTGTTGAAATATGTGTTGTGTAGGTGATTTAGGTCCGTACTAACCTAAAGAATTTTATTTTTGGTACATTTTGGACTCTACACCTAGTGTAGATGTCCTCACAGTGCACTATTGTCCAAGGTAGTGAGCTTCTCCTTCTGGATATAGGTTCCAGTTTTCTATAACTTTTCACCTTTGCTATCATTTTTTCTCAATTCCATTTACAATTTTTTCAATTCTATATTTTCTCGTTTTCCCTTCATTGTAAATCACTAAGTCAAGCTATATTTCTTTGATAGGGATGTGAAAGGAAGCAAGGTATGTGGGAAACACTTCCTACACTGACCTAATGAGGAAAGTTATGCAAGCTTTTATCTTTTACAGTTATAGATTATGAGTTGCACATTAACAGAAAGGTAACAATACATAAAAAACAAGTACAATGCTCACAACACAAGATATATGTGGGGAAAACCCTTTTGGGTGAAAAACCCCACTCTCCAAAACCTACATAATGTATTATCAAATCCAGAGAAGATTACAACACAATTGCAATGCAAGTTCTTTGAGGAGTTCACAAATATTGAATACTAGAGTAATTCTAATAGCATAATGGTACCTGTCAATGAACCATACAAACTACTCCCACAAGAACCTTATTTATAGGTAATATCAAGTGTGAAGGAAGCTTCTAGAGGAAGATACAAGATATGGGTGTCCAAATCCATGTGGCATATTTTTCAAAAACCTCTTTGACTCCCGGGACACTTGTCCAAGATTCCCTTACACCTCTTACTACCCTCCAAACTTGGTCACCCCAAACTTTCCCAAGATAGGTATGATAAATACTCTTACACCATCATTAAATATGTCATATATGACAACACTTACAGTTGTAAGAGAATCTATCATAACTGACTATTAATAAACAATTCTCTTAAAACTTGCCATAGTCAAACTTGGGTGCCTAAATATGCCTTATTCAAACATGCAAAGATGCTTTATGACGCATGTCATACCTGTCATAAGAATCTTCTATATTTGGTTCTTACATGTCATATATTTTGTCATATGTTACAACCTCTTACACATTGTTCAAGATGCCAACACATGGAAAATTAATGCCACCTCAAATGGGATTGCCTATATTCCCTCAAGTTGACATGTCCATCCAAATCACCTTCCAAGTGGGATGACAAATCACCATGCCACCTCACACTAAATGACGAAATAGGATGTGCATAAACAAATAAAATATAGGCAAATTATAAATAATTAAGTACCAATGTTAGGAACTTGAAAAGGTTGAGATGCTTTAATTCCCAACATTCTCCCACTTGTCAAAGACCTTTCAAGAGCCAATAGAAAGACATGATTTTAACTGCTCATGGCCAAGAGGCCCATATACTCTAAACACAATTTGAACTTCTTTGTACTCACAGGTTTTGTTAAGGAATCTGCAACATTTGTCAAAGTGACAAGTTTCTCTATATTCACCTTACCATCCTCTATCATGTCACAAACAAAATGGTACTAGACATCAATATGTTTTGTCCACACGTGGAAAGTAGGATTCTTTGCCAAACATATGACACTCTGACTATCACAACAAATGGTAATCTTTCCTGCATCAAACCCAATAATAGAACACAATTTCTTAAGCCAAATGGCTTCTTTAGAAGCATGAGTTGCTTCCATGTATTATGCTTCAGTAGTTGACAAAGCGACCACAGGTTGCTGCTTACTCATCCAACTAATAGTACCACCAAACATAGTGAACACATAAGCACTAGTGGATCTCCTATTGTCAATGTCACCTGGCCAATCTGAATCTACAAATCCTTGAATACAAATTGATGCAAATCCTTTGTAGGATAACCATGATAACATAAGGAATACTTCGAAGTACCCTGCAAGTATCTAAACACTCTCTTCACTATGTCCCAATGTACCCGTCCAAGAATAAACTGACTAAGGACTTCCACTACTTGGGAAAAGTCTAGTCTTGTACAAACCATAAAATACATCAAGCTACCAAATGTACTAGCATAAGAAGCTCTGCTCATATCCTCCATCTCAGAGGGATACTTTAGACAATCTACAGTAGATAACTTTATCCCCAACATAATAGGAATAGTCAACAGTCTACATGTTGCCATGTTGAATCTCTCCAACATGGTGTTCATATAGTTACTCTGGACTAACCAAAGTTTTATATTAGCTCTATCTCTTCTAATTTTCATTCCAAGAATGTACTTGGCTTCCCCTAGATCTTTCATCTCAAATTGTACTGACAACTGGGACTTCAAATCAAAAATAAAACTTTTACCATTCCCAATGAAAAACATATTATCAACATTTAATGCAATAATGAGAATGTGATCATTATCCATTTTATAATAAACACAATTATCTAATTTCAATCTCATAAATCCCAAACTCAACATAAAGGTATCAAATTTTTGGTACCACACCCTAGGAGATTACTTCAAACCATACAAAGATTTTTCAACTTGTAAGTTACTACATTTTCTTTACCTTTTACCACATAGTGCTCTGGTTGTGACATATAGATTTTTTCCTCCAAGTCACCATGAAGGAAAGTTGTCTTCACATCCATCTGCTCAACTTCAAGATCATATGCTGCAATAAGTGATAGAAAGAATCTAATGGATGTCAACTTTGCAATAGGAGATAAAATCTCACCATAATCTATTCCCTCAACCTAGGAATAACCCTTTGCAACCAACCTTTCCTTCAACTTCTCAATACTGTCATCTAAACCAAACTTCTTATTGAACACCCATTTGCATCCAATAGGTTTACATCCATCAAGCAAGGGCACATGATCCCAAGTATTGTTTTTCTTCGAGGAATCCATCTCTTCTTCCATGGCCTCTTTCTAAGAATCTGCATCACTCATACCCATAACCTCTCTTATAGTCCTAAGATCATTAGTGTTATAAATCAAAGCAAAAATACAATTGGTATCATGCAATGAATAACCAAACCTATTAGGTTGTTGCCTTATCCGCATGGACCTCCTCAAAAGCTGAGGTTGAGGTTCTTCTTCTTCTTCTGAAATTTTAGAGTTGTTGGAGCTCTCCTCATTATCAAGTCCAATAGGTGTTTTCAATTCAACTTTCTTAGGGGTGGAAGGAAGTTGAACCACATCCTCTTTCTTCTCTTCTTTTTCTAGTTGTTAAACAATAGAAGAAGGATTGAGCTCTTTAAAGATCACGCTTCTACTATACAAAACTCTTTTAGTCACTAAATCTCAAAGCTTGTACCCTTTCACACCGAATTCATAACTAATTAAGATACACTTCACATCCTTATTCTCCAAATTAGACCTTTTCTCCTTAGGCGCATGTACATATGCCTCAAAACTAAATACTTGAATGCGTCTCAATGAAGTCTTTTTACCAAACCACACCTCCATAGGCATCTTATCAACAAGCGTTGATGTAGGATCTACCTATTTACTAGGTAACAAGTGGTAGCAATAGATTCAGCCCAAAACTTTTGTTCAAGGCTAGCTCCACTTAGCATTCTCCTAGCCCTCTCTGTGAATGTTTTGTTCATCCTCTCTACAACTCCATTCTACTAAGGGGTATATGGAGTTGTCTTGTGCCTCTAAATCGAATGTTCTTTATAGAACTTATCAAAATCTGTTGAACAAAACTCACCACCATTATCAGTCCTCAAACACTTAATCTTTCTATCCTTCTAATTCTCTACAAGAGATTTGAACTCTTTGAATCTACTAAAGAGTTTAGATTTTCTTCTAAGGAAATACACCCATGTCCTACTATAATCATCAATGAATGAAACAAAGTAAAAAAAATTGAAATTGAAGGAACATTAATAGAACCAAATATATCAGAATGAGCAAAGTCCAACACCTCAGAAGATTTGTGAGAACTAGAATAAAACTGAACATGGTTTTTTTTCCATAAATGTAATGTTCACAAAAATTAAACTCAAGGTTACAGTCATTCATACCATCTTTTTTAATTAAAAAGAGACCTATCCAATCATATACTAACTAAGTCAATCTTTAGTTCAAACATTGGAACACAAAATGAGCTTCGCTACAGTCTTGAAGGAGGGCCAAACTAGAGGGGTTATGTCCTTTTTTTGTAATCAATAAGATTGAGACAAATATGCTAGATCTAGGGCTTTTAGAGACTTAATTAAGAAAATCTAGAAAACTGACAAATACATACTGACAGATTGAAACTGAAAGCAGAGAAGCAGTATGCAAAGTACCTAGATATTCTGATTCAAATTTGGAATGAATTGGATAGGACTATGGCACCTGGGCGTAGGTGTCCTGGGGTTTTATACTCTATAAAAGTCAATCTTCAATGATCTCAAATCTTGTTTGACAATCTACCCTCTGATCTGCAATACCTATTTTTGATCTTTTGCAACTTGTACAAACACAAGAGGATAAAATATTTGGGTTGTTTTAGGGGTTTTCCTCAATCAAACCTCATGAATGGTGTCCCCATGTCCACAACAGCCAAGATTATAATGATAAGAGCACATGTTCTTACAAATTAGAGGTAAAATCCAATATAAATGAGTGTTGTGCAATAAATAAGCTTTACCACAACATGAAACACTAGTGAGACTTGGTGTCACAACACAAGATCACCACAAGGAGATGATGGAGGAAGAGGCTTCCTATGAAACCTATAATAATATCACAAATCTGTAATAGAGAGCTTCACATAAATGTGCATAATAACATCCACAATACAGATCTTTGATTGATCACATAACTTGAATATCACTTTTGTTCATATGATCCTAAAATGTTCACATGAGAGAGGTAGACTTGTTTATATATGTATTCCAATTCATTTTTATGAAACCTTTTCAAGCAAAGACAACAAAGTGTGTCACCCCAAGCAATAAGGCTGGCAAGCAAGGCCACACAAAACTTTATTTTTTGCAAATATCAAGGACACTAGCATCTAGGTGCTAGTTTCCAGGTGTTTTGGGTCCTTTCAGGGCCTATTGCTAGAGGATAACACCTAGAGCCAACATCTGCTTTAGAACTTAGTCTTGTTTTAACAAAGGACTACACATCGGTCCACAAGAGTGTTAAACCTAGTGTGAATTGCAGGTGTCAACAATTTACAACACTACATTTAGCCCCCACTTTAGCATGGGTATGATCTTATGCTCATACGCACAATAATGTATGGAGAAAACAAACTTCTTCTCTAGAATGTCAAAGCCATTAGAATAATGGTAAGTTGAGAACTATGAAATCCCCTAAACATCACAGGCTAGTAAGGACCACCAAATTACTAGGTGAGTTCCATGCCAAGTGAAGACATCATAGGCTAGTGAGGATCACCAAATCACTAGGTGAGCTCCACACCAACCATATCAGAAACTACAGTCCAGGCAAAGCGCAATGTTTGCTGGGTAAATTTGGTAAGGTGCTACAAAGATAATCAATGTATTGTAATAGTGAAACCAAACATATGTTGTATGAACAAAGTAAGACATAGAATGATGTATGCCCCCACCTTAAAGTGATTGCTAACTCTATCAGGAAGCAATTGGTTTAAGGTAGAATGAATAATGAATTTAAATCAAGCACAAGATCTTTATGGAAGAACATGCCCAAATGATGTGTTCTCAAAAGCTATATCACAAGGGGTTGCTCCCAGTACAGGAAAACTACAAGGTACCACATAAGCCAAAAAATATAAAAATAAAATAATATAAAAGGGATCTACTCAATTGGTGTAAGTATATGAACTGTCATCATCCACTAGTCAATAGAACTATGAAGACAGAGGAAGAAATATCACAAAAAAATAAAAAAGATCGTAAAGAAGGATGTTAAATATCCAATGAAAATTAAAATTAATAAAATTGTAAATTACAACATATAGAGAATGAAGATACATAAAGAGGAATGACATGATAGGTTCTATCCCTTTGTATCCTTGTACCAATAAGAGTTTCAAGCTCGTCATCCAAAGAGAGCTTAACAAACAAAAATACACACCAAGTAGCACAATACGGGGATAACATTACATGCAATCATAACACAAAAGAGAAAGAAAGGGGCCACACTTTCAAGTTGGCCTAAAGCAAATCATCCTGCTCCCAATCTTGCTCATCATAAAGGGGTGGACTAGATGTGAGAGGGACTATAGCAAGTGCGGTGCAAGGTGCTGGAGTCATACTTGCTTCAACATTATTTTATGTATCACTATTGGAATATAGCATAATGGGTGAAATGGCAGGGGCCACTATGGGCTATGGATTACTATCATTCACATAAGGAGATGAAGAAGAAATAGATATATCCTTCGAATCCATTGATGGTTGATGCTTACAAGGAGGAAGGTTTTCATTTCCTACAGCAAGTTGGTAAGCCAAAGCACAATGTCGCTTGTTCTCTTACATTTTAGTTTCATTTTGTGCAATTTGTAACATTTTCTAAGGAAACTGTGGTATCTTCCTACATGGATTCCTTTTCTTCCTTTGCTCGAGGAGCATGAGGAGGAATGAAAGGAATCTCTAAATGTTGGGAGACCACAGTGGGAGGGTCTCACAAAGCAGGCTTTTGTTCCCTCAACCTACAAAACAAGTGGAGGTGCTAGAGCATCCACAGGGGATTGAGAAACCATAGGAAAAAGATTATGTGCAACAGATTACTTTCCACCAGACTCCAAAGAGGTAGTAGGAACAAAAACAATTCTCAAATTGTGCGGAGGTTTGGATTGTACTAGGCATTTATCTCATGGTCCTAGATAGGATGGTAGAGCTGGAACCACAACATAAATACCAGACACTCAGGGACAAGGACGATCCTTCAATTCAAGATTTGGTTCGTTCAACAGCTATGAAGTAGGGGGAACTACTGTCGTAGCCATAGAAGTTCAAGAGGCTCCAAGTGTATTAAGAGATAATTCAAAAAATTTCTTTGGTTTAAACTTTTGATAAGAGAGAAAGAAAAGATCATCATGAGGTTGAATAGACCTCACTAGCTATGGCTAGAAATAATCAAATAAAAAGTGTCCACAACGAGACAAGGGTTGGAACCCATTGTGGTGTACAACATGTACCTATCCTTGGAATGGAAACTTTAAGAATTTATGAACCATAGAGGGGATCGCTTTCATGGAGGTGAGTCATGGATGACCCAACTTCACATGAAATAGGTCTGAAGTAGGAATGATAACAAAAGACATGTCCAATGTTCTTGGCCCAACCTCGACAGAAAGAATCAAGGCACCAAGAGTTGGATGGATCCATCACGTGCTCTAATTGATATTTCTAATATGTCATACTTATCTCGATGAAAATTATGCATAAAGAGGAAATCTTCAGTAACCACATTTATCATGCATACGGGATCGATGAGTACTCTCCTTATGGGTGTGTCATTAATCCTAGTAGTAATGTAAAGAGGTCCCTCAGGTGCTTTGATAGAAGCATCATGAGTGTGAAAAAGATAGCAAGTTCAGGTTCCACTCGCTCTCGATGAGGATGAGAATCTACCATAGAAACCACATTATCAAAACCTTTGTCTTGATAATCGGATGATGTGGAAGTACCTAGTGAATCAACACATGGTTCTATAATGTTTGTCCATAATGAGGTAATGGATTTGTAAAGATTTGTAAATTTTGATTTGGAGGAGCAACCGACTTATTCCCTTTGTCATTTTCACCTACTACTTGGATAACATTAGAGTCAATGAGGTCCTGAACTTCATGTTTAAGACACATACATCACTCGGTGTCATGCCTAGGGGTATGATGAAATTGGCAAAACGCCTTTGGGTTGAACGAAGGTGATTGCATCTTATTAGCATTAATCTGTCAAATTGGAGGAAGCTTGATGAGATTATTGTTTAGAAGTTGCAACATTATTGAATGAAGAGACACTGAAAGTTGTGAAAATTGCTACATCTTTCGCTTTAACTTATAGGGGCCATAGTAGAAGGTGATGCAGTCGCAACTTGTGTTTTAATGTTGTTTGAAGATGATCAATTAATTTTGATGAATTTTTCTTTTTCTTTTTAAATGAATGATAATGTGGGGCAGCAGCTTCAGATTGACCAATAGGAGCCAATGAGGTACTGCTCTCATAATAACTAACCAACAATTGATAATCACGAAGAGTCGTGTAAAGATGTGTGAAAGAACTATAGTTTATCAACAATATCTTATCATGAATGTGAGGTTGTAAATTTCCAATGAAAAATCTTTGTACATCTGCATCCAAAGAGAATATGGTATTTGTAAAAAGAGGGCTTGGTAATGCCCAATGAAATCAGTCACTTTATCCTTCACTCCTTGCTTGCAATAAACCAAATCAATCAAGGAGACTTAAGGTCCAATGTTCGCTTGGACATGTTGTAAAAATTGATTAGTAAGTTGTTGGAAAGAATTAATTGAAAACAAAACCAATCCAAGGCCTTATCTTTGAGTGACCGAGGAAAGAGTTTAGCCAAGATAGCACCATCAAAAAGAAAGTCACTGCACAAAGTTGTAAAGGCCGCCACATGACTGTTAGGATCACCCTTCCCATTATACTTCTCAAAACATGGGATTTTAAATTCTTAGGTATCAGTGTTTTTAGAATGGTAAAAGACAACAAACTACGAGTGTAGTAAGATGGAATAGAGGGCTAAGAATGACCTTGACTCATACTTTCCATTTGTTGTTGTAAGGAACTGCAATTCTGTAAAAGATGATTAATTATGGGATCAGGTGGTGGAGTAGTTTGAGATTGGATAAGATTAGAATAAGCAAGGATAACAAGAGGCAATGACACTATGTGATTAGATTTTTGGTAATTAAAATTTGATTGAGGTTGACTAACAAGAGGTGGTGACACACATAAAACAACACTATAATGGTGTACAGGATTCCCACTTGATACTCCAAGACTTGTGTTAGCACTACTACTAGAATGTGCAATGGTGGCGACAATAGAAGTAAATGTTGAAATAGAAGATGTCACTATGGGTAATGATATTTGTGTCCCTATTTGTTTTTGAGAGGACACATTGGTGATCATTTACGTGCAACTAGGTGACGACATAATGTTGTTATCCACTATGTGAGCTAAGCTGCATAAAATTTCTATATCTTCTTAACCTTTGAGCAATAATTTTCTTAGACCTTCAACAAGAAGCACAGCTTCCTCATCAAAATGTTATGTACCCACAAATTGCTGAAAACAAGACAAATTAGTGTCTAGTTTCCAAATTTGTGTTTCAAGGACATGAGCTATGAGGCTATCTATGTCTATAGAATCATGAGAATGTTGTACTTCAGATATCATAGACAAAGTAGGTATGTGATCTAAATATGATGAACTTCCATGTGTGAATAAGTTAACATTGGGTTCCAATGTGGGGACACTAAAGCTATTTAAAGCACTAGAACCCATGATTTATAACTTCTTCTCACAAGGTTGTTGGATTCAAGACACCGAGTCACAAAACTCATAAAAGACTACACATGCTTTATGACACTCAAAATGCTCTTATAGAGGAAAGTATTGATAAGATAGAATATGCAAATGATGTGATAGAAGAAAGGATGTTGCTTTAGTTTTCTAAATGAATCAATGTTTTCAAATGATTAACAATATGAACAAATATATGCAATAAATGTCTAATAAATTCAACAACTAATCAAGACAATCAATATGTATAAATGCTTACTATCTAAATAAATCATTAACTAATCAGATTTGGAATAGTAAATAGGTCAAATCTGAACAAAGAAGGCTCTAAAAGTGCAAGACTTGTCGAGTTCACCAAAATGTTTTGATTAAAAAGACACCTAGTTAATCATATACTAAGTCAATCTTTAGATCAAACATTAGAACATAAACTGATCTTGGCTACAGTCCTGAAGGATAGCCAAACTACAAGTGTTCTATCCCTTTGTTGTAATCAATAAGATTGAGACAAATATGCTAGATCTAGGGTTTTTAGAGACTTAATTAAGAAAATCTGAAACAAACTAACGAATATAGAGAAGTAGTATGCAGAGTACCTAGATGATTCAAACTTGGAGTGAACTGGATAGGACTATAGATCCTAGGCACTGGTGTCCTAGGGTTTTATGCTATGTAAAAGTCAATCTTCGATGATCTCAGATCTTGTTTGATAATTTTCCCTCTGATCTGCGACACTTGTTTCTAATCTTTCGCAACCTATACAAACAGAAGAAGAAAAAGGGTTTGGGCCATTTTACAGGCTTGCCTCAGTCAAACCCCGTGAATGGTGTTTCTACCTCTACAACATCCAAGATTATAATGATAAGAGCCCATGTAGATTACATAATAGAGGTGAAATCCAATATAAATGAATGTTGACATATAGAAGCTTTACCACAACATGAAACACTAGTGAGACTTGGTGTCACAATACAAGATTGCCACAAGGAGATGATGGAGGAAGAAGCTTCCTCTAAAACCTGCAATAATATCACAAATCTGCAATAGAGAGCTTCACATAAATGTGCATAATAACATCCACAATAGAGAGTTTTGAGTAATCATACAACTTGAATATCACTTTTGTTCATATGAAATCCTAAAATGTTCAAATGAGATAGGTAGACTTATTTGTATATGCATTCCAATTCATTTTTAGGAAACCTGTTCCAGCAAATCTGACAAAGTGCATCCCCTGAAGCAACAAGGTCGACATCCAAGGCCACGCAAAACTTTATTCTTACAAATATCAAGGACACTGGTGCTTGGGTGCTAGTGCCCAAGTGTTTTGGGTCCTTTCAGGGCCTGTTGCTAGAGGATAACAATGGAATCAACATCTACCTTAGAACTTAGTCTTTTTAACAAAGATGTGCTCATTAATCCATAAGAGTGCTAAACCTAGTGTGAATTTTTGGTGTCAATAGTTTACAACACTACACCTTCAACGAGGTTTTTATTTTTCAAGGTCCTCAAACCCTTTTCACCAATGTGACCAAGTCTTTGGTACCATAACATTGTCTTCTCAGCAAGAAGTTTCATCTCCATAGAATGAGCACCCTTAGGTACCCAGAAAGCACAACCATCAGAATTAGATGCAACAATCCTCTTCATTGCCAGTTCCAATGGTGAGGATAAAGACTCTGTAGTTCTCTTCTTCAAAATAGAGGCACTATTGTACTAAACCATGCATACATCAAGCTAAAATAGAGTGCTAATCTGAACACCCTTAGCTAGCACCATAGCTCCTCTAGTCACCTTGCATCCTCCATTCAAGAAAACAACCTACACATCCACATCATTCAACTTACTTATAGATAATAGGTTTCATGTCAAACTAGGGATATGCAAAACACCATTGATCCCCTTCACTCTTCCATCGAGGAATCGAATCAAGACTCTTCCACAGCCAACAATCTCAGGTGAGAATTGTAGAACTTAAATTTATCCTCATAGTCATCCTATTATTCTTCTATTAATTAAATGGATATTATTATCTATTTAATTAATTCATTTAATACTTTCCTCTATTATTCTTCTATTAATTAAATGGATATTATTATCTATTTAATTAATTCACTTTATACTTTCCTCTATTTATTCATTAAATCATTTAAATCATTAAAATATTATAATCATCTATCCATTTCATACATACTCTATTTACATAATCATTAAGTACCTAGGCATTATTTACATATTTCATTAAATCATTTGCAAATTCATTACATTAAATCATTTATATAATTTACAAAAGACCACTTTCTCCATAAGTTTCTAAATCTCCACTATACCATAAATGCTCCCATTTATTTCTTTCATAAATGGCACTGACAATATGGACAAATGTCCATTTCTTCGTTTCTCCATTATTCCACAAAATCTCCCATTTATTACTTTCATAAATCATACTAAATCATGGCAATATGGGACATTTGTCCCACTTCTCCATTTCGCTCATTAATTCCCCATTTCTCCATAACCTGGATTGTATGATGTGAGGGCATTTATATAAACCCTCTTTCTTCTCACCGTGAGGATATAAAGAATTGATATACTGGATTTTACTCACAAGTCTTTTATTCGTTCATCATAGCTTCTTATTGCATTTTGTGCTTATAAAAATATGAGAGCATCAAATGTAAAATATAAGACCTTGATGATAGGAGAACAATGGAGTTATTGTTCCTTTTGAATGCTTATGTTTGGTTTTTCATAGTTTAGTGTTAAATTTCTGCAATAGTGTTCATTTAGGATAGACTTCATTGGTGTGATGTTGAAAATAATGTGATTCTGGTTGCAATTCCATTTTGATTTTCATTTTTAGCATCTACAAAATGGTGAATCCAATGTGAATCCCTTGATCTAGCTTGCTTTTTGCAGGTTTTATTAATTTTTTGTTGCAGGTTTAAGCCATTCTTGGATAAAACCCTAGGTTTTAAATATTTTATCATATCTTTCAAACAGTTGTGAATTTTGCTATAAGATTTTAATAGAATTTTATGGATCATCTCAAGAAGCTATAATAGAAAAATCACGTGTTTATCATCATTTTTTAATAAGTTATCATGATTTTATGTTTTTTCATAACATCAACTTTCTAGGCATAAATCAACAAATTTTTCAAAAAATAGTTACATTTCTAGAAAGCTCTTGAAATTTTAATGGGGATCTATTCTTTACAGATTTAATATTGAGGTCATATGACGTGCAAAATGAACAAATATTTGTCAACTGTAGGGTTTTCATAAATCCACATTTCTAGGCACAAATCAAGAAATTTTTTTAACTTTTTTATATTTCTGGATAGGTCTCAAAAAGTTAATAGGGGTCTTTTCTTTGAGTTTTTAATTTTTAGGTCCAAAACATTTCAAAATGATCAAATCTATGTCACTATCTAAAAAAATATGTATCTGAAATTGCAATCTTCTGATGAGCTTATCTTTTTATGGGGGCGTTATAATATTATTTTCTAATTTGTGCTAACACTTTGATTGTAGCTATCTCATTTTTCGAAGACTAGAAATTCAAACTACTGGTTTTGTAGGGATTTCATCAATTAGCTATCTTTTTCAAGTGTCTATTTGCACATAGATTAACGAGGGGGTTAATTAATCGTTATTTTGTTGTGCTTGTAAGGATGGTAGGTGTATGCTCTCACCTTGTGCAAACTCAATGATCAGAAGCTAGACCCATCTCTTTTATGTTTTTAATCCCTTAGAGGGCCTGCCTCTCGATTTGTGAGAGGGAACAACCCAAGCAGTACTTTTGTTTCAATCTACTATATAAATAATTGTGGTTGTGATGAAAGTTATCAATCACCTGGTGTTGTTGTTCTATACCGACAGAAGTCTCCCTCTGTATCCATGAGATTCATGAAAATCCTTTCTGAGGGCTGGGAGGCCTCTTAAATGAGCAAACTACTGCATGTATAGACACCAGATTAGCCCGAAACGTTGACTAGAAAGCACTTGTTGTAGAGGCCAAAAACCTTTTTTCTTTGATAGTGCAGGAGGTCAGACCTTTGAAGCCACCCTACACATACTATTCATGGTAGAGATAGAAAATCCCTCGATTCATAAGATCTTTAGATCTTCAGAGTAAGAGATTTGGTGTGCCCATGCCATGGTGGGGAGCCAATGTCACCAATATCTCTAGTTGGCTGCCTTGTCTTAGTATATGGAGTAATCCAAGTAGGGACTTAGGAAGTAGTATCCTCTTTCCAGCCTAAATTGTGCATTCTTACAAGTGTTTTCAAATTTGTCGAAAACAGTGAAAAATTTTGGGCTAATCTAGGCCCTCATTCAGACTTCTACTCTAATTTTATATCAAAGTCATCCAAAATATTTTATCTGATGTGTTTTGCATGCATGTTCAAAATAAACATTACCAAACGCCACACCTCAAATCTATAGCATTCCAACCTTAACTCATATTAATCATATTCTCATCCTTACCTAGTCCAATCTTCATTCATCAAAATGGTTGTAATCATCAACAAATCTAGGTGAAATCCAAAACCATACATACTCCAAGGTGATCCAAAATTTTCTCCTAATGATGATGAAGATCTTGTAGATTTTGAGGTATACTTGGAGGAACAAACTGAAATCCAAAGACTTCAATCTATATGTAACTCCATCCCAACACTAGAGCAAAAGATCATAGCACAACAACTACAAGACATCGCCCAAACCTTTGACCGACTAGAACAACCCCTAAACCAACAAATCATACAATGATTGCAAACCATCATCCAACCACTTCAAAAAAACCAATCACCAAAAATACAACTCCTAGTTGAAATCCAACAACTCATGCAATATCCATCTCCAAATCTTCTACAACATGAGCATGCTAGTACTAGTCGATCCTTATGCCATCTTAATGCTACTCTTGACAAGGGAAATACCATCTCAAGTTTGGGATCATACACCACTCCATCTACTAGTCATCCATCACCATCCAATAGAATGCCTATCTAAAAGCCTAGTAGGCCTACACCAACACCACCATCAAACTTTCCAAGCTCTAATCCATCAACCAACAAATCCTCGAATGATTTTCTCTAAAGATTCTTTGCAAAATCTAAAAGCAAAATAAAAGCTATGGAGTTATCCAAATCCACCAATCCATTTAATCCATTTGACCCTCCATTTAATCAAAGTCCAACCCTTAAGTCTAATCCATCTTACACCCCTCTTGTCCTTCTACCATGGGACCTATCCACTCCTAGTCTAATCCACCTAATCCAATTAACCTTCCACCTAATCCTAATCATAAGCATTCAATTTCCACCACACCTCCACCTACAAAGGATGTGATCCAAGGGCTACTAGCAAGGAATAAACCATCCCTATGTCATCAAACATCTATCCCTAAGCTTACCGAAGAACCTTCAAATGTCATGCCTATTTCTCCAAATCCATCATCTAGTCCACAACCCATTGAAGAGTATTTCACCGTGAGTCCAAGTCAAGATATATTATACCCTCATGTTGTTGAATATCTAGAGCCTCTCAAGCCTATCCAAGAGCTTTGATTTCCAATTCCATTCCTATCCAAAATCAAGGGTTATGTCAAAAGCATAATCCTAAACATTAAGAAATATTAGTCCCTAATCCTAATCAAGATCAAATCACCTCCATCGAACCCACACCTAGCACACTTAATCCTATCCATGATCAAGCTCCCATATATGATCAAGATCCCCTCTATGATCAAGAAGGCCATGATGATCCTCTTAATCAACTTTATGCATTCCATGGTCAAGATCTTATCACTCCACTTATCCATGATGAATCAACATCCACTTGTCATGATGAGACACATGCCTCCCAAGCAAATGTAGAAGATCAAACCAATAACTTGGATCTTAATGAGCATAATAATAATCAAGATCCTAATGATCCTTTGTCATTCACTATCGACCCCGTTCCAAGTCCACCTTCATATCCACTTGGTCTATCCACCTTCATTCATGAATGTTCCTCCCTAGGAACACAACAATCTTTATCCACCACTTCACCTTTTCCATCCAATAATGAACTCAAGTCTAGTGTCCAAATTACACCTAGTCCCATAGTCCATCGCATGCTCCAAAACATGAACTACTAAGGTAAAGGCTTAGGCCTTCATGAACAAGGTATTTTGGAGCCAATCCATGTCAAAGTCCCTCCAAGCTCTGTATGGCCTTGGATATACACCCCAAGGTAAACAATCTAAAGATGTTGGTAATTCCTCCATTCCTCCTAAGTCTGCCACTTTCCATCACAAATCTTATCATACTGTCGAAACATACGTTGCCATTCCACCTCCATCATCTTACAAATGTCAAAAGCATATGACCATACACTTTCCACCATCCAATCTACCCCCACCTCTTCCAACTCCTAATATCCCTACATCTACTTTACCACCACTTCTCCCAATGCCAAATCCATCCATTTACACATTCCCTCGCACTCCTAATCATGACCAACAAATGCACACATCGTCCTAACATAAAGCTTCCACCATGTCCATGGGATTCAAAAATAAACATTTGGATGCCTCTACCCATAAATCTAAAAATCCTAAGGGTCCTAATGCCTTAGGACATCAATTCAAAAAGTCAAATCAAAGTACATTCAAAAATTCATCTAAAAGGCTATCCAAGCCCATACCTTCACAAGCAAAGTCAAACTAAAATGGTATGGGTACCTAAGCAAAAAGAAAGCAAGTCAAATGAGGCATCCACATCACAAAAATCCCAACCATCCTCTTCCATCCAAAAATCCTACTCCATTCAAAAATATCAAATTCCTCCATCCCACAAGTCAAACAAAAGTCATGAAAACACTAAGTCTATGTGGGTACCTAAAGCACTTCATCAACCACCTCCTAAGCAAACATCTCCATTGCTTCCTACACCACCTCCAAATCAAAAGCTTCAATGTCTATCACGATGTGTGCAACCATTGGTCATGGTTCCCTTTCATTCCAAAACATTTTTCAACATTGTGTCGTCATATCCCAATGGTCCATGCTTTTACATAAGTGTTTATATCTCTCTTTATCTCCATCATAGTACACTGTCCCCTATTCATCCATCCTTGCATGAAACTTTCATAATCCACATGAAAATCCACTATCTACATACTTCATCTCTCTTTCATGCAATCCCCTACCAACATCTATGAGCATAATGACTTGACATGGTCCATATGATGACATCCACCTCTAATGGGACTCTCACTTTTCTTGGAGATAGACATTTGAGTCCCTTCTATCCATATTCCCCTTCTCCCATTCAAAAATTCAAAAAAAAATCAAAATAGTAAAGAGAAATCCCTTCTTCCAATGGTGAAAACCACCCTTGGTGGCGCCTTGGATAAGTACCATGATGAAAACCTGGCAAACAGGTGTCATGCGTAGGTTGATCTTCTATGTCACTTACACTTGGGAGCACATTGTCTCATCCACACCATCATTTCTATCATATCATACCATTTCCATACCATATCCTATCTTGCCTTACCATCTTGCCATCCTTATCCATTACACCCACATACCCATACTTATCATGATGAGTTCATCCCTCTTCCCTTCCTCCTTTTGATATTAACTAAGATATGGGGGTACAATGTTGACAAAATGATTTGGATATCTCTTGACATACCTTGTCCTTTCCAAACCAATCCTATCATTACCCTCTTGTCATTACCCTTTTTTTTCATCCTATCCAAACAACCCTAATCATCGTCCTATTGTCATGAGCTTTGTCTTGTAAAATGCTAAGCATTGTACTTAGAATGGGGCATGTTGTTCCTATGAGACATAGTCTTTGGAGATCACATCCTTGCCCTCTTATACATACATCCATTTTATTTACTATCACTTATCCTTTTATCCATTCATCCAATCCTACATTATCCTTGCACCTAGACTTAGTTTTCCTTTGTCATTGGTATCTAGCATAAAGGCTACTCAAAATAGTCATCCAACACCATTTCCCAAAACATTTCAAAAATTCTAAAAAATCAAATATTCTCAAAATCCAAAAAAATTAAAACATTCAAAAATCCAAAAAAATTGAAGCATTCAAAAATCCAAAAAAATTGAAACATTCAAAAATCCAAAAAAATCAAAACATTTAAAAATCTAAAAAAATCAAAACATTTCAAAACTCCAAAAAATCAAATAACCTTAAAATTTCCAAAAATAATGATACTTTCAGATAGTCGCACGGCTTTGAACTTCAATAAAATAAAAACACGCCAAGATTGACAATAAAGAGGACATTCCAACATACCTATCAATCCATCTTTCAAATCAAACCAAACGCATCAACTGTGACAAGAATCAGTTCTACATTGAAGCATGATGCTTGTTTGTTTGTTGATCTTTGATTGCTTTATGATTTTATCTTTGGTGGCATGTCTTTTAGCTTCTCGAGGATGTCTTGGACTAGAGAGGCGAGGATGGGGCATGTTCACTTGTTTGTTGTCTGTGGATTATTCCTTATTCACAGGATGACTCGTCTTAGGACATGATTGTCTAAAATCATTGAGGACCTATGAGTCTAATGTGGATGAGAGCATTCCTTGTCTAATAGTGTCTTCCATGCAATAAGTATTCAAGTCATCTAAGGTCCTTATACCTAGATGCTTATACTTTATTGCTAAATAAAAACACAAACTATATTCAAGTCATCTAGACATTCATGTTATCTAAAGGCTTATACTAATTTGCGACATAATAAGCTCAATGATGATAAAGCACTATGTAATGCACAAGATTTTTTATCACCTTCATTTCCTTCATATTCTATTTCATCCATCATTTCTTCCATCATACATTTCCTTTATCTTTTCTTTTTTCTTCATGCTCCTTATCTCAAAGATTAATTAGTCACTTTAACCAATTGATACATGTCTTCTAATCCAAATATCAAATCAAGCAACTTGCTTTTAGCATGGGACTCCAATGCTCCCTGATCACTCAATCTATTAATCAATCAATGTTTTGCGCTAGCATCAATCACAATCAACTTATCAACCTAGCTATACTGAGCATTTCCATCAATTATTCAGCGACACCCATCAGTTGTGCATTTTCATCAAATGTACATCTTTGCTTATCAGTTGTGCATTTTCACTAAATGTGCATCTCCCTTAATCACTCGCGCAATATCAATAATCAAATCCTCTCCCTGTGATCTATCAAGAGATTAATCTTATCATAGCTTGTTCAATTAATCTCTCGAGGGGGCATATCATCCTTATCATCATCCTTACTAGGATATCCCTGGGGCATGTATCAGTTAATCAATTCTTTTTTTTCTTTGAGACAACGCGACAGGCTGCATTGCCTCAAAGAGGGGCAAAATGTAGACACTTAAATTTATCCTCACATTCATCATATTATTCTTCTATTAATTAAATGGATATTATTATCTATTTAATTAATTCACATTATACTTTCCTCTATTTATTCATTAAATCATTTAAATCATCAAAATATTATAATCATCTATCCATTTCATACATACTCTATTTACATAATCATTAAGTACCTATGCATTATTTACATATTCCATTAAATCATTTACAAATTCATTTCATTAAATCATTTATATACTTCACAAAAAACCACTTTCTCCATAAATTTCTAAATCTCCACTATACCATAAACTCTCCCATTTATTTCTTTCATAAATGGCACTGACAATATGGACAAATGTCCATTTCTCTGTTTCTCCATTATTCCACAAAATCTACCATTTATTGCTTTCATAAATCATATTGAATCATGGCAATATGGGACATTTGTCCCATTTCTCCATTTCGCTCATTAATTCCCCATTTCTCCATAACCTGGATTGTATGTTGTGTGGGAATCTATATAACCCCTCTTTCTTCTCACCATGAGGATATACAAAATTGATATACTGGATTTTGCTCACAAGCCTTTTATCCATTCATCATAGCTTCTTGTTTCATTTTGTGCATATGAAAATCTAAGAGCATCAAATATGAAATATAAGACCTTGATGATAGGAGAACAATGGAGTTACTATTCCTTTTGAATGCTTATGTTTGGTTTTTCATAGTTTAGTGTTAAATTTCTACAATAGTGTTCATTTAGGATAGACTTCATTGGTGTGATGTTGAAAATAATGTGATCCTAGTTGCAGTTCCATTTAGTTTTTCATTTTCAGCATCTACAAGAATTATCACCAAAATACACCTTTCCACCATCGTATTCTCCATACTTATTGAACCAACCCCAATGCACCATAGTCAATAAGCCACACATCCTCATATGCATGAGTTGCCAAAGCAGCAACAAATGCTTCTCCTTCATCCTGAGAGGACTTGTCAGGGTCTGAATCATAGTTCTTTTTCTTCTTCTCCTCCTTGCGGAAGTGACCAAGTTTGTTGCAATTCCAACATAGAGCCTTGGACTTTCCAAGAGACTTGGATCTCCCACGGGATTTGAATCTTCTTTTTTCTTCCTTCTTATCCTGTTTCTTTCCCTTCTCTTTAGATCTACCACAAACTGCAAGAGCCTCCTTAGCTGATTCGAAAGCGTTTCACCGAATCTCTTCAACAACAATGATGCAACCACTTCATCCATCTTGAAGGTAGTAGTGGTACTCCTAATGGCCATAACAAGGTAGTCCCATGAATCTGTTAAGGAACACGGTAATGTCATAAATCGATCCTCCTCCTCCATCTTCACACCAACAGAGGTCAACTAGGCAACAAGCGTATTAAATGTATTCAAGTGATCAGAAACAAATCCTCCATCTTCCATCCTCAGAATATAATTTCTTTCACAAGAATAAATTGTTCACCAAGGATTTAGCTTGATAAACATCTCCAAGTTTCTTCCAAAGATCTTTTGTAGTCTTCTCTTCATGGATATTCAAGAGCACTGAATCAGCCAAATAGAATCTTATTAGACCCTTAGTCTTTTGATCCATTAGATCCTAATCTTCATGTTTCACGCCCGATGGCATGGTTTTGAATACTGCAAGCCATAGATATCTATCTACCAATATGTCCTCCATCTTGAATTTCTGCATATTATGAGATGCACATTAACAGAAAACATCAAAAACAAGTACAATGCTCACAACACAAGATATATGTGGGGAAAACTCTTTCGGGTGAAAAAACCCCACTCCAAAACTTGCACAATGTATTATCAAATCCAAAAAATATTACAACACACTTTCAATGCAAGTTCTTTCAAGAGTTCACAAATGTCGAATACTGGAGTAATTCCAACAGCATAACGGTACCTATTAATGAACCACAAACTACTCCCACAAGCACCTTATCTATAGGCAATATCAAGTATGAAGAAAGCTTCTAGATGAAGATAAAAGAGATGGGCTTCCAAATCCATGTGGCACATTTTTCAAACACCTATTTGACTCTGGGGACACCTGTCCAAGATTCCCTTACACCTCTTACAACCCTCCAAACTTGGGTGCCCCAAATTTTCCCAAAATAGGTATGACAGGTGCTCTTACACAGTCATAAAATCTATCATATATGACAACACTTACAACTGTAAGAGAATCTGCCATAACTGACTATTAATAAATGATTCTCTTACAACTTGTCAAACTTAGGCGCCTAAATATGTTTTATTCAAACATGCAAAGATGCTTTATGACACATGTCATACATGTCATAAAAATCTTCTATTTTCAGCTCTTACATGTCATAGATTCCATCATGTCATAACCTCTTACACATTGTTCAAGATGTCAATGCATGGCAAATCAATGCCACCTCAAATGGGGCGCCTATATTCCCTCAAGTTGACATGTCCATCCAAATCACCTTCCAAGTGGGATGACAAATCACCATGCCACCTTACACTAAATGACGAAATAGGATGTGCATAAACAAAATACAATATAGGCAAATTATAAATAATTAATTAAGTACCAATGTTAGGAACTTGCAGAGGTTGAGACACCTTAATTCCCAATAGGATGCATAGTGGTTCTGTCAAATCCTAGTATAGGATCTTGTATATCTAATACTTTATATTGTAGAACCAAAATGTAGTTGTTAGTGGGGAATTTGCTTGATTGAAGGTATTCAATTGAGAGGTAGTTTTTCCTACACTACATTTTGGTGAACCCGACGTTTTAAACTAACACTTTATTTAACACAAAACCTTGTTTATGATCTTCACAACCCAGTCTTCAAATTCTCTATATATTGTGTGTAGGAGTAAAAGACATTTTTTAATGGCATTTTTTGCTAATCCTACCACAATTGTTCTCTTTGATTTTACTCATCTTTCTTCTAAACAAATTAATGTCTCTCTTTCATCTCCTTCTCGCATTATCCCGATGACTACCTTTCATGATGTAGAACCAACCTTTGATCATAAGGCAGTGCTCGAATATGTCTCGCAAGAAAAAATCAATGACATGGATCATCATTTGACCAATTTTAAAAACTTCTTGCATCATGAGGAGATTTCTCGTCTGGTTGTCCCTTTGGTCGACACTCCTCGCATTGTGTTAAATAATCATCCTCGAGGAATTAATTTTCTTAGGGGCCATTGCTCAAATAGTACACAGTGATGCCCTGCCATTGGTGAGCTATGTTTTGAGTGCGTAGGACTCTGTGTCACTCCTAGTAATTAGATCTCCTTGCCTCTACATACCACAAGTATTGAGACTTTTACTTCTCTACACATGACTACCAGTTCTGCTCTCATTTTAGTAGCACAGGATTTGCCTTGTCTACCAGTGGGATGAATCCCATTAATCAATATGGATTTGTTCCGCCCTCGAGGTCTTTACAGTTCACTTTTCCTCCCAATGCCCTTGGAGTTTTCTAGCATCTTTCACAACTCCTGGTTTCTACTCCACTTCCTCCACGCCCACATACTATTGACCCTGTCATAAACCAACTCTTGCAAAACGTTGGCTCATTGCAACAGCAACTTGCCACGCTTTCCACATCATTCTCACAACCACATGTACCTACCTATTATAGACGTAGCCCGCTCTCATTGACCATCCTTGCTACTCTACTTCTGCAAAACTGAGGCACCAAGATTCAAAAAATATACTGGAAACGGCAATCCGCAGACGCACATTTCTGCATTCACTACTATATGTAATGATTTTCTCTTTCAAGATGCTTTGTTAGCGAAACTCTTTGCACATTCTCTCAAGGATACTACGTTGGATTGGTTTTGCTCACTTCCTGACCATTCCATTCTTTCTTTCGATAAGCTTGTCAATCAATTTTTGTAGCACTTCCAAGCAAACATTGGGTTGCAGGTCACTTTTACGACCCTTGTCCATTGCAATCAAGGAAGCCTTGAGAAGGTAATATATTTCATTTGCCATTATCAGTCTCTTCTTTCTTAGATTCCCTATGCTCCATCTGATTCTGACGTATAGAGGGTTTTCATTGGAAACCGTCAACTGCATACGATTCTGCTAATGAAATATTCTTCATTACACATTTATGCACAGCACTCCATGATTATCAGCAAACACTCAGCTAGTTTGAAGCTTCTCCTTCACCGGCTCCTACTGCCCAATCTGGTGCTTCTTCTTCATTAAGAACTACAAGAAATAAAAAAAATTATAAGAATAATGCATCAAGTATGGTTAGCAATACAGTGGCTGAAGCATCCCCACAAGCTGCTTCAGCCCTCTCTGCTCCTAAAGCATCAAGAAATAGAAAATTTACTCCTCTAAAGGAGTCTCTCTACACCATCATGCAATAGCTTAACAACAGTTTAGTGCAACTGCCTCCTATCAGGTCTCTTGATACGAGCAAGCCCTTGCCACCTTCGTATGACCCGAAGGCTTTCTGCTAGTTCCACAGAGTTCCTAGAAACGACATTGAAAGATGTTTGCATCTAAAGCACATTGTTCAGGATCTTATCAACCAAAATGTGATCCAGGGCTCTCGTGTGAGTGATGGAAGAAACAAGTCAATGGCTCCTACGAACCAACACTTGCAAATCTACGCGTATCCTATGCCCTGTCACTCCTCAAACTTTGTTGACCTCACTTCTTTTGTGGTGCTAGAGTCAACTTCTAATGCTCCTCTTTCTTCCTATTCAGAGATGATTGGTATGGTGGGCATTCGTTCTCGCCCTACTCGAGAACGTCATGTTCCTAAACCCATTATCTCCTCTTTTATTGAGATACCACCTAACACATCTGGAGGACCTCTGTACATTAGATATTAATGGCAAACCCCTTAAGGATGTCCTTATTGATCCTATCTACATGGCCAATGTTATTATAGAGGAATTTTTTGTATGTGCATGAATTGTATAAAGATGTTCATGAGAAATATAATGTCTTTATATGGTGTCATGATGGGTTGTCTTGTCCTACTTTGGGTTCCATCGCCCTCCCTGTCCAGGTTGGACCTAAGACCCTGGATGTCTCTCTTTCCATTATTCCTACTTTTAACCATTTATGTGTGAAATTGGGCTAGCCATGACTCACTTCCATGAGAGCAGTCCCTTTTGTGGTTCATAGATGCCTAAAGTTTCCTTACGATGGCATGGTGCACACAATCTGTCACGGTGGATTTATACCACTTTCCATGCGAGGAAACTTCTCTCTACACTACTTTTGGCCAACCCCCACTGAGCCGCTCTGGCCTCATAATGATTTTCTATTTATTTCATACCAAAAATTCAAAGCGAGTAGGATCGCCCGATTGTCTACTGGTCCTTCATCGTCTTCCTCGGTTGTTCCCCTTATAGTGCCTCTATCTTTAGAGGATGCTCTTGTTCCTTCTTCTACCTCCCAAGTGGATAAAGGAAAGCACCCTGCACAAAGTGCACCTCCCCACTCGTGTTCCTAGCCTGTACTCCATAGTGTTGCCTTCGATCTCTTAAACAAGAGCTCGAGATCAACCTTGTTGATGTGTGTTTTTACACATAACTTAGATGAAATACTAAGTATCTCACCTCGCTTGAAAGGAATCTAATTCCAGTAACCCAAAAAAAGACTACCCCAAGTTTATACTGTCAAGTCTTGACTTGTGAGAAAACTCAGTTGGATATGTGTTATGTTGTTCCAATCAAGGGGCCTTACGCTAAAATCTAGACAAGCTTCTATATGCAAGGATGTATTGCACAATGAACTAATCAATTTTCTGATTTAGCAAGACATAAGTGAACTTATTAATTATGTATTGCTATAAAATGTATCTTTCCAACTCATAACCAGCAATCTATTTACTTAAGACAACAAAATGCAAGTCTATGAAAGTATTTTCAAACCGTGAAGGGTTAATTCAACACCCAATCTATGGCGCAATTCAATTACTTCCCACAATCAAACTTAGCTTATGTAAATATGTCCATACTAACCATGCAAAGCAGTTTACAATCAGCAAGCCACAAATGGTCTGAACTGGGAATCCATCAAATATCCAAAGCATTCATTATACTTAACTGAACTTTATTTAACTTATGTGGAAATGAACCATGAAATCCAAAATTCAATCATACATAACACAAATTTGCAACTGTATTAATCAAAATTTCAATAAAGTCTCAACAATTCATTACTCCAACACCCATAAAATGAAGAAAGTGATTGTCTTTATAAAGGAGAGGCCAGCGTATGTGGAAATGAACCATGAAATCCAAAATTCAGTCATACATAACACAAATTTGCAGTTGTATTAATCAAAATTTCAATAAAGTCTTAACAATTCATTACTCCAACACTTATAAAATGGATTGTCTTTATAAAGGAGAGGCCAACTTACTGAGCTTACAATAGAGGGTGAAGATTAATCCATCACCAAGGGCTCATATTCATTCAACATTTAATTCCAAAGGCAAGTTTGTTACAATCTCAGTTTTGACTGTCCTTTAGCAAAAAGATGAAAATATAGTTTTTTAGTTCATGAGAACAAGACAAAATGGCACATTTTTTACAAGTATAATAAGACAAATCAAATTTACAATGAGTTGACAAAAAAATAGATTTATGTGGCACATTTTAAGTGGAAGTATGCCAACTGGATGTGATTTTCGAAGCTAGAGAGACTCCTTTAAACTCGTACTTCATGTTGGCTAGCCGAGAAGATATTTACCCTACATTGGATATCTTAATGAATAACAAACAATAACTCATCTAATGATTCCAATATGTTCATATATCAAATTTAGATCTTCTAAAATCACCTTGAAATCGATCTAGCAAAAATACATCTATCGAATTTATGAATCTGACTTCACAATAAGGTAACAATTTCTACATATCTTTTAGAGATTATTTTCAACTAACCCATGCTCTAAAACAAGTTTAATCATTTTGATGGGGCCAAAAGGGTTCTTAAAATAATTTGGATTTCATCACAAGTAGGAATGACTTCAACAGGATCCAAGAGTAATTTCCTTAAAAAGCGGGTCTAGGAGATTTAACGAGATAAGTGGGTTTTTCATGCGCTACCTAATTTGCGAGAGTCAGGTGGTCAAATGGATACATCCGATGTCTAGTTGAAGTTCCACGAAAGGGTTTCATTAGGGGTGTGGGGAACGAGTCGGCAAGTAGATACGCAAAGAATTGTGGGTCATCTGGATATGCGGAGGAATTGAGGTCCACCGGACATGTCAGCTAATTGCTAAAACTCCCGCAGAAGACACAATGGTAATAAGCGGGGAAGAACATCCTGACCAGATAAGCGAAAAATTATGATCCTAGTGGATAAAATCCACATGCAACCTGAACTTATGCAAAGCACCCGACGTATTAAGCTTTAAGGGATGCAGGGCTTTGTCATTTTACGGGATAAGCGGGCCTTAGGCCCCTTAGCAGATAATTTCTATTTACCTTAAAAACCTCCACAAAGTGCCACTTAAACTTAAAAGTATTTACACAGTGTTTTGGTCTTTTGAAGGGAATGCGGAGAAATCGACAAGGGGATTTTGTCTCGTGCTCGATGTATTCTCTACAATCAGGGTGTTCATGCCAAGGTTACGTAAATTCAATCGTTGGATCCCGTACCCTAAAATGTGAATGACCTAGGTTTTCATTATCGTGCAAAATGGATTTTGAACCCTAAACGACGTTATTGATTTAAACCGCTACGGCCTCGAATGTGATTCAGACAACCTAAATTCAGGTTTCATTGTGACTTAAATGGAACTAAAAGTATATAACCCCTAGTTTTTGAAGAGATGCTAACTCATTAGGGTTTAACCCATGCATACCAGACATCCTAGCAAATTCAAAAGACGACTCCACCAACAGAGTTCATATGCTCTTTCTTCCTAATGCATTTAATTTCAGCTTCTTTTCGCAGACAATTCTCAAAGCATGGATTAATTTTTTGGATATTTTGATATAGATTTCAATGGAAATAATTACTTCATAAATGAACATTTAATTTGCTTGTCTATTGGTCATTTTCTAAATGTTCCTGCATTTTCAGAATAAAAATATTCAAACTTGTGTTGTTAGTTATAATATTATAGGAAGCTGCTATTTAATAATGTTGATCTTTCTAACAAATTTGACGATTAACAAAGAGAATAGAGTAGTCTTTAAGCTTATTACAATGATATGCAAAATAGTAATTTCAAAAGTCGATTTCCAGAATAAGATGCAGTAAATTCACATGCAATACATATTGTACACCACATTATTCTATATTCACCTCACTACATCAGAAACAACCCAATGCATTGCCTGAAAACATTATGTTTGAATCTTTCCACGCTAGGTAACTAGCTTGAAAATGATCTAATCATACAGTGTACGCAAGTCGAATCACATGCAACTTTTTTCAGTCAGTAATAACCAAATTTATCAAACTCAAAACATCAAAATGAGCTGCATGCTTACCGTCATGGAAAGAGCACTAAATTGGGTAATTTCATTAAGTCTGCTTTCATTCTAATTGCATACAAAACTCCCCCTTACAAAGCTCCTAGTCCATGTCCTTGGCTATTGCTTGTATTTTATAATAAGTCCGTAGCAGAACTACATGCATGCTTCAATGCAGTTGTCAAATCAAGTTAAATTCTGAAGTATTCAAAAGACAGCCCTTTCATATAATAATAAATATACAAAACATTTTTCACAGGCTTGGACTATCCTCAATTGATTGGTAGAGCAAAACAAGAAGTTAAGAAAGATTCTCTAACTAATTTTTTTAGGTGTAGAAACACCTGACTATCATAAACAGCACCAATATGAATGTTTCCAGCTTGATCATGGATGGGGGATGGTAATTATGTTAATTATCCAGCTTAGTTGAAGCCTTTCTTTCTTTCCTCTTTGAAGACAAGAACACCTCCCATATAGATCTACTCTTTTTATTGACCATGTATTAAAGAACTACATAATATTTGTTGGCAAGCTCAGAAAGTTGGTTGATCCACCGCCTTTAGATTCTGCTTCTTGTTCAATGGATAAGCATTTGAATTTGAATTGAAATGAGTAACCATCCACCCTTTGTTAGCAATACAAATTTTCAACTTAAATTATTTGCATAATCTGAGACTCCATACAGGAGAGATGATATTTAAAGTCGAACAATTAAATTATGATTAAACAGAATACATGAAGACACTCTGAATAAAAGGAAAAATCATTTCGCATAGATGCCTTCACTGTGTTACCAAGACTGAAAAGCACTGGCTACTGAATTGAATCCCATAGCTTTTACCTTGGGATTTCTGCAGCAAATTTCACATAAGGAACAAATCTTACCCATTTTCTCCCTCATTAGGTTTTTTCATTTAATGCTTTCAGAACCTAAAATCTCAAAAGTAAAGAATACTTCCTTGCAATTCAGTTTTGCAAGATTTACACTGCCAAAAAATCAACACACTACAGATAAGGCCGCTCTGATCACGCCCAAATCCTTCAAGCTTTCTTGCATTTGCTTCAACCCAGTCCTTGACGAAGATTGTGCTACCAGAAACGTTGCACTTGTGAAAAAAGTAATTTGGCTATGTTGGGAAAATCGTCGATAAATACAGGGTAGTGTATCAAATCAAAACTGAGTTGCTTTCTATTTACTTTTCATTGGTGACAATGTCTTTTGACATTGTTTTTCAAAATGCATAAAAAAGTAAGCCTCAATCTGATAAAACATTCCATTCGTGACAAAAGCAGCAGCATCTCAAGCTTCTTTCCTAGTTATCCTGAAAATCAATAAGAGGGAAAAGTTTTAAGGGTCTGACATGACAAAGCATTACTTACTAACTCTGTAGACAGACAATAGTTACCTGAAGCATTGAATGCCTAGAGCAGTCGTTATCTCCTGAATGACGCTGACGGCAAAATACATGTAGAGAGAAACTGTAACCAATCAAAGAATAAATAATACATTAAGGATAGATGCAAAAAAAAGAGTCGCCAAGTTTTTGAATTTCTGTTGAAACTTGAAATAGAAGTTTTGTAGTCAAGTTCAGGACCTGTAAAAGTACAGTATCCAAGTAGCAGCCATCGCTCATCAACAAGGGGAATTCTGAAAGCAAATAACATCCACAAAAGCATTAAGTTCAAAACTTACCACAAGGAACTAAAATGTGTAATTTAAACAAACGCAATTTTCAATTGAAGAAAGGACAACATACCCGCCCAAAAGCTTTGCTGAAAGTGCATTTGCAATTGCAAGAGGAAGAAACAACAACGACTGTAACAAAAGGCAAATTTAGTATGAACAAGGAAGGCAATTCCTATAGATTAATAACCTACAGATTCATACCACATAAAACTGAAAAATTCTGCCAGGTCTTTAAACCTACAGATTCATACCATGCACATGCCAGTCTTTAACCCCTTTGGTTCATCACAATTATGTGCCAAAATCATTCTCCCCTGAAAGAAAGAACTAAGGATAATGAATTTAATGGATAAAAGACTTACTTTTTCAATATGTAACTGCAAACTAGCTATAAAACAGATGTTAGGAAAAATTAATTGCATTAATTTAGTCTGTGTATAACAGACAAATACGTAAAATTATGATTCAGTAACTACCATATTCTGAATCTGTGGTGATGTTAAAGGCCTGTGCAAATACCTAAACTCAAATCAGTATACCAGTTGCAACTACCAGCTTTTGGGATAAACATTAACTTACCACCATATATCCAAAGGCAAAGCCAGTTCCCACTAACAACAGATGAGGTTGACTAGCCAGAACATCAGATGGAGATAGCATTCCCCTGTGGCAGCACTCAAAAGTATACGGATAATTCAGTAAACAGGTTATTCTTTGCTAAAGAAATCAGATTTTGAGGTAGTGTAGTCCATTAAGCAAGGTTTATCTAATTCATACCATATAAAAACTCCTCCCAGAAGTGTGATGAATGGAAAAAGCTGTAGAGCAAACACACTACAGGTATCAGAAAATTTAGATGAAAGACATATTAAAAAATAAAGTCCAAAAATCTAACAGGAAGTTGCCCTCCTTTAGAGTTGGACCTAACCTTGTTCATAATGCCAGAAACCAAGGCCAAAGACTCACCATAGCTAATGCGGGGAGCATGTTTCCCTTTCTTGCCTGAACTACTTTGTAGACATTATAGACACTGAAATGTGCAAAAACAAATACAAGAATGAGATCTCCAGAATGAAATTACCTACTCATGAGAGAGAAAACAGGCCATCAGGAAGACTTCATTGGTCAGAAGATAAAGTTACCAAAATAGCAATCAAAACTAAAGTTCATAAACCTTGAGGTTCCTAGAAATGATGCAACACTGAAATTTTAAAGTACTCAATAGTCAATACAAGCAATACCCTGTGAAAAATTAATAAAATTGTAAACTATATAACTTGTCAATTCATTCAAGATTTTATCTAAACTAGATGCAAAAACATAGATCATCAGGAAGACTACCTTTGCTAGAAGGAAAAGGTTAACAAACCACCACAGAAATTTAACCATTAGAAACAGAGTTTATAAAGGATCCTGCCAATCTATGGAACAATGCAGCTTTAAGTTTCAATATCAAAAGCAATGATTTCCTATTCAAATCCAGGTATAAACAAAGCCATGTTGATTGGAAGCATAGAAAAATCTATAAACAATTGACTTTAAAATATACCTTTAGCATTATAGCAAGCCACATTCAAACTTTTGTTCTTATAATAGGTTGAATGATCAGATGCAATTTGAATTTTGATCCAATTGGAAAGCTTAGGGAAGTAAACTTTCATAAATTTCAAAACGGATAATATTTTTGCTCTTGCCAAAAACCTTGTCACTGCATGTACTTCATAGGAGGTGTGACATGTTTTGCAGGATTATTCAGGGGAGCTGCAAAATGAGGGGCAAATTCCAAGTTTACTAGAGCTGTGAACTAAGTTGCTAGGTCCAAATTCACTGGAGCTACAAATTCAAAATTTGCATTAATATTCACAGAATCTGCATAATGAGGTGTGATGTCTAACCTCACAGGAGTTTAAAAGTCCAAAAATGATAGTTAAAAATTTTAGAAGTGTTTCATGAGAGCTGGGAATAAGCCTTTGGACGCTGCCAAGTCAACCCCAATGTGCCTGTGCTTAGATCAGTGTATGCACTTCCCTCGTGATTAGGAGTCTTTCCTCCTCTCATATACACAAATTTTCCAACTTGTAGAGCAACCCGTTTTGAGGTAGGAATCAGTTCTCTTCAACACTTTCTCTTTATGTCTCCAGAAGCTGATATATCACCAAAATATGCATCTTGAGCATACAAGTCCTCATTAGCCTCTTTTGCCTTTCAAAAGCTTTAATATCTACTTTTATTTCAACTTTGAAATGGTATCAATAAGATTCCTTTACCTTAGTTTTTCCTTTGTCTACATTGGGCTGCTCTTCTCCATCCATGTACCAATCTTTATTCTTTGTTTCATGATTCATGTTCTTCAAGGGGCTGCCCTTCTTCCATTCCAAGCTTCTTGGCAAGATCCCATACCATGTCAGGAATGCCTGAATGATTTTTAACAATCAACTTTCATTGTTTAATGAAACTTTCTTAGGTCTTCACCATGAACTCTAAGTTAACATATAACAAGACAACTCTTCTTCCAAGGCTTTTCTCACCATTGTGGTCATCTTCCTCACTTTTTTATTCAACTTTCTTGCTGAAATCTCTGATTTTTCTTTCTGAGATCCATCACTGTCATACAAATCAACACACAATGATCCAAAATGCCCAAAGATTATACTTTTGTACCAATATCATTGGTAATCTCCCAAGATTCAACTCTCAAAAATGTGTGCATAGGCTGTCCTACTTGAATTAACTTCAAACTGACAAAGAATTGAATGTGTAAAGTGCTATAATTGGTGTTCTTTAGTTATAGGAAATGTAACAAAGTTACAGTTCTATAAAACAATAAGAAACATCAACAATGAGCAAGATAACAAAACACTTTAACCTAAAAATTCACTGTGGAGAAAACCAGTATAAGTGTCATATGCTTGCCTTACTCTTCTTCCCTTGGCCAATAGCAGTTACAAAGAACTCTTGATAAAAGTATCTCTAGTAATCTTCTTATTATCACACTTAAACCTCTCTGCAAACGTGTTCTACTTTCTACAACCATCCAAACTTGATAACTTTCTCTTCCTCACTCTTATGCTTACAATTGGACTTATATTTCTTCAAATAGATCATTGAGAGTGTCCTTTCATGGGTTCAAGTACTCTCAAACATCTTGAATGATGAGCAGAGTGGAACCAAACAGAAAAAGAAAAGCCATGACTTTAATTTCAAACCCAATTGCATATTTGTTAAATGTATAGGCTCAAAGGAGGTAAATGATGCCATTGGCAAATTTTTCATTGCCAATGGCATTTTGTTTCATGTTGCTCACTCTCCTTAATTCACGGAGATTATGACCAAGGTAAGCAAAATAAGGTTTATATTATGTGCCTCTTAGCAAGACCAAATTGAGAACCTCAATATTGGTGGAAAAAGTATTCCAAGATTAATTTGTTGATGGAGGAGATGAAGATCACATGGGTGTCACAAGGGCGTAGTGTTGTGACCTAATCACACATCGCCCCATTGCAAATGGGGATCCACCTTTTTTTTTTTTTTTTGCAATTTTGAGCTTGTAGGATCCTTAGGAAGTGTTGTCAAACCTAGTCTCTTCCATGAAATGAAGAATGAGCCTCTTCGGAGCAGCGTGAAATGAATCAAGTGGGTTTAGCAAGGTGCAATTGAGAATACTTAAGCATGTCCCTGAGATACTGAAAATTAACTAAATCTGATGTCCTGAAATCCTGAAAATTGACTAAGTCTGAAATCTAGTGGATCCTCAAAAATCTAGAATCTGCGTGTTAAATCTCATGGATCCGAGACCTATCTCAAACATCCTGAAAGTATATTTCAAAATATTTAAAGTTAATACTTAAATATATTTTGAAATATACTTGATTTCAGGCACTAAAAAATGGCTAAGTATGGGAAGTTTCCTCTCCATGAGCGGAATGCGCCCTATTTGAAGAAAATTTCTTCAACTCTCAAGGAAGCCGCCCTCATTTAGGAAATTTCTTCCCCATGAGAGGAATGTGCCCTACCTCAGGAAACTTTCTCCAACCTTTGCCAAATGCGCCCTACCTCAAGAAACTTTCTCCAACCTTTGTCATATGCACCCTCCAACATGGAATTTCTCCTTACCCTGTCATATGCCCCCTAACTTGAGAATTTCTTTGGCAACTGTGGAATGCGCCATCACTCACGAAATTTTCTTCACCATCCACCAAGTGCACCCTCCTGGGTGAATTTTCTTCAACATCCATCATATGTACCTCATAGAGAAATTCTTCACCCTATATCATATGCACCCCAATTCAGGAAGACTTCTCCATCATCTGGCATATGCACTCAAACTTGGGAAATTTCTCCAACATCAGTGAAATCCGCCAACCTTGAGGAAATTTCTTTACCCTACTCCAAACGGGCTCAGCCTAGTAGAAATTTCCTTGACATCCCTCAAATGCGCCAGCCTTGAGGAAATTTCCTCAACTGTCAACATGCCTCCTATGCACTCATACCCAAGACAGGTCGGCCCAAATTAGAGAAAAATCAGAATATTTTAAAATTTAAAAAGCAAGAGTGGCCAAAGAAGGCCAACCTAGGAAGAGGTGGCGTTTGAGTTAGTATAAATGGCAAGTTTTAAGACATGAGAACAAAACCTTCTTCATTGTAGTAAGATCTAACCCAAGACCTTTGCAAGGTGTTTGGAAGTGAAAGGTTAGGAGATCTATGATGAAATATTGTTAATAATTATCATCTTTGCAATTGAAAGTTGTTTCTCTTTTGCAGGAACTAGAGGCAAGAAGTGCTCGTTCAAGGAAGATCCAAGGTCGAAAGCAATCAAGGGAAGATTTCATCACACAAATAACTCCAGTAGCAAGCCCCCTCAACTCAAACAAGGAAGAGAAGGCATCTAGTTTCATCATCCAAGGATGGAGGTCACTGCAAAGAAGGAGAATGGTGAGAGCTTGCACATGAGAAGTCCAAAGTATGGAAGAGTATTGCTCGAGACCCACAAAGAAGGAGAAGTTTCAAGCACGCCACAACAAGAGACAGAGAACATCCATCATGCACAAATCTACTCCATGAATTCATGCGTGAAACATCTTCTACTTCCTACACCATTCAAAGTTAGAGTCTTGCATGAACCCTGCACGTCCAAGAAGCATCACAAGAGAAAATATCCATCATGAAGACTTCTCTATTTCACGTCCAAAGTCATCATGCGCCAGACAAGAAAGAATCTTCATCATACACCAATCTACTCCAAAAGTCACACACATGGTAGCTTTCTACTTCTAAAGTCCAGAGCCAGAATGAAAAGCATCCTGCATGAGCGCAAGAACAACATGAGATGAGAAATCAAGCAAGTTATTAAACAATCCATCAATTACATGAAGAAATTCTAAATTTCCCAAATTACAAGTTCGAGAAGCAAAGTTCCATAGGTGAAAATCCTAAGATTCGAAGATTGTTCTACAAAAGATGACAGAATTTGGGAAAATATTTTAAGCAGTATGAACATGTTAAAGAATCAAACCAGTTTGCTTGAGAAGTTGTTGAGGAAGCATGTGCACATCGTGGATCAACCACATTTTGCCACATCATCCGTCCAAGTTTAATACATGTACATCAAGAAAAGGCCAAAGAGGGCGCCCATGTGGAAGATGCTCCAAAGATTCCATTTCAAGTTTATCACATCAGAAAATGTGCCTTCATTGCCTCTCTTTTGGGTGGTTATGCCTTGTTGTCTTCATCTGGGCCATTGGTTTGCAAATCAATCCTGGCTGTTCATGTAATTTTAGAGCCTATATAGCCGATAAGGGCGTGGTTCGGTGGTTAAGTAGCTCGGTTGTAGTGGCGGCCACCAAAGTTCAAACCCCTGCTGGGCCAATGAGCTCACAGGCTTTACGCCTTCGCTGGGCCAACAAGCTCGCGAGTTTGAAGTGTTCTTGCTTTAAGTGTTCTTGCTAGGGGATGAGGTCCCCCATGTTGTGGCCTCACCGGTTCATTGCTCCGGGCAAAAGCATTCGCGTGGAGCCAGGGGGCGTGTTGCACCAGCGTCGCCAATCACGTTAAAAAGTTTACCAAGCGCATTAAAAATATAAATATATATTTGGAGCCTATAAGAGGCCCATTTCTCTCATTTGTAAGGTTAGAAGTTGTTAGCTCTCTCAAGAGTAGAAGTAGAGGAGTAGAGTAGAGGAGACTCTTCGAAATCATTGAGGAGACATGGAAATTGTTGTAATAACACAAGCTCATTGTTGAAAGTTTCATGGTGATCTTTGTTAGCATGGTTTCTAAATTCTCGAATATGATGGAGATGTGTTTCCAAGTAGAGTAGAATTAGATTAGAAATTCATTGATGTATTGTTTATATGCAATGATATTTGATGAATTCCTTAGTGGTTCATACTTTTCATGATTTGTCAATGATAAGTCATTTTGCAAAGTTAGCCTGAACTATGTTTGCTTTAGTTCAATTGTGAATACTTGTTCAAGCTGAGCCAGCGGTGGGTGTTTAGATGAAGATTTGCAATATGAAAATCCTTGAGTTTCCTTAGAAGATTGCACCGACTTCGTGTAGTTGTTGGTTCTCATGGCAAAGCGGAGTTAGGTTTTCATAAGGAATTTGTCTATCGTAGCATGTTTCATTATTTCATTGTCCTTAGATTAGAATCCTCTCAACCCTCGTCCTTTTTCATTTTCTTTTATATTTGGTTTGTAGAGTTCCATTTCATAAGAAGTAATATATATGAGTGGAGTAAGGAGTCAATTCAATGTAAGTCCCTTTGTGATTACCAGCATTATCACATCAACTACTGAGGCTATCCATTGCAAAACACAAATCGGGAACCTTGGAGTTGTCTCATTGGATCACATTGTTTAGCCTTTGAGAGACTTTATTCAAGAGAGGATAGAATACTTGGTATTTTATTCTGAGTTTGCATGTGCATAAAAAACACATCAACACGTAGTATCATCGAGGAGGGGTTGGCAAACATTAGACACCAGCCACTTATTCATTTGAGTCACATGTAACGAAAAGCCTTCATTTGGACAGCTGATTGTATGTGAGAACACAAGGATGCAGAGTTCCAATTTCAAATCTTGCAGGTTGATATTAAGCTTGGCCCTTCTAAAGTTTTGCAAATGGATATTGATGTTATGTATATTTTAGAGAAGCAAGTGAATTAATTGAGACTACCTATAGGCACATTTATTGGAACCCTAGTTGTGTGCATGCCATGAACAATGCACTCAAGGACACTAAAAAATTGAGTCGAAAAAGTCATGGTGCATACAAGGTGTAGATGTTAGTATGAACAAAGAAAGAGATAAGAGAAAAGGATTGTTCCTCAAGGAGAGAACATAATATATAGATTCAGAAATTTTCTAATACAACCTCATTAATGGATGTTCAACGGCTTCATTAATGATCTGCAACAACCTTACTTATTACATACAAGTGTAAATACACTTTATTATATCATTATTCTAATATACTCTAATAACCCCCCTTAATGACTGTTACCCTCCTTCTATTCAGCCCTTTGGTCTCGAACCTCTTGCTGATACCCCTACTGCCTCTGTGAAAACTGGTCATACTACTCCTAAGTTGTTTCTCGAAGGTGCTCTTTCCTCTGGTACTCCTAAATCTTCTACTGTCAAAAATGTGCAAACCCCTCCTACTAAATCCAAATTGAAATCTAAAAAACATCTCTCTGATTCTGCTGTGGAAGCTAACCTTTTCAAAGAGGACATTGGGGATTCTGGGCCCCAGAAGGAATAGGGAACTGGTCAATGAGGGACCCTCAAGAAATTTGAAAAAAGTCAAACTGGAGGGTAAATTTGTTGTTGTTAGGCGGTCTGGGCGTATTGCTGGCAAACCGGCTCCTAAGTTGAAGCTAACTAATTACTCTGAAAGCAATTCTGAAGCCTCTACTCAAGAGGGGGAGGATAAGTCCAAGAGTGATGATGTTCAGGAGGTTGTTGTTGAAGATTCAGGTGGTGTTGAGGAGATTGATGGGCAAGAAATTCATGCGGAGACCTTTGACACTGAGGGTAATAAAGGGTTTGAAAATTCTGCTCCCATTGATGACTGTATGGATGTGGGAGCTACTACTACTCATGTGGAGGCTACTGACACTGATGATAACAATGGAGAGGATGTTCACTCTATTCCTACTGAGGTTCCTACAGATCCTAATTTTATTCAGGAGGATTGCAACAATGCTGAAGATGGTATGGAGGAGGAAGTTAATGAAGAAGGTAATCATTCTGATGTTCTCACTCATGGTGTTGATGATGACAGGGCTAAAGAATTCGACAGAATGTTTGAGTTTCTTTTCAAAGGCTGGGAAGACACCCTCTCCTAATCTTCTTTCTAAGCTTTCTATTAGCTGGTTTTCTACTGATAGTTTTCTTTTGTTACAAAATCGATGTTGTTCATTATACAGAGGAGACAAAGGCTCCTTAAATAGAATTACAAGGACAATGTTTCTAAAAAGAAACAATCGTTAACACAAGACGAAGTTAGAAACTCCTGGATGACCATTAATAACATGAATAGAAAGATATTATTCTAATACCCTCCTTTAATGGTCATCATTCTAACTACCCAGAGAGATAGTAGAGAAGGCTGCCTCCTCAGAACGCTTCTGCAAAAAAAGACGACCCTGCCACTTGAGATGAATCTGCCACCAACCATCCCAGAAACTGCAGAACTTCTGGAAATAACCAAAAACAACAACAACCGTCCAACCTGATGTTGGAGAACTGTCCCTCCCTGTAACCAGAGATACACCAAGAATAGCGGCCACGATTTTGAAGAAAAAATCGACAAACCCTCCAAACTTTTGCAAATGAGCACGACGCTCCAGAACAGACTGCAAGAAGTCAGTTGTGCGATGTTCGCGCCAGCAACTCCAGGTGCGACGAAAACAGACTGCAACAAAGTACGATTTTTGAGGAAAAAATCGCCAAACCCAGGATGCTTACACATGGTAAAAACCAAACACGATTTTTGAGGATAAAAATCGATCAAAACTAGACACAAAATCCAAGACACGGATCAGAATACAAATCATTGTTTTTATGGAAAAAACGGTAAAACCTATCCAGAAACCAGAGAGCCTACCTGAACTACGAAAACCTTGACTAGGGCATACAGGAGCAAACCCTTAATTTTCGAGGAAAAACTTATAAACCCTCCCATGATTTTTTCAGGCAAAAAATCAGAAAACCATACAGAATTTTTTAGGGAGAAAAATTATTAAACCCATCAAATAATTTTTGAGGACAAAATTATTAAAACCCAACAACATCGATTAGGCATGCAGGTCGCAAAACCAGAGGCGACACCAGGAAACCCTCAAATTTCAAAACAAAAATGCCCCATGAATTAAAAAAAAAAATTGCTAAAAAACAAGAGGCCACAAATTTTTTAAAAATTCGCCAAATTCTGAAAAACAAAGAGCCCTCCCAAGATCCTAAGCCCTCCCGTGAGGGAGTTGGACTCAGATCGGCTCTGATACCATGTTACAAAATCGATGTTGTTCGTTATACAAAGGAGACGAAGGCTCCTTAAATAGAATTACAAGGACGATGTTTCTAAAAAGAAACAATCGTTAACACAAGACGAAGTTAGAAACTACTGGATGACCATTAATAACATAAATAGAAAGATATTATTCTAATATCTTTTTCATGTATATCGGCTGTATGTAAGCTGTCTGTGGTGGTTCTGGCTCTTTTTGTCTTCTGAGCCATTTTTGCCCTTTTTGGGTTCTGCTTTGTAAGGATTCGGCCCCTGGTTTTGCCGCCTTATACTATCAAAAACATCAAATAACATTGTTAAATTAAATCATATTAATTCCGCCTTATACTATCAAAAACATCAAATAACATTGTTAAATTAAATCATATTAATTCTTTTTGAATTAATCAATTTAATTTCAAAGTCATGCTAGAAGAAAATTAGTTTTTCACTAATTTATTTATTTAATCCTTCAAAGATTAAATAATATTCCTATAATGTGCAAAAGTAATTAAATATTGCACATGGTAAAGTGGCTAAATGTTAGTGAGGGTAAGTGGTGGTGTCAAGTTAATTAATTCTTTTTAGAATTAACTGATGGGCAAAGTGTAAAGTGATTAATATTTTTGGTTGGAAAACTCTTGTGAATGAAAGATTAGAAAAGTCATAAAAGGTGGGGAAATGATTTAAAAAGTGGAAGTTGGGTAAAAGGGAGTTACAAGTAGTTACCCAACTACTTGTGTGTGAGTAAAATATATAAAAGGAGTTAATTTCATTGTACGGGAGTTCTCTCCTCTCTTCCTCATATGCTTATTTTTGAGTAGTCTGTGTGCTGCTGAAAATTAGTGGGTTTTGTATCACAACTTGGCATGATATTGACAATCTGTGTGTTGCTAATATTTAATTTTATTTATCCATCATTTGTAAGGATATTGACAAAATGTCTACAAAGGATATTGACAGTCTATGTGCTGTTTATATTTGATTTTATTTACCCACCATTTGGAGGGATATTGACAGTCTGTTTGAAATTAATTTATTTCTTACATATAAGTATTTATTTCACTACTATTCATAATCTTGTGCTCAAAAAATATTAATAGTCTGTGCTATTAATAATCTATTTTTATTTTAGTCATGAATTTTCATTTTATTGAGGAGAGATTATCAAAAAAATCAAAAAATTACTCATTCACATGAGGGAGCTACCCCTCTAAAAAGCAGTGGAAGATCATCCTTCCAACGGTGATCTATCCAATGTTGCAAGGTTTTGTCACTGCTCATTGGGCAAATTGACAAAGAAGCACAGTGACAAAATTATTTGCTGACAATGACCAAACTAGAAACAACACCAAGCTTGTCTCAAAATTTGAGAAAGTAAATAGGACCAAATGGTTTAGTCATTAAATCAGCAAGCTACACTTGAGAAGTGCATAAATGAAGAGAAATGTCTTCACAATCTACTAGTTATTGAATATAGTGATGATGAATCTCAATGTGTTTGGTGCAAGCATGATATACAAGATTCTTCACCAACTTCTATACTCCCTAATTATGACAAAAAAGGAAAGTAGGAATATGCTGAAAATCTGTCCAAATTCTACGTAATCAATCTGCTTCACAATTGGCACTCAACTACTTTGTATTCAGCTTCAATAAAAGATAGAGCCATGGTTTGCTAAAGCTTACTTTGCCACAAAACCACCCCTAAACCCAAGGAGAAGATGTACCCAGTGTAGACTGTCAAGTATTAACTAATCCTACCCAACTAGAGTTTGTATATCCAATCAAACCAAAAACGGTTGTCCTCTAATAAAGTATGCCAAGGTCAACATTACCTTTGACATTCCCTCACTTCGCCGCTATCCAATTAGAGAGCTTCGATTTTGACAAGAACAGTGAGAGATAGCCAATAGCAAGGCAAAGATCCACTCTAGTGGTTGTAAGATATATCAAGTTGCCTACTAACTATCTAAAGAGTGATTCATCAAATAGGGATGAATCATTGGAGGCTAACAACTTCTCCGTAGGTTTAAAAGATGAGTTACAATCCGTCATCCCAAAATGCTCCAAAGGCTTGTGGCATATTTGATCTGATCCATGAAGATGCGATGATCAAATTGTCAAAACTCAACTCCTAGACAATAATGTATAAGGCTTAAGATCAAACATGTCAAAAGCCATACATAAATCTGATTTTACTCGTTGAACTATAGTGTTTGTGCTACTTGTGATGGCAAAATCATCAACATATACAATAATAATCACAAATCATTGCTATTGCTTTTAACATAAAGATTTGGATCAAAAAGACTCCTAAATCCAAAATCATTTAGATGTTTATCAAATTTGAGATACCAAGCTCGAGGAGCTTGCTTACAAATTAGATGGTCATGACTAGGAACCTGAAAACCCTCAGATTGCTTCATACCATAGTTCCATGGAGTTTCGAAATGGGGAGACAAGGGGACCAAGGGCCTAGATTTGGGGACAACAATGCACATATATATAGTACTTGACAACTTAGTTATAAAAAATGTAAAAGAATAACAAATGAAACTTTGAAATAATAAACACGTTGCATTGATAATGCAAATGTCGAATATCAGTATATTTATATTATATTCAACATGATGATTACATTCAAAATTCAAATACAATTGGCCAATGACCCAATGCCTCTAATCATCCCCAAAGTTTGCACCAAACTCCTCATCACTCAAACTGTTGGACTCCTTGACGTCAAGCTCCTCCAAACCAATACCAACCAACCCTATCTATGTGGCATCATCATCAACCTATGTTGGCTCCTCTAGCTCTACATCCCATTAGGTTGCTAGACTTTTCTCGTACATAATCATGTTGCAATCAATCAGATGCAAGGTACTATGTACAACTACTTGCTTCTCTGTCCTCCTAGAGGTAATGTTGTTCCTCTTAATAGAATGGATGAAGCTATAAGTAGACAAGTTCCTCTTAGCGGAAAAAGTACTAGAAACCTAGGACAACAATCGTTATCAAAATAGGCCCATTCATAGTACACCATAGAATTGGGTCCCTCTGTGCCATAGTCTCCCTATCCAATTTGTCCTCTTCTCGATATCCCCTAAGAATGGCAAATTTTGACAACTCCGTATGAATGATGCCAGCATCTACAGAATCGTTCATCTTCTAAATAGCCTTCATGAACCCATCCTTCACCTCAACATCTTGTATAGGAATAACTCTGACAATCCTTTGCACGTGCCACTTCGGGTTCAATGCATAGGCAACCATGTGCAAGGGAGTGTCGAACTTCTCCCATCTTTGATGAATGATTGGCTAAATATGTTCATTGTAAAACTTCAATGTAGGGTCTTTCTCTTGTACAACAGCCTTCATTTGGCCAAGCATACTATCAATGCACTCGTACACCTCTCCAAGGCTAGGTGCATTAGCATCCCCATATCTAATGACTTTGAAGACAAGAGTAATGATGGAGGCAAGTATTTCACATCAGCCCAAAAAGTGTCACTCTCCACTACCTCCTTCACCCTCTTCCCCTACTTTGACATAGAATCAGGTCATTGAATCCACTCTACTATCATGACCATTAATTGCACTACTTGCAACTCAAACATCCTCTCCAAGAGAATGAAGTTTCAAAAATCTTCTTGGAGAAGGTCTTGAAGAGTACATACCGTAAGTTAATAATTTAACTTAAGTTGCTAAAAATAACTTTATTTTATTAAAGCAACTTATGTTATATTATTAAAAAGTGTTTTTAACAGAGGACTTAAAGTGACGATTTAAAGTGTCGCTACGCATGGGGGTGCAAAAAGTGAGTTGAAGGGACACTTTATTATTATAACTTTAAGGGGATAAATAAAAGAAAAAAATATAAAATAATATATATTCTCTTGAAAAGTTATAAAAGGAGGTTTTGTCTCCAGGAAAGGGTTACCTACTTATTTTATCAATTTCAGTTCCCAAGGATGAACATGAGATCTTTCTTCATTCCTGATGACGAAAACCCTCAATACTTGTGAAGCTTCGAGGACGAAAACCCTCCTAGTTTTCAGTGCAGCTCCATACAAGGATTGAAAGTGTGCTCTAACAGATGATAATTCCAATTTTGCAATGTACCAATTGATAGTGAGATTTTGGGGTTTTGTGTGATTTCAGTTTGCTTGTTGTTCGATGTGATTTATATATCCAGAAAATACAAAAAAATATATTTCGTGTGTTGTTCCAAATTTCCGGAGTTGTGAAATGTCCCCATTTTTTAGCTAAGTAATGATTTCTAGTTTGAGCTTGTTTCTAAACATGGAGAACCAGAATGTTGGTTTATTTCTACACATGGAGAACCGAAATGTTGGCTCAACTAGTATTTTATTTGGTTTTGGCTAAGTGTCGATAGGAGATATTATTTTATTTAGCCAAATGTCATGTATAGAGATTGGTACTATGGAAAATGCAATATTCAAAATTGTATTTTCATTATTTTCTCTAGTGGATCGACTCATGCCAAGTGGACAAGGGAAATAAAATCTGTAATTACATTTTCCTATACTAGTTCTAACGCCAAGGATGAGTATGCATGTGTTGAAGGAAAATTGGCATAGGTGAAGGAGCCAACACATGGATAAGGTGTTTGCATTGAGTATGGAGTCATTTGCCCAATGAAGAATTGCTAATTCAAACAAATATATGGGATCATGTGTCAACACCTAGTGGAAAGAGACAATGTCATTGGATCGTGGGTCAGTATGGAGGATCGATACATGTTAAGGAGTGTAATTGCCATTGCTAATAGAACCGACAGCCAAGAGGATGATCGACGTCCAAGGTGGAGGATAAAGATTGAAATGAAATTGATATTTTAGCTGTAGGAATCGGCGCATGAGGTGGATGATGGATTTTAAATGCAAGTATGTCAAATTCAAATGCAAAACGTCCAAGGATCAATCACCTAAGGTGTTTGTTAGCATGCGCCAACTATCAGGGAAGTATTTTAAATGCTAAATGATAATTTTAAATGCCTAACTAATATCTATTCCAACCGCCGCCCAAGGATAAGGCATTTAAAATATTATTTGAAGGATTTTTAATGCAAATATGGAGGTAGTTAGCATTCACCTAGCTACAAGAGGAGTTTTATTAAATGAATGCACTTTGTATTTGTTGGCTGCCACCAAGGATAGTACATTTTGCTCAAGGGATGGAGTTTTGTGGAAGACTTGCATTCAATAACAGCTAGATTGATTTTAATGCTTATTTTGATGATACAAAACATTTAAAATAGTTCAAATGGAAGGTTTACTATTGGTGGATTTCAAAGTGTTTCAAATTTGCCAAGGGAGAGAGATGTCCAGCCATCAGGAGGATAAATAGAGCCTTCCAACTTCAATTTGCAACTTTTGATCATATGCTAAGCTTTCATATTGTTTGTTTATTGCTGGAAATTGCATTTTCTAGTGATTTTCTCAAGGTGGTGCTCCCTTGAGTGTTGTGGTGATGTTCCCATGACAAATTGTGAGATGTTATCATTCAGATTTCATCATTGAATCGAATTTGCAGGTTGTTTGTGGAGTGTTTGAAGTGAAATTGATAGCATATTGAAACTCTTGGTGCATTGGAGAGACTACCGAGGTAGTCGATTGGGTTCGTAGTGTGAATTGATTGACTTTTGCATGATTTACAAGGTCTGATTTTTATGACAGCAAGTTATTTATGCAACTACAGGGCTTTTGGAATGGAATTGACAAAGCTTTTGAAGTGTGAAGAGTTGCAAGTGATAAAAGATCAATCTAGGAGTCCATCGCTTGGCTTGGGAGGAGGATTTTGATGTGTTTTCATTGTCAAATCATTGGTTGAGCAAAATCAGTACTTTCAGCAGTCATATCAGCCTGATATACTTTTATATCAGTCAATTATTTGTGTACTTCCAAGGTTGTAGTAGTTTCATATGGTCTCTAGGATCATCATACATTGCTTGGGCATTGATATGAGTTGTAGAAGGCATTTCATGTCAATTTTCAAGCTGTAAATAAGTCTGCTATAAATCAGACATTGACTGTAATTTCATATCAGCAGACTACTATTTGTTTTCATTTGCATTTCAGCCAATAATAATGCAAGGCGTTTGGGTTATCAATTGTTTTGTTGGTTGATGATATTTAGCATTGTGTTGTTCAATTTTCAAGTGCATTTGAGGGAAAAATTTCAGTCATTATAAATTGGGCATTTTACAGTGGTATCAAAGCTTGGATATTGCCAGCCTATGGGTTATGAGCTACTACGTTGATTCTTTACCACATCATTATAGAAGAAGAACGGATACAATGGGTGATAGAAAGCATGCTAATCCGCAAGATGATTGGGATAATATGATAAGAGAAATGGTTGATAATCAGTGTGAGATGGCAGCTCAACAGCGTGAGGCAACAGAACAACAGCGTCGAACAAATGTAAATATTGAGAGGATGTTTCAAGCTTTGATGAATAACAGGAATATAAACAATTAGGCCAATCCAGGTAATCAAGATGCAGGTAGTGTAGCAGGAAGATCACCACCTTGTGTTAGGAGAACACGCACACCTACAGTTGAGAGGCCTATGCAGCCTACTTTTCTTCCTAGAGAAGATGAAGTAGAAGAGGAGCAGCCACAAGGTGAAGAAGAGGTCTCTTTTGAGGAGAATGTCATATCTTTGGTTGATGAGTATGATTCACTACCTGAGCATGTAAGGAATAGAATTAATTTCAACAACTACATGAGCCAAAAGAGAGAAAGTCAAAGAGGTAGAGTGAATCGTCCAAGGCAAAGAAGAGCTCAACCTACATAGAGAAAGCAATATTAAGGATGCATTGAACAAAATTCCTATTCCTAATTTTGATGGTAGTGGCAAGCTAAGTGCTAGAGCAAGGGTGAATAAGTTGGACACCTTTCTTACACTCAAGCCATGAGTGAAGAAAAGGCTATACATTTTGCTACTATGCATTTAGAGGGTCTAGCTTATGAATGGTGGCATCATGGACTTGTTTCTCAACATCATAACAGGATCACTTCATATGATGAGCTTGTCAACAAACTCATTACTAGGTTTGACCGCAAGGATGTGGAGGTCTACTACCGTGAGCTCGCACAGTTGAAACAAAGTGGTAGAGTTATGCATATCTCAATGAGTTTTAGAAGATTGCGGTTATGGTTCCTAATATGACAGATAGGAGAATCACTATGTTGTTTGTTGAAGGGTTGAATGATAGGATCAAGGGTTTGGTCAAGGTACAAGCCAACTACACTTGATTTTGGACACGTATTCCACACCATTTCAACAACAAAAGAAGAACTTCAAAGATGAGCATGCAAGTCAACAATCCCAAGAGCAGCCCACTCCCAAAAAAGAATGACAAAGGTACCACATCAAAGATGAGTTATGAAGAAAGAGATGAATTGAGAAGGAAGAAGTTATGCTTTTCTTGCAAGCAACCTTGGGAGATTGGTCATAGGTGCCTTGGCAAAGGCAAGGTGCACTACATAGAGGTACTTGATGAGGATGACGATGATGGACAACCAACACTAGAACTTACAAATGATGATAACAAGAGTTCTAAGATTGCTTATCTTAAAAGAGCTTCAAGGTACAATCCATTCATCTTTGAAGGTACTTTGTTTGGTTGCAAAGTCTTGGCACTTCTTGATAATGAAGCTTCACATAACTTCATTGATGAGCATTTGGTCAACAAAAGAGGATTGCTTTGTGATGCCTTTGAGGGCTTTGATGTGTGTTGATGATTTTTTTAGACAACACAACAATAGAATAAAACACTAAGTATCCTATTCTCTCTTGAATAAAGTCTCTCAAAGGCTAAGCTATGTGATCCAGTGAGACAACTTCAAGGTTCCTTAATCGTGATTTGTATTGGATAGACTCAGTGATTTGATGTGATCTTGCTAGTAATCACAAAGGGACTTACGCAGACTTCTTCTTACTTCATTCAGCTTATTTCTCCTTTCACTGTGGATGATGCATGTACAATGCTTCAATGATAAAGAAAAAGATAAAGATAAAAGTTTTGAAAAACTAATCTAAGGTCAATGAGGTAATGATGATGCAAGAATAGACAAACTTATTAATCAACCTAACTCCACTTCGCCAAGGATGCCTACAACTACATGGAGTTTGTGCAATCTCCTAAGGATAGCGAAAAGTTTTCAAATCATGAAAGCTTATATAAGTACCCATCAGACGGCGCAGCTCAAACAAGCATCCACAATCGAACTTAAGCAAATGAAGCTCAGACTAGCTTTAGACAACACTTCACCAACGATGAACGTCAAAAGCATGAGCTAGGAGTTGACCAAATATTCAATACATACATCACATCAATGAAATACTAATCTACTTATAATCTACTAGAAACATCTCTCCATTCAATCAAAATACAAGAAACCATGTTATTCCACAAGACAACACTTAACACCAAACAAGCTCCAATGTCTTTGCATTAATCTTGAGAAATATTTACAACTTCAAGTACTCTCAGAGAATTTAGAGTCTCTTCCTACTCTACTCTACTATTCTACTACCTACTATCATATTTACAAATGAGGCAACAAGGCCTTTATATAGAGTCCCAGAATTACAATTAAGGGCTTGGATCAATTCAAGTAGCCAAGGGTCTAGATCATGTCATCTCAGCAATTAGTTACAACAACTTGCTATTTTTAGTACATAAGAGAGGCAATGAAGGCACGTTTTCCAAGAAGATAAGGATAAAATGGAAGAACATCTTCCACATGGACGTCCTCTTTAGCTTCTTGCTTGTTGAATGATGTGGCAAACTGTGATTGGTGATGACGAAGCGCAATGCCACGTAGGTGCCACTCAGCATATTCCCAAATTGCATCATCTGTGTGATGTCTTCGAATGTGATTTCTTTGAATGAACTTGTATGTTTGGGAATGTATCCTTGTTGATCTTACCTTGTTCGTTGTAAGTTGAATGTGTATGATACATGTTGCTCATTTGCTTAACTTTGTGTACTTTTTCGCTTGGCAGGATATAGGTTGATCTTTTGTGATGCTTCGTTGTAGAGAGTAGTACAGATGATGATGATGCTTCATGAAGGAAGAGAATTCTCGGAGACTTGAAGATTGAGAGAACTTGAAGTGATGGATGAATGTCTTCGACAATGAAGATGATGAAGCATACTTGCACAATGAACTTGATGTGATCCCATGGAGCTGAAGCATGATGTCTCTTCTACAACGACTGCTCCTTGACTTCACTCTTTGCCTATTGGTGATTCCAAGCGCTTGCTCCTCAAATGACTCCTTAGCTCCACCGATATCAGGATTTTCAAGATATCAGACTTAGTCATTTTCAGGATCTCAGAACATCAGGATATTATGGTTTCTACCACGAAACTATAGACTCAAACACCATTGACTTCATCGCGAAATAAACCTAAGACATCATCCAAAACTAAAGCAAAGCATTGGAGCTCAAAAAAAGGGGTCCCCATTTGCAATGGGGCGATGTGTGATTAAGTCACAACAATGTGACTATAGCGGGAGGACTCACTATTCTTTGCAAGAAGGTGAGCAAGCTTAGTATTATATTTGGTGAGTATACTCTTTGTGATGACTTCTATGTTCTTAATTTGAAGGATAACAAAATTGTGCTTAGTATGCAATGGCTACATTCTTTGCAAAGAGTCATCCAAGATCTACATGCTATGGAGTTGAATTTCCAACATGATGGAAAACAAGTTGTTATGAGAGCCCTCAAATACACTTTGCCTCATCAAATAACAGTCAAATCTATGATTGCTATAGGTCATGATTTGTTTCATGAAGACATATATGATGCATGTGAAGAGAATTGTCTGGTACCGGCATTTGAAGGTAAGCATTTGATTTTTGAGATGGTTGACAATTCTATTGATTGACATGACATCATACCCGATTTGTTTGAGGACAGTAGTCTTATGGCTTTGCATTTTCATGAGATAGACATGCTAACATCTTTGGAAGATAGTTATTTGTGGTCTACTAATTATGACATACAAGATTGGAGTGTTAGATATGGTAATTTTGTTGAAAAACAGGGCATTACACAATCTAATTTTGTATATCAAACCTATGAAAATGGAGGTAATTCAGTTTTGCAATCAGCTTTTGTTTAATGATTTTGGGTCAGCCCTTGATGATATGCATGAGTGTGATTATGAAGATAAATATAATTCAGTTTTGCATGAAGCATTAGTTCAAATTGGTGAGCTAAACCAGCCTACTCATGGTCTTGATGATGTTTTCTTAAAAAGATTATTTTTATTTGAAAAGGAAATTAAAAGAAACGTGAAATTATTATTTTTATTTCTTGTTGCCATAAAATGTAATGTCCCCTTTTTGAGCAAGGATTGGAAAAGAAAATGTGGTTGAGGCTTGGAGAATGGAATGTTGGATTTTATGGCTTCAACTATTTTTCTTTGATGAAATGAAGTTATATTTTGGCTTTTGGTATTTTTATATTATTTTTAGAAAAGCCAAAAAGTATTAAAATATTAAGCCAAGAGGGAAAACGACCTAGGTTGGAGAAGTAAAAATAACTTGAAGATGGAAAAAGGAAACGTTGGAGGAAGAATAAATTATAATATTTTATTATTAAGATATTATAATTAAAACCCCACTAGAAAATTGGTGCTCAAGGGAGAAAAAGGAAAAAAAATAATAAAATACTATTATTTTATTATTATTTGTGGGACGTCCAAGTTGGAGGAAAATAAAATAATATAAAATAAGAAAATAATTAAATATTATTTTCTTTTGGCGGTGGACTTAAAAAAAATAAAATAATGCTTTATTTGGGCACCCAAGTTGAAAAGTATAAAAGATCATTTTGAGCATTTTTTTATATATCTTGGTTATTTGGCATTTTGCATTTTGAGAGCTTTCTCTTCGCTGTAATTGAGTTTTAGCTTGATTCAAGGACGAAAACCCTTGAATTTTGGTGGTTTGGACAAAAACCCATTCCACCATGAGAGATGAATTCACTTAGAGTTCATCATGGAGCATATTTGCAGGTTTTTGGAGGAGATTTGGCTTCAAACAGCTAGGGTTTCATGGTGAGTTCATTTCCAGCTAGGGTTTGAAGCTATGTTCCACGGTGTTTCGAAGACAAGGATGGGGGGACGACAGGGGACGCGTTTTGAGGACGACAGTCCGAGGACCATTTTTCTGGGGACCGCAGGGGGATGGCAATATATACAAATTTTTCAAAATATATATAGAGAAAGAGACTCAAATTTCTACAAGTTAATGGACAGCAGTATAAGACTATAAGTTGAATAACAACAATAAATATTAACAACAGCATAATAGCAATAAAATTAGTCATGATAGCAATATAATGGCAGTAACTTTAATCATGACAGTGGTATAACAGCAATAAAATTTAATCAAGACAACAATATAACAGCAATTTGATAATGACATCTGTATAACAACAATTTAATCATGACAGCAATATAATGACAATATTTCTTTGCCAGTTGTGAGTTTTTTTCTCTAAACATTATAAAATGTATGTTTGATTTTGGGGACGGCAAAGGGGACGGGGGGATGGGGACGGCGGTCTCAGGGAAGGGGACGCATCCCCGTGGAACACAGGTTTGAAGAGATTTTATGCAGGTTGAAGGAAGAATAATTCAGATCGGAGGAGAAATTGATCATATATTCATCTATTGAGGTTGTACAAGGGTTTCTAGGTGGATCGCCTTTCATTTGGAGGCAATTTTGTGGCTTGAAAGCATCATCTAATATTCTGATTTTTGCTACAGTAGACTAGAATTGTGTATCAGAAATAGATATCATCATATTTTGACATCATTTGAAATTTGGAGGCTTGCATAAATCGTCTTTTATTTCCACCTAGGCGATTTCATAATTTGGCTCATTTTGACACTTTTTGGCATAATTTATCAAATTTGGGTTGTGATCAGCATTTTCAAGCTTCATTAGGGTTATACCAGCACATGTTTATAGGGTTTGATCATCATATTTCTAAGGTATAAGGGTTTACAACCACTTTAGGGTCTAATCGTCTCATTTCTAGCCTATAGCGATTCCTATTGGAGGTGTTTCTGGGCTTTGTTTGGCTGGAAATTGTTATCAGACTTTGCATCAGTCATATCAGACCATAATTGATGGTCTACAGGTGTCGTTTTAGTCATTTATCATCAAGTTTGGCATTGCACCTTGGCTAGGCAACATTTCATACCAAGCGGCTAGGGTTTTGTGCAATATTTGGGCATATTTACATACTGTTTGAGGTCTGATTTTATAATCAGATTGCTCTGATGTAACTTACAGCCATTATCATTCGTAATCAGTGATCATCATTTGTAATCAGCCATCTATTTCAATAAAGAAATGAAGCTTTCATTCCGGATATGTTTACATATGCTTTGTGTGAGTTGTTTTGTTCAATAATATCATCACTTCATGTTATTTGAATGAATGTTTGCAATCTTTCCATCTTCATTGCATTACAAACACATTAATAACTACATGTCAAAACTTTAAACCAAATTCAAGGAAAACAAATCAGAAATTTTCAGACCAGCAAGGGAAAAAATTCAGTTTAGACAAGTCAAGTTCTTATAGTGGTATCAAAGCTTGGATCCTGCCAGCCTATGGGGTTATAAGCGAAATCAATCCACTTCCATATCATTATCATAGAAGAATAGATACAAATCAAGGCAATATGGGAGATAGAAGAGCAGGTAATCCGTCAAGGGATGACATTGGTCATATGATGAGAGATATGGTTGCTAGTCAAAGAATGATGGCAGCAGAACAGCATACTACAAATGAAAATATCACACAAATGATGGCAACCCAAACTCAGATGTTACAAATTTTGACACAATCATTGACTAATGTAAGAGTCAATCAAACTAATCCAGCTAATACAAGTGTTGGTGGTGTTATTGGATCACCTCGTGCAAGGAGGACACGCACAGCTACTACGGATAGGCCTATGCAGCCCACTTTTCTTCCTAGGGAAGAAGAGGTTGAGGATGAGATACAGGTTGAAGAGGAGGAACCGCCATTTGATGAGGATTTGATATCCATGGTTGATGATTATGATGCACTTCTTGAGCATGTTAAGGATTGTCTAAACTTCAATAACTAAATGAACCAAAGGAAGGATAGATGAAGGGCTAGGGTTGAAAGACAAAAAAGACAACCTAAGCAACCTAGGGAGTACAAGGATGCATTGAAAAAAATACCTCTTCCTAATTTTGATGGCTGCGGCAAAATCAGTGCTAGAGCATGGGTACACAAGCTTGACACTTTTCTTACACTCAAACCAATGAGTGAGGAAAAGGCCATACACTTTGCTACTATGCATTTGGAGGGATTAGCCTATGATTGGTGGCACCATGGACTTGTCTCACAACATCATGGCAGGATCACTTCATATGATGAGTTTACATGCAAACTCATTACCAGATTTGATAGGTAAGATGTGGAAGTCTACTACAAGGATTTGGCTCAATTGAAACAAGTTGGTAGAGTGGACTCCTATGTCAATGAGTTCCAAAAGACAGCGGTGATGGTTCCTAATATGCCAGATAGGAGAGTGACTATGCTCTTTGTTGAGGGATTGAATGATAGGTTAAGAGGCTTGGTGAAGGCTCACAAACCTAGAACACTCGATAATGCTATTGAGCTTGCACTTGACTTAGATACTATTCCTTCATTTCAACCTCAAAAGAAAAGTTTCAAAAATGAAAATTCAAATCAGCAATCTCATGAGCAGTGTAAGAACCCTCTCTTATCTAAACCAAATTTTTTCCTTCGCTACCTTGAATTTTCTGATTTGTTTCTAGAGAGTTTGGTTTGGAATTTTTAGGTTTTCTTTTCACAACTATGTTTGCAATATAGCAAGGATCGAAAGATAGCAATATCATAGACAAATACCCACTAAAGATGGTTTGACATGCAATTATATCAGCTCACATATACATCCAAAATCAATGCAAACATAACAAAGACATACTCGGATGAATAGATAGGCTCCTTTATTGAATTGTAGTTGGCTGATTACAAAATGAAGAGGTCTGATATGAAAATCAGACTACATAGTCGATGCAAATGGAGTCCAAAGATGACTCAAAACATGTATAATAGATATCCAATGAAGTCATCACATGTGCCAACCAGTAGATGATGAAAACCAATGAGGAATGAAGCCAAACAAGTCTGATTTCTGATATGTATGTGCTGATGTAAAGTCTGATTTCAAAACCCTAGCTGAAAGATTCCAAAAATGCCTCCAAATGCTGGCCGCTTGGTCTAGAAATGGGGCGATTTGATCCTAGATGCCAAATATCATCAAATGCTATCAAGACGTGCCATCAAACCCTCGAATATGAACCTGTAGATGACTAATTTCGCTGATTGCAACCCAGATTTCACAAATCATGCCCAAATGTGTCAAATTATGCCAAATAGTGAAATCGCCTATGCCTAGGAGAGGTGCGATTTGGCCCAACAAGCTTAGAGATGGCAAATAATGCCAAAATCTGATGATAGGAACCTCTGAAACACAGTTCCAGCCCACTGTCATAAAATTCAAAACAACAAATGATGATGCCATGCCTCAAATATGCCTCCAATTGATGGGTGAATCACTTAGAAACCATTGTAGAATGTCAACACATGAAAATATGATGGAATTGACCTGTAATGTGCCGTACCTGTTTGTATTTTTAATGATCTTTTTGTGTTATTTTTATTTTACTTTTTTGTGTTCTTACAGACTAGAGAGAAGAATGCAGAAGGGGTTTTCAGTTTTCCTGCAGATGTGTTGTCGAAGCATACAATATAGAGCATATAGCGAAAACCCAGAAAAAGTACAATGAATATGAGGAAACTAATGACTACCCAGATGGTAAAATAGCCAAATATTAATTACTATCACATACCCATGTTTAGATTTGCACTTTGAAATTTATGCTGTAGTCGGACCAGCAACTAGGTACGGCTGAATTCACTCCAAACTCCAAATATATTGATGGTATTAGATATGCAAAGGATTACAATGAGCAAAGGGGCCTAGATGCCCAAAATCAGAAGTAATACAACTACGAATACAAAGAAATGAGTCCTCAAAAAGGCCCACATCCCTCTGGGAATCGTACGGCCAAGTTGGAATAGCAAACAATAACAGCAGCTCCAAGAAAGCCTTCGTTTCTTGTTGTACTCAGTCTACAAACATCCGAACAAGGTATACTAAGAAATCTGCCTTAACTCCTCACAAATCAACTCCCCAAACTGGTATGGTTGCCTCAAGGGAAGTACGGCCAGCCAAGGAAATGGTGCAGCAACAAACTCTCTTCACACACTACGAAAATCTGATGTATCTCTTTTAATATCAGCTGCATCACAAAAGGTTCGGAAGATGCAAGCATTAAACTCCACAAACCCTCATAAAGAACTCCATGGAAGAACAAATGTGAATGTTAAATACATCCATTCACAATGGCACCGTTGGGTGGTCTTTCACACCTGTAGAATGTCGTCACTAATGGAGGTTTTCGTCTCCAAAAGCTGTTAGTGTTGGTTTTTATTTCCTAGTTGGGTTATTTATTTTTCCCTATATTCCTAGGTTTTTCCTACACTTCTATTAATCTCGCTTAGGTTAATAAAGCATGTCTTATTAGGTGAGTGGTTGCGAGGTCACCTTCCTACATGTGAGCATCCATTAGCTATCTTGGAAAAATACTTTGCTATCTTTAGTCCGATAGATGGTTGCTCCTCATTGGTCGGTGTTGCCACCTCCTCCCTCTTCCTAGTCTATATAAGCATGCTAACTGGCTTGTATTTGGCATCTTTTGTTTTTGCATCCTCTTAATGTTATTTTGCTTCTAACATTTGCATTACTCTCTTGGAGACTAACTCTGTGTTGCTATTTTGATTTCGTATCATTTGCATTCATAGTTTAGATATCTATTCTTTGCACTAGTTTTCTAGGTTAATAATCTTTTCAGATTCTAACATGGTATCAGAGCTATTCTATGTGCAAAAGTAGATTTTAATTTCCATATTTGAGAGATTCGGGTGGGGCTAATAAATCTTATTTCAGTTTTTTGAAAAACCGAGTATACTCTTCTCTTGCATCTTCGGATGATCTTGAGAATCGGAAAAGTTTGACGGAAACTTTTTTAATCTCTGGGGTTTGCACGTGTTTTATGAAATATGGGTGATTGCAGCATTTCTGGTTATACTGGCAGCATTTCTGGCTATTCCAACACGTCCAGGAGGCTTGAGAAAGTTAGACTTGGCTTTCGTTTCACCGAAATCGGAGATTGTCATACATAGTTGCGGAACCAAGGTTTCAAGTTCAAATCTAACAACCAACTTGCATATTTGGTGTTTTCAATCAATATTGCAGATTCCAGCATGCCTTTGCTTGTCTTAGGTAACTGTTTCAGCCTTTGCATGTTGTTTTTTGGTTGTTGGGGTCGTTTTTTGTAGCTAAAGGCGTTTTGTTTACACTGGATCAACATCTTCTATACATTAGCAAGAAAAACGCCTTCTGGGTTTTGTTCGCAGCACAAAAAAACCATCTGGGCATGTTATAGTTTTTGCGTGCAGTCTATATATTTTGCAGAAACGCGCTCAGAAAGCTACAGCAGGACCCCTCTCCGTTGGCACTTATAGGTTTGAAGGCAGTTTTCAAATGCTTCATTCTTGCTCATACGGGCTCGGTTTCCCACGAAATTTTTTTTTATTTTAGCTATTTTTCCGTGCTCTATGCACTAGTGCAGACGTTTTTTTATTTTGATGCCAAGATTTTTCAGAAATTGCAGATTCTCAGTCGTGACACTGCACAGTTCTCGTTATGGGAACTTCGGAGGATCATAACTTTCACATACGACCTCGTATCGAGATGATTCTTTTTTTGAAAGTGCATGATTTTTTGAGTAGATCGCAGTGGTGCTATTTATTTCTCTGGTTATTGTGCCAATGTTGTATTTTCAGCATATGCTCTTCATGAGGGTTTTGTAATGCATTGAAATCAAGACCACTTAGTATTTCTTGCTAGTGGCAGTTGTAAACGCACTAATATAAAGTGTCGAATCATATTTTCTTGGCGGGGTTCTTTGATTGAGTAAAAAGGGGGGTTGTCTTAGTTGGGTTCTCTTCTTTTCGGCACTTCTTCTCTGCATTTCTTCATCATGGATCAAACAAATCTGCCCATCCTAACTCCATACAATTACTTTGAGTGGAAATCACGCATGACAATTCACTTAAGGAAAGCTGGATTAAATAGGATAACTATGGGACTTGAAACTGAACCTGCTAAAGATGAAGATAAGCCTAAGTGGTTTAACAAATGTGATGAGGCATATGGAACATTGTGTTTGTCTGTTTCTCCCGATTTGCTCTTTCACATTGAGTCTTTGAATACACCAAATGAAATCTGGACAAAGCTCGAAACACTATTTGGCACACAAGATTCAATGAGGGGTCATATGTTGGAAAATGAACTAATTAGTTTAAGTCCAAGCAATTTCAACACAATCCAGGATATCTTCACTAAATTGAAATCACTAAGGCTGCAATTAAAACAATGTGGAATTGAAAAGAAAAATGAACAACTGATTCTTAGTATTCTCTCTAAGCTAAGTTCAGAATATTCTGTGTTTGTTTCTACTTTCTATGCTACTAAGGGTGCACTTGGTACTCAATTCACCATGCCATCTTTAGATGATTTTGCTGTCAATCTCACTCGGGAACAGAACGAGCTAATCCAGATGGGTACTCTTAAGTCCTCTAAGTCACATGCCTTGGCTGCCAACCAAGGCACAAAAGAACAAAAAAGACAAAGTAGTAACAACAATAGTAAGGATAAGAAACAAAAGAATAGCAAGGAGAAGAAGGATCAGATACCGGCTGCTTCAAAAGCAACTAATGGGACTCAATCTACCAAGGGCGACAAGCCTAAAAAAGAGAGGGTCCAATGTGCCTATTGTAAAAGACCCGATCATGATAAACATAAATGTCTGAAGAAACAAATTGATCACTTGACACACATTCTTGAGAAGAATAATATCAGAGTTCTAATGAGGGGTCTAATAAGGCAAAAGAAAACAGCAAGGGGAAAGGAAAGGGCAAGGCCCTTGTTGCAGTTGCTTCTTCACCATCCACTTGGGTTCTTGATTCAAGTGCTTCGCACCACATGGCTTCATCTAAGGAAGAACTTGCATCTTTGGAGCCGTGTACTATGCCTTCTATTTTGATGGGTGATGACACTTTTGTTGAGGTGTGTGGGAGAGGGTCTGTTGATGTGGGGGATGGCACATTCCATTATGTTCTTTGTGTGCCCTCATTATCAACTAATCTCCTATCGGTATACCAGATCACTCACACAGGTTCAAGCAAGCAGGTTGAGTTCACTCCTGATTCAGTGGAGATTTGTGAGTTGCACAATGGTTCTACAGTTGCAGTTGGGAGAGCAGATCATCAGTCATGGCTCTATCTGTTTTCTCACTTTGTTCCTGATCCTCCTTCGACTGTTTTGCTCACTCATTCTAATGATGTGAGTAGATTATGGCATGAGCGGTTTGGCCATTTTAACTTCTGCTACTTGCAGCAGCTCAACCAACAGAGCATGGTCACAGGGTTGCCTTCAGTTCAGTTTTCAGGTGGTATTTGCCAAGGTTGCATTCTTGGTAAGCATCCTAAGGAAAAGTTTGACAAAAGTAAGGCATGGAGAGCTTCATAGATACTGGAGTTAGTTCACAGTGATTTGGTTGGTCCATTTCAGAATCCTTTCAGCAAGGCCCGATATGTCCTCACATTCATTGATGACTTTTCTCGATATACTTGGGTGTACTTTTTCAAACAGAAGTCAGAGGTATTTGATCATTTTTAGGACTTCAAAACTTTTGTAGAGAAGCAATCTGAGAAAGCCATCAAAGTTTTGCGCACTGACAATGGTGGTGAGTATGTCAACCATCGGTTTGAGAGGTTTTGCACTTACGAGAGGATTGATTTGCAGCATTCAGTTCCATACAATCCTCAGTAGAACGGTGTTGCAGAACGGAAGAATAGGTCCTTCAAGGAAATGGTGAACTGCATGATTCACTCTTGATCTCTTGCACCACAGTATTGGGCAGAGGCCATTAACTATGGTTGTTATATCCAGAACAGTGTTCCTCACCGAGCCTTAAAGGGAGTCACTCCTTTTGAAGCTTGGAGCGGTCGAAAACCATCAGTTAAGCACTTTCGAGTTTTTGGTTCTCCTGCATGGGCCCCTATTCCTGCAGAGAAACGCAAGGCCTTGGATCCACAGAGCAGACCTTGCATATTTGTAGGTTATCCTAATGGTGTGAAGGGTTATCGGTTGCTCCACCCTACTACATGAGTTGTTCATTGAGAGGAGTGTTCAGTTTGAGGAGGGCTCTTCAAGCTCACTTTCTATCACTTCTCCAACTCCTACTTTGACATTGGAGTCACTTGGGATACATGACAGATCTTCTGATGAGTCAGATTCACCTGAGCAGTCTTCTACCTCCACTTCCGATGCAGAGAGTGATTCAGAGGACTCACCTCCTTCCTCTCCTAGTCATCATTTAGAGGTTGATGATTCTCCTCCAAATTCTCCATCTTCTAGTCCACTTTGGTCTAAACAGACCTTGCAGTCTGCAGGTGATTCGGTTGGGGATCCATCAGGCACCAGGCGGACTCGTTCACAATTTCAGGATGCTCCACATGTCTTCATTGCTACTGCCTTAGATCCACAATCTTTTCATGAGGCTTCTGGTATTCCTGAGTGGGGTACAGCTATGCAGGAGGAGTATAGTTCCTTGATGAGGAACCACACTTGGGATCTTGTCCCTCTTCCTAAGGGAAGAAAACTTGTTCGATGTAAGTGGATCTATTGGACAAAATTTGTAGCAAATGGGTCGGTTGACAAGCATAGGGCTTGCTTGGTCGCAAAAGGATTCTCCTAGGTTCCTGGGATTGACTACTCTGAGACTTTTGCGCCAGTTGCCCGAATGAATTCCATCCGACTTGTTCTTGCCATTGCTGCAACTAATCGTTGGGAAGTACACCAGATGGATGTGAAGAGTGCTTTTCTTCACGGTGACCTTCAGGAGGAGATCTATATGGAGCAGCCACAGGGGCTCCTTCAGGATTCTTCACTTGTGTGCTGTCTTCGGAAGTCTCTCTATGGCCTCAAACAAGCTCCTCGGGCCTGGTGTGCCAAGATGGACTCCTTCCTTCTATCAGTTGGGTTCACTCGGTGCCATTCTGATCCCAATGTCTACATTCTGCAGCAGGATGATTCACTCCTATTTCTGGTTTTGTATGTTGATGACTTGCTGATCACAAGGAGTTCTTCATCCACCATTGGGGCTATCAAAACTGCCCTTCATGACAGGTTTTTGATGACTGACTTGGGCTTGTTGCATTACTTTCTTGGGATTGAGATCTTTCAGTCTTCTTCCGGGATCACCATCACACAGTCCAAGTATGCTCTAGATTTGCTCTCGAGGTTTCATATGGCTGACTGTAAGCCTGCTCCGACTCCCTTTCTCTCTGGAGTCAAACTGGAGGCTCAGTGTTCTTCTCCACTTGTTGATGGCACTTTGTACCGACAGCTTGTTGGGAGTCTCATTTATCTGACTCATACGAGACCCAACATTTCATATGTTGTAGGCATGGTCTCTCGATTCATGCAAGAGCCTCATGAGCTGCACTGGAAAGCAGCCAAGCGGATCCTTCACTACCTTCAGGGTACTCACAGTTTTGGGATTCACTACGCAGCGGGCATTGAGCTTGACTTGGTGGGCTACACAGATTCAGATTGGGCGGGCGATTCTTAGCATCGCAAGTCTACTTCAGGTTATAGCTCCTCACTTGGTTCAGGTCCTGTTTGTTGGTCGAGCAACAAGCAGTCTGCTATTGCTCTATCTTCTACTGAGGCCGAGTATTGGGGAGTTGTGAATGCCGCCACTGAGGCCATTTGGCTTCACAATCTTCTCACTGAGTTTGGTATCCAGATCAGACGGCCATCAGTCATATTGTGTGACAACCAAAGTGCCATTCAGATCTCACGAAATCCGGTCCATCATCAGCGGACCAGACACATTGAGGTCCACATGCACTACATCCGAGAGCTCATTCATGGCCACGTCATCGACCTTCGCTATTGTTCGACTTCCGAGCAGGTTGCTGATATCTTCACCAAACCCTTCATTGAGAGCAAATTCTTTCATTTGCGAGCTTTGCTAGGGGTGCAGGATGCTTCATCTTCTGGGGGGCTTCTTCCTCTCACTCGAAGTCCTGACTCTCTCTCCTTTGGGGGGTCTCTTCTCTCTCCTTTTTGGGGGGAATTTTATGTACATGGGTACCTCATCAGGCTTGATTTGTCGGGACCCATTTCTACATCCACCTAAGTTGCGCTTATGGGGAGTGTGCTTATGGGGGGGTGTTAGTGTAGGTTTTTATTTCCTAGTTGGGTTATTTATTTTTCCCTATATTCCTAGGTTTTTCCTACACTTCTATTAATCTCACTTAGGTTAATAAAGCATGTCTTATTCAGTGAGTGGTTGCGAGGTGTCACCTTCCTACATGTGAGCAACCATTTGCTATCTTGAGAATATACTTTGCTATCTTTAGTCCGATAGATGGTTGCTCCTCATTGGTCGGTGTTGCCACCTCCTCCCTCTTCCTAGTCTATATAAGCATGCTACCTGGCTTGTATTTGGCATCTTTTGCTTTTGCATCCTCTTAATGCTATTTTGCTTCTAGCATTTGCATTACTCTCTTGGAGACTAACTCTGTGTTGCTATTTTGATTTCGTATCATTTGCATTCATAGTTTAGATATGTATTCTTTGCACTAGTTTTCTGTGTTAATAATCTTTTCAGATTCTAACAAAAGCCACTGGTTCGAATCCTCAAACCCTTCACAAGTAGAAACCCTAGCAGAGCTCCAAAAGAGAAATATCATAAAAGCAAGCATAAACAAATGAACTCCAATAACTTCTTTTATTTCCCCTCCAAGATGGGCGTTGGGTTTATGAGGGTCTTTTATCATTTAATTTCACCTTATAACTCCCTAGGGATGAGCACCCATGGTCAAGACATTAACTTATGTCTTCATTTTCCTTTAAGTCACTTTTGCACCATATATTATAAAGTCCATATTTAAATATAACATTAAAACTCTTCGGACTTTAAAATAACTGCCAAGACGGTGTCAAAATGAAGTGATCTATAACTCGCCGAAAAACTCTCGACAAGACGAATCTGATGCCACTCTGAAAATGCCGAACCAACACTGACCCCAAACTTACTAAAAATAGTAAGTAATAACCAAGAGCAAACTAAGCCCCTCAGAAGGTGCCAACTGGATCCGCTGAATCTAAACCACAATTCCTCCACCGACACAAACCTCCAAAGCCAAAACAACCATTGTTCCCTAACCACGCTACTAGTCCACAGGAACTCTATGATGGACTAACCATGTGTCTAGAAGGGGACATTACATGACCTCTGATCTACCTTATTCTCCATTAGACCTACAAACAAAGCCTTCAAACCCTAACTGAAAATGAATTCTTCATGAAACCCTAGTTGTTTGAAGCCATAACTCCTCAAATAACCTATAAATATGCTCAATGATGAATAATAGATGAATTCGTCTCTAATGGTGGAATGGGCTTTCATCCAAACCACTAATATTCGAGGGTTTTCGTCCTTGAACAAGCTGAAAATCACTTACGGCCAAAAGAAACCTCTCACAATGCAAAATACCAAATGATCAAGTTATGAAAAATGATGCCAAATGATATCCTTTTATCTCCCTCAAGATAGGTGACCTAATTAAACATGAAATAATCAAATTTGAAGTCCACCGCCAATATTAAATCTTTAATTTGATATTTATTAAATATTTTATATCATTTTCCCTTGGGCAGCAGCGGCTAGGAGGAAAATAATATTATAAAAATATTATAAAATATCATTAACCAAAAATACAAGTGAAATAGAGTTAGTTGAGCCAATTCTCCAAGCCTCCAAGGTCCTAGCTCAACCACAAATCATTCCCTTACCACTAGAGTTAGCCTACGAGAATGGTGAATAGGATAACAAACTCCTCCATACACGATCACTCCGGAAATGGGGACACGACAATCCTCCCTTCCCGAGATTGCTTGTCCTCAAGCAATCGTAAATTAAGATGTTGTAGAATTTGCTCTCCTTCCCAAGTAGCATCCTCCAATGGTAAGTCTCTCCATCTCACCAAATACTCTCTAATCACCCTGTTACGCAACTTGCGCTCTCTCATGTCCACAATACTATTAGGCACCAATATCAACATACCCTCTTCATCAAGCAGTGGAAGATCTGGAGAAGAAGCAACATGTTGTCCCAATGCCCTCTTTACGCATGACACATGGAATACATTATGAATCCGGCTACCTGCTAGCAAATCAAGCTCATATGCCACCTCTCCAACTCTCCTCACAATCTTGTAGGGACCATAAAACCAGGGTTTGAGCTTTTCTGCACCACTCTTCTTCAAAGTACTCTATCTATAACACTGTAGGTGCAAAAATTAGTCACCAACATCAAATGTCCTCTCAACACGATGCCTATCAGCATACATCTTCTAATGATTTTGTGCCTACTAGTTATTATGAATTATCCTTAAGTGTCTTAAGGATGTCCTACGTGTCCTACACAAACTCCTTGGCTCTAGGATCTCTACTATCATCAAAGGCTAAATCCATGAAAGATAATGCATCATATCCATATAAAGCCTTGAATGAAGACATGCCAATCGACATATGATATGTGGTATTGTAACAATACTCACCAAGATGTAACCACCTAATCCAAGCATGTTGCCCCACAACATAATTGCGAAGATAACCCTCAACCAACTTATTCACTATCTCAGTTTGTCCATTTGCCTAAGGGTGATAACTAGTGCTCGGTGTCAATTCTGTACCAGCTAATCGAAATAGCTCCTGCCAAAATACACTAAGATATCTATTGTCCCGATCACTGACAATGGTCTTTGGAAAGCCATGCAAACGAAACACCTCTCTAAAGAACAACTTTGCAACCTGCAGTGCTGAATAGTTTGATGAAATAGCACAGACATGTGCATATTTGGTTAACCTGTCAACAACCACATATATGCAATCTCTGCCATGTACCTTCGGAAGACCTGTAATGAAATCCATAGATATACTCTCCCACTTCTGCTCTGGAATAGGCAATGGCTGAAGTAGACCTACTGGGGAAGTATGCTCTGACTTGTTCTGTTGACAAGTCAAACACTCTCTAACATGCTGCAACACATCATCCTTGAGACCTCGCCATGCGAATCTCTCTCTAATCTTCCTGTAGGTTTTGAAAGACCATGGATGCCCTGCTAGAGTTGTGTCATGAATGGCTCTCAAAATTTGTTGCTTAAGTTTTGATTCAGGTACCAAGAATACCCTGTCATAATATCACATCATCTACTACCTTATACCTATCATACTGAATCAAACTATCCATGATCTCGCATGCAAATGTATTCTTGGAATACTCAACTAAAAGTTGAGACTTACAATCAGCTGAAATCTCACTCAAAGAGCAAATAGTAGGCCTCCTGAAAAGTGCATCTGCTACAATATTCTTCTTACCCTTCACAAACTGGATGTCAAAATCATATGCATGTATCTTAGAGACCCATTTTTGTTGTCTCTCGTTCAAATCCTTTTGCTCTAAGAAGTATTTCAAACTATTGTGGTCAGTCCTAACCACAAACTTCCCACCTACCAAGTACTGCCGAAACTTTGCCAAAGCATGCATAATGGCAAGCATCTCCCTATCATAGGTGGAATAAAGACACTCAACATCCCTCAATTTTCTACTCTCAAATGCAATGGGATGTCTATTCTGCATCAAAACAGCCCCAATACCATCACCTAATGCATTACATTCAAGTACAAAGGATTGTGTAAAATCTGGTAGTGCCAAAACTGGAGTGGTACTTGTTGATGATTGTTTTTAGACAATACAACAATAGAATAAAACACCAAGTATCCTATTCTCTCTTGAATAAAGTCTCTCAAAGGCTAAGCTATGTGATCCAATAAGACAACTTCAAGGTTCCTTATTCGTGATGTGGATTGGATAGACTCAGTGATTTGATGTGATCTTGCTGGTAATCACAAAGGGACTTCCGCAGACTTCTTACTTCTCTCAGCTTATTCCTTCTTTCAGTGTGGATGACATGTACAATGTTTCAATAATAAAGAAAAGGAAAAAGATAAGGGTTCAGAGAAAATAATCTAAGGTCAATGAAGCAATGATGATGCAAGAATAGACAAACTCCTTAATCAACCTAACTCCACTTTGCCAAGAATGCCTACTACTACATAAAGTTGGTGCAATCTCCTAAGGATAGCAAAAGGTTTTCAAATCATGAAAGCTCATATAAGCACCCATTAGACGACGCAACTCAAACAAACATCCATAATCGAACTTAAGCAAATAAATGAGGCTCAGACTAGCTTTACACAACACTTCACCAACGATGAATGTCAAAAGCATGAGCTGGGAGTTGATCAAATATTCAATATATACATGCATTACATCAATGAACTACTAATCTACTTTAATCTACTTAAAAACATCTCTCCATTCAATCAAGATACAGGAAACCATGTCATTCCACAAGATAACACTTAACACCAAACAAACTCCAATGTCTTTGCATTAATCTTGAGAAATATGTACAACAATCTCCAAGTACTTTCAAAGAACTACGAGAATCTCTTCCTACTCTACTGCTCTATTCTCCTACCACTAGCTACTAACTTTACAAATGAGGCAACAAGGCCTTTATATAGAAGTCCAGAATTACAATGAATGGCCTGGATCAATTCAAGTAGCCAAAACCCAGGATCATGCCATCTCAGCAGGTAGTTACAACAATTTGCTATTTTTAGTACATAAGAGAGGCAATGAAGGCACGCTTTCCAAGAAGATAAGGATGAAATAGAATCTTTAGAGCATCTTCCACATGGGCGTCCTCTTTGGCTTCTTGCTTGATGAATGATGTGGCAAACTGTGATCGAATGATGATGTGTATATGACACGTAAATGCCACCTCAGCGTATTCCCAAATTGCCTCATCTGTGTGATGTCTTCAAACATGATTGCTTTGAACTTGAATGCTTGGGAATGTATCCTTGTTGATCTTACCTTGTTCGTTGTAAGTTGAATGTGTATGCTACATGTTGCTCATTTGTCTAACACTGTGTACTTCTTTGCAGGATATAGATCTTCTTTATGAATGTATCTTCATAGAGAGTAGTATAGATGATGATGCTTCATGGAGTAGGAGACTTCTCTCGGAGACTTGAAGATTGAGAGAACTTGAAGTATGGTGGATGGATGTCTTCTCTAGATGTCATTGATAATGAAGTGTTCCGGCATGATGATGGTGAAGTGATCCTTTGGAGCAGCTATCTTCAATCCTTACTTCACTCCTTGCATGAAGGTGACTCCAAGCAGTTGCTTCTCAGATGACTCCTTAGCTTCGTTAATGTTCCTGTAACACAAGAGAACCACCTATTAAACCACTGATAAACATTGAATCTCATAGCACATAGAAATCATTTTGTATACTTTCTAACACATTAGACATCTCTCTAGCCAAGGCACAAATTTAGGTCAGCAAATAGGTGAAAATGCGCCTTAGTCAAATTGGCCTTTTACTTATTACTGCTGTGATTTCAAACCATTGGGAAATCCTAGAATACTTCCTCTTTTCAAGGCGCTCATTCCTAGATGTGAATTGAGGTATTCCTCCCAAGGCGCTGATTTGAGTGAAAATGGACTGAAATGTGCGCCTCAAATGCTTAATTTGTTGTTTTAACCTTCAATGATTCAAGCTCATGTTTAGACATTTAGGAAACTCTTCATTTTGCAATCAGATTTGGTTATGTCAGATTTGATGCTCATTCAAATGAGGCACTGATTTGAATCTTAATGAACTTCTTGATTGCTTAGGCGCACTTTATGGCCTTTTGGGATGAAATCAGCGCCTAGTCTTCTTGAAGACTTTAATCTAATGTAAATCATCTAAGGGAGTCCTTGTTTCCGCATAACCTGATTTTGATACTCAAATGCCTCCCTTAATCAAGGTGCAACCTGAAGGTTCTATGGTCATGGAGTGGCGCCTAGATTGAATTCATGTTCTCTTTGTGCTAGGCGCTGATTTGAGGTCATGGGAGTCAAAATTTGTGCCTAAACCTCCTTAACTAGTTCCTTGTCACTCATTAACTTCAATATCACATTCAAATGTTTATGGGATCCTCCTTCACCTTAGGCGCCAATTCAGGTTGTCCAATTTGATTAAGGCGCTCATTCAAGGGATGGATACTAGATGGCATAGAGATGGATATGCGCCTAACTTCTCTTGACTCAATTTCTTAACTTTCTAACACCTTCATTCACTCTTTTAAACTCTCTGAGACTCCTTATCATTAGGGACTAGATTTATGATTTGAAGCTTCTTTTGTTCAAGGCGCCAAGAGTGGTATGTATAAGCATGAAATTGCGCCTTTCACTTGGAAGATACTCACTTCATTTCTCATGTATTTAAACTCTTTTGTAGTTTCAATAGAAGTGCCTTAATACTTAAACTCTTTCAAGTTGATTGATGAATGTCCTTAGTGCTAGGCGCCCAAAATCCTCCCTCAAAACAACCTACCTCCTAGGTGCTCAAAATAACTAGAACAGTAGGAAATTGCGCCTAAGCTTATGATGTGCATTTGTGGATTGGAATTAACCTTGGGATCTCTAGGAGAGTCATTTTCATCAAGGCGCCATCTTATATAAGCTCATACGCTCATTCCATGTCAAAGTGCAAGACTAAGGTTCTCTAGATGATGAAATGTGCCTTGAGTTCTAGGCGCAACTTTAGGTCACTACAAGTGGGGAAATGCGCCTAATTAATTACAGCAAATTTGCGCCTAAAATGAAAGTCCCCAAGGTTAGGTATATTGAAAAATATATTTGAGATAGATCTCGGATCCATAAGATTTAACATGCAAATTCTAGATTTTTGAGGATCCACCAGATTTCAGACTTAGTCATTTTTCAGGATCTCAGAACATCAGGCTTCAGGATATCAGACTTAGTCAATTTTAGGGCCTCAGGGATTAACTTCAATATTCTCAATTGCACCTTGTTGGACGGATGACCTTCCTAATTTCTTGCTTGCAAGGAGATTAACCTACTTGACTCATTTCTGGTGAGGCTCACTTTTCAGTTTGTAAAGAAGATTATAGTTTCCAGCACGACAACACCACTGACTTCATCATGAGAAAGTGCTAAGTCATCATCCAAAACTAAAGAAAAGCACTAGAGCTCAAAAAAAAGGGGGTCCCCATTTGCAATGGGGCGATGTGTGATTAGGTCACAATAGTACTCATCACCTCCTTAAGTCAATCAAAAATCATCTGTGCCTCATCTGACCAAGGGAATGCCCCCTTCTTAGTGAGATTTGTAAGTGGTGCTGCCAAATGTGAAAAGCCTCTAAAAAACCTCCTATAATAGCTGCATAAACCCAAGAAACCTCTCGACTCTGAAATGTTCCTTGGAGTAGGCCAATCCTAGATAGCTATGATCTTGTCCTCATGAACTCAAACCCCATCGACACTAATCACATGGTGAGTATACACTTTGTGATGACTTCTATGTTATTGACTTGAAGGATAATGATATTGTGCTTGGTATGCAATGGTTACATTCACTACAAAGAGTCATCCAAAATGTACAAGCTATGGAGTTGAGTTTTCAACATGAAAGGAAACAAGTTACTATGAAAGGACTCAAATACATGCTGCCCCATCGAGTCACAGCCAAGTCAATGATAGTTATGGACAACAAATTATCTAATGAGCACATATGTGATGGATGGTACACAGAGCTTGGAAGGCAAAGTTGTTGGCTGCCCAAGCAAGACAGCATCTACAAGAGGTCAAGGAGCATTGCAATCAGCTAGATCAAGCAAGCAAGCAAAGGGAGACACACCTTAGATCTCTATTCTTCCAAGGGGAGAATGCATAGAAGATGAGCAAAACATGAAGTTTCTTGAGACAAGCAAACAAGAAGCACATGCAGACTTGAGTGAGCCTTCGATCATTCATGGATTATTTGAGGAGTTTGCATTAGTTTATGACAGCGGAAGCGGTCCCAGGATGAGAGTTTTGGACAAGGAATCATTTCATGATGACATCTATGAGGATTTTTCATTATATATTAGCATGGGACAGCAAGGACATGATGAAAAGTTTGGAAAATTAGGTGCATACTTGAGGAGAATTGTGGCACTTTTGGCAAGTAAATTGCCTAAGCTTCGTTTTTCCAACATTGAGCAACTTGGTATGATACATATGTAATGTCCCCTTGTCACAAATCAAAATTTCTCTACCTTGTTCACAAATTTCAACTTGCAAAAAGAGAATATTAGTACACTAAACCCTCTTTGATTTTCAATTATTTGCAAAGATGTAAGAAGTATTCAAATCATATAGTAACATTGCTCTTATAATCAAATGATTAACAAAAAATATAAATTTCACAAATCTTTTATCAACAATCTTACAATCACTACACATTTCTATTACTAATCTTATAATCATTAGCATTATATATATTTCACATGTTCCCTCTTAAGTTCACTATCAATATATCTTTCATATTCTCTATCATTAAATGTCATGATCTCTATCAATATGCATTTCCATTTTCTATCACTTTCCCATGTATTAATCATTAGCTTCATATGAGAGAGGTGAGATGACACTCGCCACTATCCATCATGGGTTCTCTTTCTCTATCCTTAGACTCGAGGGGTGGATACTCACCAACTGGAGTCAAGGCCTCTATGATATTCCTTGGTACGGGGGGTGACTTTTTCACCAACTGGAACCAAATCCACTATATAATAATCCTTTGGCACGAGGGGTGACTTTTTCACCAACTAGAGCCAAAGGCCACTTCCACTTGTCCAAGGGGTACCTTTTGTACCAACTAAGACAAGGGCCTCTATATAGCCATGAATGGCCTCTTAGGCATCCCATGCTCACTTTTGCCATATGAGGCTAATGTATGGCACAAGATATTATTTCACTGTTATGGCTAGTTTCATATGATTTGCAGCAATTTCCTTGTAATACATTTATTCATCTATGATCACATGCCATTGAATAAGACTTCAAGTAATTTATAAAACAATATAGAAATGATGAATGTAAGACATACCTTGTAGTGACGTCTATAAACTTGTAGCAGAAAAATAAGTGATTTGGCCTGCAGTAATGATATAATGGTTATCTTCTACTATTCAGTGTCCAGATTATAGTAAGGGCCGAATATATAACAGCCGATGCCTCTTATGTAAAAATGATATACTTCCGCTGGCTTATACTTGATAATGATATTGATATTTAAGAAGGCAATGATATCCGCCCTCTTATGTATCAATATCTTATATCTGTTGTTTGATTATTGATGTTCTTGGCTTACTTGATGCTTCACTCTTATCATGTGATGAAGATATATTGTTGTTCGATTGCTTATGTCTCTTGATTGATATCTAATGAAGAATGACTGTTGTTCGATGATGGTAGAAGAGAAAATGTATGTTTGATCGATGCCTTTTTGGAGCGATAGTAAGGATCTTTAATATTAGTGAATCACTACCTTTTTCCAAAGCCTGCATCTCCTTGCTTTTTCTATACCTACCGCTTTATATTAGTTATACTTTTGTTTATATTTTTATCTCTTTTAAATATGGATCGGTGCTTCCCAAGAAGCCCGTTCATATATAGGATTCATCCTATGCCAAAATTTACAATAATATATATATTGATACTTATCATAATAATATTTAATTATTAACCTTTAGATTTATGTTGACAATTATTATTCATATTATTATTATAATAATAATAATAATATTTACTATTTATATTTATTTATATATTTATAATAATTATTATTATTATATAAATATATTATATTGTAATTATAATAATAATATCAATATTGATAATGTTATTGTTGTATTTATATTATCATTTATAAATACCACAAATATAAAATATTTATAAAATAATATTATTTAAGATTATACACGATTGACGATAACAAACACTATATTTGACGGAAACGATTTCTCCTCCTTTATCATGACATTTAAATCTTTAGTTTACACAATGCCTTAATATGGGAACATGACAACATATGAGGCCATTCAAAAGGCCTAGATTAGTTTGGGATCAGGGAATTGATTGGCATGATTGATCCTAATGCAGATTTGGTATTTGTGATTGCTTGAAGGCAAGCAATCTCAAGGTGGGAGGACTTGTAATGTGCCCTTTTTTAGCAAGGATTGGAAAAGAGAATGTTGTTGAGGCTTGGAGAATGGAATGTTAGATTTTATGGCTTCAGCTATTTTTCTTTGATGAAATGAAGTTATATTTTGGCTTTTGGTATTTTTATATTATTTTGAGAAAAGCAAAAAATATTAAAATATTAAGCCAAGAGGAAAAACGACCTAGGTGGGAGAAATAAAATAACTTGAAGATGGAAAAAGGAAACGTTGGAGGAAGAATAAATTATAATATTTTATTATTAAAATATTATAATTAAAATGCCACTAGAAAATTGGCGCTCAAGGGAACATATATATATATCATTTTATTATTATTTGTGGGGCATCCAAGTTGGAGGAAAATAAATAAAAAATAAAAAAAGAAAATAATTAAATATTATTTTCTTTTGGCAGTGGACTTCAAAAATAATAAAATAATGCTTTATTTGAGCTCCCAAGTTGAAAAGTATAAAAGGAGGTCATTTGGAGCATTTTTTATATATCTTGGTTATTTGGCATTTTGCATTTTGAGAGTTGTCTCTTGGTTGTAATTGAGTTTTAGCTTGATTCAAGGACAAAAACCCTTGAATTTTAGTGGTTTAGACGAAAACCCATTCCACCGTGAGAGATGAATTCACTTAGAGTTCATCATGGAGCATATTTGCAGGTTTTTGGAGGAGACTTAGATTCAAACAGCTAGGGTTTCATGGTGATTTCATTTCCAGCTAGGGTTTCATGGTGATTTCATTTCCAGCTAGGGTTTGAAGACTTTTAATGCAGGTTGAAGGAAGAATAATTCAGATCAGAGGAGAAATTGATCATATATTCATCTATTGAGGTTGTAAAAGGGTTTCTAGGTAGATCGCCCTTCATTTGGAGGCAAATTTTTGGCTTGGAAGCATCATTTGATATTCTGATTTTTGTTACAGCAGGCTGAAATTGTGTTTCAGAGATCTACCCTAATTTGTCAGTTTTAGTAGTGAAAGATTTACCCTAGCTAGTTGAGAGTGTTTTCATTTCAGGAAACACCTATGAGCTTCAAGGACTCCTTACGTTGTGGAGCAAAAAAGATTATTTTTTTATGTTGTTTTTATGTAGGATTTTGGTGTGCAAATTTCATTGATATTTTTGGAGTATTTTATGCTAAGTTTTGGAGTGAGTGTGGTGTGTAGTGCAAGTCTACAGCAAAGGAGTCGTACTATGTTGGAGAAGGGCGTGAGCCCTAAAAAATAAACCGTTGCATATCTCCTTGTCTTGTTTCATGGAATGATGGCACCTTAGGTAGTGCAACATTTATGCAAAATCTGAGAAAGAAAGAAGGATTGGTTTGTTTGGGGTGAACACTTATATCCATGGCTAGTCGTACAAGTGTTGTAGGTGGCGTGAGGATTTAAGGAAAACGCCTCCATTTTCCCTGTCATTTGTTATTGATAGGAGGCGCCTTGGTCATTGGTTGTTGCTTGAAGCGTTTTGGAAGGGTGAGTTGTGGTGTGTGAAGAGTTTTGGGGTTGTGAGTAGTATTTCTGTGTATTTCTAGTTTGCTGGGTTTTGTATCAGACCTGGGTATTTTGCTGCTAGAGTGCTTTCAGAGGTGTAGTATCAATGTTTGAGCTTCATTACATCCATAATCAGCAACAGAGCTTCATGGGTATGATTCAGGGTGATGTTTGGTGACTTCTCAACTCCTCATATTATGATTTTTAATGCTACAGCAGTTTATTTCAGTTTTGATCAGAATTAATAAAATATTGCAATGTGCCCTAACTCTTGTGTTTCCTTTATATGTTGCAATAAATCTGTGTTTGTAATACCGGATGGTAGTACCGTCGATTACTTCATAAAATTGTGCTTCATTTTGTAATATTGGGCAGTTTACAGCCAATAAATTATAACATGAACTCACAGCCCGTTTTGGTATGAACAAGCTGGCATATCGACCTTATTGGTTTGAGTCAAGCCTAGAAATTCTGTCAGTGGCCTACACACATTCCCACGATTAAGTGGATGCCCGCTGCATAAGCGGATGTCCACTGAATAAGTGGAAGTTGTTATTATTGCATGTTGGTTTTGAATGCTAACTCGGAAGCACTTGTATGCTCTCACCTTGCCCGCATAGGGATCAAGGTGATCAAAAGAGTGTGGAAGAACTTAACCATTGCATCTTCCTCTTTGTGTGGAACTTTTAAAAAAAAAAAAAACTAGGGTGCTCATTACACTTGGGTAGCTTCTTCCTCCATTGGGAAATCTTCTTCTTGGCCCCATGGGATGTTTGTTGTAGTTTTTTTTGGTTGGAAACTTGGAACCCTAATTTGTATAGGAGTTGTACTTGGACTCTTGGAGCACATGCCCCTTCTTATTGCAAATGAAAAACATCTTCTATGGGCGAGGATCTTGCTGCTACTTGGATGGGCCATCTTGACTTACAGGTTTCTTACCTCATTGTGGTGGTATCTTCTTGAATTGCCTCCTCATGTTGAAGCACACTCACTAGCTCTTCGAATTATAGCTTCTTGGGAGCCACATTCAAGCAAGTCACAGACACTATAGGTGGGGGTTAGTGCTCTCATGACAATGGGTACACGAGAGTCATTTGAAATGGTATCCCCAAAAGCATGGAGTGATGTTTGCAATTTTGCTACTCTTTAGAAAAAAGCCTTCACTTTCTCACTGCTCCACATTTTCAAGCAATGGAGTTGGCTCTAGAGGTGGAGAATTTGATTATGATTATTTGCCTTGTACATTGTTTGGAGCCAATCGCTAGCATCTTTTGCAGTTGTGGCAATTCAAATATAAGGTTAAACCTCATCCAAAATGCCAATTAGTATGATCGACTTGGCCTTTTGATTGGCCTTGTCATACTTCTATTGTGCATCAGCATCTAAGGTGTGGTGTTTGACTATGCAGTTAACAATTCCTCATAGATCCTCAAACTCAAGATGAGTTTGGTGTTGCAAGGTGTGCGCCCTTGGTCTCCTTGTGTTGTGCAACGCAACGCTTGGGTTCGCGACAAGGCTTAACCGCCTCCCATGGATTCATTAACTCTGGCGGTTGTATCAAGCATTAACAAGTCGATATTTTGGTGCAACGACAACCGTCTTGCTAACAATTGGTATCAGAGCCTGGGTCACAGGTTCGAACCCCTCGCTTGCGCTGGGGGGGATTGTTGCAAGGTGTGCGCCCTTGGTCTCCTTGTGTTGTGCAGCGCAACGCTTGGGTTCGCGACAAGGCTTAATTGCCTCCCGTGGATTTATTAACTCTAGCGGTTGTATCGGGCATTAACAGGTCAATCTTTTGGTGCAATGGCAACCGTCTTGCTAACATTTGGACCTTTGTTTTCCAAGCAAAACAATTGTCCTCTCTCAGCAATTGAGAGTCAAGAAGAAACATTTTGGGCGCATTGGATGCCATGTGAGGACAAAATTTATGATTTTATTCAGCACATTGAATAGTGTAAAATATTTTCGAAAAAATTTCAAATAATGAACAAATTTACTTGATTTTGCAATATTCAATAGTACAAAAATGTCTTTCAAAAGTTTATGCAAATAAAGAACGAAATTTTATTGTACTAGCCTCTAGCAACAACAAATTATTTGTCTTTTATGATTGTCATTGTCTTCTAGATCAGCCTCATAACCAGCTTTGAGCTTCCATTTTTCATGTCTTGTACAACATTTGGCTTCAAAAATAAAATATTCCAGCCAACCGTTGGCAACTCAAAAACCAAAATTCAATGGTCTTGTCTCTCGTGAGTCAAAAATGTATGTTGTATTAGGCGAATAAAACATGTGGCATTGCCACTCAAAAGGTGCACGCCACTTTAATTGTTCTAAACCTTCTTCAATGCTGAGCACAGATTACTAATCTCATTGCCTGTTTTGGCAGAGAAATAAGGTGGCAAAACCAAGTCATATGTGTGCCTAGGCCTGATTTTTTAACTCCTTTAAATTTTGTCAAGTTTATAACTTCCTGAGCAGAGGAGACTAGTGGCATTGTCACCCAAAATGTGTGCCTCAAACCTGCTTGTCTTCTTCTTTATGTGCATGGTGGAATTTACTTATGTTTTAGCCAAATTTCCTCATGTTTGAATGAAGATTACTTAACTTATTATCATCTTTTAGGCTGAGGCACAGATTCCTTACAACTTTGCCACTTTTACATGATGTTTGGTGGGGTTTCTATGTGGCAAAACCACTCCCTTTGAATGTTTTGGCGAACTTATATCATGTCTTGCCACTTTTTAGGTCTTAGGTGGAACTTTTAGAAGGCTAAGTCAACCAAAAAGTGCATCCTATTTCACTTGAAATCTTTCTCACAAACTTTGGCACAGATTTATAAGCCATTTGCCATGTTTTATGTCCTAGTAGAGTTCACTCATGGCTTTGCCATTGAAATTGTGCACCAACACAGAAACAAGTGGCAAAGCCACCTTAGGCATGCACCTGGGCCTCTTTAGCCGATTTTCACTACACTTGGCAGAAAAGATCACTAGTTGAACCACTAGAGAAGCGTGTTAGTGGAGTTCACTTAGACATTTGCTACTTTCACTCAGGCCTTCATGCCTTTGTCCTTTCCTGCTTCCACCTCCAATTTGTTCCATCATTCCTTGCTCCTCAATAGTTCCTTGATATTTCATCATCGCTTGCTCCTTATCAAGCTTGAGGCAATCATCTTAACCCTACAAAAGTTGTTAGTTGAACTGTTGAAGTACACAAATCCTAACAAGATGACCTTGTAACCATAATTGATTAGATTAACACACAAATGATGACCAACTAACAACAAATTTGACAAAAGGGAGCACAAAAGTTGAGTTTCGTATGGGTACCAACAGAACCTCTTTTGACACAAGAAAACCCAGAAATGGGTTTGCAAAGAATAGATGAATAGAGAATAAAATCATAATGGGCAGGAAGGGCAATCTTCAACTAAAAGGTTCATTCAAGTAATCAAGGGTGAAAACCTGCTACCAAATAATCGAAATATTTACATATGATTACACATTAGATATCTGACGTCAATCTTTCCATAGGGGCAAAATGGGCAAGAAAAGTATGATCATGCATATAAGAGAATATCAGAAGCAACCAAAATAATTTACTCACCCAGTGTAACTTAATATTAGCAATGGTAAGAAAATTACTTGTATCCAACTGTAGGAGCCACAGCAACAACGATCATGGTATACAAAACTAGGTCGTATACTGGAATGTCTGCCCATGTACATAAAAGTAATATTCAAAAAAGATTATATCACAAAAACAACATTAATCCTTTCAGAAAAGAAATTAGTATTCATGCCTCCCTCTCCATAAACCAAGAGCATGACAAACTTAGAATGAATCATATAAGCTTCTATTCAACTTCTATTCAACTTTGACAAATCAAATTTCTTACCTGGAATAAAAGGTACCCAGTTTAGAACCCCAATTGCTTGTCTAAAATCCTGAGCCCACCATTCAGCACCTGACCATATATAATCCAGTTCTACTAAAATCAGTATCCATATCCTCTAAACAATATGCACGCACATGCAGATCATCTAACAGAAAAGGTGATCCAGGAATTCTTGCATTCTAGCATATATAAAAGAAGTGAAAGCAGTAGATAATGAAAAACAAAAGAATTCTCAAATGAGTCAAAACAGTAAATGAATCAGTGAATGCAAACAGGAAAAATAAGGAAATATATAATTACTCAAGAGATAACCAAAAATAATCAATAAGATTCATAGACAACACTTTAGTGAGGGATTTACAAACCATGCACAATAGTACTAAATCTAAAAGACAACTAGCAATGGTGTTGTGCATGACAGAACACACTTCAAATTGAATATAACTAACACTCTAAATTTCCTGAGATGCAAGGACAAGATTTTAACACATATCATAAGTTGACACTTCAAGTTCAGGGTTAGGTACAGCGGTTTGCTGCATTTTTTTACCCAGGTTCAGTACAGTTGGGTTTGGACGTACAAAAGATATATATAATATTTAAAATATAAAAAATAGACATTAATTGTTAGTGTGAACAAGGATATTACCTAATCGGTTTCCCCTTTGTAGTGTGAACTAGGCACATTATCTAACTAGTCATTAATTAGAACTATTCACACATGTTAAGTTTACTTAGGATAAGTCTAGATGTTTCTAGGTTGTCATGTGATCTTATCCTCTAGTTGGCATCTTATCCTTTAGTTGTCACATGTTGTACGAGTAAGACACTTGTCATTATCTTAATGAGTCCTACATCTCAACTTTTTCTTTATAAGCAAGGCATATCATATACATTATGTAACAATTTCCATTCTTTGATAGAATATAATTATTCTCTCATTTTTGGTCTCTCTTGTGCTTTCATTTTTTGTGAAATTTTTTTTGGAAGTGCATAATTTTTCGAGTACTTTTAAGATCTGCAATCAGTTTGATCTAGTTTTTGCTCAAAAATTGTACTTTTAATTCTACCCTAATTTTGACATGTGCATTGTACCAAAATCAAAGACCATTTTGTTGTTTTGACTTATGGCAATTGTAATTGGACTGAATATGAAGTCCCACAATCATTTTTTGTTGGGGGGTATTCTCATGTTTGAGTAAAATTTGGAGGTAATCTTGTGAGTTTTGATCTCTAATCATTTGAGAAGACATCATGGGTTTTTCTATTCATCCTTATGTGGTAAATCTGAAAAAGAAAAATTATGAGTATTGGCAAAAAGGCATCCTCACACATTGTAGGTGGCTCAATCTTTTGCCATATCTTTATGGGCTCATCCCTAAACCAGATACACCTCATAAGAAAACTATATGGGGAAAATGAATTGATCATATCATAGGATTGATTGGTACAACTATTGGTGCTTATTTGTTTGGGAGATCCAAAAAAATGAGTGCCCACGCACACTTTGGACCAAGATTTGGGAGATCTGTGCACACCTTCATATCTCTCCATTCCCAAAATAATTTGCTAGTGATTGCAGGTCTTGAACGTTGTGATGACATAGAGATTTCTCTTGCTTCTCCTTCTCCTCCTATTGAGATCACTACTCCACCATCACCTGTTGCTACTTTAAAGTTCAGAGATGCTTCTTTGAGAGCTTCCAATGTTTCTTTCATTCTTCCTGATCCACCTCATTGGGATTCCTATTTATCAGACATTGCATCCTTGTTTGTGTAGTTTCACATTAATGATGTAGAGGACACATTTGAGGGGTTATCTCTCCTCTTTGATGATCATGATGGCATCACATCTTTAGTGTTTTCAAATGCAATTCACTATCCTTCCTCTCCTGGTTCTCCTTCCTTGATTGGGCATTGCATTCCTGATTAAGAGAAGACATCATTTTCCAGCATGAGGACATCAGAGTTGTATTCTGAGGCACACATTTTGATTTGGATTCCCTTTTCATCCATGATGTGAGAGTTGCTTCTTTGTCCACCATTGGATTTGTTTCTTCCCAAGGGGAGAAATGGGAGTATTCTGTCTTTGAGCATTCATTAGCACAAGAGCTACTTCTTTGTGGGCGGAATCTATCATCTCATTCATTCTCTCCTATGAGGGGATAATTAATTGTATATCAGTGACAAAAGTAGTCCTTAGGGAGTCATGTTGAGTCCTCCTACTATCACCACTTCTTTCACTTTCTTGTTTTCTCTCTTTTGGAGAGGGGTTTTTTCCTATGGGTTTTTCTCCTTTACTCTATTTGTGAGAGATTGTTTGTACATGGGTACCTAACATGGCCTAGTAGCCAAGACCCATCTTTGCATCTTTGCATTTGTCTACTTCTCCCTAAGTTGCACTTAAGGGGAGGTGTTGGTGTCAACAGGGATATTAACTAATCGGTTTCCCCTTTGTAGTGTGAACTAGGCACATTATCTAACTAGTCATTAGTTAGACCTATTCACACATGTTCACATTTAAGTTTACTTATAATAAGTCTAGATGTTTCTAGGTTGTCATGTGATCTTATCCTTTAGTTGTCACATGTTGTAGAAGCAAGACATTTGTCATTATCCTAATGAGTCCATCTCAACCTTGTCTTTATAAGCTAAGCATATCATGTACATTATGTAACAATTTGCATTCTTTGATAGAATAGAATTATTCTCTCATTTTTTATCTCTCTTGTGCTTTCATGAAGCTCCTGGATCTTGGGTGGCTACCTTTATAGCCAACTCTTACAATAATTTGTACAAAATATACAAAACTAATACAGAACACAGCTTATGGTTGACAACTCACTAGAAGATGTTAAAGATAACTAGATGACTTTTTGGCAAACTTTATTTTGCTTTGATTGTTACACAAACGTGATGTTAGTTGCTTCTGATGGATCATCATGTCACCTAAAATTCTCTGAAGCCAAACTGTTTCAGATAAGGGCACTAATTGTTGCTTTGTATACAGCTTCTGTTGATTAGAGTGTAAGTGTGGCTTGCTTGACCCAAGACTAAAAGCATAACTTGCGGATTTTCAATCATCTACCCACCCTACCCATTTTATATCTGTGTAACCACTCAACTTGTAATCTCTACTTTTGTTCAACACAATGCCAAAGTGTAAGATACATTTGATGTACCCCAATACATTTTTTTACTTTTTCAGTTTTTCTTTTCTTTTAGAGAACAATTGGCCCGGGTCCCAGACTATGTGTACTACTCAGGGTATGTCCTGGGCTTGTCCCCAAGACCCACACTCTTGAGATGTATGCAGTACACTTACAGCCTAGGTACATGCAGCAACCAGTAAGGCAGTAACACAGCATCTATCCAGAAAGAATGAAAGAAATGATATTAATGGACATGAGAGACCAAAATACGTCAATGGCACTCTAAGGTACAACCAATGTTAATAGCACATAGGAGCCAAAACGGAGCTCCAATATCTACAAGAAACAGGAGGTTACACGCTAAAATGAAGAATCAAAAAGCACAACAATAGAAATGGGTGAACCAAAATGACCACGTGCTAAACATTCAAAAAACCTAATGTTAGTGTATTGCAAACATTCGAAAGAAATAAATTCTATGAATTTCCATAGGTGACCAAAAGTAGGTCAATTGGACTTGAAAGTACATCAGTATACAATAGAAAGTTCTAGGAAGAGAAACAAGAAGCTACAAGCTAAAATGAAGAATCAAAAAGCACAACAATAAAAATGGATGAACCCAAATGGGCACATGCCAAACATTCAGAAATCATAATGTTAGTGTATTGCAAACATTAGAAAGAAAGAAATTATATCAATTTCCATAGGAGACCAAAAGTAGGTCAATGGAACTTGAAAGTACATCAGTATAGAATAGAAAGTTCTAGTAAGTAGTAAGTGAAAATCCTAGAAAGGCCAAAGAAGGGGAAGGAACAAAAACAACAATACAATACAGCTGACGACCACTAACACGTGGTCAAGAAACCAATACAGATAGCCTAGGGGGAAAAAATCCCCAAATAGTATAAGCTGAAGATTACTAGAAAGATAGAAGACAAGTCTCATTGAATAGCTCTGACTAGGCCTGAAATGGAGGAGTCATCGGTGTCATTATCGAGCACTATGAGAGACCTGATACAAGATATAATGGTGCTCATCAAGGAGTCTCTAAGGCCATCAAAGCTGAGCTGGGGGATTATAAGAGGAAGCAAGGCACTCACTCTAGAATCACTCCTAACAACCAAGACAGATGTAACCCCTGTGGTATTAAAGAAACTCGTAAATGCATCTATACCTATGGCTATGGAGATTGTCAAAGAGGAGTAGATCTATGTCATCAAGAAGTAGAACCTGTGTTACCAAGAATGCCTAATTCCCAGGTCTGCATATAGCATGGGTATTCCCAAGGTCAAGCTTCACGTAGTGGGATTATAAGAGGAAGCAAGGTACATCTAAGACATACGTGAGCCAAACCTTGCGAGCACCAATCATATCTACTAACAACACAAAAAAACAAAAGCAAAACTCCATCCATACCTTCCATTCCCCTCTCACTGTAGTATCCCACCCCAGGTGGACACTTGCTAACTTAGTTTCTGCCTATATATTTCATTTTTTCATCCCGTCTGAACCAAGAGATCGAGCACTGCATCCACTGCACATCCAGATGCCTTACTAAAAATAGTAAAGTGGGTCTCTAATGTCCAACTGACTTACTATAAATAGTAAGTATATGCAAATAATGCCAGAAACCCCCGAATATCAATGCCTCAAAACATACGAAGGATCTGGAGATGAAAACACAGACAATTGCCTTCTAGAGAGCCATAAAACTCCACAACAGGGTCCTCTAAACACCATTATTAGCATGCGAGGACCTGGTGATAGGTTAAACCATCAAACTCTGATGCTCGCTCAAAATGGGGATATTACAGTCCGCCCTCGCTGAAATTGCTTATTCCCAAGCAATCTCCACTGCAAAGAAACTCCACTCCTTGGGAGACCCAAAAGAAGTACTGTGAAATGTCCCACACAACTCCAACTAACTCTTGTAGCACCAACATAACCACAACTGCGCAAGGATAGATGTCGGACCATCTGTCCATCTCATGCGCACAAGAAAAGTGCATCAGAAACAACTCATGTACATGTGAACCAAAAGTGAAACTGTAAGCAATCCACACCATGTACATGCTACAATGCTCATCAGTGAACCAAACTGCGAAGAAGATCAAGGAGCTTACAACAAGAAGAATCTTAATTTAAGGTAATTTTTTAAATTCGTTCCCAAGCTCCATAAGAGCTTTTGTTGTTTTTTTAAAAATGGTTTGTTATTGTTCTTTTATATCTCATTCTTTTTTTTATATTACCTACTTTATTTCTAAAAATTTATATTTCTTTAAATGTAGATGATGTTTTAAATTGAATTTTATTTCATTTGTTTTAATTTTTTACATCATATTAGGTTGCTAAGACTCGACTGGCCTTACACACGATTGTCTTAAGACAACTTGTGAAGATACGAGAGGCATTGTGACCATAGTAATCGGCAACATTTGGAGTGTATGGAGGCAATCAAATACAAAGGATTTGATACGTCAAAGCACTAATCTTGAATGATGAATGGTGAGATCGTGTCAAGTATGTGTTAGGTATTATTGAGCCCATCATGACTATAATCAGATTCATTGATATGGATCGGCCATGTTTGGGCAAGATATATAAAGGCATTGACTCTATGATAGAAAAAATGAGGGGCATGACAGCAATTAAGTAGCAATACCCTTCTAAGACATTTTTCAAGCAAGTGCAATGAATTATAATTGATAACTAGAACAAGATGACCACCCCATTGCATCTCCTTGCTTTTGCTTTGGACCCTAAGTATTATAGCATAGATAATCATAGGAGAGATGTTGAAGTTAGAGACAAGTACATGGCAACATTCACCAGACTATTCCTTGATCCAAATGTAGAGGAAATGGATGTGGGCGACTTTGAAAAGTTTATGGATTCAACAAGTCACAGCATTAGTGCTCTTCGAGACAAGCATAAGGACACTCATACGTGGCAGTGCCACAATGGCCAAGGATCTATTTACCTACATTCTCTTGCCATCAAAGTTTATCACAAGAATGTAACTTTTATTTTTCAAATCTTACTTTTCTTTGGCAACCTTCACTTTTATAATTTATAATTTTAATATTCCTAAAATTCATAAAAACTATAATTTTGTATTGACTTTGCCTCGAATCTCAACAGGTTGCAAATTCCTCTTTAGTTGAGAGCAATTGGAGTAAATACTCCTTTATCTACTCAGTCAAACCCATGTTACCAAATCAGCTGGAAATAACAATGTTTCCAGGTACGAGTTGTACCAGAATCTAGTTTCAATCTGAACCACCTATGGAATCAGGCAGGGTTTGGTTTTTATCGACGAAATTTTTCAAAGCAATTTTTTTACTTTTTGACCAGCATCTCCTAGAATGTGAGCAAGGAGGGATGGCATACCCCCTAAACTAAAAAAGAGCAGAGCATGTATATTGTGAGAATAGGATGCTCATGGAAGCAAAATGCAGTCTCACTAATTTAGCTCCATTTGTGTCGGTAGTTGTGGCATTGACTAGATGCTTAACACCTTGAACAACTGGAACATGTTAGGAGGTAATTAATCTGTAATATTCCAAATCCCATGGACCCTATTGTCTGAAGATGTTCATTTACCAAACATAAAGAGCCAAGAAACTTTGATTTGGGTAGTGGAAGAAGTTAGTGGATAATCAACCTCAATCCCTATAAAAAGAAATAATATCTTGCCTAAATCTCATAGATGGGGCAGCTGAAAATACTCATTACATTCTGATTCCTAATGCTTCCCAGTATCAAACACATGCATCATTTTCTAAGGTGAAATATATCCTCATAAAAATGTCTGAAATGTCAAATCTGGCATATTAATTACTGTAATCTCAGAAGTTTGCTTCTGCACCATTTCAAAATTTTCACAAAATATTTTAATGTCATTTGAATCATCAAGCACTGCCATTCCATGTTTCAGTCACAACAAGTATTCCTAATCATTTACTCTTTGCAATATTTTTCTCATGTTGTACATGATTCTCATCTTTCAGCTACAGTGGAATTCTGAGACAGTCGTGGGTTGCTTCCTTGTAGTGCATGGATTTTGGAAATCAAGAGCAACCACTACAAGGGTTTTAAATAAGAGGTGTTTTCCTTTTCCTACAATATTTAGTATTTCTGTAGAAAACAGTTGCATCCTTCACAAGTTTCTGATCTTTTTTCTTTGCTTTGCAAATGATGTGGTAGTGACAACTTCTTCAGAGAGATTGCAAAGACAATTGTTTCCGCCAAAGGCTCACCAAAGAGGCCCTCTCAAGGCTCTTTTTCTCCTTCAAAGAAATGTAAGAGAAGGGCTTAGTTTGGGAATAGATGTTCAAAGGCTTAGTTTGGGATCCCACTTATTTGGACTGTACTGAGAGGTTTTAGACTATCATGCTTCACTATATGATCCGTTGTAAGTAGACAATTCCCGCAAGCATTGTTTAGGTCAAGCTTGTTGGCCAACCCCCTCGCCTTGAGAGATCTTCAATCTTACATTTTGCGTTCACTGACCCTGATCCTTACACAACTTAGCCTCCAATCATGACAGATTCCCATATTTAGCCCTTTCTTAATGTCATGTCCCCATTTCCGGAGTGATCATCTATGATGGAGCTTGTTGGCCCATTCACCATTCCCGTACGCTAACTCTTTTGGTAAGGGAATGATTTGGGTTGAGCTAGTACCTTGAAGGCTTGGAAACTAGAAAGTCGGCTCAGCACTTGATTTTATTTATTTTTTTGGTTAGCAATATTGTATAATATTTTTATAAAAAGCCAAAAATAATAATATTTTAGCCAAGGCAAAATTCAAGGGCTTGGAGACTTGAAACAGGGATAATAAATAAAAAAGGCAAATTTTATTTATATTTTATTTATTTATTTTTCCCAAGGATAAAATCAACGCCAAGGAGAAATTAAAAAAATAAAATAATAAAATTATTATTTTATTGGCAAATAAATGGCGACACCCAAGAAGAGAAAAATAATTAAAAATTATTATTATTTTGCAAATTAGAAATAGGCGCTCATGGAGAAGGCAAAAATAATAATAAAAAAATATACTATTTGCCCAAGAAAATAGGCGCTAGGAGAGATGAGGAAAAAAATAATAAAATATTATTTTATTATTTGAAATGATGGCATCTAGAGGTGAAAGACATTTAAAAATATCAAATTAAAGATCTGATATTATTGGTGGATTTGAAATTTGTCTATATTTTGTCTAATTGGGTCGCCCTTGGAGAAATCGTTTAAAAGGAGGTCATTTCCATCAATTTTGGGATCTTTTGCTTATGGTAAACTTTGCATTTTGCATATTGCTCTTGGCTGAAAATGAATTTCAGTTGATTCAAGGTGGTGTTCCCTTGATATTTTGTGGTTTGGAGATGACAAAGATCTTTATTTCCAGCCAGCTATGGAGTTTCATATTCAGATTTGAGCTTGATTTTGATGCATTTTCATCAACAATTGCTTGTAGAGGGTATATGTGGTGATCACTTGGGAAAGGAGAGAGGTTTTCAGCACTTTTTATCATTCTTGCATATCTGATTTTTGTAACAGCAGTCAACAAAAGTCATATCAGATTCAGATTGGAGGATGTTTGATAGGGAGGTCTCTAGGCTGCCTGCTTCTGCATCCTGTAGGTGTACAAGACTGTTTGACAACTCTAGCCTTCCTACCAATTCAAAGTGCTAACAGACATCTTTCTACACAAAAATGTCAGCTAAATTACTCAACTCTCTGCAGAGATGGAAAACTCTATTTCCCTGATTGGTGTGGGACACATACCTTGTCCTCACTGCTTCCAAGATTCTGCCTCAATGGCACATAACTTTCTGAACCCTTTGCCCACCCTTCTCACTCTGTTCAAGGGTCTGGACCGCTTGGTGCTCACTTTCCTTCTATCTGTTTCCCACCCCTGCAAGTCTATTTTCCTGCTTATCTATCTAGCCGGACTCCTTACTGAGCTCGCCTAGAACAAGCATGCATTGCCTCTAGTCGACAATCCGACCACCTCACAAAAGAAAAACAAACAAAAGGCATGGCTCTGCTTGATGACCTCCATACTGTACAGAGGAACTTGAGGAACATCAATGCAGAGTCATGGTTTGCAAACAAGAACAAAATTTACAGAAAAAGAAATGACTAATCTACTTCAGAATGGCAAACTGAAAAACAGAACAAAAATACACAAATGGTCGAACTGCTGTATTTTATTTTTATTCAAAAAAACTCTGCTTACATCAAAAATGCTTCACACATCAAAAATCCCTTCTTCGATTCTTCTGCTGAACTCCTTACAGAAAGAATGCTAGAATATATATATATATATATATATATATATCGGCTCATGTCCGTTACAAGACGGTTCAGTTTCCAGCCCTGTTCGTTTCCTACCTGCCGGTTTAGTTCTGTAGTTTCTTGGCAGTTACTTTCTCACCGCTGCCTTTTTACTCTCCGTCACCAACCATGCCTATTAGTGAGACTTCTTTTATCAGCCTGCCCAAAATCTCCTCCGCCGATCCCCATCTTCTCTCCGATGTGCTCATTGCCGATGACTTCATTCTTCTCTGTCAGTGTGACATACATCGTCGGCGCAAGAAATGAAGCTTGTGCCGATGCCTTTTATCACCCCAATGGACCTTCATACATCATGCATCGGTGTGACCTCCGCTTGCTTTTCCCAACGAACACACTCGTCGCTGTGACTTAACCATCGGCCTAGCCTTAATATCTCCTCCCGATATGCATCTCACTCCAATGGACCCACTTTACTATTCCAAAATGACGAGCTGTTGAACCATTGAACTTCAACAGCGAGGTTCAATCGCGCAGTTCAACAGTGAGGTTCAACCTCCAACAAAGCGACCGACGATGTCAACTCCACCATCCAAATAAGAATGAACCCGTTGAACCATTGAACTTCAACAGCGAGGTTCAATAGTGGGGTTCAACCGAATGGTTCAACGGCGCGGTTCAACCGTTGAACAAAATGATCAGCGATTCCAACTTTACAACTCAGAATTATCAACTGTTGAACCATTGAACCTTGGCGCGAGGTTCAACTGCGGGGTTCAACCGAAGAGGTTCAACGGCGCGGTTCGACCGTTGAACAAATGCCAAACACCTTCAAACATCCATTCATTAACTTGAATTTCACTTGGCTAAAAGGCCGATCAAAGGTAAAGTGCTTCTACCGCCGATGCATTTTCAGAAAACTAGAAAAACTCCAAAAACAAAATCACATGCTGCAAACTTAAAATTGACAAACCAAAAAAAAAAAACTATGTACGGCTGCATTGAGCCTTGGTGCTCCTGCACCAATGTTTGAGCAAGATTTGATCATATTTGGCACTTAGGGACAAATCGCACCACTTGGGCATGTTGGCGCTTCATCTTGGAGGCATAATTTTGATTTTTCATCATCATACAGCTTGCTGGGATTGCATATCAGACCTCTGATCAGCTGCTACAGGGTATTTTCAGTCATATTTTGTTGGGTACTTCATTGCCATTTGATGGAGCTTCATCTTCCATGCATACTGCTAGGGTTTGGACACGTATTTTGGCACTTTTGGATGTAACTGAAGGTCTGAATTACAAATCAGACTTAACTGATTGTACTTTCCAGCCCTCATTGTTTGTAATCAGCTTTCAAAATCATTAAAGAAGAGAGCCTATCTTTGCCGGATATGTTCACTTGTGTTTTGTGTTGATATTTGTTGCATTAGTAAGCTGGTTATTTGATTTTCAGTCATCATATGGTGTTATTTTATTGTTATATTGGAACCTTTTCATCTACACCACTTTCCAAACATATTGGCAAAAACGAAACTTGAAAAATTAAATACTTTGCAAGCAAAACAAATCAGAAATTTTCAGACCAGCGAAGGGAAAAATTCAGTCAGAGCTGGTAAGGGTTCTTACAGTTAATAAGTTGAGTGTCTAGCGTCTCACTAGACATCAACAATCTATGCTGAAGAACCCTTCGCTCTGTCAATCCATTGGCATATCTGTTCATCAACTCCTTCTTTATAAATACTCCCTACACTTCTATGTCTACTTCCCTCCAAGGAAGTATTCAATAGACTCGTCAAAGATGACATACTACACCAATATATCTCGCTCATTTGAACCTCTTCTTTGCATCCTCTCAGCCTAAAGTGGCCCTTATGCTAAGCATTTGTTACAAATCATGGATGGGTACCATTGTTTAACCTCACTACCCCAAACAACATTGTTCACACAATTTAGGGATACCGCTTAGCAAGTTGAGGAAACTCCTTATAATCAAGTTGAAACAGATCACAATATTCACCTTAGTAAAATGAGATATTATTCCTTTCAGAAGTTGGACACTGAGGAGCACTTTTATCTTCAAGCACCCAGTCTACTATGAGATTCAAGGGAGGTATTCTTATCTATTTACTATTTAGAGACTTAGATGGATCATCATCCACCTTTTATTACTGCATTGATTAAATGGCCCTTTTCCTACAAGTGGTTGTCATTTTCAAGCATAGGACAGGACTCCTAGGGTTATTAGGTTGATTGTCTCCTTCAATCCCAATATCACACAATTATAGAAACTAACCACCCTTTACATGCTACCAATTCATGTACAAAGAGAGAAAGATTTATGAGCGAACATGCATCCTTGCATACCACCACCAGGGAACCCCAATCATTTTACTCTCATTCTAGGCATTGTGCATATACTTCATTTTGGCACCAAGAACCTTCTAAACCCCATGGCCCACAATCAAGACTGTAAAGAAAACACACATTACTAGTTTCTTCTTTACCACTGGACATTCATTGGCATTAAATGTAAAGAGAAGTTATTGGGAGAGTACAATGTTTCCTACTATAAATATAAAGCCATCATGCACCATTACCCTTAACCATTCTGTGATGGAGATTATCTCCTCTTGCATCGGTCAACAAGAGGTAGTTGGCTCTTCTCGCCCAAGCCCTGTTACAAACTTAACAACATTTGCTTTCATTATTTCTCACACATTTTGATCTTCCTCACCTATATGCCTCATTGCTTTTTTTGTGGATTCTTCCTTTACTTCATTAACTATAATTAGATGTTGTGTTGGGTGGTTTTAACCATTTTCAGTTTAATCTCTCTATCTTTGTTTCTTTGATTTCACTTTTGTATTTTCATATTTTGTTACTTACCCTAGATCTTCTCTATTGTAGTCACTTACACTTTCAAGGTCCATTAACATAAGTTATTTTACTTACTCAAAGACTCCCTCACTAACTATTGGTAGTAATATCTTAATGCCACCATACAACTCTACAAAGCCCCAGTGATCCAAGGCATTTCTTCAAGAAACAACCCCTCCCTCTCCTTCCCCTTTCTCCGGAAGAAAATATTTTCAAATTGTATACACTGTTATTCAATGACTTTTTTATTAAGGGTTTCCCATCATAACATGCCAACATGGTCTACAATATTATATTTCTTTACTAATAATATTAGACTTTGTTCATTTCAACAATCTACTTATATTTCAAATACATTTCCAGTGAAGTCAGAGCTTTCTGGACTCGTGTGTGTGTGTAGAGAGAGAGAGAGAGAGAGGCATCCTACACAACACACCAAATGCATGAATAGAGAGAGAGAGAGATCCATTTCAGATCCTCATCCAAAACCCCAGCAGAATATAAAAAAGTACAATATTTTTTGCTCGAATGATTGCCAAATATGGCAATGATTAAGAAAAGTAACATATATCAAATGTTCTGCTAGACTTTCCAAAGACTTGTGGTATGCTCATACTGCTTTATTAGACTTTAGCTTTTGGATTAGTTTTAGCTAGTAGCCTCTTTTGAGCTCCTTACCACTCATGTTATTTATACATGTACTTTTGAGTCCCACTGACCCATTTAGATCATCTGCAAATGACAACATTATTTCTCTCTCTCATTATAAGCCTTAATAGAAAAAACATGCACAAGCCTTGATATCTTACAAAGAATGGTCAACTATTTCTTTCTTTCTTATTGTAAATCTTAATAGCAAAAGCACGTGACTTAAAATCTTACAAAGAAATGGATATCTGATTAGAGGTATGCATGCATGTTTTGCAGTTATTTAGAATTGAAAAATGATAATATGTTCACTAAGACTCTGCTAGACACTAAACTGCAACTTCTATATTACCTAAAGCTCAAAATTTCTATATGAAAAAACTAATTCAGTTTCTATGTCGCCATCTCTGTAAACAAAACAAAATCAAATGCACCTACTTCATTCTTGTGTGTTTTTACAGATGAATTGTGACAAGAAACTTTAGTAATTACATCCCAAAAAATTACTACACTTCTATCATTACAATTATTCCTGCAAATGGAGAGAGAGAGAGAGAGAGAGAGTTACCTATGAAAGAAGTTAAGAAATGCACTGCATAGATCAGCATCAGACCTTCCGTAGGCCCATTTATTTCAGGAAGTATAAGGGTGTTGGTAAAAAAACTGGCAGATAAAAGACCACTCAAATTAAAACTGCTATATACAACAACAAACAATATTACAAGGGCATGGCTGAGAAGAACTTCACAAAAATTCTACATAAACTTAATACTAGTGTAATTTCATAGGTAGAGGCATCTCTAATTAAACAAGGAAACATGACAACGATCTGATTAATTGAAATACACCACAAAAATCCTTGACTTTAATTTTTTAACAACATAACATTCCTTATATGGGCTACTCATGAACATAAAACTAATAGTTTCATATGTGGGATTTATCATCTATTCCTGTGCCAAACAATAGACAAATATAATAGGTCTATAAAGTTTATAATGCTCAGTGATTCTTGTCAAAGTGCAAGACTATTAAAATGTTATTAGTTGAGAAATCTTAAAATCTTAGAGGTAACACTTATTTTGAACAATTCAAACAAAACCCTATAAAACTTCAAATCATCATTGATAATCATAACAATGACTCACAAAGAAATTCAGTAAAAATATAACTAAATCTATGTTACCAGTTCTCCATCAGAAATCCCTAGGTCCCGGTTCGGTCCGGCTCGGGTCCCGGTCCGGCTCGGGTCCCAATCGGCCGGGGATATGCCCAGGGTCCCTTCATTTGCCTGTGACCCGGGCGAACCCACAACAAACAAAAGAAGAACCTGGGTCGAACCCACGTCAAGACACGAAGAAGTCATGTTTCTTTTAGATTTTTTGATAAAATTTGACATTTTTTTTTATTTGACACTCCTCCAACCCTAAAAGCATAGTGTGGAAACAATTTAAAGACCAAAAACAGTCTATTTTCCTCATTCCAAATGAAAAAACATAACTCTTCCATATTGAGTTGAGCTATTTTTTTTTCTTGACATCAAATCTATAGAGTTGAAGATCGATTGGTGAAGGATCTAAAGCGATTGTTTTGCTATTCCTACGGGTGTGCAATAGCTCGTTTGCTACAAAGGGGACTGTAGAGGCAGATTTTGCAAAAAAGGTTGGTTTTTTTGGTGTTTTTTTTCTACATTTTTGTTTTGTTTTGAATCTTTTTTCTTTTTTCTAAATTCTTCTATTTTGAATCTTTTTTCTTTTTTCTAAATTCTTCTATCTACTATAAATCAATGGCACATGTGTAGAGCTTTTAAACTCAACTAGGTTTTACTTTTAATTTTTTTTTTTTGTTTTCAATTTCATTTGTTTGGAACTTTGAATTCATGGAATGTATTGTTTATTGATTTCTTAAATTTTTTGGCATAGGGATTACAATGGCAAGTGGTTCAACCTCCTCAGAGAAATCCAAATTCAAAACAGATCCAAATTCACCTCTTTGGAAATATGTTAAAATGTTTGAACCACTTCCAGGCAATGGAGGTTATATATGGATGTGCATTGGTTGTGGGGTTCAATATAGAAGCTCTTACAGTCGGGTGAAAGCCCATTTGTGTAACATACCTGGGTTGGGCATCAAAGCTTGCCCTGGAAAAAATGGTGTACCCATCCCACAAGCTCAAGTCCTTGCATATATCCAAGAGCAAGAAAAAGTAGAGGAAGCATCAGGTCGTAAACTAAGTCACCCTTTTGCTAAAGAGAGGTTCTCGAGGAATGAAGCCCCCTCAATCAGCATCATCATCAGAATTTGAACGGGAACATGTAGAGAGCCACCCATTTTTTCCACAGTTGAATAACCTGTAGCACGCAAGAGATCAAAGGGACCATTGGAAACGGCATTTCACAATGTGTCTCGTGAGTTTGCTGATCAACAAATTGCAAGATGTCTCTATGCGAATGGCTTAGCTTTCAATGTTGTTCGCCCACCGTATTGGAAACAAATGGTGAAAGCAATTAATGATGCTCCAAAAGGGTACAAGGGCCTAGGTTTTGAGAAGGTATGCACCAGCTTATTGGAAAAGGAAGTGAAGTTTGTAGAGGATAAACTGAAGCCCATAAGGGAATCTTGGGTTGAGACAGGTTTATCCATTGTTTCTGACAGATGGAAAGATTCAAAAAATCGGCCATTGATCAATGTTATTGCAGTGTGCCCTAAAGGGGCTATGTTTTTGAAGGCAGTCGATTGTGAAGGGGACGTGAAGGATGGTCCATTTATTGCTAATATTCTTTGTCAAGCCATTGAGGAAGTGGGGCCTCGAAACGCGGTTCAAGTGGTAACAGACAATGCAAAAACTTGTAGTGCAGCTGGTTTATTGGTTGAGGAGCGTTACCCACACATTTTTTGGACACCTTGTGCGGTCCACTCCCTCAACCTTATGCTACAAAAAATTGGCAAAAAAATTGATTGGATCAAACAGTTGTATAGTCAGGCAGAAGACATCCAGATGTTCATCACCAACCACCATATGTCACAAGGCATTATCAGATCATTCTGAAGATTGGAGCTGCTAAAGGTAAGTGAAGCTTCAAGCAATTTTTATTTTTTTTTAAGTTTATGCTTTGAGTTTTGTAAATTTATTTTTTAAAAAGCCTTATTTTTTATTTTTTTTATTTTGATTTTTATAGGTTGCTGAGACCCGTTTTGCCTCCAACACAATTGTCTTAAGATGGCTTGTGAAGGTTAAAGAGGCACTCTCTAGCATGGTCACCAGCCAAAACTGGTCCAGATGGAGGCAATCGAGCACTGAAAGGGCAACAAAAATTAAGCAACTAATCCTAGATGACCATTGGTGGGATCGTGTTGAGTATCTCCTCAGTTTTACTGAGCCCATATTGAGAATGATCCGTTATACCGACATGGATAGGCCTTGTTTGGGAGAGGAATATGATAGCATCGACTCAATGATTAAGAAGATGAAAGCCATCATAAATGAACATGAGAGAGATCCTAGAGAAACTTTCTTCAATCAAATACACCAAATTATTGAAGAGAGATGGGACAAAATGACCACCCCATTGCATCTGCTTGCCTTTGCACTGAGTCCCAAATATTATAGTACTCAGCTTCTTTCTGTGGGGACAAGGGTTGCCCCATATAGAGATGCTGAAGTCAGCCGGGGGTACAAGGCAGCATTTCGCAGACTCTTTGTTGATCCTGACATACGAGAAGCAGTTAGAGCAGAGTTCATGCATTTTGTGAGCTCCACGGACATGGGTGTTGATGCTCTTGTTGACAAATATAAGGTTGATGCTCACATGTGGTGGTACTGCCATGGCCAATCATTCATACACCTACAACCTCTTGCAATAAAAATTTTAGCGCAAGTTCATTCTATTATCTTTTAGATTTTTAAGTTTCATTTCTAAATTCGAAATTTCTATTTTGTAACTCTAACTGTCTAATGTTGTCTTGTATTAATAGGTTGCTAGTTCATCAGCTTCTGAGAAGAATTGGAGCACGTACTCCTTCATCCACTCAATAAAGCATAACAGGCTGCAATCAAAAAAGCGAAAGATTTAGTGTATGTGCATTCCAACTTGTGCCTCCTTACACACAAAAACAAGGACTACAAGGAAGGGGACTCAAGGAAGTGGGATATCGAGCCAGAGCATACTAACCTAGATGCTACCATTTCCCACCTTGCCGCACCTGAAGCTGATGTTGAGATTGGTAGTGGGCATGAGAGTGCCACTGCCAGTGCCGCTGCTAGTGCGAGTTCTAGTGCTAGTGCGAGTGCCACTTTTTGTGGTTCTACTAATATACCAATACCTGCTGATGCTCATATGGATTGTGGTGATGATATTTTTGAAGACCCATATGACAGTGATGCCTAATTAGTGATGGCATTGGCTGATTGTTGACATTTGGCATTATAATTTTGATTTTTGAATTGTAATAACTATATATATCATGACATTCAACATTCGTGTTTGACTAATTGACATTGTAGTGTTTTTAATTTCTAATACCAGTGTGGTTTTGTTTATTATATGATCATATTCATGATGCTATGGTATTCTGAACTTAATTACTGCTGCAAATATGAATATATTTCTGATTTTTATATGTTTTTGTATGGACGAACCCAAAACGAACCCACACCCAAAAAAAATTTTGACCAAACCCGCGAACCCGAACCCGAACCAGTACCAGAACCGGTACCTTAGAACTAAATGAAAAAATTCTTTACAACCATATGAAATCAAGCTGTCAATCCCATCTTTAAGATTCCATAACAAGATACTATTCTGTTCAAAAAGTACTGTTATAGTAAATATTCAGAAAAACATATAATAACTGAAGGTGCAACAATACCATGCAATGCCAAATTGCAAAACCTTTCATGCTAAACAAATCAATGCTAAAAACAATACTCACAGCTGCATATGTTAAACAAGTTTAGGCGGCACATTATTCATTGGCAACAACCAGACCATGGAGTAACAATAAGATTTGTGTTAACCCTAGAATTTCTAACTCTTCAATCCGTAAACTGGGGTTGATATTCCACATGCTTAGTTATCAACATACAGATTAATAATGCCCAGCCATCACTACACATCCATTTCTACCATCTACAATGACTTTGAACATGCAAAGGCTAAATGCAACATAGCATATTACAAAACTAAGCATCCAAATGCTGAAAACAAAACATATTGCAACTCACACACAAATTGCAACACAACAAGATATTATTAGAGAAACCCTTTAACAGCAAAAACTCAAGGAAGGGTGAATAAAAACTCATGTCACTATATGACAGCCATTACAAGTTATTACAAGCCCTATGGGCTAGTACAAGAGCATCTTCATGGCAACTACCAGCTTTTACATTTACAAACTGCCTTGAAATCAACACATAATAAAGGAGAATCGGCAAACTTAAACCTAAAGAGTCAAAGGTAGATTAATACTGGCATTCAGCCACTAACTATCACTCAAAAAGAACCACCTGATTTGATTCCAATGAATACTGTGAAGTTCTGAAATTATTTATATTAAACATTGAATTTACTAGAATTTCACTACAGCATTTCAACTTACATTCTTCAAAGCACTCAGCCTTACAAACAGATTTTACTCATCTTAGAAGGTATTCAGCCAGCTTACAGGCCCTAAAACAGGTCTTCCACGTCCTTCGGCCAGTTTTATGGTTTACCATTTAAATATACACTTTGAGGATATAATGAGAAATAATGAGAATCTGGAACGAATAAAGACAAAGTGTGTGTGTGCGTGTGTGTGTGTGTGTGTGTATTTTTATATGTTTTTGTATGGATGAACCCAACCCCAAAAAAATTTTGACCAAATTCATGAACCAAACCCGCAAACCCAAAACTAAACCAGTACCAAGATTGGTAAACATAGTTTGCAATGATTAAATTTGATTTTCTTGTTTGCTCAATGCTAGGGTTTGCACTTTGCATCCAATGCCATCAAGAAGCAGCAGTCGAAGTGGTGGAAGGGATGCCACTTAGAAGCATGGTGTACTAAGACCGACAGTAGGATTAGTCATTTGCAACAACTACGAGTTGAAGATGAGTGGAGCCATCAATCACCTCAAGTACCACCTTGCATAGATCTCTGGCCGCAATGTCCAATTGTGTCTAAACGTTCAACTGGAGATTGAAAAGGAGATAACTGCGGCCTGTTGATGAGGTTTTTGTGACTACAACAACATTAGAATAAAACACAGAGTGTATCCTATCCTCTCTTGAATAAAGCTTCTCAGAGGCTGAACTACGTGATCGAATGAGACTGCTCCAAGGTTCCTTTTATGTCAGGGCTTCACGTGCATAGGGAAAGACTCAGTGGAATGATGTGATTTGCTGGTAATCACGAGGGGGACTCACGTGGGCTTACTCCTTCGTAGACATGGAATTCACTCCTGGGACTCGGACTTGTGGGTGAATGGAACTCTTTCACAAATGGACAGCTTGGAATTCCTAGGTTCCACTCTCTGGTTTAGGCGGATGATTTGGAAATGAAGCTTCTAGAAAACTAATCCTAGTGAAAATCTAAAAGAAAATGCAAAAGATGAGGTAAGGGTTTAGGAATCTAATCAATGGAAATGACTGCTGTTGAAGATGAAACTGGAACCAATCCTCTACTTCGCCATGAGACAACAACTAGGCAGGGATGGTGCAATCTTCTAGGGTAGAGGTAGAGGTTTTCATACTGTCCTGTCATGGAACATGGAACTGATCATACAGAAACAGCCGAAGTTAAGCATGGATCACGTTCAGACTAACCATACAAAGTGATTTGCAAGCCACAGATCACAAATGGTATGAACAAATCAACTTCAATCATTCAACAAGAACATTTCCATCGCATCTATCTAATGAAAGTAAGAAAATACAAGAGAGAACTTCAACATCTTTCATATTTGCCCCAAGAAATCAATAAGACCATGCCAAAAATCTAAAGAAATATATGAACACCATTCTTCAATGCACATATTATTGCTTCAGAAGTCTGTATTACAACAATCTGACTGATCTTTGGAGTTTCAGCTCAGGAAGAACAATGCAAAAATAAAAGCTAGTTACTAAGGTGCTCTAGGAGCATCAGAATGATAAAATCAGAAAAAAGAGAGAGACAATGAGGCATCCCTCAGCCTTTATATAGGCTCTCAAAAATATCTTAGGGCAAAACGGAAATCAGATTTCCTTGAAACATGTGCCCTGGGTCATAAACCCTAGAAAAGTAGGTGGGGTCGTCAGAATCCACATGTAGGTGACTGCCACTTGTCCTGGTCGTCAGAATGTGTAAGGAAAACTTCCAGCTGTCCTGGTCGCCACCTGTCTAGGACTTCTAGATAGGACTGTCCTGTCTGTCCTGCTCCTTGGTCGCAGATTCCATGGTGTCCTGGAGTCCACTTGTCCTGGTCGCAAATTCCACTTGGAACAGGATTTTGCGACTAGGAATGATTTTCTTCCTGGGTGCAAATTCCAGGGGGTCAAGGAACTTTGTGTGGAGGAATCCTTCCTTGAGCAGGGGCGCACTTTCCTTAGGGTCCTGGAATGGAATTCCTTCCTGAGATGGAATTCCCTGTCGTGGAATAGAATTCCCTGTCCTGGATTCCTGGGTTGGAATTCCTCATTCTTGGCGTGGATTCCCGTTATTCCTGATGGATGGTGAACTGTACTTTTGTTCTTGGCTCTCCAAGGATTGATCCTCCTGTTCGGAACTGGAATCCTTGATATTGGACATGAAGTGTATTTTCTCTTTTCTTGTTGTGGAATTCACATGTAGTCTCCTCGTTTGGCGTTGGAAGTAGTCCTCTTCTCCGGTGTTAGAACTTCATGATGCTTGAGATAATCCTTGATCATCCTTGAGCTCCGTCTTCATGGAAGCCCATCCTCGCCCTGGATTCCTGCGAAACAAGGGAAACCTCGAATAGTCATGATGCACAAAATCCATAAATGCAATGCAATATGAAATGAAACATGAATGATTTTGCAAGTTTTGATCAATTTCACTTATAAATTCCTGAACAAACAAAGGATTTCCCTCATTCTCCGGCATTCTTCATACTCGACTGACTTTTCCTTCATTCCAGGGTTACCAGGCGTGGACAAGAGGAATTTCTAGGTCAAGGAGTAATTTCCAGGTGGTCGGGGATTCTATGGAGTCAGGGATTCCTGCTCATCCTAGAATTCCACTTGTCCTGGAGGATGAATTTCTGCCCTCCTTGCTCTGGAATTGAATTTGAATGCTTGGAAATGACCTGGGCGCCCTCCTTTTACAGGTAAGTTGTCCTTCTTTGCCACTTGGCCGACCTGGGTTAGAGGAAAAGAAATTTAGCAGCCCAACTTTATCACTAGCCGACTTAGTTTTTGTCCTTTTCTCCCATGTCGGTGGTCGGGGAATTTGGAATGTCGTGGATTTTGCAATGTCGGGGAATTTGGCATGTCGGGGATTTTGCAATGTCGGGGAATTCCTGAGGTCTAGGATTTTGCAACGTCGGGGATTTCCTGAGGTTGAGGATTTTCTTCCTTAGATGATCCTTGAACTTTTGTTAAAATCCAGCTAAGTCTTGGAATATTTTCTCCTATGGAATCTTACTCAGATGGAAGGTTGCAATTTTGCTTTCTGTGGACAAGAATTCATTCAAGCTGAAACTCCTGGAAGGAGTTGGAATCTGCCTGGCACGTCCTCCTACAGGTCCTGGATCAAGTTGTTCAATTGCATTCATGATTGGGTGAGGAGGATCGTTCCGCAGGAATTTCTGAGTTCAAACATCCCATGACCGACTAAAGTCTTCTGTTTGATAACTGGAGGGATTTGTCCTGGAGCGCAAATTCTTGAAGGTCAGGGATTTTGCGCTCAGGACAAAAATTTGTCCTGGAGCGCAAATTCTTGAAGGTAAGGGATTTTGCGCTCAGGACAAAAATTTGTCCTGGAGCGCAAATTCCTGAAGGTCAGGGATTTTGCGCTCAGGACAAAATTTGTCTTGGAGCGCAAATTCCTGAAGGTCAGGGACTTATAGTTTTTTCAGTTTTGGATTGGGAGCATGGTTCATTTTCTTAGCTTTTCTATGGAAGTTTAGTTGTCACTATGAGATCAGAAATACGGAGTTCGTTTCTTCCATCCTCCAGGAATTTGCCTTCGATGGCGAGACACGAAGTTCGTTTGTTCCATCCTTCATTCCTTCCATCCTTCGGGAATTTGCCTTCGATGGCGAGACACGAAGTTCGTTTGTTCCATCCTTCGTTTGTTCCATCCCCTTGAGGAATCTCTCATTTCCATGGCGGGACACGGAGTTCGTTTCTTCCATCTTTCGACTGTGAATTCCAAGATTCAAACATCCACATAGGAGTCAAAGAATGATTTTCAAGGCAATTGCATTGACTGAACAGGACTGAAGGCAGAACTGGACACTTCCAGTCCTAGGGCGCAAAATCCAGTAGGTACTGGATTTTACGACCAGGACAAAAAACTGTCCTGGGCGCATAATCCAGTACCTGCTGGATTATGTGACCAGGGATAAATTTCCTCCCTGGGCGCATATTCCAGTAGGTACTGGAATATGCGACCAGGAATGTTCCTGTTGCATTTCCAGCTTTGCGGAGGGATACTCTTGAATGCTAATTTTTTTCTAAAATTGCCCTGAGTTCCTGAAGAATCCTATTGATTTGAGAATCTTCCGGGTTTGTGAAATGAGGTTGAGTGCCGGATTGGGATCCTAAGGATACCCCCTGGATTGAACTTCCGGACTGGAGCTGTCGGGCCGGGAACTGAGTTCCATGGCTGAAGGATGATCATTCCAAGGAGTGACAGTTCTTGTTGAATTTTGGGTCTAGTCGGGATAAGAATATGGATAAAACCTTAGAAAAAGATTCCGGGCAGGAATTCCTTGAACAAGACTCCGGGATAGGCGCTTCCGAACAAGACTCCGGACTGGACCTCCGGGCTGGATTCCTGGACTGGAGTCCAGGAATGACTTCCTGAGTGGGACATGGAGTCTTGGAACAAGATTAGAATTGAGTTCCATGCCAGGAATGGAGAGGGTTCTAAGGTGGAAAGATGGATTTTGACACGGAAATGACAAGCCTTATTGAATTCAGGACCCTGGATTGGAACTTCGGGACAAGAATCCAGACAGGAACTTTGGAATAGGATTCCTGGATAGGAACTTTGGAATAGGATTCTTGGATAGGACCTTTGGGACAGGATTCCCGAACAGGGACTTGGACAAGGACTTCCGGACTGAAGTCTTGGAACAGGATTCCTTATTCATCATGGAGCCTTATGCTGAGGGTGAAGGACTTGGACATTTCCTCTATGGGATGATGGACTCCTTCCATGGACTATCCAGATTTAATCGAGGAATGATAGGTAGGGCATTATTCATCCTCAGGAGAAATTCACTATTTCAAGCATTCCTAATGTTCCCTATGGGCTGACTGCTCGGACATTCTTTCCTAGCTTCATGGATTGGGGCAAGAAACTGCAAGATCAAAGCAAAAACGACGGCGAAAGCGAGAAAAAAAAGGGGGTCCCCATTTGCAATGGGGCGATGTGTGAAAACGTCACAACACGGCCCTATCTTTGATAGATGAAAAAAGATTAGAGAAGGTGCAGACAGAAGCAATCATTGCATCAGTAATGAATCCCAATATGGTGCAAGAATCAAGGGAAGATATAGCAGCAAAAATTGTGGGCTCCAGTCATAGTCCACAAATTCGCCGCTCATCCATTTCATCAAGCTCCAACTGTATAAAAGAAATGTTCCTTGAAACACGTGCAAATCACAACCTTTGCTTGAAGGTACAACATGGAACAAGGACAAGCACGAGGAAGGAGATATGGCTTGTGCAGATTTTTGGTTTTACAACCACCTTTTCAACGTGGTGAGAAGCCCATACTAGGAGAATTTGATCATGGCATTGACAATTGTAGAGGAAGATAAAAGGCACCCACTGCATATGGCATTAAATGGGTTGTTGCTCTAGAAGGCAATCACAAATGTAAAAACAATTCTAGAAGACCAAAGGAGACAATGGTGCAAGTATAGATGCACCATACTTTCAGATGGGTGGACAAATGGAAGGAATCACAGTCATCAACTTTTTAGTGGCTTCAAATGGTGAGATGGTGTTTTTGAAACCCACAAATGGTGAAAAAAAGGTAAAAATGCAAACAATTTGAGTGTAACGTTGGAGGAGATTTTGTTAGAGATGTGCTTTGAAAATGTGGTGTAAGTTGTAACCAATAATGCAATAGCATATGTAGCTTCAAAAGATGCAACCAACACTTTTTTTGCTCTTCTCTTGGAGGACATAAGCAAAATTGATTGGGTGCTACCAGTGGTGGAAGACGCCAAGAACATCACCAAATTCATCTACAATCACCTTTGGGTTCTCAACTTGATGAGAGATCACACCAAGGGGAAAAGCTTCTGCAAGCGGGTGTGACATAGTTTGCAACTAACCTTCACACCTTGTAGAGCATTTGTAGTTTGCTTACACATCTTGCAAGCCCAGCATTTGTAGTCTGATAACATATTTGAAGCAGATGTCTGTAAGTCCTTATTTTAGAGACTGTTTTCAAAGATAGTAATGATGATTCCTCATTTGAATGGTTGGAGGTACTCAAACTCAAAGTTGCAATATTGAAAGCTAGTGCAAAAACATCTCAATGCATTGATAGCATCAATCTCAATGAATGAGCTATAAGGATTTGTAGGTATGATAATTAGAGAGTTATTGGATGTCAAAGTGATGCTCCAGTTGTCATAAACCATCAAGGATTGTTTTGCCAAATTGAACAAAGAGGAGTTGTCATCATAATCTACAAGTTGTTCCCATTCCACACCTCTAAAATCTGATATGATTCAATCTCAGATAGGTTTCTCCAAATCAAAACTAACACAAATTCTGGCACAAAAGTACCCCTTTTTTAGTGAGCTCTGATGCAGTGATACAATCACCCATGAATCCCCCAATTTTCTGCAGTGAGTATTCATGCTACTATCACTAGGTCAGAGTGGGAGCCTAACCCAAAGTGGGGCAATGTTTGGGAGCTCCTGAATTGGGTTAGCAGAGGAATACCAATGTTTCAAGAACAAACCATCTTTCCTAAGAAACTAGAGCCCTCCTTAGAACACCTCATCTTTTACTTGTTCGAATGAGAAGATGGCCATTTCATAACCTTAGAAGCTTCACCTTACCCATAAGTTTCCAGCTTTTCTAGAACTATATCCTTAAGCTCTTTTGTCCAAGGAAACCACCCATAAATCAACATATTAGTACTTTCCCCTTCAGTAAAAAGAGTATGTTCTCTATTTCTTCCATGGCAAATTGGACTCTTGATGGGTTTTCAGTTTTCTATGTGTAGAAAGCAGTCATTTTCTTTCTAAGCTCAGAAGAAGAGCTTAGTAATAGATCTTTGAGTATGATGATGTTGGATAAAGATTGCCAGATCTTCTCTACAAATTGGGTTGGATTTAGGAGAGGTAGCTGCACAAAAGGTTGTTGCTCAGTGAATGGATGAGAGAGGCGGCCATGGTTTCCTTGAGTGAGGGGCCTAAGTGACTCAATCAGAGTTGTTGGAGAGAGATCGCAATTTTGGTGGATGCAAGAGTGAGAGGTTGGGGGAGGGGCACGGAGCTGAGAGAACCAGTAATTCAAAGAAGATTATTTTATTACCACCAGTACTTTTCTATATTGAGCACCTTAAATATTAGAGCATATCAGTACCCAAAGAAAATTATGTGACATCTGCTACATTTCTGCATACTCTATTACCATATATTTGGATCTTCACATAAATACACAACTATAACATTAGTTTGCCTTTTAAAAGTAATTCCTATACATCCTGCAACAAAGAAAACACCAGATAACACAACATTACACAAGCTAAAGAAAATTGAAATTAGAGTCCGGTGATGACCAAAAGTCATCAAAGGGACCGTAAAATGTAGTGAATTGAAAATAAGATGAGGGCTGCTTATTGTTTGTCCAGTACAAATAACAAATCTCATATATTCCAGCTTACCTTTCCCATGTTGCACAATAGAAAGGGACAGCAGCAATGACCCAAAACCAGATAGTATGCCTTCCACTCATAATAGAGTTTCCAAAGGCCATGGTTTCAAACTGCAAATAATAGAGCAAAATTATAACTGTTTGCAGAACAGTAATATATATCATAATAAACAAGTAAACGTGAGGGAATTCAACTAAACAAAATGCCATACCGCACATGTAAGTGCATCACATCCTGCAACAAGCCATTAGAAAAGAATTGAGTTAGAATAAACGTAGTTATAAGGTTAATGGAAACACGCTAAGAAGAAAAAAGGCATTTTACCATGGTCAAAAAGCTCCCCCAATGGACTTGATGAATTTGTCCTTCTAGCTTGCTTCCCATCCACAGCATCAAATGTCTGGATGTTTAAATAGCACAAATTCAATAGATTTTAAGTATTATTATCACTGGCCAATAGAGTTTACACTTAGCATCCAATTGACAGACAACTGAAACTCATTGCACATGACCTAGCATTTATGAAATATAGCAATCAATGTAACTTGTTGCAGGTGCATATCCGATGCTCAATTTACCAGAACATCAGTGTTGATGTAAAAAATTATGAGATAGAAGGGTCCACAAACTTCAATCCAGAGGTATTACCTCAATCAGATGACACATACAGAATCTCATGAAATATCAAGCATTACAAAAGGAACTATTCAACTATAAGCAACAAGATTATGCACCAGAGAACTAGAATAAATGCAACAAACTAGCAACACAACTAAAAAGCAGAAGCCAAAAGTTTCATCCAGACTTTTTGAATGTACAATTAAAGAATTTAATAGCTACAAAAAGCTAATTGTGAACTATTGTCATGGTTGACACCACTGCAAGAAAAAGAATAGTTAAAGACTTCACGACCTGAAATATATTGTTTATTCTGTATATTGTATAAATTACCAACTTACAATAGATAAAGATTAGCAAAAATATACCATAAAAAACTAAAAAAGCACGAGTGTGGAATACAAGAAGAGTAAGGTTCAATAATACATAGAAATAGATGAACAGTATGCTTGAAATTATAATTATTTTAAACAACGCTAGCATAAAACTGGATGCTAAAAAAGAATGAGGACGATAATGATATATTTGAAAGCTAAAGCATTAGAGAGGCGGTTGAATGAATGAAAGTTTTTAATAATGTCCATGAGACCAAACAGTCTATGGTACCTGTAGGCAAAGTGGACTGCACAAAACAAAAGAACCAACTGGCAGCCACACTGCTACTTCTTGCTGCTCTCTATTTCTTTGCTGATCGTCATTCTTCTTCTATGGATTCTGCCCAAGTAATCTGCCACTCTGACTATCCTCGTCTCTTCAAACAAGGCCATTAAAGACCCAACATTTAGAATATCCGTGTATATGATCCAGATGTCCTCATATGCCTTGCACTCCATGATGTAGTGCCATGCTGTTTCCACTAATCCCGACGGGCAGAGACAGCAAATCCTACCCACCCACTCCTCTTTGGGCGTCTTCCACCTTCCCGTTTCACACCTAAGATGATCAAATCCTAGTAAAATGATTGAAACTAAAAAGAGACCTCCAAACCTGAACAGGGATGATGGTTTCAAGCTAAGTCGTGCATGGACCTTCCATAAAATCACCCAGTAATTGGAAACAAAATGTGCTAATTAGGGTTTGTCTATTACCTATCCATTAATGGTATTAATTAATTATCTAATTTTAAATTGATGAACTAATTAATTATCTAATTTATGACCTAATTAATTATATAATTTATAACTTGATTTTTTATTTTTGCAGGATTTCTAGTTTATAATGTATCATCATGTGAGTCTACCAGTTTAATTAAAGTTTGTCTAACTTATGAAACTAATGATGATATGTATTGATTGATTGATTGATCAATAATGTATGATTTAAAAGTTTAAACTAACTAATTAATCTACTAATTGATTCTTAATCGTTCAACTGTGTCTCCCTTGCCACAATTGCATACTCAAGAGAGATACAATTGCATACTCTTGAGTCTTGACACCTTCTTATTCTAGTATCATAAAAACATCTGTTTATGGATCCCGGTGGACTTCTCAAAACTCAAGCATTGGCTTCATCCTTAAATTCCGTAAGGATGGATCCAGGAAAGGATATAAAACATCAGACATATTAATGCAGTTCATCCTAGAAACCTTGTATAAATCAGAATACTGCAGACACGAAAACTTGAAAGTAAAGCATGTATCCTAGAGCTCCTTAGTTCAAACTTTTAAAAGCATTGGAAGAATAATCTCAGTAAAAAAAAGGAAGTCCTAAAAATTATGAAATTGTGTCTTATGTTTTGTCTGTGAATATATAAATCCAACTCATAGCAGAAGTAAATCATAATCTTCAGCTTGCTTAGTCATCTACAACAGCTACAAAGCTTATTTCTTCTTCGAGGTTGTTATAGCCTTCAATGTGAGCCTTCTACCTTATGAATTTTTCTGAGATTAATGGTCTAACTCCCTGTAGCAGCAATGTATCAGTCTGATCAGATTTTATACATACTTGTTGCAGCTGAATACTTGTTAAATTTGACTAATATTGTATTGCACTTCTTGTTTGTAACAACCCCGGACGGTAGTACCGTTGAAGGACTGCTTAATCATGCATTTCATAATGTAAAACTAGATGGTTTACCGCCAGTTCATATAGCAATTAAACCCTATCCCATTTGGCATTGAACAAGCTTGATGCTATCGACCACTTTGGTCTAAATCGGCTTAGACATTCTGCTAGTGGCTCTGCATCCATTGCACACTCCACTAAATAAGTGTAGATAAGGACGGCTCCACCTCCTTGTGTGCTTCATTCTGTATTGCACCATACACACTCCGCTAAACAAGCGTAGATAAAGACGGCCCAGCCGCCTTGTGTGTTGCATTTGTGTGGTTTTCGGCACTCTGCTGAAGAAGTGAAGATAACGTCAACTTGCCACCTTGTGTGCCATCGTGGAAACATTCAGTGATTGCAATCATAGTGGTTGTGTATGGTCCAAAACATCATATGCTCTCACCTTGCCCACATCGGGAATTGGGTGACCAGAAGGTGTTTGGACGTTGCATTTACATTTACCTTATTCAAAAAATCAAAAAAATTGGGTGTGCATATTGCACAAACATCTATTGCACTTGACGATGGTAATACGGTAGGGTGGTGAGTAACATTTCCCCATTGGTCCTATCAAGATAATCTTTTAGGAGCTAGATGGTTTCCTTGTTCATTTTTGGCATTTTGAGCATGTTGTACTTTGTGCTTACTGTAGCACATTAAGGGTGTTTTATTATTAATGTATATTCATGCTTTGTGTAATTTATTTATTGGAGTGCAATCCTTCCATGTTTGGGAAGTAGCCTCCATCATGTTATTATTTTATGATGTCGTTTGGTTGGAAAATGAATCATGTTTTGGATGGAATTTATCATGTTGTAGCATTATCTCATTTGATGGATATGGTTAATTGAGGACGTTGGAGTCCTCCATTTTATATATTATGATTATATTATGCCATGTTTATTGAGTGGGTTGTGTTGTGCCCACATTATGTGATACATGAGCATCCAGTGGTGTAAGGGCAATCTTGCATCACCAAAAAAAATGATGAGTTTGTTTTCTGTTCTTTTCAATTTGGTATTTGCGGATACACATTTGCTTGAATAATGATTCAGAACCTTCAAAATTTCCAACCGACTAAAAATAACTTGTTATTTTTAGAAAGTTTGCATTTGAGCATGTATGGAAACGAAAATTTAATCAAAGCTCCGGAATTGAAAAATATACCCTTTGATGAAGGAATTGGCCAAAGATCATTTGTGGGTTGAAATGTATTTAAGTTTTTGTTTCTTTAAAAACCCTTGAAAAAGTTTCAAAGTCAATTTTGAGGCATTTAGAGGCCCCATACGGCTCCAAAAATGGGTATAACCGGCGGAGCAAGTTATGAGGGCATAGATCTTTTCATGAGCTTTTCAACACATTAAACAGTTCGTCAATTGAACACTCAAATCAAAAGTTATGGCTCCCGAAAGTCGAGCTATTTTTGGAGGGAGTTACAAATTTCAAAATTTTGGCTGGAAAGATGCCAAAAAGGGCTATTTATGACCATTTTTCGAGAATCTTTTAGTAATGGAGGGGAAAGTGGTGAGTCATCAAAAGGAGGGAAAATGGAAAACCCTAGCAAATATGAAGCTACAGAAGGCTCCAAAATCCGAAGGAAAGAAGTTGTAATGTGTTGCAGCCTACTAAGGATTTCATCCTCTAATTTGAATCCATTTTCTGTAATATAATTTGTTTTCAGTTCAATAAAAGAACATTCCTATTTTCTATGGGCAATCTGTGTTGTTGTGTGTTCTAGGATTTACCCCCCTCATCAAATGGTATCAGAGCAGAAGTTCCTGAATGTGCAAATAGATCACCAAACGTGAGGCAGTTTACTCCAGGACTTGTGGTTGTGGGTTGAATAGAAAAGAAGAAGAGCAAGATGCCTCCACGAAGAAACCATGGTGGTGGGAGAAATGCTTTGACAAAAGAGGGTTTTAGAGCCCTGCAAAGACAAATCAACACATTGCAAGAGGAGTTGCGAAGAGGGTTTAAGCGAAGAAGATGATAAGAAACCGAAGATGAAGCTGAAGAAGAAGAAACATTCGAAGAAGACTAAGATGTTGCAGGAGATCCTAAGCAAGTTAGGTTGTTGAGGGCCAATTCAAAGATTGAAAAAAGGCCAAGGATTGAAGTTTCTACCTATTTTGGGGATCTGAATCTGGAAGAGCTTATTGTTTGGATAAACGATATGGAGGAATATTTCGAGTATGAAGAGGTCGAGGATCCAAAACGAGTCAAGTTTGCAAAAACAAAGTTAAAGGCCATGTCAATATTATTATTATATAGAAGAGTTTTATAAGATTATTATTAGAACAGGCCATGCAGAGGCCAACAAAGAGAAGGTAGCCCATTACATTAATGGGTCGATGCCAAGTATTCAAGAGGAGTTGAGCCTGATCAGAATGACCACCATACAAGATGCATACCAGATTGCTTTGAAGGTGGAAGAGAAGATGAATAAAAGATTTGAAAGCAAGCAAAGAGGAAGAGGTCATGGCGGAAGGACTGGTGGAAGATCCTATAGAGACCTAATGAAAATCAAAAGAAATGTGAAGAAGCAAGCACCAGTCGAAATCAGAGAGCAGATAATGCCTACTACCCTCATGACCAAAATAATGGTGAGCAAAGAGGAAGAGGAAGACCTAGACAAAGACCTAGAAGAGGAGGCTTCAGAAGAACCTGTTTCCAATGTGGAGAAGGACATCGAGCCTACAAGTGTCCACAACATCAAGGAAGGACAAATAGAAGACCTGAAGGTAATGCATGAGTTGCACATGTAGATGAAGATACTCAGTCTGAACATTCTGAAGATGCTGAACGGTGAGAAACCAGTTGTCAGAAGAACCTTGTTAAATGAGGAGAAAGAACCAAATCAAAGGAAGAGTTTATTCCACACAAGGTGCAAGTGTGAAAGTAAATGTTGTGATATTATTATTGACAATGGAAGCACTAATTATCTTGTCTCAGATGAGATGGTTAACAAGTTGAACTTGAAAAGGAGAAGGCATCCACATCCATATCAGATTGCATGGTTGTAAAAGGACCATAGAGCTTTGGTCAATGAGCAATATTTAGTCAAGTTCAAGATTGGAGACTACCATAATGAGGTGTTGTGTGACATCCTAGCGATGGATGCATGTCATATGCTATTGGGAAGGTCGTGGCAATATAATAGGTGTGTTGTCCGTGATGGCCATGCAAACACCTATTCCCTGACAAAGAATGGAGTTCCTCATAAGTTGAAGCCCTTGAAGGAGGTGGAAGAAAAGGTATGTAGTACTGCCAGAATTTGCTTCGTATATGGCAAGAAATTTTTGAAATGTATGAAGCACGAGCATGTGTTATGCATTCATTCCAAGAATCAACAAAGATGAAGATATACCAATAGAAGTTTCAGATCTGTTGGAGGAGTTTCATGACATTGTGTCAGATAATGTACCTAAAAGTTTGCCATCAATGAGGAAGATTGGTCACCAAATGGATTTGATATCAAAAGCCAGTTTGCCAAATAAGGCAGCCCACAGAATGACTCCTACAAAGAATGAGGAGCTCAAGTTCAAGAACTATTGAAAAAGGGATTGTTTCGAGAGAGTATGAGTCCTTGTGCGGTACCTACAGTACTAGCACTAAAGAAAGATGTAGAGTGGATAATGTGTACAGATTCTCCAACCATCAACAAAATTACAATCAAGTACAGATTTCCATTGCCGAGGATAGATGATATTATGGATTGCTTGAGTGGAGCCAAGTACTTTACGAAGATTGATCTGAAGATGGTATCACCAAATCCGAATCAAAGAAGGAGATGTATTGAAGACAACCTTCAAGACTAAGGAGGGCCAATACGAATGGTTAGTCATGCCATTTCGGCTAACCGATGCACCGAGCACATTCATGCGGCTGATGAACAAAGTATTAAAAGAGTTTTTGGGTAAATTTGTCATTGTTTATTTAGATGATATTTTGATTTTCAGTAAGACTTTGGAAGAGCACCTAATGCATGTTCGAAGAGTTTTTGAGAAGCTGAGAGAAGAGAAGTTGTTGATTAATCTGAAGAAATGTAGTTTCATGAAGGAGTTGGTGTATCTAGGGTTTGTTATCTCAAGTGAGGGTCTTAGAATGGATCCAAAGAAAGTGAGGCTATCATTGAATGGCCTACCCTAAGGAGTGTTGCAAAGTTACGATCTTTTCATGGTTTGGCATGTTTTTATAGAAAATTTATCAAGAATTTTACTAGCATTTGTGCACCCCTAACTGAGACAATGATAGGGGATAGAAAAGAGTTTAAATGGACTATAGGAGCAGCCAAGTGTTTTGATACATTGAAGCAAAAAGTCACAGAACAACCTGTTTTGGCACTTCCAGATTTCAACAAGGTATTTCAGGTAGATTGTGATGCTAGTGGCAGTGCCATAGGAGTTGTTTTGAGTCAAGAAGGTAATCCCATTGCCTATTTCAATGAGAAGCTTAATGATGCCAAGAAAAAGCATTATGTTTATGATCATAAGTTTTATGCTATAGTTCAGGCTTTGAAGACAAGGAGGCATTATTTGTTGCCGAAAGAGTTTGTTTTATATACTGATCATCAGAGTTTGCAATATCTTAATAGTCAAAGAAAGTTAAATCAGAGTTAAAATGGGTTGAGTTTTTGCAGATTTATTATTTTATTTTGAAGCACAAGAGTGGGAAGTCCTACAGAGTTGCAGATGCCTTAAGCAGAAAGCAAAATTTGTTCACAGAGATGAAGATAGAGGTTGTTGGGTTCAATGAATTCAAGAATTTGTACCCTGAAGATCCAAACTTTGCAGAGGTCTGGAAAGTTTGTTTGAAGCCCGTCACCATACATAGGACGAGATGGTTGGATTACATAATCCAAGATGGTATGTTGTTTAGAGGAAAAGAGTTGTGCATTTCGAGGAGCTCTATGAGAGAGAACTTGATCAAGGTAAAGCATAGTGGAGGGTTAGCAGGGCATTTTGGTCGAGATAAAACTTCTTGTTAGTGAGAAGTATAACTAGCCACAGTTGCACAAGGATGTGAAGAAGTTCGTGCAAAGTTGCAAAGTATGCCAGATGGCCAAGGGAGTTAGTCAGAATACTGGCTTGTATCAGCTACTTTGTAACACAGAAACCATGGGAGGATATCAACATGGTCTTTGTTCTTGGATTGCCCAGAACACAGAGACGGCATGATTCAATATTTGTGGTGGTTGACAAATTTTCAAAGATGGCATATTTCATTCCGTGCCAAAAGACTACTAATGTTGTTCATGTTGCAGAATTATTTTTCAAGGAAGTGGTTAAACTACATGGTCTTCCAAAGAGCATAGTTTCAAATTGGGATACCAAGTTTGTTGGGTATTTCTGGAGGACCTTATGGAAGAAGTTGAAGACTGAGTTGAAGTTCAGCTCTGCACATCATCCGCAGAGTGATGGACAGACAGAGGTAGTGAATCGAAGTTTGGGCAACCTGCTGAGATGCTTAGTAGGAGATAAGCCCAAGGGATGGGATTTGATATTACCACAGGCAGAGAGGGCATTTATCAAATCTATCAACGGGAGTACTGGTAAATCCCCATTCCAAATTGTATATGGGAGTAGTCTGAGAAACGCTTCTAAGCTGAGAAAGATAGATAGAGGAGAAAAGAGTAATGTCGAGGCCGAAGACTTTGCAGAGCACCTGAAGAGCTTGCATGAAGAGGTACGACAACACATAAATAAAATGAATTCTCAGTACAAGGCTAAGGCAGATCAGAAGCTGAAGTTTACGGAATTCAAGGTTGGTGATGAAGTCATGGTTCACCTAAGGAAAGACAGGTTCCCAATGGGGACATAATAAGTTGAAGATGAAGAAATTTGGACCATGCAGGATCCTGAAGAAGCATGATTCAACAAACACATATGAAGTAGAGCAGCCAAGTGGAATCAACATTTCCCCTGTGTTCAACATTTCCCCTATGTACAACATTTCTGATTTAACAAAGTATCATGAAGGTGGTACAGCGGATGGACCAATAGAAAAATAGTCGAGTATCTCGGGACCTACTTCAAGAGGAGATAGAAAAAATCCTCGATAGCCGTGTGTGAAGAAGTACCAAGAACATGCAATATGAAGAATATCTGGTTAAGTGGAAAGGAAGGCCTGTCAAAGATTCTTCCTGGTTGTCTAAGGCGGAGATTGACTGTTTGGGTTTTCCTCGAACACCTGAGATGTGTCAAGGTCACTTATCAAATTACACTGGGTGTCTAATGCAGGAGCATCCAGTGGTGTAAGGGCAATCTTGCATCACCAAAAAAAATGATGATTTTGTTTTCAATTCTTTTCAATTTTGGTATTTGTGGATACCCATTTGCTTGAACAATGCTTCAAAACCTTCAATCTTTCCAACCGGCTAAAAATAGAAAACTACTATTTTTACAAAGTTTGCATTTGAGCACGTATAGAAACAAAAATTTACTCAAAGCTCCGGAATTGAAAAATATAACCTTTGGTGAAGGAATTGGTCAAAGATCATTTGTGGGTTTTTCGTTTCTTTAAAAAACCCCAAAAAAGTTTCAAAGTCAATTTTGAGGCACTTAGAGGCCCCATACGGCCCCAAAAATGGGTGTAACTGACAGAGCTGGTTATGAGGGCATAGATCTCTTAATGAGCTTTCCAACGCATCAAACAGTTCGTCAATCGAATACCCGGCTCAACTATTTGTGGAGGGAGTTACAAATTTCGAAATTTTGGATGGAAGGCACCAAAAAGGACTATTTATGACCATTTTTCAAGAATCTTTTGGTAGTGGAGGAGGGGAAAGTGGTGAGTCGTGAAAATGAGTGAAAATAGAAAACCCTAACAGATTTGAAGCTACAGAAGGCAGAGGCTCGAGAAACCAGAGGAAAGATGTAATGTGTTGTAGCCTATTGAGGATTTCATCCTCTAATTTGATTCCGATATCTGTAATGTAATTTGTTTTCAATTCAATAAAATAGAACATTCCTATTTTTGTGAGCAATTTGTGTTGATGTGTGTTCTCGGATTTACCCCCCTTATCATTATGATTGAGATTTCAATGTTTGTATTTGGCCCGTCTCGACGTTGGTGTCAAACGAGCGTGGCATTCTATTTGGTATTTCTCCTTTTTGGCATATATATTAGTGAATTGGAAATGTTTATACTTCTCTATTTGTTTAATTATCATGCTTTTGGGATTAGATAGCATGTTGGTTATGGTTGATTAGTAGATGCTTTGTGATTTGGTTCTTTGTGGATGTGTCGTTCTTGTGAGGTGTCATAGTCGATCCTCCATTCGGCTTGTAGGTCGATTGTCGACATTACATGGCGTATTGGCCATATGTCGATGTTGGCTTGGCTTGAGTGATTGTATTGGCCATATGCCGATGTCGTCGACCTTGTGTGGCCTTCGGGCTCTTGATTTGTCTTCTGGATGTTTGCCAGGATTTCTTGAGTGTTTCTAGGGTTTGTAGTGGCCTTGTGGTGGTGTGTGTGTTTTTCCTGAGTTTGTGCCTTTGAGAAATTTTAGTTCAAGCACTATTTAGGGACTACAACGCCCAAATATGACTCTGGTGTCGAGAGGGGACACTAGAGCAAAGTGTAGAGTCCCAATTTTGCGTTGTAGTCCTATTCCGCATTGTAGTCTTGTGCCTTCGAACAACAAGCACTTCCCGACATTTTACAGAGAAACTTTCTATACAAAAGATGTTCCCCTTGGTCCTTTGAGTCTTCCCATGTGTTCATCTTGACTAGACTTGATGTATTTTAGGAATTATGACTACTTTGTCTTGGGAAGCCTGCTTCGCACAATGTTGATTGGTTGGCATGGTTTTTGGTGGAGGTTGTGATCCCCCTAGTTGATCCTCTCCTTGAGTAGTTTGTTCCGTGTGCTTGGAAGTTGTGTTGTGTCGTGTCGTGATGGGATGGATTTGAGGCGGTTATCACCCTCATCCTATTCCAGGTGGTTGCGAGAGTGTGAGGTTGTGGATTGGCATCTGACATTCGACGTGGAGTGTTCTCTCATAAAATCATCGTGGTGGCCTTTGTCATGGGATTGGTGAGCCTCCTGCTTGTGTCTTGTTAGTGTGTTTGGACCCTGAGTGGTCACTGTGGTAGTTTTCACATCATGTCCTGGCGTGTCATCATGGGACACTCTAATGATCCTAGTACGTGATTGTTTAATTAGGAGTCTAATTAGGACCCACGAATCTCTCACAGCTCAAGGGATTCTTTGGTTCTACTGTCGATTCGTCAAAGGGGTTTTGCAAAGTGTCGCACCGTTGACAGATTTGACGAAGAAGGGGGCTTTTGTTTGGACTAACGGGGCACAACAGTGTTTTGACAGCATTAAGCAAATTATGAATTTCATTCGAGCGTGATGCCTCAGGGGAAGGCATAGGAGCAATGTTGATGCAGGATAAGCACCCGATTGCTTTCGATGGTAGGAAACTCAAGGGTGCAGAGAGGGGTTACAATATCTACAATAAGGAAATGTTAGCGATAATGCATGCTTTGGCTAAATTCAAGCAGTATCTAGTGGGCAGCTAATTTGTGGTAAGAACAGCTCACAATAGCCTTAGACATTTCCTCAACCATCGTGACCTCAATGACAGGCAGCAGAAGTGGGTTAGCAAGTTGCAAGCCTACGACTTTGACATAGTTTATGTCAAAGGAAAAAAGAATGTTGTAGCTGATGCCCTTTCTTGGAGACCACATTTGTGTTCCTTAGGGGAGATCACTGCTGATTGGAGAGAGTGGATATCAGCAAAATATGCAAAGGAAAAATGGACCGCAGGGATAATTGATGGTACTATTCAGGACAGCAGGTTTACAATTGTAAATGATCTAATCATTTACAAGGGGAGGATCTTGTTGATACCAGGATCGGTGATGAAGAAGAAGGTTATGAGAGCCTTTCATGATGTTCCTACAGCTGGTCACCCGAAATACTTCAAAACATGGAAGGGGCTCAAAACAAAAGTGTTACAATATGTTAAAGAGTGCCCCACTTGCCAGCAGAATAAATAGGAGCATTCCTTTCCAGCTGGTCTATTACAGCCCCTATCCATTCCTAACCAGAAATGGGAATGTATTTCCATGGACTTCATCACGGGTTTGCCCAAGGCCCAAGGGCAAGGACTCTATCTATGTTGTGGTTGATAGGTTAACAAAATTCGCCCATTTCTTTGCGATTTCAGCCACATTTTCAGCAAGACAGATTGCAGATCTGTTTTTCAGAGAGGTATTCAGATTACATGGGCTACCAACGAGCATAGTCAGTGACAGATACAATAAGTTCATGAGTCACTTTTGGCAGGAGCTCTTTAGATTGAGTGGGACTGAACTCACTCCCAGCACTAGCTATCACCCAAAGACAGATGGGCAGACAAAAATTGTCAACAAGTGGGTGGATGGAAACCTCCGCAATTACATTGCAAGGCAGCAGAAAGCATGGGTTAAGTGGTTGCATCTAGGAGAGTACTGTTATAACAGTACTTACCACATGTCCATTCAGATGACACCTTTTATGGCTCTCTACGGGTATGAGGCTCCCAACTTCCTAGATATGTTATTCAGGGACAGTAGAGTGCAAGGCCAAGGACTTACTACAAGAAAGCCAAGACATCATGAAGTCCTTAAAGGAGAACATCCAAAAGGCGCAGAATCAACAAAAACAATATGTAGATCAACACAGGTTGAGCGTTCTTTTGAGGTGGGTGACATGGTTTACTTAATGCTGCAACCTTACAGACAATCCACTCTCAAAAAGAGTGGTGCAGAGAAACTTAAGCCACGATATTATGGGCCTTTCAGGGTATTCAGGAGAATAGGATAAGTGTTTATGAGATAGAGCTACCAGCGGGAAGCAGAGTGCATAATGTTTTCCACATGTCTCGCCTCAAGAAGGCATTGGGCCACAATGTGATACCTTCCACTGGGTTACCCCTTTTGGATGAGGAGGGTAAGTTGATTCTTGTCCCTGAGGCTATTGTTCTAAGTTAAGGACTTAATGAATATTATTATTAATAAAGTCAAGTCAATTGGAAGTGGGCACCCAAGGCATGACAAAAAGAAATATTAAAATATTAAAATCTCTCAAAAAAGTGGCGTTGGGAGACAAGGAAAGAACATAAAGGAAAAGTGAAGTCTTTTTTCACTACCATTGCATAATTTATCTAATGAGCTTTGTTCTCTAGCTATGCTAGGGGTTGTTACATTTCTGAATATATGCAAATATATTAATGAAAGAGTTATATACAAGGAAGAGCGAATGCTCTATTTAAAGAGAATTACAAAAGATTCTAAATATAGAACTGAACCTACAACTGGATAAAGCAGAAAGCTACAGCAAAGAAAGCAGGAGAGATGAACACCAAACTAAAGACGGAAATAGAAACTAAGCCTAAGTGACCATTAAGAAACTATCTAATTTATTTTAATACCCCCCCTTAATGGTCAACTTACTAACTATACCAAGTTGCCCCCTAAATGACAAGATCTGCAAGTTGCCCCCTAAATGACAAGATCTGCAAGTTGCTTGACCATAAACAAAGGCAAATGAAGCTCACAGAACCCAAAACAGAAAAACCCGAACATGGATTTTTAGGGTACAAATCCTGAGGAATCCGAAACGATAGAAAGACCGCCTGGCAAACACAAATGCTGACTATTGGTCCAGCTGGTAACGAGAAGGGGCTAAGCATTGTAAGCGCAGATCAAGGAAGCCCTCAAAGCTGTGAACCATGGCAAAAAGGCAAAAAAATCTCCAGAAACAGCAACTAGGCAAAAACATTTGCCAAACAAGGAAGCTGCCGAAAACAGAAAACAAAACCCCATTCACAGGCTACAGAACAGGAACCAAACTTTGACGAGATCGTGCACAGAAACACTGATGAGTAAAAAGTTTGTTGCCGTTGAACTTCTGACTGCTGTCCAAAAAGATGCCATACTTAACGTTTTTCGAGGCACGAAAAAACAGATTATAAGCAGAGGGCACGAATATCGAAGCAGATTGACGACACATATTGCACAGGTTACTAAGCATAGATTTCGAAAACACAGAATAAGTCTGAAACACAAATACCGAGGCAAGATCTCGAGATAAAGCCGAACACGGATTTCAAAACCCAGATCTCGAGAGTATGGAAAGCATGTGCACGGATTGCAAGACAAAACGGAAAATTTCTTCATGTCAACTGGGGGCAGGTAACCACGGTGACTACCAGATACAAAGACAACTCCACGTCACCCAAGAGATCACGGAGTCCAAATCATATTCCAAAAAATCAAAAGTCCGCAACTTTTAGAAGGGACCCACGACTCAAAATACAGTCGCCCACAAAAGGAAAACGCCACCGGCACCACCAAATGGTGCAAATGCGACCACAGAATTAAAGAAACTCAAAATCACGAGTTTTAAAACCGCCAAAAAAATGAATTCAAACGGCGATGAGGGAACAAGAGAATCTGCGGAAGAGGATGAAAACCTCACACTGCAGATCGCGCCGCCAAAACCAAAAACAAATTGCATTTTTCATGAAGATCCGCCAACACACAGTGATCAGGTAAAGAGAAATCGCGAGCAAACATGCAGATAGCAGATGTGTGCTAGGAATAGGAGAAACAAACGTCAAGAATAACAAATGCCGATGGACAGAAAAATCCGTCAAAGTCGAGAACTGTGTGCTCAGATTCAGGGGCGCTTCAAAACGCAAAACACAGAATCGTGAATTCTGAAAACCATATGATACCCAAACAAACACCACCGAATCATACAACAGTGACTAGAATACAGACCGGCAAGCTAACCATAAGCGCTTGACGGAGGTAAAATCGCGATCAGGTTTTTTTGTTTTTTGAAGTGTGGGTAAAATAACATAACGCCCAGAAGACAAACACAAAACGACACCCAATACCCAGCAAATCGCTTTTCACAGACTTCGTGGTTGAGTTTCAACAGAAATCGCGATGCGACCAGCGACTATTCAAAACGCCGCTATCAGAAAACACCAAAATCCTCAGACCCACGATTTTATTTCAGAAGAGGATGCATAAACCCGATCCTTCATACATAAGACGCCAAACAGAAAAATCGCGATTTAAACAGAGGCCGATCAAAACCACGAACACGCGAATCCTCAAAAACAATGGAAGTCATGAAAACAAAGGCGGGAGAAAAAAAACACCATCCGAACTTGTGAAATGGCTCTTCGATCCACCAGAACCTGCCAAAAACGATCATGAGGAGAAGAAAACTGCCGAAAAAATCAAACGGCTATCATCAAACCAAACACGAACAAAAGAAAAACGCGGAGCCTCTAGGCAGCGTCTATACGACGTAAGAACGAGCTCGAACCTGGAGCTCTGATACCATGTTACATTTCTGAATATATGCAAATATATTAATGAAAGAGTTATATACAAGGAAGAGCGAATGCTCTATTTAAAGAGAATTACAAAAGATTCTAATTATAGAACTGAACCTACAGCTGGATAAAGCAGAAAGCTACAGCAAAGAAAGCAGGAGAGATGAACACTAAACTAAAGACGGAAATAGAAACTAAACCTAAGTGACCATTAAGAAACTATCTAATTTATTTTAATAGGGTTTTGAACCAGCAACATATGAAGACGAAATCCTTCATTGGTTTGAGCACCTGCGGGGTTGAAAGACATCTCTAGGGTGTTTTTTGGTGATTTCACTTCAGAGATTACAATTGTGCTTCAATGGTGGATTGCAGACTTGTCGCGGAGTGAATTTTATTGACATATCTTGAAGTTTTTGGCATGATAATTGTTGGGTAATATTGAGGAATATATTGCAAGTTCTAGCAGTGATTTTGGTGAGCTTTCTTTGTGGTTTCAGCCCCTTGTACAGGCCATACATCTCTGCTACGGGTCGTACCACTCTACGAGGCCGTACTGCATTTATGGAGGGGTTTATGTGTTGTTTGAGCTGAATGAACTCCCTCATCCTAGGCGGACCTGCTGTAGGGAGTTAGGACTGTATTTTGGAGGGCCTTCTGAAGATAACAGAGACATATCTGCTGCTGTTCCTTTGTCCCAGGCCATACCAGCATCACTTGGGACATGGGCTGTCATAGAGCTTTGTTTGGGGTTTTATTTGTATTCCATTGTCATTGTATGAGGTGCCAACCTTGATTGAAGTTGCTGTTTGGTCTTCCAATGAATAGAAATCTGAGTTTAATGACTGTCCAAGAAATCTGAGGCGTTCCAGCTGCTGTAGCAGCCATTCCCAGCATTGTATTTTGTATCAGCCAAATGGGTATGCCAGATTTTTAATGCTACACTCATTTCTTCATATGTGTATTATTCATAGTGTATTTCGTTTTAATATATGCATCCTGGGTATTGTTATTTCTAGCTATTGTCGAAAAATATATGCATGCAAGTTTTTATGTCATGCAAAAAACACCAAAACGCACCAGGTTCAACTAAACCACAGAAAACCGTAAGGGGGTGGGATATTACAGGGTGCAACCATATATTTTGGCATCTACCAAGTAGGTGAAACTCCCACCTATTCTTGGTAATTGGAGTTATTTCTCCTTTGGATGTATATGCCTCTATTTTAGCTTTATATACACCACTCACCTCTCATATCTACTAGTCAAATTAACTGATGTGAGCTTTGCCTAAATTGTGTTGCATTTTTGTCTTGTGAATTCTCTCTTTTTAGGACATTCTCTCCATTCCGCTATTGTGATCTTTGATCATCTGTCATTGGAGTGCGTGTGATCTACAACCGACAACAGATCTTGGTTCATATTCTTGTTTCTCATAGAATGTAGCAATTCTTTCCTTCTATTATGTTTTCCTTTAGAGTTTATGTTGAAGCGATTGTTCCTTTCTACTATGTAATTTTCATAGTATTTCTTAAGCTAAAAACAGCTTGGCTAGTACCTATGAGAACTTGCATAAAGTTTAATTAGGTTTTTAACACGTCATCTTCAAACCTCAGAGACACAACTATCAATTTCACTTATTTTTCATGCACCCTTCACTCTTGAAATTAGAGCAAAATTGAAAGTAATATTCAAATTTCAAGAAAACAGGTTATTTAATATTGAATGTCATAGTTGCATTTATGAAAATCGTACTCATTCTAGTGCAACTAACAATTTTAAAGAAAAGTTAGCAGCAAAACACAAACTATAAAAGAAATAATTTGAGTAGTAAGCTTAAAATTTGTGATATTGCTACCTATTCCTAGACAGACATTGCATCTTCAGACCCCAAAGCTTCATCTGTAATATTCACAAGATTTCCTTTGTAACTCTCAGCTCGTGGGAAAGAGGAAAAGAGTACTAAGTTTTGGTAATTTGTGAATTGGGAAAGAAACATTGAGATTTAGACCACAAAAATTAGTGAAAATATTGATAAGAGCAAAGCAAACAACTCCATCTAAAAAATCTGTGGCTCTCCCTTCATATTTACAGTTGTCTGAAGCTTTTTGTAACCCCAGATTTGTAGGTCTCGAGAACAAGGAAAGAAACAGGCAGTTTCAGCAAGAGAATGAGTCTTCTGTCCTTTTTTGGTAGTCAAGAAACAGGCAGTTTCAGCAAGAGATTGAGTCTTCTGTCCTTTCTCAGTAGTCAAGTTTGTTACTCAATAATTAAGCAAGAGTGGCATTCATAAGTGAGGTCTTTATCCCAGTTCAAGACAAGTTTATAGGATCCTATTTTCATTGTTTCCTTTAATCTATAGTTTTCTTAGTTTATAGTACCGTTCTTCTAGTATTTACTGCAATAAACTAGTTTACTGCATCAACAGACCAGTGACTTTCTCAATTCGGTCATGCTTCCTTCCCTTGTGAAAAGTCAGTTCTACAGTTAGCAGGCCAACAAGAAATGAGATCTGGTCATCAGTGACTGAAGAGAATCCAGTTGGATTGTATCTAAATCAGTGAGCCAGCAACTTTCTGGATTCCAATATTAATCATAAGGGGAATGTTGTTTGGTCAGTTCTGCAGTCCTATGAAATCCCAGTGAAATTTTCAGTATCAAGACCTACTTTCGCTATTGAATAGAAATGGCTCGGTTCTATAATCATATAACCTATTGGACGAGCAAGATTCTCAATTCAACACCTCAACCCTTCCCTAAATCAAGTTAGGTCACTTCACCAGTCATCATCTTCCAACTAGGATTTGTTACTCATGTTCTAAGTCTGCTACTCAACTTTCTTTATTTGAACCAAACCTAGAAAGATTTAGGAAAGGTGGGACAATCGCTTCCATGTCCTTTGTGACAATGGCTGTTAAAAGGTCCATTCAATAGAAGGTTCAATCAAGGGATGCTCTTGCTGCCTCCTAGCCTCTCCTCCTTCATCACTTGCTTGACCATACAGATTGCTCTCTAGGTTGATCATTGGAAGTTGAACGAGCATTTGTAATGGAACAAAGGATTCCAGCAGAAAGCAGCATCAAGTCAATCCAGAATGGTTGGTAACCTTTTTTCTTTTCACCCATCCAGATACAGATACCCCAACTCATTAACCCACCTGCCACATAGGCCTCTAGCAAAGCACCTTTTATGACCACTAGTGAAAGGGAACACAACAGAGAACCCCAAGCAGGTCCTCAGCTTCCTCAACCAAGTGTGCTTCCCTCTCCCTAAACCTGATCTTGTCAACAAGGAAATCAATCAACTGCATTCATAAAGGCCATCAACCTACCTATATGCATCCTTCATATGGTAACATGATATTCAGTGTCTAGTTGATTGCTATATATGTAACATGATAGGTTGGTTCATGTCATGTTACATATATAGAACTAATTTGGCTGGTATTTGATAATGTCGAATTTGAAGAATCATCTTTCGAAAGGTGTTCTCCACCAAGAACCCATGCTTTTGGGCACAATGAGTATTTTAATATTTTATTCTAAGGCAGTCATCCCATTTGGAACTAGTGAGTGGTAGTTGACGTATCGCAACAACCAGTCCATTTTCAAACTAGTGGCTAGTGAAGTGACCCCATTCCATACCATATTAATGACAAATGGGCTAGCTTCGTTTGGGGACAGATGGCTAACTGGGGATCATGATAAGATAGCTGCCTTACTTCACTCAAGGCCTTCTCAAGTGAATGGTTGCCTTCACGCTGCAAGAAAATCCTTTGGATTTAGACATTAAAAACCAACAGGTTTGTAGATGACACCGGGACAAACAAGCTCATGAAAATTTGCATCTTTTGGTGAGAAAATTTGTGGTTGTCAGAATGACTTTTTAGTTTATAGCTATGTTCCACGAAGTCTCGAGACGGAGGCATGCAGGGACAGGGAGACAAGTCCTGTGTACGAGGGGACCAAGGGGCCTAGATTTGGTGATGGCAGGGGGGCAGCAGTGTGTCGCTGGTGCAAATATATATAGTACTTTAAAAAATAGTTATAAAAAAATGTATAAGGAATAACAAGTGAAACTTTGAAATACTAACATATTGCATTGAACAATGAAAATGCCAAATATCAATATATTTATATTATATTCAAAATGATTATTACATTCAAAATTCATATACAATTGGCCAATGGCCCAATGCCTTTAATCATCATTCATCTCCAAAGTCCACACCGAACTCCTCATCTCTCGAACTACTGGACTTCTCAAGGTCAACCTCCTCCCAACCAATGCCAACCAACCTTGTCTTTGTTGCATCATCATCAACCTGTGTTGGCTCCTCTGGCTCTAGATCCCATCGGGTTGCTGAATTCTCCTTGTACATAAGTGTGTTGCGATCAATGAAATGCAAGGAGCTATATACAACTACAAGTGTATTCGCCCTCCTAGAGGTAAGTTTATTCCTCATAACGTGGATGAAGCTATATGTAGACCAATTCCTCTCAACAACAAAAGAACTAGAAACCTGGGACAACACACAAATGGCTAGTGCGGTTTTCAAAGAATTAGGCCCATGCATAGTCCACCACAAAATTGGATCCTCCTGTGCCAGAGTCTCCCTCTCCACCTTGGCCTCTTCTAGATATCCCCTAAGAGTGGCAAATTTTGTCCACTCAATACTAATGATGTTGGCCTCTATAGAATCATACATGTTCTAACTAGCTCCATGAACCTCGTCTTCACCTTAGCATCTTGTATAGGATAGCTTTGTCAAGCCTTTGAATGTATCACTTTAGGTTCAATGCATAGGCAGCCATGTGCAAGGAAGTGATGAGCTTCTCCCATCAGCAATGAATGATTAGCTAAATATGTTCATTGTAGAATTGCAATGTGTGGTCTTTCTCTTGTACAATGGCCTTCATTTGGTCAACCATACTGTCAATGCAATCATACACCTCTCCAAGGCTAGGTGCATTAGCATCCCCATGTCTAATGACTTCGGAGACTGGAGTAATGATGGCAACAATGTATCTTACATCAGCCCAAAAAGTGTCACTCTTCACCACCTCCTTCACCCTCCTCCCCTACTCTAACTTAGAATCAAGCCACCGATTCCATTGTGCAATCATAACCATTAGTTGCAATGTCTCTTGCAACTCAAGCATCCTCTCCAAGAGAATGAAGTATGATGCATATCTAGTCTCTATAGGTTTCAAAAACTCCTTAGAGAACGTTCTGAAGAGTGCATGTTAAGTGTGATGATTGCAAATAAACATCTACACATCCCTAGCATCATATAGTACCTCTTTGATCCAACTAATTTTGCCCATGTCCTTGAATGCATTATTCAAGGCATGCATACAAGGAGTCCACCAAATTTGCTTGTAGGCTGCCTCAATCAATTTCCCTGCAGCTTTACACCCATATGCCACATTTGTCACCACTTGCACCACATTCTCTAGCCCAACCTCGCCAATGACATCTCTAAAGATTTGGAATTGAAAATCAACATCCTTGCAGTGCCCTAAACAATCAATAGCCCTAAGGAAGTAAGGGCCCTTTGTACATTTGACCATGATGTTAATGAGTGGATGATGCATGATGACCATGCCCCCATCCATGATTATTTTGCATCCACTAGTGACCCAAGTAGCCTTCATTTTCTTCGTTAGAATATTAATCTTGGAAAAGTTATTATCCAAGATTGCTGTCCTTAATTTTGTCTCCATTGGTGGCACATATGATGGTCCAACTCTAATTATTTTTGCCACAACCTCCCTATAATAAGGAGTGAACCACATGGAATGGAATGCCATTGGCAAAGACGAATTTACCAATGGCATCATCTACCTCATGCTTATTTTGCACATTAAATAACTTTACCACTATGTTTGCAGCATCACTACTAGCAATCACTCTACGTTTCCCCTTAGGCTCTGCTGCCCCTAAACTAGATGGAAAAGTAGAATGAACTTGTGGATCTTGGGAAGTCCTAGTACTAGTAGGAGTAGGACAAGGAGCCCTCGATGGCAGAGTAGCAGGTACAAGTGTTTGGTCATCACCATAACCCCACAATCTAGTTATTTCAGCTCTTTTTTCAAGTGACAAATCCTTTACATACATCTACACCCTTGCCTCAGAGATGAAGGAGGTGTGCACTAACTCTTGTGATGCTGCCTTGCCGTTCCAGTTTACAAAAATGACATTTCCACAACCTAGTGCCCCTCATTGCCTTAGGTTTGCTTGTAATTTGGTTGCAAATTGTCTTAAAGGGGACTTCTTATCGAAAGGACCCTTGGCAAAGTAGGGCAATTAAAAGTAGCATTGTCAATAGATTTAGTTGCCTTAATCAAATATGTTCGAGGGGGATGCTATCAAATATGCTACTCTTCATTTTGAAGGAGTTGCACATGAATGGTGGTATCATTATTTTGTTACACAAGGCCATGGATTGATTGACACTTATGCTGATTTCAGCCAAAGAATTACTGAAAGATTTGATAGAAAGGATCCTAAGATCCATTTCAGAGAACTTGCTCAATTGAAGCAAGGTGGTTCAATAGACAGTTATGTGATGGAGCTCCAAGGACTCTCTATTATGGTTCTTGATGTCTCTGAAAGGAGACTTAATGTTCTTTTCATAGAAGGATTGACAGAGCCTCTAAAGGTTGGGTAAAAGGCCTTGACCCACCTTTCTTACAAGATGCTATGAAGAGGCCTTTGAGCATGGAGCCTTCTATTCCTAAAGCAAGTTTTATTCAAAGGATTCCTATACAAAATAATAGAAGTCTTTTAAGAAAAATTTCAATCAATATAAAAGTTTGCCTCCAAGAATGGATGAAGAGGCAAAAAATGAGTTGAATAGGAAAAAAATTGTTTCGCGTGTCAAGAGCCTTGGACCCCTAGACATAGATGCCTCGAAAAGGGGCAAGTTCACTAAATTGAAGTGGTTTTTGATGAGGAATCAGATTCTGAAAATTTGGAACAGCAAGCTAAAGATGAAGAAAGTGAAGAACATGTGACAGAAGACCAAGATGAGAATAAGATTACCAAAGGTACCCTTGCACAACTTTCTGGTACTCGCAAATATGATTCTTTCAAGATTCGCGGAGTGCTTTGTGGCCAAAGAATCACTGTGCTTATTGATTACGATGCTACACATAATTTCATTGATTAAGGGGTGGTTGCAAGAAGAGGGCTGAAAACTGAAGAGTCTGAAGGTTTTAATGTAATGGTGGTTGATGGGTTCACCCTTCATTGCACAAGAAGAATTCCTGAGATGAGTCGTACATTGAGAAATTACGAAGTTAAGGATGACTTCTATATTGTTAACATAGGAGACACTAATGTTGTTTTGGGCGTTCAATGGTTGTGCACACTTTGGGAGAAATCATGCAGAACTTCCAAACTATGAAACTTAAGTTCCATGTTATTGGCAAGAAGGTGGTACTAAGAGGCATGTCCAATGAAACACCAAGAGTTGTTATAGCGAAGAGGATGGAAAGGGCATTTCAACATGGTCAAGTTGATTGGGCAACTCAATGCTTGATTATGCCCACTACCACTTCAGAGGTAAAAAGAGAGTATCATGTGGATGTTCAAGCCTTGTTGGACAAAGATAACAAGGTTTTCAATGATATACCTCCTGGAAGGCCACCTAATAGAGGGATAGAGCATGTAATTGAGCTAGAAGGAGCCAAACTAGTGATCACCACTCCTTATCGCCATCACAAAACGCACAAGGAAGAAATTGAGAAGGCAATCAAGGAGCTCCTTGAAATGGGACACATAAGGCCAAGCAAGAGTCCTTTTGCATCTTCAGTTGTTTTCGTAAAGAAGAAGGATGGGACTATGTGAATGTGCATAGATTACTGAGCCTTGAACAAAAAGACCATCAAATATCAAATCCTATTCCAAGAATTGATGAACTTATTGATGAGTTGCATGGTGCAGTCTATTTTTCCAAGATAGACTTAAGATCTAGATATCATAAAATGAGAGTTCGTGAAGAGGCTATTCAAAAAACAGCATTTAGATGCCATTATGGGCATTATGAATTCTTAGTTATGCCTTTTGGCTTAACTAATGCCACTACTACATTTCAGTCCTGCATGAATCAAATCTTCAATCAGTAGCTTAGAAAGTTCATGTTGGTGGTTTTTTATGGTATCCTCATCTACAGTAAGACTTGGGAGGAGCATCTAAGGCATTTGGATGAAGTGTTGGGTATTTCAGAAGCTCAATTCTTGTTTGCTAAAACATCCAAATGTGAGCTTGGCACAATGTGAGTTTGGCATGACTGAAATTCTTTATTTGGGACATGTGATCAGCTCACAAGGTGTAAGAGTCGATCAAAAAAGATCCAAGCCATCTTGGATTGGCCACTAGCAAAGACCCTAACACATTTGAGAGGTTTCATGGGTCTCTGCAGCTTCTATAGAAGGTTTGTGAAGGGTTTTTCGCAATTGGCTGCCCCACTTAAAGATTTGACCAAAAAATGGCATTTGCATGGTCTACTACAGCACAGCAAGTTTTTGACCAGCTCAAGAAAGTGGAGTGTTCTTGCCCTGTATTAGCCATTCCAGACTTCTCAGTGCCTTTTGAGCTTGAGTGTGATGCTTCAGGTGAAAGTAGTGGTGTTGTTTTGATGCAAAAGAAGCAGCCTACTGCTTTCAAGAGTAGGAAATTGATAGGAGTTGAAAATAGTTACTCCATCTATGATAAAGAAATGTTAGCCATCGTGCATGTTTTGGCTAAATTCAAACAATATCTTGTTGGAGAGAAGCTCGTTGTAAAAATTGACCATGATAGTTAAAAGGATCTCAATGAGAGGCAACAAAAAATTGGTTAGTAAGCTACAAGCTTACGATTTGGACATTGAGTATGTGAAGGGGAAGAAAAACATAGTGGTTGATGCTTTGTCTAGAAGGTCACATTTGTGTTCTATGATGGAGATATCTAAATATACTAAAAATCCTTTTGCCACTAACATCTTAGAAGGTAATTTGCAAGATGACACGTATGTAGTGGTGAATGAATTGATCTTTTACAAGGATAGAATCTTCTTAGTCCCTGAATCTAAGATAAAGAGAGGATTTTTAATGCTGTTCATGATACACTTTGGCTGATCATCCGGGGTATTTCAAGACCTACAAACAAATCAGAGAAAGATTTTCTTGGAAAGGGCTTAAGGATGATGTCCTTAAGCATGTTAGAGAATGTGTGGCGTGTCAACAGACCAAAAATGAGCACACTTTTCCTGTTGGACTGTTGCAGCGCTTGCCCATTCCAAATCAAAAATGGGAAAGCATTTCGATGGATTTCATTACCGGGTTACCCAGAGTTCAAAGTAAAGATTGCATCCATGTGGTAGTTAATAGACTTACAAAGTTTGTTCATTTCTTTGCTATTTCATCAAATTTCAGAGCACCGCAAGTTGCTGATTTATTTTTTAGAGAAGTTTTCAGACTTCATGGTTTGCCAAAGAATATTGTGAGTAACAGGGATAGCAAGTTTCTTAATATGTTTTGGCAAGAGCTCTTCCAATTGGCTGGTACAGAATTAACTCCTAGCACTAGTTATCACCCACGAACTAATAGGCAAACGAAAATTGTTAACAAATGGATTGGAGGGTATTTAAGAAACTATGTCACGAGACACCAAAAGGCATGGGTTAATTGGCTCTATTTAGGAGAGCACTGCTACAACACTGCTCATCACATGTCCATTGGTATGACTCCCTTAAAAACACTATATGATTATGAAGTCCTATCTTTTGTGGATTTGATTCTTTCTGACAACAAGGTGCCAGGTGCCAAGGATATGGTTCAACAAAATCAAAAAAATATGAATGTGTTAAAAGAAAATCTAAAACAAGCACAAAATCAGCAGAAGATGTATGTCAATTGGCATAAGATTGGAGCTGAAAATCTCAAACCGCATTTCTATGGTCCGTATAAGATCTTACAACGGATTGATGAGGTAAGCATATGAGTTAGAGTTGCCAGAACAAAACAAAATTCACAATGTGATTCATGTTTCGTGCCTCAAAAAGGCACTTGGGCAGCATATCAACCCTTCAACAGAGTTGCCTCCACTTGATGATGAAGGCAAGTTGGTGTTGATTCCCGAAACTATCATGAATGTACGAGAAAGGAAGTTGAGGAATAAAAGCATTTCAGAGTACTTGATCCATTGGAAGGACCCCCCATTAGAAGATGTTACATGGCAAGGGGAGCAAATTTTGCAACATTCAAACTTGCAATTGCTTAACAGCAAGAAATTTTGGGAAGACAGGACTGTCATGTCCCTTTCTCGAGCATAAGCCTTTCGAAGACCCTTAGCCTATCTTTTTAATTTATTGTACGCTATTGGGGTGGAATCAGGGAAATATTTTAATAATTAAACTTAAGTTGCTCGAAAAAATAACTTTAAGCTATATTTAAAAAAGAGCAACTTCTGTTTATTATTAAAAAAGGTTGTTTTTTAAAAAGTGAGTTATAAAGTGTCACTAGGAGTGGGGTGCAAAAGGTAATGACACTTTATAACACTTAGTAGAGGGAAAATAGGAAAAGTAATTTAAAATTCATTATTTTCTCTTGGAAGACTATTTAAAGGGGTTTTGTGCTCAAAACAGCCTCTTCTTGGCTAATTCATTTTTCTAATTTGCTCTAAGTAAGAACTTGAGTTCTTTTATTTGCCTAAGGACAGAAACCCTCTAGTGAATCCGATTTCAGGGATGAAAACCCTCCTAGTTGGTTTGTGTGATTTCACCCAGGAATCACCATTGTGCTGAATGATTTGTTCCAACCGTTATTTGTGTGAAGTTTCAATTCTCAAATATTTGGATTGCAATTGTGGTTATCAATATTTTGGGTTTGCAGAGATTTTTCCAGGTGTGTAGTGTGTTCCAGATTTTATTTGTGGGTTTGTGAAATTTTCAGTATTCTGTTGATTATTCTAGAAAATGCAAAAAATGTATATTGTGTGTAGTGATATTCTATGTGAGAAGTTCTGAGTTTCTTGTGTGAATCTTCGTGTGAAGCTATGACAAGATTGAGGGAACAATCCCTATCATTTGTTTACAAATCTCAATTCATATTTTGTGAAGGGGAATATTAACATGTATGTGTTGGAAATGTTGTCATTGATGTCAAAGGTGAACAAGATCGTCATTGATGTCAAAGAGTTTGTTGTGGGGACTGTTGGATTATTTGTCCAAGATGTATGGACGAGAATGTCAAAGCAAAATAAGAGTTGCCCGCTATAATTTCCTATCGGAGAGATCGCGAAATTGGAGGCCGTTTTAGAGATATGCATTTGTTTATATTAAAGATTTAAAAAAAGTAAGCAAGACGTTAAAGAGTTGCTAATATGGGCCGACACATATACCAAAAGAATGAAATTTGAATTTAATTTGGAACCTCCCAAGTGGTCGACTCTCCCTTGATAATAAGACGAAACGTCTTATTTATAAGGTGTGTAAGTGGTGCATTCCATAAAGATGAAGCAATACGATTCATCAAGGAAATGAGTGCTTGATATGGAGGTATGATTTGTTTAAAATAAAAATTGTTAAGGGAGTATAAAATAAGAGATGTGATGACATACATTAAGGAAAGGCAGCAATGAAAATCAAGAAGAGTCGTGACTATTTACAAGGAGATGCGATTTGGGAGTTGTGTGATTAAGGAAATAAAAAGGCAGCGATTTTGTTCAATAAGGGACAGCATTTTGTATTGAGAAGATGTGTCTATTCTAAGTATCGTGTCTCTCAAATGAAAGATTGCATTCTTTCATAAAGCTATGAAGATATATATTCCCCTTTTGTGATTGTATGTTAGTAAGAATGTGATAGAATAAGTACTCAAGCAAATTTAAGGAAGAGAATATGAAAAGCAAATCAGATTTATATCAGCATACATGAAGAGAATGTTAATGTTGTGAAAAGAAAAACAAATGATACATTATTAGAAAGCAGAAATTTGAAGGAAGACGTAGCCATGTTTGTGATCAGATTTTGAAGGAAGATATTGCCATATTTATAATCAGTCTTGTGAAAGGAAGTTGTGCATGATTGTAATCAGAATTGTGAAAGAAGGTTATTGCTTGAGTTGTGATTAGATTTGTGAAGGAAGGAGAGTACATAAGTTTGGATCAGATTTGTAAAGAAAAGATATCCATCAATCGAGATTAGAAATTGTAATTAGATTTGTGAGGAAGGGCAAACAATATCATCCATTTAAGGATTTGGAGGTTGGTGCGTATCAAATAGAGATTGGTGTCTCTTACTGAGTTGGTGCTCAGTTGTGAGGGTTGGTGCCTACAGATTCTACAAGCGAAGATTGGTGTCTCCAGTGGGTTGGTGCTCACATAAGAAGAATTGTAAAAGAAGTGGGTCGGTGCTCACATAAGAAGAATTGTAAGAGAAGTAGGTTGGTGCCTACAGAAGAAGATCAATATATATAAGAAATATTTTGTCATGGTTTTCTCCCACAAGGGTTTCCAGGTAAATCATGTGTTCCCTTTGTGTTCTTAATTGCTAGATCTTGCATATGTGTAGTTGTTGTGATTGATTAAGTTTGAAAAGTAAAAGATTGTTTGATACTGATTCACCCCCCCCCCTTCTCTCAGTATCACTGTGTGCTCATCAATTGGTATCAGAGCGGGTTCCTTTGGATATAGCCTAACCACCAGAAGGTAGGTCGTAAGAGCACATGTGGGAAAATGAAAAGGAAATAAGGGAATAGAAAATACTAAGCGGAATATTGATCAATTAGCACCAACAAAACCAAATACAAGTGATGAGAGAGAAGAAAGCAAAAATGATGAAGTGATAAACGGAACACATATGGCAATAGAAACAAAGATTGATGTTGTGACAAATGAAGACAATCTTGAAAGAGAAGAAATGGCATTAGAAGAGAAATCATCTAAAACAGAGGCAGGGTTCAAAGCATCAGAGGAGGTCAAGAATTGAAAGCATGAATCAAGCGATAGCTCCAGCAATGAATCGGATGCAAAGGAAGCCCATGATGATAGAAAGCTCAAAGAAGAATCCAACATATACAAAGCTAAGTATAAAAGTTTTAATTGTGCCAAAATTCATCATCGTGTTTCTGAATGTGTACAAGTCCAAAGTGAAGACAAACGAAGAGAAGAGAAAGATTCAAAAGAAGATTATGACGAAGATGATGAAGAATTGGATCTTGAGGAGGAACTCCATTATGCATACAATGAGATCAAGAGGCTTAGAAAGGTGAACCTGAAACTAAAGCTACAACTTCAAGAGAACAATGAATCTAATGTAGAGTTAGTACGAAGCCTTGAAGAATCCGAGAAGATAATAGTCGAGCTGAAATTTCAGATCAAAGAAGGATACAAAAGGAAAGATGAAGTGAGAGTCCAATTCGAGAAAAAGGAATAGAATTGAGAAAAGTTAAAATCCGAAATAGTCTCTTTGAGAAAGGAATTGGAAAAAGCAAATGCTCAATCAAACAAGAACCTGAAAAATGAGAAGAGTACGGAAGGTGGTATTGACTATGAAGAAAGGCAAAACTCAAATCCCAATGAGTACGAAATTGATTACTTAAGGAAAGAATTAGAGAGAACAACTACCAAGCCAAATAGGAGCCTTGAGGTTGAGAAAAGTACCGAGATCTTGGATGATATTATAAATGGGCAAAGGTCATCATGCATAAAGACAAGTCCTGGTTATGAAGCAAAGGAAGATCAAGTTTCCAATGAGCCACCAAAAAGAGGAAATGAGGAAAAACTTAAAAGCTATGCAAATGCTCTCAAGAATCCTATCAAGAATAATAGCTACAAGAAGAAAGGAAGTAAAACCCCACACGAGATCAATGTTCCTCACAAAGACAACATGGATGAAAATACATTCAGAAAATCATTCCCACCAAGGCAAGCGTACACAAACAAGTTCTATCAATCTTTCCTTGGTTATTGTTTCTTTTGCAATCAATTTGGGCATAAAGCAATAGATTGTAGATTGCATGCTAGGAATAACTTTAGGCATAAAGCAATGAATTATGGAGCAGATGCTAGTACTAACCCTGCAGGGAACAAGATTAGAAGATATGGAATGATGAACAGGAACTTCAATTCATTTGCTCCGCTCATGGATCACAATATAATATGTTATAAATGCAACAACCTTGGTCATAAGGCAAGAGATTGTAGAACACAAGCAAAAAATGATGGCTGGAACAAGAATATAAGTCCATATGAGTTCTCAAGAAGGAACTACAATTCCTTTGTTCCTTTGATGGATTACAATGTTATCTTCTACAAGTGCAACAATTATGGGCATATGGTATGATCGTGTAGAAGTGGTTTTGAACTCCCTAGGCAAAACAAGAAAGTGGAACCCATGGATAATCAAAAGGAAAGAAATACAAAAGTATGGAGAAGGAAACAAGAGCATATAATGAGAAGAAGGAAGAATTTATACTTGTGCCAACTTCATTTCATGTACAAGAGGTATCACCTAGTTCATAAGGTGAAGTAGGAGTTCAAGGGGAGCTATCCAAAAGCATCATCTTTTAGCTCCATAGAGAAGGTATTCAGAGATAGTTCAGTTGATGACTATGATGAGGGTAATAAGCATCCCATTACCACTAAAAGAAGAAAATTAGAGACAGGGGGAGCAGTGAGAAAAAGAGAGCATGACAGACAAGGAGAATAGTACAGAGAGCTAGAGTAAGGAAGAATTATAAGAAAAGGAAGAATGATACCATTAATATCAAGGAGTATTACAGACAGGGGGAGATTTGTTGTGAAGAGTTGAAGCCATTTTCCATCTTGTAAGATGCATAGTGAATGATGGGATAACAAAACAAGTTCCTTATTTGTCAAACTTAAGAAGATCATCCAAATTATTGTTGAACAGCTATAGAGCAAGCATATCACCCAAGTGACATAGAGACAAAAGAAGAAGCCTTACAGACATGGGAAGCATCAAAGAAAAGAGAGAATCATATCATGAAAAAAAGAGGTATTCTAAGTGTCCCTTTGCCATTGATGTCAAAGGGGGAGAGATAGAGTAAGGGAGAGCAAAGCAAAAAGAGAGGATTATGATTGTGTTGCCATCAATGACAAAGGAGGGGATTGTTGGAAATGTTGTCATTCATGTCAAAGGTGGACAAGGTCATCATTGATGTCAAAGAGTTTGTTGTGGAGATTGTTGGATTATTTGTCCAAGATGTATGGACGAGAATGTCAAAGAAATATGTCAAAGCAAAATAAGAGTTGCCTGTTATAATTTCCCGTTGAAGAGATCACGAAATTGGAGGCCGTTTTAGAGATATGCATTTGTTTAAATTAAAGATTTAAACAAAGTAAGCAAGACATTAAAGAGTTGCTAATATGGGCCGACCCATATACCAAAACAATGAAATTTGAATTTAATTTGGAACCTCCCAAGTGGCCAACTCTCCCTTGATAATAACACAAAACGTCTTTATTTATAAGGTGTGTAAGTGGTGTGATTCATAAAGATGAAACAATACGTTTCATCAAGGGAATGAGCGCTTGATGGAGGTATGATAAAAGTTGTTAAGGGAGCATAAAATAAAAGATGTGATGACATACATTAAGGAAAGGCAGTTGTTAAGGGAGCATAAAATAAGAGATGTGATGACATACATTAAGGAAAGGCAGCAATGAAAATCAAGAAGAGTCATGAATATTTACAAGGAGATGCGACTTGGGAGTTGTGTGATTAAGGAAGTAAAAAGGCAGCGATTTTGTTTAATAAAGGACAGCATTTTGTATTGAGAAGATGTGTCTATTCTAAGTATGATATCTCTCAAATGAAAGATTGCATTCTTTCATAAAGCTATGAAGATATATATTTGGCTTTTGTGATTGTATGTTAGTGAGTAAGAATGTGATACAATAAATACTCAAGCATATTTAAGGAAGAGAATATGAAGAGCAAATCAGATTTATATCAGTATACATGAAGAGAATGTTAATGGTGTGAAAAGAAGAACAGATGATACATTGTTAGAAAGTAGAAATTTGAAGGAAGACATAGCCATGTTTGTGATCAAATTTTGAGGGAAGATATTGCCATATTTATAATCAGTATTGTGAAAGGAAGTTGTGCATGATTGTAATCAGAATTGTGAAAGAAGGTTATTGCTTGAGTTGTGATCAGATTTATGAAGAAAGGATAGTACATAAGTTTGGATCAGATTTGTAAAGAAAAGGCATACATCATTCGAGATCAGAAGTTGTAATTAGATTTGTGAGGAAGGGAGAACAATATCATCCATTGAAGAATTTGGAGGTTGGTGCCTATCAAATAGAGATTCGTGTCTCTTACTAAGTTGGTGCTCAATTGTGAAGGTTGGTGCCTACAGATTCTACAAGCGGGGATCAATGTCTCCAGTGGGTTGGTGCTCACATAAGAAGAATTGTAAGAGAAGTGAGTTGGTGCTCACATAAGAAGAATTGTAAGAGAAGTAGTTTATTGCCTACAGAAGAAGAATAAGCAATATTTTGTCGTGGTTTTCTCCCGCAAGGGTTTCCACATAAATCATGTGTTCTCCTTGTGTTCTTAATTGCTAGATCTTTCATATGTGTAGTTGCTGTCATTGATTAAGATTGAGAAGTTAAAGATTGTTTGATACTGATTCATCCCCCCCCCCTCTCAATATCACTATGTGCTCATCAGTATGCAAGCCATTCAAGGTAGAGTGTTGGGTGTCGGACTTTGGTGGTGAAGTGTTGTATTTTGAGTCCTTAGATTTACTTCTTAATCCCAGCTGCCTCCTTCATAAGGGTTGTCATACCATTTGTTGGTGATTTGGGGTCAGCCCACCCCCAGCTAGGCCGTACATCTTCACGTCACCAATTTGGAGTTTTAAGTTGCATTGAAATCTTTTGTTATGACTGATTTAAGTGTTAAAGATGCCGATCTGTGTATAGTAAAAGGTGCCATACCAAGTTACCCAGCCATGCTACTGTGAGGAGTTTGAGCGCTGCAGTTTGAAGTTGATTTGTGGTCTGATTTTGGACTGCATACCACCTTTGTACATAGTCAACACTATTGTAGGTGATTTGGCTGTTTTGGGGACTGCTGTTGTATTACTGGAGCTGATCCTTTATCTATATAGCAGTGAGGAAGACTGAAATCAGAACTTTAATCTGTGGGACAGCAATTTCAGGTATAAAAACCAGAAACACCCTATGATCAATTATTCATTGATACTAAGTGGGTGATTAGACTTAAGGACTGGATAACAATCTTTGGCAAGCTGCATTTGGGATTGATATTGATAATTTATCAGTGTGTTGCAGATAGTTTGTCTATCATTTAGCTTTTTGTATGTGCATCTTACAATCATATTGTAATCCAAGATGGTAGTACCGTTGGATGTTATGCAATTCATGCTCATATTATTGTAAAATCGGATGGTATTCCGCCGATTAATGTGCATTTCAACATTGTAGGCTCTGGATGGTTAACCGCCAGACTTAGATGCATTTCATAGCCCATTTTGGCATCGAACAAGCTTGCATTGTAATCGACCATTTTGATTTGATCAAGCTTAGTTATTCTGCCAGTGGCTTTGCATTACTATGCATGCTTGTCCGCCAAAGAGGTGTTGATTTGGGTCAGCTACACCGCCTGCATGCTCTGGCCGGCTTGCTGCCTTTTCATTACAACAGTTCATTCATCTAGATAGTTGAGTGTGATCCAAAGACTGTATGCTCTCACCTTGTTCACACTGGGAACTAGGCGATCAAAAAGTGTCAAAACGTTGCATTTACATTTACTTATTTGCAAAAATCAAAAAAAATTGGTGTGGGTTGTTACATCTTCATAACCCCATCCAGTGATCCTAGCCTACTAATGGGAGAAGTGGACTCCAAGGAGCTGCAAACACTTTTATGCTACGGTTTTGCATCCTGCCTCCAAATTGCCTTACCAGCCTTCTATTTTTTCTCCTTACATGCTCCCAATAAGTGACCAATACCTAAACAGTTCCAACATTTGAAAGCTTGCTTCGCATAATAAAGAGATTGTTTCCAAATGAAATCCCCAACCTTCAACCAGATCTCTACATAAAAACCCAAAGAAAGAAAGAAATAAAGAAATTATATTAATGTCCACTGATGACCAAAAGTAGGTCAAAGGGACTCAAGAGAACAGCAGTATACAATAGAGAGATCGAGGAAGAGAAACCTAGAAAGGTCCCACCAAGGGGAAGAATAAAATACAAAATACAAAACAACAAGGGACCACCAAAACAAGTAGTCAGAAAATAGGTACTAATAGCCAAGAAAGGGGAACAAAAACCTCAAAAAGCAAAGAGCAGCCATAGAGCAAAACTGAAGATCATCAAGTATCACTGTCCAGACTAGAAATGGTGGAGTCACCAATGCCATCATCGATCACTGTGGAGGGACCGATACAAGATTTAATAAAGAGAAGCCAATAAAAGCAAAATACGTGCATAGGTAGAATGAGAGTGCCTTTGAGTTTTAGAAGAGATGGAAACAAATTTACCTGAAGAGTTGCCATTGCTTTCTAGGGAAGAAGGAAGCCAAAAGTGTATGGGACCCAAATTGGAGCAACTAGGGTTTTACAAAAAGAGCTGCATTCCACCAAGCTCACTGGCCCTTTGCAAAGTACTACCTCTATCTGCTTCAAACTCTCAAACAATAATGAAGAATCCTTGTGCACAAGGATAAATCACAACAAGTTCCTCAAGAAAGGGTTTCTAGGTGTTAGTTACCCATTGGGAAGGCTTAGGCAAACTAGGCCAACGATTGTTGAATTTGCAAATCAAGGCCATATATGTGTAATGTTCAACTTCTTCTATAACGTCCACACCTAGCTCCAAGATCAAGATATTCTCTGCTTCTTTCAAACTCCGCCCTAATCCTCCTTTCTTGGCATTATGAGTAAAATCAACAGGGATAAGCACTCCATCCTTCAAAAGCTCCAACACAACAAGTCGACCTAACCTTCTCTCTACACCAACCACTTTAAAGTAGGAGCATCTCGAACCTCACTTCTAAAACAAGGGCCCCAAGCCATCCACAGACCCAACTGCAAACTTCTTCACACCATTTCAAACTGTTAATTTTTGTAACTCGGAAGGTGGGCCTGTGTGGAGGGTGGAAGTTGCTTAAAGGCAACTTGAGTTGGATATTTAGCAACAACATGATTTCTTTTTTATTAATAGAATGTTTCTTGAGTTGTGAGGTGGAGATAACACCAAGAGTGATTTTATGTGTAACAAAAGACAAGTTATGTAAGGAAAGTTTCTTTTCTCTTGCATCAGCAGAGCTATATATGTAAGATTGTTGTAGCAACAAGTGATTGTATTATGTGTGGAAAGTTTGTTGTTGAGGCTGAATAGAAGATCCAACATTTGCAAGTTTTTCCCCATATTGGGGTTTCCTAGGTATATCTGTGTTATTGTCTATTTGTGTATGGCTTCTTGTTATTTTTTGCTTCCGCTGTTATTAGCTGTTAATTAACCCAAAATATTGATTGTTATAAATCAGAGAGGTTCTATTCTGTGAATTTATTGTGCAATTAATCTGTAACTGGGTTATAAAAAATTAACATGGTATCAGAGCTCTAAACTCTGAATACGAAGCCAAGATTTGTGACGCAAATTTCAAGAAAAAAAATCAGATTTTCGTCTCCAATTTCTTCTGTGGCTATGGCAACCAGTGTTCGATATGAGGACAGGCTTGAGGGTGCATCCAACTTCTTACAGTGGAAGGTTCGGATTACATCCATTCTCAAGGAGAACAGGTTGTGGATCTATGCTAGTACAAAGGTGACACCACCAACAAATGATCCTGTTGCCCTAGATTCGCATGAAGTCAAGGAGGCCAAGGCTCAGAGGATTATCCTGGATGGGGTAAGAGATCATCTAATTCCTCATCTATCAGGGAAAGACACCACCAAGGAGATGTGAGATTCGCTCACAAAACTTTATCAGAGCGACTATCAAAGTCATAAGATGATGTTGAAGGACAAATTGCATAACACCAAGATGTCTAAAGGAGAGAGCGTGACCTCTTACTTGTCCAAGCTGACACAGGTCAAGGATGAGTTGGTTACTGTTGGAGAGACGATTGATGAAGATGAGTTGGTGCGTATAGCCTTGAACGATTTTTCGAAGCACTAGGAAGTATTTGTCAAGTGTGTTGTTGGCAGAGATCGGCTATCTAATTGGGCAAGGCTTTGGGATGATTTTGTTCAGGAGGAGATCCGTGAAGGTGCTCATCGAGGAGATCAGACAAAGAAGGGTCAAGACGAAGAAAATCTTGCTCTTGCAAGCAAGGGCAAGCAAAAGTCCAATAAAGGGTAAACAGAAGGTTCTTCCAAAAATGGGAAGAAAAAAGATCTAAGCAAGATAAAATGTTTTTGTTGCCATCAGATGGGTCACTATGCAAGTCAATGTCCGAATAAGAAAAATAAGGACAAGCAAAAGAAGCAAGTTGCTGCCACAGCAGAGGTGGACGAGTTTGCATCATGATTTGAGAATGAGTTTTCACTCATTGCCTGTCTCTCAAGTTCAATTGCCAACAAGGTATGGTATATTGACAGTGGGGCTTCTTGCCACATGACGGGAGTCAAAGAATGCTTCACCAAGTTGGAGGAGAAGTTGGATTTCTATATTGAGCTTGGAGACAATGCCAAGTACCATGCAACTGGTATTGGCACCGTCAAGTTTCAAAGGGAGTCTGGGAAACCCTTGTTGGTGGAGGATGTGTTGTATGTCCTTGGCATGACGAAGAATTTAATCTCAGTTTCTACTTTGGAGGACAAGGGTTACATCATAACCTTTGAAAGTGGCAAAGTCTATATTCGTCCCAAGGATTCCAAGGTTGCAACAGTGATTAGAGTCAAGCATGGAAGCTTGTTTCGGTTACAGTTTGAGCCAGCACATGCGTTGGTAAGCAGCTGTAAAGGGCTAGGAGAATTGTGGCACAGGAGATGGCTCATCTTCACCATGGAGCACTTAATGTGCTCAAGGAAATAGTGAAGGGGCTACCTGAGATGAAGACAGAAAACCATGAGGTGTGCAAGGGTTGTGCTCTTGGGAAATATGCCAAGACCTGTTTTCCAAGCAGTGACACTAGATCCAAAGGTATTTTGGATCTCGTACACTCAGATGTGTGTGGGCCCATGTCAACAGTATCCTTGAATGGGTATGAGTATTATGTTACTTTCATTGATGACTTCTCCAAGAAGACGTGGATATATTTTTTGAAGAACAAAGATGAGGTCTTCAGTAGGTTCAAAGAGTTTAAGGCTCTTGTGGAGAACCAAACAAGGAGGAAGATCAAGATATTGAGGTCTGATAATGGAGGCGAGTATACCTCGAATGCCTTCAAAGATTTCTGTACCCAGGAAGGTATCCAGAAAGAGTTGACAGTTCCGTACAACCCTAAGTAGAATGGGGTTGCTGAACGGAAAAATAGGGCTATAATTGGAGCAGCCAAGGCCATGCTTCATGATCAGGATCTACCTTGGTTCTTATGGGCAGAAGCTTGCAATACAACTGTGTATTTGCAGAATAGGAGCCCTCACAAAGTGTTGGGCAAATTGACTCCAGAAGAGGCGTTCGCTGGTAAGAAACCAGATTTGGAGCACATTCACATCTTTGGATGCCTTGTGTAATCACATTCCTGTGGAGAAGAGAACCAAGTTGGAGCCAACTGCAGAGAAGGGTATCCTTGTTGCATATAGTGAAACCTCTAAGGCCTATCGGGTTTACATTCCTGCCCTCAGGAAAACAGTTGTTCGCAGAGATGTGAAGTTTGAGGAAGAGGGCTCTTCAAAAGTCTAGCAGCTTGATGAATGAGGAGAAGAAACACCCACGGTTGAGGCAAAACAAATCCCTCAAACATCAGTCCCGCAAGCTGGAGAGCAGAGCAAGCAGGCCGAGCAAGTTGATCAGAAAGAGGAACAGATAATTCCTCGGCCTCAGATTCCTATTACTGAGAAGAAGAGAAACAGAGCGGCTGAGCAGACACTGAGAGAAGCCCAAGAGTATGTTGGTGACCCACAGGATTCAGTCAGACAGAGAAAAGCTCCCAAACGTTATTCTGATTATGTGGCACTTATGAGTGAATTAATTGAAGAGGAGTCTTTCAGCTTTCAAGAGGCGTCCAAGCACCAAGTGTGGAGGGATGCCATGGTGGAAGAGTATTCTTCCATCATGAAGAATAGCGTGTGGGAGGTAGTAGCTCGGCCAGAAGGTAAGTCTGTGGTGGGCTCAAGATGGCTATATAAGATTAAGCATGCTGCAAATGGTAGTGTGGAAAAATTCAAAGCCCGCTTTGTGGCTAAGGGGTTTTCTCATAAGGAAGGAGTCAACTACGACGAGACTTTTGCTCCAGTAGCCAGGTACTCATCCATAAGAGCTATCATTTCTATAGCAGCACAGATGGGTTGGAGGATTCACCAAATGGATGTAAAGACGGCCTTCCTCAACGGAGAGATTGAGGAAGAGATTTACATAGAACAGCCAGAAGGATTTGAAGCACATGGGAGGGATTCTCATGTATGCAGGTTGGGAAGAGCATTGTATGGGCTCAAGCAGGCTCACAGGGCGTGGTATTCACGTATTGATAGTTACTTGCAGAGCGTGGGCTTCATCAAGAGTGAGGCAGATCCAAACTTGTACTATGTTCAAGTGAAGGATGAACTTCTCATATTGGTGTTGTATGTTGATGACCTATTTCTCATAGGGTCAAAGGAGCTCATAGCCCACTACAAGCGGGATCTTGCAGGAGAGTTTGAGATGAAGGACTTGGGGTTGATGCACTACTTTCTGGGATTGGAGTTGTGGCAGAAAGAGGGAGAGATCTTCCTTGGACAAGGGAAGTACATAATTGATATCCTGAAGCGATTTAGGATGGAGGACTGTAAGCCCATGTCCACACCACTTGTGACCAACTGGAAGAAGATTGATGCTTCCAGATTAGAGGCAGTGGACCCGACTTTATACAGACAATTGATAGGCTCTCTTTTGTATCTGGTCAACACTAGGCCCGACATTTGTTTTGCAGTGAACTCACTTAGTCAGTTTATGGTGGAACCTAAACGTGTGCACTGGATAGCTACGAAACATGTTTTGAGGTATCTCCAAGGCACAATTGATTATGGGCTGAAGTATGTTCAACAGGATGGAGGGAAGCTTGAGGGGTTCACCAATGCAAATTGGGTAGGCAATACATCTGATCGGAAGAGCATTTCAGGGTGCAGTTTCAGTTTTGGATCAGGAGCAGTCTCTTGGTACAGCAGGAAACAAAAGTCAATTGCATTGAGTTCTACGGAGGCCGAGTATATGGCAGCCAGTATGGCTACATGTGAAGCTATCTGGCTTCGAAAACTTCTAGCTAGGCTCTTTGATCAAGAGCTAGATCCTACAGTGATTTACTGTGATAATCAGAGTTGTATCAAACTCTCTGAGAATCCAGTGTTTCATGACAAGTCAAAGCACATTGAGATCAAGTACCACTTCATCAGAGATTGTGTGGAGAAGGGGACAGTGAAGCTCTAGTACATTCCTACTGACAAATAGATAGCAGATATCCTGACCAAGCCCTTGATGAAGAGTATGTTTGTATACTTCAGGGATAAGCTGGATGTTGTGCAGAACACCTTTCTTGCTAAGAGGGAGTGTTGATTTTTTGTAGCTCGGAAGGTGGGCCCGTGTGGAGGGTGGAAGTTGCTTAAGGGCAACTCGAGTTGGATATTTAGCAACAGCATGATTTCTTTTTTATTAATAGAATGTTTCTTGAGTTGTGAGGTGGAGATAACACCAAGAGTGATTTTATGTGTAAGGAAAGCCAAGTTATGTAAGGAAAGTTTCTTTTCTCTTGCATCAACAGGGCTATATATGTAAGATTGTTGTAGCAACATGTGATTGTATTATGTGTGGAAAGTTTGCTGTTGAGGCTGAATAGAAGATCCAACATTTGCAGGTTTTTCCTCATATTGGGGTTTCTTGGGTATATCTGTGTTATTGTCTATTTGTGTATGGCTTCTTGTTATTTTTTGCTTCCACTGTTATTAGCTATTAATTAACCCAGAGTATTGATTGTTATAAATCAGATAGAGGTTCTATTCTGTGAATTTATTGTGCAATTAATTTGTAACTGGGTTATAAGAAATTAACACAAACTTGCAGCCTTCCCACCCAAGGAATTCAACAACTATCCTCAAAAAGGAGCTGCTCTTTGCTAGGGGTAACCGGAGCAACATTACCATATACTCCACCTTATGCAAAAGATGAACAATCTTTAGAGTTTTTCACCAGTGCAGCTGCAGCCACCAATCCCTTATCATTTTTAACCAATGTTATTGTACACAAATAAACCTAATTGAAAAACAAAAACCTAAGACTTATCTCTTTTGAGAAGAGGGCATGGCAAATAAAGGCATTATTAGGAAGAGAACAACTACATAACTTCTTTTGCCACTATTGTAAAGGGGGAGACATGCACAAGTCAACTTTGTGCATAAGGAGCAGCAAGAAGGCCATCGTGCATTAAGTGACCATACACACCCACTTCAGACAAAACATTTTACCTCGTGATAGCCCTCCTGATTTTGTTGTGCTTGACAAAATATTGGACAGAATTGACAACATGTGAAATCAGTGTGATGACTTGCATGAGACTTATGTTGAATGGCATCACATACAAAATCAAATAAAGATGTGGCACACAAAATTTCAATATGGACAGCAAGTGGCACACATGAAAAACCAGAAGAAAATGAAAATGCAAATTTGGGCTTCTATCTGATGCTCAAACATTGGGGTCAATGATTTAATTAAAGGGTGTGCTTTAAGTGACCATAAACACCCACTTCAGATAAAACATTTTACCTAATGATAGCCCTCCTAATTTTGTTGTGCTTGACAACATATTGGAAGAATTGACAACATGTTGAATCAGTGTGATGACTTCCATGAGACTTATGTTGAATGGCAACACATCCAAAATCAAAGAAAGATGTGGCACACAGAATTTCAACATGGACAGCAAGCGGCATGCATAAAAAATCAGAAGAAAATGAAAATGCATGATTGGGCTTCTATCTGGTCCTCAAACATTGGGGTCAATAATTTAATAAAAGGGGGCATGTTGTGTGCCTAAACATAACATTTTATCACTTAATGAATTGTTTAGACCAAAAGACTGATTATTTTTTGATGGAAGTGGTGATCATAAGTCAATACTGTGCATAGTTACATTTTGTACTTAAGCAGTAGTCATAAGTCAATGTTTGATATTTCTGGATGTGCAGGTGTGCTATCCAACCCCACGTTATGGAGAGGCCTCTCATCTCTATACTTTGTGTATCAACTATTTGTTATTTTCCAGACATTTATTTTATTATTCTGTTAGCATGCAACCTTGTTTACAGGGACGTTGCACGACATGAATAATCTTTTTCTGACATGATTAGAGTAATTACAGATCATAGGAAAAATTATTCCATTTACAGATCATAAAATATATCTTAAAGTGAAGGACTAGCAGAGATAGCATAGGCATCAAGTAGTGGGGAAACCAAACCTGATATAAAAATAAAAGCAATCCATGCATGAAGTTAACCCACTTTGGAGGCGGGGAATCTAGTTGAGGTGAATATACCTGTGACACCAAAATCAAACCAAGTTTAGTCAGAAAAATAAAAGACAGTAAAAGACTCCTTCAGTATCAAGTAACCAAAAAAGATTTTGCAAAAGAAAGATAACCTGTTTCCTTTCTAAATATGCAAAAAATCTAGAAATTTCATGGGGATAAAGCCATATATGCATATGGTGAAGAGAAGAAAAATAGGATGATTCCAACTATGGAGTTTGTGGTCAAAACCAACAATAACCCACAGCTGACAATATAAGCTGGTTTCAAATCTAAATTGTGCAGTAATATTGAGAGATGCCAATAGTAAGTCATGCCAGATCACCTCCAAATCCCAAAATGAAAGCAGATAATACGTAAAACTTCCTTGCCTAAGGAATGAATTAGCAGAAACTAAAACTACTGTAAGGTTGTAATTACATGATAATTAGCCTATGCATAAAGGGAACATTCCTTCCTCTGACTAAAATCAATGAAAACACTATACTGAGAACAATAAAAAGCTGTATCTGCACCAGAACAAAATAAGGCAGAGAAAATTAGCATGTACAAATGGAAAAAGTAAAACAAGTAGGAGCATTTAACAAATGCAGCTATACTTATCCCAACCAGTGATAAAGAGCAGCTTAAAATAATTGATCAAAATAATTTCATTCACAGAAAAATGAGCATTAGTACTTACATAACTTAATAAAGCCGATGTGACAATGAACAAAAATCCCAAAAGCGTGATCTGGAAAAGAGAAGGAATGTCTCATTTAAGTAAGAACTCAAAAGATTAAAATCATTCATTATGCTGCAGACTAATTAAACAAACAAAATGTACAACAGAATGATAATTGACAGAATGATTTTGGGTTCCACACAAGATACTCACCATGTTGGGCCTGTTGAGATTCACAAGATGTACAAAAAAACACGCAAAAGATAAAGTTAGCAAAAAATATCAGTAGAATGAGGATGAAGAAATACTTGAATTTTTTAAATTTGCTTTTGATGGCTGCAAAAAACTTTTACCTCTCTTGAGCTACACAGAAACAGAACAACAATTAGATTTATGTAAAGTCTTAGCCACACTTATTGAGTCATGAATGATATTAGAATTTTGAAGGTCACTTATCTCCACCATCTCAGCAAGTTCCTCTTATCCATGAAACCATAGATGTCCAAGAAACCAAGTTGACTAGCAAAGTCAAAACAAATGAGAAGTTCAAACCTACCACCAAGAGAATTTAGAGAGTTGGGGATAACTTTGCCTCTCACGGGATATCATTATGAAGAGTTTTGAATGTGTAAAGACTTACTGTAGAATTGGCATAATTCCACTGCAACCAATTTGATTAGACTGAGTTTTGAAAATCTAAAGCACTAAAATCTATTTCCATAAGTTAGAAGGATCTATAACTTATCTGAATAAGTTTATCTATAATTTTTTTAGATTATAATTGTTAAATTAATTTGTTAAGTTAGTTGCATTTCTTTGAAGGTGAAGCGAAGTTTAGGGATGAAATTGTGAGAGCCATCTCTCACCTACTTCCACAAAGGTATCATGTCCCTGCTATGCAAGGAGAAGCACGCATGTGTCAGGTTACACCACCTCGCTCCCTTCTTTTCTATTTATAACTCATTTATTTTCTTGTATTCTCACCCATATATATATATAGACACACACGCTGATGTATATATTATATTTACTGGTTGCAAAAGGTTGCAGATTTCTTCAGCACTGTTCATCCCAACCGAAAGGGAATCCGTATTGCAGGATTATATGGAATGCCTGGCCTGGGTAAAACTACACTTGGCAAGGCTTTCTGAAATTTTAATTTGGGGAATTTTTATGGCAAAGTATACCATCTGGAATTTTTTTATCGAGGGCATTCAATGGACGGACAAAATTTCAAATTGTTGACAAAGGTGAGCAATTCCATACGTTGCTTTCCATATAGAATTCTGTTTACATCTTCAGATAAATTTAACAATATTAATGTTTGATTTTAGAACTTTACCTAACCACTATCATCAAGGATTTTTTTCAAAAATTACATGCAAAACAGAACTTGATTAAAATACTCACGGCATCCAAAGAGGAAAAAGATTAACGCAACGGCTCCAAAATGGTTGCAGCACATATTTGGCAAGATAAGACCTATCCACACCACTATACTTGTATCTGTGTAGCGTCTCCACACCATGGCGTCCAATGTAGCCCATCTTACCGTCCTTTGATGGGGTTTTAGAAAGCAAATTCTGCAAAGGAGCAAGCATTGCTACCATTAAATAAAGCAATTACAACAATAAGCAGAAAATGGCCCAAATAATTAAAGTCGTGACAAGAGTGTGACGATGGAGTTTCAACGGTCCTTAAACGAAGACATATTACCATTTAGCAAAATATTATTACATCTAAAATTCTCCTTGGTCATCGCATGAAGCCTACAATTTATCTCACATGCAAAATATTCCAGTGAAACATAAAATCATAATCTGCGGCAGCTAAACCTAATGTTACCTGGCAAGCGAATCTTACCTAAAATAACAGTAAATCTTAAATATTCCTCACTGACATCTAAACCTAATATTACCTAGCAAGCAAATATATAAAACCTTTAAAACAAAATAGTGAATGCTCGCACATCCCAAGCCTAGTGTTACCTCGCAGGTGAATCTTACCGAAAATGAAAAAAATTAAAAAACATAAAATACTTCTCGCTAATGGCATCGAAGCCTCATATTACCTCACAGAAAATGGATCAAAATTTTAAAAATGCCTAAGAGAAAAAATAAAATAAAAATAAAAATAAACAAATACAAAAAAGAAAAAAAGTCTTGTACACTCATCCGTGGTAGAATCTAAGTTGAATACAGTGCAACAAGAAAATTTTGTTGAGTTTTAAAAACAGAAAATAAGAACAATAACATATTATATTCCAATGGCATTGATGGATCTAACGGATCTTTACACAAATGAAAACAAAAATAAAATTAAAAAACTGTAACTTACAACAAAAGAGTCCTGAAATAGATTTTTGCTAGGTTGTTTTCGCCTTTGGCCCTCCGTTCTATGACCTCTAAAACTCACCGAAAATAAAAGCTCCAACGGCCCTAAAGCTGCACTGTTTTGTTTTGTTCCAAACTCTGCAAATTTGCTTACTTCAGAAAGATTGGAGCAGAAAAATAACCAAGCTTGGGCTTAAGATGGTGGGAAAGTGTTGTGTTAATGGCGTAGAGTGTGGTGTTGCCTGCTGAAACGGAGCGTCGCGCTTATTTTCCTCCCCTCTCTTTCATTTAACCGCAACTGAATTATTTTAAAGATCGCTTTTTACACGGCAACGTTTTCAAAGTTCTTACTCGCTTGGGTTTCTTTTTACCCAGTTGATTTTAACTTTAGATCTTTTGTTTGTTTGTTTATTTTGTTTTTGTTTTAAATATCCCTAAAACTGCACCTTTTTTATTAAATTTTTCAAAAGCAAAAAGGCATATACGCTACATAAAAAAGAGAAGAAAAAGAATAAAAGTTCAATTTTATGACTTTTTCTTTTAGTGGTTTTGAAGGTGCCACGTGACATCAGTTGTATTTTTGTTTTCGAGAAGGCATGTCGCCTTTATTTGCACGATAGTTTATAAGATCTTTTTTCTTTCGGTTAGGTATAAGATTTCTTTTTTCTTTTGGCTTTTTTTTGGTTTTTGTGTTTGGTGGTGTGATTCTATTCCACTTGTCTATTGTGAATTGTGTCGTATTTTTTTATATTTAATATTTATTATAAAATTTAGAAATAATTTTTTTAAAGTAAATATGTATATTTTAATAAATATTTTAATTTTTAAAATAACAAATAGTGACTTTTCCAGCATTGTCGAGGGTTTCATCAAATTGCGAGGTTAGGAGTTTTGGAGAGAACGCCGACCTACGGGATGGGGGACATTCATCAACTTTGGAGGCTCCGGCCGCTTGCAAACCTGGAGATGCTCCTACTGAAATCCCTCGAGCGTCCGCATCTCCCATGCAGGTCAGGGCATTCAGGGATACGCGAGGCTGCGGGACGGTTTCTTGCACCGGTACTTCTCCTCTTGTTGAAAAACCTGCTTCAAAAACTCCTTTTGTAGATGCGGTAAAGAGGGGGATGGGGTATGTTGAGCGTTCCGTGGTTGAACCCATGTCCGACACTCTTCAGAGAAACCCTAGATTTGGAACTGTGTCGTTTGGGTTCTCACCAAAGTCAAGTTTTTCAGGCATCAAAAATAGGAGGGCGGTTCACATCCCGAGTAAACCATTTGAATTGATTTATGATTCTAACTTGCTGAAAGAACTATGTGAGAATGAGGAATTTTTCTCCGAGTATGGGTTAATTGGTAGGTTTAGTCAAATGTGGCCTAGCCTCCCCACATTGCATGATTGGATTTCTAAATCTTGGGGTCCTCTAATGGAAAAGAATCTGGAAATTTATCCGAGTGCAAAAGGATTTTTTACAGTAGTATTTGATAGCAAGAAAGACAAAAATGTCATCCTCAACCAAATTTAGATGTGGGGCAAAAGTATGCTTCTCCTAAAATCTTGGCATCCAAACTTTGATCCAGCCACAGAATCATTTGCAACAATGCCTAAATGGGTTTGCCTTCCAAACCTCCCTCTTCATTATTGGTTTGAATCCAGTTTTGCAGCTATCGGCAGTACTCTGGGAAGTTTCATTTACACAGATGAGGAATCAAGGGATTTTTTACACATGACCTTTGCCAGGATTTTGGTCGAGTTGGACACCTCCAAAGCTCTACCTGCTGAAATTATCTTGAATGCAAACGGTAATAGTTGGGTGCAAACACTAGACTACGAAGGTTTATTATTCAGATGTAGAAGCTGTTACAAAATAGGACACATTGTTGCAGAATACCCATCCATGAAATCTCAAGCAAAATGGGAAGCTTCATGGTGGAAAGAAGCCTCTCCAAAGCACTATTATGTTTCCATCTCACCCAAGTCTTGCGATTCTCTAAAGGGAGATGTCTGTGGTAAGAATATGAAGAAGATTTGTAAGCCTCCTGCAGAAGCAAAACTTGATCAGAATTTCCCTCTAGTGATTGCTTCTTGCAGCCCGGATTTAGTTGTTGGCAGCATTGGTAACATTCAAAAACCTCCCTCCAAGGACACCTCTGTGACTACGCCCAATCAATGCACAAACCCTACCGCTGGGATTGAGGGTTCTCAAACTTCAAAGGAATCTTCTATGGAGGTAGATGCAAATGAGTGGCAAATAGTAAGGAATAAGAAGCGCAATAGCAATCTAAAGAGGGATGGAGGCCACAGTTTACAACTTTCGTCTCACTCTAATTTTGAATCCTTAGAGCAAAAGTACAGAGGTGACTTTGATCGACTCAGAGCTCAAAAAAAGGAGAATGATATCCTCAAGTTAATAGAGATCAAAAATAGGCTACGTTCCCAAGCTAAAACTGCTGGTAGTATTGCTCATTCGCAATCTGGTTGAAGATGTAGTTTGTTCTTTTGCATTTTTGCATCTTAGGTAGAGTTTGGCTTTTAATTTTAGAGCCTTCATTAAAGAGTTAGCAGGGTTTTTGCGACATTATGTCCTTGGTTGTAAAAATTAGATGTTTCCCTGAAATTATGGGGATGGGATCCCTCTTTTGTGATCTCACCTGGTGCAGGGTAGGTTAGAATTTCCTGCATTAATATAAAATCACCTCTTACGAATCAAAAAAAAAATTATTTTAAATTTTTTTATAAACATGAAACAAATTTAAGAACAAATTTATAATGTAATTTTATTTCTTCAAATTTATAGTTTTTGTTTTTTGAGATTTAAAAATAATTTTTTTAGTAAATATGTATATTTTAATAAATATTTTAATTTTTTTCTATGAACTTGAAATAAATTTAAGAACCAAATTTATAATGTAATTTTATTTCTTCGAATTTGTAATTTGTGTTTTTTTGAGATTGTTAGGTAATTAGAATTTTTGAAATGGGTAATGAGTTAATGGAAATTTTGTGTAAATTAAATGTAATTTAAATTTTAGATAAATAATTGAATTGTATATGATGATTTGATTAAAGTAAATATTTTTTATATTTAATATTTATTATAAAATTTAGAAATATTTTTTTAGTAAATATGTGTAGTTTAATAAATATTTTAATTTTTTCTATAAACATGAAATAAATTTAAGAACCAAATTTATAGTGTAGTTTTATTTCTTCAAATTTGTAGTTTGTGTTTTTTGAGATTGTTAGGTAACTAGTATATTTATATTAAAAAATATATATCTATAGTACGTCGAGAGATATCTTCCAATTTGATGGCATTTATAAATTACTTGCAATTAGAATATTTGATATGCCCACGTGAGTTAATTTAAAGAGACTATGTTCCAAGACTTTTCATATTCTTCAAACGTAATAAAGATTTAATTCCATAACTACCCAAATTTTTCTATTTTTCTAACTTGGCTTCCACAAATTTATTTATTTTTTGTTTAACGTGATAAAGATTTCACTCCATAACTCCCAAGTTTTTCTATTTTTCTATCCATTTGGCTTCCATGAATTTATTTATTTAAAATTTTGTTTACATGGAATCTAAATCTTAATTGTTTACGAGAATATGAATCTTTCAGCCCTTGCTGTGAGTGTAGAACGCCTCTAGGCGTAATTAAAATTTTTGAAATGGGTAATAAGTTAGTGGAAAATTTTTGTAAATTAAATGTAATTCAAATTTTAGATAAATAATTGAATTGTGTATGACGATTTGATTGAAGTGAAGTGAAATTTTTTTTATATTTAATATTTATTATAAAATTTAGAAATATTTTTTTAGGAAATATGTATATTTTAATAAATATTTCAAATTTTCTATAAACATGAAATAAATAAAGAACCAAATTTATAATGTAGTTTTATTTCTTCAAATTTGTAGTTTGTGTTTTTTGAGATTGCTAGGTAATTAGAATTTTTGAAATGGGTAATGAGTTAGTGGAAAATTTGTGTAAATTAAATGTAATTTAAATTTTAGATAAATAATATATGATGATTTGACTGAAGTGGGCCGATTGAGACTCAAATTAAATATGGGTTGAAAATGTAAATGAGATGTATTACAGTTACGTACTTTGAAATCGATAAAAGTTAGACGTTAACTAATGTTACATTGCAACAAAGACTTCCAAGATGAGATCTGAAATTGGATTCTAGATCAAAGAGATGAGACAACTAAAATTAGAGCAGTTGAGTGTCTTGAACATAATCACAACAATGATCTTATCCGAGTGGCACAACTCCTTCTAGATTATGTGATTTTATCTTGAGTAGGATTGGACCTTCAACACCTATCAAAAATGTTTTTCTGACGTATATCTAAGGTAAGGAAAACTTAGTGGTATTAAGGAGTTTCATAGAAACTAATATGTAATGATTGAAGTTCAAGACTATCTCACACCTAGTTAAGCCCTAAGATTTGGTTAATAGTAGTAAAAAAGATGAAGTGTGGCAATGGATGTCAATGTGTGGTGGCAATAGATCTTGTTGAGCCTATCATTGAATCTTATTATTGAAACCTAATGCAAATTGATGAGTGATTGTGTATGAATATGTTTGTGAAGTGTGCTTTGACAACGGATGATGGTTGTTGATGCCTAACGCTAGCAGATGAGGACTAATACCTAATTATTGCTAAAGGAGAGAAACTTTTGTATTCTTTTGATATGTAATTTAGGTGATTACATGATGGTGCAAATGTCTTAGGATGATGTATTTAAATACACACCCCTATATGCATAATTCAAATTTTTGTATGTCTATGTCAATGAGTAATAGCCAAATCGTGAGATTGTTAGCTTGAAAATCAAAAACAATTTGGAAAATGGGGATATGATCGCACTCATGGTCTACTCCAAGGGACAAAGTTTTAGGTGTGATCTAGTATAGGATGAACTAGTTGATGTGAACTCGGTCAAGAAGGCTCTGGATTGAGAGATATTTCAAGGTTTAAACTTGGGATCATTGAGTACTCTAAAATAGTTAAATTATATGCTAAAATCATGTGTCAAGGACATCAACCCAAGATAGCGTAAAACAAGTGGGGGAAGTGTAATTATGTGCACTTTTCTCCTCTATAATAATAACTAATTTGTTTAGTCTCTTTTCAATAGTTTAATTTTATATATACCAAGTTGAATTATGGAATGGGTGCTTAACTAACGGGGGAGAATCTGTAATTTTGAGGAATCTACTGAAAGGATTTTTTCTTGTCATCTACGAGAACAAGGAGATTAAAAAAGACATTTTGAGCAAGAGCCCTTGGATGATGGATGGAGTAAGTTTCTACATTAAAGAGTGGGAACCAAATTTTGATCCCACCACTCACACGGTGACCAAAACCCCAAGGTGGATTAGACTATATAATTTGCCCTTAGAATACTGGACATTGGAAATACTGAAAGAAATTGGAGATTGCCTAGGGTCCTACTTGGAGTTAGATGAACTAACAGAGAAAGGAGAGATGGGCATCTATGCTCGAATCTGTGTGGATATAAACATATCAGAGCAAATACCAGATTCCCTTAACATCATCTCAGAAAATAGAATGTTTCAGATTCAAAAGATAGAAATAGAGGGCCCATCGACAGAAAGGAATGAATCACAGCCCAAGGAAGCAACTAATGAAGAGGAGAACACTAGATTAAAGGAAGTTGATCTCCCTCAAGAAGGAGCAGGAGAAAGTGTGAAAGCGAGAAGGTATTTGGGAAATTGGATAGGGAGCATGGAGGATGAACAAGAATGCATAGATGAAGGGGTAGAGCAAACAAGGAAGATAGAGGAGAGGTTGGAAGCAAAGGAAAGCACAAAGGCAGAGGAGGTAGAGAATTGGTTGGAAGGAGAGGATATCTCCCAATTCAAACAGGGTAGAGTGGAAAGTAGAGATCTTGACAAATTTAGTAATTACGAATTGGCCCTAAAGCTCTTTAGATTAATAGATAAAAAGAAGGGTGAAACAGTAGAGACAATAGAAAAGAACAATGTTCCTTTAGGAGGAGAACATCAAGTGGCACTCCAAGGGTTCAGAGTTCTAACATTGGGAGAAGAAAGATGTAAGGAAACATTACCAAGCATGGTGGAAGTAGAAGAATTAGCCCTAAAAAACATAGTCGATGAAGGATTGTAGGAGGACCAAACCTTGGAGGAAGGGGAAATCCACTGTTTGGAGAAAAGAGGAATCACATGAACGGAAACCATAATGGATACCCCCAATGTGGAGAACTAAAGAAGAAGGGGAGGAAGTTGAATAGTGTTAAATTGGCAGAAGAAGGAGATGTGGAGGGACAAATGAAGATAACCCAAATGATGTTGATGTCTAGGAAGGGAATAACCCTTCCCAAGGAACAATGAAGATCTCTTCATGGAATGTTAGGGGCATAAATGCCCTTAATAAAAGATGTTTGGTCAAGCGCTAGATGGAGATTTCATATTCGAGCATTTTTTGTTGTTATATGGAGCCTAATCAGACTCAGAGGTTAAATTTTTCCCCACTTTTATCGGCGCGGTTTCCCCCCAAATTATTGCCAATTATTTTATAAAGGTGTCGGGAGTTGTTTTTTCTATTAGCTGACATAAAAAAACCCTATTTTTGTAACCGACATAAGGCTTGATAAAAGCGGCTAAGGGTTAGGGTTTCCATTGATGTATTGTAGCATTTTTGCAGTGGTATTGAGTTGCAAGGATTGCTGGTTGTAATCAGTTTTGATTTACTAGATAATAATATTGGACTCTCTATTGGTGGATGTAGCCCGAGTTTGGGTGAACCACGTTAAAACTTGTCTCTCGCTGTTATTATTTCTGTGTATTTTCATTCCTCTATTTAATCTTTATTTGCATTTAATTGATATCTTATGTCAGCTAACCCTAACAAGTGGTATCAAAGCAGGTAGTGTTTGATTATCATTTGCAGGAAGGTCTCGTGGTTGAGTGGGAGTCTCACGGTTGAGTGGGAGTAATGGCGGATGAGGGTAAATTAAAGGTCGATAAATTTAATGGGCAGAACTATTAGTTATGGAAGATGCAGATGGAGGATTACCTTTATCAGAAGGATCCATGGAGGCCATTGGAAGGAGTATCCAAGAAACTAGCAGGAATGACGGATGGGGATTGGGAACTTATGGACAGAAAGGCACCGGGAACCATTCGGTTGTGCCTGGCACCATCTATGGCATTCAATATAACAGAAGTGAAGACAACAAGTGAATTGATGAAAGCTTTGGCTAAATTGTATGAAAAACCCCCAGCCTCAAATAAGGTATTTCTCATGAAACATTTGTTTAATCTAAAAATGGTTGAAGGTGGATCTGTGACAGATCATTTAAATGAGTTTAATACGATTGTTAGTCAGTTAACTTCTATAAAAGTGAAATTTGATGAAGAGGTGAGGGCTCTCTTGGTTTTATGTTCTTTGCCAGAAAGTTGGAATAGCTTGGTAATGGTTGTAAGTAACTTTGTCTCTGGTTTAAACACTTTGAAATTTGATGATGTTGTTGGTGTTATTCTTAGCGAGGAAATGCGACGAAAAAGCTCGGGAGGGTCCACATCAGGTAGTGTTTTGAATGCAGAAAACAGGGGCAGATCAAAGGAGAGAGGAAAAGGTTCTGAAGGTCATGGGAAGTCACGAGGAAAATAAAAGGACAAGAGATCCCAATCCAAAGGACAAAAGGATTGTTGGTACTGTGGGAAACCAGGTCATCTAAAGAAAGATTGTTGGTCTGAGAAGAAAGAAGAAGGAGACAAAGAAGAAGGCAATAAGGAGGCAAATGTGGTAAGTAATAAATCTGAAGATGATGCTTTGATTCTTTCCCTAGATAATGCTAATAATTCATGGGTTTTAGATTCAGGGGCCTCATTTCATGCTACGCCCCATAGAAGTTATTTTCTTGATTATGTCTAAGGGGATTTTGGGCTGGTTTATTTGGGAGCTAACGAACCCTGTCAAATTGTTGGAAAGGGAAGAATTAAGATTAAGTTGCAGAATGGGAATCATTGGCTACTACAAGAGGTAAGGCACGTTCCAAGGCTCAGTAGAAATTTAATTTCAACAGGGCAACTAGCTGAAGAAGGTTGCATTGTTACATTTACTGATAAAAATTGGAAGGTTTTGAAAGGTGCCTTAATAGTAGCAAAAGGTGTGAAAGTAGGCACCTTATATCTTTCTACAAGTCATACTGTTCCTTCTACTTTAGTTGTTGCAGAGAAAAAACAAACAGGTTCAGGAACAGTTGCTGTAGGTTCGCAAGAAGAGACTGAAACAGTTGCTGCAGGTTCTGAGACAACACTGTGGCATGACAGACTTGGGCATATGAGTGAAAAAGGTATGAAGGTACTTCATTCTAATAAAGTTTTACCAGGTCTGAAATGTATTAATATAGATTTCTGTGAAAATTGTGTGTATGGAAAACAAAAGAGAGTCAGTTTTCTCAAGGATGGGAAGTAAAAGAAAGATGAAAAGTTGGAGTTTGTGCATACAGATGTATGGGGACCAGCTCAGGTATCTTCTCTTGGTGGCTCTCGATATTACGTGACATTCATAGATGATGCAATTAGGAAGGTTTGGATTGATTTCCTCAGGCAGAAATCTAATGTATTTGAAACATTTAAGAAATGGAGAAGCTTGGTTGAGAATGAGACGGGTAAAAGATTAAAATGTCTTAGATCTGATAATGGTGGTGAGTATTGCAGCAAATAATTTGAGGATTATTGTTCCTTTAATGGAATTTGTAGGCAGAAAATAGTTTCAGGGACTCCACAGGAGAATGGAGTGGTTGAACGCATGAACAGGACAATAATGGAGTGTGCAAGGACTATGAGATTGCATGTTGGGCTGCCTTTAAACATGTGGGCAGAGGTTGTCAACACTGCTGTATATTTAATTAATAGAGGTCCTTCAGTTCCTTTGGGTTGTGGTGTTACAGAAGAAGCATGGACAAGTAAGAAGGTGAGTTATTTTTTTCTCAAAACTTTCGGATGTGAAGCATTTGCACATGTAGATTCTGAAAATAGAACCAAGCTAGATGCAAAGTCAAAAAAGTGTACCTTCGTTGGATATGGCATTAATGAATTTGGTTATAGGCTTTGGGATTTTGAAAATCAGAAAATTGTAAGAAGAGGGGATGTTGTATTCAATGAGAAGGTGTTGTACAAAGATCAATTGCAGCAGTATGAGAAGAAAGAAAAAGATTATGTGGTGCTAGATGATACTCCAAATAGCAATGTTCTAGTGGTTCCTCATGCTCTGGAACAGCAACAAGAAATACAACAAACTCCAGTGAATGTTAGACGGTTAACAAGGCTAAGTAGACCTCCTGAAAGGTTTTCTCCCTCTTTGTATTCTATTTTGTTAACAGATGCTGGTGAATCAGAAGGGTATGACGAAGCTATGCAAGTGGATACATAGGTTCAGTGGGAGCTTGCAATGAAAGAAGAAATGGACTCCTTGCTGAAAAATTAGACTTGGGAATTATGTAAGTTGCATGCAGGTAAAAAGGCTTTACTAAACAAATGGGTTTATCAGCTGAAAGATGAAGATGGAGGTAAGAAAAAATTTAAAGTCAAGTTAGTTGTAAAAGGATTTGCACAGAAAAAGGGCATTGATTTTGATGAGATATTTTCTCTGGTTGTTAAGATGATTTCTATTCGTACTGCTTTAAGTATTGTGGCTGCTGAAGATTTGCATTTGGAACAGCTAAATGTGAAAATTGCCTTTCTCCATGGTGATTTGGAGGAGGAGATATACATGGAACAGCCCCAAGGATTTAAGGTCACAAGTAAGGAGAAACTAGTGTGGAGATTGAAGAAAAGTTTGTATGGCCTGAAACAAGCACCTCGGCAATGGTACTTGAAATTTGATAGTTTTATGGCTGAGCAAGGCTACAGCTAGTGTAATTCTAACCATTGTGTTTATTTTAAGAGGTTGGGTAATAACAACTACATTATTTTATGTTTATATGTTGATGACATGCTTGTAGCGGGGTCTAACATGGATCACATAAGAGAGTTAAAACAGCAGTTAGCACAGTCATTTGCTATAAAGGATTTGGGGGCAGCAAAACAAATCCTTGGTATGAAAATTTGCAGAGATAGGAAGAACAAAAAATTGACTCTATCTCAGGCTTATTATGTTGAAAAGGTGTTGCAGAGATTCCATATGGAGAATGCAAAAGCTATCAGCACACCTTTGCCTAGTCAATTGAAATTGACTAAGAAGATGTGTCCTAAGACACCAGAGGAGGAAGAAAAAATGTCCAAGGTACCATATGCTTCAGTTGTAGGAAGTTTAATTTACACCATTGTATGCACGAGACCGGATATTGCACATGTTGTAGGAGTCGTAAGCAGGTATATGAGTCATCCTAGATTGGAGCATTGGAATGCAATAAAATGGATTCTCAGATATTTGAGAGGTACATCTAATAAACACTTATGTTTTGGGGGCTCTAATACTGATTTAGCAGATTATGTAGACTCAGATTTGGCAGGGGATATTGATACCAGGCAGAGTACTACAGGTTATGTCTTTACTGTAGGTGGGACAACAGTGAGTTGGATTTTTAGGTTGCAAAAGGTGGTTGCTTTATCCACCACAGAGGCAGAATATGTAGTTGCAACAGAGGCAAGTAAGGAGATGATATGGCTGCAATCTTTCATGGAAGAATTGGGCAAACAACAGGCTAACAATTATTTGTTTATGGACAGTCAAAGTGCCATACATCTTGCAAAGAATTTTGCCTTGCATTCAATGACCAAACACATACAGTTGAGGTATCACTTCATTCGGTCGGTGTTGGATGATGGATAGTTAAGGCTAGAAAAGATACATACAGATGAAAATCCAGCGGATATGTTTACAAAGGCAGTGACAAGGGAGAAGCTGAGCTCCTCTTCAGCTTCAGTTGGTCTTAAAGACTAAAAACAAAATCAGAATAGTAGAGTCCAGGGTGCTTATTTCCAGTGGGAGCTACAGGGTCAGTGGTGTTATGATCAGTCTCCAAGTGGGAGATGATATGGTGTGGAGTTTGATCAGTCTCCAAATGGGAGATTGTTGTTATATGGAGCCTAATCAGACTCAGAGGTTAAATTTTTCCCCACTTTTATCGGCGCAGTTTCCTCCCAAATTATTGCCTATTATTTTATAAAGGCATCGGGAGTTATTTTTTCTATTAGTCGACATAAAAAACCCTATTTTTGTAACTAACATAAGGCTTGATAAAAGCGGCTAAGGGTTAGGGTTTCCATTGATGTATTGTAGCATTTTTGCAGTGGTATTGAGTTGCAAGGATTGCTGGTTGTAATTAGTTTTGATTTACTGGATAATAATATTGGACTCTATGTTGGTGGATGTAGCCCAAGTTTGGGTGAACCACGTTAAAATTATCTCTCGTTGTTATTATTTCTGTGTATTTTCATTCCTCTGTTTAATCTTTATTTGCATTTAATTGATATCTTCTATCGGCTAACCCTAACATTTTTTACTACAGGAAACTAAGTTAAGTGGCAAGAATATAGTTTTTTTAAGAGTAGATTGAAAGGTTGGGTTGGTTTTTTTGGTGAGGCCGAAGGTGCCTCAGGAGGTATTGCAATTTTGTGGAGGCAAAACTCGGTCTTTGTGGAGCTGCTGGGAGAAACAAAGAATTGGATGGTCTATAAGGTGAATGTCTTTGATTCAAATTTGCAATTGGTTTTGGTTAACGTATATGGACCTAACTCAGTTCCCCTAAAAAAAAAGAATTTGGAGTGAATTGGATCAAATAATTATTGACCTCTCGGGATCATATTGCTTCTTGGGTGGGGATTTCAATGAAATTTTGAAGGTAGGAAACAAATTGGGAGGAGTGCAAAAAGAAACTCAGTCACAAAGGGATTTCATTGACCTTGTGATTAGAAATCAGTTAATGGATATTCCATTGGAGAATGGTTAATTTACTTGGACAAACTAAAGATTTGGGTTCAATAACATAACAGAGAGATTAGATAGATTCTTGTGGCATGGAGATTTGGAGAGGTTTGGAAAAATTTGCAAATGTTTCATAACTCCTGTGTCGAGTTCAGACCACTACCCAATTCAACTTCATATTTTGGAAGATAAGCCACTAGAGAGATATTCGTTCAAATTTGAAAACATGTGGATGTAGGATCCTATTTTTCTGATGAACATTGAATCTTGGTGGAAGGAGGAGGGGCAAAGGGGAACAAAAAGATTCACCTTCTTCACAAAACTTAAAAGGTTAAAGGAGAAACCGAAGATATGGAATAAAGAACACTTTGGAGATATTTTCAAGGAAAAAGCAGACATAGAGTTACAATTGAGTTCACTCAATGAGGAAGTGTTTGAGAAAGGGATGAACCAAGAAAGATATTGTGTAGAAAAAGAGTTGATGCATAGACACGCAAAGATTTTGGCTAAGGAGGAGATTTTTTGGCACCAAAAATCAAGAGAGTTATGGTTGAAGGAGGGTGATCAAAACACAAATTTTTTTCACAACTCAACTAGAGCCCAAAGACAACATGGAACTGGAACACAACCCTTGATCTAGAGGATGGTAGCATTTGCAAAGATGAGAAGGTAATCAAAGAAGAAGGGGTTAATTTTTTTGCAAAATTGTTAAACAACAAAGAAGGATGATCAGATGTGATTAATCAAAAGAAAATTTTGGATTGTATTCCTAAGATGGTCAAGGAAGAGCATAACACACTATTAAACAAGCCTTTCACAGAGGAGGAGGTGAAGGTGGTAGTAATGCAAATGCACCCGGATCATATAGATTTCTAGCAAGTTTCTACCACAAGTGTTGGCACATGTAATAGGGAAAGAGGTTTGGGAGGCTTTAAAGGAATCTAGGAGGAAGAGGAGATTGCTTAGGGATTTAAATAATACATATAGCATTGATCCCCAAGAAGGAGCAAGTGAAATCCTTTGATGACTATAGACCCATATCTCTCTACAATACGATCTACAAAATCTTTGCCAGAGTAATAACAAATAGACTAAAGTTGTTTCTGACATAAATAATTGCAAAAGAACAGAGTGGATTCATCCCAAGAAAATCAATTCTAGATGGAACAATAATAGCACAGGAAACCATACACTCATTGATAACCTCTCGGAATAGTGGAATGATGGTGAAGCTGGACATAAAAAGACCCTATGACTAGGTGGACTAGAGATTCCTCTTCAAAGTAATGGAGGCTTGAGGCTTCAATAAAGACTGGCTGGATTGGATTTTTAGTTTCATTGCTAGTCCTAGATTTTCAATTTTGATTAATGGTAGCTTGCAAGGATTTTTTTAGGCTTCTAGAGGTTTGTGTAAAGGGGATTTCACATCACCTTATCTATTCATTATAATGCCAGTTGCTATGGGGAGGTATATTAATTGGGATGTCAATGCTCCAATGAGTGGGAAGAACCAAAAATAACAAGGAATGTAGATCCGTTGACACATCAACGATTTGTTGATGACACCATGTTGTATGGAATAGCAAAAAGGAAAGAAGCAAGAAGCATGAAGAAAGTATTAACACTTATTCACAAACTTCGAGGCAATGGGTTAATTTGCTAAAGTCTAAAATCTTCTTCTTCTCTACCAACCCAAATAAGCAAAGGGAGATATTGAGGATCATGAACTTCACGAAAGGTTCCTTTCCAAGTAAGTATCTTAGTTTTCCATTGTTCGATGGGTGTAATCAGTGAAAATTACGGATCCCTCTTTTGGAACAAGTCTCTAATAAAATGTCATCCTAGAAAGGAAGATGGTTGTCTTGGGCAGGACAAATTATAATGTTGAAGGCTATCATTTCGACAGTCCCTATCTTTCTTCTCTCCTATCTAAGACTTTTGGGAATAGTAAGCAAAAAACTTGATCAAAAAATGAGAACATTCTTTTGGCAAGGAACCTCAAGAGATAGAAAAATCCCACTTATAGCATGGGACAATTTTTGCAAACCAAAGGTGGCAAGAGGAGTTGGTTTCAGGAATCAGTTAGTACAGACTAATGTGCTTGGGGCGAAGTTGTTGTGGGCTATGTACGCGAAATCGGAGTTGAAGTGGGTGAAGATATTGAAAAACAAATACATAGATAGGCTTGAGGATGACAATATTTTCACCACAATGAATCCAATAAAGGGTTCTAAACTATGGAATTTTTTGATGACCTATAGATGGATCATAATAGACCACTTGACTTGGGATATTGGAAATGGCAAAATGACCTCCTTTTGGGAAGATTTGTGGTCGGGGCATCCGATTATTTGCGATGAATGCCCAGTAGCATGGCAAATAATAACAAACCTTTAGGGATCTAAGGTGGCAGATTATGCAAAAAAAAGAATTTCTAATGGGATGGTTTGGTGGAAGTGGAAAAACTTGGACAACCTTGGAATTCTAGAAAATGAAACTAGAAAGCTTAAGAAGATTTTGCTTAGAAGAAGACTTAATCCTATCTGCAAGGAGGGATAGATTGCGTTGGAATTGCTCAACGAATGGGGAATATAGTGCAAAGATTGGATACGTAGTGGCAAATGGAGAGCAGGAAATCTTGGACCTGCCTATTCACCTGTGTTGGAACAAGGTTTGTCTTCCCAAAGCAGAAGTTTTTGCCTAGGATGCATTACATAAAATAATATTGATAATAGATCAATTTAGGAAGGTGGGATTTGAAGACCTATCCAGATGTGTGTTGTGCTTAAGGGAAAGTGAAAGTGCAGATCATTTGCTACTAAGATGTCAGTTTGCTCAAGAGTGTTGGTGATGGATGTGTGCTAAACTAGGATGGTTTGGTGCTCTCCCAAATAACATTGTAAGTCTGTTAAAATCATGGCCAATTACTAAACTGTCTATTGTGTATGCAAGCATTTGGATAAGTAGTCCATCTCTGTTGGTTTGGGAATTGTGGAAGGAAAGGAATAGAAGGATTTTTCAAGAGAAAGGTATGGAACTGGAAGCTTTCAAAAACAAGGTTGAAGAAGCAATCACTAAAACAATCAATAGTAGGGTAATGAAAGAGGTGAAGAAGGAATTCCTCACAGAAGATGATAGGATGAGAAGAAGATGGAACAGACTAAAAATACCCCCCATTAATGGGAGGAAGGGTGTTGAGGCTCAAAGGAGAAGATTGGAGGCTAGATGGAGTCCATTGACTGAAGGATGGGTAAAGATGAATTTTGACAGAGCTTCCAGGGGCAACCCTGGAGCCTCCAGGGTAGGGTGTATAGTGAGAAATTGGAAGGGAGCAGTAATTGGGAAAGTGACAATAAAACTTGCCTTCGGTCCTAATAACGAAGCGAAACTTCAAGCCTTATTACTAGGCCTACAAATGTGTCAAAACCTCAATCAAAAGAAGGTGATGGTAGAAGGGGACTCACAGATAATTGTTAATGCAATTAGGAACAAAAGAATACAAAATTGGAAACTTCAAGAATTATTATTACAGGCTTTGGGGATCATCGACAAATTTGAAGGGGTTGTGGTTAACCACATGTACTGTGAGGCAAATGGGGATGTGGATAAATTAGCTAACCAAGCCATAGATTCTAGTAAAAATTCATATTGGGAGGTGTCGAACTATTATGAACCTTTATGATTGAGCAGAAGCTAAAGTAGAAGGAAGAGACTGGCAAAGCATGTGAAGGGAGATGGAATTGAGAAGCTACAGTCATTTTATGGAACGGATGTGATTTATAATTACCACTCTATGCATTGCATTTCATTCACAGAAAAGTGTGACAAAGAAAATGGGCACCCCAATTAGGTTGTTGAGCAAGAAGAGGCAAATGTCTTAGGAGAGATCATGGAGAATAGGTTCAGCAAGGTGTTCAAACCAAGATGTGGTGTTGTGTTGTATGTAATAGAATGGGTCTTAGAGGAGGAATTCATGCTCACTAAAAATTGCTAGAGGGTGAACAACGACCTTGCCTCAATGTTCTTGGCAATATTATTGGATTTGGGGGGGAGAAGAACACAATCAAAGTGTTAATGGAGACATTCATTGAGGCAGATTTTTGACAAGGATTCGACGAACCGTCAGGAATTGCAACAATTGGGGTTGGCATCTCCTCTGCCTGAAGATTTTCATAGAATCAACAGTGAAGGTGAACTGGTGTCTTGGCTGTTGTTTGTTATTGATACCAAAGTGGAAGAGATTGCAACAAGGAGGAGGAAGGCGGCTTGGGGGATTTAGTTCCTAAAATAATTGGCAGGTTGCGACGTGGAGAATGATGGGCTTCAAGACATCCTTACCAGCTTCCACACAAGGGATCACAATGCATAATAGATAAGCTAGGTAACTTCTATCATAGGGTTTTTGTTTTAGCCCTGGTAGCACCATGTATAGGTGAAAAGAATAGTTAGTAGCATACCATATAGAATGATAAATTTTATAAGGATTTTGTTTTCTACCCTATTTGGATGAAGCTCAAGCCTATAAGTTGCGCAATACTATTAAAAATTTTGTTTATTTTGATTAAATTTAATATAAAGGGAGTAGTCCCCATGACTACAATTTGCATATAAAAAAAAGTTAAATTGTGGAATGAATCTCCATTGAAAAGCTCTCGCAGATAGAAATTATCTCTCTTATTCTAATCTTTGCTATTCCTTGTATTAAAATCATTTTTATTTAATTAAAGTTATGAGATTTTATTCTTGGATAATTAAGGAGTTCTCAATGTGCAAATCTCAAAGCCAAGTGGTTGAGTATAACATAAGAACAAATTTAGTTTTGTCAAATGTTTACTTACACTAATAGAGTTTTACTAATCAAACCCTCAAAGGTCCTATTGAATAGGTTTGTCACATTATATTCAAATTGGTAGTGAAGTTGATTCATAAATATAGGAAAATCAATCCTCTTCATCAATCAACCAAGAATTAGTTAGCAATATGACTCAAAACAAAGAGTTTCTGAAATGGTGAAAAAACCATCACTTATAGTAAGTGATGATTACATAATTGATGGTTACCAGTGTTAGATACACCAAGATACTGAGAGGGGGGGTGAATCGATATCCAATCTTCAAATTTAACAACTTTAACTAATCCAGAGCAGATCAAAACTTAAGCATCACAACATTAACATGAACATGCAAGATTAACATAATGCACCACAACACATAACACCAGATATATGTGAAAAACCCTAGAAGGGAAAAACCAAGGTGAGGATTAACTCACAATATATGAAGCTTAAATAATAACTTTGTTTTAGGGGCTTTAACCCAAGGAAGCTACTACTCCCTAAGTAACTTTGATTTAAGGTCACTCCCAAGGAAGCTTCTACTCCCTGATGACTTTGTTTTAGGGTCACTCCCAAGGAAGATTCTACTCCCTAATGACTTTGTTTTAGGGTCACTCCCAAGGAAGCTTCTACTCCCTGAAAAGAATACAAAAGATTACAGTATAACAGTCTTTTCTTACTATCTGAAAACTTGTTGGAATTAGTCCGGACAACTAAGAGGGGGGGTGAGTCAGTTGTCCCACAAATTTAACCTTTTATGCTTTTAATCTTCTTTATCAACTTACAATTAGATTATTAATGTAAACATTAAAGCATGAATTAACAACACATGAGCAAAAATAAACTGAGCACACATAACACCAAGATTTTTACGTGGAAACCCAGTTAAGGGAAAAACCACGGTGGGGGTTAACCCACAAGATTCATACCCTATTAAAAGTACTTAGAAGAAAAAAGAAGATACATGCCTTTGGGCTCACTGCCCAGAGTTCATTGCTCAAGAGAGGCTCAATGCCTATAGAATTTATGTTTAATACATAAAGAATTAACTGATAAATAGCATCTTATTCATGCCTGGTTCAATTTCATTGAATGCTCACAAAACTTCTACTCTGCCCCAAATACTTCATCTCTAACTCTTCATCTTAAACAACTCTTTTTCTTCTGCTTCTCCTTTGCTCTGCTCTGCTACTAACCCTTTCTTCGGATTTTATTATTTCACACAAGGATGATTTTCCACATCTCAACTACACACCTTTATATGCTTCATCAACCTTGGAATAAACATCAAGGTTGGCTTGACTTGACGTGGATCACTATACTGTAAGCCAAACATATCTAAGACTTGAATCTACCTCCAACAACACGCCACGCTCCAGAGAATCGCTCTTAGATCATCCGCAACATGCTTGAATCATCTGGTTAGCCAAGATTAGGAAGAACAACAACACCAAGAGGGAAATCTTCAATAACGGGCTCAAACTTCAATGCAGACCTCCAACACAGTAGCCACACAATCCAGAGATCCCCATAGGCACATTGAGTTTAACAAAAACATCTGCACCTCTCCAAAACATCAGAATCATTTGCATCTTCATCCAGAACCTCAAGAACACTATCTATCATGACTGTCACACCAGAAAGATTGCTTTCAGATCTCCAAACCACAAACCACTTGATGGATGATACACACTGACTTCACAAACATGCTTCTAGATCCGCAAATCATCATTTTACATTTCTGGAACAATCCAGACCTCTTTTCTGTCACTCTGACTCTTCTGAACACTACAAAACCACTTCTACTTAAATGGCCATAGCTTCTTCAAATCTTCATGCGAATCCTTCAAATCTTAACTGGAGCTTCTTCAAACAATCCTATACCTAGCAATATGGTTCGCATACATTGATCTTCATTAATTTTCTCAATATCCTCAACATTCTAGTCTTCTAAGTAGGCAGCAAAACAGGATACAGTTGACACCAATGGCAACAAGGATATGTTGACATCAATAACAACACCGATTAGGCACATATTTGCAACAATCTCCCCCTTTGTCATTAATGGCAACATATGATGTGAAAAACTGATTCAGCCATCAAGACAAGAACTTCTCCCCCTTTCTCTTATCACTTATGCAACTACTTTCTTCATTGCTCCCCCTTTCATCAACAACTAGTTTTTCACGTGATTTCTCTCCCCCTTTGACATCAATGGCAAAGGGTACATATTTGCAATCTTGTTTTTTCCTTTTTGTTTCAGACTGATCTTAAAAGTGCATACTGACTACTCCCCCTAAGTAGTATTTCCTTAACATCAATCCGGATCACAAGATGTGACTGTGAATTCCACCAGACTGATGCACCCTAGTGCATCTTAGTTCTGATCAGGAGGGGTAATAACCCCTAAAATCTCTCTGAGATACTCAAAAGTATCCTTGGGAAGAGGTTTAGTGAATATATACGCAATCTAATCCTTTGAAGACACAAACTCCAATTTAACTTCATTCTCATTCACATTCTCTCTCAAGAAATGAAACTTGATGGATATGTGTTTTGTCTTTGAATGCAACACTGGATTCTTTGAGATGTTTATTGCACTTGAATTATCACAAAAAATTGTAACAAGCTCTTCAAACACAATTCTGATATCCTTTAGCATTTGCTTCATCCACAAGACTTGAGTGCAATTTCTTGCTACTGCTATATACTCTGCCTCTGCAGTAGACAGAGATATTGCCTCTTGCTTTTTGCTCATCCAAGAAACCAATCTCCTTCCCAAGAAAAATGCACCACCACTAGTACCTTTCCTGTCATCCACATCTCCTGCCTAATCAACATCTGTATATGCATGAAGAGTGAAGTCATTGTCTTTTGGATACCACAGGCCATAATCAAGTGTTCCTTTGAGATATCTAAAGATTCTTTTGACTGCTACAACATGAGATTCTTTAGGATCAACTTGAAATCTAGCAACAAGCCCAACTGCATTCATGATATCAGGTCTAGTCTGAGTCAGATAGAGCAGTCCTCCAATCATTGATCTATACCTTTTCTGATTTGCCTTAGGGGAGTCATCATCTTTACTCAACTTGCATTTGGTTACCATAGGTGTACCTACTGGCTTTGCATCTTCCATTCCAAACTTCTTCAATAATTCTCTCACATACTTAGACTGAGATATGAAGATACCTTTATCTGACTAAGTGATTTGCAGACTTAAGAAGAAATTCATGTCACCAAACATGGACATCTCAAATTCACTTTGCATCTGATCAGCAAATGTTTTGCACATGCTCTCATTTCCACCAAAAATGATATCATCAACAAATACCTCAACAATCAGAATATTCTCATGATCAATCTTGAAGTAAAGATTACTGTTAGCAGTGCCTTTACTATAACCTAGCTTTAGCAGATACTTATCTAATCTTGCATACTAGGCTCTTGGGGCTTGTTTGAGTCCATACAATGCTTTCCTCAATCTGCAGACCATATCTTTTTGATCAGATAATTGAAATCCTTCCGATTGCTCAATGTAGACCTCTTCTTCTAAACTCTTCGTTTAGGACTGTTGATTTGACATCTATCTGATAAACCTTGAAATCTTTATAAGCAGAAAATGCAAGAAATAATCTGACTACCTCTATTCTTGCCACCAGAGAAAAAGTTTCTTCAAAATCAATTCCTTCCACTTGAGAATATCCTTTGCATACCAACCTTGCTTTATTTCTTACAACTTCACCATCTTGATTTAGTTTGTTCCGGAAGACCCATTTAGTTCCAATCACATTTTGTCCTCAGGTCTAGAAACAAGATCCCAAGTGTGATTCTTTTCAATTTGCATTAATTATTCTTCCATTGCTTTTCCCCAGTTTTCATCATTGCAGGCTTCACTTACTGATTTTGGTTCAATCTTTGAAATCAAACAAATCTCTTCTTGATCTTCAGCAATTATTCTCTTAGTTTGAACACCTTTATTTCTATCTCCTATGATATGATTTATCCTTACATACCTGGGAGTTTTGGGTTTTGCTTGAACTTCTATTTCTTGAAATTGTTCCTCAACTTTTGCATATCCTCTTGAGTCACTGGATTTTCCAGATTAATCTGGATCTGAATATGAGTTTACACTTGCCTTTCTTGACTTGGATTTTCATCTTGATCATCTGAATCATATCTGCAAGACCTAGAATGTCCTTCTTTGCTCTTATCAACTCTGACATTAGCACTTTCAACAATCTTTTTCAACCTCTTGTTAAAGCACCGATATGCTTTACTTTGAGTAGAGTAACCCAGAAATATTCCTTCATCACTTCTTGCTTCAAACTTGCCTAGACCCTCATCTCTTTTGATATAGCATTTACTACCAAAAATTCTGAAATATCTCACAGTAGGAGGATGACCAAACCAGAGTTCATAAGGGGTCTTACCAGAATTGCCTTTGATCTACACCCGGTTAAGAGTGTAGACAACAGTACTCACAGCTTCTCTCCAATAAACTTGTGGAACATTTATTTCCATCATCATGGTCCTGGTAGCTTCTTGAATGGTCGGGTTATTCTCTCCACAACTCCATTTTGTTGAAGAGTCCTAGGAGCAGATAACTATCTTTTTATTCCATGCTTTTCACATAATGTATCAAACTCGCCGGAGGTAAACTCTCCACCTCTATCAGATCTCAGACACTTTATCTCCACACCAATCTCATTCTCCACCATAACTTTGAACACTTTAAATTTGTCAAGAGCTTCTAATTTTTCTTTTAAGAAAGTTACCCACATCATCCGGGAATAATCATCAATCAACAACATAAAATATATGTCTCCTTGCATGCTAATTCTAGTAGGACCACATAGATCAGTAGGCACAAGTTCCAATCATCCACTTGAAAATTGTTCTTTGCTTTCGAATGAAGTTTTGTTCTGTTTACCCAATTGACATTCTCTACACATGCTATCAGGTTTCACAAGTTTTGGAAGATCTCTCATAGCCTAAGTAGAACTTATCTTGACAATGTTATCAAAATTCACATGACACATTCTCCTATGCCACAACCAACTTTGATCTGTCTGAGCAATCAAACAACTTTTGCCAGAACTATTTAAATGAAAGATGTTACCTCTAGTTTGAGTACCAAATGCAATTTCAGTTCCGAAGCTTTCCAAGATTCTGCATTTTCCATCCTTGAATCAGAGATCATAACCCTTGTCAACCAACTGTCCAACACTGAGAAGATTATGCTTCAGTCCTTCCACATACAGAACATCATTGGTGTTATTCTTACCATCAAAAGAGATGGATCCTCTACCACAGATTCTACCAGCTGCGTTGTCTCCAAATTTTACCATTCCACCTTCATATTTTTCAAAGATCATAAACTTACTTTTATCACCAGTCATATGATGAGAACATCCACTATCAATCACCCATTCATCATTTTCAACAACCTGAGCAGCCAAGACACTTTCCACATTTGCATAGTTAGTAGATTCAGTAGACACCGAATCTTCTTCTTTGATAGCAATGAACACCCAATCATCTTCAGTGGAGCCTCCATGATCAGATTCATTATCTGTGACTCCTTCTCTAGCTTCTTGGACATAGTAACATTTCTTCTAACCTTTATATCTGTTAGGGTTTGGTTTTGAAAATTTCTCCAAACATCTTGAGGCAAAATGACTAATCTTATTACAAGCAAAACATTTGAATGACAACTTTCATTCATACTTACCGGATCCTCTTGGCATTCTTTTGGCAATAAGAGCTTCAAGTTTTGTAGACTCAATTTCATCATCTTCAAGGTCCTTCATTGCCTTAGCAAATCTATTTGATCATCCTGAGGAGCTTTCACCCGGATCATATCTTTGTTTCCCATATACACTGGCCTTAAATGCAGATTCAGACTTAGGAAGGGAATCACCAAACTCACTCATTTCAAAAGCTGAGAGCTTACCAACTAACTGATCCCTTGTAACAGTGGTCACTGTCCTGATCTCTTCAATGGCAGCAGCCTTATGCTTGTATGTTGCAGGTAAGGATCTGAGCACTTTGGCAAGAATCCTTTGATTCATCCAATATTCCACCAGCATTTCTAATACCGGTCACAAGTTCATTCACTTTCTGCATGTAGGAAGTAATGTTTTCATCTTCACTCATTACCAATCTTTCAAATTTACCTTTTAGGCTCTATAGCTTGGCACATTTGACATATTTGTCACCTTCATACAGATTTTCCAACTTTTTCCAGATTTCACGGGCAGTTTTCAAATCCAGGACATTTGCCATTTCTGTATCAGTCAGGGCACTCAATAATGCTTCTTTGGCTCGAGTATTACATTCAGCTTCCCTGAGTTTGTCTAGAGTAGTAGGGCCATTCTTCAGAATTTTATACTCATTCTTTGTTATCGACCAAAAGGCATCACCCATACATTCCAAATGACACTGCATGCGTACCTTCCAAAGGGAGTAATCTGTTCCATCAAATCTCAAACTCTCCTTCTTATAAGTCAACATCTTGGATCTTCCTCGAGCAGTCAAGCTTCATTTAGAGGATCTAGCTCTGATACCAATTGTTGGAATTAGTCCGAATAACTGAGAGGGGCGGGGGGTGAATCAATTGTCCCACAAATTTAACCTTTTCTACTTTTAATCTTCTTTATCAACTTACAATCAGATTAATAATGTAAACATTAAAACATGAATTAACAACACATGAGCATAAATAAACTGAGCACACATAACACCAAGATTTTTACGTGGAAACCCGGTTAAGGGAAAAACCACAGTGGGGGTTAACCCACAAGATTCATACCCTGTTAAAAGTACTTAGAAGAAAAGAGAAGACACATGCCTTCGGGCTCACCGCCCAGAGCTCACTGCTCAAGAGAGGCTCACTGCCTACAGAATTTATGTTTAATACAGAAAGAATTAACTGATAAATAGCATCTTCTTCATGCCTGGTTCAGTTTCATTGAATGCTCACAAAACTTCTACTCTGCCCCAAATACTTCGTCTCTAACTCTTCATCCTAAACAACTCTTGTTCTTTTGCTTCTCCTCTACTCTACTCTGCTACTAATCCTTTCTTCGGATTTTATTATTTTCGCACAAGGATGATTTTCCACACCTCAACTACACACATTTATATGCTTCATCAACCTTGGAATAAACATCAAGGTCGACTTGACTTGATGTGGATCACTATACTATTGGCCAAACATATCTGAGACTTGAATCTACCTCCAACAACACGCTACACTCCAGAGAATTGCTCTTAGATCATCCGCAACATGCTTGAATCATTTGATTGGCCAAGACTGAGAAGAACATCAACACCAAGAGGGAAATATTCAATAATGGGCTCAAACTTCAATGGGGACCTCCATTATAGCAGCCACACAATCCAAAGATCCCCATAGGCACATTGAGTTCAACAAAAATATCCGCACTCCTCCAAAACATCAGAATCATTTGCATCTTCATCCGGAACCTCAAGAACATTGTCTATCATGACTATCACACCAGAAAGATTGCTTTCAGATCTCCAAACCACGAACCACTTGAATGGATGATACACACTGACTTCACAAACATGCCTTTAGATCTGTAGATGATCATTTTAAAATTTTGAAACAATCCAGACCTTTTTCTTGTCACTCTGACTCTTCTTAACACTGCAAAACCAGTTCTACTCAGATGGCCATAGCTTCTTCAAATCTTCATGCCAACCCTTCAAATCTTAACTGGAGCTTCTTCAGATAGTCCTATACTTAGCAATATGGTCTGCATACATTGATCTTCATTAATTTTCTCAATATCCTCAACATTCCAATCTTCTAAGTAGGCAACAAAATAGGATACAGTTGACACCAATGGCAACAAGGATATGTTGACATCAATGACAACACCGATTAGGCACATATTTGCAACAAAACTATCATTGAAACTCACACCTTGATGATTGCACTTCTGCCTCTACACACTTTCTTCTAAAGATCTAATCAATCAAGCACACTCTATACTTGATTACTATCACAAATATGTCTTCAAGATGATTCTGGACAGCATCAACATCTACTATCTCCTTCAGTCGCACATCAATAATGCATTTATTCTGCTTTTTATCTGCTTGCGAATCTTTTCAATCAACTTGCAGTCATACCTTCCTAACTCAATTTGATTCAATATTTATACATGATATTACATTGATTACATTGCTTGTCATCTAGACACAACATGAAAAATACATTTACAAGATGGCCAAACAACACACACTATTAAACGTGTAGAAGATAGGTCCTAATTGAATTAACACATTACACCAGCAGAAGATCCAGGCCTTGTGGACCCAACACTTTCTTAACTAGGTCCAAAACATCCTTCCCTACTTCAAACATCAAGGAATTACATCCGCACACTCCTCTCATTTGAAAATAGGACACCTTTAAGGAAATCACATGAAGTCTTGAAGTATAACAGCCATATCAACTTGGAAACCTTGTGCAATATAGGCAATAAGAAGGATCTTTCGTGAAACTTTTCAAGATGAGTTCACATGACTCATAAAACACCCCCATACACACCTTTGCCACCGCACATCAAATAATTGTGTCGCACAGCTTCAAACATTTACTCTGCAAACACTCTATTATCCGAAACACATTGCACCAAGCTGTCAATTGAAAGACTGAGCTGCGAACCACCAAGAAGCCTGAAATAGAAAGGAGGCATGCCATGCACATCCAAGAACATGTTCACAAAACTGTAAGGTCAATTATTCACTTCTGGAGGAATGCAAAGCATTCCAGTGGGTCTTCAACACTGCACCATTTTGCCAGAGCACATACCGGTGTTCTATCATACATAACTTTCACAGTGGAGGGCAATATGATTTGAAACTTTGGAAATAACACCTTTACTATCTTCTTGGCACAACTTCCGAACCGCATAGCCACATCTTCAACTACGGAGGAATGCGGAGCATTCCATCACCCTATTAGGAACCTCTTTACAAAACCAACTCTACCTTCAAGTTGTCAGCAGAAAAACATCCTTCCGGTGATCAAAACATCATGAAACTTGGAACATACATAAAATGACATTGTATGAAGCTACGTTCCAAACCATAGAAGCTCAATAGCAAAATGATGAAAATGCGAAGCAATTTTCCAGACAGTCTTCAAGGAGTAGACATTCTAAAACAAGGACTGTCATATTCTTTCGGAGGCTAAGTCTTCTTTGCATCGCCATATACAACTTAGGAATAGTAGGATGGACCATACAACATGCTTCAAACCATCAGGCATCCTTCCTTAACATCTGATTCTTTTAGTGCTTCTAATTCCCATATTAATAAGGCTTCAAACTCAACTATGCTTTGATTAGAAATATAGCTTTTATGACTTCAATCATGAGCTTTCTCTTTCTTAGGAATATGCAACCAAGAATAGTATCTTACTTTCCTAACATTAATGTATGCTATGTTGATATAAATGTATGCTATGTTGACATCAATGACAACACATATGACCAACAACCAGTGTAGAAATTTTGAAAGTTCTAATTACAACAACAACTAGTTATTAGTAACAAAACCACCCATGGCATTTAAACATGACAGGTACACAAAGTGATACTCTTACCACAAGAGTCTAAAGTCCATACAAATAAATTAATGGCCAAATGCTAACATTTAGGAGTCCTTGAGTGCATAAAAGAACACTCACATAGCATGATAAAAGGATAAGTTGTCCATATAGGACATGAATGTGTATATTAGAGTCTTGTATGGTTACAATGTGAGTTGGATCATAGAAGGAAGAAATTCTTGAGCAAAGAGTGACTATGGGAGAAAACAACAATTGGTGATGCTATTATTCCTATATTCATGTTCTCTATATCAAATCTTTGCCCATAAATAAATTAAGGAAAGTACACATTTTCCTCCTGTGTAGAGTTTTCCCACATTGGGGTTTCCAAGATCAAATCTAAGTGTGTTAATAATTGTGTTGTGTTCTATTTCCACTACCTATATTTCCCTTTCTAGTAGAATGTTATTTTAGTTCTTTCAGCATTCAAATAAACATACTAAGAAATTATTGGAAGCAAATTTCAAGTAGAAATAATAGGTATGTTTTTTTATAAGTTCTACTTCCAAGGTCTTGAGAATTTACAAATCATATTAGTACTAGAGCTTAATTCAAATAGTCTAGTGAGTATTGTGTATTTGCGGTTTGATTTGTATGACAACAACAAGATTTGCTAAGGACACGTGCTACCTTCTAATCTAGATATATCTATGAAGAGATGGAATCAATTAGTGTGAGAGATGGTAAAAGACACTGGATATGATACAATGAGCAAGATACAACAAGTTTATAAGATGAATCAGTACAGGAATACCATCAAATAGGATCTACTATCTTTATCAATACAAATTTACTTACAGAAGAGACAATAGAAAATTCTGACTACTCTTAGCAAAATACCGAGGAGTTATCATCATGTTTTAAAAATGACAAGTATCTTATTGCGAACAAGATATGTCAAAGCATGGATTATCATGGAAAAGGATTGGGCCTTTTTGAACAAGGAATCCTAGAACCTATCCCGATCCACATCGGACATGGTCAAAGTATTGGTACAGAGTTATCTTAGAAATCTAATGATGTCAGTGACACTTCCAAGATCACTAGGGAAACCTCATCCAATGAGAGCATCGAGACAGAGACCATTTGTAGCCCTTACACTAAACTTGTTGCCAACAATCTTTACAATCCTTCCACTTCCACTTCCACCATCACTTGTCTTCCGCATCTTCCATCCCTCAATCGGGACCAACAAAATCATAGAACATACAAAGAAAAAGCTTCAAATCCAATCTCAAAAGTATATGAAGTCAAAAATCAAGGCAAGCATATACAAGTAATATGGATCCCAAAACACAATGGACTAAGAATGCCAAATAAAGTAAATTTTCCAAATACCATATTGAGCTATCAAAGTTATCAAAAATAGAAACATGCCTTGCACATAACAGGTGTCTACCACCTTATAATCTATACAAGAACATTGGTCCTAATCGCCATCCTATTTCCACATATACACATCATAATGCTAAATCCAAATTTCATAATCCACCAGCTCAAGTTTGGCAAGTCAAAAATACGTCAAACCCATCCCTATCACCAACTCATTCATCCAAATCAACTATATCACAATCACCTAATCTTAAATCCAATATCCCCCATACACATCCAAAATCACGTCTAAAACCTAGGAAATCCAATTCCCAAATCCATCGTGTTGTGGCAGCAACACTTCATTATAAGGTCTACAATGGTTCCCTATCAAAACATAATCATTTAGACAAGGCCAACTTAGTTATCGACAAAGGTCACACAAACATCAAAAGATTGTACACAAGTGCTTTAATCCTCACAAAGTAGTTACTTCAAGCAGGACATTATTGGCATGTTATGACAATGGCATCTACATTGACCATCTCAAGCAAACAGGGACACATGAAGACTGTTTGAGTATCAGTTATCAGTGTTATTCAATCAACATAGTAAAAAAAATCAAAATAGTAAAGAGAAATCATTTGTCCAATGGTGAAAACCATTTCCATGGCGCCTTGGATAAGTACCATGATGAAAACCTGGCAAACAGGCGTCATGTGTAAGTTGATTGTCGATGCAAATTGTACTTGGGGGCAAGTCATCTCATCTATCCCATACTAGCATATTCTTTACCCATCAATATAACCCATCATATCCCTATTACCTGGCTATCATTCTCCTTTCATCTTCCCTCCTCAACTTGGATCTTGATAACAACATTGATCTTGATAAGGATTGAGGCATGATTTTGATACATGCATTGATAAATGCTTGACATAACTAATCCTTTTACAATATGTCTTCCAACTGCCTTGTTATGTCCTATGCCATTTTTCATATCCTTTTGTCCAACATTCTAAACAAACATTTGCAGAATAGGGGCATGTTATTCACTGGACACATAGTCCTTGGAAGTGACATCCTACATCCTTCCTACACATTTCCTATCTATTTCTTCTCACTACTCCAAATTCCACCTATCCATTTCTAAAAGTATCCCCATCATGCATCCTAATAAACATCACCTCTCTAAATCCTAAGATAAAATATCTAGTGTGGGGGCATGTTATTCCTATGTGACGTAGTCCTTGGCGATCACATCCTAGGCTCCCTCCATCCATATATCATATATCATATATCTCCTCTCCATTATCCTTCTATCGCCAACCCTTTTATCCATCCATACTCCTACTTTCATCCTATTGCCCATCCTCTTATCCATCCCTCCAATCCTACCTTTATATTACCACCAATCCTTTTATCCATCCCATCCATTATTGCTTATCCTTGCATCTTATCTTCATCCTTGCCTTTTGGCTTGGTTTTCCCTAGTCATTGGTATCTATCCAAAGGCTATCCAGATGCAATCCAATCCTAATCCACTGCAATCTATTGCATTCCCACCCACCGCAATACAATGCATTGTCAATCCAAAGCAATTCAAGCAAAGCTTCATCCCAAGCATTCCAACGCAATAATCCCAATCTTGATCCTAAAGCAGTTAATTTATAGTAGGAAATCCTCATCCATGCAAATCTTGCCAAGCAATCTATCCTATTATTCAAATGCACTCCATTAGTCATTTTCCTAGTCTTGCTGCAAATCTCAATCATCTTAATCCAATTAATCCAATCATCATCATTGGAATATATCATTCCCAATCCTTGTGTTGTGCTCGAGATATATCGTTCCCATATCTACAACATAATCCTCTCGTTGTTCTCAGGATAAATCATTCCCACATCAACAATGCTATCATTATCATCATCATCATCATCAATCCAATCATTGATTTTCAGCTTGACTAGGGGCAATATCGTGTTTATCTTTGTATCGTGTATAAATGCTTGCTTGCTTTGCTTATGTGTGTGTTATCATTTTATTTTGTATCTGTATCAGTCCTTGGAACATTCTTGCCACTTTGTCATCATGGTATTTCATATCATGGTGGCTTAGGCATATGTTTGCTAGTGACTTTTAGTCCTTTACGCATCTGACACATCATCACCTTGGTCTTTATACCTTGGTGCATAATGTCCGATGCTATACCAAATATCAAGTTGCTCAAACTAAATCAGCATAACTCTATCTCCTCCCCTTCATTTCCTTTTTCAAGAGCATATCCACCTCCTTCGTCCCTGCCTATCCTCTCAAGGGGGCATCATCTCTCAATCCTTCATTTTTATGTGCCATATCAATCCTTCATTTTTATGAGCCGATCCAATCCAATCCAACCCATTCTTCCCCACCTATGTTTTAAACTTCTTTTAAATGACATTGCCACACAACATCATCTCAAAGAGGGGCAAAATGTAGACCAAATCCCTAATTATCCCTAAATATCCTTAATTTACCCTTAGTTATCCTAATCCTTCCCTCATATGAGATTTAATTAATTTTAATTAATTAAATTCTTAAATCCCATCCCGTAAATAATAAAATAAATTTAATAAATTTAATTTATTATTTACTTTACCTAAAACCTATTCACAAAATCAAAAAGAAATATTAAAAATCTTTACCGTTCAACTACCTTTTATCGTTCAACCACCTTCGAATCGCTTTACCAAAACATTATAAAAACCTTACCTATGCTATCATCAATTTAACACACACAAGGACAATTTACCCGAGAAATCATTTGGAGTTATGTTGGTAATAGAGCAACCACATTTTAGACAATCCGTAACAAATTATTGAATTCAATAATGTTTATCTTTGATTTTATCTTTTATATTTGTTGGTGCATTTAATATATATTTATAGGGTTTTAAAATAGTTTTAAATCTCTTTCAATGAAATTTATATTTTGTACATACACAACCAAGTATATAAGGCATAAGTGTATGATTATGGGCCCCACCAGGCTTGCATCGCAACTCTTAAGCATTCTGCCCTTCTGAAGAGAGAAAAATAACCAAGGAAAACCCTCTCGCGGAACTGCGGAAGGATGACAAGTGGATATTCCATAGATGCAAAATGTTTTAATCATGAGCACAAGTCTATAGGTAAGACACGTGGCAAGCCTGCTTTAAAAAATGCTTGCCTTAAGAAACTCGTTTTCCTACACGTGGCAAGTATTAACTAGTTTATGCCATTCCGCCAAACAGATAATAATAGTGTAAAAGCTTCTCGAAGAACCATAGAATTAGCTCCACGTGGCAAAAATCTTAGTGGTTTGTATTGATGTGGCAAAGTTTAAAGCTTTCTACCATTTCGTGGAATGCATTATAATGAGGTAAAGTTCATCCGAGAAAGCGTGGAAAAGGAGACACGTGGTCAACCTTGGGCTTGAACAGATTATGGCGAGTTAAAATGTGCTGCATGGCACATTTTAAAGGCTTTCCGTCATTCCTCCAAACTTCTGTGGTGGACCCCAAAAATGGCCCATGGAAACGCGAGAGAGGTAGCATGTGGCTGGTTTCAACTTGTTATCAGTTAAGGGAATTATCTAATGCCACCTGGCACGATATAAGGCAATTCTGCCATTCCGCGGAAGTCTTGATACGAGCAAATATTAAAGGCACAGAAGCACGAAAAGCTGCCAAATGGACTGCAGGGGAGGTTCCAGTGGATTTTTAATTGGTCTAAGTGGATATTTCTGACAGGTGACAAGGATTTTCAACCCGGTTGACCATAACGTTGACCATACCTTGACCAAAACTTTGACCGCATAGAACTCTCTCATTTTCTCAAATTTCAACATGATTCAAAAGGCAAAGTTGCTCTAAATTTCATCCTCTATCCATTAGTGACCATTTCATAGGAAAATTTAGAGCTTGAATTTTGAAGACATCAGGACATGACATTTTACCAAACCGCCCAAACAAGGGAAAACACACAAGCAAAAACCAAGCAAAACTTTGGTCCCTGTTTTGCTAAGGCAAAATGAGGCATGTTGTGAGACCACACAACAAGTCTCCCTTGAAGAACAGATGGAATTTGGACACGGGCAAGGTTGTGGTCCCAAATGTGTTTGTGGATGCAGACTTTGTCTAACTAGTTGCAAGCAGGTATGATGCTGGCACAAGGAGAGTATTAGCAGCAAATGGAGATACCATTATTGCATTCACCAGGTCATATATTGCTAAGGTATTTGATTTGAACAGAGCTATGAACAAAGCTGTAGATTTTGACAATTTCAGAAGGATATATGAGACTCACAAAGTAATGTATAGGTCTGTCAAAATCCCCAAGCACAGAATCAAGACTTCTAGTGGAAGAGGATTGGAAGTCTTTGAGAAGGAGCCGCTCAGCATAAAGGATTTTGAGGATTATTTCATAAAGACTTACTACTCACTGTGTCAAATAACAGGTGAAGATGTAGAAGAGAAGATTCGTGTGCACTTGATGTTCATGGCCATTGACATCTAGGATGACATCGTGAATGTAGAGTTTGACTTCGCTTCTTTCTTGACATACAAGATGCATAGACAGATGGTAGCCTTGAAGGCTAATTAGAAATTGGAGTTCAAATGGTATTCTCTCATGTGCCATATGTTTTTGTATGTTGGCAGAAAGGTATGGGACTAGACTTTAAGAGTAAGACAGTTTGATGATAAGGAGAATCCACTGCCAGTACAATGTTGGACCTATTTGTGGGACAAGGATTGTGACAATTCAGATTTCATTATTTTTGAAGAATTCTTTGTGAGAAAGTTGATGTTATACATGGGAGAACATGTGGAAAGAATACCACAGGAAATAAAGGGTTTCCTTAGGCCATTCGAGGAGACTCTTGGGTTAGGAATAAAGCACAATTGGGGAGATTGGTTCTTGAACAAATACTCTACATACTTTAGAGTTTGTGGTTTCACTATGACACCTCATTTGTTGCATGTGTATGTGCCTAAGACTAGCTTTCTTGGAGGTTATTTGGCAATTGAATGAAGTAGACAAGATCCATCTTAGGGGCCAGAAGAAAGGTTCCTTTTTCCCTATTGCTCTGAAATGGTCAGACTTCCAAGTAGTGAATAAGGAGGGGTTGGATCAAATATATTCTATGTTAAATAGTTATAGATTAAAGTATGCCGCTGTCAGAGCTGAATTTGACCCAGAGGAATTTATAAATTCAGTTAGACTAAGTGTGAAGAGGTCTACCTTTCTGCATCAAATCAATATTGGTGAAGATGTAGTAAGAAATTCCCTATCATTTGCAGAAGTGGAAGAGAATACTGAGAAGTGGAAAAGGATTGTAAAGGCAGAGAATGAAAAACAGAGAGGGACCCTAATTTTCCTGGCTCATATGTTAATTAAAAGAATTTGGTCATCAAAGTCAGGAAAATGATGGAAAATGCAGAGAAGCTCATGGATCTTGAAGAGTAGAGACCTCCTAAAGTACAAAGGGATCCTAGTGTGAGGATAAAGCCTTATGTTTGGCCAAGAAGTTAAGATATAGAGGAGGGAGCCTCTCAAGATGTTGAAGAGGTCGATAGTCAGCAGAGCAAGAGGCATAAAACCTCTAATGACAAAGGGAAAGCCCCCATGGAGATTGTAGATGTTAAAGATACTCCAGAGGAGGTAGGAGCTACTGATGAACCTACTGGTATGATTGTACATCCCATGTCATACAATAGGAGTATTAATTATTTAAAAATTGCAAATGATGAGATTGGGGATGTAAGGGCACTAGCTTGCCAACAATTTTGTCGGATGACCAATTCATCAAGACTCAAGAGTTTAAAGATTTTGTATTAAGAAGAAAAGCATACCAAAACAGGCTTGACGAAGAGAGAAGAAAAACTGATCCATCAGAAAAAAAAGATTTGGCTGCTAATATTTTGGCAGAGTTTTATCTAAAGTTAGATAACATCACTCCTGAAGAAGGTAGGCAGATGGTAACGGAGAGTGGCATGTTATTACTGCCAAACTGGAATATGGCAGATGCCTTAGCATTTGAAACCATTAGAAAGCAAAATGAAGTAGTCTTCTCCACTAAGGAACATGTAGAGGAAGTGTTTGGATGTGGTTTTAGTCCATCATTTGAGACACTAGATATATGGACTTTGGTACCTAGTATAGCCAAGCCAGATGTGGTTAAGAGTATTGATTAGCTGAGGGCTAACTTGATTGTGAAAAGAGTTGTAGACACTCCAGCCCCATATATAGCATCCTTGGTAGTTGATGTTGAAGTTTATGATAAACCTGAAACACCAGAATCTTCTACAAGCCAAAGATTAACCTTCTACAGAGAAAAAAAGCATAAGAGAGCAATTTGCACAATAAATGGATGCAATTAATGAAAAAGATTTTGAATTACATGTGACAACTTGCTTTTATATTTGCAAGTTAAATAAAACCCTAATATGACTTAATAATAACCTAAGACTAAAAATAAGCCCTAAGTAAACTTATTAAAGTGTAATTAAATATTTAATTACACCAACACCCCCCATAAGTGCAACTTAGGGAGAAATGAAAACCATGCAACTAATGCAAGAATGGGTCTCGGCTGTAAGGCCATGTTAGGTACCCATGAACAACAAGAATCTCTCATAAGGTGGAGAAAAGGAGATAAACCCTGTGGGAAAAAATCCCTCTCCAAAAGAGAGAAAAAACATGCAAATAAATATGTACAAGTGATGGAAGAAGGGCTCCAACTAAGACCCCCCAAGAATTGAATCCATCACAAGAATACAATCATGAGCCCCCCCATAAGAGGGAAAGATAGAGGCAATAAAATCCTCGAACACTGTAGAATCTCCAGAAGCAAAAGAGGATGTTCAAACACGAATGCAAAAGCCAATCCACTTATGGCAAATCACATTTCTTCCCTTAGAAAGAAATAGTACAACCTATGAATACCGAAGAACCTGTGAAGTAGGTGGCCTCAAGATGAATGCCTCTGAAGACTAGATGAGTGTCCACATGCCAAAGTTTAAAGATGCCACAACAAAGTCAGGAACAACCTGCTGAATCCATGAAGGTGACAACTGAGGAAAAAATGGAACCTCTGAATCAAGTGTCTCCAAAGATAGAATATGACTAACAAGAGTAGTACCATGACTGTCAGCAAAGAGGGACTGCAAGCCCTTAAGAGTATTATCATCTTGCTCATCCAAGGAAGCATCAATCTCAACAGAAATAGGATGTGGAGGAGAAGAATGAAGGGCACTATGATGTAAAAATGAATCAGTAGCAAGAATACCAAGATTCAAATACCCAAACTTCTTCTCAGAAGTAATATTCACATAAGAAGTGTGATGAACAGTCAAAGGATCTAAACCATCATCTGGAGCAAAATTAGAAAAGGTATATAACCAAGATGCTTGATAAACTGCCCTAGTAGCAAGAATATTTGTGGTCTCCAAATCTTTAATGATAACTAGATCAGGTGTGAATTCTACAATTTTCCCTGCACCACTATGAGTAATCTGATAGACGGAAAGCAGATTATGTGATAAGGAAGGCACACAATTCATCATGAAAAGTACCCCCTCCAATATCAATAAATCTCTTTCTTATCACCTTCATGTAATTATTATTACCTATCAAGATTGGTGGCATATCACAAGGCTTAAAAGTAGAAAACATAGACAAAGAGGAAGCCATGTGGTGAGAGGCTCCTGAATCAATATGCCATTTACCTGATCCATGAGATGTAGTGGCACAAATTGCCTTACCTTTGTATTTGTCACCTCCATTAGCAATACCTGCATGTCCTGTCTCAGTAGATCCTGACTAATGTGATGAAGGAGTAGAAGAGGATGAACTAGAAATCAAAGCTGAAGGAGAACCGACACTGAGTTTCTTAACAAGATTCTTCAGCTCATCTATTTGCTTGCGGTAGCAAACAATATCATCATGCCCACGTTTCTTGCAATGGCTGCATGTGGGTAGCTCCTTGGATTGCTCCTTTTTGTTGGATGAAGATGAAACATGAGGTGCATGTGAAGTAGACTCCTTGCCTTGCTCTTGATGTTTAGGTTTCTATTTCTTTTCCTTACCACTTGAAGCCTTTTCATCTTTGGTGCCTTGACTTGCAAGAAGTGCCTAAGGCTTTGTAGACTTCAATGTGCCCATCTGAACCAATTTTCCCTGCTCCCTGGTGAGTGATGTAGCAAAGTCATCAAGTGAAGGCATTGTGAATTTAGTTCCAAGAGCATCCATGATAGCATAGAATGTGGAGACAAAAACAAACTAATATGAACCAAGCTTAGCAAGTATGGAGAGAATCAACTAGGTGTCCTCTTTCTTAATACCACATTGTTTGAGCTACAACCTAAGGGATTTGAGTTTGGTGAAGAAGTCTTGGATGCTATCAAAATCTATAGGATTTAGACCAATAAGCTCATTCTCCAACTGAAAACTCCTCAAAGTATCATGCTTGCCAAACAAAAGCTCTAATTGGGCCCATACTTCTTTTGGTGTTGTGCAAGAATCAACGTGAAAGAGTAGATCAGGTGATATCAACTGACATAATGTACCAAAGGCCTCATCACACCTATTAAACCATTTTCTCTTTTCATTAGCCTCTGTAGGTTCAGTTTCTGAGCCCATAGTCACTCTGTATAACCCCAATTTCTTCAGATGGATCTCTATTGCTTTCTTTCATCCATGATAATTGTATGGGGTAAGAGGAGCAATTTTGGGTTGATACATGATGTGTGAATAGAAAACATACAGAGAACAACAATATACCCCTCACAATGCAAGAATATTCCCCCTTGTGCAAAAAAATTTGGCCACTTGCATGCACTTTTTCTTAAAAAAACTAAAAAAACAAGATCTCACTTCAAGAAAAAAATTAGGTACCTGATGTAATTTTCTAGAAAAAATTAAATGAACCACATCGTAGAGCACAAAATCAGCTTTCCAATGCCTATTTGCTTGTGAAATTGGGACACTGTATGCCCAAGTTATGGTCGTTTTCCCAAAACTGCTCCTTTAGGGCAAAAAAAACCCCTTTGAGCACTGTTCCGGTGGCTGTTGGGCGGCGCCGTCGGTGGTGGTGGTTGGTGGGTGGCAGATCTGGGTGGCGCAACAGCGGTGTGGTGGTTGCAGAGGTGGTGCCACTTGGGTGGCGGCGGAGGTAGAGCACTGCTGGGGCGACCCGTTGTTGTGGTGGCAGAGGAAATCGCCGCTGGGGGTGGCAAACGAGGCAGCGGTAATAGTGCGTCATTGCGGGCGGCAAAATAGAGCGTCGCCACTGGGGCTTGTCCACAGACATAATAGGGGCGTCCGTGGATAGAATAGGGCCTGCGGGCCCCAAAACAAATTTTTTTGAAAATTTTGTACGACCTATGCAGGGAGGTTGTATGACCTTTGCCAGGTAAAATATTTTTCCCCGGAATCACTTGCACCGATTTCAATGAAACATGGGGCATTCTTAGGGTTTTTGGCCGCTTTGAGTGCGTTGGTGATGGTGATTTTGGCCAAAACGCTCTGAAACTACTGCTCCCCTCCGCACCTTAAAAAACACACTATGAAACCTTCATAGATCTGGCCTCATGAGACCAAATTCAACTAAACAAAAGCCAAATCTACCTTTTTTAGCTGCTTCGGATCTAAAGGGAATGATGATTTTTCTCAAAAAAACACCCAACAAAAGACTCTATGCAAATTTTTCCCAGATTTGAGAATGAGGTTGTAGATCTGCTCTGATACCATGTTGAAGTTTACGATAAACCTGAAACACCAAAATCTTCTATAAGCCAAAAATTAGCCTTCTACAGAGAAAAAAAGCACAAGAGAGAAATTTGCACAATAAATGGATGCAATTAATGAAAAAGATTTTGAATTACATGTGACAACTTGCTTTTATATTTGCAAGTTAAATAAAACCCTAATATGAGTTAATAATAACCTAAGACTAAAAATAAGCCCTAAGTAAACTTATTAAAGTGTAATTATATATTTAATTACACTAATAGTTAACACAACAATGTTTAGTCAGGCTACAGTCCTGAAGTTGCAAAAGGACTTCAATGATTTGCAGAAGAGATGTTGATGACTTGGTGAAATTGAGAGCCTTGGAAGAAAAGGAATTGGCCTCATCTATCACCCCTGTGCCCATCATTTCAAGCCCATCAGGTATCAGATAGAGATGCCCTTCTTGTTGAGGTAGAAGAATTGAAAGAAACAGAAGAATCTCTAAAAGGAGATAGAATGCAAGCATATAGCAAAATTATGTCTGATATAGTCAAGCATCAGTTGAACAAAATAAATAGAAAAGTTGATGATGCATATAAGGGAATTGCACACTTAAATCAGACTTTGGTTAAGCATGAACGAAATTCAACTAGTCTACAGGAGATCATGAACAAATGGATGCCAAGGAATGCCACCATCAAGCAGATGGCCAGGACAACCACATTTGATCCAAACAAACCCTTTGGACTGCAAAGTGTATCTGAGACTATGGGAATCCTACATGAAGTCGCCTCCTACATGATTAAATTAGAGAAACAGTTGAAGGAGAAGGTGACATCTATTGACCAGATGAAGATGGAGATGTTGCCCAATTTCAAGCATGGTCAAGGTCAAGCCAAAACTTTGGACCAATGGAAAGCAAAATTCAATGTTGTGGGGCCAAAGGTGATTGCTTTAGTTTGTGTGGATGGTGAGCTGCAAACAGGTTCCCTCAATTCATTTTTGGACAAGCTCATTTCATTGGGAGAAGCTATGTGACCATATTGGCAGGGAGTCAAAAGCTCATAATGAAAAGGTGGTCAAATTTTTAGAGTTCCAATGGCCGAAGGATAAAGAGTATGGAGCTTGGGAGAAGTATGAAGTTGATTGATATTTGAGTTAGCTTTCAATCGGTCATTAGTTTTCAAGGATGACCTATTTTGGTAGTTTCCAAGTGGTACTACGTTTTTGGCCTATGAAAATGGATCAAACACCATTATTGGAGGATTATGTTGGCAAACGTGTGATTGCAATTGAGTTGTAATATCAAATATTGTAATGAGCACAAGCTCCAAAACTATCTTGTGATGTAATTGTCAAATCTCTAAAAATAGTCATTTTTAGGAGCTTAGCCGACATACTTCTATACTTTTTCTATATAGGGGAAATTCATACTATGCTCTGTATCAAGGAGTAGTATTAAAAAGGAGATTGAATACTCTAAACATATTTTAAAGCCTTGTGATTTTGACAGATTCCAATAAGAAAGGAGTACTTCTGGGTTGCAGGTCATATATTTTGCATGTGAGATTACTTGTTTGTACATGGCAATTTTCTATTTCAAATTGAATTATATGAGAAACACTTAATATGTGTGTTATTTATAATTATCTCCTTGGATATGAATACTTTTCTTTTGAGTGAAGTTGTTGTAATGTCCCCTTCGTAGACGACACATAGATGAGCAGTGGTTGGCCTATTACCAGGGTTCCCGTAGGTCAGCAGAGTGGTTAGGGGACTTATCTAGGGGCAGTGGAGCTTTGCTGGGAGTCTTACGAGCCCTTCAGTTTGGTGTCAGTTGATGAATCCAGGGGTTGAATTGAAAATATTAAGGTTTGCTTTAATGGAATAGTGAAAAGTGAATAGTAACAAAAAATTAGAAGAGGAATAGTGAAAAGTGCCCCCATCATAGTAGCACAATGTTGTTTGTAAAAAGTGGCACTTCCCTTTTCATGAGAAAAGACCCTCAAGGTGGGCGTGGCCTCATGGAGGGAATATTTTATTATTTTTTTAATGGAAAAAAGATCATGGAGGCTATAAAGCAAGGTATTGGGCTCATTTTTGAGCATTCTATTCTTATTTTTCACAAAACTAAGTGCAGGTTTGGAGCTCTGGATAGAGTTTCAGCAGATTGTAGCTCTTCTGAGGATGAAACCCCTTGGAGGACAGTGGATTGGACGACAACCCAGTTCACAAAACAGGGAAATCTACTCTGGGTTTCCGTTTGGGTGTCATTGGACTTCATTACAGGGCACTATTGCATGTTGGAGAGGTTGCAGTAGTGGTTTATCAAGACACATTTATAGATCAGGCTTCTTACGAGCATATAGCCTCATTTTTGTGCATTCACCTGCTGGCCGTTCTATTTGGGGGTTATTCTCAACCAAATCCTAGTTGGGAATTAGGATTTTAGCTATGAATTATTCCACAAGTTAAGCATTGGTTCCCAGGTATGTGATTGTCATTTGGATAGTTTATTATTGCGTCCTATAGAGGTTTTTGGGTTGCTGTTATAGTTTGATTTAGTGGAAATTAGACCTCTGAATTTGTAATCAGACTTATGTTTAGTGAGAAATAAAGCTTATTTTGGTGTGTTATTGCAATGTTTATTTGTTGGTTATATTTATTTTCATTCGATATATGAATATTGCAATCAAAACCATTTCATATCCACACAAACATCAAATAGCAACTCAGAAAATCAGAACAACAGTCAGGAAATCAGAATTCATTAGTTTGCGCAACAATTGTTTGACAAAATGCCAAGGGGTCAAAATTGAAAAATCAGGGCAAATTTGAGAAGGGATACTTCAGTGGTATCAGAGCCATAATCCTGCCAGCCTGTTGGGTAATGATTGCATTCAATTAGTGTGATATCAGTTGTGCACAAGTCAGTTTGGATTTGGTTTTTAGTCTGGGACAGTGAAAAATGTCATTATGGCAAAGTTGTTTAGCAATAAATAGGCATGGAAGGAATTTGAATAAACACAACACAAGATCATACATAAATTGCAGTGTTTAGATGATTCACTTTCAAAGTTTGGACTCTCTAAAGGATCATCTTCACTTTCTACTAGCAAGGGTCCAAGGCCACAAGACAAGGAAGTGAAAGTGCTTAGCATATTTGAGGAGTATAGCATTCTTCCTCAATAGGTTAAGGAGAATTTTCCTTTCAAGGACTATATGGACATGCATCCCAAACTTTGTCACAAAACTGAGCAAGCAAGGAAGAAATATCACACTATAGCTTATGAACTGTTTATACATGGAATGGATAGAGAATCTTCACATATGGGTGATACAACTCTTCATGAGAATGATTTAGTGTCTTCAAGTTCCAATAAGGTATGCAAAAAATTATATTATGAATTTGATAGACATGCTAATTTGACTCAAGAAGACATTAGGACATCCTTGGGTAATGATTTGTCTACGTCATCCTTGCAAGAGGTTTCACAAGAGGCTTCTACATTAGAAGCTAGCATAGATCTTGTCAGTGATTTGGATAGAAATGGTATGGATTTTTTGGGTGATCATAAGGCATCTTCTAGTGTGATAGTTGATTCCCATAATGTCACATCACCTACACATGATGAAAAATTAGACTATGGAAACCAAGGATATTTGGAACAAAAGCCTTTGGTTTGGGAAGATTTGCAAGACTATTTAGTGGTGAAGGAAGATGACTTCTTGCAATTGCTTAGAGATAGAGACGTGGCTGTCAAGTTGGTGAAAGAAAAAGATAGAGAGATTATTGATCATCATCTTCTTTTGAGTATGTCCAATAATTCTTTGCATAATTCAGAAAATCAGTCCTTTATAGTAGCTACTCCTTGGGTACAAGATGACAAGGCAAATGGTGTAGGAGTTGAACAAGTTGAGAAAAGGATTGAAGAATCATACAATGAGGTACCTTGCAGCCTTGTGACATTTAGTGATGAAGAAGCTTCATCGGAGAATCGCATTCACCATGATCATTTGGACGAAGAACATGCCACCATAGAAGTTATCGTTCATCAAGGTATGGGTTCATTAGATAATATTGTTTCATTTCCTCTACATCATATTGGCATGGAATCAAATAATGAGGTAGGTATCCTTGAGATGGACTGGGTTCATAAGAAGGGGAGTGATCAAGATATGTTGGACATTCCATCCATCAAAGCTATTCCTATGGAAGGAGAAGAAGCAACACTTATTGAAGTTTAGTCACACATGGGAGTAGTAGACTCCACTCACTACTTTGATGGAGACCCCTTGTCCAAGCCTAATGTTGACGTCACTCAATGGAATGAGATTCCCAAGATGGCAGCTAACATACATGGTGAGAAGGTGGAAGAACCCTCTACTGTTGGCACTCATAATTTAGGCACTAAAGGTGGTAAGTTTGGGAAGAATTCAGGCTATAACAGTTCTAATTTTGTGCATCAAACCTGGGCAGATGTGAAGAAGACACAAGTCTTGTGTAACTAATGGGTACAAAGAGCAAAAGAAGCAAAATCAGTGGCTGCCCAAGTGAGACAACACCTTCAAGAGGTCAAGGCAAAATGTGAGCAGTTGGATCAAGCAAGAAGACAAAGGGAAGCACACCTGAGATCTTTGTCCCTTCCAAAGGAAGAGTGCATGGAAGCAAGCAAGCAAGACAGAGATGCAAATTTAGATAAGCAAGAATAGAGGTACAAGTCTAAAAATTTTAGTACAACTGATTTGTATCATAAGGATCATGGTTTGTCTTTGTTCGAAAATGCTTCAAGGATTCAAGTAATGAAGATGGAAGGAAAATTTGAGTGAACACTTTGTGAATCAGCCACAATCATCAGGATTTCACTTGAAGAGGAAGACATAGGGAATTCAGAATATGATGACTCCTTGATCATTCATAATAAAGACACCTATGTTGAAGACTTTCAGATAATAGGGACACAGGTGCATGATAATTCAATTGGCAGCCCCAGGATAACATTGATGACACATTGTACACATGATTCAACTTGTGGATCAACCCTTGTTGATAACCATCCTTTCATAGGAGAAGATATGATTAAATTGGTGGAGGATAACTCACTTGAGTATGAGGACGTGTCTGACTTTTTGAGGCATAATGACAGCCCTATGCCACACCATGATATGGTAGCAAAGAGGATCAACATTAAGATATTTCATGGAGAGACTCACGTAGGACTAGCATTTGATGAAGAGCATGCATCATGGAACATGAAGGTCTTTAAGAGAGATAAAAGGACTACAAAATGGTATGATAACAACTCTAATTTTCTAGTTGGGGACAACAACGTGATACTCTCTCATTTACATGAACTTGCAACCCCTATTCATGGAGTAATTGGTGACAATGAGTTTCCAAATGACAGCTTGCATGACGCATTGGTTAAGCATGGCTATTTTGATGTTGCTTCTTCCAAGAGGACTAAATTTGTTTACTTTAGAACAACAACCATAAATGAGTCCAAAGAAACTTGTAACATACACCACTCTCTACATGATGAGAAGCAGGACTTCTCTAATTCTAAATTTGTAGATGATGTTTTCAACATTAAGGAGAATGAAGTGGTGTTAGGTATTCAATGGTTGAAATCTCATGGAAAAATTGTCTAAGACTTCAGCAAGATGATATTAGAGTTTACTCTCAGGGATAAACATATTGTGCTTAAGACACTAAAGAATGAGACAAAGGATGGGACAGTTAAGAGCATGTTTGTTTGCTCTAACATTGATGACTTCAAAGGCATGGATAAGAATGAAGAATTCAATCCTAATTTTCTGATTTTGAACAACAAGGATATATCCTCACTTTCTAATTATATTGCAGCTTCTAACCATTGGGAAAGGAGTGATATTGATTCTACGTCGATTGGTACACAAGTTACATGCATTGGTCATGATAATTCAATTGACACAACTCTCTATAGGACTGATTTTAGACACTTTGGGGCAACTGATATAAAACAATCCCAAAAGATGATTGATGGTTGGTTAGAGAGAGCAAAACAAGCCAAGATGAGGGCTCAAAAGGCCAAGCTTCATCTACAACATATTCGTGACATTCACCATTCTTTAGATGATGATGAGCAAATGTTGCCTAATTCAGAAAGCTCAGTTGTTGTTGGTCATTTTCTTGATGGTGATGATGATGATGTTGATGACACTCTTAGTGAACCAGCCACTCAAGAGTTATCTTGGGTGAGTAATGACGACATCTACACTACACATTTGGGTTTATCATGAACTCCTTATGAGGTGGCAATAGTTTATTTATTGATTGGTGACTTCATATTCTTGGATCCATCATGGGTTAGGGACTGCCCTAGTTGGATTCATAAGACACTTCTGGTTTCCTCTTAGCCTACTTCAGCTATTCAGTTATTGGGAAGTGTGTGGAGTCATGTTCATGGGTTGGACATGGAATATGAGATGGATTCCTTAGGTTTGTATTGGTTTGATGATATTTTTTATATCACCTACATTGCTTCTGAGTTATGCCAACGAGATTTGGCGACCATTCGTGTGGGTTGTTTGACACGTGAGAGTCCATGACTACATAGTCTTGCTGATCTGCTTAAATGGATGGATTCTTCATGGTCATAGGATGAGATATCTCTTCTTCATCTTTTACAGTAGGCTTTATATTTTTGTATGGAATCCAGGTATTGATTTGATTGGTGCATTATTTCACATGGATTTTATTGAGGTTGTTTCATGGCTTGTGGTAAGATATTGGTTTCATCAAAGTGGAGCAGTGGGTATGTTGGTAGGATGGACACATTTTCGAGATGATATCTTTTGTCATTTGTTCATCTATATTGTGTTGTTGACATGTGTAACCACTTGGGTTATGATTGGATGGAGACTCTTATCATTGGGCAATAAATTTCAGTATGCAAATTTGTTATTGCTTGAGGGCAAGCAATCCCGGGAAGGGAGGACTGTAATGTCCCCTTCCTAGACGACACATAGATGAGCAGTGGTTGACCTATTACTAGGGTTCCTGTAGGTCAGCAGAGTGGTTAGGGGACTTATCTAGGGGCAGTGGAGCTTTGCTGGGAGTCTTACGAGCCCTTCAATTTGGCGTCAGTTGATGAATCTAGGGGTTGAATTGAAAATATTAAGGTTTGCTTTAATGGAATAGTGAAAAGTGAATAGTAACATAAAATTAGAAGAGGAATAGTGAAAAGTGAATAGTAACATAAAATTAGAAGAGGAATAGTGAAAAGTGCTCCCGTCCTAGTAGCACAATGTTGTTTTTAAAAAGTGGCACTTCCCTTTTCATGAGAAAAGACCCTTAAGGTGGGCGTGGCCTCTTGGAGGGAATATTTTATTGTTTTTTTATGGAAAAAAGGTCATGGAGGCTATAAAACAAGGTATTGGGCTCATTTTTGAGCATTCTATTCTCATTTTTCACAAAATTAAGTGCAGGTTTGGAGCTCTGGATAGGGTTTTAGCAAATTGTAGCTCTTTTGAGGACAAAAACCCTTGGAGGACAATGGATTGGATGACAACCCAGTTCACAAAACAGGGAAATCTACTCTGGGTTTCTGTTTGGGCGTCATTGGACTTTATTATAGGGTACTATTGCATGTTGGAGAGGTTGCAGTAGTGGTTTATCAAGACACATTTGCAGATCAGGCTTCTTACAAGCATATAGCCTCATTTTTGTGCAATCACCTGCTGGCCATTCGATTTTGGGGTTATTCTCAGCCAAATCCTAGCTGGGAATTAGAATTTCAGCTATGAATTGTTCCACAAATTAAGCATTGGCTCCTAGGTATGTGATTGTCATTTGGATAGTTTATTATTGCATCTTATAGAGGTTTTTGGGTTGTTGTTATAGTTTGATTTAGTGGAAATCAGACCTCTGAATTTGTAATCAGACTTATGTTTAGTGAGAAATAAAGCTTATTTTGGTGTGTTATTGCAATGTTTATTTGTTGGTTATATTTCTTTTCATTCGGTATATGAATATTGCAATCAAAACCATTTCATATCCACACAAACATCAAATAGAAAATCAGAAAATCAGAACAGCAGTCAGGAAATCAGAATTCATTAGTTTGCACAACAATTGTTTAACAAAATGCCAAGGGGTCAAAATTGAAAAATCAGGGCAGATTTGAGAAGGGATACTTCAGTTGCTAAGGGTTTATGATCTTATCAATATACATTTGCTATATTATATATCTGATTTGTTGCAAATGTTCAAGGAATGGATTAAATTGCTTTAGATCAGATATAGGGGAAAGTGTGTTGTATCAAGGGATTAGTGAAGAAGAATCACAGATAATACTCTTTCTTAGGCTCACTGTTGTAAGGCAGTAGTGATTTTATTGACCCTCTAAATATGAAGCTTTGTTGTCATGAAAGAAACTATTACATGTAGGGTTTAGACTCTGTTACCCTGAATAGGCACCAATCTAAGGACATCTTTCAATTCCAAGCACATAAAAACTATAAAAATCAAGAAGATAAAACCTTTTTCCTTTTGTTTTGTGTAATGTGTTCAAGTTGTTCCATGTTCTCAAAGTTCTGAAACGGATACATATTGAGGACTTAACTAATCTGAAATAGGATCTTTCAGACCTCAATAGAAAAGTGAGAACACTCTGCTTACTCGATATCTCATTATACTAAGGAGAAATATTTCAGATATTGTTATAAGGGAATACCCCTAGGCCTAACAGAGCCTAAAGTGCAGAGAAGAACAAGCAATTGTCTCCTATTCATTGGCCATTGACCTGAGAGTCCTGAGCATTAAGGATAGCTATATTATAGGGATAATCATACAATTAGTTGGGAACACCAACATCTTCATCCATAATTACATCAGATGGTATTAGAGTGAAAGGTTTGGAATACTAAAGGTTTGTGCTTGTAAACAGATATTGAATTTGGGTTAGTTTGTAGGAATCTTGTAAATAGAGCATCGATTGTTAGACAATTTGTTGGAGTGATTATGGATGTAGATCACCAACTTGAGGAAGTATGAAGCATATCTAAGGACAAGGTTCCTCCACAAAGAGGACAAAGAGTTGTTAATGTTGCTATAAAGATGGAAGAAATGTTTAAAATTTTGAGAGAAATGAAGATATAATTGGATGCCATAGAGAAGATAGGAAAATAGGTTTAAACCTTAGAAATGATGATGAAAGTGATGAGGAAAATTTTGAAAAGGGAGACAATACACAAGTTTTTGAGAAAGATGTAGAAGATCTACACGAGGAAGAAGCAGATCAGGTGATGATGTTGAAGGTTATTTCTAAAATTGATAAGAGACCTAGAATTGAAATTTCTAACTATTCTAGTTATTTGAATCTTTAGGAGTTGGTTGATTGGATAAATGATCTAGATAATTATTTTGAATATGAGGAGACTATAGATCTTAAAAGAGTTAGGTTTTCTAAGACTAAACTAAAGGGAAATGCTTGTTTGGTGTAAAGAAGCACAATTAGAAAGAAATAGAAGGGGAAAGGAAAATATAACAATATGGGATATAATTGTAGTAAAGTTGAAGAATTAATTCATACTTGTTTACTATGAGTTAGAATTATTGAAGAGACTACAAAACTTGACATAGAAAGAGAAGATTTTGAAATAACATACAAAAGAATTCTACAAGATGATCTTAGGACCAGACATAATGAAGCAAGCAAGGAAAAGGTTGCAAGATACATCAATGGATTGAGAGGGAGTATTTAGAAAAAACTAAGCTTGGTAAGATTAAAGATAGTAGAAGAAGCATATCAATTCATACTGAAGGTAGAAGAGAAAATGAATAAAAAATATTTGAGAATAGACGTAACTAGAAAAGATGAAGAGGAGGAGGGTTCCAAAGAAGTAGGTCCTAATTTGACACTATAAGACCCTACAATGAAGATGTGGAAGTAATAAGGAGTAATAACACATACTGTAATGATAGTAATTCATACTTCAATGAAGGAGGAAATGTTATTTTTGACTGCAATTGTAGAGAAGGCAGTAGTTCATACCAAAGAGGAATATAAAGATATGGTAGAAAATATGGGAGATATTTTCAAGGAACTTGTTCTCAATGTGGTGCCAAAGGCCAGAGAGCATTTAAAAATTCATAAAGTTAAGGAAACACAAATAGGATACCTGAATGTAGCACAAGAACTGCATATGTTGATGAAGAACCTAGAGGATCACAAAGCCTAGTTGAAGAACTTAAGAATAGATGCTATGAATGAAGAAGAACTAGCGTAAAATAAAAGTTTGTTTAGAATAGTATGCAACATTGAAGGAAAATGTTGTAAAGTCATCTTTAATGGTGGTAATATAAATATTTTGGTTTCGGAAGCAAGGGTTGACAAGTTGAAGTTGAAGAGGTTAGAACACCCCGATCCATATTAGGGTATACTTTAAGAATTGACCCTTGGAAAATTCTATAGAAATCTTGGCGAATCCTCTATTTAAAGACATAATCCTCTTGGTGATTTTTTTCCTAAGATTGAATCGAAGTGATAGAGTGGATGGCTATTTTATGTTAAAACATAATTTTAAAAATAAATTTTGGTAAATTTGGAAACCAAAATTCATTCTTGTTTTTAATCAATTTGGCAAATGAGGACCTAAATTTTTCATAAAATATTAATTGCGGTGGCGAAAAAAGGATAAGTTTTTGCTAATTTTTTAAATGAGGTGGAAAATTAAGCCTAAATTACCCATAAATTTTTAATTAAGGTGGTCAAGTTAACCTAAATTTAAATAAATCTTGTAATTGAGTGGGTGAATTAAAACCTAATGTACTATATTTTTTTAATTTTGGCAGTGAGTTAAAACCTAAATTAATACAAATTTTTAAGTTAAGTGGTGGATTATAAAAATAAAAATATTTGTACATATCTTACATAACATTAGTGTCTTGGGCTACGTGCATCATTAAGAATTTGATTTAATTAACTTGTGACAAGATGACCTTCATCATTATTTATTGATCTCTATGTCATATAGTTCATAGTGCATTTGTGAGTTTTTGAGGTTGGATGTGCAAGTTCTAGTTTTAATTTTTTTGGCACTGTTGTAGTGTTAAGTGATAGTTCTCTCATGGTTATTCAAGGAAATAGAAGGCCTTTGTTGTCCCCTACGAAGTGGGAATTTGAAGATGTAGAGAGATTTGATTCAATGAAATTAAGGAAGGTCTTTTATATTGATTCCCTTGTAATAGAAACTATTATAAGGGTTATTATTGGCAAGGATATACTCTAGGTCTTTTTCTTAAAAGAATCTTCCTAGTAACATTACCTAATTCATATGTTTATGGTGCACTTGTTCTTGATGAGAAACTTAATGCCACTCTAAAAGATTACAACAAAGATGATGACTTGCGGACTTTTGGAAGTTACTTTCCAATGGTGTTGGTTAAAAATCATCTATTGTAGCTTGTATCCTCTAGGCTGCTAGGGATGGCATTCACCATGGGTTGTTGGATGTCTACAAAAGTACTCTCTTTAATTACAAAAAGGACATCTGCAACTATCTCTTGGAAAAATCAAGGAAGGTGGTGAATGAGGTTGTCTTCCTATGCAGGGTAGTGTAGTGTATGAAATTTGATTCTATAAAGAAAAGCATACTTCTCCTCACCAAATGACCTCAATAACACTACACTAGGAACAACTAGCTCATTTAGGATGAATTTAATCTGATGTTATCTCAATAGAAGAGTAGATTTAACTAGTTGGACCTAATGTGTTTCACCCTTGAGAAAAACTAGGTTTTCTATCAAGCTAAAACACTATGCAAATTGAAAGAAACTAAATTTATAGAATATATAGCTATATATTTAATGAACTAGAAGTAGAACTATAAACATAGGGTGAAGAGGAACCTATCACAAAAGTCTAAAGTTGGCTGCCTGGGATGTCAACACGTTGCATGGACGTCTACACAACACAAACAACTAGAACTTTAGTTTTTTCACTCAAGGATTGTGTCCAACTTGCATTAGAAGAAACAACAAAGCACCAAGAGAATATCCAACTATTTATTCAAAAGATATGAAAAATAATAAGATAAAGAGGAAATCAATGAAACTCTCCTATGGTCGGATGTCCTCTTCATGAAAAACCTATGGGTTGCAAGGAATAAGAAATTGTTGGGGATTTTTGGGAGCTTTCCTTTAGGTCAAGCCCCTATGAGGGTATTCTGACCTCCATGGATTAGCCAATATTGAAAAACTAGTGTGTGCTCTTAATCTTATATGCTCCTAAGAAAATGAACAATAGTCACAATGATAATACTTTTAATTCTCAAGCTATGATCTTGTTGGTAAACAGATTTGTCACCGTGAAATAACTTTGGAAAATGACCCATTGCCCTTTGAGTGGTGACTAAATTGTCCCAACAGTTGGAGAGATCGCGACAAAGCAACGATCTTCCTTTGCGTTTGAGAGGGGCAGCTCCCTCGTATGATGGGGGTATTTGTGGTTTTTGTGTACTTTTAACCTGAAAGTACAAAAAGGAGGAAAAAGAAAACTAACAAAGATGATTTACAGAAACCCTAACAGTAGACATACGAATACTGGTTTAGATTTCACGAACTCAGGACAATTTATGAGGGGATTTCACCACAGAAGTTAGAAACTACGTTCCTGAACAAATATGATGAACTTCACAGCTAATGTCTTAACATGCACCAATGATGAAAGAAGGATAACACATAGGTCTCAACATACGAAGAGATAGGTTACCTGAACACATTCATATCAAGATACCAAGAAACGAGTGTGCTTCACTACATCAATTGCACAGTTAAAATGTTTCAATTAATGACCTATGATCAACACAATGACACAAAAGTATTACCAATCTAACGTATGAAAAATTAGTAACAATAACTCAAAAGTAACATTGGAACACACGAACCAAATGCATTTTTTTAATTATTCTTTCATGAAATTATACAACTTCAGAAAGCCTTCATGTACAAAGTGTTACATCAAAAGTCTCTGAAAAACTTCTTCATAAGTTCCCCTCCAAAAGTTCCTTCTTCTTCCAAAAAAAAAGTCCCCTTTACACATGAAATAGCCTTGTATTTATAGGCTTGTTCTCAATAACTACCTTGTAACTACTTTGTAACCACCTAGTAACTACCTTTTTGAAAATACAATAATTTAAAAAAAAAAAAAGCTTTATTTTAGTTAGATTTTACCTAACTTTTTTGGAAACAAAGCTCATTTTCTAACCCTCAATTACAACAAATGACATAAGTCACTTTTACAAAAAGGTAATTTGAAACTTGCAAATTTTGAGTTGTGAACTTTCCATCTAGTTAGCCAAAATTGAAAGTGACTCCCCTTTTTCACCTTTTTGAAAGTTGCAGACAAGTTCGCCAAAATTAAAAGTAGACGCGAACTTAGCCAAAAGTGAAAGTTGACGCGAACTTAGCCAAAAGTGAAAGTTGACGCAAACTTTGCAAAAAGTGAAAGTTGACGCAAACTTAGCCAAAAGTGAAAGTTGACGCAAACTTAGCCAAAAGTGAAAGTTGACACGAACTTTGTGAAAAGTGAAAGTTGACACGAACTTAGCCAAAAGTGAAAGTTGACGCTAACTTTTTTTATAAAGTAAGCCGATAACAACTTATTTTTTTAAAGGAAACTCTCCACTTAGCCAAATTGAAAAGTGGTAACTCCTTTATACTTAGCCAATTTCACAAGTTAATCTCACTTTCACTTTTTTTTTAGAAGTTGTCGAAGACTGCTGATTTTCCACTAACCTTCTCACAACTTGTGAAAATTTTAAGTTACCTCCTTTATAAACACTTTGGCGTGCTTTGAAAACTTGTTATAACTTGTGTAAAAGCACAACTTTTGAAAATTATAACCTCATGAAAATTTATATCACTTGCTCGTCGAGCCTGCACATACGATGGAGAAGGAAAACTGGCATAACTTTTGATTGTGATAACATTTCCCATGAAATTTTGCCACATTGCCCATAATAACATTATAAATCTCCTTGCCAAATGATTCTATTCCAACCTTTATAGAAACTACAATTTAATTGTTTCCACCAACCGCCTGCCGAAAAATTGAAAGTTTAAAATCTCTCAAACCATAAGGCACCATGACATGAAAAGTTGCCACATTAGGTGAAATAGCCATATAAACTTTCTTGTAAAATGATTTATTTCTAGTCTTTGCAGATTTTGAAATTTAATTATTTTTGTGATTTCTGGCATAGCAGAACCGCTTCTAGGATTTCAGCTGAAACAAGCAAACAATTCCTCCTTCAAACTAGAAATCAACTTGACACTTTAGGAGAATTTGTGACTAGGGGTTACTCAACATAAGGAGTTGATGCAAAAGTTTAAAATTTGACAAGTTGAAAACAAGGCCAATAGCTGGCTCTAACTAGGGACAAGGACTGTAAAGGACGAAGGATGAACCTAGAATCTCTGGAAATGAAATAAGTTCCTTATCCATTGGGTAGGTAGAGTCAGGAGATAATAGGATGTACAAGGGAGAACAAGGAGGCTGAAGCAAGACAAAAATGAGAGAAACAACAGAGACGAGGCAAACGACAAAAGACACAGGAAACAAAACAAGACAGACACAACCAAAACACCTAGCTAACCTATGTACATGGTAGGTGGATCCTACCTTAAAACTGTTCCAGGATGATCATGTAAAACCATTAACAGGTTGAGAAAAATAGGCACATGTATGAAAAAGAGATGTGCACGGATGAGGTACCTATGGACTCAGTAGATATTTCAGGATGATGAGAAAATGAAATACATGAAATGTGAGGACTCCTTGAATAGTACACCAAACAACCATCTCTCATCATAAGGTTTTGAGTCCTTTTGAATCATATTGGTATTGCCCTATGTGTTGTTGATCATATCTTCTGGCGTCACGTCGAGCATACCAATTTTCTCTATCTGAAGATCTTTTTGATAGCTTGAATCAAGGTTAAATAAACCACGAATTGGGCATCCTTTGCGTGAAGCAAGAAATGAAGAAACCTCTATATTCTGTAACTGATCTACACAAATGCTTTTGTCTATACCTACAAAAGAAAATTCCTCCTCCTTTACCATCACTAACTCAGAATGCACTTTATCGAAGGATGGCACATGAGGAAGAGAAAGTAATGGATCTGCATTATGCATTTTATCATCCTGAAAATCTTCCTCTATAGTTGAAGGAGAAGAAATAATATTTTCCTCCCTTGGAAGTAGTGAAGAAGAAGTTAAAATGTGTAGCTCTTCATCAATCCTTTGAATATTGGTATCCTTATGATCTTCTTGCATATTTAGAGTGGGAGTACTCTATGCTTCATCTTGAGTAGTACCTTTAATTTCAATAGTTGAGTATTCTTCTTCAACAAATGGTAAAGGAGAAATGACAACATCATTAGGTGTATTAAGACACCAATCTAGAATGAAAACCTCATGAGAGAGTTCTTGGAGCATTCTCTCTTCATTATTCTCCTCTTGCTCAGATTGTATGCATGTCAAGAAAACATTTTCTGACTCGTCTTCATGCTCTTTGTTTACACTTTGGTCCAAAAATTTTTCTACATTCCTTTGAACATTAACCATGTCATGGGAACCTTCCTTGGAAGATATAGTTGTCGAACCAGAACAAGTTGTCACAAAAGGAGTGACATTCTTCAAGGAAACTAAGAACATGTCATTGTCTGGATAGATTACTTCTTCATTATTGCATGTTTCCATACAATCTTCTTCTTCTGTCTCCATCACTTCTTCTTTTTCTTCTTGCTTTAGTGGAGATGACCTATTATGAGGAAATGTAATAACTTCTTCTACCCTAGTACGTGCATGTTCTGATGAGCCTCTTTCAACCCTTTGATCAAAAGATGTTGCATTAAATATAGGGTCATTTGCATGAAACACTTTCACCTCTTCATTGATGTCTTCATTGTGCAAATGATAAATCTCAGTATAATCTATTTTACATTCTGGTGCATGAATCTCCTTTGATAGAGGCTTATGATCATGAGTAAGAAAATGAGTATCCTTCCCATCTTTTTCTTCGATCTTCTACAATGTTTGAAGCAAACAAGGATGAACCTGATTAGTAGCAAGTTGCATGCCACCATAGAAACTCTTCAAAAACTGTACTTGCTTAGGATCATCAAGAACTTGATTTTGTTGAGCAGACGACATAGGAGAAGGATAATCTTCATCATCACTATCACTGTCTGATTCAGGAAACTGCAAGTTATACATCTGGGTTCTTCGATACCAAACCATCTTTCAGGATTCTTCTTTCAGATAGAGTCGCCAATCTTCTTTTATGGGGAGATACTTGTATATTCTTGAGGAATAAAAAGGCGCCAATGCTTCAGTTCATTTTTCCCAGTGGAGTCGCCAAAAATCTATTGGTAAACAGATTTGTCACCGTGAAATAACTTTGGAAAATGACCCGTTGCCCTTTGAGTGGTGACTAAATTGTCCCAACAGTTGGAGAGATCGTGACAGAGCAACGATCTTCCTCTGTGTTTGAGAGGGGTAGCTCCCTCGTATGATGGGGATATTTGTGGTTTTTGTGTACTTTTAACTTGAAATTACAGAAAGGAGGAAAAGGAAAACTAACAAAGATGATTTATAGAAACCCTAACAGTAGACATACGAATACTAGTTCAGATTTCACAAACTCAGGACAATTTATGAGGGGATTTCACCACAGAAGTTAGAAACTACGTTCCTGAACAAATATGATGAACTTCACAGCTAATGTCTTAACATGCACCAATGATGAAAGAAGGATAACACATAGGTCTCAACATACGAAGAGATAGGTTACCTGAACACATTCATATCAAGATACCAAGAAACGAGTGTGCTTCACTACATCAATTGCACAGTTAAAATGTTTCAATTAATGACCTATGATCAACACAATGACACAAAAGTATTACCAATCTAACGTATGAAAAATTAGTAACAATAACTCAAAAGTAACATTGGAACACATGAACTAAATGCATTTTTTTAATTATTCTTTCATGAAATTATACAACTTCAGAAAGCCTTCATGTACAAAGTGTTAGAAAAATTCTCCATAAGTTCCCCTCCAAAAGTTTCTTCTTCTTCCAAAAAAAAAGTCCCCTTTACACATGAAATAGCCTTGTATTTATAGGCTTGTTCTCAATAACTACCTTGTAACTACTTTGTAACCACCTAGTAACTACCTTTTTGAAAATACAATAATTTAAAAAAAAAAAAGCTTTATTTTAGTTAGATTTTACCTAACTTTTCTCGAAACAAAGCTCATTTTCTAACCCTCAATTACAACGTATGACATAAGTCACTTTTACAAAAAGGTAATTTGAAACTTGCAAATTTTGGGTTGTGAACTTTGCTAAGTTCTTTCCATCTAGTTAGCCAAAACTGAAAGTGACTCCCCTTTTTCATCTTTTTGAAAGTTGTAGACAAGTTCGCCAAAACTGAAAGTAGACGCGAACTTAGCCAAAAGTGAAAGTTGACGCGAACTTATCCAAAAGTGAAAGTTGACGCGAACTTAGCTAAAAGTGAAAGTTGACACAAACTTTGCAAAAAATGAAAGTTGACGCGAACTTTGCCAAAAGTGAAAGTTGACGCGAACTTTGTGAAAAGTGAAAGTTGACGCGAACTTAGCCAAAAGTGAAAGTTGACGCTAACTTTTTTTTTTAAGTAGGCCGATAACAACTTGTTTTTTAAAGGAAACTCTCCACTTAGCCAAATTGAAAAGTGGTAACTCCTTTATACTTAGCCAATTTCACAAGATAATCTCACTTTCACTTTTTTTTTAGAAGTTATCGAAGACTTCTGATTTTCCACTAACCTTCTCACAACTTGTGAAAATTTTTAAGTTACCTCCTTTATAAACACTTTGGCGTGCTCTGAAAACTTGTTATAACTTGTGAAAAATCATAACTTTTGAAAATTATAACCTCATGAAAATTTATATCACTTGCTCGTCGAGCCTGCACATACGATGGAAAAGGAAAACTGGCATAACTTTTGATTGTGATAACCTTTGCTCATGAAATTTTGCCACATTGCCCATAATAACATTATAAATCTCCCTGCCAGATGATTCTATTCCAACCTTTATAGAAACTACAATTTAATTGTTTCCACCAACCGCTCGCTGAAAAATTGAAAGTTTAAAATCTCTTGAACCATAAGGCACCATGACATGAAAAGTTGCCACATTAGGCGAAATAGCCATATAAACTTTCTTGTAAAATGATTTATTTCCAGCCTTTGCAGATTTTGAAATTTAAATGTTTTTGTGATTTCCGGCATAGCAGAACCGCTTCCAGGATTTCAGCTGAAACAAGCAAACAACTCCTCCTTCAAACTAGAAATCAACTTGACACTTTAGAAGAATTTGTGACTAGGGGTGACTCAACATAAAGAGTTGATGCAAAAGTGTAAAATTTGACAAGTTGAAAACGAGGCCAATAGATCTACATAGGCCAAGCAAACTAGTGTATATGACATAAATGAAAAGAAATGGAGGAGCCCACAAAGCACACCTTCTATACAAAAGTGGATTAACACAAAGAGAATAACCAATGAGAGGGAAAATGGAACACAATCACCTCAAGGAGGAAAGATGAATGCTACACAACCAAGAACAAGGCCCAAACAAGATCCTGATAGGAGATAGTAGTTCCAAAACCCCACAAAGATGGCAAATACTTGAAGATTGTTCACATGGAGCTTGAAGAAAAAGCAACAATGTCATTATTTTCTGTAGATTGCCAAGAAAGATTATAAATAGTGTTGTAGAACACCAATAGTATGAAAGAGCCAATGGAGAATGCCAAAAAATCAAAATAGTTTGAAGAGAATTTAAAATGCAAGAGTTGGAGGGAAGAATAGGGAAGGTAGGTCAAAAATGATCCTTTCAGACATGATAAAGGCATTACCAAAAATTATACATGTAGAAGAAGGTAGCAAGAAATGCCTAGAAATGGTCACTGGGCAACATGTGGTCATAAGACGCTAGTGCGTTGTGTGGACGTTTGCACATTAGGGTATCATCTAAGTGACTTTAGTTCCTAAAGCTTCAAAACACCTTAGGACAACAACAAGAGTAGAACACTTAAACAAAATTACTTGAACACAAATACAAATGACAGAACATAAGGGAAAACTTGACACTATGGGTAGGAAAAGGCTAAGGTAAGGGCTAAAAATGATCCTAAAACATGTTAAGGGAATGGACACCAAAGTGAACAAAAAATGTAGCATGAAATTGCAATGGTATACAATTTTTGACATTATAGGTAGCTTTGGCTAGGGTAGGTATTTAAAAGATTCAAGGTTCTTTTAGACATTTCCTTTTTTGTTTTCAAATTTTTGCATTTAAACTATTATAATTTTTACTAGAGCTTCATGATAGGGAAGCTTCTAGTTTTTGTACTTTTTGGTTTCAAATTACTATGTATTTGCAAGTTGTGTCCTAAATTATTGTAACTAAAAATATTTATATATTTTACATCACATTCATGTGATACTTTTTGTGAAAAGACAATGTAGCACATCATTAATACTTTTATTTCATTCAATGAAACTTTTAAAAAACTTGTACCATCCATGTGATCATCATCAATAACATTTACATTTAATTCTACACATTGCAACTATTTGACAAAACATTTTTTGAGATATGCACAAATATTATTTGGACATCTGTAATATCATGTCAAAGGTCATCCTTTCTCTCAAAGTATCAACATATGTCATTTAAGATATAGGCCTGTGCAAAATATTATCTATGCATGTGTAATCTGATTACTATATTCTTATTCTCTTTTATTCAATTTAAAGAAGATGTTCATTTAATTATCTTTAAATTATATAAACAAAGAGGTATCTAGTCTCATGCTTAGCCAACCATTATAATCTTGTTTTGTTCTCTTCATTTTGTGGAAATCTCATTGTGCTCTATAAATCTTGGCCTACGAGATCATGGAGTCACTCTTCTTCTTGTGTTTCCTTTGTAGAGAGATGCTTTTCTATAGACTAGTCTAGGAAATCCACTTAAACATTATCTTAAATTTACCCTTGGATGTGATAAAGGTGACCATTAATGAAATCATTAGCATCAACTATCTGGAACTTGATATCAAGAGTTGTGTAAATTCTGAGGTAGCATCTCATTTCCTATCTAATTTCTCATAGCTTTCTCCATCCATGACATCAATGATACTGGTGGATGAAATGTTTGTCCAAACATAATTCAAACCTAGGTTGGATGCAGTGGAAACAATGGATTGACAATTTTCATAGGAGAATTTACCAGTTGTTAGCAATGAGTTTAGAGATGTGGCTTTTATGGGAGCACTATGGGAGCTGGAGAAAACAATGATGAGGCTCACACATAATCTCCAAACACTTTAGGAAGTCATCCTAACTGGTAATTTAGGAATTTTGTCTTTGGGGGTTATTAGTATTTTGGATGAAATGCACACTCTTTCCATTAATTTTCATCCCTTTGTAGATAGAGTTCAACTCAAATGCACTCGTCAGATGATACTATTTCTTCTAGGTTTAGCTTAAAATGCCAATAGTAACAAAGCTATGTTACTAAGATAGTTTTTAGTAAAGAGTTCATTTTTTGTAAATAGTATAGTAGCTTTTAATAAATAGTGTAGTTTTGTGTAAATAGTGTAGTAGTTTTAAAAGTGCAATAGTTTTAAGATCATTCCTTTGGAAAAAAAAGAACTTGAAGTCTTCAACTCATGTAATCATTTTTGAAGCTCATATATAATACAAGTTATGAGAAATATATTTAGACAGAATAAATGTTACTACTAGAAATAGACATTTGGTTGATGATGAAAGGAAGCAAGGTATGCGGAAACAGCTTCCTACACCAATCTAATGAGGGATAGTGGTGCAAATTTTTCTTAGATCTTTCTAGTTATAGTTTAGATACACATTAACAAAGAGATTAACACACATTCAAAACAAGTACAAATGCAACAGACACAAGGTATACGTGGGGAAAACCGTTTCGGGTGAAAAACCCCACACTCCAAAGCACAACCCAATGTGTTATTAAGTAAACAAGGAATGGTTACAATGCAATTACAGAGCCAAGCTCTTCCAGGAGTTCCCAAGATGTCAATTCTGGAGCAATTTCGGCAGCACTTCTTTACTTGCAAATGAACCATACAAAACTCCACTCCAAACACCTGTTTTATAGAGATATGAAACAAGAATGGAACCTTCTAGAGGTTGGGCGTCCAAGAGGCCATATGGACCAATATCCAACGCCTCTTGCATGCAAACACACTTGTCTACATCAAGGAAAGATGCGTTACAACCTCTTACAACTGTAAGAAGAATCTGTCATTCTTACAAGACTGACAACTGTAAGAGAATCGTCATAAATGACTAAATATAGAATATGCCTCTTACAACTTGTCCTTATCCTTCCTTGGATGTCCAACTTTGACCTTTTCTCCATGCAAAGATTCTTTAGAACACTTATCCAACCTGTCATAGAATCTGGTCCTTACGCATCATAGTTTGTCATAGGAATCTGTCATATGTCATAGGAATCTGTCATAAGGACTTACACACCTTACGACTAGCCAACACATGTCACAAATGTCTTATTCCAAGGTAGAACGCCTACATCCTCATGTGACAAAAAAATATATCTTTGTCACCTTCCATGTCACCTCCCAGTAATTAACAACTCACCATGTCAAATTTACTAGATTACAAAGCACGGTAAACCAAAAAATTATGGCACAATAAAAAATAATTACCACATTAAAAAATTAATGCCAGGAAATTACAAAGGTTGAGACACCTTAATTCCCAACAGATGAATATTTAACCACTCTACAAATTATCCACTCACACAGGGAGATATTAAAATACATCTGGAATTAGTTTATATTATTGAACCTTCAAATTATCTTTAGTTGATTTTATCCAGGAAGATATTCAAATATATAGGAAATTAATTTATATTCTAGAAACTTTAAATAATCTTCACTTGATTTTATCCAAAGAGATATTAAAATGCATAGGGAATTATTTTATATTAATCTCATTTTAATTCCTTACATAGGGCATATAGTAAATGTTTTAATTATTTAGATTAAAATAAAACTACTACAAGCCTCACCAATTGATACATCACCTTCTCTAACCAATGGTGTTGCCTCCAACATTGGCAATCTTTATTTTCCCCTTGGACATCCATGATCTGTTGGTGTAGTGGGACCAACATTGCCAACTTAGCATTTGATTTACCTTAAATTGATGTATGATATAGGGGGAATTTATTATATTTTAACATTGTTAAAATTTAAATTATAATTTGCCATCACAAAATGAACAAGTTCAAAATAGACTAAAAAACAAAGAGGGAAATTCACACTCAAATAAATGTTTAGGGAAGCTACAACAAGATCATTTATTAATTTTTGAGTAGTTAGATAAGACAACTTAACCCACTGATAAAATATCATTAACAAATGCAAAGAAAAAAAAACATCATTATCCCATTCATTTTAGCCTCTGTTGGGAATAAACATCTGACCGTTTCCATTCCAAAAATTTGAGGGATGATGTGTGTTGGTCAACAGATATTTTGCTATGATATTTTGTTGAATGTATCTTGACTTGCCCAATGGGCAACAACAAATGCTTATCATAGTTGTAGAAATCATTATAGGAATGACAATTTTCCTCTATGTTTGAGAGGAGCACCTCCCTCGTATGATAGGGTTTTATATTTTCTAGGGTATGCTTTTGACCACAAAGCAGGAAAGGTATGAAATAATGAAAACTAAAACAAATGGAAAAAAACCTAGATAAGGCTGATATAAAGTTAATAATCTAGTCCTTCTCAAAATAATAATGAATAATCTTTAGAAAAAATAGAACAAACATAGATTTATTCCCTTAAATACATGGTTTCAAAAAAAAATTGCAACTAGGGTTTAAATGAGTAAATGCTACCTAACATAAGAAAGGGGACATCCACCTAGGGTTTTTAATGCATAGATTATAAAATCACCCAATATTACATCCAATGTTGCATAAGGAAAATCATGTGGACAAAATAATGAATAATCATGTGAAGAAAATAAGGAAAATCATGTGAAGAAAATAAAAAAAAACCCTAGATAAGGTTGATATGAGGTTGATAATCTAGTCCTTCTCAGAATAATAATGAATAATCTTTAGAAAAAATAGAACAAACACAGATTTATTCCCTTAAATACATGGTTTTTGGGAATTAAGGTGTCTCAACCTTTGCAAGTTCCTAGCATTTATTATTTAATTGTACTTTTTTTTTTGCCTATTATTGTATTTTGTATGCAAATATGATTTTGTCACTTTGTGGGAGTTGGCATGGTGATGTGTCATCCTACATGGAAGGTGACTAAGTGTATTTTTGTCCTCATATGAGGAGATAGCCATTCCACTTTGTGGTAGAAGACTTTTGCCATGTGTCAGCATCTTTCAGGTGTTGTAAGAGGTTTATGACGCGTAAGAGTTATGACATATTCCTATGACAAAATCTATGACATGTAAGAGCCAGAAATAAAAGATCCTATGACAGGTGAAGACAAGTGTCAGAAAGCATCTTGCATGTAGGAAGTAGGCACCCAAGTTTGACTATGACAGGTTATAAGAGAATCTACTATTAATAGTCAGTTATGACAGATTCTCTTACAGCTGTAAGAGTTGTCATATATGACGGATTTTATGACATTGTAAGAGCATCTATCATACCTTAGTTGGGTAAATTTGAGGTGCCCAAGTTGGGGGGTTGTAAGGGATGAAAGACAATCTCTTACAAGTGTCATACGTGTGATTTATGGCCTTGGAAATTGGGCCACATGGATTTGGATGAGTTCCTCATGTGACTTGCTCTAGAAGCTACCTCCATTTGTACTACTTCTCTTTATATACATTTGCTTGGAGCTGGAGATGTATGTTGTTCATTTTGCAGGTACATAAATACTACCGAAATTACTCCAGACTTGACACTGTGACTACTCCTGAAAGAGCTTGGCTCTGAAACTGTTTTGTAACCATTCCTTGATTATTGATAATACATTGGGTTGTGCTTTGGAGTGTGGGGTTTTTCACCCGAAAGGGTTCTCCCTACATATATCTTATGTCATTGCATTATACTTGTGAATGTGTTTTTAATCTCTCTGTAATTATCTATCTAAACTGCAACTATTAAGATCTAAAGAAAAATTTGCACTACTATCCCTCATTAGATTGGTGTAGGAAGTTGTTTCAACTTACCTTACTTCCTTTCAGTTGGTATCAGAGCCTGGCTAGTTTTGGTCCTAACTGCTAGGTAGTGGGTTTTTTGTACTAATCTTTGATTGACTGGGAGTCTTGCAGAGTATTTTGTGATCTTGTTGCAGTGAGAAGATGGCAAGCACATTTAGGAGATTCAAGATTGAAAAATTCAATGGAGGCAACTTTGAGTTGTGGAAACTCAAGATGGAGGATATCCTGGTGAATAGAGATTTATGACTCGTGATATCTAACACCAAACACCAGAGCATGAAACAAGAAGATTGGGATTAGATGGATTGGAAGGCCAAGGGTCTCATAAGGCTTTGTTTGGTTGATTTTGTGCTCCTGAACGTCCACGAGGAGAAAACTGCAAAACAGTTGTGGAAGAAGCTTGGTGATGTTTATTAGGCTAAGTCCTTGGTAAACAAGCTATTCCTGAGAAAGAAATTGTACTCTCTGAGGATGGAAGATGGAGGATCTGTGGTAGATCATCTCAATTCTTTTAATATGCTTGTTGCTTAGTTGACCTCTGTTGGTGTGAAGATGGAGGAGGAGGATCGTTGCATGACATTGCTGTGTTCTTTACTAGATTCGTGGGACCACCTTGTGATGACTATTGGGAGTACCACTACCACCTTCAAGATGGATGAAGTGGTTTCTTTGCTGTTGTATGAAGAAATGCCGAGAAAGCCTTTCGAAACGGTTAAGGAGGCTCTTGCAGTTCGTGGTAGGTCCAAGGAAAAAGGAAAGAAGAAGGACAAGAAGAAAGAAGACAAAGGAAGATCCAAATCTCATGGGAGATCAAAGACTCCTGGAAAGTCCAAGGCCTTATGTTGGAACTGTGGCAAACCTGGTCATTTCCACAAAGATTGCAAGGAGAAGAAAAAGAAGAAGAAGAAAAACCATGATTCTGACTCCGACAAGTCCTCTCAAGATGATGGAGAAGCATTTGTCACTGCCTTGACAACACATGCATCTAAGGATGTGTGATTAATTAATTCCAGTGCATCATTTCACATGACATCCCACAGAAACTAGTTTTCAAAGTATGAAGAGTTCGATGGTGGGAAGGTGTACCTGGGTGATGACTCTCACCTGGATAAAGTTGGCCGTGGAAGAGTCCTAATCAGATTCCCTTATGGTTGAGTGAAGGGGATCAATGGTGTACTACATATCCCTGGGTTGGCACGAAACTTGTTATCTATAAGAAACCAGAATGATGTGGGTGTGCAGGTTCTTTTCTCAAATGGAGGATGCAAGATGACGAGAGGAGCTATGGTGTTGGCTAAGGGTGTTTGGATTGGCACTCTGTTTCAGCTTGATGAAAGCGTAGTTCAGTGCAATAGTGCTTCTATTTCGAAGAAGAGAGCTTCAGATTCTTCATCCTCACCATTGGAACTAGCAACCAAGAAGACTGTTGCATCTACTTTTGATGGTCATGCTTTCTAGGTACCCAAGGGTGCTCATTCTATAGAGATGAAACTTCCTGTTGAGAAAACAATGTTGTGGCACCAAAGGCTTGGCCATATTGGTGAAAAGGGTTTGAGGACCCTAAAAATAAAAACCTTGTTGAGGGTATGAATGATTGTAACCTTGAGTTCAATTTCTGCAAACACTACATAAATGGAAAACAAAATCGTGTTCAGTTTTACCATAGTTCTCATAAATCTTCTAAGGTGTTGGATCTAGTTCACTTTGATGTTTTTGGTCCTATTAATGTTCCTTCGATTTTGAAATCTATATATTTTGTTTCATTTATTGATGACTATAGTAGAAGGACATGGGTATATTTCCTTAGGAGTAAATCTAAAGTTTTTGCAAGAGTCAAAGAGTTTAAGGCTCTTGTCGAGAATCAAAAAGACATAAAGATTAAATGTTTGAGAACTGATAATGGTGGTGAGTTTTTCTCAGCAGATTTTGACAAGTTCTGCAAAGAACAAGGTATTGAGAGGCATAAGACAACTCCATATACTCCTTAACAAAATGGAGTTGCATAAAGAATGAATAGAACATTGATGGAGAGGGCTAGGAGCATGTTAAGTGGAGCTGGCCTAGAACAAAAGTTTTGGGTTAAAACTATTGCTACCACTTGTTACCTGGTTAATAGGTCTCCTACATCGGTGCTCGTTAACAAGACCCCTATGGAGGCATGGTCTGGTAAGAAGCCTTCGTTAAGACACATTCAAGTATTTGGTTGTGAGGCATATGCACATGTGCCTAAGGAAAAGAGGTCCAAGTTGGAGAACAAAGCAGTTAAATGTATCTTCATTGGTTATGGTATCGGTGTGAAAGGGTACAAGCTATGGGATCCAGTGGCTGAAAGATTTCTGTATAGCCGAAGTGTGATCTTCAAAGAGCTCAATCCTTCTTCTATTGTTCTATAGCCAGAGAAAAAAGAAAAGAAAGATGATGTAGTTCAGCTTCCTCCCACCCCTGAGAAAGTTTAACCGAAGACACCAGTTGGATCTGATGATGAGGAGAGCTCTAGCAACTCTGAAAGTTTAGAAGAAGAAGATGAAGAACCTCAACCTCAACTTGTGAGGAGGTCCATGAGAATAAGGTGACAACTTGAAAGGTTTGGTTATTCATTACATGATTCCAGTTGTATTTTTGCTTTGATTTCTAATGTTGATGAGCCTAGGACCATAAGGGAGGCTATGGGTATGAAAGATGCAGGTTCCTGGAAGGAGGTCATGGAAGAAGAGATGGCTTCTTTGGAAAAGAATAATACTTGCGATTTGGTACCTTTGCCAGAAGGAAGAAATCCTGTTGGATGTAAATGGGTGTTTAAGAAAAAGTTTGGTTCAGATGGCAACATTGAGAAATATAAGGCAAGGTTGGTCGTGAAGGGGTATTCACAGGTGGAGGGAATTGACTATGGTGAGATTTTCTCTCTAGTTGCAAAGCTGACATCTATTTGGTTCCTAGTATCCCTTGCAACAACATATGACTTAGAGGTGGAGTAGATGGATGTGCAGACATCATTCCTTCATGGTGACTTGGAGGAAGAAATTTATATGTCACAACCAGAGCACTACAATGTGAAAGGTAAAGAAAATTTGGTTTGCAAGTTGAAAAAGTCTTTGTATGGTCTTAAGCAGTCTCCTAGGATGTGGTACCAAAAGTTTGATGCCTTTGTGTTGAGTATTGGATTTCTGAGATCGAAATCAGATCATTGTGTTTACTTCAAGATTGATAATGATCGCATTCTCATTATAGCGTTGTATGTTGATGATATGTTGCTAATTGGGAATGGTAAAGGTTTGATTTCTGATTTGAAGTCTCAGTTGTCAGCACTGTTTGAAATGAAAAATTTAGGGGCAGCCAGGTACATTCTAGGAATGGAGATCAGAAGACACAGAGCAAATAGAAAACTTTGGTTAAGCTAGAGTAAGTATGTGAAGACTGTGTTGGAGAGATTCAACATGGCAGATTGCAGACTTTTGAGTGTACCTGTTTCAATGGGGACAAAGTTATCTATTGAGGATTGTCTGAAGTGCCCTTATGAGATGGAGGATATGAGAAGAGTACCTTACGCTAGTGCAATTGGCAGTTTGATGTATGCGATGGTTTGTACAAGACTAGACATTGCCCAAGCAGTGCGAGTTGTTAGCTGATTCATGGCTAATCCTAGATGGATACATTGGGATGCGGTAAAGAGAGTTTTCAAATATTTATGGGGTACTTCTGACTATACCTTGTGCTATCATGGTTATCTAGCTAATTCTCAGCATTCTGTGAGTATTCATGGATTTGTGGATTCAGATTGGGCGGGAGACATTGACAGTAGGAGACCCACTAGTGCTTATGTGTTCACTATGTTTGGTGGTGCTATTAGTTGGATGAGTAAGTGGCAACTTGTGGTCACTTTGTCCACCACTGAAGCAGAGTACATGGCAGCTACTCGTGCTTGTAAGGAAGCCACTTGGCTTAAGAGATTGTGTTCTGACATTAGGTTTGATGCAGGGAAGATTACTATTTCTTGTGACATCTAGAGTGCCATATGTTTGGTGAAGAATCCTACTTTCCATGCGAGGACTAAGCACATTGATGTGCAATACCACTTTGTATGTGATATGGTAGAGGATGGGAAGGTGGATTTGGAGAAGATTGATACTTTGGTAAATGTTGCAGATTCCTTAACGAAGCCCGTGAGCGCAGAGAAGTTCAGATGATGTTCGAAGTCTATGGGTCTCTTGGCCCCTAGCAGTTAAATCGTGTCATTCTATTAGCTCTTGAAAGGTGTTCAACAAGTGGGAGAATATTGGGAATTAAGGTGTCTCAACCTTTGCAAGTTCCTAGCATTTATTATTTAATTATATTTAATTTTTTTTGCCTATTATTGTATTTTGTATGCAAATATGATTTTGTCACTTTGTGGGAGTTGGCACGGTGATGTGTCATCCTACATGGAAGGTGACTAAGTGTATTTTTGTCCTCATATGATGAGATAGGAATTCCACTTTGTGGTAGAAGACTTTTACCATGTGTCGGCATCTTTCGGGTGTTGTAAGAGGTTTATAACGCGTAGGAGTTATGATAGATTCCTATGACAAAATCTATGACATGTAAGAGGCAGAAATAAAAGATCCTATGACAGGTGAAGACAAGTGTTAGAAAGCATCTTGCATGGAGGAAGTAGGCACCCAAGTTTGACTATGACAAGTTGTAAGAGAATCTGCGATTAATAGTTAGTTATGACAGATTCTCTTATAGCTGTAAGAGTTGTCATATATGACATATTTTATGACATTGTACGAGCATCTATCATACCTTAATTGGGTAAATTTGAGGTGCCCAAGTTGGGGGCTTGTAGGTATGAAAGAGAATCTCTTACAAGTGTCATACGTGTGATTTATGGCCTTGGAAATTGGGCCATATGGTTTTGGACGAGTTCCTTGTGTGACTTTCTCTAGAAGCTACCTCCATTCGTACTACTTCTCTTTATATACAGGTGCTTGAAGTTGGAGATGTATGTTGTTCATTTTGCAGGTACAGAAATGTTGTCGGAATTACTTCAGACTTGACACTGTGACTACTCCTGAAAGAGCTTGGCTCTGAAACTGTATTGTAACCATTCCTTTATTACTGATAATACATTGGGTTGTGCTTTGGAGTGTGGGGTTTTTCACCTGAAAGAGTTTTCCCCACGTATATCTTGTGTCATTGCATTATACTTGCCTGTGACTGTGTTTTTAATCTCTCTGTAATTGTGTATCTAAACTTTAACTGTTAAGATCTAAAGAAAAATTTACACTACTATCCCTCATTATATTGGTGTAGGAAGTTGTTTCCGCTTACCTTGCTTCCTTTCAATGGTTTCAAAGTGTAACATCAGAAAATGTCCCCTTGGGGGCTTTTCCCTCATAAGGTTTAGCTCCCGGGTCTTTTGCATGTATTTAGGACATCTTAGTTCATAATTTGGCATCTTGATGGAATGAGCCCTAGGTAACATGACAAATGGGACCTAGGAGGATCCCTTGAGCTATACCTTGCCCAAAATAGGGGGGAGGATTTGGACACCCATGCCCTAGTCCTGCCCTATTTTAGGGCAGCCCTAATTTTCGGGTGTCAGTTTATGACCGTTATTTGGGTCCTTTGCTGACACTGTAAATTTGAATTATGAAAATCTTGGCAGGAGTGTTTGTAGTTGCATATAAAAGCATGTTTAGGCATTCATTTGAAAACTAGATTTCAATTAGATGATTACTAGCAAGCTATTGTGTTCTTAAGGTGATTCAAGGCTTTCATAGTGTTGCAAGCGCATACTTGTTTTGTTTATGTGTTTGTATTTGCAGATTTGAGCATTCATCTCCTCATGGAATGAAGAACATCTTCCTCCCATGAGATCTTCACTACAAGGTGATATCATTCTGCTTTTTATCATTGTTTCATTTCACACTCTCTCTATCTAACAAAGGTGTTTGGAAGACTTAAGTGTCCTTCTGGGGCTTGACTGAGGCAAGTGCCTAAACACCACAACCCCCAAACTAAGTTTTCGTGATTCCAGGTTATAGGTTGAGGAGCTGGACTGAGTAGATTTGTAGAGGAGTATATTAGAGTGTATGAAGTGTAGGAAAGGAATAAAATCTTCCCCCTGGACTAGGGCGCCTGCTCCCTAGTCCCCGAAGATTTGTTTCAGGAAAATCTCTGATACATAAGATTCAGGTTGCAGATCTTGTTGCTAAATCTGGACAAAAAATAGGGCCTTGGACTTGGGTGCCCGCTCCTGTGTCCCTGAATTTTCCACCTCAGATCCCCAAAAATAGGTACTCTATAATTTGGTATTTTGCTTTCGTCTGTAGTAGCATTTTCTGTTATTTGTCAATTTATTGCCATATTCGCATAATTAGGGTTTTAATGGTCAATTGAGCATAAGAGAAGGAAAAGTGATAATTAAATTCCCTAATCCAAGTTTTCCTACATCTCACAGTGATCTAGGGTATGATAGTGAATTGCCACTCGACACTAGATCCTTGAATGTAAAGTGGAAAGGAGGATTTAAACACCAAAACATTAAAACATTAACAAATCTAGTTTTCCACTAAACATTTTGGTGAACCCATATTTTTGGACTTAAATTGCAACTTGTTGAGTGTGTGTCTTCAGATTTGGATTGATTTCATTCATTCATATAGTTATTCATCTTATTACATTGAGAAAAAATCAAAAAATTTGAAAAAAATTTGAAAAATTTGCATTGTTTGGATTACTAAATTGCATCAATTCTTTCTAAATTTTCCTAATTCATGATTTTTGCATAAGATTTGATATAAAATACAGAAAAACACAAAAATTCATAAATTTGCATTACATTTTCATCATTAATTTGCTAGGGTTTTGTGGAAATTTTGACAATTTTATATAACCTAGTAATTCCAAAATCTTGGGTTAGTAGGCAAAATCTTCTTTCAAAATTTTCTACTGATTTTAGAGGCTCATTAAAATTTGCATTTCTCTGTAGTCTTGCGTTTTAGTGTCAATTTACGTTTAGATTTAAAATATTTGCATTTTTGCATAGAAAATTTCAACAAAAACTAGCAATTTTCATGCATTTCCATTAGATTTGCATTGGCATTTTGCATATAAAAGCTTAAAAATTATTTTCATATCTGAGAGTATTTAATTTTCATCATAAATCATACTTCAAAACATTCACATAGCATTTTACCCCAAGATCTGAAACCTAGGGCTTCAAAAACAATGATTTTCACTAAATTTGGCCTTATCGACTTTATAAACTTGCACCATATGCGTGTTGTGAAAAGTATTTTTGCATTAATTTACTATTATTAGGGTAATCATTTGCTTCCCCTCATAAAAAGCTTCACAACACCTTTTTATCGAGCTCTTGTAGTGAAAATTTTGCGAAAAACTATATATTTTGGCTATTTTTGCCCTAGGGTTTGACCTAGTTTGCACTCCAAGCGTGTTGTGATTAATTTTATAGATTGAGGTGACTAATATAATTGATATTATTTGATGTACCTCCTAAAATTCCTTACAACATGTCCTTTTCTAGGTCTTGGAACTGAAAAACTGTGAAAAATAGTCTATTTTTGCTATATTTTCACTAGGGTTTTGCCTTAAGTGGCACTAAAAGCGTGTTGTGTTGGGAATTTTGGCACTAGGTGGCTGTTATTATTGATATTATTTGTTTTCCATCATCATTTTCCTCACAACACCCTTTGTTATGCTCTCTTGCATTGAGTTTTGGTGAAAAAAGTGTCTATTTTGACATATTTTCACTATATTTTGCTTGACATTATCTTGGATTTGCATCAAGAGTGTGTTGATAATGATCTTATTTCTGTTTTGGACTGATATCAAACATATAATTTTCTTCCCTTGAACCAAATCCTTACAACATTCTTTGTTTCACTTATTTGCATTGGAAAAAGTACAAAAATCAAGCATTTTAGGCCATTTTCGCATATAGTTTTGCACTTATCTTTTGCATACTTTTGGAAAGATTTTAAAATCTGATATTGCATTGATTTGAAGACATATATAATGGCTACTTCTTTAGAAGAGTTTTTTGCATACATTGTAGACATTGACCATTTCTCTAAATTCACTGATAAACATCCTCAAGTTTTGGAATAAATAGCACACATTCATGATATTAATCTCTCTATGTGCTCTACATACGAAATCCTTTGTTATATATCTGATTTTGATAGCTTCACAAACTTCATGGGAATATACCCTTGGATATTGGATGATCTCACTAAATTCATGATCAATAATATATATACTAGTGATGACCTCAAGATGTTAGATGAAGCCTTAGATGACTTTATGGGACATTCCACTACGACAACTATTGCTAAAACATGTGATGATAACTTTGGTTTACCTTATGATCCCTCTTCCAAGGTTTTTCCTTCTAAAGAGGACACTTTGATTCAAAAGGATTATTTCATTGGCACATCTCTTAACATCATACCACCAAATCTTCATTCGACTGCTCTCCCTGGCCAAGAGGAAGCATTAATGAATGAAGAAATCCCTTCAACAAAGAACATTCCATGGGTAGACAATGAGCTTTCATTTCACAACAACAGAAACTCTATCATAAGGCATGAAACCTCTATGGATCATCCTATCAACCCTATTCCTTTAGTTGATTGTTCACATATATTGGATTTCACTAAGGAACAGAAGACCTTTAATGTCCCTCCTTTGTTTGAATATTCAAGTCATGTGGACATTATTAAGGATGTAGTCCTAGTGGATGAGGAGAAGTCTCTCACATTAAATCCCTTAAGGATAGATGTTGAGATCACTCAAAATAATTTGCTTCTCCCACCACCTAAGAGAATAGAGCATATGTGTACTAATGAACTTCAACAAGAACACATTCCACCTAACATTGAGACAAACCAAGAAGCATTTAAGAATGAACAAAAGAATAATGACAATGACTTGGTAATTATACCTTATGTTTGGAAAGACGACAATGATTTTTTTTAATGACAAGACTTGGCACAAAGACCCTACAGGTAAGTATCTCTAATCCTTAATCTCTCTCGTGATGTGCCTCTCCCGTGATGTGTTATATGTTGTTTAGGCCTCTTGGGATGACCTCGGATTCTCCCGTAAGGTCCGGAATACCAAGAGACCGCCTCTGTTGTAACCTTCTTCTATTTGTATCATCATTCTTCTATATTGCCTCTCTCTGATTTCATCGTTGTGTCTTACAGATATAGCATCACAGTTGGTGACATTGGGGGCACCCTCCTATGTGACTGTCCCTAAGACACTTGCTTCTCCTCTCTTATTTATTGTTTCCCTTCCTCTAGTGTTTCCATCTAGCGGGCGGATGATGAAAAACATTTATATTGATGCGGACCTAGTGTCCCTTTCGAGAGCAATCAAAAAATGGACTACCTAATATGACAATGGGGTTGTATATCTTATCCGACGCTTGGCTAGTGGGAGCGCTCGTGCTTTCCACGTAGTGATGATTTTGATGGTGTTCTACCTCATTTACAAATCATAAACAATATTGCTGCTCCGTGCACTTTGTCTACCTTGAATCTTGCATACCTCAGATTTCATATGCATTGATGTTGTTGTTTATCATTATGTTGTAGACACTAACATGTTTCTTGGAGGGATGTGTTTGTGGGAACATTTGGCGATTGTAAAGCACATGTCACCTCCGGGGGGCATGGGCTTTGCAAAAGTCAGTGTTCCCTTGTGTGTTTTATTCCTACCTTAACGTGCTTGATATCAATACCTGATATCAACCACCTTAAGGTGGGGGCATACATAAGGTAAGTTGTCTGTTATAGTTAGCAATGTGTTTGATCTCAGATGCAAAGACTTGCGCCTTAGGGTAGTGCATCGTGCATCCTGAGTTTGTTTGCAATCAATCAATCATGTAAGCCCTCTGTGGAGGCAGGATATCGAGCATATCCTTTTTCTTAAGCCCTCTGCAGAGGCGGGGATGGTGTACTTCTCAGAGCAGATTGCATCATCCTGTCATTTTCAAAAGTCCTTTGTGGAGGCAGGGAACAGTTCTGTGACTAACTCAACCCTTAAGCGTGTCTTCGGTGATTGTTATGGCGAAGCCCAATTGTTGGTGTGTGCCTGTAATGTGCCTGAGATGGTGTTGGACCTAGAAATAAGTACACTCCATCGCTTGTCTACTGTGTTTTCTCTGTGTCTTCAAGTGTGTGTGTTTTGGCGTGCTTGTTTTGTGTGGCGTGTTTGTTGCCCCATATGCAGAGACTAGTGCCCTCGGGTAGTGCTTCCTACATTTTGGGAGGTTTTGCATGTCTTGTGTGTGTGTTGCCCCATATATACAGAGAGCTGCGCCCTAGGGTAGTGCATCCTGTATTATGGGAGGTTTGTTTACTTTCCTGTACTTGCATCTGCATTTCATATATATGAAAGAAAAAGAAAAGAAAATAAATCATGTCTGTCTTCCATGCATTAATGTGTCTTCTATGCATTGACTATCTTCTCCGTGTTCTGCATGACTGTAACTGTCTTCTCCGTGTTTTGCGTGCCTATTACTGTTTTCTATGTGATTGGCGTTTCTTCTCCGTGCTTGATGTGTTTGCTGTGTTTGTGACCTTACTTTAATGCATGTATTGGCCTCGCATTTATACATATATTAAAGTGGGGGCTAAATGTAACGTCAGAAAATGTTCCCTTGGGGGCTTTTCTCTCATAAGGTTTCACTCCTGGGTCTTTTGCATGCATTTAGGACATCTAGTTCATAATTTGGCATCCCGATGGAATGAGCTCTAGGTAACATGACAAATGGGACCTAGGAGGACCCCTTAAGCTATACCCTACCCAAAATAGGGGGGAGGACTTGGACGCCCGCACCCTAGTCCTACCCTATTTTGGGGTAGCCCTAATTTTTGGGTGTCGGTTTATGACCGTTATTTGGGTCCTTTGCCAACACGGTAAGTTTGAATTACGAAAATCTTGGCGGGAGTGTTTGTAGTTGCATATAAAAGCATGTTTAGGCATTCATTTGAAAACTAGATTTCAATTAGATGATTACTAGCAAGCTATTGTATTCTCAAGGTGATTCAAGGCTTTCATAGTGTTGCAAGAGCAGACTTGTTTTGTTTATGTGTTTGTATTTGCAGATTTGAGCATTTATCTCCTTGTGGAATGAAGAGCATCTTCCTCCCATGAGATCTTCACTACAAGGTGATATCATTGTGCTTTTTATCATTGTTTCATTTGGATTTGGCCTCTGCCTCACAAGGGCACACTCTCTCTATCTGACAAAGGTGTTTGGAAGACTTAAGTGTCCTTCCGGGGCTTGACTGAGGCAAGCTCCTAAACATCACAACCCCTAAACCAAGTTTTCATGATTGCAGGTTATAGGTTGAGGAGTTGGACTCAGTGGAGTTGCAGAGGAGCATATTGGAGTGTCTGAAGTGCAAAAAAGGAAGAAAATCTACCCCCTAGACTAGGGCACATGTCCCTAGTCCTTGAAGTTCCGTTTCGGGAAAATCTCTGCTATAGAAGATTCAGGTTGCAGATCTTGTTGCTAGATCTGGATAAAAAATAGGGCCTTGGACTTGGGCGCCCGCTCCTGTGTCCCTGAATTTTTCGTCTCAGATCCTCAAAAATAGGTACTTTGTAATTTGGTATTTTGCTTCCATCTGTAGCAGCATTTTCCGTTATTCGTCAGTTTATTGTTGTATTTGCATAATTAGGGTTTTAATGGTCAATTGAGTATAAGAGAAGGAAAAGTGATAATTAAATTCCCTAATCCAAGTTTTCCTACATCTCACAGTGATCTAGGGTATGATAGTGAATTGCCACTCGACCCTAGATCCTTGAATGTAAAGTGGAAAGGAGGATTTAAACATCAAAACACTCAAACACTAACAAATCCAAATTTCCACTAAACACAAAGAAATGTTGCATAGGGTTTAAATGAGTAAACACTACCTAACATAAGAAATGGGACATCCACCTAAGGTTTTTAGACATGCATAGATTATAAAATCACCCAATATTACATCTAATGTTGCATAAGGAAAATCTGTGGGGGAACTTAAAAATCTGTTAAACCTCCTGAAGATCAATTTGGTTCTCTCCATTGTCCCCAACCTCTTCAGTTAAAGAATAATCAACCAAAGTTTAATTTGCAATGAGTTGTTCAGGGCAGGAAACTCCCTCCATGCTTCTTTTTCCACTTCCTTGACTTGTGGGAAAGCTGACTCTTCAACTTCCTCGTTGGTTGTTATTTCTCAGGTGACTGTGGTTTGAAATATTTATTCTTGACTACAACTTTGAGCTCTTCTGCATGCTCAAGCATTTTCTGCATCCTAAGAATAGGATAAGATATTTCCCTAAAAGCTCTGGGGTACTCAAAGTTTCAAAGCTTCCTCTATCTTTCTCCCAAGACAATAAGAAGCCAATTTTATCTTCTCTGCTTCACTTCATTGTTGGAAAGACAATTTCTGATCAAATCCTCTTTATCATAGAAACAATGTTCAAACCCTGGCCTCTGCCTTTCCTTCCTTATTCTATCAATGAAATGCTTAGGGTCATAATTCCTTTGGCCAGCAACTTTCATTCTGTATTCCTGTAGCTTTGGAAAACACACATCTAAGCCTTCCTTGGCAGTAACCAGAAAACTAGGAAATGCAATCTTTGCAAGAAGGAAAAATCTCTTCTTACTCAGCCTCATATGTGTTTTGTCTGACTCATTCATTTGCCACATAGTTTCTAGAAATGCAATTCTATTAGGCACTCTCTTGGGTAAGAGATGAGGCTTAACATTTTCTCCATATACCCTGATCAAAGTCCCCTCTGCATATAAAAACCAATCACCCTAATTGTGATCAATAATACCACTAGGCCTCCTCTCAAGTGGCCTTACGAAATCCATGATTTCCTTTGAAAGTCTTGGCTTCTCATAGCAAGTACAAATGTTCTTCAAAAATGAAATAATTTGCTTTGTTACAATATGAGTCCCACAGATGAACTCTTCCCTGAATAGGCATGGGATCATTATCCTTTGTTTGACGTTGAATTTGCAATTCTTCACCCCAATACTTCCTACCACAATGCAGCAATATGTGGCACAAGGAATATCCCTTAAATGTAGGGGCTTCTCTAGATTGTCTGTATGCCACTAAATACTTATGAATTTCCTTAGCCAAATAGGTGGCATAGTCAAACTTCTTGTTCTGAAATTTATCTTGGATGTCCACAATCATTACTAATAGGGGAATTGGTATCAGAGGGCTAAAATCCAACCCAAACACCTGACATAGAGCATAGTATGTATTTACAAAATAATCCTCAAACATGTCAGCTCTATAAGGTTTTATCTCATGGTCACAAAGCTTCACATGTTTCCCCAAGCTCCTTGGCTTGTGAAGGGGTAGAAGATATGTCATGTACCCCTGCTTGTTTCTGTCGTATTCTTTCTTCAATTCTTCAAACTTAATTTCATAATTTACTGAGGGATCCAAATTAAATACCTCTGTAATCAATGCTTTGCACAAGAAAAATAGTTTTCCCTCTCATGGTTTGACATAATTTGAGTGTTGGGGTCATAATTGCTACAGACTGCTTGGACTAGGTCAACATTGACAAAAACATTAGGGACGTCCAGCTTGCTTAAATCCAACCACCATCTGTTTGAAATAGGCCTATCTTGGGAGCAACGATAATGACCAAATTCAAACAATTCCCACCCCCTACTGGAAAAATCACATTCTGATGTATCCATAGAAATCAAAAAACCTATTAGTTAATTCTTCTGTGCCCTGGGCATGCTTATATTTTTTGGATGAACCCGGGAGATGATTAATGATGTCTTGGGACAAATCCCACTTAATTTTCCCACCACATGATGACTTATGACTCATGTTTGCAGACATGAGGGAAATTCACACAAAACTAGTGTTTAACTGGTCACCAAATAGGTTTATCTCGGTCAAGGGATAGTAGGATACTTGTTAACACTCCAAGTCCTAAAAACCCTAGTAATTCATAACATTACAAAGAGGGCAAATTATTACATAGTACATACCGAAGTTGCAACAAATTGCAAGTTGAAAATGAGGCAATGAATTTACCAGGTGCAGTATCGCTACTTGCCTCAACGTCACGAGCTCTTCTCTCAGTCTCGAAAACATGAGCTCTTCTCTTGAAAATGTAAAATGATCTTCGCTGGCAGTAAAAAATCCCATTTAATCCTTTCTCAGATCCTCATTAATTGTTCAAACATGCTAGTGCTACTACTAGTACCGAGCACAATACTCGCTTGTCAGCGACCGCGAACGATCACTTCCTTTGAATGTTGACCATTGATCAACTCATGGCTTTGGATCAACGGATATTGCACACTGAGACTCCATCATAGGCTTTCCCCAACATAAAACTTTTTGAGGCTGCGTGATGTGATACATTGTTGGATCTCCTTCAGCCAGCCAAATTAAAACATCATCATTGATCTTAACCTCTTCAATCGGACAAATTTCGCCACATCGCACTGTCGTAGCCCTAGAATCGGGGGTAGGGTTGTAATAATAATAGGTTAGACATATTATTATAATATATTATATATTAATATAATTATTATTATATATAATATAATATAATATATATTATATTATATACATAATATAATTATTATATTATATTATATATAATAATTATTCAACCATTGATCTTTGTAAATCTAACAGCTCTAGGTTATTTCTGGAGGTTTGAGTTCACAAGTCTAGCGCTTCGGATATTTCGTTTCAGAATTCAATTGTAGTCGTCCATTGAAACATTCATCGAACGGTGAAACATCGCACTGAAGTCTGAAGCTCCCTTTATATGAAGTTGGGCCAACTTTGATGACTCATATAATAATAAAATCAATGGTGGTGTTTTAATTTGTTATACCAAGAGCGATCCAATGGTGAGCACATCACGCATGCTTCCAGATAGTGGCAAGTGTTGAGGTTGCGATGATGCGATATGGTGACACTTGTCCATTCCAAGGTGGTAAGATCGACGGTGGTGTTTTAAGGTGCTCGACTAATAAATATATGATGGTCCAGTGCACCGTGCATCTTCAAAGTGTTGGTCCTGTTGGCAATATGGGTTGTCATTGATGTCAACTCAATATGTGTCAACTTGAGGACAAGCTTGTATAGAAGTTGAAGACAGGTTAATGGATAGTGGAAGATTTGAGAGAGATGGTTTGACACAGGGTCAACATGATTGATATAGTGGAAGATTTGAGAGAGATGGCTTGACTTAGTTAGACATGGGGTCAGCATGTTTAAGGCAAATCAGTCCGGAAGACTTTGCAGATGGAGAGAAATTCTCTAAGTATAAGAATGGTAATTAGCCTGAAGTCTAAGTATGATGCGGAGGTGAGTACACTTGTTCTAATATGTTTCTTATATGTCTACATTGATATCTTACCAGTTTGGTGTACCGCACTTAGAGATAAGTTGCAGAAGTTTTGCTAAGGCATTTACAATGCATACCCTAAGGCAGAGTCATAGTGTTTTGGTCCACATTCCTCCACAAAGAAAGATTTAGTCTTGTAGTTCAGAAGATAAGTTGACTGGCATATGAAGGTGTTATATCCAAGATTTCAAGTCATGAAACCTTCTACAGTCAAAGTTATAAGGGACAGAGTTCCAATCTGTGCTTTGGCAAAGTAAAGTAATGGTGAAGGATTATTGGAATGCTTTGCATTCCTCCACAGTGATAGATATGGCTGTGCAGTTTTGAGTATATGTTTAGAGTAGTGTATGAGTGCATTCATAAGAGTTTCAGACGTTTTAGTGGTCAACAATGAAATATCCTAAGTTTTGATATGTCATAGTCAGTCAGGGATGCTCTATTTTTAGTAGTTTAATATGTTTCTTTTCTTGCGGCAACAAATAATGATCATATACTTCAGGAGAAGGTTTTAAGGGTACAATTGATAAAGTATATCACTCACATTTTGGTCTGCATGATGGTTTTGGTCTCTCCCCGGTGATGTGAAGATAAAAAGTGGGCAGTGTTGTTGTTCAGGCTGACAGTCTGGTTCCCTTCAATTGCAGTTGATCCTGATTAATTAATTTGGCCTTGAAGGATGTGTTATGATGTATTTGATCTTGTTATGTCATGTGAAGTGATTCACAACTCATAATATATTTGTTCTAAGATGACCTATACAGTATCACACATTTCATCTAAAAGATCATCTTGGTGCCGACCTAATTGAAGTTTTGAGTTGTTGCGGAGGGTATATATAGAAGAACAAAATCATTTGTGAAGTGAAGAGTAGAGATTTAAGGAAGTGTTAAGCATGAAGTGTACAAATTGAGAGTGATGGGGAAATTGTGTGAAATAAGGGACTGCAACATCAACATATGACAGATGCCTTCTTTACAACAGTTTAGGTTCTTGTTTTCATTATAATTTTCATGTATCCTTCTATCAGACAGTGAGTCGCCTCAGCAAGTCTTTGTATCTTGCCCTAAGGTTGTAGCCTTAGTTTGCAAGTCAGCAGGGAGTAGTAGCTTCCTTGGGTTGTAGCCCTAAAACGAAGTTGTAAACTTTTATAACAGTGAGCTTATTATATTTGAGTTAATCCTCACTGTGGTTTTTCCCTTTTTAGGTTTTCCACGTAAAAATCTTGATGTCTTTGTGTAGTGCATGTTTTACTTTCTATTCTTCCTTTTTTGGTTAAGATGATTTGATGGTTAAATTGTAAATGGAATTGATTTAAAGTTTAAGAATAGACTGATTCACCCCCCTCTCAGTCTCTGGATGTGTTCAACAGGTCCTTCATTTGTGGTTGCGATATGGCCCTAACATGCAATGACCGTTGATAAAATATCCATAGCAAATGATAAAATGCCACATGTCAGGAAAGTACCTTTGACGAGACCATGGAATTCCTACTATGGCCAAAGGGGCACATGGCGCTTTATCGCATCGTCACAACTTTAAGTTTTTAGCTTAAAGCAAGGTTACGATGAGACAAATCCTCACGACAAGAGAATAGATGACCACCACATGTCAGGAGGGGATACGTCTAATAAACATATATCAAAATAATATTAAAATAGATCAGGGTGATTAAAAACAAGGACCCACAAGGGACATGTGGTGTCTTTGTGCATCGTTGTAGCTTTAGAAAAATAGGCTTAAATGGAGGTTGCGACGCTTGTGACGAAATTAGAAAATAACATCTGGCTAGCGGCCCAACAAGTGAGCAAACATTGTTTATAAAATATTCAAAAATAAACTTCAATGTATTAGTTGGGTGAATAAAATAAAGGGGCTCAGGGTCGGTAACTCGAAATGAAGGGGTCAATAACTCGACGACCACCAAGGGGATAAAAGGATGAATTAAGCTAGGGAAACTGGCTACACGGGTCAACGATCAATTAGAATGATAAACCCTAAACCTCTTAGACAACACCAACCGCTGTGTTTTAACTTGGGGATTTTGCAGAGTGAATCATGATAACATTAAAACCCTAAAATTTTGAATTGACCTAACATATCCATTTATCTTTGCCCTTTTAATACATCGATATACATTGCCATTGAACTCATTTATCTTTGTCATGTGATGAATGTTATTTAATATTGAAAATTTGAACAATCTGTATGCATTATCATTGAAATCATGTCAAACCGTAATTACTTCTATATTTTTATTAATATCACTGTCAAAAAATTGGGGAATTACATCGTACATGAACATCTAACCAAACTCAAAGTTCCAAACAACAGTGAACACTAAACACAGAGAAGAGACCAAGAGTCAAGACATTCAATTAACATCATACTCTACTATGTAGTTGTATATAAAACTTTATCCTTTGACCTTGAATCCTTGATTTGGTCCTCCAAAATCTTTTTGGTTCCTCTTTTTGACGATGCTTAATGAATATTTCATTGTAGTCCATAACTAGCATATTAACAGACAATGTCTACATTATAAATTCAAATATTACTCATTCACAATGTCAATAAATTATTTTCCATGGAACCTTGCATTATATGTACAAGAAACCACTAGGTATGGGTAACAATAAGGCCACTAAAGGAGAATTAAATTGATTTTCTCTAGGTCACTGTCAATTGAGTTGCAATACCAATTCCATGCGTCCATTTGAATTTCTAATTTCTCATAAATGCATGCATCTGTGGGAGATTCAAGCCACCACCCAAAATAAAATGTATCATTTGTAAATGTTAAAAGTGTCAATTCTTGACACAATTTGTTCCACTTGACGAATGCTTCTATTTCTTCATTTTGAGAACTGCAAAGCAATAACAACCTGCATAGCCATGCACAAATAAAATTTTCTATCATATTGTTATACATCTGTGAACTCTATCACACAGTTAAATTTAAAATCATGAATGAACACAAAAAAGTACTTGATAACTTACTTTCTTCGCATAGTTGTTGTAATGAAAGCCATTATTTTTAACTTTTATAGTTTACCGAGGAAAAATGGCTAATTAGTAATGACAAGCAACTCCATTTAATTGACTCTGTCGTCACCTGGAATGTAATCTTTAATAAACTAAATTCACATTGGCTAATCTAGGTGGTTTGTCACTTGCCATTAATGAGCTCAATTAGCATTGGCTAATCTAGCCGGTTTGGCCTTCAAAGTAAGTGCATTTAGTCCTATCAATCATACGACTCTAATTAGTGATAAAGATATTGCAAGTGCAGTCAGTCCAATCAATCATGTGACACTATTTCGAATTAATCCCAATTGAGATCACAATTAACCTATCGTATGATGGAAAAAAATGTTGGCACCTTGTGTGACTGTGAGGTGGCATGCCAAGTGGTTATTGTACATCCTCACATGCGACACAATAAATATAGCCCTAAGCCTCTTCTATAAGTTTATTAGGCATCTTCCTTCTTTTTTGGTTGTTTCTATTTTCATTCCTGGCAAATTGCTATCATTGAGATTCAAGATGAGTCATTTGATCCCTCGCTGTGTTTCTGTCTTGCCTTGCAAGTGGGAAATCACTGATTTGGATAGATTTCATGAGCAAAAATTGGGGAAGGTGTTTTTGATTGACTCCCCCCTGGTTGACGATGTTGTTCAGGACATTACTGGTCATGATATTCTTTTAGAATATCCTTAAAAAGTCTATTCAGCGACATCGTCTGTGCTTTGTCGAATTTAATGGACATGCTTGATGACCCAGGTCTAGTGAAGATGATCGGGAAGGCAATGATTCAAGAATCACTTATCCTTGGGGATAAGCTTGATTTAGCTTTAAATGATTATGATTGTGATGTCGGACCATGGGATAAGGCTGGAATTTTCCCTTTACATTTGTTAGAGCATTTGGTTGTAGCTAATCACATTCTTAAGGAGGCAAGGAGGGCACTTGTTAGAGGCTCATTGGAGCACTTTAACATGGCCCTTATTATACATTATGAATTATCTGACTATTACTTAAGAAGGGTAAGGTTTATTTTCTATGCTGCAAATTTTCTTCTTCACGTGGCGGTTGTTAAAAGACAAATCAACGATGGCCACTAACAACTTTATTTTTCAGTTTTCAAAATTTTTAACTATTTTAAATTTTCTCTTTTCTTGTATGCTTTTATCCAAGGTTCGTGTTAGGGCGCCTTGGATTAGAGCTATGTAAAAATTCCTCTATAGACTATAAACTCTTTTATTTAATATAATAATATAATATGGGTTATCGATGTAGATTACAACTGTTGTCAACATTTTAATTTTTTATCTTATTATCTATTATTTTTCGTTAATAACATAATTCTGAAAGTTTTATTATTTATGGTTAGATCCATTAGTTGATTCTAGAAGTATTATAATTTAGAATATATATAAAAAATAAGTTTAATCTAAATCATTCCTTCATTTACACTTGTCTCTATTCCGGAGACTTTATGTAGAAATATGAGTGATTCAGAACTGTAGCTCAAAATAGAACTTATGTCGTTGATTTGCTAACATCTAACGAATGAAATTTATTATAATATTATAATTACATTGATATCAATTCTAAGAGTAGTAATAATTCTAAATTTTTGTTTTCTTATATATTATTTTTCGTTAATTTGAACTTAAAGCGTTCGTCGTTCAGGGGTTGACACATGTCTCTATTTCGGAGACTATGTAGAAATTTGGGTGTGTCAGAACTTTGGCCCAAAATAAAACTTATGTTGTCGATCTGCGATTATCTGACGATAAAAAATTATTAGAATATTATCATACATTGATGTAAATCGTAAGTCTAGTCATCCTTTTAAGTTTTGTTTTATTCAATTATTATCTATTAATTTTTGTTCATCTGAATAGTTCCTTCATTGACACTTGTCTCTATTTTCAGAGACTTTATGTACAAATCTTGGTGTCAGAACTACGGCCCGAAATAGAATTGTTGCCATTGATCTGTGATACTAAATCTTATCTATTGATCTAAATGTAAATATTTTTTCATATCTAAATTCACCAAGTATATTAATCATTATAATTTAGCATTGATATTTTCGTTAGCCACATTATGATTTTTCAATACTTGCCATCACATTCGCCAAATAATTTATTTTATATTTTTGAATATTTATATAATTCGCCAAAGAACTTATTTTATTTTTTTGAATACAAGTATAATTCACCAATGAAATTATTTTTTTTACCAATTATTCATTAGGATTCGCCACGATTTTATAAAAATTTCTAATAATGGACATAAATTCGCCATGAAAATTAATATTTTTTCAAAAAAAAAGGAAAGATTCACCAAGAATATTATAGTACTTAGCTAGGATTCACCAGGATTTTATAGGTTTTTTTAGGGGGGGTTCCTTAAAGTTATCCCTGATTCTAAGGTCTTGGTTTAAGTCTAAACCTAGGATGGGTTGATTTGGCTAGAATTTTGATTATATGGAGGGTTGGATTTTAGATAAGCGATGTGATTAGCGAGGTGAATGTCACAAAATCAAATAAAAGGATTTGATTTTGGATGGATTAATGATAATATGTGGTTAAGATCAAATTAAGTCAAGTTTAAGATGACAAATTTGAGTGTACTTGGGCAGACATAAGATGAATTTTTAGTTTATGATCAAATTGAAACATAGGCACTTAAACAGAGCTACATGCGCTTGTTTAAAATACATGCATTGGTTTATGGATGGGCACGCTTGAGTGTACCTACAAAGACGTTGGGTTAAAACGGAGACATTTCTTTCTGTCTGATGACAAGGTAAATGACTTCTAGGGGAATTTTTAGATGTTTTGTGAAATATTTATGACTTAGGACTTTTGGATGAGGTGTTGGATGGTTGGTTTTGACCTCAATTGACAAAGTTTTAGACTTGTCGAGATTGGAAAAGTTCAACCTTTGGCAAAAGGTATTTTAGTTTTCTCGCATTCAATCAATTATATACACATTTGCAAAGGGTTTGGTTTTGGATTGAGAGATTGTAAGACAAATATGAGCTTCAACAAGAAGACACACCAGGCACTTTCACTAGCCTATAATTATTCAAGTGGGTGTATCAATCATTGTGGGCCCACAAATGTACTATCTACCAAGCTACAAATAGCTAGGGAGTGTAAGGTCATGTTCCACCTATAAACCCCTTATCGTGGAGGCCAAGGCCTTCCCCATGGTGACCTCTATTTCTACAAACTCAAAACTATAGCATGAGTAACTTCCCATGCCTAACTAGTATACGATGCACCACAAAAAAAGATGGTCGAAAGGTCTTAAACTATTCTAAACAAGGCTTCTAAAGGCATCCCTAATATATGCAAGGTATGAGGGGCTGAAATCCATGAACAAGGATCCCGTCTACAAGCATATGTTTGTGGTGAACCCAATTCCACGACACTTCAACTTCATACAAAACATGGCATCGAAGTTGAGCCAGACATGATGATGGATCCTATTGGGGTACAACTTTCATTCTCCCCCCTTTGATATACCCCACATGAAAATGTGGTTTGAGTCATCCCCTAAGGTGATGAAATCCTTAGGCAAGCCCCTAAAGGGAAATAAATCTAGGTGTTTTTGATCCCTAAGATCGCCTTGCGATGCAAGGGGAGAGCATACACACACTAGAATTTTTCGGTTTGAACATAAAAACAAAATGGATTAAATCTAGGCTTTTGATCTCAAAGATCACCTTAAGGCGCAAAGAGAGAGCATACACCTATATTCACCCCCAAACACGACAAAAAAAGTTCTTTTCCTTTAGAAAATGAAATGTTCTTAATTTAGTGGAAAACAAACAATGCTTTTGGCAAGTGGTGCTAGAAGAACAAGCGTTAGTAATTTTAAATGATTGTCTTGGACATGCGGAAAGATACAAAACATGTTAATGATATAAGGGAGAGGGGCCAACTGCTGCCGACGCCCCAATAACGGCTATGTTTTTGTGCACTTGACCCCCCAATAATTTTTTTAAAAAGAACCAATACATGTAAAATACGAACCTAATAAATTAACACAAATGCACCAAGACATGTGCACTACATGTTCACAAATGCACCAATACATGTTCACAACTCCAATAAATTAACCAATGAAATTAAGACAAGTGCACAAATGTGATGGCGAGTGATTATTGGCGCATCGTTGCACATGTATGGGGCGACATGTTGAAATGGCACTTTTTCGACCCATGTGCACATAACGCGTCCTACAGGGAAATGTATAAGTGCCCAGATGCTGAAAGAATAGTTTTAAGCTCTTCGATCGCATACAGAGAAACCAAAAAAAAAAATCGTCGAAATTCGATATGTCTAACTATGTGTTTGACGTGCGCGAAGTTAGGGTGGGCGACAATTGGCCCCTCTCCCGTAAATAAGTCCAAGAAATGATATATAGTTGGTTAGATTAGCACACAATTCAAGAAAAATGATTATCTTGTGAAACAAAAATGGTCACGCCTAAACAGAACTACTGACACTTATCTAGAACGCGGGCACTCATCTACGAATGTGCTTAAGAAAAACTACATACGCCTATCTTCAAACCCAAATGCTTAAGTATGAAAAAGGTCGTGATTTACCTGACTTTCCAATGCAAGCACATGAATGTAGACAAAGACATTGAAATACAAAAAAAAAGGCTCAGATATGAAACCTGCATAGACAAGCGTGCGCGCATTAGATAGAAAAGCTAGATTTATGCACAGATAGTGAAGGTAACTGGTAAAATAGATAACATGTGCCCTTACAAAATCACTCTGTCAAAAAATTGAGAGCTAAAATACCCAAAAACACCAAAAACGATAAAAAACACTTAAGATACAAAGGCGACTATCTATGCTACACTAGTGCTCGTCTACAATGTAGGCGCTTGTTTGCAAAAAATGATAAAAATTGTCCTAAATGGTTGTAAAAATTTGTAAAATGACAAGTTGGCGAATCATGCAAAAATTATAAACCTGTCGAAACAACTTCTGACAAAAAACTAAGAGTTAGATTACTAAAAATTATCAAAACGTCTATTAAAGTGGGCAGGGACGTACGCGCGCCTGTGCAAAAGCAGGCACTTGTTTGTGGCGGATGCGCTAGTCCACATTTAGGGTCGGCAATTTCACACAATGACCTGCAAAAAAAACTTGATTAGAGCTACAAAAAAGGGAGTTAGAGCAAAATATGACAAAAATCTAAGACAACCCCTGTAACACAGCAAACAATCAACCTTTTAGAGGGCATAAAATGAACAAAAGACAAGATTAGTGGTCGTGGATGAGCTCCAGAAATGCAGGCGCTCAAGTTTATACACTCGCACTCATTCCTGAAGAAGGCACTCGTTCCCAATAGAGGCACTTAACCACGACTTGTTCACCAAAAACAAGCTAAAGAACACAAAAAAAAATATTAGAAACTAGGACCGTGGGTCCCACCAGGCATGCAAAAATGTAGATCTATGAAAATGAACTACAAAATAAGCAAACTAGACTAACTAATCTACTCAATTCATAAACATAAATCACTTCAAGCTAAAGAAGCCATGAAAACAAGATGAAAACAAAACATAATGTTCTCGCCAAGACCTCTTTATTGCACCAAGTGTATCGTGAATGCGTATAGGGATGGGATTGGGGACATTGGAGTATGTTGAGTGCTCAACATGGTAGAGTAACAATGCATTCAAGAGTGATGTCTAAATGGCCTCGAAGAGGTCCAATTTATAGATTTTTGAAATGGGAAATGGAGGGTCAGGATCAAATTGGGAGATCAAGGGCTCTCGTTGCTTAAGAGGATTGGAGGCATGTGAAGCCTCCAAGTGGAAATCAATGAGAGATAGTCAAGGGGATGGGAGAATCAAGGGTCAAGATTGTGCTTTGGAAAGCTTGGATGGTGGGGATTAAAAAATTACTTTTTGGAAGGTAATGCAAATATTCTCCATGCTTCCAAGTACCCCCTTTGTATATGTTAATTGACAAGTGTACTCATATGAAGACTTGATATAAATCCTTGATTAATCATGGTTATGTTTGTGCAAATGATTAATGATGGTAAGCGATGTGATTTATCTGCTTAATCAACAGCGCACAAAATGTCAAATTAAATAAATATAGAAATTTATTTAATTTTTTGGTGATGTGAGATGAGCGTAGACGAATAAATATTTTTATTTATTCACCTAGGGTTGAACCATAAGAGGAATTTTAATTAATCAAATAAATAGTCCAAACTATTCAATTAATTATCGACAACCAGTGTCAAAAGTTACATAATAGTAATTTTATTAATTAAATAATAATAAAAATTATTTAATTAATATAGGGATGGAAATGGATAATTAATTGAATAAATATGAATTTATCCAATTAATTATGGAAGAAATGATCAGTTGATGCCTTGATTGGAGTTGGAATAGAGGTGAGATGATTTTAGGTGTCTACACTTATCACTCTTCTCTTAAGAAGGTCAACTTGACAAAGGAAGCAAGCTAAAAGGTATTTCCCATCTAATTTCTATTGTATTTTTGCATTGTCTACTAGCGATGATGTACCGAAAATTGCAAGGGAGAGAATAGAATCAAGGGAGAAGTCCTTGAAGAAGGCAATGAATGAGAGATAGTCACCTTAGAAAAGAATAGGACTCAAGAGTTGGTTCAATTCCCTAAAGAAAGAAAACCTATTGGATGCAAATGGGTTTTCAAGAAGTTTAGTTTTAATGGAAATATTCAAAAGTACAAGGCACAATTGATTGCTAAAGGTTATTTCCATGTAGATAAAATAGATTTTAGTGATTAGTTTTATCTCTTATTGCAAAACTAACTTCCATTAGACTGTTATTATTTGTGGTTGTGGTGTATACCCTGGAGGTTGAACAAATGGATGTTAAAATAATGTTTTGTGTGTATATTTTGAAGGAGCAAATTTATCTAACATGGCTTGAGCACATTGTTGCAAAAGGCAAGGAAAATTGGGTTTCAATGTTGAATAAGTCTCTCTATGGATTGAAGGAATCACCTTGGATGTGGTATCAACAATTTGATACTTATGTTTTAAAGTTGGGAATTGATAGGCATAAATTTGATTACTGTGTTTACTTTAATTTGGTTGGTGATTAGTTTGTTATTATCATCTTATATGTTGATGTTATGTTGTTGATCAATAATAATAAGTATTTGATCAAGGTGTTTTAGTCTCGGCTTTCACTTCAGTTTGATATGAAGGATCCAGGGTATGCTAAGTTCATTCTTACAATGGGGATAAGGTTAGAGAGCTATCAAAAGACTCTAGTTGAGATAGACTAAGTATGTTGATTTTGTATTGTAGTAGTTCATAATACAAGATGGTAAGCTAGTGAATATTCATATTCCTATTGTAACTAAATTGTTAGTGAAACAATGTCCTAACACAAAAGAAGAGATATGATATAGAGTCATCTTCCATATGCTAGTGCTATTGGAATCCTAATATATGTGATGGTATATACAAGACCATATATTGCCCAAACAATGGGAGCCTTGAGTAGGTTTATGTACAATCCAAGCAAAAAACATTAGATTGATGTTAAGAGGGCCTTTAGATATCTTCGTGGCACTTCAAAGTATTATATTTTCTACCAGGGAGAACTTGATTTGGGTAAGGTGTTGAATATATAGGGTTATGTAGATGCATATTGAGCTAGTGACATTGGTAGCAAGAGATCCACTAGTGGTTATATGGTTAACTTGTTTAGTGGTGCAGTGAACTAGATGAGCAAGGGATGGGCAATGGTTTCCCTTTCGACTACAGAAGCTAAGTACATGGTGGATACTCACACTTGTAAAAAGGTAGTGTGGCTTCAAAGGTTATGTTCAGATGTAGGCCTAAGACATGATATAGTTGTGAGTGGAGTGTGATTTGTTTGGCCAAGAGGCCTATGTTCCATGCATGCATAAAGCACCTTGATGCATAATACCATTTTGTTTGTGACATGGTGGACAAGATGGTAATCATCAAGAAAGAAAATGCCTTAGAAAATATTATAGATTTGATGATAAAGTCAGTGAGCATTGAGAAATACCAGTGGTGCAGATTGCTATGGGGTTGTTATCCCTAGATGTTAATCTATGTTGTTGTATTCCTCTTTGTAAAGTATATAACAAGTGGGAGAATGTTAGGTGTGTGTTGTACACCTTACAAGCCTTGTAAATATTGTAATTCACACTTATGCTAGCTAAAGTTGGGTGCACTTCTCTAAATAATTATTAGAATTATCTAATAAGTTAATTCCTTGTTTTGTGGGAGTTAAAATTAATTGTTTTGTGGGTTAGTTTTAAGGTGTAATTGGTTTAAGGTGTTATTCTTGGGAGGTGGATTTTGCTTTATCCTTCTTTATTGCATGAAATGGGACACTCAAGTTGAATGAGTGAGTATCGGATTATGGTTGTAAATCTAACATTGGATTTGAAGAATGTATAATAAATATTGGAATAGGTAGTTGTTGCCAATATTTCTCTAGAAAGTTGGCATTTGTTACTACCTAAAGCTTATGTATGTTCAAGATACCCCGAATAGTACAAGATTGGTTCTTATAATACTGCCATACTTTATTATTTTTACTAAAGGTTAAAATAGGTTTTGTAAGAACTTAAAACCTTTTACAAGGCATAGCAATGGCCAAAAGAGTTGAACAACGACACAACTGCAGCCATGCTACCAAAAAGAACCACACCAACTAAACAAATAACATAATCAGGTCAAAAAACTATATAACCCCTAACCCTATCCTAGAAATCCACACCCTTGACCTTGGTGTGGGAATTAGACACAGATTTACGAACACCTCTCTTCCTTCTTTAAACAATCATCCAGGATACATCATTATCTAGGTCCTCATATCAAGGAGAGGGGATGTCCTCTATTATCACCTCCACCCAAGGATGTCACACGCAAAGAGGGAGACAATCGACCTAAGGTTGAAGGCAATCGCCTTAAATTTGAGGACAAATCTAGAGCAAGGATCCCATCATAGTGTGTTGTAGGGGGATAGGATCTAATGAAGGATCTACTTGAACCAAAACTAAAGAAGTCCCAACAAAGGCTGAGGAGCTTGCCAAAACCACACCAGCCACAAGCAAACCCTCCATGTGATTCACCACAAGGGGCGAGAGGTGAAGAACTAGTAGCCTGATATGACTTGTCATCTTGAGAAGATCCATCATCCTAAGATTTAGGATCCTTAACTCTCAAGTGTGCAACATGGGCATTCTACCACCACATCACACCACCCTTGCGACGAGAATGGGGATAATCAAAAGATAGGTGTTTGATAATAAAGCATTGTCCACATCAGAGGGGTAAACCCTCATAATCAAGTGGTTGAAACCACAACCTATCCTCCACCATCAATACTATCTTCCCATGAAGAGCCTTGGATATGTCAATGTCCACTAGGATATGCGCATATGTAGCAAGTCCCATGATTGTCGCAACATTATCAACCTTTAGAAAATGGCCAATATCATTGTCAATGGCCTCATAATAAGATTCTTCCCAAAATTGGAGAGGGAGATTGGGTAGCCTAAGCCAAACTAGCCTGATATTAAGAGGTTCTAAAAGAGGGTTAAAAAAGGAATATCGAGGTTTGAGAAAAAGGGAATGCTCGTCCCACATCCATAACCTACCGTCAAGCACCAAGTCCTTGTTTGTTGAAGAATCAAATGTCGCTACGAAGATACCTCTTGCACAGGGAAATAAGTTGATATCGCCCTAAACAAAAAGCCTCCAAGATTTTGAAATCCTTTTGTTCAAATCAGGTAGAGAGGGGCCATAGACCATTGAATCTGCAATTTGAATAGTGCTATTATATTTTGGGTTTTCCTTATAAGGGTTTCTCAAGGTAAATTTTGTGTTATTTGATATCTTTATTGAATGGTTTTAGATTTTGTAACTTTTTCGTAAGTCTTCTGTGAAGATTAAGTGGGATTGTGTCCATCTTTCCTTTCCATTTGTTGTATTATTGCCTCTTATATTTTGAAGGGTCTTCATTCAAATTTGCAAGTTCCTTGCAAGTGGTATCAAAGCACTTTCTTAGTCTCTATGCATAGATTAAAATTGAATTTTTTGCAAGAGTAATGGCAATGATAATAGTTCTTAGCAATTCACAATCTCTTTTTCATTGGACAATTCATAGAAGTACTTGTGACGAGTTAATAGCCTCTTGTAAGACCGAGTAAAAGTCCTGACTAGTTAACTAGGGGGAGTACTTGGGCCAACCATAAATACATTAGTAGTACCCCAAGGAGTTGGAATCTGAGGTAATTTTTCTAGCGAAAAGAGTTAGTGGCCCCGCACCTTATATTTAGTGCTTTTTACCCTAAGTGTATATAGTGAACTACCATGGGGAGGTAAATATGTGGTTGGAATATCAACTACAACCACCTTGATGGAAAATTGTTGGTACCCAGAAAATGGTACTCAACCAAACAACCTAAAACCCTAAGAAGTTACACCATTTTGGGCCCAACTACTCAAATTGTACAATAGGACTAGTTTTGTAGCCATAGTTTTTTTTTAAGTATATAAGTGAGAATAGACTAGTTAAAGAGCAAAAATAGGAGTAGTCAATTTGCAACCAATAGCAAAAAAATGTCACCTAAGGGAGATCCACAAGTTGAAGCTGACATACAAGAGCTCCATAACATTATTTCTCAAATACAATACCAATGGGATCAAGTCACTTATAACATAGTCCGAGTATATCTTGAACGAGTGCTACACTTGATTTGTTGGCTAGTGGAGATTAAGTTCAATCCCGATCAAATTCCTTCCATTAGTAGTGTTCTTTAGGTACCTTATGGGGCCATCCAAAGCCCTCGAAGATTAACATGCCCAAACTTTGTGGTGAAGGAGTAGGTACATGGTTAGGCATGATGGAATGTTACCTTGATGTTCATAAGGTTTGTAATGATAAACATGTCACTACTACCAACTCTGTTTCAGAAGGCATGACAACCCATTGGAATCACTAGTGTACAAGGTCTTGCCTAGGAATGTCTAGGTGGACAATATTTGTAAAATCCCTTCTAGCTAGATTTGGATCTGGCATCTATGAGGACCCATTAGGAAAGATCTTTGACCTAGTCCAAGCAAGAATAATAAATGAATTTACATCATTCAATTGTAGGTGTCAAATTTGACAAGAGGACTCTTGAATTCTTCCCTTAAAACTTGTTTCATCTTGGGGTAAAAAATAGATTCAGGTGGAGGTCAAAAAATATAAAATTCTAGCAGATGCTATTGTTATAGCATGATTAGAAGAGGACAAACTAGAAACTTACAAAAAAGTTTGGGGACTCTCTTCTCAGTCACTCCAAGATGAATAAAACTCTAGGAGATGCTATTGTAATAGCATGATTGGAAGAGGACAAGCTAGCAACTTACAAAAATGTTTATTCCAATAAAAAGATGGATTCAAGAGATCGAGAAAATAAGCCACAACTACTCGCAAGTTATCAAGGGAGGAGTTGGTGGAGAAGAAAACCATGGGAGTTTAATTGTATCTCATTGATTTGGTAGGGGTTCCTATTGACACAGACATGTCTTCAAATGAGGAGGCAAAAGTAGAATTACAACAAGAACTAATTGAGGCAACACACATCTCCATTCATATACTTGTAGATTTTTCTACCCCTCAAACACTAAAAGTCAATGACTACAGGCATCAAAGGGTTGTGGTTCTAATTGATGGTGCCATCACTCAGTTTTTCTAACTAGAAACACACTTAACAACTCCATGGCTACATCCATTCCTACAACACTTTCTAGATTATGGTGGCCAATGGTAATACTATTATGTGGTGGTGTAAGGTTTGAAGATTGCCTACTTTATAATCTCCACCTTATGTTTTTGCACTAATTTTAGTGTCTATCTCCATAGACATGTTTATGACTCATGTTGTCTATTTCATGGCCTAAACATACCACATATCTTTTACAACAACATTTGAGCTTTTTCCAACTCTTAAAACCTATCCTAGAAGTTTTTGACCAAAATTCAAAAGAAACACTTGTAAAAACACTAGTATCTTGGACACCCTTGCAATCTAAATGGTTGTATATGGATTAAATTTAAAGATTTAAAATTTTAAATGAGTCCCTAGACCTACTTTCTAGGTTACCCTAAATGTTTTCCAACAAATGTGATGATTGGAGAACAAATAAAAGACCTCATCATTCTTATTTAAAATTAACCTCATATCTAACAAGCATTCTACTCTCTCCATACTAGGTTTTTCTTCTCCAAAGTTGATATTAAGTTTTCCAAGTTCTACCATCTCTCCACACTCTTCCATGGCTAAAATTTGAAGATCCTTTATAGTGGAAGATTCTCCTTTGTTGCTCATTCTTTATCCTCACTCTAAAGTCCATAGTTGGCTCCTAATTATCCCTAGGGCTTACCCTTCCAAATCCCTTTAACCAAGTTTTCCATTGTTGCCAAAACCACTTTCTCGAAACCCTTGTTGCAAACTCAATCCCCCTTGATCCTTTCCCAAGCATACCAATGGCGTTTTCATTACCTATCTTGTCCTCGATTGTACAAGCACACATCACTGAATTAAGAGACATCCTCCTAGGGGTTTTGGTAGTTGCAGCACCTTGCACACACTACACTCAAATCTTTTCCACGGTTACTATTTGAGGCTAAAAATTCTATCCTAGAGGATTGACTAAGGTAGTCTCCTAAATGGTCAAACTTCAAAATATTCCCTTTGAGTTGCAAAGTGACCAACACAAATAGCAACATTTTTGCAAGTGTTTGTGACCAACATGAGCACCCATAGCTAGAATTGGTGAGTTTTATAGGCGTTTGAGATAGATAGGGGCACCCATAGCCAGTGCTAGTGAACTACAAAAGAATATGAGATCGATAGGAGTGCCCAAAGCCAACATCGATGACCTGCAAAAGTGTTTTGTGACCATTAGGAGTTCCATCAGTCATTGCTAGTGACCTACATAGGTGTCTAAGGTAAACACTGGTGTCTCAATTAATGTCAAAAGGTTGCAACATTCCAAGATTTCAATTCCAAAATTATCCTTTCTAGTTATTAAGTCAATTCTAGCCTACAAATATCTCAGAGATGTATTTTCTATCTCTCGCCTTGCTGTTGACTAATTTCCATTCCAAGCTCTAGCATGTAATCTATTTAAATGTAACAATCTAATAATTACTATCCTATTGTTGTATTTATTGTCATATTTCAATTTGTAATCAAATGTAGAGTAGATTAAGCAAGGAAAGAATATATCCTAATTGTAGTTTGATTCATTTATACAACAATACTAACCTAGGGTTCATAATTTTATCTTTTAGGTGGCAAGTGTCATAATGTCACTCAGCATGGGAAACGATCAACTAACCTCTAGCATGTATGCTTTCTTTAGGTGGTGCAAATGTGGTGTTGGGAGTAGTTATAGACTTTGGAACCCCTTGTGGTTATTGTCAACTTTGAAAAAAATTCAATCAACAAGAAAAGGAGTAAACATTGCAAGTTGTGAAGGCTAATAATGTTCAAATAATCAATTCTCATTACATGGAGAAGTTGTTGAAAAAGGGACACTCGGGTATTATTGCTCAATTCTACTCCCTTGAATCCTTCTCTTCCTCCCCTCCTTTAGATTTGCAAATAATAATAGATATGCATCAACAAGTTCTTGAAAAACAAAAAAGGTTTCCTCCAAAGCAGTCACATGACCATGCAATTATGTTATTACCAAGCAATCAACCTCCAAATATTCAACCTTGCTGATATTCTTTTGAGTAGAAGAATGAAATTGAGAAGATAGTTAAAGCATTGCTAGAGGTTCTAGTAATCAAACCTTGTACAAATCCATATTTGACACCTGTTGTGATGTTTCTTAAGAAAGATCCAGAATAGCAAATGTGCCCAAAAATTCAAGAACCTAATAAGTGACCATAAAGGACAATTTTTTCATTCTAGTCATAGATGATTTATTAGATGATCTCTCTAGGGATAAATGCCTTTCTATGTTGGATCTATGTTGGATCTTCAATCAAGCTACCACCAAATTCAAGTCAAAGAGGACATTCCTAAAACAACATTAAGGACACATGAATATCACTATGAGTTTTAGGTTATGCCCTTTCATCAAACTAATGAATAAGGTGTTCAAAAAATACTTTCACAAATTCATCTCGGTGTTTTTTATGACATTCTCATTTATAGTCACACTTGGGCTGATCAAATCAAGCATGTGGAGATTTCCCTCAAGACTTTAAAGGACCATTCCCTTTTTGCTAAGCACTCTAAACATGCCTTTGGTGTATAGGAGCTTGAGTATTTGGTCATATTGTTTCATAGGTAGGAGTATGGATGGATCCATAAATGATTGGGGCCATGCAATACTGGCCTAGACCTTAGTCAATCAAGAATCAATGTGGGATCTTAGACTTGAGAGGTATTATAGGAAGTTTGTCAAGGACGATGGTAAGATTGTTAGACCCCTTACAATGTTGCTCAAAATGAATTATTTCCTTTGGAATGAGATAGCAGAACAACCCTTCCATGCCCTTAGTGTTCCACACCAGTATTGGCAATGCCAAATTTTCAAAAAAATGTTTATCCTAGAATGTGATGCCTCAAGGACACATAGGATCGATATGGAGCAAGAGGGATGACTCTTATCACTTTCACCATCAAGAAATTGAATGTGAAGAATTTACCTTGATCAACTTATGAAGGAAATGATAGTTATTTTACCTACAACCCAACAATAACATCCATACCTCTTGGGCCACAAATCTCAAATAATAATAGGCTTAAATATTTCTTTCAACAAAAGGTCTCATCCCCAAAACAACAAAAGTGGGTCACTAAGATGTTGGGTTTTGATTATAAGATTGTTTATAAAAAAGGCAAAGAAAATGTGGTGGCAAATGCACTTTCCCATAAATATGAAGAGGTCAGTGCATTGTTCTCCCTTTCTATTTTGGTAGCCACTAGCTAGAGGAGGTTTGTTAAGAGTAGTAGGAGGATCCTAAACTTCATGTTAATATGTATTGAATTAAAAATGGATCCTATATTAGCACCAAGGTTCACATGGAAAGATCAAGTGTTGAAGTATCATGATAGAATTTATGTATGTATCAACTCCCAACTCAAGCAAAAGTTCCTTAGAGGACTCCACTAGTCTTGCATAGTATGTCACTCGAGATTTTTGAAGTCGTATATGAATGAATCAAGTAAAATTTCTTCTAAAACAATTTAAGTAAGGATGTCAAAACTTTTGTAGCAAAATGTAACATGTATTAGCCCAACAAAGTGGACGCCATCAAACCTCCAAGATCTTTATAATTCCCTCCTATTCTAAAAGTTTCATGGGTCAATATATCCATGGATTTTATTGCAGGACTACCTAAGTTTGGAGGTAAATAAGTCATTTTGGTGATTGTTGAATATTAAACTAAGTATGCTCCCTTATATGCCTTCCCTAGCCTTAAATTGCAATGATCAAGGTGCAACACTTCTTGGACACAATCTTCAAGCTACATGGTATGTTGCATTCCATTTTGAGTAATTGTGAACCTACCTTTACAAACAATTGCTAGAAGATAGTATTCAAACTGCATGACACTCAATTGAATGAGTGCAACAAATTCCTCAAACAAATGACCAAACAAATATGGTTAATAAATACTTGCAAGCTTATCTCTATTGTTTTGAGTTAGAGTATCAAAGCCAATAGGCTCAGTAGTTGCCCTTGGCAAAATGGTGGTACACTACCACTTATCACAATGCATCCAAAATGACCCCTTATCAGGCTTTATATGGTCAGCCCCCACCATCCTTGGCTTCTTATGTTCTAGGGAGTTCATGAGCACATGTTGCTAACCCCATTGTCCCATAAGGAGAATGTTCTACAGTCCTCAAAGAATTTGCAACAATAGACATAATTGTATGAAGCATCAAGAGGATCAACACAGGTCAAAGCAAAGTTTAGAGGTTGACAAAGTTGTCTTTTTGCATATGTAGCCCTATAAATAGTTCTCATTAAGAGACAAGGTGGGTCATAAGTTGGGTCCAAAAGTTAAAGGTCTTTATTAAGTGGTAAGGTAAATTGGGGAGGTGGGATACAAGTTAGCACATTTCCCGTTTTCAAAGACCCACCTAATATTCCATGTCTCTTGCCTCAAGAGAGTTATTGGACAAGTCACATGAGTGCAAATAGAGTTTCCATGATTAGACCAAGAGGGGTTGCTCTTTTAGGAACTAGAGACAATCTTAATCAAGTGAAGGCAACAACTTCTCCATCAGATTATTGAGGAGATTTTGGTACAATAGAAAGAAATACAACCTAAAGATGAAATGTGGTAGCCAACAACCATTATGTCGAAGTTCTTCCATATCAAGCTTTGAGGTCAAAGCTTTTTTCAAGGGGGAGTCAATGTTAGGAACCTCTTTCAGATATGTATCAAGTATTAATAAATAGAAGTTTTGGTGCCTATACTTTGTAAACCACCCTAAAAACTAATTAGAATGAAACTAGTTATCCCACATGTGGGGAAGTTCGGGGGAAGTGGTTGTTATAGGTAGTTGAGTGTTATATATTGTCATGCATAGGAATGAAAGTCATCTTGAGAATATTGTATTAGAGTTGGGGCTGCCCACCTAAAGTGGCACTACAAACATTAATACAAATTATTCTCTTGCTCATATTTTATGATTGATATCTTATTTGTTGTATTATTGCCTATTATGATTTGCAAGATCTACATTCACATTTTCAAGTTCCATGCACAGTCAAAAGGAATATAAATACTAGACATAATGGAAGATGAGCAATAACAAGCATAGCATAATCAAAAGGCCAAATGAAAAGCATAAAGCAGTATTTGGTCAACATGATGAGAGGGCGTGGGGAGGTAAGAAAGTTGGTTAGAGATTGCACTCAATTTTTTATTGTAAGAATTAAGGTATGAGAATGGGAGCAAGGCAAGATATGGCAGACAATTATTTCAAAATAGAAAAATAAAAATTAATTAATAAACAGTCAAAAGTAATATCGTCAAACTAATTAAGAAAATAATAGGATTGTATAATTTTTTGGCTATAGAAATAAGCACTTTCTCCACCATTGGCTTCAGTTCTGATAGCTTTGTCATAAACAACTCAGTTATGCTTAAAACATATGAATTGCCTATTTCCTTCCTAATGGATTATGTTAAATATGCAACCTGCACAAGACAATGCACTCTCAAAATTGGGTGAGCTATGTTATTAAGCATCATATTTTTTTGTAGGCACTAATATTATAAAATGGAATAATGTAATGTCCCATTTTTGGTTATGCCCTAGTTTTTGCCCAAAAATCACAATTCCAAGCAAAGCCAGAAATGAAATAGAGTTAGCGATATCATTTACCAATTTAAATTTGTTGAACAAGATAGATCCTGGTTGAGAACCTGCAATCATGTTAGATAATCATTGAAAGCATAATCCATAAAATAGATCTTTCATACTAGAGTTAGGAACATTATCTTAATCATATGGGATTCCTTTTAAGGTTCTATCTGTAATGTCTCCCATCTAGCTCATTACACTAGTGGACCAGGGTTAGCCTATAATTCAATTTCCGTAGGCTAATGGAGGTGTTTAGGAAGTCATTCCAGGGACTTACTATTTATAATAAGTCATGAGCCGAGCACTTACTATCTTTAGCAAGCCAGTTGAGGATGATCGATGCAAGAGTTTCCGTGGTCTCGATATGTCTAGAAGCTCCATTCAATAATATATAAGTTAAATTAAATATTTAACTTATGTTACTTTATGAGACCAATATAACTTTAAGTTATAATATAATGTCATTTTATAAAATAAAGTTGTAACTAAAAGTGACATGACTAGGAGATGGGTGCCCAAGGTACAAGGGGACATAAGGAGATTTTAAGTTGCAAGTTAAAATAATAAAAGAAATTCATCTTGGGTGTTGGGGGTTTGGAGGAAACAAAAGACTAAAATGAGCCTCATTTTGGTTATGCGAAGATTATGAAATTTGCTCTCTTTGTGACATACTTATGCTTGTGGTTTTGAGCTTGGCTCTAGGGTTTGATTGTGACGGTGTTGGGACAAAAACCCTTGCATTAATCCCTTTCCTCGTGCGTGAAAGATTGTATCAGGAGAGTTTATTGGATGCTTCATCCAAGAGTCTCATTTGTGCATCCAGCGGATACATTTTGAAGATTATTCGAGCAAGAAATGGAGTTTACTCAAGGAGCTTGATATTGCAGCTATTAGAAAAGATTTGTGGGACATAAAACATTGCATTCGTGACTGATTTTTGCTGTTACAGAGTGGTTTGTATGCTGGTCGTACCTTGCTGTTGCAAGCCGTACTGTTAGAGGGTCATACACTTTCCTAGGAGCTGTTTTGATACTCTTTTGAGGTCATTCGGAGTTGGAGATTGGTCGCCACAAGAAGGAAGGGTTTACTAATAAAAAATAGAGTTATTTTAGGCTGTGATTTGTGTATTTGATCCTGATATATACAGCCATAAAGGTCGTACCATCATAGGTGGACGTGGGCATTATTGGTTGTCATTCTCCATCAATTTGTGGTGTCTATTGATCTAGATTTTGGCGTCCAGTGCTCTATTTATTGCTGCTGCTGATTGTAACACAAAATCTTTCATTTCTATGGAGTTGTGAGCATTTCTTTGTGGCTTTGTTGCTGGTCCGGCTACAACATCCAGATGAAGTTGTAAATCTTGATCTAGGTATGTACTTATAATTCATATCTTGGCAAAATACAATCTGTGTCATTGTTATTTTGATCATATCTCTTTTAGTTTTTCTGGGTTTGTTCATATGCTTTATATTTCATACATGCACTGCAAAAAATAAACATGCAAAACCAACCCATGAAACCCTAAACACAAACACATCAGAAAACACAAAAAAAATTGGTCCAAGGCAAACATATACAGAGGGGTGTATATTACAGTGGTATCAGAGCAAATTTTGTCATCCTGTGAGGTTAAATATGACATGCAGAAGATGAACATGAGGCATGTGGCTACAAATAGATATAATTTTAGACCAAGACCAGGAACATGAAACCCATAGAGAATATAGGAAGAAGTACCATAGATTGATCCATTTGAGGCAGAGATAGAGGTTGTAGCTACCAAGGGGGAAACAACAGTATTGTATAGTGAGGAAGATTTTGAAGTTCCGAGAACAAAATCGTTTTCAGGTGAATTACCTCCAATTACAGAACCAATAGGAGAAATGGGTGACAAGGAAGGTGAGGAACCTAGCATGCGCGAGATCCTAAATGTGCTCACCAGGAGTTCGTCGGCATTAGAAAGAGAATTGAGGGAGTCTCGACAGGACTTGAGAGAATCACAGGAGGAGATAGCATATACCCTCGAACAATTATTACCTCGAGATGAAAGAAATAATAGGGAAAATAACAATAATCATCGTGATAGGAACAGGTACAATGGAGGTGACAGGAATCAGAACAATGACAGTGATAGACATAGAGATAATGGGGGAGATAGGAACAGGCATAATGTGGGTGATAGACACAATGGTGACAGGAACCAAGGGAAAAAGAATAATGGGGATCAGAGATGATAAAGATGAAGCCTCGGTTACTCATAGGAGGGCTTCACAGTTTACAGACCTGGCATTCTGACCTTTGCTCCCAGGAACCAAGTTCCTTAACAAGATCCCACACATGCTGAGTTTCAGGAGGAGATTCTGAGGGATTGGAGAGCTTCTAGTGCAGAGTTCAGGCCCGAGATAACCTTTGCAGAGTGCTCTGACATTAGGATAAGGAACAGACCTTGCAGGGGAGGTAGACCTCAGAACTAGGAGTTGCAGAAGAAAGTGAGCAAAATGACACTTCCCTACTTTGATGGACCAGATAAAACCACAGTGAGGGCTTGGGTCCAGAAATTGGACAGATACTTGCAAATTAGTCCCATGCCTGAGGAGGACACCATTACTTATGCAGCATTACATTTGGAGGGGGCAACACATAAGTGGTGGAGCAACGGGAAGGTCACATTGGGTCACGATCAAATCACTTCATATGTGGAGTTCACAGCTAGACTGATCGACAGGTTTGATAAGAAGGACCCAGAATTATAGTTTAAGGAGTTAGCGCCGCTGAAGTAGAGTGGATCAGTTGACTCCTACATTTTTGAGTTCCAGGACCTATCTGTTATGGTCCCAAATATTTCCTGTAGAAGTTGTGAAACCAACCTCACAAGACCCAGCGAACACCTGCAAAACCTAAGAAACCTTCCACAAGAGAAAAAAATAAAGAGAGTAATTTGCACAAAAATAATACAATTAATGAAATGAATTTATGAATTGCATGAGAGAACTTGCTTTTATATTAGCAAGTTATAAAACCCTAAAAGGGGATTCCTAAGTTTAGCTTAAGTGAAATAAAGTAAAGGTGACTTAATTAATTAATCAATATGATTAAATTAATTAAGTAAACAACCTATTACTCTAATACCCCCCCTTAAGATGAACTTAGGGAGAAGCTAAAAAATCTAAGGACAAATGCATGAAAGCAAAGATGGGTCCCAGCAACTAGGCCTGATGAGGTGCCCATGTACAAAAGAGTCTCTCACAAATAGAGAAAAGGAGCAAACCACGTGGGAAAAAACTCCTCCCCAAAAGAGAGAACAAACCTCCCTAAGAGAGAGAGAGAGAGAGAGAAGGACTAATAAGCCTCCACAAAGGATGTCCCAAAGAATAAGAACATGATGAACTCCACTGAAGCATGAAGAAGCTGCAAACACTGTCAAAGACTGACTACTATAGTGCTGAAAGAAGAACCTCATCTAAAACAAGATGAAGATCATAATCAAGAAGACAAGACTCTGCATGAGTGCCCCTAATGACGCTACTCGAATTAGATGGCAAACAAAGGCAAAACATATGGAACTCGAAGATACAAATGGCACAGGTACCAAAAGTCTGATGAACTAATCAAGTGAAAATAGAAGGTCGCCTCCACAAAAGGAATGTAAGAGTGTCCATATGGTAAATACTCCATCTCACCGAAATGCATGGGTAACCAGCCGCTACATCCGCCTAGTACATAGGAACAAATACTAGATACATAATTCACTCTAACGCGAAACCAAGGAAGCATTGGCACCAACAGTAGAAACCCCCCATAATGCAGACAAGGGAGAGCCATGACAGGTACACTGAAACTTTGTGAAACCAATAAGTGCGTGTAGAAGAAACAAGAACATCTGAACGTGCAAACATGAAAGTACCAGCAAATAAAAGGGTGTGCAAACCAAGGCACACACACATGACAAAGGTGTGATGACAAAACAAAAGCCAAACGTCAACCCTCCCATGGCACTTTATATCATAGTGCGAGTACAATCAGGCACAAAATGATGTCCAATATCTCAAGAATACATGTACAACACTGATGGCACTTTATTTCAGTGTGTTTACATAAGATAAGTGCTTACAATAGAAGCTCACAATGTCCAAAAAGGATCACATGCTGAAAATACAATTCTCTAATAGAAAGAGAGGAAACTGATATCACCATGATGAAGTACACAGAAAAACATGCACTTTAAAAAAAAAGGGACCCAAAAAGGAGTCTGTATGCAGAAAATATGGCCCGTCAAAGTCTCCAAAACGAGAACTACACAGCAACAGCACTGAGAAAACTGATTTATGGAAAAAACTAGAAGTCAAAACAAAAAACCACCTGCACCACTGCGAAGAGCACGAAATTCTACCCTGTTTAAAAAAACATTGCACTGAAAAATACCACCGTATGACCGAGATATGGCCTCTCGAAGATGGAGTGCAAAAAAGAAACTACCCAACAGAGAGGGGTAGATTTGGCAAAAAAACAACCTCCACCAAATTTAGCAAAACTCCTCCAGATTTAGAGAAACCACCAAATGTAGAGATCTGCTAGATGAAAATAGCCCTCAACCAAAAAATTCTCCAATAGTGGACACACATGTCGAGATAGGTAAAGGAATTTGATTTTTTTGCCAAAAAATATTTGGTAAAAAACAATGCATGTATGTTTTTCATAAAAAGAATTGCATGGTTTTTCTTATAAATAAAAAAACACATAAAAAAAAATTATTGAATGCCTTTTTTTTAAAAAGACATTAAAAAAGTATGAAGTTTTTTTTTAAAACTTTAGGAAAAAAAACTATGGGGTGGGGGGCCACGTAGGCCACACCCCATGCACCTAAAAAAAAGGGTACACTGCCTGTTACAGGTACAGGGCTTGCGTAGGTACCCTGTACCTTAATTTTTTGTTTTTGACTTCCTCTTTTGTTTTTAAAAACCTTTTCAATTGTTTTTATTTTACAATAAAAAACCCAAATTTTTTTATGCAGGGAAATTTTTTTATTTTTTAAAATTTCACCTCGATTTGCGTGCTGGGTAGGTCGTACGACTTGCCTGGTAAAAATTTGTTGCCCCAAATGAGCTCGAGGCCGATTTCAACGATTTGATAGTCGATCTTAAGGTTTTTGGGCCTTCTGAGCATGATGGTGAGGTCCGTTTGGGCTCAAAGCGCTATAAAATATAGCTTTCCTCTGGATCCCAAAAAAAGTACCCTGTTGAAACCCTTGCAGATCTGGCCTACAAAACTCAAATCAAGCTAAATAAAAGGCTAATCTGACTATTTCGACTACTCTGAATCCAATGAAATACTCTGTTTTACACAAAAATGCACCAAGAAAAAATCTCTTGCTCAAAATTTTCTCCAAATTTGAGAAGGGGCTTGAAAATCTAGAGCTCTGATACCATGTAGAAATTGTGAAACCAACCTCACAGGACCTAGTGAACACCTGCAAAACCTAAAAAACCTTCCACAAGAGAAAAAAGCAAAGAGAGCAATTTGCACAAAAAAGATGCAATTAATGAAATGGATTTATGAATTACATGAGATAACTTGCTTTTATATTAGCAAGTTATAAAACCCTAAAATGGTATTCCTAAGTTTAGCTTAAGTGAAATAAAGTAAAGATGACTTAATTAATTAATCAATATGATTAAATTAATTAAGTAAACAAACTATTACTCTAACATTTCTGAGCGTCGATTGGTTATTCTTTTCATTGATGGATTGTCAGACCCACTTCGTGGTTGGCTTAAGGGTTTTGACCCTACTTCACTCTAGGAGGCCATGAAGAAGGCCCGGGATATGGAGTCATCAGTGCGGAGGAGCAAATTTTAGTCTAAAGGGATTTCCACACAAGAGGGATAAGGAGAAGGGGAAGAGACCCTTCCATCGGGATGTTGAGCAGCATAAAGACAAATCAAATATGTTGACAGATGAGTAGCTCAATGAATATAGGAGAAAGAAACTTTGCTTCCATTGCAAAGAACCATGGGATCCCTTGCATAAGTGCCCACACAAGGCTAAGGCCAAGTTGATCGAGTACTATTCAGCTGAGGAGACTCAATCTATACCAGTTTCTAGAAGGTTGGTTCTTGGCCTTAGCATGAGCCCATTTGCTTCTGCAGTTGTTCTTGTCAAAAAGAAGGATGAGCAATCAGGATGTATATAGATTACATGACATTAAACAAGAAAACTATTAAGAATAGGTACCCCATTCCGAGCATAGATGAGTTACATGGTCCCTGTTACTTTTCCAAGATTGACTTGAGGTCTGGATACCATCAGATTGGCATGAGGGCCGAGGATATAGAGAAGACAACCTTCAAGTGTCATTACAGTCACTTCAAATTTCTAGTGATGCCTTTCGGTTTAACCAATGCACTTGCGATTTCCAGAGTTGTATGAATCAGATATTTAGACAATAGTTCAGGAAATTTGTTTTGATCTTCTTTGATGACATTGATTTTCAGCAGGACATGGGAGGACCACATGAGACAACTTGAGGAGGTATTGAGCATATTGGAGAGTGAGTCACTCTATGCCAAGGAATCAAAATGTGATTTTGGTATGACGGAGTTACTTTACCTTGGCCATATTATCAGTGCAAATGGGGTCAGGGTGGATCTAGAGAAAATCAAGGCAATTGTTGATTGGCCTCCACCCGCAAACCTCACACAACTAAAGGGTTTTTTTGGACTCTGTGGTTTCTATAGACGATTTGTGAAGGGCTTCTCACAGATAGCAACACCTCTGACTGATTTGACGAAGAAAGGAGCCTTCGAGTGGAGTGACACAGCCCAGCAGTGCTTTGATAGGTTCAAGCACTTGATGTCTACATGCCCAGTGCTAGCAATCCCTGACTTCACCAAACCATTCGAGTTACAGTGTGATGCTTTTGGAGAGGGGATTGGGGCAGTACTCACGTAGGAGAAGCACCTGATAGCCTTTGAGAGTAGAAAACTTTAGGGTGTGGAGAGGAGTTACTTGGTGTATGACTGAGAGATGTTGGCCATAATGCATGCATTGGCCAAATTCAAGCCTTATTTGTTTGGGGGAAAATTTATAATCAGGACTGATCATAATAGCATCAAATATTTTATGAACTAGGACCTAAATGATAGACAGCAAAAGTGGGTGAGCAGGTTACAGACGTATGATTTTGACATCAAGTATGTCAAGAGCAAGAGGAACATAATTGCAGATGCCTTATCACGTCGACCTCACTTGTGCTTGGTTGGGGAGATTTCTGCTTATTGGAGAGAGATGATTATAGTAGAGTATGTTAAGGACTCTTGGATAGTAGGAGTCATTGAGGGCACTAATAATGATGAGAGATATTCTGTGGTGAATGACTTGATTATATACAAATACAAGATATTCTTGGTGCCTAATTCACAGTTCAAGCATAAGGTAATAAAAACTTTCCATGATACACCAATGGTTGGCCATCCTGGATTCTTCAAGACATATAAGCAGATTCGAGAGAGGTTCACATGGAAAGGGCTAAAGGAGGAAGTGCAAAAGTATGTTCATGAATGTCCCATTTGCCAACAAAATAAGCATGAGCATACCTTTCCCGCAGGTTTACTACAGCCATTGTCGATTCCTAATCAAAAGTGGGAATGTATCTCCATGGACTTCATTACAGGGTTGCCTAAGGTGCAGGGGAAGGACTATATTTATGTGGTGGTTGATAGACTAACCAAATTTGCACATTTCTTCGCCATTTCAGCAACCTTTACAGCTGTTCAAGTGGTTGATTTGTTCTTCAGGGAGATATTCAGGTTACATGGGGTACCCAAAAGCATAGTTAGCAATAGGGACAGCAAGTTCCTGAGTTATTTTAGCAGGAGTTATTCAAACTATGTGGTACAGAGTTGACTCCTAGCACCAGCTACCACCCGCAGATAGATGGCCAAACAAAGGTGGTGAACAAATAGTTAGAGGGGTACCTACGCAATTATGTGTCGAGGCAGCAGAAAGCTTGGATCAGATGGTTGCACCTAGGGGAGTACTGTTACAATACGACTCATTATATGTCTATTCAGATGACTCCTTTCAGGCCACTATATGGTTATGATGCCCCATGCTTTACAGATCTCTTGCTTGGTGATAGTCGGGTGCCTAAGGCAAAGGATTTTTTACAGGACAGCGAGGACATTCTAAGGGAACTCAAGGAGAATATACAGTAGGCACAGAATCAACAGAAGATGTATGTCGATCCAACACCGAGTAGAGAAGAGTTTTGAGGTTGGAGACAAGGTGTATTTGAGGCTCCAACCCTACAGGCAGTTCACTCTCAAGAAGAGTGGAGCAGAGAAACTGAAACCCAGATTCTATGGTCCATTTAGGATTATTAGAAGAGTGGGTGAAGTGGCATACGAGCTTGAGTTACCATCAGACAACAGGGTGCACAATGCATTCCATGTATCCAAGTTGAAGAAAGCTCTGGGCCACAACATAGTTCCTTTAGTTGAACTTCAACCATTAGATGAAGAGGGGAAGTTGATCCTAGTACCTGAGGCTATCATTGACACCCGGGAGAGACACTTAAGGAAATGGGTTATCAGAGAGTACTTGGTCAAGTGGAAGAATTTACTAGTGGAGGATGCCACTTGGAAGGGTGAGCAGATATTGCAACATCCAGAGTTGGGGTTGCTTGAGGAAAAACAATCTTGGGAAGAGCGAACTGTAATGTCTCCCATCTAGCTCATTAAACCAGTGGACCAGGGTTAGCCTATAATTTAACTTCCATAGGCTAATGGAGGTGTTTAGGAAGTCATTCCAGGGACTTACTATTTATAGTAAGTCATGAGCCAAGCACTTACTATCTTTAGTAGGCCAATTGAGGATGATCGATGCACGAGTTTCCATGGTCTCGATATGTCTAGAAGCCCCATTCGATAAAATATAAGTTAAATTAAAGATTTAATTTATGTTACTGTATGAGACCAATATAACTTTAAGTTATAATCTAATGTCACTTTATAAAATAAAGTTGTAACTAAAAGTGACATGACTAGGAGATTTTAAGTTGCAAATTAAAATAATAAAAGAAATTCATCTTGGGCGTTGGGGGTTTGGAGGAAACAAAAGACTAAAGTGAGCCTCATTTTGGTTATTCGAAGATTATGAAATTTGCTCTCTTTATGAGATACTTGTGTTTGTGGTTTTGAGCTTGGCTCTAGGATTTGATTATGACAGTGTTGGGACGAAAACCCCTGCATTGATCCCTTTCCTTGTGCGTGAAAAATCGTATCAAGAGAGGTTATTGGAGGCTTCATCCAGGTGTCTCATTTGTGCATCCAATGGATACATTTTGAAGATTATTCGAGCAAGAAATGGAGATTACTCAAGGAGCTTGATATTGCAGCTATTAGAAAAGATTTGTGAGACATAAAACATTGCATTCGTGACTGATTTTTGCTGTTACAGAGTGGTTTTTATGTTGGTCGTACCTTGTTGCAAGTCGTACTGTTAGAGGGTCGTACACTTTCCTAGGAGTTATTTTGATACTTGTTTGAGGTCATTCAGAGTTGGAGATTGGTCGCCACAACAAGGAAGGGTTTGGTGATAAAAAATAGAGTTATTTCAGGCTGTGATTTGTGTATTTGATGCTGATATATACAGCCATAGAGGTCATACCATCATAGGTGGACGTGGGTATTATTGGTTGTCATTCTTCATCAATTTGTGGTGTCTATTGATCCAGATTTTGGCATCCAATGCTCTATTTATTGTTGATGCTGATTGTAACACAAAATCTTTCATTTCTACGGAGTTGTGAGCATTTCTTTGTGGCTTTGTTGCTGGTCCGGCTACAGCATCCGAATGAAGTTGTAAATCTTGATCTGAGTATGTACTTATAATCATATCTTGGCAAAATACAATCTGGGTCATTGTTATTTTGATCATATCTCTTTTAGTTTTTCTAGGTTTGTTCATATGCTTTATATTTCATACGTGCACTACAAAAAACAAACATGCAAAAACAACCCATGAAACCCTAAACACAAATGCATCAGAAAACACAAAAAAAATTGGTACAAGGCAAACATATACAGAGGCGTGTATGTTACACTATCCAAACAACCCATCGTCATTATGGAACACCACTTGGTAGTTCATACAAGGCGCCTTGAGCCGTTCCATCCAGCTCAGGAGCACGAAATGACACTTGCCATTCAACTTCCTAGCCCCACTCAAGGTGTCCTTACCGAAATGGAGTCCTAGCTACTTGCATTCCTTATATACACTACCTCCCCTCCAAAATGGATTGACAAATTGGGTGAGAACCTTAAAGAAATTGTTATATTGATTCTATCTTGCATAGGCCAATTTATAGCAGAATAACAATATATAACAGTAGCAATGTGTTATCTATGTAACATACTACTTCCTATCATATAGATATATATCAATTTAGTCAATTAAAATACCATGCATTATACTTCATACCAAATGTGATCAGTTTATTCATGCTTAACAGTGAGACTGCAGATCTTTGTTTTTATTGTTGCTTATTCTTTCTGCAGATCTTTGTTTTTATTGTTGCTTATTCTTTCTGCAGATCTATGTACTTATGTGCCTAATACTGATGTCTTTGATCTTTAATCATGAATGAAGAGTTACTCTAATCAAGTAAAAGAACTTAGGCGAAGACCCTTGGATGATCTACTCTAGATATTACATATAGAAGTGAATTCGGAACACAAGACAAAGTTCACTAGATCAATTTTATAAGTTACAAGGTAGATCATATGTGGTATGGACCGAATTGTATTGCCATTGTTTCAATGATTGTGGGATAGAGATCACTTGATTGTACATGTTCCAAAGGAATAGAACAATTTATTCTTAATTATGTTCCTCTCCTATGAAGCTTGATGAATATATCTTATGATAGATTTCCAACATTTCTCTTAAGATCTCTCAAGAGTCCAAATTTGTAGGTTCCTAAAAAATTGAGTTGTCTTTATTACATTCTCTCAAAAATGTTGTTTAGGTCAAGATGATACCGCAATGCACCTAAATCTTGAAGTTGAAAGATAATATTAATCCTTCCTTATATCTTTAGGTATGCTTAAGCTTTTGTGACAACTAGTGATGGCAATGTGAGTTTCTTTTTGAGAATTGAAAGTTAAGTTATATTGTTAGATTTTATCCTTACTATGTTGAGTTGTTATGATTATTCCCTCCTTGGGAATCTTTTTTGGATATTTTGATTGCTTGATTTCTTGAAGAATAGGTGAGTGATGATTGCTTATTAAATGCCAATGAATTGATTTATCCTTATATTCATTTGGGGGAGTTGCCACCCTTCATAGTTAATGAATCACCACCCTTCATGGCTGCCTCGAGAATAATACTTTACTTCCAAGTTGATTGATAGGTTTCTTTCCTATTGATGATTTTTTCACAAGTGATTCCCTTTTTATATCTCCTTGTTGAGGGGGTCATAGTCTTTCACATTTTTTCACATTCGAAGTCACATCACTATTCTTGAGAACCTAATTTAATTCACTTGCAAAATCACTTAGGGTTCTATTCATAGTTGAATTCTTCAATGATGTTTTGGATGTCTTCTCCAATGAAATGCTCTCCCTTTTATATCTCAAGTTTGAGGGAGTCGCACTTTTTCACTTCAATATTATTGCATAAGTTAATTTGTTAGTACTTCTCAACTCAAGAAGCGTTTGACAAATAAAACTTTGATAGATTTGACATTTTCATAATTTTTAAGGATAAAGTAATCTTAAACACACATGGAGTAAACTTGTTGAAGAAACATTAGACATGAAGCGAACACATAGATATACGAAAAACATGAAGCATACACATAAATACACATGATACATGAAGTATACATGTAAGACACGAAGCATGAAGCATACACACAAATATACGTAATATACGAAGTATACACATAAATATATGTAAAACACAAAGCATGAAGCATACATGACGTATACGCATAAATACACAGAGCATGAAGCATACACATAAATACCCATAATACACAAAGTAAACGCATAAATACATGTAATACACAGAGCATGAAGCATATACATAAATACACGTAATACACAAAGTATACGCATAAATACACGTAATACACAGAGCATGAAGCATACACAAAAATCCACGTAATACACAGAGCATGAGCATAAATACACGTAATACACAGAGCATGAAGCATACACATAAATACTCGTAATTCACGAAGTGTACACATAAATACACATAATACACAAAGTATGCACATGAATAAACGTAAGTTATAAATACACATAAGTCACGAAGTATACACATGAATGCATCTAAGTCATAAAGTATACACATGAATGCATGTAAGTCATGAAGTATACACATGAATACACGTAAGATACGAAACATACACATGAATGTATGTAAGATACAAAGCATACATGTGAAAGGCACACGCATATGTAAATGCATTATTGGCCTACTTAAGAGGAAGGTTCAATAGTTCATCCTAATTGAATGATGGATAAAATAGGTTTGTCCCGCACGCTGACAGGATTAATGCTCTGATACCATTTGTAATGTCCCCTTTTTGGTTATGCCCTAGTTTTTGCCCAAAAATCACAATTCCAAGCAAAGCAAGAAATGAAATAGAGTTAGCGATATCATTTACCAATTTAAATTGTTGAACAAGATCGATCCTAGTTGAGAACCTACAATCATGTTAGATAATCATTGAAAGCATAATCCATAAAATAGATCTTTCATACTAGGGTTAGGAACATTATCTTAATCATATGGGATTCCTTTTAATGTTCTATCCAAACACCCTGTCGTCATTATGGACCACTTGGTAGTTCATACAAGGCGCCTTGAGCCGTTCCATCCAGCCCAGGAGCACAAAATGACACCCGCCATTCAGCCTCCCAGCCCCACTCAGGGTGTCCTTACCGAAATGGAGTCCTAGCTACTTGCATTCCTTACATACACTACCTCCCCTCCAAAATGGATTGACCAATTGGGTGAGAACTAAAAGGAAATTGTTATATTGATTCTATATTGCATTGGCCAATTTATAGCAAAAATAACAATATATAACAGTAACAATGTGTTATCTATATAACATACTACTTCCTATCAAATAGATAGATATCAATTTAGTCAATTAAAATGCCATGCATTATACTTCATACCAAATGTGATCAGTTTATTCACTGCTTAAAGTGAGACTGCAGATCTCTGTTTTTATCGTTGCTTATTCTTTCTGCAGATTTATCTCAGTTATATACTTCTTTTCCTTGATCACTTGATGGTCTTTGCAAATGGTTTGATTTTCCTTATATATCCCTATTTCAAGTGAAATGATGCATCTCTTAGAAAGGACGCATCTATCATGAAAGAGTATGTCTCTTAATAAAGAAGACAACCATTCCAAAGCTGATCGCACCTTTAGGGAGATCGCCCCTTTTGTTAAATGCTTAACAAAGATTAATACACACCAAATGTGATCAGTTTATTCACTGCTTAAAGTGAGACTGCAGATCTCTGTTTTTATCGTTGCTTATTCTTTCTGCAGATTTATCTCAGTTATATACTTCTTTTCCTTGATCACTTGATGGTCTTTGCAAATGGTTTGACTTTCCTTATATATCCCTATTTCAAGTGAAATGATGCATCTCTTAGAAAGGACGCGTCTATCATGAAAGAGTATGTCTCTTAATAAAGAAGACAACCATTCCAAAGCTGATCGCACCTTTAGGGAGATCGCCCCTTTTGTTAAATGCTTAACAAAGATTAATACACACCAATCTTATAGATCGCAGCCTTCATTCTATTGATCGCTGCTAAAACAGATCGTTGCCTTTTGTTTAATGTATATTAAATTGCTCCTCTCACTTTATTCATTGCATCACTTGTATGTTTTTGTAAATTGCACTTCATCCCTTTATTAATAGAATACTCTGTCTTTATTGTGAGGTGCTCCAAATGGGAGGTCGGTGTAATTTAAATACTTATATTTAGGAAGGGACATCTCAAATAACCCTGCATAGGATGTGTATCAACACAATATAACCCAAAAGATGTTCACTGGTGCGAGTATTTGCCCTGGAGTCTACTCTTAAAAACAAGCAAAGACAAATGGGCTGAGAAACTTATGAGCATACAAAACACTCTATGCTAAAACAGTTTTTGCAAATTTAACAGGTAATCCACACAGGATTACAAAAAAATCTAGTAAATGTTTGATCATTATATAATTTGACTTGTGAACTTCACATGCCACATTGTAGATTATATGTCAACAGAGTCGAAGGCGAAAAACCACAATAAAAATAAATAAAATTGGAGTTGACTGTAGAACGCAGCAAATATAGATGCATAGTTTCCTGAGGTTTTGTATTTTTGATGGAAGGAAAGCACTAGAAGCATTTCCGATGGAACTAAAAAGATCCACAAGAACCTTTGGAATACAACCCCTAATCTGAAATGTCAATACCATGCAAACATCCTCGCCTTCCAATGAGTGACACAGTTTAGGCTTTACAAAGCCTTCCATGTTCTTGTCTATTTTCAACTTTTTATGCCTCTTTAAAATATGATAACTTCCCAATTTTGGGGGAAGGCGGCCAAAATGCTGGATAAAGGGCCAAAATGCTGGTCAGTCCCTCCCAAGAGATGGCCATCTTTCTCAAGGAATGTGCAAGGCCTGCATAACTGTTTTTTAATAAACATCGACTGAAACAGTCCAAAATGCTAAAAGAAATGGCAAAATTTTCAAAATGAATCAGACACTTCAAATCTGGTCTTTACCAGAAACGACCACCATCGTACTGTTGTGAGTTAACATTGGGTATAGATGTTTTAAACAACACTAAAGCCCACAAAACAGGAAGAGGACTCAGAATTACTAACAATGCCCACTTGCTTGCTTGCATTTTATATACTACGATAATTATATTACATTCTATTCATAGTAAAACTAAAATTAGACTTTTTTGTACTTAAAATTAGACTTTTTTGTACTGAAAATTATATTTTCAGATACAATGGCAGAAACATGAGAGCCTTTTTAGGGCACCAAAATGGATCTTGTTCCCTCAAACATGTAAACAATCTGCTAAGATATTTTAAATCAACAAGGCTATGTAAATATTAATTTTCTAATTAATAAAACTTTGCTTCAAAACAAAATGCCACAAATTCACATTGAAAATTCGACACATGTGCAGGTAAATAGTTCTCACATATATTATGATCACAAAAGATGATGCTCACAACAGGTACAAACTAGTTGAGAGCTACAATCGAACCAGCTTCAGTAATACATTGCAACATATCTATGGGTTTTTTGGCACTGTCACTAAAATTGTTTTCCTCCTAGGTAAGAACATAATACGTTTCAATATACAAATCCTCAAAAGGAATTTCAAATCAGAAAAAATAAGTAACGAAAAATAAATTAAATCGCAGTGCACTAAGATAAATATAGCACATAATGAGTACTAAACCTCAATTGAAAAAAAGACTATACAGCAGCTTTACTAAAATTGATGCTACACCTAAAACATCACTTGTAGCAAACTACTTGAAGATATGGAGAACTAACCAACCCAGAGAACAAACTGTGCTTTTTACAAACTTCCACTTTTATTGGGTGAAGTTTTACTTTTTGCCTTGGCAAAGTCAACCAGATCTTCAAACAGCTTATCTTCAGGTTTAACTTGTTTGCTGGAAGTTGAAGATTGTTGCGAATATGCAGTTCCATATGCATCATTGTAAGTTCCATCATGAACAGAAATGTTTTGTGTCCTTGCTATCAAGTCATCATGTGTCGATTCACTGTAACCATGCATAAACTGTCCAGAACCCAAAGCCTGCTGCTGCTGAAAAAACTGCTGCCTCTGATTGTGCTTTGCTGGAGGAGGAGGAATAACTGGTCTAACATTGCTATCATATATGGGAGGTCCTTGTTGACTATCTGCACCTTGTGATGTATTCCGTGAATGTTCCACATCCCAAGGAGCGGGAGGAAGGCTTCCTGGACTGTTCTGTGTTGATGCTTTCAAATTCTGTGATTGTGCCCCGTATAAGAGAGCTGACTGTTGTGGATTAAGAGACTGCCCTGCTGGATTTGACCACTGCAAACCCTGGCCAGATTTTTCTGAATATGACTCTGGGCCATGGTGTGGAAACTTTTGATATTCATTCTGTTGTGTTGATGACATGCCCGAAGAGTAACTTCCATTTCGATATGGAGAACTTGATTGTGAATTCAATGGATATGGCAAAGCTTGCTGGGAAAGAGAGACTGGTGAGGAATGTGTGTATTGCTCATTGACTGTGCTAGCTGCTGGTGGAGTTGCAGCAGTTGGTGACTCATAAGTATCCCCACTGAGAAAATCCATTGTCTGTTCAGTTTTCTGGCCCTGAGTATCAATTTTTTTAAGTCCTGGTGGTGGGGGTATCAATGGGAGTTGACCCGTTGACTGATTCTTTTCAGTGTTACCAACTTTCTGATGAGCCTGTGTACTGGATCTTGACCTACAAAGCATAGAAAAATGTTATTCCTCTTTTGATTTTTTTCTGTATAGAAGCCTGTCATAACATAGTAAATGGTTTTAATAACTGGATGAAACTAGTTAGAAAAAAATTGATATAACCATAAGTAACTACATTTTATGAAAGGTACACCAACTCATGGCATATGTAGGAAACAGCATCCTTGCAGAACATAGGCAGACATTATTTCAAGAATGTCCAATTACCAGTCATGAAACTTAACAGTCACACTTTTATAAGAACTAGCCATACACACATAAACTACCTGCGAGCTAATTGTGTTAAATTGTCCTCCATCTCATCTTCCTCGTGGTTGACACTGACAAGAGGAGCTGCAAGAGCTGATGTTCTTTCCACCGTAGCAGGAGCCCCTGCAATAATAGAATCATGTTTCCCTAGTACACGATCCAGGTCATCATTCAATGAAAGACCCTGACCAAGAAGCTCCTCATCCCTGCATAAAATTTGACATAAAGTGAACCAGTATAAAGAATGGACTAATAAAATCTACTTTATTGTTTAAGTATGAACATTAAAATCTATGTTACCGGTTTGTCGGCCTGCATGCCCAGATCCGGGTCCGTCCGGATTCTGGGTTGGTTCAACAGTGGAGATGCCCAGGGTCCTGTCAAATGGGGTTGGATTCATCCCGGACAAACCCTCTATTCTATTAATTTCAATGGGTGATCCACATTGACTATCCATGCAACCATCAGCTCAGGAAATTGGGCATACCAGATGCCCACATACCAGTTTTTGGTGCCTTCCAAATCAAAAAAACCTAACTGTTTGTTGGCCAAAACCTTGGTCGGGTTGCCTGTCAGAATTTCTCCCACATCTATGGCATCTTCTGCAGCACAGCTGGGGTTGGTTTGAGTAGCCCCAAGCAAGAGCAGTGTAAAAATGAACAAACACAGATTGGGGACAACCCCCATTTTTGAGGTTGTTACACCAAAGCAACCAAACTGTGCCTTATATTGCCATCAAGCGTAGCAATGAAAATATGTCAGCATGTGGACTTTGATTGCTTCTAGTCTTGGCAGATTACACAGTTTTCTTGCAAGTCAATTACCTAGATAACGTGTTTGTTTTTTCAATGTTAATTATGTAAACGCTCTTGTGCCAATTTTTAATTTGACCTTTTATTTATTTATTAATTTTTTTCGGCCTGACAGTAAAGGCATCCAAAAGCGTGAGGTACAAAGAAACAGTGCAAATTTATTGCAAACATCCCTCTGCACAACAATTTGAATATTGTAGAACAGTGAACTTTCAATGTTAAATCAAATATGAGATTAATAGCCTAGGGTGACACATACACTCAATCAAATACACTAAAGCCACTTAATTTTTGACTGAAAAGCAAAAAAGGTGAGCCCTAACCCTAAAAGTTCCATCTAACCCATTTGAAACACCAAAACAAACTCCATTTACCTGTGATGATCTTTATGAAGACCCATATGATGCTGATCGCTGATGTTATTATTTTAATATTGAACAATTAATATCTATCACATTTAAGTTTGACAAATTGACATTAATGTAGCATTTTTTTATTTTTATAGCAGTTTTGTTTGTTATATGATGTTATGTGGTATTCTTAACTTCATTCCCGCTTTTAGGATATATATATATATATGTTTTTTGTATGGACGAATCCAAAACAAACCCAAACCGGTAACTTAGATTAAAATTATAACTTAAAATGAATGCAATGTTTCTAACATAATAACTTACACATGACATCCCAATATTTTAGAGAGTTTTCACTGGTTCAAAAAGAATATTAACAAATTCATCTCAGAACTAGTACCAAGAATTGCAAAAGAGAATAATAAACAGAAAATATAGCAAAAGAGAATAATAAACAGAAAATATAACATACGAAGTTGTATTCACAAGGTGCATCACGCGCTGCTTGTAAGAACGGCATTGTCCAACAAGTTCTATAATCACTTCCTGCTTCACACCCTGCATATTGTAGTGATTCCAATTACAAACCTGAGCCTTGTATGATAGCTTCAATACTTCCTATGCATAAATGAGCATATTCACTTTTTTTATGTCCATGAAAATCATTATGTTGACATTTAATCCAAGACTCTCCTCTGATATTATAAAATTAAAAATACACAAAAGCAAAACATTCAGCCAAGAATTTCAATTTTTCAGCTTGTTGATAATGGACTATAGTTTAACAAAAAACAAAATAAACTAGTGAAGGAAACTAGGTTATATTAATGGGATCCAAACTCAGTGTTCTGTACATCTAAATTTGAAAATAAACTAAAAAGCATACTTTAACGGAAGTGCAATCCAGGAAATTTCAAATGATTGTTTCACTCTCAAGTGGTGATTTCATATCTTTGATCTCTCTCCTCTTTGTTAGGAGGCAATCACTCTAATTTTGGTTCAAGCTTTGTTGTTCCCAAGAGAAAGAGGGTTCCGCAATGCTCCTATTTATCCCCAAAAAATTAAAAAAATTAGAAAATTGGGTACAGTAGATGAGCCCATAATTGAGTGGCATGAAGTTGTGTTGTCCTTCCCTAGATCATGTAATGTTAGCAAAACAACTTATAGAGTTTCCCTGGACCATATGATAGAGTTTATTGGAATTTTCAGGGTTTAAAAACAAGAAATAATTGTTTTTCTAATGATTGTGTTGATGGATCAAAAGGTGTGCCTCTTCTCCACAATTTTCTGTTCCTGTGAAAAGGCATTGCCTTGATGCATGCATTGCCTTGCAAAGTTTTAACATGGTATCAGACTAGGAGAGATGTTTCTGCTGATTGCCAAGGGGCAATTCCAATTTCTTGGTTGCACTGTGAATGATAATCTTTTTCTGGCAATGTAGTCTTAGATTACTGTGTTATGTTTTTCTTAGAGCCACTGCATCACTAAAAGCCATTGAAGGAGAATTACAGTTATTTTAAAATGTTGCATGCTGAACATAACCTGCAAGAAGAAAAAGTGAGAGAATAGTGTGTTGCCAAGAGAAAAAAAAGAAGCCACAGTGCAACACATTGCATCTATTTCGAAAATTTGAAAGCACAGCCTTTCTTGCTTGCATCTAGCCATTGATTTGCTGATTCGATTGCAGCATTGCTATCTAATTGAAAAACACCATTTTAATGGTTGGTAGAGTGGAGATGGGGAGTGAAATGTGGTTTGCAAGACTAAGACAAGAAAAATCTGTCAATGTTGTTCATTTGCAGCCTATGAAGATCAATATTACATACATCAATAACAGAAGCGACTCACTTCTGTAAAAGACATCATTGTGATTCATTCTACAGTGTCATTTATTGAAGACATCGTTGTATTTATTTTTTAAAATCAGAACACCATTTTGCCACGCCAGTACAATGAAGAGTTTCCCATTGATAGCAAGGGAATTCTCATTCCGAAGCAACATTAGTAGAGAGCAGTATAGTGCAATTTTTGCACTCCATTTTCAAACTTTTCTCCCTGCTGCCTTTAATCCTTTTCTTCCTTTTTCTCAGCTTTCCCTGCTGTTTTGGTGCCTTAGCATTGATATCCAACCCAAGATATTTCAACTAAGGCTCCATTCTGTGCCCTATCAAGTTCCGTTGTTCCCCTGCTCTTATTTTTGGCCTTTTGTGTTAATTACAGATCCGAGAATCACTACAAGGCCTTATTTCATGCCTATGTGCTTTGGTCCCTTCCCTGCTAATGTTGGTGTTCAATTTTCCTTGCCACAACTAAGCTCTGAGTTCGTGTTCATGGAGGCCCTATTCTTTGTTGGCACGTGAGGAGTTTTTGTTCGAGTTCTCGACCTCCAACCATTGGATTTCTTTAATCTGATGGTCCGTGGGAGGTTTGAGTGATTTTGGTGCTCCCAGTGCATTGGGCTTCCACCAGTCATCCATCACTATAATCCTACAATTGACGAGACTCATGAAATGTTTGTATGAGAAGGATGGATGGGCTTCCACTGTTGGTTGATGTGTGTTGGCATGGCAATTTGATTGGTCTATAGGGTTCCTCAATGTGTCAATGGTAAATATTAGCCTGGGCCCCACGTCATTGGATTGTCTTCAGGAAGTTTGTGTCAGTTATTCAATCTCCTTCATGTTATGAGCTTGGCGATTTATGATGTCAACAGTGCTACATGTCAGGCTCCCACTATCTGAAGCTATTGTCAAAATTTACGTGCTTGAGTTTGCACCAACCATCCTATCCAATGGCTTGACAATCTCATGGAGGCTTTCCCAGAGCTATCAGCAAGCAGGTGCACCACTGGTCAATTGTGTTCCAAGTCATCCGTGGTGGGCCCCTCATCTTTGTTTGTTTGTGCACGTAAGAATCATGTCAAGAAGATGCTCACATGGGCAGATGATATAATGATGTCAATATGAACATGCGAAGGCCATTGATTCATCTGTTGAGGCAATGATCACGTGGTCAGCCAAATCCTAAAAGGTGTCAATGCTCATTGTTGCTCTCGGATTGCACAGGCAATCGAATGTGATTGTGGGGTGTGATTTACGGTCCAAGCAAGCCCTTTGTGCTCAATGTTATATGGCAGGCTTTGGGGTTGCACCATTGGCTTTATATCTTGAGTTAGCATTCATGGTGGGCCCTCTCTCTCCCTTTATTTGTTCATGTGTGTGTGTTATGTAGGTTGCATTCCCATTGGTGTGGAGCATTGCAATGGGACCCTCAGTTCTTTGCCATGTTTGCCAAGGTGATGTCATCAAAATTATGCAAAGTTGTGGATCTTTGATGATGTGGATAATCCAGTGGCTCTCGAAACTCCATGAAGAACTTTGCAATCTATTAGGAAGGTGCCCCAAGTTCCCTTGGATCAATTTTCATCAACAGCTATCATGCGTTGATGGGAGAATGTCCAATGTGCTAATAGCGAATGTTTGCGTGTCACGCGTCTAGCTTCTGATCAAACCAGCTAAATGGCAAAACATGTGTGTGTTTCTTGCCCAGGCATATTTGAGCCTGAGCTATTGATCTTGTTGAGATTAATCTTGACCATTGATCTATGAAGGGCTTATGTGCCGGTAATTTTGTGGGCCCATAGACTATGTGCTTTGTATTTCTATTGGCATGAGAGGGTATCCAGTAGGGTCCGCATGTGCTCAAGTGATAAATGTGAAGATGCCACATGTGTCCAGGTAGCAATTATGTGGTGGGCCCAGATGTGCTTATGTGGAAGGGAGCGGTTGCATTTTGATGTTGCATTTCAAGTTCAAAGGTGGTGCGCTCATTTTAATGTGCCATGATGTTTTTAACTTAAGTGCCATGAGCAAGGAATGTTCATTGTTTGGAGATCAAGTTGCACACAAGTTGCTGTGAATTCAATGTGCCAACAATGGTTGAGCTTGAAGAGGCCTATGGCAGTTGCACGTAGGCTTGTGGTGACAGTATGCTCTAGCAGTCCCTGATAGGCTCATTTGGGATAGTTGCTGAAGATTAATGAAGAAATGACAAGTGCCTATGTCGCGGTGGAACAGATGGTACAAAATCAAATGAACAATTTAGGATTTGACAGAAGAATGATTTCATTGTTCAAGGGAAGAGTTACAAGCTATCACAAAATGTATTGATCAACAAAATCCAGAAGAAATTGGAGTGTTGGCATGGTACGTGGCTTTCAGTCTTCAGCATAGCATAGTTAGAAAACTGGGCCCGACTTGAGCAGACTCATGAGTCAGAAACCAAAACGTGGCATGAACACGACTCGCACACTGAATCCTGGCCGAGTACTCACCGAGTCATGGCCAAGTTCTCACCGAGTCATGGCCAAGTTCCCTGTAAAACCGGCAAGTCTCAGATAGAAACTTGTGAGTCCCATGCCTGAACTCTCCTGTGCAGAAAAAAGAGATTCTAGACTTTAAAACAAGATTTCGTTTCACTCTTTTTTTCTCAATTGATCTTCCACAGGTGCAAGTTGAGCTGAAAGGAGTGATTGTTACCTTTGGAATATGACAAATTGATGATCAGAATAGACTTATGTGTTCTCTAAATGCCTTAATTTCTGTTTTTTGTGTAATTATGTTTTTTTCTGTTAAGAGTTTTTGCCAAGTCCTGAGTCCGAGTCAAAATTTTGGGCTGCCAAGACTCAGTTTTCAAACTATGGTCTTCAACTGCAAGGAAGCTTTAGCTTCTCCGCTCTATGCTGCAATGCCCTCCCCATCTACCATGTCAATTCTTCTCCTGATGCGGTCAAGAAAAGTCACTACAATTCAAAGTAACTTCACATGGCCAGGGCTTGAAGAAAGGACCAAGATTACTGTGGTTCATAACAGAATGTATACCTTCCTAAGCTAGAGGAGGAACCAAAACATCCACCTAATAAACAAGGTTTTTGAGCCAAGGTTGTGGGGAACTATAGAGACCACAGCAGAGTATCTTTTTTCTATGAAAACGGTGAGGATCGCTACAGCCTTTAGTAGTCCCAAGGGTCATGCACTGTGGAATTCATTTTTTCAAGCAATCAATATTAGTGGATGGATGAAAGAAGAACGAAAGAGAGAATTTATATTAACATCCACAGATAACCAAAAACATGGCCAATGAGATCAATAAGTACATCCAGTCACAATAAAGAAATATGTGGATAAGAAGACCCTAGGTTATGAAAAGAATTAAACACTGCTACTAAAAAAAATTAAAATATGTAAACAAAACTGGAGGAGTAAACCTAAAGCGGACAAAGCCTGAGCCATAAGGACTAAGTACAAGTACATATAGCCCTGTGAGGGAAAGATCCTTCAATATAGCATGGAGCTGATGAAGATGAAAGCAGGAGACCAGCAATGTCACATGTCCATCCCTGCTTTGCTCTCTTTGATTTGGAGCTCCTCTTTGAATTATAGGTTATCTTCTTTGTCGGCATATAGATGCTGCTCTTTTTGTAAGTCTACATATGGTCATGGATTATATCTGTCACTGCATCCAGCCTTTTGTCTTTCAAACTATGGCAAATGCTTCTGTATATCGATGGATATGACTCTATATGTATATTGTGCATCTGGTCTGCAGATCTGTGGTTTAACTTTAGTGTGCTTTAGGTAGCAGTCAAAAAGTATTTGCAAACTATGATCTGAGATTCTGAATAAATTGAATTTTTGAACTATCGGATCCAGTCTAAAGGATTGGCACTTGTATTTTTTTCTCAATTCTGTATCTTAGCACCCAATGTCTGGGCCATACTTGAGTTTACTTCAGGTTGGTCCAACTTTGGAATATCGGACCAAGCTAGCCCACCATGTGCTCTACCCTTCAGAAAAAGAAAATGATGCAAAACTCATTTCTGGGAAAATACAATAACACACAAAATAAAGCATCATACATCTCAGATTCAAAAGCTAAAGATTTAACTTAAAAAAATAATAATCGAAGAGCAACTCCTTAATAAGACATTGAGTTTAAAACTATAAGGCATCAAATTGAATTAATTCACAAACAGCATTGAAGTGATGAATAGGAAGAAAAATACATCAACATAGTAGAAGTATCAGATTACCTCCTTGCTATGAGGATCTAGAGCATTGAGCATCTCCATCAATACATCAATTATACCTCGAGCATTCTGAATCTCTGTCAAGCTGTAGAAATATTTTTAAAAATGAGATAACTCTCACTGTACTTTCCCCATGAAAGGGGGCTTCGGTTTTCTCAACATCAAATGGTCATTCCATATAATTAAGAGCTCTTAAAACTTTATTTTGCACAATGCACAACAGTAATCTAATATTCCAGGCTTCATCCATCGAGATTTCACTTGTACAAGCTGCAAGAAAATAAATATCTATTCCACTACCATATAAACGAAGATAAGAAACTCCAAAACAAAAGACTCAGCATCCAAGATCCCAGGGAACTGTAATGCCTCTAGAAATGAGTCAATTTTCTGTCTTTTGCAGTCAGTATGATAATGAGGTCAGGCTCGGTTCTTAAAATAAATGTAAGGCTTGGTATCCTAAAGACCTCCATTCAAGAAGGGTCAATTTCTGACATGAATCAGCTTTAAAAGTTTTGGAATGTTAGGTCCAGATGCCACTAAAGGTCTACGTAGGTCTCCTTATCTCATTGCACTACTTGATAAAAATGGCCACATGCCTTTCCATTTATCTATTGAACCATGCTTTTCGAATAAGATGCTAGCTCATGGCACTCATGAATTCAATTTATTAATATAATGATTAGCAATGACATTTAGCTAAAGTGAAGGGAGTGGAAGACATAAAAATAGAAAGCATATAATACAAAAAACAATGCATGTTGACTGGAACTAAAGACCACAAGTCAAACCAACCAATATGATGCCCACTGTTGTCAGAAGAGGGAAATTGTAAGAACAAAGATGCTAAAACCTATGCTGATACACAGCTCATGCATACCTTAGGCCAGAAACATCAGAAGCCATTGATGCCTCAAGTTCAACTCCATCCTCAAAACCTGAAGATACATGGGTTTGAATCGGATAAGAAGTTATTGGCTGTGTCTGTGGAGGAGTAAATATTGGAGCAGAGCTCTCTGGACGTGGTGGATATTCTACTCCTGCACGCTGTAGTGAAGACAGAAAGTCATATCTTGATTGATTAACACAGATGTCAAGAAACATGCCAATTCTTTCAATAGATCAGAAATATAGTACAAACAAATTACTTGAATCCAACAAAGTCCACAACCAAAGTTAAACAAAACAGAAAGCCTCTTTTAGAAAATACATGTACGCTAAAATTATGCAGCAGAGAAAAAACCACATTAATCTTCAAAAGAAGCAGCAGAGCAAAACCCAACTATGTGAAAAATAAAACCTTACAATAATCTTATTTCAGAAAAGACATGAGCAACCATAACATAATTATTGATGATTCATTGGAAAGCAATCACAACTGTAGTAAACTATGGCAGGCAATCACATTGCAATGCCCAATAACAGACGGTTCATGCTATTGATATTAATCTGCTCCATTATTGTGCAGGTGCCAATTGGAAAGTCTGCTCTGCTCTACAACATCCTAAATAAATTGGGATAATGGTTCAACAGGAAAGTTCATTGGTCAATCTTTAAAATCCTTCATACACCAGAGGAATGGATAATGAAATTGAAGAACACATCCCCACAAGCAAGAAAAAATTATCCTTCTGCATTAAGCAGCACTGCTCCTCAACATGCTAATCTAGACAATCCCCTTGATGCATTACTTCACTTCTGAAGCCTAAAATTTGTAGCGTTAAAGAATCCAACCTCAAGGAGTCAAACAAGTCTTACAGTTATCAATACCAGTATACTTGCTAGGAATCCCTTTGATGATATTCCAAGTCCTCAATGTCCACTAAAATCTATATTTCTAAATGATTCTATTAATTGTGAAATTACACTTACTTTCTGGTCTCGTTCCAGTGACCTGCTCCATGACAACACTACCAACAAAGATATATTTTCACGTCAGGCAAGTAGCACTAATGGTGATATTGGCCACAAAATATGCAAAGTCAGCTACTTATAACACAGGGAATGGATTACTAAAAGTCTAATAAAACTGTCACATGCATAAGTAATTGGTGTGGAGGATCACTATTGCAATTATCACTCAAGTGGAGGTTTGAGTAAGCCACTCTAGAAGGCCAATTATCAAACTTTTAAAAAAGGACCCTTTGCATTAAAAATGCACATTTAATGTTTTCAAATTAGGGGGCTACAATTTTTAACACTTGCAACAGTTATTTATTATTTTATCTCCTTTGGTGGGCCCAATAGGCATCATGTACTTGATAAAAATTAAGAAACCCTCTAGTCCAAAATTCTAACAGTCGTTTTCTTCACAATGGATTTTGTGTTGAGATCCAAAACATCAATGCAATATCTTTTGCCCAAATATCCCTAAAACCTTTTTCTACTTAATACATGGACAGTGACAGTCTCAAGTCTTTGATATCTACAGTACAAAAGCATAGAAAACACCGAACACCACTTGTACACAAATTCTTCCAATTCACAACAATGATGAGCCAATTGAGACAGTGAGAACCAAAGGAGGGAGATTACTGATGCCCTTTTGTTGAAAATATGCCTCTTTTTGGCAAGCCATTAAGCACCATCCATAGGAAATAAATTGACAGACATGTTGAACAAAAGGGCATGTACCACTCCATTCTCCACCCCGTGCCCCCCAGCCAAGCTAATTCCTTTCGCCAGGTACTAACAGGAGTGGATCAGAAACAATCCATTCTTTCATTGTTGATGAGAGTGGCTGGTAAACAGAAGATCCCATCTCTTCAGAGGCTTAACAATGTCTAGCTTTATCATTTATGCCAAAAAAGAGGTCTCACTTCAACTAGCAGTCACATGTTGTAATATTAGAATTAATGGACGAGATAGTTTGTAATAAAGATTGCATGTCATGCAAGCAATCGCAGCTAAAGTTGCAGTCTAAATAGTTTAATTCATTTATTAATTATTTCCATGCAATTGTTTGTAAATAGTATAAATAAGTGTCTTTTTGCACTTAGTTTAATCAATGGTAATTCTCATGCTTGCATATTGCTAGGGTTGCTATTCATCGAGTATTCAGTGTTATTGTTATCTTGAATTTGTTATTCATTGAATAACATTTACTACGCATATCTTCCTCATGAATATTTAATGAGATGTCTCGTTATGTGTGTTGAGGGTTAAATTGTTTGACTGAATTTGCAAGCTTTGTATTGCAAATGACCGCAAAGGTGTAGATTGTGGCTTTGTACCAAGTTCTACACTTAATTTACCACAGCATTCGTGTTTTTGTGTCAACCTATTCAATTTGTATGTACTTGCCCCACTCAATCTTTGTTTTTAACTTAACAGTATAAGCGTCCAGTTGTAGGATTTGTTTTTAGACAATAAGCATAAAATCCATTACCTATTGCTGAAAGAACATCTTAGCCTTTTACCCTAGGCAAAACCAAAAAAATACACATTTACATTATATTCTAAGTTATTGGGTTCTTCTCAAATGCCCACCATGCCCGTATGGGTCTGGTTCGGGTACGGGTACAGTTCGCCAGGGGGTTCGCCTAGGGTTCTACCCGGGCACCCTGTGTTCCCTGTAGAAGAACCCACAGGGAACCCAGGGTGCCCAGGCAAAACCCAGGAGACCCCAGGCGAGGGATGCCCAAAATGGTGTCAAAATCAACTTTTTTAAACCTTTTTTTAACCTTAAAAAAAATCTAAATGAGTCTATTTCGCCCTAAAAGTAAAATTTATCCAAGTGTGACTAAAAGAAGAACCCACAGGGAACCCAGGGTGCCCAAGCAAAACCCTAGAAAAACTCAGGCAAAACCCAAGAGAACCCAGGGGAGGGATGCCCAAAATGGTGTCAAAATCAACTTTTTTAAACATTTTTTTGACCTTTTTTTAACTTTAAAAAAAAGTGAAATAAAGTTTTAAATGAACATTTTAATGCTTTGGCACTCCAAAATAATGAAAATAAGATATTTTGATAAGAAGTATGAAGTTGGAATGTAAAAGAGATATCATCTAATTTTTTTGGATAATCTTGTTCTTATAGTTTAATAAAACAATTGGGAGGTATAAATCCAATCTCCATAGCATTTTCTAGCATCCTCCAAGCCTGAATGGGAGCTTTAGAATAGGGTGTGGAAATCTATCAAATCAAAATGGAAAGAGGATTTTTGTCTGACATAGTAGCTGCAAATGCCTTGGTACATATGTATGCAAAATGTGGAACAGGGAAACATACATAAGGCAAGCAAACTATTTGAAAAAATACATCAGAGGAACATGGTTTCATGCATTGCAATGCATGCTTATAGGATATACACAAAATTGGTTTGTGCCATTAATTGCTATTAATGACTATATTCTTTTTATCAAGTGTTTTATTGTTAGGACATATAGTTTGTATAGAGTGTAACATTGGTTTTTGGTTTGAATAAATTAGATATACTTTAGTGGTTGGCCATATAGTCATAGTCTTTACAATATTATATATTCCTCGATTAGATGGAGCTTTATTTTAATAACAATACATATATTACATAATTGGAACTTGATTTCTATTGCTTTGATGGTGCTACTTGGATTCAATTATGACTTTGAAATCACTGAATTATGAATTTCAATTCATGAGTATTTGAATTTTCATTATTACAAGTTATGAGGTATTTAACATATATATATATATATATATGTTGTCGTACCGTACCTAGGCCAAGAAACAAATTGTCGTATCTGCGTACCCGAACCCGAACCCGAACCGACAACTTAGATTTTATTCAACATGAATGTGAACCATCCCAAAAATCATTGTAAAAATTGTAAATTGCAAGTACATATTGTTCAGTTTTAGGTTAGTTATATTTTTTACAAAGAGCTTCCCCTTCTAATTCGAAAAGTGATTCTACTGCACGTTTGTTCTGTTTTGTGTTGAACTGAAAGGTGCGTATTAAAAGACTAATAGTCTTAACTCTTGCTCTATTGACTAGTATCATTTACTAGTGTTAACAACTTGAAAACAAATATAACAGATGTAAGATCCCTAATCGGATCTGCACTAAAATTCTGAATATTAAATTTTGAAATCTGCCCTAAATTTCTGCACTTCAGAATTCTATTTAAAACCCTAGCATTCTGATTTTTATTTCTGCTCTTAATTCATTAATCATAGCGAACACAAATGCATTTTAAATGCTCAAATATTAGGGCAAACATAAATCTTTATGACATTGGGTCCAAACATGAACTTTCCACGAATAAAGAACATCTAATGGCAATTAAAATGAAGACAAAACTGATTTCTAAGTTGCACCAAATTGCTGCTACAAAAATCAGACTTCTGAATATGCAAATACATCCCAATGAATAGGCTCAAACATGCCCAATTTACAATTCAAATCTCTGCCCTTACAATTCAAATTTAATATTTGGTTTGTACATACCAATTGATGCTCCACAAACCCACCAATTAATGGCGCCAATCCTAGGGCGTGAAACTCTAATGAAATGTGACATAAAGCCACCAAGAATGCTGCTCCAAAACCTAATTTTCTGATCTGCAAACTCTGCTATGAAAACTGATCACAATAAGCATGCTAAACAAACCCTAGTTGATGGCAATCAATCCTAGGATGAGGGCGATGAAACCCTAGATGTCAAATATGTCAAATAAACACCAAAACTTGCCTTCAAACCCTCTAATCTGTGGACTGATGTAAATTTGCTGATGTCTGGTTCAAAAATCTGAATGTAAAAGCATGAAATCTTTCATCAACAAAACCTCCAAAGTGTGGTGGTCCAACTCCAAACCCTAGCCATGGAAGGAGTGATGAAAATATGCAATGGAAACCTTCAAATCTGAAGCAAATCGCCCAAAACCTGCACTAGAACTTCAAACCCTAGCTGATATGATGAATTCCTTTCCGAACCCTAGCTGATATGAAGCTCCAATCATGTGAAAACCTGCAAATAAGCTCAATGATGAACCCCGGATGGATCCACTTCACAATGTGGGTTGGGTTTTCGTCCAAACCACAAATATTAAGGGTTTTCGTCCTTAGAACTAGCTGAACCAAAGAGAAAACTCTCCAAATGACAAATGACACAAGATGATGAAAATGATTTCCAAAGCCATAATTTATAATCCTCCACTTGGGCGCCCAAATCAAATACATTTTACTTCACTTTCAAGTCCACCGCCATAAATAAAATATTTTATTTTTATTTTCTTTTTATTTTCCTCAAGTTGGGCGACCAAACTTGGGATATTAAAATAATAAAATTTTATTATTTTACCACTTGGGCGGTCACCTTTGCAAAAATATAATATTTTAATAAATAAAATATTATATTTATTTTGTCATTTTAATTTATTTTATTTTCTCTTTATTTTATCCAAGTGGAGCGTCCAATATATATTAAAACATTAAAATAAAATATTAATATTTTGTTTATTTTTCCTTCCTCCACTTTGACAAATAAAATATTATTTTATTTTGTCATATTTTCTTTTTTCCTTTGAAAGTGACTTTCCATTCTCCAAGCTTCAAGTTATTTTTCAATTTTCCAAATATCTAAGTCACTTTAGTCATTGTAGCCAACTTTCCAAATGTCAAGGTCACTTTGCAATAATGGCTCAAAAAAGGGGACATTACAACAAACTGCATGCACTATCCATTCCAATGCAGTACTAACAATCATAAATCATTTATGTGTTCCACATGAAACATGATTTATGTGTTCCACATGAAAATTCCATGTGGATGGTGCTAGGTAACCTGCTATAGTTTATTTCTAAACTGTACTACTAAAAGAGAGCCTTGAAAAAGTGAAACTTTGAGTGACCTTGGAAATCCAATTATCCCAATAATTGGCAAATCACGGAAGACGTAAATGTATCACACTCAGCTTCAATGCGGCATCAAAACAAGGGCAAGAGTAGAGACAAAAGGAGTTTTGGTAAGCACAACTTGGAAGTGCACCCAACACAAACAGTGATACAGGTTGATTTGTCTCATTTGACTTTCTGTTCAGGCAATCACAAAAATTGGCAATGAGAATTCTTCCAAGTTGAATGCATTCCTATAATTATTTTCAGTCTCACACAAGAATCTGATCATCCTTGGATAACTAATTGTCGATTCTAAAATTCATATTTCTATAGGATAGTTTTATTTCACATAATAATTGTTCACTTTACTTTGTTTCTATTTTAGTTAGTAACATAAAATAGGATTAAATTTCGCTATTGTAAATAGGAACATAAAATAGGATTGTTCCATTGTGTTAGGCGACAAAACCAATAATGAGACAGAATGGGAAGCAGTTATTGCACGATTATGGATGGCATTTTTGGAAGGTTGTTGAAATCTTGTAGTAGAACGGGACTATGAATGTCATTAATGGTCTGAAGAAAGAGCAGTACCTCAATTCTCTATTTTCTCATTGTTTCCATGAACAAAATAACGTGGCCAACCATGGTGTTGATCTCTTACTCTTTACGTCTTTAGAAAGTGCAAATATGATGGATTGGGAAGGCCTTGATAAGGTATTAAATGATGATCATCCACCACAATTGATTTCCCTTTGATGCCATCCCTAAAATGATGGTGGTGTGTGTATTAAATGTGACATGTTGGGATGTGAACAAGTATGATGGTTTTATTATTCCTTATGCGTGTGAACTTCTTAATGGGTCGAGACAATTCCTTGTTCAATAAGGGGATGAGACAATTTATGTTTTGGCTTTTGTAGTCTCTCTTTATGCTTGTGTTGCATTTTAGAGAATACTTGGGTGGTTACTAATAGTTTATAGAGGTTTCTTCAAGGTCCGCAAGCATGAAAGGTCACCGAGGATCCCCTAAGAAGAGAACATGTCTCAAACCATCGTCTAAACAAGATTTTTAGTTGTCTAAATTTCATTCTATTGAATTTTGTAAAGAACATTTTAGGGGAAAAAGGGTTGGCTAATAACAACTCTCTATGCTCTCAAGCAATGAATTCAATAAATTTTACGAAAAAACACCCTCTAGGGTAGTGTTGTCAAAGGAGGCAAAGGGATGGTTGGAGCTTCTATTGTTGCTCTTGGAAAATGCAACAATTGATGAGGATGAGCCCTTAGATGTGGCAGTTTTTTTTAGCCCAATCGTTCAGTTGGTTAGTATCGGAAGGTGTACAGAAAGGATTTGAAAGCTACTAAGTTTGAGCTACAAGACGTTATCATGGACCTAGACTCCCTTTTTATGTTCTACCAAGATATGCAAATGGTCATTAAACATCTCCTTGTCTCACATTACAAAGGAATGTTGGAGGCTTCCAGCATTTTTACTTTGCCTTGCTTGACAAGTGGCAAACTAGTGTGGGTCGTTAGAAGAGCAAAGATATTGAGGGTATGCAATTTGAAGCCTCAGAGATCTAGTTGGCATCACTAGGGCAAAAGCAAAGGCAATAGTTGTGGCAAGTGGCAGCATGTATAGCCATGCTTACAATCACTAGAGGGAGGTACATGGTGTCCCAGTTGTTGCTCACTGAAGGGTCTCAAACATCCCTTAGTTTGGTTTTATGTCCAGTTCTTTGAATGTTTGGCAAGTGTTTTTTGGTATTGTATCTATCTCTTGCTTTCTACCTTTTGCACCCCTTTGGGGGCAATTCATGTAGGCTATTATAGTTTATGGTTTGGTTTGTATTTCCGGTTTTTGGTGCAAGGTCGGGGCACCTTGACAGATCCCTAGAGCATTATCTTTATAAAAAAAAATGAAAATACAATGGAAGAAATAACAAGAACAGATGGCAAAGAAAGAATGACACAAGATATATCCTAGGAAAACCCTTTCGAGTAAAAAGCTCAGTCTCAAATGTAGATCTCACCATATTAACTATAAACAAGTCTTACAAAACAATAAGATGCCCCAACAAATGGTGTAGCACCAATGTCAATGCTCTAACAACATGCCAATAGCTAATCTCGTGCTCGAAACCTACAATACCTTGCAATACCATCCAACACAATGCCAAACCTCTACTCCAAGGCCTATGTTTATAGGATATGAGTCATCCAACATACCACTTGTGATTTCAACAAAACCATGAGCTTCGAAGTCATGGTCATGAGGACCATAAATTACAAACTTGTCGAGTGCTCACTAACTCGACGAGTACCTGTGAGCAAAAACCTAAAACGAGAAACTCACAACTCAACTAGAGCGATTTTTGGCAAGTACTTGGTAAGTTTGGCATGCGGACTCGCTGAATATGGTTTCTTGGTATACACAGCGGAAAAACAAAAAGAAACAAAGGAATATGCTACAAATCTGCAGATTTTTGGTCTTCAAAAGCAAATTTGCCCTTGCCATTTCCTCACACAACATTTGCTTGAGTGAATTCTTCAAAAATCTTCAAAAGCAAATTTAAGCAATTTTAGGATTCCAAGTCAATTGTTTTCTTTTCTTTTTCCCTTTTTTCCAAGCATAGCAAGAATGTAATATCTTTCTCAAATGTTAGATTTAGGTTCTCAAACATGTTTTGAATGCATTGAATTCAATTTCCATAAATTTTAATGCTGATTTTAGCTATTGTTTTATAAAAAAATGCTGATTTTTTTGAACTAGGATTCAGGGTAAAAAAAAATGTTATTTTGCTTCAATTATTTCATGCTATTGCTGTTCAATTACATTTGGAATGCATTTAATGTTAATTTTATTTTATGTTTTAGCCGTTTCAAGTTCAAATTGCTTTCTTTTTTTTTTATGTTTTTTGTACTTAAACATGCTGCATTATAAATTATTTTTCTGATTTTATGAATGTTGGGTTAGCATACAATGGCATCAACATCAGGAAATGGAAGTCGACCAGTGGATGCTGCTTGGAAACATGACATATCTAGACTAGTCTCGAGGAGTGTTATTTGCAACTTCTATGGGAAAAAGGTTCATAGAGGCATCAATCGCCTCAAGTACCTCGCACACATTCCTTGCTACAACGTCAAAGTGTGTCCCAATGAAATGAATGAAGCAACAACAAGAGATGCAAGCAACCCTTGCATTGTTGGATCAAAAGAAATTAGAGAGGGCAAGGGCAAACACAGCCATAGCAACAAACATTAGTCCCAACTTAACAGCAGAAACGGAGGTGGATAGATTGTAGGCTCTAGTCATAGTCGACCTCGTTTGGCTCAAGCAAAGCCCAGTGACAAGGTTTTTTTGGTACCTTGAGACACACCTATAGCACAATCTTTAGTCACTAGGAATATTTAGTCATGGTATTGGCAGTTGCAAGGAAAGAGTACAAAGCACAATCTCTATGTGACTTAACTAGGCGGTTGCTCCAGAATGCTATCAAAAATGCAAAATTAGTTTTGGAAGAACAAAGGAAGTAGTGGTGCAAGTTTAGGTGCACCATACGTTCAAATGGGTGGACAGATTTAAAGAACTACACCCTCATCAACTTTCTAGTGGATTTGAAAGGTTAGATGGTGCTTTTGAAGTTCATCGGTATCTCTAATAAAATAAAGAATGCCAAAATTTAGGTCTAATGTGGAGAAGATTGTGTTAAAAGTGGGAATCGAAAATGTACTGTAAGTTGTAAAGGATATTGCAGCAGCGTACATGGTGGCAAGAAAATTGTTCCAAGAGTCCTCCATCACTTTTTTGGACCCCTTGCGCTGCCCATTGCTTTGACCTTCTTTTGGAGAACACATGTAAAATTGATTGGGTGAAATTGGTTGTGGAAGAAACCAGGTACGTCTCAAAATACATTTATAATCACTCTTGGGTTCTCAGCTTGATGAAAGATCACATCAAGGGGAAAGAGCTTGTGCAAGCAAGTGTTACAAGGCTTGCAGCTAACTTCCTCACATTGCAAAGGATTTGTAGTTTGTTGGCACCTGTGAAGGAGATGTAAGTGAAACATGGCTACATTGATCATATTCAAAGAAAAATGATACAGAGAGGGTCACAAAGACAATTTTTGAAGATGTCTTTGTAAAGATAATTACAAATATCATCAAGGTAACTCCAAACTTCAATTTAAATTTCATATTGAATTCTTTAATTTCAATTTTTCAAAGTATTTACTTTAATTGTAACTTTAATTTGTTTGTAGGTAGTAGATCCTTTGGTGAGGGTTTTTCTCTTGTGGATGGGAAGCAAAACCCAATGGAATACATTTATGAGGCTATCGAAAAAGCCAAGGAGGCCATCCAAAACTACTATAGGAGAGACAAGCAAATTTGATCCCATTTGGAAGATCATTGATCGGAAGTGGAACAATCAACTCCACCAACCCATTCATGCAACGGGGCACTACCTCAACCCTAAGTTTTACTTGTTTGATGAATTCACAAACATTAATAGGGAGGTTACGGAGAGCCACTCAACATGCATTGAGTGCATGACGCTCAAGGGTGAGGTGAGAAAATTGATTATTTCAAAGTTGCAAAATTACAAGCAATCTAAAAGGTTCTCTGCCCCCACCTATATAGTGGCATTGGGGGGTTCTCTCTAGATACGTTATGCAACTTACACCTTTACTGGGGGGGTTCTCTCTAGATACGTTATATCTTATCTACGGGTTCTTGGTGGGCAGATTGGTGTGGAAATACCCCAAATCTTCGAAGGCTAGCCCTCTGTGTTTTGTCTCAACCTTGTAACACTTCTAGATGTGAGCACAACTAGAGTTTGTTTGAGACCATTCACAAGAAGAAGCGCAATAAGTTGTCTCAAAGACACCTTAATGACCTAGTTTTTGTGCAATACAACCTTTGTCTTCACACAAGAGAGGTGGACACAACTACTCAAGAGCCTATAGACTTGGATGAGATTTATCCATACAAAGATTGGTCTACGCAAAATGAGGACACCATTTTGTTTATACAAGACGAGATTGCTAATGTTTAGAGGCAAGCTATGGAGGGTGTAGCTACAGTAGAAATAAAAGATATCGGATTGGATGACATCATTGAAGATGATGTGATGATGTCAAACATGATGTAGAGGAGTCATTGTCATCTAACTATAGGGTGGAGCTGCAACAAACTACAAAGTGTAGGCCCTTGTTAGTGTGAATAGGGACATTTCCTATCTAGTTTCCCTTGTTGTGAGAATAATTCATATTATTTAACTATTTATTAGTTAAATAATATCCTCACACATAATTCACATGTTAAGTTGACTTAGTGAGTCTACTAGATGTTTCTAGTTGTGTCTAGTTGTTGCTAGTTGCCTTATAGTTGTCTTATCCTACACATGTGCTATAGTTGTCACATGTCATAGGATTAAGACACTTGTCACATGTCATCAACATCTTGGCTCTCATCCTTGTCTTTATAAGCAAGGCTCTTCATGTACATTGTAACATAGATGAACAATTTTGCATTCATTGATAGAATAGTATTATTCTCTCATTGTTTCTCTTGTGCTTTTATGAAGTCCTAGATCTTGGGTGGCTCCTATCTTAGCCAACTCTTACATGGTATCAGAGCTATCTAGGTGGAATCTCTTCTTGTTAGCCAAATTTTTGAGAGATTGAATGCAAATTTATGGTGGATCTTCATAGTTGAGTATGCTCTTCTCTTGCATCAAATAATGACATGGAGAATTAAAAGGACTTGATGGAAATACCAAATTTGTGAAAGTTTCCTCTTTATGCATTATATTGCAGGTTGATTTTGGAGCGTGCTGCTGCAAATCTAAGCACACCATTGTGTTCAGGAGGTCCGAGATAGTCGAGATCGCCTTTTGTTTCGTCTAGAGTGGACACCGAAGGCCAAAAGATCGAACACCGGAGGCCAAATCTATGAGGTTTTCAATTTGGGGAATGGTTACCTGATCCAGGGGGTAGCTGCAATTTCGAAGAAGTTTGGGCAAAAATAGACCCTGCCATCGCGCTTAGGAGGCTTGAAAACCTATAGATCGACTGTCAAATCGACCAAATTGGACAAAGTTGAAACGAAAGGCAAATTTTTTTTGCAAATCGACCGTATAGAATATTTTACGAAATATTCTGCAGGCATCATTGCTTGCACAAGCGGAATCACAGGTCTGCATCAGCAAATCTCTGCCATTGAAATATCTAGGTAAAACTTCTGCAGTTAAAGTTTTCGCTGGTTATAAAGTTGATCTACAGGGTTTTAATTTAAAAAAAAATAGTCATTCTTTTATAAATTAAAAAATCTGCAGATTTAAAACAGCTCCGGCGAAGATACGCAGAATATTCCACTTTTTTAAACAGTCGTCAAACCACGCCCGGGACCAAAAAGTTGTTTCATGCCTCAGAAGGCGGTTTTGAGCCTGCAGTAGGCATTTTTTGTATAGGAAGGCGGTTTTTTTCACAAAACAGGGTGTTTTGTCAATTCCAAGTGGTTTTCTCAACATACAGGTAGTTTCACCTCTTTCCAAAGGCGGTTTTCTCTATACACTGGTGGTTTCAGCCTGTGATAGTGGTTTTCCGGCTCAGGAAGGCGGTTTTACTATGCTACAAGGCAGTTTTTCCCTGACAATGGTTTTGGATTGTGACAGAGAATATTCTGATGAAACAGGGTATATTCCGACTGTTGACATCGGCAACAGGGGCCCCTTTGGCCCCCTTCTACTCCTAATAGGGCGTTTTTTTTTTCCGGTAGCCATAACTTTTCGCCACGATATCGAAAATTGGCAAACGAGATATCGTCAGAACGCTGGTTCCGAGCACTTCGCAATGGTGCAGGTAATTTTGTCAGATTCCGCTCCAGGTGCTAGGTACAGTTGTTTGAAGTCAAATCTTGCATTTTTCACTCTCAGCTCACACCTTTTGCCCACTTTATCATAATTTCAACTTTTTACATGCATTGGAAAGGTATTTTTGTACTCTATAGTTCTGTCCATGCCATTTTTCCATATTTTACTTTATACATCAGATTTTCAGTTTGAAGCACTTTGGGGACATATCATTCATTGATTGGAAAAGAGTTGACATTGGTGGTTGTTTTGGTTTGGGGGGCTTCAATTACAGTGTTGATTGAGTTTGTGCTTTGATATATCTGCTTGTGCTCTTCTTTTCCTCTACATAATGGATAAATCAAGGGTTCCATTGTTAACACCTTATAACTATGCAACTTCAAGTCAACATGCATGGAATGCCCTAATGGATCTTGGACATTCTCTATATGTTGAAAACAAGATACCTGAACCCACAGATGGTAAAAAAAAGATAAAATGGATGATAAAGCATACTAAAGCTCTTGGATGTCTTCATAGTTTCATTTCCCTAGATCTCTTGTTTCAGATTGAGGCATTTACAAATTCACATGATGCTTGGGATAAGCTGAAAACATTGTATGGTACATAAGATAAAGGCTATCAAATTGATAATGAATTGATGAGCCTTGATCCTAAGAACTTTAGCAACATCTAAGATTACATAACTAAGGTTAATGATCTAAAAGCACAATGTAAAGCATGTGGTATTGAGAAAAAGGACATCCAGTTGATCTACAATGTGTTGAATAAACTTGGTCTTGATTATGCAGCTTTTGTTTCTAGCTTTCACACTCATAGATTAACTATGGGATCTACTTTCACTATGCCTTCATTTGCATCCTTTGTTGAGATGTTAATGAATAAGAAATAGAAGCTTCTTTCTAAGGGTATTATTAAGCCATCACAAACTCATGCTTTGGTGGTTGGACAACCTAAGCAATAGAAAGCGTCAGGTTCTTCTAACAAGAAACAAAAGAAATCTATGAAAAATCCACAAACAGATCAAGCACAAAATTCACCTAGGAAGGAGAAGCCTACATGTGGTTATTGTAAGAAATCAAGGCATGATGAACATAATTGTTTTAAGAAACAGATTGACATGTTGATGCAACTTGTTCAAAAGAACAAACTTTCATCTCTTGATTCTTCTTCTACCCCTTCAACATCTAAACAGCCAAAACTTTTTGAATCAGGATATGCAAGGAAAGCTAAGGAATCCAAACATAAAGGTAAAGCACTTTGTGCAAGTACAAGTTCTACATCAGGTAAATGGCTTCTTGATTCAGGTGCTTCTCATCATATGGCTTCTTCCATGGATATGTTTTCTTCATTTAAGCCGTGTGATGTGCCACCTATTTTGATGGGTAATAACACATATATGAATGTAATTGGGAAGGGAACTATTGATATTGGTGAAGGTACTTTCAATGATGTACTTTGTGTGCCTTCTTTGACCAATAATCTTCTTTCCATATATCAAATTACTCATAGTGATACAGGGAAGACAATGGAGTTCACACCTGAGTTGGTTATTATCAGAGACTTGGAGAGCACAGAGATTAATGCTACTGGGGTGGTTGAACATGCATCTCGGCTATATACCTTTTATGTTTTCTCTCCTAATGATGATTCAGATCCGTTGGTTGACATTCACACTCCTTGTGTGAATCACATTTCAGAGGAGAAGTTTGGTCACTTGAACCTTGGTATTCTTGCCTCTTCATCGGTTCTTGAGATATGTGCTACACTTCCATCTTCTCCACTTACTGCTTCTTTAGAATTAAGTGCTTCCGTTCAAGAGGATGCTTCTTGTCTTTCATATACAAATTTGTGGGATGAGTACTTGATAGGCATTTCAGATTTGTTTTGTGAGTCCCATCTTGCAAATTTGGAGGACACATTTGAGGGGATATCTCTCCTCTTTGATGACAATCATAGCACAAGTGCTGTCAACCCATCTTTGTCTTTGGAGCTTGATGATTTTGACCTTCCACTTGATCTTGGATTGTCACTTTTATCAGTTAGGCCTTAGACTCCTGATTTGATTATGGTATCATTCGACATTGACATGGAGACACATGAGTAGTTTTGAGAGACATCATATTTCATGAGACTTCTTCCCTCATCTCTTGTTTTGAAGTTGAAGTTTCTTCAACATACACCAGTGGATTGGTTTCTTCCCAAGGGGAGAAATGTTGTTTTCAGGTTTTGGATCCTATTTGGTCTTTTTCTTCGAGCATTCACCATTGGCACAAGAGCTACTCCATTATGGGGGGGGGCATCTTGTCTCATTCTTTCCCTCTTATGGCGGGGCTATTGATTGTATATTTGTGATGAATGTTGTATTTGGGGGGTCTTAATTCTTCCATCATTCCATCACTTGTACATGTTTTGTTTTTATGCATTCTCACTTTTGGAGAGGAGTTTTTCCCATGAGGTTTTCTCCTTTACTCCACTTGAGATTTGTTTGTACATGGGTACCTAACATGGCCTAGTAGTCGGGACCCATCCATCTTTGCCTTCTTGCTTTAGTCAGCTACTCCCTAAGTTGCACTTAAAGGGGGGTGTTAGTGTGAATAGGGATATTTCCTATCTAGTTTCCCTTGTGAGAATAATTCATATTATTTAACTATTTATTAGTTAAATAATATCCTCACACATAATTCACATGTTAAATTGACTTAGTGAGTCTACTAGATGTTTCTAGTTGTTGCTAGTTGTCTTATCCTACACATGTGCTATAGTTGTCACATGTCATAGGATTAAGACACTTGTCACATGACTATAACATCTTAGATCTCATCCTTGTCTTTATAAGCAAGGCTCTTCATGTACATTGTAACATAGATGAACAATTTTGCATTCATTGATAGAATAGTATTATTCTCTCATTGTCTCCCTTGTGCTTTCATGAAGTCCTAGATCTTGGGTGGCTCCTATCTTAGCCAACTCTTACAACCCTCACCCCAATTTTCCACTAAAACTGGGAAGAGGAAATTGTAAATTGTTGTAACTTGCATGGATATGCAATTTACAACAATGATGTTCAATGTCATCATAAATTCATAACACATATCAATCATTGACTGGTTGTTGTAGTCGCATAATAATGCAATATAATATTTTTTTGTATCCAAATCTAATAAAAACACTTCCCCAATGTTTTACACTCATTTGATATATTTTGTAATTGTATTTTGCATAAAATTCGTATTTTTAAGGAAATTAAGTATTTTTTTAACTCGTCAAGTATTTGTCGAGTCACCAAGTCCGAGTCAAATTTGGGTTTTTGTCGACTTCAAGTTTGCAAACTATGATGAGGACCATTCAAAACCAAGTGCCACCTTTCATGCATGCAAGTGTAACTCCCACCATTTGACTAGTCAACTAATCAAACTAGGCACTCCATTTGGAAAATGTAACTCCTCTTCCAAGTTGTATTTATACATTGTTCAAAATATAAGTCCAAGATGTTTTTCCTAGTCCACTATGAAACCCCCATACCAATGCTCTATACAAATGTCAAGTGTCATCCAAGGAATCTTAAATTCCTTCCAAGTGTGGCACCCCATTCCATGAGGAGCCAATTTTACAACATGTTACATTAATTAACTATTACAAAGACTTGCATGGTGGACATATACAACACCTAGTCCTAACAGTCTCCCGCTTGTATACATTGTGAAAGAACATAAGGGATCCATCCTAACAGTCTCCCGCTTGTATACATTGTGAAAGAACATAAGGGATCCAACAAAGAAGACTAACAGCTAGGGGCAAAAATGTCCATCGCAAACTTGCACCAAGTAAACTAGTGTGAATGAATAGATATCAAACTATGAAAGCAAATGAAACGAAATCAAAATAACAACACAAAGTTAGTCTCCAAAAGAGAAATGCAAATGCTCATAAAGCAAAATAGGATTAGGAGAATGCAAAAACAAAAAGTTGCATAATACCATGTAAACGACTAGCTAGGAGGTGAGTCTATATAGAATATGAGAGAAGGGAGAGGTGGCAAATACGACCAATGGGAAGAGTCCACCACAATAGCCTAAAATAGGCAAATGTAACTTCCATGAAAGATGTCAACACCTTGCACGCACTCACACTAATACTCAATTAATCCCAAGCAAGCCTAATTATATGTGTAGGAAAAACCTAGGAATAGGAAATTAAATAATCAACTAGGAAAATAAAAACCTACACTAACGGTTAACGTAAAAATAAAATGACTTCATATCATTTTGTTAATGTTTGTACTTTACTATGTATTAATTACTTGTTGGCTTGAGGGTAGTTGTTAGGAGTTAGTTGTCAGCAGTTGTTGACAATTGTGTTTGATTTGACAACCATCAAGTACTTTAAATAGGCTTCTCAAAGTCGGAGAAGGCAATCTGATTTGGTACACAAAATTCCCTGATCTACATGTATGTACACAAACTCTATTCAATACATCTTTTATTGTGTTATATTTTGTTACTCTATCTAGTATATTTTGTCAATTTCTACTATTGTATGCAAATAATAACTTGACTAGATAAGAGTGAATAAAACCCAGCTTAAACAAAGTTCCTACCCAAACACCCTTTGCCAAAACCATGGGTGTCCATAGAGAGTGTCATAGACATGGTCAGGAGGACCATTCAAACCCAGGCACCACCTTTCATGCATGCAAGTGTAACTTCCGCTATTTGACTAGGCAACAAATCAAACTACACTCATTTGGAAAGTGTAATTCCTCTTCAAGATGCTCTCACACTGCACGGAATAGAAGCCCAAGATGTTTTTCCTAGTCCATTATGTAACCCCATATCAATGCTCTCTTACACCCGTCATAATACAAATGCCAAATGATGTAGTAGTGTGTCATCCAAGGAATCTTGAGATTTCTCCCAAGGGCAGCACCTTATTTCATGAGGAGCCAATTTATAACAAGGACTTGCAACATGTACAACACCTAGTCCTAACAACACTTAATGTAAGCATCTCATAACTGTGGCATTTGTTATTCTCTGACTGTTCACGACCAAAAAATGCTTGTGTTAGCCTGCACTACCAGTTGTCATAGTAACAAGCTTCAGAAAGTTTAGTAGGTTCAAGACAGGAAAATTTCCAAAAGTTTGAAATTTCAAAGAGATATAAAAATATTCAAAGCTATATAGAAAGCAAATCATGCATGGTCAATATAATACAATGAGAAAATGATGTTAACAAAAATCCTTCAATGCCAAATGTTCACAGCTTTCAAATTTTGATATACCACACTATCATACAATGTTTAGAGAGTTGCACTCTCTCAAGTCTCCATACTCTAGGCTCTAGAGCCACTAGGGTCTAAAATGACAAGTAAAACTTCAAAACAAAAACTTGCTACATGATATCATTCATGATCGTTAACACAATTAATGCCAACATCCCTGCTGCAATGCATATGAAGTCTGTACTAGTTTTACAATATAAACTACTTCTGTATGGTTTTCAAAGCATGCAGGCTAGAAAACAGTTTCGGTGACAAAAATGAGGGTTCATATCAAGGTCAATGTATTAACCTGCCATTGGCAGATTCAGCCAAATATATTCGGCCTGCTCTTGGAAAATATGAGATTTGCCAAAAATTCTTGAGGTTCAGTTTTAATTTTTTAATCCTTACCACTAACTCGTTGTATGCAGAAAAATATTGTGGATATTTTCCGTTTGACCCCCCAAAAGCTTCCTGCCATGTATCTAACAGGACCAAGATCTTTTCTCTAACACTTAAATCTGGCTGCAAAATACAAAAAATAGCACCCACTTAAAAGACTGCTCGAAATATGCACAAAACCCACAAACCATAAATCAAACGAGATACAACCCAACAAAATATTTGCATACTACACACAAGCTTTTTCCCAGACCTTTTTCTTTACTATCTTGACCATTTCATGTAGCACATCTCTCTCAGCAACTTGCAGGTGAACACTATCACCACAATTTTTTATGAGTGTCTCTAATAGCTGCAAATGTAACCAGACAAATATTGTATCAAAGTTATACATCAAAATCAATCATGAGTAAGTTCTTACTACAGTATGTTTTTCGCCCTCAGTATTCAACCAAATAAGCATAAATTATTAATCTTGCTAATGCTTACTTAAACTAAATGTATATAGAAATTTCTTTTATTATTCAATACTAACCGTCAGAGAAAGAATCTGGATCTTAGGATTCTTATTTGCAATGCGTTTCTTGATTGCTTTGATCACTTCCTTTGCTTGTCTGTTCAACCAAAGTCATATTCACCAATACAGATCCCCCATTAATACCACCATCCCCAAATGGCCATTTATAAGAAAGAATTTAGAAGGCAGAGCTGTTAACCTACTCCGGAAGAACCATACCAACATCTCTCATGCAAATTTAAATAATATAAGTGCCTTGTAAATTAAGACCTGGGATTATATCCTCAGAATCAGGACAACCAGCGTTGCAAAATAAAGAGCAATTACCAATAAGATGATGTCAGAATGCATTCACTCCAGGGTACATCTAACAGCATTTCAAAATTTGTAAAGCATAATCAAGAAATCTGAACCTATAGTGGATTAGCATAATTCTATACCTTGTAAGTCAGAGATGAAGGATTTTCAAGATATTTTAGATGACTTCTCATGTTAAACAAGGACTATATGGACATATCTTATCAATATAGCCAAGACACTAATATACAATAAAAGGGGTTAACTTTTCTTTGAGCCATTTAAGGTTCTCAGCATGAATGAAACGAAAAAAATTATTTTCTTAAAACCTCTTGAAAAACAGGTTTTATTGTGACTAATATACATGTTTACATGCTTGGTGTCAATTATATACCAGGGACTGTGATTTATACATGGTGCAAGAAGAGGCTTAGTGGATGCATCAATCGCCTCAAATACCATCTTGCATGCATTCCTAATCGTGATTCCAAGGCATGTCAAGGAGCCTCGGAAGAGGTGAAATGAGAGATGTTGGCCCTTCTTGCAGCATTGGATGAAAAGAAATTGGAGAGGGGCAGGGAAAAAGCAACCATAGAAGCAGCCATTGCTCCAAATTTGGCAAGAGAATCCAATGTAGATACACAAGGCATTGTGGGCTCTAGTCGTGGTCCACACATACATGTCTCATCCACCTCAGCTAGCTTGAGTAGAGCTCAGACACGGGTTTTTCATACCTAGAAATGTACCAGGAGCACAAACTTCATGGGAAGCTACAGGGTGGAACAAAGAGGTGCAAAAAGAAATAGATAAGGCATGTGCAAATTTTTGGTATTTCAACAACCTTCCCTTCAACGTGGCAAGGAGCCCATATTGGGAGTGTCTAGTGACAGCATTGACAGTTGCAGGGAAAGGGTACAAGGCACCCTCTCCAAATCAATTAAGTGGCAGGTTGCTCCAAGATGCTATTGTAGATGCAAAACAAATTATGGAAAATCAAAAGAAGCAATGGCGAAAGTTTGGATGCACAATTCTTCAGATGGGTGGACATGTAATACAACTTTTCTCCCATAGTTATTTAAGTATTAGCAGCGGATTTATTATAGTCAACACTAAAGTTAAGATAATATAGAATGTTAAATGATGTGTAAATAACAAAGGTAAAATACAACATGTGAAAATTAAATAAGAACTCTAAAGTAATCATTAACAAAACAAATTAGAAAATATATTCACACAATCATATTAACATCAAAACCCATTCATATAATAATTCTAATATCTTTTATTAACAATAAATTCAGTACTTATCTGAACCACTGAGCACTTCGATCGGCCACTCACCCTAGGAAGATTTCAGTGGTCTTGGCCTTCATTATGGCTATGGCGCACTCGAAGAGGAACAGATCTTATTCAAAACACAGCGTATCATGCTCAACACAAGTGCTTAACAGAGCAAACACTCAACAAAAGTGTTCCAAAGCCATGTTCAACAGAACAAATGCTCAACACAAGTGCACACAAGCCTTGGTCAGGACAATCCCGAGTGTATACACCGTACCCCAAGTTGGACACACACTGTGTGCCCCTTCTTCAATGCCCATAGCCCACCAAAAAACCACCTTCTTCTTCCTTGAGTGTTCTCCATGCCCTTTCCAAGTCTCACATAAATGCCTTATATAACCTTTTAAGGGGTGGTTTCTAAACCATCACACCCTTTCACAAAGGTTTAATAATTACTTAATAAACATAATAATTCCTCCCTTTTAAATGGGGTTTTATAAATATTCTTTATTTATCTCTATTTTAACCAAAGGATCATAATATGCTTTATTTTTCCCATCTCCTTGTAATTATAAAGGGGTTATATAAACTTTACCCTCTTATAATTTTAAAGGGTTATTCATAAATAGCTCTCTTTTCCATTTAGGGGAAAAAGTCACATAATAGAATAGATAGAAGGAACCGTACCCTCATCAGCTTTTTAGTGGCTTCAAATGGTGAGTTCATTTTTTTGATGTCAATTGATGCCTCCAACAAAATAAAAAATGTAGAAAATTTGAGTTTGATGTTGAGGATGTTGTTTTAGAGGTGGGCATACAAAATGTTGTCCAAGTTGTTACTGACACTGCAACAGCATATGTGGCAACTAGAAGATTGCTTCAAGAGAGGCATCCAACACTTTTTTGGATCCCTTGTGCAGCTCATTGCCTTAACCTTCTTTTGGAGGACATAGGCAAAATTGATTGGGTGAGACCAATTGTAGAAGATGATAGAAATATAACAAAATATATTTATAATCACCTGTGGGTTCTTAGCTTGATGAGAGATCACACCAAGGGGAAAGAGCTTGTGCGATCGGGTGCTTGCAACTAATTTTCTAACGTTGCAAAGTATTTATGGTTTATTGATTGCCTTGAAGCAGATGTTTGTGAGTCGAGCATGGCATGACTCAACATTCGATGAAGGTCAATGGAGAGAGGATCGCAAAAATAGTTTTTGATGATGTTTTTGTGAAGAGATCTCTAGAGATTGTCAAGGTAACTTCAAACTTTCAATTGAATCCTTTCTTTTCAAACTTTAAAAATATTTAGTTTCAATGTAAGTACTAAGTTGTAACTTAAATTTGTTTGTACTTTGTACTTTGTAGGTATTGGAGCCGCTAGTGAGGGTTTTGCGCTTGGTGGATGGGGAGCAAATCTCAATGGAATATATTTATGAGGCCATGAATAGTGCCAAAGTGGCCATCCAAAACTACTACACGGGGGATGCAAGTAGATTTGCCCCTATTTGGGAGATCATTGATCAGAGGTGGAAAAATCAACTCCATCAACCCATTCACGCAGTAGGGTACTAGCTCAACCAATTTTTCTTCTCTGATAGCTTCACGAATGTTAATGGGGAGGTTATGGAGGGCCTATCCACATGCATTGTGAGGATGGCACCTGAGATTGAGGAGAGAGACCTCATCATGTCTGAGTTGCAAAATTATAAGCAAACTAAGGGGAGGCTCTTTTCTTCACCATTAGTTGTACAAGGAAGATCCACTCAGACACTAGGTAAGAAAAACTTAAAAAGTGAAGTGTTATATCTTGCAATTTACAAAATATAATTATTAATAGAATATTGTTTATTTACAAACTCTTGAATATCTTATTTGCAGGTTCTTGCTGGGAAGAATGGGGTGGAAATACCCCAAATCTGCAAAGGTTGGCCCTCCAAATTTTGCCTCAACCTTGTAGTGCTTTTGGTTGTAAGCACAACTGGAGTTTGTTTGACGCCATTTACACGAAGAAGCGTAATAAATTGACACAACCTTCGGCTTCACACAAGAAAGGTGGAAGACAAATCAGAGCAGCCTATTGATTTGGATAAGATTGAAACATCCCGTACTTGTTGGGGACATTACAATTATATTTGAAGTTTAAATTAAAGATTTAAACTTAGGCCGATTTATCCTTTGGCGCCAAGGTTATTGAAGATTAAAAATTGAATATTAATGAAAAGGTCAACCTCTTGTTTGATGTCTTAATAATTTCAAATCAATACATTTATGATGGCCGTCCTATGAAGAAATGAAAATAAATTCGCTGCCTCTTGATTTGCCACCACACTTGAGGTAATAAAAGTTAAACAAATTAAATTTATTAGAGGCCGACCCTCTATGATGTCAACTCCATTTGGAATAAGCGCCACTTATAGACACATCCTTCTCATGAGGCCGACTCCTTGTATGAGGTCGCATCTTTTGGAGAGAGATCACCTCTTTTGTGAAAAAGTATGAAGAAGGTATAAAGAGAAAGATGAGTAGGGAGTTTGAAAGGGAAATAGAAAGTTAATATCATTCAGATTTAAAGAAGAGCAGGGCTTATTACAGCAGAAGTACAAATATATTATGAGCAGGCCTGAAGTAAGATAGAGATTATTTTACAATATATGTAGATCTATGAAGGGAATATATGCATAATTATAAAGAGAATATATGCAGATCTATGAAGGGAATATATGCAGAATCATGAAGAAGAATACAAGGTAAATAGTTCAAGTTCACAGCAGATATGAAGATAAAAAGATATATAAAAGGATTAAGGAGAAATAGAACATATATATTCATATATATAGCAGAAGATTATTTATTGAAAGACATGAAGTTATATGCAAGAGAATATATAGAAGCAATCAAGGAATATTTTCTGAGTAGAAAGAAGAGGAAGAGCAGAAATAAATAAGTAAGAAATACAATGCAATATCAACCGATTTAGAGCAGATATCTGAAGAATCCAGCAATAAGAAAGGATATATATTTAACAGAGATAAATCTGCAGGAACAGATCAGCAGTGATATCTATATGCAATAATTGATAACAGCAGAGAATTATATATTGTAGTCTATCACGCTATAATTCTATCATCCTCTCATTCTATTAATCATTCTATCATTCAATTATTCTGTCCTTCTATGATACTATCATTCTATTGCTCTATGATTCTATTATTGAATCAATCAAACCAACAAATATCTGAGGTATCAATTAGCAATCAAAGAAAGCTATCTTCATTGGAAGGAAGTCATATAAGAATAAAGCAAAAGGAAATATATCAAGTATCTATATTGGCTATACCACAAGTGTTAACAGCAACGAAGGATATATTACAATCCTTGAACCGAAATTGAAAGAGGTACTTTAACCAATGAGTCATTACATTTGGAATGAATGTGAAAAGTAGCATTGGTCCCCTCATCAAGTAGGCCACCCCAAGTTGGATGGACGGGTGTTTCTACCACTTGTGGACCAAGGGGATGAATTATCCGGGATGAACGTACCCACCCTTGGGCTTGATTGAGGAGGACAGAGAAATGCATATTAGGGGACAAGTAGCAGCACTGATCCCTTCATCAAGTAGTCCACCCCAAGTTGGATGGACGGATGTTTCTGCCACTTGTGGGCCAAGGGGGTGAATTATCCGGGATGGACATACCCGCCTTTGGGCTTGGTTGAGTGTGACAGGCTCCCGACACCCTATATGCTTTCTCATGGAATTTCATTATGTGGTTGACCATTGGGAATAACCCTAAAATGATTATATGTCTGCTCTGTGAATTTTGTGTATGCTTCGTGTATGGTTTGTATACTTTGTGCTTGTTAATATATGTATTGAATTAAAAATATTGATTATGCTATGATGATTTGATCTCATTATTTATGTTATGAAGTATTGATCTCATTAATAATTATACTATGATAGATGAACTTAATATGAATGATAGATGAATTTTAATATGAATAATGCTATGAATTGATTATTATCTAATTTATTTATCTTTAATATTACTAATGTCCCTTTGTAGTGATTATTATTGTATGTAGGCAAAGAAGTAGGAATATCCTAAAAGGGGACATTACAAAGATTGATCCCTACAATGACTGGATCGTGCAAGATGATGAGCCCTCCTTGTTTACAGAGGATAACATTGTTGATTTCACGAGGCAAGCTATGGAGGATGTCGCTGCAGCAGAAGCAGGGGAGATTGGATTGTCATTGGATGACATTGATATGGTAGAGGAGTCATTGCCATCTAGCAGTAGGGTGGAGTCACAAGCACGGTCTTCTAGGCCAAGCAAAGAGTCACAACCAAGTGCAAGGACCATACCCTCTACTGCACAATATTTCACTAGAACAAGGAAGAGGAAATTGTAAAACTTGTAATTTTTTATTTGCTTAGATATGCAATTATAATGATTTTCAAAGGCAATCATCATAAATTCATAATAGTTATTAGTTACCAGCTAGCTATTGTATCCGGCTTCGCATGATGATGTGATTTTGTAATCCATATGTATTCAAGAATCAAATCTAATAGAGAACAGTTTCTCATGGTTTTTTATACTGATTTGATACATTTTGTACTTGAATTTTGCAAAAAAAAAAAATTGTTTTTTAAGAAATTTAAGTATTTTTTTAAGTTGCCGAGTTTTTACCAAATCAGAAATTTTGGGCTTGCCAAGTACTCTCCGAGTCTAAGTCTTGAACTATGGTACATTGAATATTTCTAAACTTGAATTTTGATGTCATATATAGCTAAACTTGTATATATATACTAAACAATGAAATCAGAAATTCCTATTTTTTATAGCTGCTATACTTGAATCAATAAACATGGTACACTGAATATTTCTAAACTTGAATTTTGATGTCATGTATAGCTAAACTTGTGTGTGTGTGTGTGTGTCCTTCGGGCCTTCTGTTGCAATGAAAACACTGAACAATGAAACCAGAACTTTCTATCTTTTATAGCTGCTATACTTGAATCAATGAACATGGTACACTGAATATTTCTCAACTTGAATTTTGATGTCATGTATAGCTAAACTTATATATATATCCCCAAAACACCATAGAACATAGGTTTGTGTATGTTCATGTGTTCATGTGTTCTAAACAGGAGAAACAATAAATAGAATTCATTAATTTTTTCAAGAGAGAAATGAAATAACAAGCAAACACTGTATTTACTGTAGAATTGAAATTTACAGATAGTAAATTACATACACAAATTATAAAGAACTGATTCAAGAATACTAAAATAGAAGAAAAAGTTTCCTACCCTGGATCACCATTAAGAATGTCACAGATCTCAATGTTCACTCCCCAGTCAGGACTAATGAGCATGTCACTCGTCGCTCTCTCAACAAGAGAAGCAGCCATTATTAGCCCTTTCTTTATAATTGGGAAATCCCACTTGCAAATTGTTAAGAACAATACTTCCTTCAGCACATTAAGATTACTCAATCCTGTGACAAATGCCAAGCAAACAATGTCTGAAAATATTCTATTTGAAATTCAAATATATACTATTTTGGATATTCAACATCATTCCTTTTATTTATGTCTTAAGTCATATCTGGTAAATTTTTACACAAATATGGTTTTACTTTTTTTTAAAATACAAGCTTAAGTGTACAAACCATGTACTTTATATTTAATATGAACTGATATGATAAAAGAGCAGTTTTTGGCTTTATACTTTCATGGAATGGAATGCATTCAAATGTTCTAACAGAATAAATAACACAGCCTACAGCAAATCAAGGATGCTCAAGTATATAACAAATTCCAAACAAAGAGTGTTTGGAAATATTCTCTCACAAAGTCTTTATTTAGTTATTAACTACATGACCGATTTGTTCTAGTGCCATTGACCTTTCTTGTGACCATATAAGAATTCGACATGAATACAGTAAATTAGCATAAAGACAAATTTGTGAAAAGCAGCCCAGCTCATATTTGAATTCAATAACTTAATGAGATAACAAAAGACTATAGGAGCATGGAGATTGAAATTTCTTTGACCGATTTCCTAGTACCATTAATGAGAGTACTAGAACCATGAGTCTATATATGGACTAAGTTACCAAATCAACCTGAAACCCCAACGATTCTGGGTACAAAACATACCAGAATCAGAACTGATTCATCTGCGGATTCAGGCAGGGCACAATATTTTTAAGCCAGAATCGTTTGGAATCACACCCAGGCATACCTAGGCAATTCCAGGTATGTTGAGGCGATTCCAAAGCAATTCTGGGGCGCTTCCAGGCAGCGTATGTCGTTTTCAATGCTATTTGACCAATTTTCTTTGACTTTCGACATTCAAAAGCTGCCCTAAAGTCTAAATCAACATTTATTTGTGTTTGGCCCACAAAAGTCACCAGATTTCATTCAGAAAATTTGAAAGCCAGCGAACATAAATGGAAACCCTAAAAATAATTCTAATTTGTCTACAAATTCGGCCATATGAATGCATAGAGTATTTTTTGGAAAACAGATCTCCTTCCGCTATGTTGTCATTCCATTGCTGTCCTGCCGCTTCATTTCATACAGATCTCATTCTGAATGTGAGTAGTGGTTGCAGTCAGTTGCGTTCTGTTTCTGCATTGGGCTTTTCAACTACATTTTTGGAAGAAGTTTCTTTCATTTTCGGGAGAAGTTTATCCTACGTTACAACAGGAAAGGATACATAATCCGTGAAATTTCACAGGTCAAAAAGCATCCAACTTTTGTAGCTAAGGAAATATTGCGATTTTACATTATTAATGTGAGTGGGAAAAGAATCAACTCCGAATTACTATTTTTTTTTAATTCTTCATATTCGTATATACCTTACAATGGCCTTTAATTGGTCATTTATCATTTATTCATATTAATATTCAACAAGCTATGCTTTGTCGAAACTAAGATAAAAGTTTTAATTTTTATGGATTACGACTTTAATTATATTTAATATTTATTATTTTTAATTAACACGTTAAAAAATAATTTATTATATTATAGCTTTATATTATGGTATTAATACAGTATAGTTTTGACACTGCAAATATGTATATATTTATGATTTTTTACTTGTTTTTTGTATGGACATATCCAGAATGTACCCAGCCCCCCAAAAAAAATTGTTGTACTGGCATACCATATCCAAGTACCCATACCCATTCCAATTCGGCGACTTAGTATATGGACTCACAAATAGAGAAGTTGAACTTCCAACCACAAATGGGCAATTGTCATTAAAAGTCTTGTAAGTAGATGAACACTAGAACTCCAATGGAACAATATAAAAAACTGTTTCAACCCCAACTTGAAATTAAAGGTTGATTGCAATGGATCAATTTACTAACTGTGTGCTGGCTAGGCTGTGACCTAATTATAGTCTATTGTGTGAGTTGGTATATGCATGTGTGAGGCAAATCTCTCCTATAGAGCTCACAGAGGTGAGACTATTGAAATTTTACCATTTGCAGGACTTGGGTGATTCCTCCTGCAAGTAGGTGTAATCCCCAAACACCCAATAGTATCCTGGCCTCTTGATAAGCATGTGTTAGCATTTGAGCCACAAACCTTGCTAGCTCAAAATCAAAATTGAATAATTTAAATCCATCGCAAGGAAGGTTGATGGAACCTCTCAAGGACATCTTATGACTAAAGAATTTTGTAATTGTTGCCCGAAATCTTGAACTTAGAAAATTTCAAACTTCCAGAGCACCATGAACCCCTGAAGCTGCCAAATCACGAAAACAATTAAATCTATAAATTTGTGCAAGCTGGTGCAAAATCCTTTTGTTAGCTTGACCATGACCTCATTTTACCCAGTGTGGGCCAGTTTGCATGCCAAAATACCTTATCGTTTGGAACATTTTAAACCTTCAATTTTCCCGACCACAATTTGCAAATGAAGCTAAAATTTGACATCCGGGTTGCTGGAGCTTAAAAGATTTCTGGGTTTTGCTCTAGGGAGTCCAATCACCTTCCTGTCCAAATTTTGTGGAAAACGAAGTTGTCCTTTAAGAGATACAGAGTTTTTCGTCTTCAACTTAAAGCATGGTTTCAAAGTTTCCAAGTTAAATTTTGTTAGAACCCGTCGAAGTTTTTCCCCAACATTACATTTTCCTAAGGGTGGGAAAATCGAATAACTACATTGTTATGAGGAGTAACTTTATTTACCTCCCATGTGGAAAAGTTTGAAAGACTGGTTTCTTAGGAGGTGAATGATTTTATTAAAGTTAATTATTGATATACGGCTCTTAATCTTTATGTGGAAATTATGGTTTTCATCGGAGTCTCATTAGTTCCTGAATTGTATAAATTGCGGACTCCTTATTGTCGGATAATCTATGGGTTCTTGAACTTGGCACATCACCGTTTGCAAGGTTCAATGCTTCATTAAATTGCCGATTTCCCGACTCCCTTTGCAATCAGCTATTCTTTAAATTTCAAAAACCTTAAAAACATCCAACTCCTTTGTAAGGGACAGTTCCAAAGTTCCTAAAACCTCTGATTGGCCGACACAGCGTTTATATGCTTGATCTTGGGGTCGGAGAAATTGACTGAAGTGGCTGCAGTGATCATTTGTTCGCATTCAATTGGGCTCCTGTGAACACACACTTAATACTTTGAGATATGCGAATAAAATTAAAGGGTTCCCAAGCACAATAATACAAGAAGGAATCAGAATGCAATGAGTATAGTTTATCTGGGAAATATCCACCTGCTTATCACAACAAAATGAGCCAATACAAGGAGGAATGGATCTCTAGATCTTTAAGATCGATGAATAAAAGGTTGCAGTGCAAATATGGTTCAAAATGCTCTGGTAGGCATGGCTGCGAAGCGAGGAAGCACAGAAAATGCACATGAACTGTTTGATGGTTTGCTTCAAAGCAATGCGGTCTCATGAGACTCAATGATCGCAGGATATATACAACATAGATTTGTTGAAAAAGCTTTAGAAACTTCAAAGCAAAAGCAACTGTTGAGTGGGAAACCAGACTCCCTTATCGTTGCCAGCGTCCTCACAGCCTGTGACAAAATGAGAATTCTGGAACAGGGTATGGATGTAGAGTAAAGCATAACCAAAAATGGATTTTTAGACAAGGTAATGATTGACAGTTTACCTCAAAGGAATGCTGGTTTGAAAGTTGCTTCAGGGATGGCAAAAGAGTTGCGTTGAAAGGTTGCAGAGATTGCCGGTTACTGCGAAGAATTTGGTCCTCAACGTTTCTCTTCTCTAACAACTTGATATTATAGCTCAAAATGCTGGTAAACAAGTATGCAAATGTGCCTCAAAGGCAACAACTTCAAAGGCAATATCACAATGAGCTATGATTATGATGCACCAATTGATGAATAAGACAACAAAAAGGAACCTAAATGGAGTCACCTCAGAGATTTGAACACAGCAATTAAGCTTTGTAGTCACATTCTACTCTCTGCCGAGCGAGAAGACATTTGACATCTCTCATTACATGGTAAATATGACTTACCTATACAAATGCGTATGTAGCTCCAAATTTCTCTCTTCCCTTCAACACATTCAGTATGCTATATGTCTTCTAAGAAATGAAATCACAGCGGACTTCTATCGGTGGAGTTGTTTAAAGAAATGAAGGATATATGTATACATTCTGAAAAGAAGAACATAGTTGGAATGATTTTACATGACAGCATAATAAGATGGTTTCGCTTTCAAGGTTCTGTGCAGACATATGCAAGAAAAATGATGAAGAATCATTGGAAATTAATGAAGCACTGATAACTGAAGAACGAAGAGAGAGAAAGGGTTTTTCATCCAGAGCTACAAAACAATGCCAGCTCTAAGGGAACAGAGAGTACTGTTTACTTAAGCTTTATCCTTCAGTGAAGAAGTTTGTAGAGAGAACGGTCGTTGGGGTAGGTGACCATATTTTGGACATGTTTGATGGTGAAAGAGAAAGAAAATAGAAGACATATCCTACATATTCAAGATTGCAGATAAGGATAATTCTGGCACCTTAACCATGGAAGGATTTATTGATGTTATAAAAGATGTCCGGAGGTGATATCCCCAAATAGATCTTTCTTTGGAAAGGCAACATATTAATAATGCGCTCAAAATTGCTAGAGGACATAAACAAATGGATAATTACCCCTAATTAGCACAGATTAAAGGTGAATTGTATAAATGTATGAAACGAGGGACCACATTATTAATCCTAGATAAAATCAAGAAATGGAAAAGTCACAAGAAGAGCAAATATCACTATAGAAAGCCCAAAAAGACTTCAAAAAGGAATACAAAAAGCTAAAAAGAAACAGTTACAAAAAGAGGGAGCTTTTACTTTTCATTTACCTATGTTTCCAAGAAGCGGTTACGGGAAAAAGAAAGAAGACTTTAAAAACTTATCGGAGGTTCATTTTGAGGGATCTTTCCGGCTGTTCGTGAACAGGGGAAACAGGAGAGCAGCTTAGTTTTCTTTTCAACACAGTTTTGTTGTACAGAGGTGTTGAGTCTATGAACTCACATTTTGGCATTGGAGAAATAAAGGAGATATTTCTAAATTTGTGAATTTATTAATGTTTTCTTTTGATTGCAAATGAACCGTGCGTCGTTGTAATTACTCTTCTATGTTTTACCTGTTATATCAGACTGTGTATGTGTTTATTTCTGAGGCTTTGAATTCAGATTAACTCATCTGTTGAAAGGGGGGTCTGCTGTTCATTCTTTTCCTGACTATCATTCGCGGGTGTGGAAAAGGTGGGCTTTGTACCATTTATTTGCATCCTCTTCACTCTAAATCAATCAATTGCATCTTTTTTCATGGTTATGGATAGGTGTTAGTTTTTCTTTTTTTTTGCTTTTGGGTTAAAAGCGTACTGTGTTTTCATTCATTGCACACCATTCGAAGGTAGCTGCGCTTTGTAAAATAAGCAGAGAGCACTTGCAAATATCATTGCAAGTGACTCAACTATTGGCTTGATTGTCATTTTTGTGGGCAAGGAGATACAGAGTCAAGTGACAAATCTGTTAACCAACAGTAATGTATGTGACTTAGAATGAATTAGAAGATTATATTAGGCTCACTATATATTGATATAATGATCTTAGGCACAATCACGTAGGTATTTGCAGTTGTAGGCTTGTAACCTAGTGCACAAAAGCTAAAATAAAAATTAAAAAAATCACACAAAGCTAGGTAAGATTATTTTGGCAGTACACGCTCAAAGTAACAATCTTCTATAGGGCCTACAGAACATTTTGACCTACAGAAAATTAAAACCCATCTTATCAAATCTTATTTTATTGGCACCATTGCAGGGAGATTAGAACTAGTGTTCTGCCAATGACGCAACTATTCCAATCTAAAGCATAGGTTGCCTGTGTTAGGAGCCAATGAATTGAACTCCTACTAACAAATGTTCATATCATTAACTTGGGATGGGAAAGTACTTGGCTTATGCTGAGTCCACCAGGATCCCATTCCTGCCGTATGCAGTTGAGCTCCAAGACAGTTCAGTAAACTCAATTAGTAGGCTGTCTCGTATTAAGCAGATGACATTCAAGGTTGAGTTTTCTACCTAAAATCTAATTCATGATTGCCAAATGATAGGACTTATGTTGTTGACTTGTGAACATTCTTGGACGCATGTCATACTGCCACGAATAGTGACTTGAGCAGAGTTAATCGAGACAGCTTGACTGATTGAGATGAATAGCGGGCAACAGGAGAGGTCATTTATGCACTTGGCAAATATAGATAAATGGAGGGCCAAAGGGATAGGCATTTATGTGCTCCGCCAATGAAGCTGAAAGAAAAGCCAATTAACAAGTTCGTCTAATAGAGATGAAGATGTCATTTATCCCCTCCACTGATGGCAGAGGGTGACGAATGAGGATCCAACAAGAGAGTTCATGTATGTGCTCAACTGATAGACGGGAAGAGGTCATGTATACACTCGATGGAGAGACGAGTGATGGGCCAACCGGAGCAATCATTTGTGCCCTCTATCAATAGATGAAGCAGGGCACATGGAAAGACGTAATTTATGGCTCGACCAACATAAATTTAATAAATTGTCGCCCGATTGTAAGATACAAACTACACAACAAAAAGAACTACTCAAATTGCAACTCCAACCAACAAATCCATGGAAACCAAAAAGAATACTATCGCTCCAATCACTACGTACATCTTCTCAAACAACATCATCATCAAAACCAACTACGATTATTAAAAAAAACTTCACTAAAGCAATTGGATAAATACAGCACCGAATCAACATTTCAAAGCCACTCCTTTCGCCAAACAAACCATATCAATCAGATCAAACATGAGCAACATGATAAAATCCTAAAACCCTACAAACCCTAAAAATCCTAAAACTAATGCCAATTGAAATCAAATCGGATCTAATCTGTATATTCCAAAAGCAATTAAGACCCTAGAGAAACAAAACAAGTAGACACCACTTACAGCCACATCCGTGCGATCATAAACTTGTTTTCCAGATTCTTCCGTTTAGCCCCCGATTCTCTGCATCTCTTGTAAAAATTGCCCAGATAAGGAGCTAATAAGTTGTATCAATGCCTCTTCAAAGCAGTTACAGCCCTGGTCGTCGGAGGAACCAAATCAGACGACCAATCTGAAACAAATTTCTTCTTCTTCACGCGTCGATTTTTTTAGCCCTCTCTAAATTTTTTAATTTAGCAATGGCGCAGGAAAATTCGGAGAAAATTTTTATTTATTATTTTATTATTTATCTATTTCTTTGTTCAACCGACCATGTCGAACACGGAGCTTTTTTTTCTCCGCAAATAAAGTGGACTTGGCGAAAGAGAATTGAGAGATTCGTATGTTTAGAGCTCATCTATTTGTCACCTTGTTATGGGGTCTTTTTCGCTTGCCCTTCACTTTTTGGTATCGTGGACTTTATGGTTTCTATCCAATTCTTCTTTTCTCTAGATGTTACCTTGGCCTTGTTCAAACTATATAAGCCTATTTTGTCTTTAAGCCAAATGTTTGACCACCATTCTCCCTTGTCATTGGGCAACATCACTTCTATGTGACACTCCTTGAAATGTGTGATTCCCCATCCCAATCAGACTTTAAAATTGGATTGGTAAAGTTTGGTTTTTCTCTCTTTGTTTTGTTTTTTAATTAAGTATAAATGTAGAGAAAGTAAATAAGAAAATAAATTTTATTTTGTTTGTTGATTGAAGAATATATATTTTTAATGAAGATTATGAATCTTGATTATTTATGTTTAGAAAATGTGATTTTTTTGGTTAGGGAAGTGTCTCGAAACTTGTAATAAATATTTGTTCTATTTAGGATCAAGTATGCAAGTTTAGGTTGCATCTCGATTCGACCTTGTATAATGTGGAATTCAACTATGTAGTTCACCTCATGATCTTTGTCTACTCTACTCTTTTTTTATAGTTGAGGGTTGGCGATATTTAGAAATACCTGGGAAGGGCTATCATTGTCACAAGACATGTTCAAGTAAACCCTTGAAAATATGGGTAAAAGATCGAAGACAAAAGCCAAGGGTCCTAGAATTATGTATGTAGATTTGTTATTCCTTTTAGTAAACCAAATCCAAATGTTTCACTATTGATTACTCCTTTGATGTTGTGGACTTGTGGATTATGGATTCATAGAATGAATGATGATGAATTTCTTTAAATACTAGCATACATAGCATCAAATTTCAAAAAATGGGTACTTAGTTGCTTCGAGGCAAGAAAATAAAGGGGAGTTGTTATGCCTCGCATACACACCCCATCTTTTGCTTAGCAAATAAGGACCCCTCTTTTGTGTTTTCTTCGCTTTTGATTTTGATCCTTGATTATTTTTATGACTTTGTTCCCTTTTAGGATCTTTGATTTTTATATTGCTTTGAGTTTTAGAACTTTTCCCTTTTGTTTTAAGTCTTTTTGAAAAGTTTCGGGGTTTTCAATAACCTTGGGATGCCGGGTATTGTTGAAATTCCTGCCCCGTATCTTTTTTCTAGAAGTTCAGACTTTCAGGGTTTTCATACTCTTTGGAACTTTGTTCCTGGTCCTTATCTTTTTTCTGATTCCTTCTTTTCATTTTATTTCCTTTTGTTTATTCGCAAATTTTGGACTTCCAGAAGTTTTTGAAACATTGGAACTTTGTTCCATGTCCTCGTCTCTAGTCTCATTTTCCGCTTTATGTATTTTATTTCTTTTGTCTTTAGGACTTAGACTTATGGGGAACCCAGGCACTCCCAAACTAGGTTTCAATGTCCTAAGTTCTTCTAGATTCTCGATTCCCACGACACTGGAGAATATTAATGGTGCCCTATGAAATAAATGCGCCCCTATATAATCAATTATCGCCTCCCATTTTGCACTTTGCCTTCGAATTTTCAAGTTTTTTGAGATTCCACGGCATTGCAAACATGTTTATCAAATAAGACTTGAATTTCTTGGTGAATTTGTGCGATTAGTGGTAGATTTCACATCCAAGGATTGTAAGAGTCGTGAGACCAGTTTGTTCTTCCATGTTTTTTACATCTTCCAAGTTAGTTTTTTTAAATTTCTTTTGGTCATTTTAAGTTTTTCTTCTTAGATTGATTATTATTTCTTGATTTTTTCTTGATCATTATCATGTTCGGGTTCCATTTCGAACCTCGACCTAGGTGTCCTAGGGTTTTCTAGGTTAGGTTTGAAGTTTATATTTTAGGGTTAGGATAGTAAGGATTAGATCCCTGTCAAAATGGGTTGTTTACCTTTAGATTCCTTTGCAAAATCCTCATTTGGGTTTTCTTTGTGCTCTGACACCTTGTAAAACAATCCTAAATTCCAATGTCTTTCAAGATTCTGAAATCCTACCCACATTGCTAAAATTGAACAATTCAAGTTTTTAGGGTTTTTGTGCACGATTGAACCTAATCCAAAATGTTCCTAATCCTCCTGATTTCTCAGTCCTCATGTTGTCAGCCTTTAGTTCCTAGTTCCCATCAAAACCCAAAAACCTTGGTGGGATAGGTTGAATATTGAATGAAGTTTGGGATCCAGGTTTCACTTAGGATGTCAAACTTTTGTCTGAAGATCCTTAGGTTACCTGCTCTCCTGATTTCTTGCTTTTGAAGTGAAAAAGTATTTTTTGGACTTTCAGGTCCCCATAGAACATTCGCACCTTATCCAAATATCCATGATTCTTCTGAACTTTTGAAACCTATCCATCTATCCCAATAACCAATGTTCCTCCAGATTTCTGGTTCCCGTGATATAATATTTTGCTAGACTCTGAAACTCTGGGTTCACCATGCACATTCGCACTTGGTTCCAATGTCTATGATCCTTCCAGATTTCTGACTTCTGCCAATAGCTAAAGACTTCAAAATTCTAGGTTTTGTATGTGCTTAAGTACTTGGTTGTAAGTCCCCATGTCCTTCTGAAACCTGATAACTTGAGAATACCAAAATACCCAAAATTTGACAAATATAATGGATTTTCATGGTATAAAAGGATTAACAGTGGATTTTCTTTATAGGTACACATAAATGACTGAAAAGTTGGACAAACTGCCAGCAACCATGAAATATGAATTCAAAGGAGCCCTAAAGGCATCCAAGATCACTTCAACTATGCAGAACATAACTGATACATATTTAAGCCATGTGAGCCTAGAGCAATTCCACCAAGATATATTTGGAGATGCACCTACACCAAGGGCAGGGATCTTGGTTGTTTTAGGATTCGTGCATATAGCAACATTTCCAATGGCAATGCAATGTCTGAAATTGATCTTAGCTTGTGCTCAAGCCTATCATGCAAGAGACAAGAGAGCACATGATGCACAAGGCAATATTGTATTAGTTATAATTCCTAGAATGATTAGGTTAACCTTTGACCTCCCCCATCATGCAGAAGTGGTGATGTTAACAGAAATCGAGTCTCATAATACCCTTAAGAACCACCAAGTGGACAACACCAAGCACTTGAATAGACATTGGCTCCTCAAGGAGAGAAAATCAATTGTTAAGATCCCAAAGAATCTAACCAAGTCATATATCTAGCCAAAGATTGGAGACGTGATTACCTTGCTAAACAAAGCCGCGGGAAAGATAGATGCCAAGTTATACCAACACTGGATATTCCAGTACATCAACGTAATCCTCAAGAATCAACAATTCTTGGACTAGGCACAAATAGTGAGTGATAAATTGCATGCCCAACTTACCAATGTCACTAATGACAAGAAGTTCACCATGACTTCTTACATTGTTTATCTACTAGCCAAATAGGCTCACTTCCCTAGATTAGTCACTAAAGGAGTCATGGGAGAGGCTACAAGAAAAAAGTAAGGTATGGGATTTTTATCCCCAATTGGAGCTCAAGGAAGGACAACAACAATACAAAAGGGTCAATGATGCCTTCATGTTCACCATCATTAGAAAATTAATAGGAGATATCAATGCCAGGGTGTCAATTGAGGCTATGGCTTTGATACAAGGATGGGGACAATGGTTTATTGGGTTCCCAAGATCCACATACATTAAAATATCTAGATTCACCAAAACACCATACCCCCTACTTAGGTATTGTAGTGATAAGATTATTTTGCTGGAATTTTCAAGACAAATACTCCAAATACATCTCAAGCTACAAGAAAAGCATAAACCAGGTGTAAATTTCCCATTTGATTTGGGGTTCTATACATGTACTTCTCTCTCTTCATCCAAGACATCAAATGAGGAATTAGAGGCTATGAATTTCAAAGTCTATCAACACATGCTTGATTTTGACCCTCATGGAAGAATTAAGAAGTTATTAGGCATTATGAATGACCACGAGCCTACTCTGGAAGATTTATAGGCAAATTGAAAAGATGATTTGAAGGTAAGAAAGAAGAGTTATTGTAGGTTGACTACTTTCCAAATGAAGGCTTTCGAGATCAAAGAGGATATTCCTCCAGAGCTCTCGGATGATGGCCAAATTTTGAATCCTACATGTGATTTGAGAAGGATTGACAATTATTCACTTCCTGGAATAAATTGTTCACTAAAAGAAAGCATGTCGGTTGAATTAATAAGCCAATGACTCTTAGACATTAGCCTCTCCTGGTTAGATGGCAAAATTGTGTAATTAGGCAAGGGCAAAGGGAAAGAGAAGAAAGAAAATAGAAAGAGAGTTGAAGAAGAGCCCTCTTCAAATCCTAAGGTCTCTAAAAAGACCAAGAAAGAGATAGGGAAAGGAAAAATAGGAGGGGCTATGGGTGATATAACCTAAGAGCAGTTGCAAGCAACTTTACACAAAGCTAAGATTACATATGATGTTGCCAATGTAGGAGTAGTGGTAGGACCAAGGTCACTCCTCTAATGCAAGTCCTTCCTACACAAGTTACCCTTGGTCAACTTCCTAACTCTACATCAATACAACATGCTAACATTCAAGAGCCTATGGAGGAGGAAGTCAAATCTCTGAAGAGGACACCCTCTCCTACCCAGCATGTAAGTATCACTCCACCTCCACCAACACAATAAAAGATAGAGGAAAAGGCACACGAAGAGGTGGTAGAGCAAATTATAGATGAAGAGGTACATATTTTGTAGACTCCACTAGCCTCTCCTGTTATAGAAATACAACAGGACTCCCCTCAGCCACATGTGACTGCTCTCCTTGAGAAAAGTAAAGATGAATAAATCCTTGCATAAGAAAAAGTGAGGGGAATAGATGAAGAGGATGTCCAAGTCCAACAAGGGTCATTATAGGAAGGTGTATCTCTGGATAAAGAAGGAGTTTCCTAAATAGACATTGATAAGGAAACTTCAACAATCAAAGAAAACCTACAAGAAGAGCCTACAAGAGAAGATTCACCTAAGCAATAACCACAAGAAGAACAAATTGTTGCAAAGGATAAGACTAAGAAGATCCTAAGTCAAGAAGAAGAAGATGAACTTACAAAACTCATTAACAAAGAAACTGAGCATATAGAGACACCCCTGCTAGATATTTTTGGAGAAGAAGAAATGGTTAAGGAGGTTCCCCAACAAGAAGATCATCTAGAAGAAGAAATCCAAAATGAAGAAATTCTTGATCAGGGTGAACAACACCAAGAAAAGGAATTGTCAAAAAATGTTGATCAGGCTTCCCAAGAAGATACTGCTTCGCCCACATGGCTCAAACTAAACTTGGAGAAGAGACAAGGTAGTGGTCAAACCTCTAGACCTTCAAGCTATGACATTTCAGGTGGAAAAGAGTAGAACTCCCAAGAAGCCAAGAACTCTCTCTACTATAAGGGTTAGTGAACATGGAGAAATAATAGCAGAAATAGCTACACCCATAGTGGATAAAGATGATAGAGATCTCTCTATTGTAGATTATCAGATATCTAAGGTTAGTCTAGGAAAGTAGACAAGAGTAGAAGAGATTGCTTCTTTAGGATCTACAATAGACACAATGGTCTCCCGTATGAACAAGGATAAACAAACAAAGGAGGAACTAAAGCTGCAATTGGATAAAATGAAAAATTTCATTAAGGAACTCATCACTTTTGTGTCTTAATTGAAGATAATGTCTTTTGACAGCCTAATTTTGATTGCTAAACAAGAAGCAAATTCTTTGCGGATTATAAAGAAAAGGTCAAATGTAATTGATCAATGGATTTCATAATTTTTGGAGGAAGCAAATAAGGTCTTAGACCAGAGTTACTCATTTTATGAGAAAGCTTATCAGGACCGAGGAAGGCAAATATGAGCAAAATCTATGGCAACTATGGGAGTTGAATAAAATGAGCTCAACATAATTAAAGAATATAGGCATTCTTCAAGATGAGGAACCAAGTTTTGTAAGTGTGTCAATATAATAACATTCAATCTCTTGATAGATTTAATAATAAAGTATAAGGTTAGAATCTTGCAAGCATGGAAGGAAATGTGCTAGACTATGAGCAATTTTGAAGATTTTGTGGAAAATGTTATACGTCCTAAGTTATTACTAAAAGAGAAATAAAAGGTTGATATAGTGGAAGTAATCAAAGAAACCCTCAAGAAAACGATAGAGATCAAGTTGAACCATGCCCTAGATTTTGACAAGACTACTCTAGACAAATGTATGGAAATAAAGACCAATTGCAGGGTTATTGAAAAGGATGTCCATTCAATGAAGACCCAAATAAACTTTACTCACAGAGATTTTGAGGAATGTAAGCTCATAATAAAATGGCTCGATGGATAATGTGAAGATAGATTGATCAAGTGCTTAGCGACCTTCAAAGAATACAAGTAGAGACAAACTACAAAAGGCACTTTTATTCTAGAAATTTCAAACTAGAGACTTCATTCCTATTCTTAGAGGGACTAATATTATATTTGAAATTCAATTTATTATTTTAAGTAATTGTAAGAGGATCCCACTGCAATTATAAAGCGGCTCCCAATTTTGAATGAGTGTAAATATTCTGCATGTAATTTTTAGAATGTTTGCATGTCTATGGTCTAAATTTACAAAAGTACTCTTCCATTTCTCCTAGTTTTCTTGTGGGGAGTGAGTAAGAAATTATTGCACGAGTATTTTGAGAACAATTAACTTCAATTCTAAACTTAGGATATTGAGTTCACGAGACCCTATAAAGGCCCATGTTTGTCTTTTAAAATCCCCCAAACCAAGTAATATTTTTCACTCTTGTTAGAATTGCATAGGTCTTAGAATTGTTGGTGTGAACAGGGTTTTTACCTATTTGATTTACCCTTGTGTGAATAATTCATATTATTTAATTATGTATTAGTTAAATAATATTCACACATCACACATAATGATGTTTCTAGTAGTGTCTAGTTGTTGATAGTTGTCATCTTATCCTATAGTTGTCACATGTCATAGGATTAAGACACTTGTCACATGACTACAACATCCTACATTTCATCCTTGTCTTTATAAGCAAGGCATATCATGTACATTGCAACAATCTAACAATAATCTAGTGTCAATCTTTTGCATTCATTTATAGAATAGAATTATTCTCTCATTTGATCTCTCTTGTGCTTTCATGAAGTCCTAGATCCTGGGTAGCTCCAATCATAGCCAACTCTAACATGGTATCAGAGCTCTAGGAAGAATCATTTTGTGTTAATCATTTTTTTGAGAGATCTTAAGTGCAATTCATGGTGGATCTTGATAGTTGAGTATGCTCTTCTATTGCATCAAATGATGACCTGGAGAATTAGAAAGACTTGATAGAATACCAGATTTGTGAGGGTTTCCTTTTTGTGGCCTTGTATTACAGGTTTATTTTGGATTATGTTGCTACAAATATGACCACACCATTATGTTTAGGAGGTCCACGATAGTCAAGATCACCTTTTACTTCATCCAGATCGGACATCGTAGGCCAAATCTATGATGGTTTGAAGTTGGGAGGTGCATGCAAGATCCAGGAGGTACATGATCTTTTAGAGCAGTTTAGAATAAAGTAGACCCCTCCATCACACTAAGGAGGCCCGAAAACCCCAAGATCGGTTGTCAATTCATCGAAATTAGACAAAGTTGCAACAAAAGGCAAAAAAATTGCCTCAGCTGTACGAAATCTTCGCAGTGAATATTCCTTGTGTCGAAGGAATATTCTCAGTCTACGTCCTCACCTGCTCAAGTGAATAAGAATCTTTGTGATTTATTATTCGCCGAGTATTTCATTTAATTGTTGGTTAAAAGTATTATATGGTGTTTTTTTAAATATTCTATAGAGTTTTCTTTATAATTATTAAAGTGTATAGAGTACCTTGCATGTAGAGGGTACCCTGTACCCGCAATCTCCATCGCAGGCACATCTGCAAGTGACATGTGGCCCACCCCACGGTCTCGAATCCTCCTTGACCAACAACACATGGCAATCTTCCATCGGTCGAGCCTTTAAAGCCTCTAGCAACGACAATTGCAGTGGCGAGTGTTTAAATCCTGCCAATCAACAAGCAGCATCAATTCTCGCCTCCAGCAACTTCTAATCCAGCAACGACGAGGGTTCCGGTGGCTATTTTCTCAAGCCATAAAAATTTCATGTCAAAAAAATATTCTAAACTCATCGAATGTTCCTATAGGCATATTCCTGGGTGTAAATCACTGATAATTAGGAAAGGGTACCGTTGGCCCTACAAATAGCTGGCGACAATTTTAAAGTCAGTGATTTTTTTAAACAAACAGCCAAAAAATATCTTCAACATTCATTTAAACCTCGGTGGAACCACTATACCATCATCAGTAGGTGGTTTCCCACCTGAAAAAGGTGGTTTAGAGCACCAAACAGTGGTTTGCGACCTGCAACGGCAGTTTCCCAAGATAAACCATCGGTTTCAACTGCACAAAAGACAGTTTTAAACTACAAATGGTGGTTTTCTACTAAACAAGGTGTTTTTTCTCTCTAAACAGTAGTCTCAAACCTAAATCAAGTGGTTTTACGCTATGATGAGGAGTGCTCAGTGGAAGCACACAACTGATCAAAAATTGATCGGTGAGAGTCCGACTCATGTCTCAGCGATCTGCCCTTCTCTTTTTGTTATTGGCATGACTTAGATCATCGGCGAACACTTATGAACCTTGGTCAATGTACTGATACACCAACTTAGTATATGCTTGGCGTGACTTGCTATTACCTATGGACTAAAGTTTCTTTACCCTGATTTCACCGTTACGACCGGTCGCCATTTGTATCCGACAAAAGATACATTCTCAATATACATTCCCCACATGCTTTCTCAACATACATTCTCAATATGCTTTTGCGATATGCATTCGCAATATACATTCGATGAAATGATACAAAACTTACGCCGATGCTAGTGTCTTCGGTGAGACCCTTGTCATCGATGCTTGCTTGCACACTTAGGTCGATGTGCCGATGGACCAACTACTCATCAGTGTGATGAGTGCCTTCGGCCAAACCCTAAGATCTCTTGCCGCCAGCTGATTCCTCTCGATGGATCTCCGTCGGTATCACTTGTCTCTTATCACCCTGATAAGAATCTTTAGACTGCGACTTCCTTTCAATGGCTTAAACCTCTCTTCGGCTAGACTACCCTTATCGCTTTAAGCAAGGAATGTTTTGTCGATGGCCTCAGTCTCACCGATAATAGCTTCAACTCCTCCAATCAAACCCTAGCACATGAAGATGCTAGGTCAACCTACTGTGCACCTCGCACTGTCCGGATCAACAATGAAAAAACACAGGAAACAAATGAATATGATGTAATGAAGCAATTCCACTGATTTCGACAGAAATCTCACCAGTGGAATGCTTCACATCAACATTTTTGCAACAACGGAAGTACAGAAAGGAAAAGAAATCTACAGCTATGCAATTTGTAAATAGAGAATGAGAAAACAAATTGACGACACAAAATAATTCGATTTCTCCTTAACAAAATGTACGATTACATTCAGCTCTTCTTCGCTTCGATCTGATTACAATGCTTACAATATCTAATCTATATGCCTTTGATTCATTTCTCTGGGGTTTATAAGCTTGCCCCGAGGAACACCAACCCTATTCCAAACGGCTGGGAGAAAACTAATTGATTCCAAGTGGCTGGGAGAAAACCAACCGTCTCCAAGCGGCTGGGAGACCAACCGTCTAAACTAACAACTTGACAAATGCAACCTAAATACCTGGGACTTACAAAAGTTGGTTCTAGGTCTTGAAGAACCTAGATACAAACAGAAATGACATGCATTGGTCAAATAGACCTTATTACAACATAAAACAAAACATGAACTTAAATGCCTTATGGAGGCCACCTGGTGTTAGGTGCTCTTGCACCACGCTGCCACCAAGCAATTTTTCGCGTCTAAAAGGCAGTTTTAGACCAAACATCAGTGGTTTCCTGCATACAAACAATGGTTTTTCGCCAAGACAGCGCAATTTTCAATTGCAAACAGGCAATTTTGTCATAGAGGGTAGTTTTCTAGAATCGGCAAGGAATATTCTAACCCAAAAAGGAATATTTTGTCAGCCAAGGGCTCCCTTTGGCCCCTCAAAGCCCTAAAAGGGGGCTTTTTTCTTTTTTTTCGTAACTTTTCACCAGGGTATCAAAATCAGGCAAATGAGATATCGTTGGAAATATGACAGAGTACACTTCGCAGTGGTGTCAATAGTTTTTTGAAATTCTACTACAGGTGACAAATATAATAGTTTGAAGACAGATCTCTATTTTAGCTTCCGAGCTCACAACTTTCAGCCATGATCTCTAATTTTCATGATTCTTGCGGCGTCGGAAAGGTATTAAGGAGCTCTTCAAATTTATCCATGCACTTTTCTCAGATTCAACACCAAGTTCACTTTATTCAATTTGTCAATTTTTTTACTTTTGAGTGATAACTTGGTCATTTTGAGACTTGAGGAAGTGAAACCTGTTAAACAAACTAGGATACTGAGAGGGGGGTGAACCAATATCTAAACAATTCTTTAATTTCAACAACTTCAACTTATCCAAAGCAGATCAAAACTTAAGCATCACAACATTAACATGAACATGAAAGATTAACACAATGCATAGCAACACATAACACCAAATATACGTGGAAAACCCTAGAAGGGAAAAGCCACAGTGAGGATTAACTCATAATATATGAAGCTCAAATAATAACTTTGTTTTAGGGGATTTAACCCAAGGAAACTGCTACTCCCTAAGTAACTTTGCTTTAGGGTTATTCCAAGGAAGATTCTACTCCCTGGTGACTTTGTTTTAGGGGCTTTAACCCAAGGAAGCAACTACTCCCTAATCTGAGAATAAACTCAGAGATGATTATAGTATGACAATCTTTCAACTGTCTGAAAACTACCTTTGAAGCTCACACATGATTGCACTTCTGTCTATTCACTCACTATCTTCTAAATTTTTTATCAGTCAAGCACACTCTATACTTGATCACTGTCTCAAACAAGTCTTCAAGATGAATCTAGACAACATCAACATCATCTGCTCTTTCTCCCACACTTGCACATAAAATGTATTATTCTGCTTTTATTTGCTTGTGAACCTTGTTTATTAACTTGCAATCATATCCTCTGCATTCAATTTGATCTACTATTTATACATGACATTACATTGATTACATAACTTTTCGACCAGATTAAACATGAAAATACATTTGTAGGTCGGTCATACAATACATAATATGAAACATATACATGAAATGTCTAATTAGGATAACATGTTACACCAACAAAAGATTCAAGCCTTGCGGACCCCAACACTTGCTTAACCAAGTCCAAAACATCCTTCACAGCTTCAAACATCAAGGAATTACCTCCGCACACTCCACTCATTTGAAAATAGGACAACTTTAAGGGAAGCTCATGAAAACTTGTAGAGTAATAGCCATATCAACTGGAGAACCTTGTGTGGTACTAGAAACAAGAAAGATCTTTGTGAAATTCTTCTAGATGAGTCCACATAACTCATACAACATCCCCAAACACTTATTTGCCACTGCACATCAAAGAATTATGTTGCACACCTTCAATCATTAACCCTGAGAGCACACTGTTATCTAAAACACACTGCAACATGTTCTCAATTGAAAAACTAAGTTGCAGACCACCAAGAAGCTTAAAACATGAAAGAAACATGAAATGCACATTCAAGAACATGTTCACAAAGCTGCAAGGTCAATCATTTACTTTCGAAGGAATGTGAAGCATTTCAGTATGTCTTCAACACCACTCCATTCTATCAGAGCACATACTGGTACTTTATCAATCATAACTTTCATTGTGGAGGGAATGATGATCTGGAACTTTAGAAACAACACATTTACCACCTACTGAACACATATCCTAAACTGCATAGCCATATCAGCAAACACGGAGGAATGAGGAGCATTCCATTCACCTTTCAACATCACATTACATTGTTAGAGCCTAAACCAGAACTCGGTCACTTATATCTTTCACCGCGGAAGAATAAACACTCTAAAACTTAAGATTTAGCATATTTACATCATGCTCAACTTAACTCTTGAACCACAAGACCATAGTTTAAAATTTAGAGGAATGCAGAGCATTCCATTGTCATGCTAGAAACATCTTCACAGAACCCACACTGTCTTCAACTTGCTTCTGAAGGCCAAGTCTTCTTTGCATCACCATATACAACTTAGGATCAGTAGGGATGATCATACACCATGCTTCAAAATAGGAACACATCCTCAGCATTAGCAACAAAACTTGATTCTTCTAATTCATATTGATCAAGCTTCAAACTCAACTCTATTTTGATTCTCTACTTTGATTAGGAATGTAACTTTTTAGGATCTCTAATGATGAGCTTTCTCTTTCTTAGGAGCATGACATCCAACCATAACCAGTCTCTTACTCTTATGATAGTGTTGACATCAGTGTATGCTACTAAGTTGACATCAATGACAACGCATATGGCCAACAATCTCCCCTTTGTCATTAATAGCAACATATGCTCCTCCTTAGACTCTCTCCCCCTTTGACATCAAGGACAAAGGGATCCAATACCTGCTCATTCTCTCCCTTTCATCAATAATCATATATCTGTGAACTTTTTATTGCAAGCTCCCCCTATCATCAGTCACAGCTACCTGCTCCCCCTAAGAGGTAGCCATCACTAGTCCAGGATAAAGATATAGCATAAACTCCCCCTAGACAGATGCACCATTTTGCATCTTAGCAAGGAGGAGGGGCAATTACCCCTAACCTTTTCCAAAGATTCTCAAAAGTGTCCTTTGCAAGAGCCTTTGTGAAAATGTCTACAATTTGATCCTTAGTTGGGACATTCCAACCTCAGTTCCTTACCTGCAACCTTCTCTCTCAAAAAGTGATACCTAATTGCTATGTGCTTGGTTCTGGAATGCATCACTGGGTTCTTAGATATATTGATAGCACTTGTATTATCACACAAAATGGGAATAGGCTCATCATACAATACTTTGATATCCTTCAAAGTTTGCTTCATCCATAACACCATGTACAGTAGGAGGCTATTGCAATATACTCTACCTCTCTAGTAGATAGGGACACTACATTTTGCTTCTTGCTCTACTATGAAACCTATCTGCTTCCTAGAAAGAAAGCACCACCACTTGTACTTCTTCTATCATCAACACAACTAGCCCAATCAATATCAATGTATACACTCAAATCAAAGTCATTACCTTTTGGATACCATAGACCATAGTCAGGAGTTCCTTTCAAGTATCTGAATATCCTTTTCACTGCCTTCTCATGTGTTTTCTTAGGATTGGCTTGATATCTAGCAACCACACATACTGCATGCATAATGTCAAGTCTAGAAGCATTTTATTACAATAGTGCTCCAATCATAGCCTATAGACAGTCTAATCTACCTTTAAAGACTCATCATCCTTGCTCAAATGACATCCAGTGTCCATAGGAGTACTCACTGGCTTTGAATCCTCCATACCAAACTTCTTCAACAATTCTTTAACATACTTAGCTTGAGAAATAAAGATACCACCATTTAGCTGGGAAATTTGAAGACCAAGAAAGAATGACATTTCACCAATCATGGACATTTCAAATTCTTTTTGCATCTCCTCTACAAACCTCTTACACATATCATCATTTCCTCCAAAAATAATATCATCAACATAAACTGCAACTATTAAGATCATGTCACCTTCTTCCTTTATGTAAAGATTGCTATCTATAGTACCTTTCTTGAAGCTATGTTGAAGTACTTGTCTAATCTTGCATACCAAGTGACGAGTTGTCATAAGGTCGTAACACTTTAGTTAAAAATATGTCAATTATGTTGACCAGGTAGTGTCTAAGGCTGTATGTATTAGGGGATATTTTTTGACATCTCACTTAGTAACAGATTTTTTGAAATTTTGAAAAGTGTGGAACATAATTGAAACTAGAAAGCATGAAATTGTCAAGCTAGAAAGCATTCAAATTCCTACTCTAGAAAGCATATAAACTATCTAAGAATCAACACTTGCAGTTTAACTATGAATTCAAAACAAAGATGACTAACTACTAACTGAAAATACACCTAACATCTTTTAATCAATAACTAACAACATTTTTATGAACATAGTGGATGCTCCAAAAATTCAAGTAAATAGAATTCAAAGATCATTAACTTAAAATCACAACCTGCGGGAACACATAATAGAGCTAAGCACAAAGTAACATTTATCTAAACATAACATACACATAATAGAAATTACAACATTAACAATAAGAATACTTATCTACTCTATAATCCCTCGAGTGGCCAGCTCTTGGGCGTTCCTACTATTGGTTCAAATCACATTCAGTACTTCAATAACTCCACATCAAATCCCATTCATAATACTTCCATTACTCAAAATAGATTACTTAGAACAAGATCGGCGGTATTCATTCATGTCATAAAAGTATTGCAGAACACAGCACAGAGAACATAGCTGAATAGTATTCATAATATATCATAACAACATATCCTTGTTTTGAGCAACTAACTGCACTACTACAAAATCCTAATTCTTAAATGGCGGGTAAATGCCATTGAAGAAGTCTTTTAAAGAAAAATAGAATTACAACTAACTGGATGTCTTTGAATTAAAACACAGTAAAGGCTCTGAGTGGAGTTGTAAAGTCTTAATTATGATCAACAAAAAATAACATAATTACTTAACAAAGTCTATGGCGTATGCCTAAATTTTTGGCACCCTGAATTTGTAGCGCTCTGACTCCAACCGCTTTGAAGTCCACTCCATCTGTTAAGTCATACATGGAACCCTGCATAATTACACAAGCTCTACAACAATTAAGTCAACATTAGTGGATAATTCCAATCAATTTGAAAATGAAGATTTATACATCATTTTGTCAAAAATAGATAAATATTGTTTCTAAAAATAAACAAATTGGCATGGCTAAGGTGATTGGTCAAGACAAAAAGGGTTATATGGTTTATTATAAAAATTAGGTTGTTTATACCTCATCACCAAGCCCTAGGTGCTTACTTGAGCCCATACAAAGCTTTCTTGAGTCTGCATACTGTAGACACTTAAAAATGTCCTGGCCCTGCGAATGACATTTTCACACATAATCCATCTCAATTTCATATTTTGCTATTAATTAAATAATTTTTAATTAATTAATTAATTAATTCCCTCTTACACTTTTAATTAAATAAATTTTATTTATTTAATTATTTAAGCAATTTCCTTCTAGTTTCCTCTATAATTAAATAATTTAATTATTCACTAGTCTAACGTCCATATTCCCCTTCTAATTTAAATAAATACTTATTTATTTAAATTATGAACCCTACCTTGATTAAATAAGTCTACTCTTATTTAATTAAAACCACATTTACATTACCCTTTCCTCTAAAAAATTAAATAAATGCATACAATTTATTTAATTTTAAAATCACTTCCCACCTCACCATTTCTTCTAATAAATTGTCTTTTGTTCTATAGTGGTTGGAAACCCTAATCATTCTCAACCATTGATCTTGGCTCCAAGTCATCTCTTCATCTCGACCATCCATTCAAATTCTCTCCTCTATAAAACCACCCTCTCCCTCTCATTTTCACATCTCACCACTTGCATAAGTCAACTTTGCCATTGTCAACACTTGAGCTCTCCATAGCATTTGTAGACCTGCAAAATCTGAGTGCATTAGTTAGTCATGGCATCATAGGAACAATGGAGGATTTGCACTATTAGCCTTGGGTTTCATGTTTACTTGTTTTCCTTGCTTGATTCTAGGTTTTTAGGGTAGTTAGGGTTTGAAAATACTGTTTGCGGGGCTTTAGCAGTGTTTTTACCCGACTTCATTTGGTGAACCTGACATGAACGACCGTACATTCCGCAAAATTTGTGTTTTTGAATTTGCAGGAATAGTGTGACGCATAAGCTTGTTCATGTGACGCTTGTGCCGCTTTGTGTGACGCTTGAGCTGTACGACGTGATGCTTCTGTGGAGTTTGCAATGCATTAGAAGGATTCTACGATGCCTGCGACTGTGTTTAGGGAAACACTTTGTTATTTTGTTATTACAAGCCTAACCCAGTTAGTTTTTGCAGGATTCTAACCTATTTCTAATGCTGTGTGTTTTGTTAACTCTCTGGTTTATGTGGGTTATCTCATTAGGCTTTTTTAAGAGCATTAGGGTTTGATATTTCAAGGGTTTCTATCTAGGGTTTATTGCTAACTTGTTTAAACATTTGGGTATATCTTGTTAATGTATGAAAGTTTACCATCTTTCTAGCATTTAGGAAACAACTTTATAGCCCTAGGGTTCGAGATTTATCACTGAAACACATTTTTTATTCGTTGTAGGGGTTTTTTTTGTCAATTTTTTGTTTGTAGAATATAGTGTGACGCTTGTGCAGGTCTGTGAGATGCTTACGAAGGTTAGTGTGACGCTCCTGCTATAATGCCTGCATGTCTCTGCATGACATAGTCACCTCTCTATGTGACGCAATAGCCTCTCTATGTGACGCAGTCGCCTCTCGGTGTGATACCATCGCCATTCTGTGCGACACCTCTACTACACCACCTGTACGACTTTATGTGATGCCTGCGAGCCTTATTGCACCACATGCAACTGGTAAAACCACTAAAAATTTCAAGTTGCTTTCATTTAGGTTTTTTCTGTCTTTTCACAATAGGGTTAGGGTTTATTCTCTGTTACTGATCTCTAGTTTGTAGCCTGTGGCATTGGAGGGAAACTTTGATTCAAATCACTAACTATTTTTGCAGGGTTTTATTTTATGTGTGTGGTTACTTTAGAAACATTTTGATTTGGGTTTAAAATACAACTACAATCTGTTTGCAACCTACATATCTCACTCATTTGGATTTAAAATAAACCATACTCATTTGGGGTTAAAAAGAACCACAACCTTGCATATTTTCACTCATTAGTTAGAAAGAACAACAATCTTGCGTCTTTCATGCATTCGGTTAAAAATAACAACAATTTTGCATATTACACTCGTTTGGTTTTAAAAGAACTTGCATTTTCACTCATTTAAAAAAGATAAAAACAAATTGCATCATTGTTTGCTATGTTTTGTGATTTTTGTTTGTGAAGTGGAGAAGCGTATGTTGTTCCCTTGCACCATTGGTGATCTTGGGAATCAAAAGCCCTCCACCTCACTTGCATAAATCACACCACACTTAAAAAAGACTTAAAAATGAACCACATGCTAGTGTGAGCAAGTTGCATGTGTATACTCTCTCCTCACATCTTGGTACAAACTTGGAGATCAAAAACATGTACTTGTCTTGCTTTTGTGTAACCATTTAGAGTGGGACTTCTCTTGAGACACATCCACAAGGAGAACTCATTTGCCACCCCAAGTGGTACTTTCATCCGTTCCTCTATACAAAATAGGATAAGGCGAAAGCCAAATCCAAACCGATATTAGCGCTTACCGTACGATGCTAGTTCGAAAGAAGGTGTACCTTACATATATGAGACTCCTAGTAGGACTAGTCAAAGCTTTAAGTAGCTTGCTGGATGCTCGTAACGTGCCGGTTCCCTGGATATTCACTAGAAGCCTTTGTTTAGTGGCCAAAATCCTTCTATTTGTTGGCGTAGGAGGTTAGACCTTTGAAGTCATCCTAGATTCTCGCAGTTCAAAGTTGAGATAACAAATTCCTTGAGATGTTCAGGCCTTTGGGAATTCAAAGTTTGGTGCGCCCGAGAAGTGTGTGCCATGTAAGGGGGAGCTAGTGCCACCAAACTTCTAAGCTATCCGCTCTGAATAAGTGCGTCTCAAATTTATCCGCAGTGGGAATCCAACAGATATTGTCTTTGCCAGCCTAGGGTTGTGCATGTTTTTAAAACTCATCAAAATTGCAAAACAACAAAGAGTCACAACCAAACTAAATGTTGAGTGTTTTTATGACTAATGTGTTTTCTAAATTACACAACAAACTACCAAAACAAACTTAGAAAATCAACTTTAGGCTCCACATAAACTATGTAACGCATCTGCAACTCAGTGTAATGCATAAGAGGCTTCCTGTAATGCATAAGCAATAGTGAAATGCCTCTGCTAGGTTCTGCAATGCCTTCGCAGGCCTGTGTAATGCATGCACCTGCAAACAAATTGAACACCTTAGGGGAACCTTTGAAACATTATTCTCCCAATCAAATTTAATTGCAACCATCTCAAAAACATTCCAGACCTACTGGTTTTTTATCCCTTTAGGATACATTGGCAAAATCATTTCATCCTCTTAGGATTAGGTTGCATACACAAACCCCATTTAGAATTAGATTTCACTCCCATATTGACCATATCATTTAGGCAACCTTAGAACCTTAGGATTTCATTCTTAGACATCAATAGGGGATTCCAAAATTAATCTTCCTAAAGCTGAAACATAAGGAGAAACCGTCAAAGTGTGACTACCTCATAAGTACAAAATTGGACCAAAAGTCCTTGGCATCATTCCCATCCAATTGATCATAATGTGGGCCTAATACTCACTTGACTAGTTTAGGTCCACCTTCCAAAGTAAACTCCCATACTCACAAGCTCACTTCAATCAACCATTGCTCTCACTACAATATTCTAAGGTCTTGATAAACCCAATTAGTACTTTGAAAGTCATTAGTAGACAATAGTATCTTATTGGAGCTAAGCTTTTCGAAGATTAAATTCTTTAGCCTCTACTATAGTCTTGGGAATATTCCCTTAGGCATAGACTCATACCCCACCTTAGTTGCATCTGCAAAACATCCCAAGAAAATACCAAAAACATATCTCCATTCCCATTTGCATCAAACATTTAGATCGCTTCCATTAGCATACACTCATTTTCAACCTTAGAAAATACCAAAAATATCCTTACATTTTCATCCTTAGTATCATTAAGCACCTTAGAGAATTGCATAGTGCATTCTCACCTTGCATTGTCACCTTACCCAAAAAATACCAAAAACATAGCATAGAAACATTGCATTCTCATCCTTAGGATAAGTTCATTTTCACGTTCCACATAAACTAGTAGGTCTTATATGGTCGAGACAAGGTTGCAAAAAAAAGGAAGGGAGAATCCTTAGAACACCCTGCAAACACCATGAGGTTTTCATCCAACATGGGTAATCCATTTGAGAACATCCTTTTACAAGAACAAGACCAAGAAATAATGCAACAAGAAATCAAAGAAGCTTCCAAGACCCTAGGATGTTGTGCATCTTAGATGAGATGATTCACACAAATGCCCAAAGTTACCTCATGAAACTCTTACAAAATGGTACTAGGCTTTCCCCCCGGGGTAGATATCAACATGATTGTAGGGTCACCATCTCGTAGTGCCACTCAACGCCAAGGACAAATGACACCTTCTTCTAGCCATACCAATTCAACACAAGAAGTTGTCACTATCCCACGCAACGTTTGATTCCAACAATATGAGTCTTGTGGGGATGACCCTTTGGTGAAATGGTGGGGCTTCTTGCCTATAGTGCCAACAACCAAGGTTCAAACCCTGCGGGGTCGCCCTCTACCGCATCAAAAATTGAGGTTGCTTACCCTCCAAAAGGGGAGACTCTGTGGTGAAATGGTGGGGCTTCGGCCTATAGAGCCAACAACCCAGATTCAAACCTCTTGGTATTTTTAGTGGGGATGACCCTTTGGTGAAATGGTGGGGCTTCTTTCCTATAGTGCCAACAACCAAGGTTCAAACCCCGCGGGGTCACCCTCTACCGCATCAAAAATTGAGGTTGCTTACCCTCCAAGAGGGGAGACCATGGTGAAATGGTGGGGCTTCGGCCCGTAGAACCAACAACCCAGATTCAAACCTCTTGGTATTTTAAGGGGATGACCCTTTGGTGAAATGGTGGGGCTTCTTGCCTATAGTGCCAACAACCAAGGTTCAAACCCCGCGAGGTCGCCCTCTACCGCATCAAAAATAGAGGTTGCTTACTCTCCAAGAGGGGAGACTTTGTGGTGAAATGGTGGGGCTTCAGCCTGTAGAGCCAACAACCCAGATTCAAATCTCTTAGTATTTTTTTTGGGGATGACCCTTTGGTGAAATGGTGGGGCTTCTTGCATGTAATGCCAACAACCAAGGTTCAAACCTCGCGGGGTCGCCCTCTACCGCATAAAAAATTGAGGTTGCTTACCCTCCAAGAGGGGAGACTTTGTGGTGAAATGGTGGGGCTTCGGCCTGTAGAGCCAACAACCTAGATTCAAACCTCCTGGTATTTTTTTGGGGATGACCCTTTGGTGAAATGGTGGGGCTTCTTGACTATAGTGCCAACAACCAAGGTTCAAACCCTGCGGGGTCACCCTCTACTGCATCAAAAATTGAGGTTGCTTACCCTCCAAGAGGGGAGACTTTGTGGTGAAATGGTGGGGCTTCGGCCTATAGAGCCAACAACCCAGATTCAAACCTCCTGGTATTTTTTTGGGGATGACCCTTTGGTGAAATGGTAGGGCTTCTTACCTATAGTGCTAACAACCAAGGTTCAAACCCCGTGGGGTCACCCTCTACCACATCAAAAATTGAGGTTGCTTACCCTCCAAGAGGGGAGACTTTGTGGTGAAATGGTGGGGCTTCGGCCTGTAGAGCCAACAACCCAGATTCAAACCTCCTGGTATTTTTAAATGATGAGTTAATATCAAAAAACATGAGAGCAAGCGGGAGCTCTAGGAACTCAGGTAGGAATGAGGGTTGTTCCTGCGATGAGGAAGGAGAGGGAAATGAGGAAGATGACGGGGAAGCGGTTGCCTTGTGGTGCTGGTTGTTTCTGCTACCCTTTGTTGTTGAGGACATTCAACTCTTGGTCTGGCTGGAGGCCAGCTAGACTAGTCACGTTGGCTCTATTTTTTGGGGTCCTTCGTCAAGTTTGGGGGCAGTTACGTTACCCCTGATGTCTTATTTCCCCTCGTTCGAGAAGCTTTTTGGATGCTGGGAGTGGGGCTGTGCAGAGGTTTCCCTTGTATAGCAATAAGTATTGTGACCTGTTTTATGTTGTCGACCAAGGAGAGTGATAGCTGGGTGGCGGTTGTGTCTTTCTTGGTGGCGCACGCTTTGGAAGAGGTTGCTTCCTCTCAAACCTATGATGGTGATCACGTTGGGGACTATGGAGGGGTCTTGGGGCTAGGGTTTCTAGCTTTCCCTCAGGGCCAAAATGTCCAAGTCTCAAACCTGGCTAGGTCAGTTTCCACCCTTTCTTGGGGGGATATTTTGGACGAGATGTTTCAGGCCCATTTTACCCTGACAGAGAAGGTTATCTTCAAGATGGGTTTTTCCTAGTTTGGGAAGGTTATGGATGTCAAACACAATACTGTGGTTTTTAGATTATGGGCCAGAAGAAAAACTAGGCCCTGTGCTTATTCACTGCATGAGGAGTAGCAGAAAGGAATATTGGAGGAAATTTCTGATGGCAGACATGATGGGTATTTGGTTCCAGGATCTAATTTTTTCTCAGACCCATTTAAGTTGTGCAGTTACCAATGGACTCTTCAAACCCTGGAGATTGAGTGGACAATGGTCATATGGTAATAGAGGGCTTTCATTAAAATGGAGTCCAGATATCGACATAAAGATCGATACGATGAAGAAGAAGATGACTTCGGAAGGAGGTGATAGTGTGTCTTCTCAACCTTTGTTGTTGATGGAGATGACTCTGCTCTTGTGTGCAGTTTGGTTGTTGTTGCGGGACCACTATTTTCGGTCTTTCTTCAAATGTTTCGCTAGGTTTATTTTGTTAGATAGCGTCTGTTTAGGGTTTCGGGTCCCTCCTAATCTTGCTTGGTGGCTAGTGTTAGTGGGTCCTCTCATTAATTGGGTTCTTAGTGTAGCATTACGATTGTTTGACCTATGGTTGTTTTGTGGAGGTTTGGGTCGTTATTGTAGGTGGTGTTAATGATTTTTCTCATTAGCTTGTTTCTGGTTGCAGCGCTGCTGCTGTCTCTCCATGGGTCGGCATCTGGGATGTTGATGTTTGGTTGTGTGGTTTGGTTGTCTTTTTCTTTTTGACAGTGTTTGGTTGTAAAGGGTTTCGGGTCCCTTAAAAAACTTGTTTGACCCCTTAATCAAAAACAATATGAGTGTTGTGTCCTAACCATTGACCTTCCCAAATCCTTTTGCCTCAATGAATATGAACCATAACAAAAGGACACGAAAGATACACATAGTGACTTCTAGGGGACAAAACACCACATCAAACATGAACTTGAATCTAAGAAATCCAAGTATAGATCCCCTTGGTCAAAACAACACGAATGTCTTGAACCAACAATATGTTGATCCTAATGGACAAAACACCAACACCATGTCAAATTCAAATGCAACATTTGGGTCTACACATGGTAATGTCTTGAACCATCAATACATAGAGCCACAAAATCAAAACAACAATGTTTTCACGAACATCAATCCCACCCATAACAATGCCTTGAATCAACAATATGTTGATCCTAGTGGCCAAAGCACGAACTTTGGATCTACACATGGCCATACATTGAACTATCAATACATAGATCCACAAAATCAAAACAATATTGTCGTATCTCATGCCCGCACAAATGTCAATGCCACTCATAGCCATACCATGAATCAACAATATATAGACCCAAATGGTCAAAATAACAATGTTATGGCCAACACTCATACAAACATTGGTGCCACTTACACCATTCCCCAAAACCATCAAAACGATAACCCAAATGCTAGTGCCTCGCATCAAAACACCCACTATGTCCAAAACACTAACCACATCTTTCAAACAAACCCTCATAACATCCAAAACCAACATACCTCTAACGCTTCGTCCCATTATCAATACATCAATCCCAAACAAAACCTAAACTGGTCTTCATCACACATCCCTTTCAATGCAAACACCAACCCAATTGTCACAAATTTGGGACTGCAAAACACATCGACACTAAGCATAGGTAACTTACATCAACATACGATCGCAAGCACTGTCAACTCACCCGTTGAAGCCCTCACTCAAGAGCTGGACAAACTAAAGCAATAATTCTTGAGCTTACAAGTTTTGAGGACAAAGAAACCATACTCTATGGAGGACTTATGCCCATATCCATTTGACAAAATCATTTACATGTCTCCTTTCCCCCCAAATTTCACTGCATCAAACTTTAACAAATATAGGGGAAAGGGGAGTCCCATTAAACACATGTGTGAATTCCATATTGCTTGCCTCGAGCTTGCTTAGGATCACACATATTTAATGAGACTCTTCCCAAGGAGCCTTGTCGGCAAAGCTCTTGAATGGTTCACACATCTTCCCACGAGAATACGAACTTGGACCGAGCTCGCGGATAAGTTCATCTCACAATTTTCCTATAACATAGAAATGGACGTGAATATTGCCACCTTATGCCAAACAAAAAAAGAGGATGGAGAAACCTTTGTTTCTTTCTTCCAAAGATGGAGGGGCCTAGCGAGTAAATGCCCTTGTCACATTTCTGAGAATCAACTAGTGCCCATCTTCGTAGAAAATCTTAACAAAGAGCTTATGCATCAATTATAAATCCATTGTTGCACCTCCTTCAGAGAAGTTGTCGAGAAGGGGACTGCCATTGAAAAAGCTCTCATCGCCAAGGGCACGATCAAAATTTTTAACAAAAATCAAAACACCCAAAGCACACCCTATGACAAGAACAAAACTTGGGCCCAAAACAAAAATGTTACCAATTATGGGGTGGTAGATGCTAAGGCATTTAGGTCTGGTCTCATCATCACAGTCAAAGCACCTCCCGCAATAAACAATCAGCCGCATGTCCAACAACAACAACAACAACAACAACTGCAACCACAACAACAATCAACCAACATGATCCAAAATAATCAAAGGAGACAACCTCCTAGGAATAATACCCCTCGATGCAACTACACACCTTTGATAGAACCAATTGAATCAATCTCAAAGAAGTTATTGCAAAACAACCTCATTCAACTATCAGAAATTAGACAATACAACCCAGCCTTTAAGCCTCTTTCATGGAATGACAATGACTTCTGCGATTATCATCAAATCAAAGGTCACATGACATCAAACTGCTACAAATTGAAAAATATCATTTAGGACTTCATTGACAGGGGTGACATAGTTGTAGATCAACCATCTGGTTCCTCCAACACTAATCATACCATCTTCACAGACCCATTGCAAAATCATGGATCAGGAAAAGCCTCCTCATTAGGAACCAAACCACATGATAGTGTTAACTACGATAATGTTGCCTACGACTACACAATCAATAGCATCCATGCATACGATAATAACATTTCCATGATTACCATAAAGGCTCATCTAGAATGCGTCGTCACTACCCGCAAAGCCAAGATAACGCTGCAAAGCACTCCGTCCAATCCTTCCAATACACCCGTTCCACAAGCAAAAGGCCAATATAACCTTTTGGATCACTTTAAAAAGACTCCAACCCAAATATCCATTTTTGAATTACTTTGCCTTTCATCAGAACACAAGGCTATTCTAGACAAAGCATTGCTAGAATCCTCAGTCCCAACGGACCTAAATGTAAACCAATTTCAGGCTATGGTGGGACAGCTAGCCACCGTTAACAATGTGACATTCACAGAATGCGACTTGCTACACTGATCCCCTACATCTTGAAGTTTTCATCAATAATCATAAAATATGATGAGTCCTAGTAGACGGTGGATCAAGATTAAATATTTGTCCTTTAAAGTTGGTAATAATACTAGGCTACTCTAAGGCTTGCATTGATCCAACCAAGCGAATTGTTATCAAGGCATATGACAATGCTGAATGGTCTTCTAAAGGAGTAATCACCTTACCTGTAAGGGTTGGACTAGCCACACAAGATACCATATTCCATGTCTTGGATATCAAACTACCATACAACCTCATCCTTGGCCGACCATGGATCCACGCCATGAAAGCCATCCCCTCCACATACCATCAATGCATCAAATTCCCTTATAATGGCATGGAAATCACCATCCCAGGTGATCTTGATGCCTTTCAATACTACAGCCACCTAAGAGAGGTACCCCAACATCAAGTACCTATCAATAGGGGAATCATACCATCCACTTCATCCCATTATGTTGACCCATCCACATTATTCAAATTCACCACCTCTTTCACTCTGCCTATCAACCCTAGAATTCAGATCCAACACAAAGGATGCGGTGAATACAAGATGGAAAGATCATACTACATCAAAAAGTTGCCTACATCACCCAAGTCTCAAGGAAAGCCTGGCCCCATTCTGTCGAAGCAAACTATTTATTTTGCTCCCACCACATTCACAAAATGGGGTGAATTAAGTAAAGAGGACGTTAGTGAAGACATCTCTACATGGCTCTATAAAGAAGAAGAAGAGGTCGAACATATCAAATTATCCGTAGAGCAATATGGTAAAGGTTATGAATTTGTCAAAAAGCAAGGATATGATGGACATAGTGGGCTTGGACCCAATATGAAATGGACGAATGGAACCTCTTCAACCAACTATGCAGCCACACAATAAAGGGTTAGGATATACCTCACGAAGAGAAAATGTTCCACATTCTAAGTTACTTCTAGGAAGAGACGCAAGTACCTCCAAGGATGTCAAGACATCAAGGGATCCACCTGAACTTGAACCACAGTCATCTCACTCAGAATTACCCGATGGCACTGCCTGGATCAACATCTTTTGGGATCCGGAGAACACCTCCATATGCACTCTTACCCCCTTCTCCATGAGCTTCCTTGACACCGATGATGGCTTGCCTCTTGTCCATCATGAACTTATAGACTAGGACCAACAAACAACACCTAACTTAGATTTATTTGAGAATGACGAAGCTATCGTTGAGTTCATGGGACTTCATGAGGGCATACCACTAGGGGATCACAAGGTTGGCTACATCATGGACTTGGATAACTCCACATACTTTGGAGAGTCTACTCCACCCTCTAGTCACAAAAGTGAAAAAGAAAAAGAAAATAGGTCTCTGGGTGAAAACTGAAAGGTGCCCTTAGACCATACAAAAGTAAAAATAAAGGACATATTCGAGGGTGAAAACTTCTTTGAGGCACCCAAGGATGGAGGGCTAGATGTGCTTCCCATTGCACACAAGAGATCGCCATTGCTTGTGGAACAAACTATTGAAGCTAATGTTGGTACAAAAGATGCTCCCAGGATTGTTCACTTTGCCGCATCACTCACTGAACAGGAAAAGTTGGAGTTTATAAATTTCTTCTCTACACGTCAGATTAATTTTGCCTAGTCATATGTTGACATGCCAGGCCTTGATCCACAACTTGTTTTGCATCACTTACCATTGCTACCCAATGCAAAACCAGTCAAACAAAAGCTGCAAAAAATGCATCCATAGATAGCCCTTTTGGTGAAAGAAGAGTTGAAAAAGTTACTTGACGTTGGATTCATTCATCCCATTGATTACCCAGAGTGGATATCCAACCTTGTGCTAGTTATGAAACCCAACAGACAAATATGAATTTGCAAAGACTTCAGAGACTTAAACAAGGCATGTCTAAAGGATGATTTCCCATTGCCAAATATTGATATCATAGTGGACCTCACTGCTGGATTTGAAATGCTCTCATTAATGGACGGATTCTCAGGGTATAATCAGATAAGAATAGCCCCTGAAGATCAGCACAAGATGACTTTCACCCACCCCTGGGGAACATATTGTTGGAACGTCATGCCCTTTGGACTTAAAAATGTAGGAGCAACATATCAAAGGGCTATGACCACCATCTTTCATGATTATATGCACACCTTCATGGAAGATTATGTAGATGACCTATTGGCTAAATTAGTGACAGGAAGAACTCACCTAGAAGTTCTATATAAAGTCTTCACGCGACTTGAGGAATACAAAGTCAGACTAAATCCCAACAAATGGGTATTTGAAGTAACTTCAGGAAACTACTTGGATATATAGTCTCTCATCGAGGCATTGCGGTCAATCCCGCTAAAGTCAAAGCCATTATGGACATGCCTCCGCCAGCAACTTAAAAGCAATTGTGTAGCCTATAGGGAAAATTATAGTCAATAAGGAGATTCATCACTCAACTCGTTGATAAATGTCAGCCATTCCAACACTTGCTCCACAAAGGGGTCCCTTTTGTATGGACTAAAAGCTGCCAAGATGCTTTTCAAAAGATCAAGGATTATCTAATGTCACCACCAGTTCTCATGCCCCCGATTTCGGGACAACCTTTGCTATTGTACATATCAACCACATCTTCAGCTCTGGGGGCATTATTGGCACAAAATGATGACCAAGGAAAAGAAAGAGCCATTTACTAATCAATAGAACACTAGTGGGCTACAAACTCAACTACACCTCTATTGAATGCTCATGTCTTGCGGTAGTCTTTGCCACTCAGAAAATACGTCACTACATGTTGAAACATAAAACAAAGCTAGTTGCGAAGATTGACCCTCTGAAGTACTTGCTCAACAAGGCAACCCTCACAGGATGCTTAGCCAAATGGGTCATGATACTGAGCAAATTTGACAAAGAGTACATGGACTGAAAAGCAATAAAGAGACAGGTTATTACAGATCAGTTAGCAAAAGCACCCACAATAGCCAATCATTCTCTAATTGTAGATTTCCCCGATGAGTCCATTTTTGCCCTCGAGGTGCCTAGTACATGGACATTATTCTTCAACGGTTCTTGTACCAATCATGGCTCAGGAGTAGGTATCTTATTCATTACACCTCAAGTTGATGCCATTCCTAAGGCATTCTGCATAGCCTTCCCATGCACAAATAATATTGTTGAACATAAGGCTCCACTTACAGGATTACGTATGGTCGTCAATTGGAAAATAAAGAAACTTCAAGTCTTCAGTGATTTGCAATTGGTCATCAAATAGGTCAACAAACAATACGACACCAAGGACGAAAAACTTATTCCATACAAAAGAATGGTGGATAATTTTAGGCTCTATTTTGACATAGTTCTCTTTGATCAGATTCCCAGGGTTCAGAACCGAGCAGTCGATGCAATGGCAATTGGATATCTCCTCGACATTCCAAGTAATACAATTTAGTTTGAGTTCTTGGTGGAACAACTCTTAGTCCCTGCCTTCAATATCCCAGAATCTGAGTTAATTTGTGAAATTGTTGGTCCCATGTCACCTTGGTACAATGACATTTACACCTATTTGCATGACCAGACCTTACCTGCTGACCTCTCATCTAACCAACAAAAATCCTTCATCCACCAAGCTACCAAATACGTCATCATCAGTGACACCGTCTATCGTCGTGGCTTTGATAATACCCTCCTAAGGTGTCTCGACATTGAGGAAGCATAAACAACCCTACGCAAGTACACAAGGGTATATGTGGAGCTCACTCGAGCAGTCCTACCCTTGCCAAGAAGATCATTAGAGCTGGTTATTACTGGCCTAGCATAGAAAAGGATGCCTACCATTTCGTAAAGAAATGCAGACAGTGCCAGATACACAAGGATCTTCTACATGCGCTAGCTCAAGACCTGTAGCCACTCACATCTCCATGGCCTTTCTCTTAACGGGGACTTGACCTCATGGGCAAAATCCAACCTACTTCTGCTAATGGCCATAAATTCATTATCATCGCCACTGAATATTTCAAAAAGTGGATTGAAGCCATTCCTATGACATACATTACTGGCAAACAAATTGCCAAGTTTATCCTCAACTACATCATATGCCGGTATGGTGTCTCATAATCCATTGTAATGGACAATGGCCACCCTTCAAAAACTAGGATGTCTGACAACTTTATGAAAAATTCCACATTCAACACCACTTCACCACTCCATACTGCCCACAAGGCAATGATCAAGTCATGGCATCAAACAAAACCATCATAAAAATCCTCAAAAAGACTGTCAATGACGCTGGCCGTGATTGGCATATCCAACTTAACCCCACCCTCTGGGCTTACCACACCAGCATCCGTATGCCCACTGGAGCCACCCCATATTCCCTAGTTTACGGCTCAAAAGCTATCCCATCCATAGAGATTGAGTTGCCCTCCCTGAGAGTGTCACTATAGTAGTTGGTTGATGATGCAGAATATAGAGCATCCCGACTACATGAATTGGAGTTACTAGATGACAGGAGACAAAACATTGACCCATTTACAGGCATATCAAAATCATCTCCGCCATAGCTACAACAAAAGGGTTCGAGTCTAACACTTTAACATTGGAGACCTAGTCCTAAAAGAAAACCCCAAAATTAGATGGAACAGGAGAAGCTAGGAAAATTTTAGCCAAATTGGCTAGGGCCTTTTATCATCACTGCAGCCTATGGGTTTGGTGCATATCAGCTGGCCACTCCTGAAGGTGAACCATTACCAGAACCCATCAACAGCATGCACCTTCGGTGGTATTATACTTAAAAAAGTACAGCAAAAAAATAAAAAAATAAAAAAATAAAAAAAATATATGAAAAAATTAATCAAAAAAAAATCAAGAAAAAATTAAAAAAATAGTAAAGAGAAATAATCCGTCCAAAAGTGAAAACCACTTTGGTGGCGCTTTGGATAAGTACCATGGTGAAAACCTGGCAAACAGGCGCCATGTGTAGTTGATCTTTGCTCCATCATCTACCATCACTCGATTCCACCTTCCATCTTCTACAATAAACCCTGCCCACTCTGTATCATACTCCACATCCCAAATCCACCATGAATCACCCTGTTCCTCCCATGGCTTGGAAATAAATTATACTTAAAAAAGTACAGCAAAAAAATAAAAAAATCAAAAAAATCTGAAAAAATTAATAGAAAAATCAAGAAAAAATTTAAAAAATAGCAAAGAGAAATAATCCATCCAAAAGTGAAAACCACTTTGGTGGTGCTTTGGACAAGTACCATGGTGAAAACCTGGCAAACAGGCATGTGTAGTTGATCTTTGCTCCATCATCTACCATCACTCGATTCCACCTTCCATCTTCTGCAATAAACCCTACCCACTCTGTATCATACTCCACATCCCAAATCCACCATGAATCACCCTATTCCTCCCATGGCTTGGAAATAAATTAACATTTAGTGTCTTCACATTTCCCCTCACCTCGCCTTCGCCATAACATTATCATGCACCTGACTGGGGGCAATTCCTGATCTTGACATCAATATTGGAGGACAACTATTTCCAGAAAATCCAAAAACATTCAAATATTCCTCAAAAATCCAAAAACATTCAAACATTCTCAAAAATCCAAAAGCATCGAAATATTCCCAAAAATCCCAAAAACATTGTAAAACACCAAAAAACAACAAAAAAATCAAATAGTCAACCAAAACAAATCCCAAGCAATAAACAATGTCAAGCCAAGTAAACCGAACTACGATGCCTCTGAGATTTCATGTAGGCAAGGCCATCTTCAATGCACCCCCGAGGCACTCCCCCTAGGTCATTTCACCCACCCACATGGTCAAACTACGACGCCTTTGAGCTTTCACGTAGGCAAGGCCATCTTCGATGCGCCCCTAAGGTATTCCCCTTAGGTCCTAGGTCAAACCAAGTCCACCCTTATCAAACTATGTTGCCTCTGAGATTTCACGTAGGCAAGGCCATCATTGATGAGCCCCCAAGGCACTAGGTATGTCCCTGAGGGCTCACCGAGTCAAACCATCATAATAAGTTGTCTTTTAAATAGATGGACACTTTGAGCATACAAAAATAATCAATCTTTCACAAGATGACAAACATCCAAACAATCAAACAAGACAATTTAACAACATCGCCAAAGCATGGTCACTCATCATTCCCATGGTGATGATTGAACATCACTATGACCAACCAACAATCCCACTCACATGTCTAGCAAAAAGCATGGGAAATGGTCGAAACCAAGCTTTACGCCTTAGATGACACATTTCATCTTTTGGACATTATCAATCATCACAAGTCAACCATCTCCCAACCCACAAAATTCTTGAAACTCAACCACACGTTTTATATGAGATGTCCTAAACCTATCATCTGCCTTATATAGGTGGTCGCATTGTCGAAACCAGACCAGGTGTCTTATACGACATGCTTCCTATCCTAAAACCAGGCATTATCCAATCAATCATCATCAATCACACAAACACATATACACTCGACAAGTGATCTAAGGGTTGTTGACTCTATCTTATCTTTCATTTGGATCATTTTCTTCGGTTTCATTCTTATGCTTCTCAAGGTAGTCCCTCAGAGATGAAGAGAAGCGAGGATGGAGTGAGATCTCTTTTTTATTGTTGTTTGTGGTTTATCTTGGCAAGACGAATAGGGCAACCAAGTTCCTTGTGTGTGACTGGGGTACTACTGGGTGTGAATCAAAACATCCTATGCATTGGAATGGCTAGATACTTCCATGTATTACGACTTGTACACGTAGGCTTTTTCTCATCACATGATCCAACAAGGTGCATTAGTGACTTAGTTTGAGCCCGGCAATCCTTGTCTGTTTTGTGTCTGTCTCACAAGGGACCACACTTTAAGCCTTGGCCTTTGACATGCCATGGCATTTGACATGCCATGGCATTTGTCATCCTTTGCTACAATAAGCACTATGATGATAAGCAGTAATTGCATAAAGAAATCTCAAAATCTATCACGTTAAAGTCTAAACCTATTCTTCATACCAATCTTCATCCTTTGTACATTCTTCATCTCTGTTTCTTCATGTCCCTTTCTTTTGATCCTCTTTCATCCTACTGTGACACACCAAAAATCTGCATTAGATCACATCACCTGCACACACGCACATTAGTCCATCAATAACATCATTGTCATAATCATCGTCCTCATAATAAATCATCATTATCATAATCATAACCATTGCATTAAATCACATAAAATCATCATCATTTTCATAAAACCCTACATCTAGCATATAGGCATTTACCACATATACATTTGCATCCATACATGAGCATCACATAGAAATAAGGTACCATTGCATAACATCTATCACATCAACATATACATCTAGGAGTAACAGCATACATCACATCATAAACATCATATAAACATCAATATCTAGTATTGCATCATCATGAATCATAAATCCTCATACATAGCATCATAATCATAAAACATCCATCACATCATGTGCATATAGGAATAACAATATTAATCAGAATGGTCCATCTCATATATATATATATATAATCATCAAAAATGTGTCACAATACAATCTGAATGTATATATGTGTGTCAAAAATGGAGCTCGCAGGCTCAATCATAAAGCAAGAGCACACAGGATTGATCAAATGTATATACATCATGACTATCAAAATGGCCTAGCTAGCATTGTCATGACCTCCTAATCCTACTAGCCCTATGGGAGGACCCCTGTGCTATGATCTGGCCCTAGAGCCAGATGGCCTATCATATGGCAAGGCCTGTCTCTGGGAATGCCCCACACTACTGTGTGATCTACATGAGTGGGATCGACTAGGACTCCTATTTTGAAAACTGGGTGCCCTCTGATTTTCTAACACTAGGCCCTCATAAAGACTCATATAATATTGTGCCTCCTGCCCTGACCTGATCAAAGCCTGTGCAAAATCTATTGCTGGCCCACCCATCATCGCTGTAAGATCAATACTCTGCTGCTTCACCCTCTAAGCTATGATCACAGCCATATCCCTCTCGGTCATCCTCTAGGCAAACTGACCCTCTACCTCCTGGATCTGCTACCGCATACCCTACATCTAGGTCTGCATAGTCTCCATATGGGGCTGTATAGCTGCTACCTGGGCAGCCAAGTCACCTCATCGATCTTTGGCATCCTCTTCCTCCTCCTCCTCGGCCTCCTCATCACCCTCATCCTCACTCTCCTCCATCTCCTCTCCACCAACACCTCCCCCGCCGACATCCTCCATCACTACATCCTTCTCTCCACCCCCGACCTACATATCCCCCACAGTAGCAACTACATGTCCTACTGCCCTCTCTCCCTCCTCCTAAATCGGGACAAGTCCAACACCCCTACCTCATCCATCTCTCCCTCTACCACCATCTCCTCTACCTTGACCTTATTGGCCCCTGTCTCCACTGCCACCACCCGCTCCGCCATCATCTCCTCCTCCGTCACCACCACCCCTACCACCATCCCCTTGGCCTCTACCTCGGCCTCGACCTCTGAATCTACCTCTCGGTCCATGCCCCAACCTCTCCACCGGTGTCGGCGCATCAGGATGTAGATATGGAATCAAACTATGGGTGGCCCACCAAGCATCATATGCGAGAGTGGTACTTGAATCGGCAACATCATCAGCTCCCCATTGCATTGGCTAAAATCTAGTGATCTCATCTATGGCCGTTTGAATTGCAATCATCATCCCCCAAACTGGAATCTCCCGCATGACTTGCACAAACTCTGCAATGCCCATAGGGGTATCATACCACTCTCCAAACTGTCTGAGTACCCGTGATGGTAGACACTCTATAACGTGTTGTGCCTGCATAGTTCGACCAATCAAATATCGAGTATGTTTGCAATACAGTAACTACTTGGCATCCTCTTGTTGGAGTACATTACAACACTAAGAGGGGGGGGATGAATCAGTGTTGTATAAACTTTTAACATTTAAAAACTTAACTCAAAGATCTTGTGCAAAGGAACTCATTTAAAACATTGTCATCAAGATATACAAACTAGAATATAAAAACTTAAATAAGGATGATCAAATAGAGACAATATAATCAACCATAAAGAGAAGACATGACACATGTTTTGATGAGTGGAAAACCTTCATAGGGATGAAAAACCACTCTAAACTGCCTCACTGGCTTAATGATGAAAATCACAAATTACAGAGTCTCACTGACTGATGAATGCCTCACTGGCAACAAATAGGTCTTACTGACCATGCAAGCCTCACTGGCTTTACAAAATGCCTCACTAGCAAAACTATTTCATCACATATTAGAATGGAGTTAAACATACAGAGCGCTACTCTGTTTCTCTTTAGTACAACACCTTATGTCTCCCTTTGCAGGATCATCATAAACTTCAATACAAAAGAACATTACAATGAAGTCATATGGCTTATACAAGAACCTTAGAGTACAACAACATCATGAACAATAACAATACTTCCTTCTTTGTAGGATAATCAAATAGATGTACAAGGTTTTGCTTAGTTATCACTTGACCCTAATGATCATCTCCATAATTACAAGCTATGAGGTTCTTCACAAATCTATATAGAATCTGCTAACTTTCTACCTCTCTGTATTCATCATTCTTCAAATCTAAACTATTCAAAACCCCTGTCTCTCTTAACAAAACTACATAATCTCAATATGAACAGATAAAGATCACCTCCCATAATCTATCCATCCAAGTCTCATATCATTATAAACCATACAGATTGAAAAATCAATTTCGTTGGCCCTCTCTGTCTTAAACTCTGCATCATCTTTTCTTCTCAAACTAACATATCATAGACATTATTTCTCTGCTAACATGATCTTCACAAAACAAACTTATGTATCCTCTGCACATAAGAATAATGCACACTGCTCTTCCAGATCATTGAACCAATTAGCATTCATTCTCATTTTTCTTCACAACCTGTTTACATCATATCAAACTGCCTACACCATTTCGTGTTCAGTTCATAACTTTACTTCAAACTCTACAACCTCAATCTCTCTATAGAAGACAATTAAATCTCTTATTTAGTCTTCTGTCACAACAAATCAAAAACATCTCAGTTCTGAAACAATACACACTGAAAAACCTTCAAGAAGCACACAAAAACTAGGGTTTTGTTTTTAGTCTCCTTAACGAATCAGTTCACATTTCTTTAAAAAGAAACTATTTCTTTTTAGTCTTTTTACTCTACACGAGAGGAAGATCAAGAATAGAATAAAATCTTCTCAAAATAGTGCTTTTAAAACTCCAACAAAAACTGCCTTTTAAACAAACTAAAAATAGTCTCTAAAAAGCAAAGCAACTGTAGTCACCAACAGTCAACATTCAAATGCACGTCAATGTGCAGGCTTGAGTGGATTGATCGAAGTTTAAAATTAGACCATCGATTTTGAGCTTCACGGGCTTCAGAATTGAATGTGAGCCTTTGATTAATTCCTCTCACTCATGCTTTTAAAAACAAACTGTTAGAGCCAGTTTTTGCTAGGTGAAAGGTCAGTTTTAAAATGACTTAAAGACCCTTTAGATGGTAATTCTTAAGTGACATACCTGTTATAACAAGTCACCATTAAGTTAAAACATAAAGTGCTCTTTACTCACGACAAGCTAGGGTGAGTATTAAAGACTTAGGTTTCAAAACATGATGAAGGTTAGGGTTTTAGTGCCTTTTAGAAGCTTTACATATGGTTAGGTTGACTTAACCAGTAAAACCCTAAACATTGACATGAAGATATCGCAAGGATATTGGTTTACAATAGGAACAGAGAATGAATCAGATACAAGCTTTTTGGTCAAGGCATATGAGTATTAACAAAGTGCACCAAAAATGACACTATCTACTAACACTAATTTGAACTGAGATCTAGATTCCTTGAAGCACCCTGTCATGACATATGGTCATCACCTTGCATGAATCCTGAACCATCATGAATAATTTAAGCACAATGAACCCTCCACCATGAATGCCATCATAATATATTTGGCATCAAACAATAGCATCTCACTCTCATGTGAACAACATCAGATATCATAGCAACATAGTCAACATCATGTCCTACCATGTGTGATGTCTTTGCATCACAATCACAACTTGCCACTGAACCATGGCATGATCAACCTGAACAAGACAACATCAACTAAGAATACCTTATGCTCTAAATACATGATCAATTCTGAATACCTTATCCTCCAAAACACCATGGAGACATATGAAGCCATATGGACATCAAAGGGAACTCATGATCATGAACATCTACCACTGCATGAAAACATCAATGTGACAAGATGATGATTCCATCAAGGTGATTAAACTCAAACACAACTTACCAAACATGTACTTGATTAGCAACACAACACACATAGCACCTTGTAACATCATCTGCATACTATTTTTTGACATCAATGACAACATTTGATATAGGGGCAATAAACTCCCCCATTTTCATTGATGGCAAAACCACATCACTCCTGATGAAACCAAACTACTACTACTCTCTCTCTCTCTCTCATCACATGACAAAGTATCCAAAACAATCATTCCCCCTACAAAAGATATACTATCATCCTTGAAGTAAGAAAGCAGATCCTTCTCCCAAATAGACTGTCATAGCAAATAATGCCAAACTAGGACTTAAAACAATCCTGCACTTTTCAAGTGTTCAAATATTGATAAACAATTTACTAATCACTGCAGTTTCCATTTCAGAAGGGATGTAACCAATGTTGAATGAAAGCATCTTGAAATATCATTGAGGTGTCAACTAAAAATTCATTGTCACTGCACAAAAGCATCATATCACACTATCCCATGGAATAACCATAAAACTAGAAGAGCATTGTTAGGTCAAAGCAATCATTCCATGATCCTGTCAACCACTAAATCAAGCAAGATAAGTAATCATTGTAAAAACCATCAGAAAGTAACAATCCTATTATTAGCATTTCATAGTCACTATCAACTGTCAACAATTTAATCATAGTCATCACAATCATGAAAAGTTGCTATCAAGAGATGATCAATGATCCAAATGATCAATGTTGTATCAAACACATCAACTTGTTACGGAGCAAAAGGTAACCACTATCAACCATACATTGCAAACTGAAAGTATCCACTATGAAAACTAGCTTTACTATCAGAGAAAACAAAATAGAGAACCAACCATGATACTTCATCCCATCACTTAGTGAAAACATTGTCGAGTCACATTAAAATGGATCACTGCAATCATTGTCATTGGTTGTCAACTAACAAATAGGAACATCTGCAGTACTATAACTATATGAACTGTTCATGCAGAATTGTCAACATTGAAATAAACACCTATCAAATGCTAAAGGTTATCTCCCCTTGAGTCCAATATCACGATGCAATAAGGATAATACTCCTAATTTTTGTCATGATCATGAGTCGAGTGAACAAATTGTATGAACAACATGAATGAATGATCTCTTATCACTCCAACTTTTGAAGAAGATAACTCTTGGATGAGGATTTAGTCAATACTTCCAACTAACAAACACTATCTTGTTGTCCTTTGTCACAATATAGCATGATTGATCATGATGATCATGAAGTAACTATCCTAGTTCCAAGACTCCAAACATGTTGACATTGTACCACATTAACCACCTGTACACCTACTCCTTGAAGCACTGTAGCACTGTGTGAAAGATGCAAATAGAAGAATATATATGTCTTTGGCATTGTCCAAACTCCTCAGATCTACCCTGTTCAAATCAGACTATCAACACAATCAAAACACTGTTCTTCTTTCAACTAGGCTTTGATGTATGTCCACCTCCATACAAAAAAACATGTTGGCAAAAATAAAGAAGTCTGCTTTTACACCTATCATATATGAAATGTCACACGAAGAGTTTGACAACAGTAGATCATAATTTTTAAGAAAGAAGGACTTAATTGCTGATATACTTTCACTTGCACTTTGATTGACTTCAAAAGACTCTTGAAGACTTCATTGCATCATTCAACTCTGCCTTTGAATAAGAAGCATATCACTATGATCTACACTTGTGGTTTGCACTATACTATGCATTATGAGGTGGTCTTGCTAGACTGTACTGTGGTGTGTATCATAGTCTTCAATGAGATTGCTATGAGAAACTCTATCTAGACTGCAAACACTTAGTCCATTCCATATCCTTTTGTCAATCTCTTCATGAGGCTTCAATACTTTGAATGCAACCAGACCATTATAAATACCTGAGCTAGAGACAATGAACACAGTCTATCCTTTCTTTACTTGCTCCTAGATTGTTGCAACTTCCTTGGGGGTATGAGATAGGACATTTGAACAACTCCCCCTATCCTCATGCTATATCTTATGAAATTGATGATGTGACTTTTGCATTATGTACAAGTTTATGATCCTCCATGTTTTGCTCAGATTTTCTTCTCCATACTTTTATAGATTCTCTATTTTGATCAGGTTTCTTCCTCTTCCAACCTTTCAAATCAGGTGAAGCTTTTCTACAACTGTGTGCTTTGTGTCCAAGAGAGTTGCATATATAACAAACTATATTGTAATCTAGATCAAATAAATGAAAATTCCTCTTTGATTGCCTATGACCACTTCTGTTGTGATTCCATGTATGATCATATCTCCCATGCATTCTATAGTTTCTTTGTATGTGACCAACATTGTTACACTTATAACACACTAGATCAACATTAGACTGACTTCTTCTGCAATCAACTGCTTTGTGTCCAAAATGATTATAGGTATAACAATAACCAAAAAATGAATAATTATACCTATACATATATGATTGCCTTGTTGGAGTAGTTCTTCTGAGATTTCTCCTTTGGTTGTGCATTTTGACAAACTCTTCTTTGGTTTTCACCTCAGCTTCATTCTTCTTTTTACCTTCAGAAGCAGCAACATGATAGTCCAAATCTATCTTCTTTCTTGGAGTTTCTCTAACTTTAGAAGACTGTCCCTTTTCAAAACCAAGTCCAGTAGTGTCCCTATGTTGTTTTTGTTTACCCAACATCTCATATAACTTGGTGGTGCTCTCTTCAAACTCCTGACTTCTCTTTGACATACTCTTGAGATTTTCAATAACTTTTCTCAAGTTGACAATTTCAGCCTCTAGTTTTAGGCATTCAATAGATTTGAGTTCACATTCAGACTCAGTAACATATGTTATTCTCTTAGCCTCTTCAATCTTAGTCTTTAGGCTGATAATCAATTTATCTAATTCTTCAACTTGTGTTCTTAAATTCTCAATCTAATTTCTTGCCTCTTCAAGATATGAAGATACTCTTTCAAGGTCTAAAATTTCTTTATCTTTGGAGTCTTTTTCTTGTTGTAGCTGCAACTCTAATCTCTGGTTCTCCTTTTTGTATTTCTTGATCTCACCCAAAGCACACATGAGTTCTCCTTCAACATCAACCTCACATTCTTGTTCATCATACTCCTGATCATAATCACTCATAATGTGACCTTCTTCTTCTGAATCAAATTGTACCTCATCTCCTTCATGTGAATGTCTTATATCATTGTCAGTTTCATCAGACACCAAGTTATCCTCTCCTTCAAGTGCATCACCTTGATAGATTCTTATTAATTCCTTCCACACATCCTGAGCTATTTCACAATGCATAACTTTATAGGAGACTTCATTAGATAATCCAAACAAAATGGCCTTCTTTGCTGTATGATTGCATTCATAAGCCTCTTTGTTACTTGTAGTATTAGGTGATTGAGAGGAAATAAAATACCCATTCTCAACTGACATCCACACACCATACCCTAAAGAAGATAGATAATCTTGCATTCTAATACACCAAATCATTGAACCAATTAGCATTCATTCTCATTTTTCTTCACAACCTGTTTACATCATATCAAACTACCTACACCATTTCTTGTTTAGTTCATAACTTTACTTCAAACTCTGCAACCTCAATCTCTCTACAAAAGACAATTAAATCTCTTATTTAGTCTTCTGTCACAACAAATCAAAAACATCTCAGTTCTAAAATAATACACATTGAAAAACCTTCAAGAAGCACACAAAAACTTAGGGGTTTGTTTTTAGTCTCTTTAATGAATCAGTCCACATTCCTTTAAAAAAAAACTCTTTCTTTTTAGTCTTTTTAGTCTACACGAGAGTAAGATCAAGAGTAGAATTAAATCTTCTCAAAATAGTGCTTTTAAAACTCCAACAAAACTACCTTTTAAACAAACTAAAATAGTCTCTAAAAAGCAAAGCAATTGTAGTCATTCAAATGTATGTCAATGTGTAGGCTCGAGTGGAGAGATCGAAGTTTAAATTCAGACCATTGAATTTGAGTATCGTGGGCTTTAGTATTGAATGTGAGCCCTTGATTAATACTTCCCGCTCATGCTTTTAAAAATAAACTGTTAGAGACAATTTTTTCTAGGTGAAGGGTCAATTTTAGAACGACTTAAAGACCCTTTAGATAGTAATTCTTAAGTGACATACTTGTTATAACAAGTCACCATTAAGTTAAAACACAAAGTGCTCTTTACTCACGATGGGCTAGGGTAAGTGTTAAAGACTTAGGTTTCAAAACATGATGAAGGTTAAGGTTTTAGTGCCTTTTAGAAGCTTTACATAGGGTTAGGTTGACTTAACCAGTAAAACCCTAAACATTGACATGATATTGCAGGGATATTGTTTCACCATAGGAACAGAGAATGAATCAGATACAAGCTTTTTGGTCCAGGCATATGAGTATTAACAAAGGGCACCAAAAATGACACTATCTACTAACACTGATTTGAACTGAGATCTAGATTTCTTGAAGCACCCTATCATGACATATGGTCATCACCTTGCATGAATCCTGAACCATCGTGAATAATTTAAGCACAATGAACCCTCCACCATGAATGCCATCATAATATTGGTATCAAACAATAGAATCTCACTCTCATGTGAATAACAACAAATATCATAGCAACATAGTCAACATCATATCTTGCCATGTGTGATGTCTCTGCATCACAATCACAACCTGCCACTGAACCATGGCATGATCAACCTAAATAAAACAACATCAACTAAGAATACCTTATCGTTTGAATACATGATCAACTCTGAATACTTATCCTCCAAAATGTTGGAGTACGAAAGTCACTGAGAGGGGGGGGGGTGAATCAGTGTCTTATAAAATAGACTTGTTTTTGGCAAAATAACAAATCATGCATAGAACCATTAATAAACTTTTACCAATTGTGGACTTCAATCTTTTATGATGAACTGTAATGAACTATCAACTTGTGAACCTGGAAGAACAAGATAAGGCAGTTTTATAACTTCATTGGACTGAGATAAGTATCAAAAATATTATGCATTTGTACTGATCCAAAATGAGCTTCATGTCAACAATAATATGCAATAGTTAAATCATGAAAATAAGAACACAAACTCATGAATAGAACCAATGACCATAACACAAAAATTTGACGAGTGGAAAACCCTTTAGGGATGAAAAACCACTCCATAAAATGCCTCTCTGGCTTAATCAAAATGTGCTTCACTAGAAAATATAGATGCCTCACTGTCTATATGTGCCTCACTAGCTATTTGTGCCTCACTAGCTATTTGTACAATCTCATGAATACAATACAAAATTTGAATCAATACAGAGGATTACTCTGTTTCTCTATATTCCAATCCTTAACTGTCTCATTATTTGAGACTCAACAATCAACTCGTCAACTCAAAACATATCTTGTATCAACATTCTGTTACAACCTCAATGATAGTGTAAGATACACACACATCAATCTCATAATAAATGTTTTTCATCTTATGCCCTTTTATACTTTATCACTGCCCTTTTGTTTCTTTCAATAAACAATGTGTATGAGTAGATGAACCGTTTGAAGTAGATTTGAACTGAATCAATAACTGTCAAGAAAGAGTGGTCAAACTGACCCACTTTGAGAATATAAAGACCTTTCATAATGCCTTTCCAAACTGTGGTTACAAAAACCTTTTGTATACACCTACGAAACGACAATGTATACTACAAGAATGTGCTCTATAAACCTTACAAATGCAACACAACAAAACCCCTTCATGATATGTCCTAGAAAATGGACCCTGATACACAAAACCCTCAAGTTCAATAAATGGTGCAGCCCCTTTTTGAAGGATGTCGAATAAACCCATGTTACAATGCTTTTGAGTCTTTTGCAATAACAAATCTTTAAGCACAGTTAAACAACCTTTCACATAATGCAACCAAGATTAAATAACTGTCTCCATTATGAGGTCGAATAAACCTATATTATAATCAAATCAATAGTTGTTACCATCCTCGAATAAAATTGTCTCAGAGAGAACTTTGCAATATGTGAATAAGGATTAAATAAGGAAACTTCTACATATTGTGTCAAGGGTCCATGAATAAAAACTTCACCAAAAGAAAGAGACTCTAAAATTCTGTGGGTATAACAAGAAACAATTCCTTTTTAACTCCCATTAACAAAAAATAGAAATTCCTTTCATTTTTGACAAGTCTTTCAAAGTAACAAAAGTGAAAACCTTAAGCACATTCTACAAAATAGAAACCAAATAAAGAAGGGAACATGTACACCTAAAAATCATATTGAGGAACCAAACTGCAACAACCTCATTGTCTCAGTCCACATTCAACTTTGTCACTTCACGAAGCAGTCAACACACAAAATAATCCATGGCTTTCACGTTATTCTTTCACGATTTCATGACACAGAGTCAAACCCTAGCTTGGAGAAAGCACATAACCAAAGTTTGCACTTTGCAAAATGATTCACTATCAAAGCTTTTTGGCTGATGATAACATTGTAACCTGAGATCCCGGTGTGCCCTAAGTGGCCTGGTGAAAACATAGTGAAAAATGAACCTTGTTACCTATTGTTAAAACTGAAACCTGCTAATCAGGTTAAATCCCTTAAGTGGCTCAAATGTGACATGCTATAACATTGAAAAATAAAAACAAATGCCACCTTTTTGAACAAACCAAATGACAAGGACATATCTTTACTAAACCTTTGTCACCTAAATGTAATATATCAAATGATGACCTTTGTAGCCCATATAAAATGAAGATATCAATCTGAATAAGAGTTCATCATTTAACTCTAATGAAACCATAGCTGTGTTAGTTTCAAGAAGAGTAAATATTATCTTATGAACTCAAATCAAATGTGGACTTGTGAAATTCCAACTGTCCATCTTACTGAACTCATGCCAACTGTATGTCAACTATCATGGTACCATAGTGCCACAAACCATAGCATATACCAAACTGTTATAAGTTCCATAGTACAAGTCCCTTAACATAGAAATGTAATATGATATCATATGCCATATGCCACAAGAGATAAATCATCAGAGCCATATGCCATAGGAGATCATGAGCACATCAAATATGAACAACTGTGAATAAATGAACATATCAACTATCATAGAGCATGTAAGAGCATATCATCAAATATGAACTGGCAGAATCAAGTGCATATTCAAATATATAGAGATGTCAACTGTATAGAGCATATCAATACTAATCATATACCAAGAGCATCAACTGTCATCTGTAACATGATAGGAACCATGAGAGTGTAACATGATATCATATGAATATCATATGCCAACTGTATATCACCATGAGAATGTCATAATAGCATAGCATATCAACTGTCATAATAGCATGTGTCAACTGTAACATGATATCATCATGAGAGTATCATAGTACCACAACCAACATGTTTGAAGTCTCTTCAAGACAAAACCTCATCAATGTCAAATGAACAAAATTATGAGCATTGTCACACAACAAGAACACCATCAAGAACATTCATAACATCATGAATACCAAGTCAACCAAATGCTATGTCAAGCATAACCAAATACCTCTGTCTACCAACTGTCATGAAACCAACATGAGCAAACCACAAACCTGAGATTTTGTGTATTTGACATCAAGGATAACAACTGAGAGGGCAACAAACTCCCCCTTTCTCCTTGATGGCAAAACACAACTCTCTCTCCCCCTTTTTGCATCAAAGACAAAGGGAGGAAGAATTGTGCAATTACCTCAAAGATAAATCAGAAACATAAGCCACTATGCTATGCAAAAATAGGGAATATAAACCATACCATTACTATCCAATGGAACATGAAACATCCAGAATGGCCTGAAATACAACTGCACTGACAGTACCATAGAAATGAGCATGTATCAAAACAAGGACAACAACTGAAGAAGCCAAGAAAAACTAGAGATAAGAGAACTGTCGTCTGAGTAGAACATCACTGTTATTAGCATAATGATACACCACTGAAGTCTGAAAAGCAACATTGTATTAAGCACAATACCACCAAAGGGATGCACACATCTCATCAAATGAGTGAAGCATTAAGAACACATGAAGGAGTATCAACATGAAAGTACAAACTCAGAGGCATGAACACTATAAGTGAGAACACTAATGCAAACTTTAGAATGCACTAAAAAGCACTATCACTTAGCGCTGTCATCATAGATTAATTATACTATCCTTGCTACTTACTGTCCACCATGACACTTGCAATTACAATATGTTGCACCATGATCACCTAGAAACATACACCACCTGCAAAGTTTGATATCAATGACAACTTGAGAGATAATAAACCCCCCTTGAGATGTTAACTTTCCTAGCAAAGCATTGGTCTCTGTTCCAAGATCATTATGTTATTGTTAATGTAGATATTCACTGCCCTACAAAGAGATAACATATCCTGTATTTCCACAATGCATAAATTTGTCAGAATTGCATCTTGTCCTCTCTAATATGTCTTAGTCCAACAAGCTCTTGTCACATGGATGACAAACATTTGAACCATCAATCAAATCCTCATGCTACTCCCCCTGAGGTCTTACCATGGAACAATCTCTCATGATTTATATGTCAAGTATTGAAAGAATGATGTAACTGTTATGTCACTATCATGTTTGCATTGTATGCCACAAAGCAAAGATGTTGCAAAGGAAAGATAACCCATCTAATAGAAATGGACTTGATCATAGTTTACTATGAATGTCAAGGTTAAACCACTGTTCCATAATCCACTTTCATCATGAACTAAAACAAAAACATATTGCTATCTCACCAGTCCTACATTGTCAGTTAGGGACTCTCTAACAGAGATATCTCAGATGAACTGATGTCTTCAACAAAGACAACCTTTGAAAATCTTGCATAGACTTGATTCTCACTGATTGGGATATTAGCATTTCTCCTTAAGAACTCACTTCATTTTAATGTTGTCCAATGTAGATTCATTTCCACTTCTATCACAGGTAAACAATGATGATTGTACTTCAAGAGATAGGATAGAGAAAAGCACTATAGACACTAAAACATGAATGTAAAATAATGAACTACTGAAACATTGTCAACCAATAAAACTTATTGACTATCCTACATTTGACATTAAAACCAAAACAATTAGACTCATGGAAACCTCTAATGTTGATTGTTTAAGGGGTTTGAAAGATACATTACAAATTAACTCCCCCTTGATTCATGCTTCTCTTCATGCACTTATAGATGTCACTTGTGCAGTATGCACAAGATTAGACTTATCCTTATTCTGATTTTGTTTTCTTCTCCAGACCCGTATAGGTTCTTTGTTTTCCTTTTCAAGAACCTTCACTTGCTTTTGCTTGAATATGTAATCTCTAGATGGTTTCATCAACCTTCCTCTACACCATTATGCCTTGTGCCCAAACATTTTGCATTTATGACATAAAGTATAGTAGTCTTGACTAAGAGAGAAATAGTTTCTTCTAGGCAATCTGTAATTGACATACTTTGCATGCATCTAACAATTTCTTGCTAGGTGACCATGTTTATTACAATTATAGCAAGCAATATTATAGTCCTGATTTAACTGGCTATAAAAACTCTTCTCTTTATTCCATCCAAAATCATTTCCTTTACAATCTCTAGCCCTATGACCATAAACATGACATGCATAGCAATAACCATGGAACTGAGAATAATTGTACCTAATTGAATGATATTACTTGGTAGATGAATGTATTGAGTGCTTGTTTGTACTCCTTTCATTATCGACAACTTTATCTTCTACTTTCTTCATGGCTTTATTTTCAGGAGTAGTGAAATTCAAGTCTATCTTCTTCCTAGGAGCATCTCTTATCTTGGAACATTCTCCTTTCTCATAACCCAAGCCAGTGGTGTCCTTGTGATGTTTTTGCTTGCTCAATATGTCATTCGGGCATTCAGTGCTCTTGTCAAATTGAATATTATTATGAAATTTAGAAGAAGCCTTTTCCAAATCTTTTCTCAAAGAGACTATTTCTTTTTCTAGTTTTAAGCATTCACTAGTCTTGACTTCAAGATCAGATTTTGTATACTCAGCAACCCTTTTAATTTCTTCTATTTCAATTTTTAGACTTGTAATCAGTTTGTCAGATTTATCTACTTGATTCTTTAAGTTAATAACCTGATTTCTTGTCTCTTCACACTCTAAAGAAACTTTTGCAAAATCTGAACATACCTTGTCTTTGGAGTCTTTTTCTTGTTGAAACTGGTCTTCTAATCTTTGATTCTCTTTTCTGAGCTGCTTGATTGTATCTAGGGCACACAATAGTTCTCCTTCAACATTAACTTCACAATCATCTTCATCAAACTTCTGTTCATCTTCATCAAACTCCTGTTCATCTTCATCCACAAAGAGGTCTGTTTCTTCATCATTAGTCTCAACAAAAAAAACATCTTTTCTTTCATTTAATTCTTGTTCTCCTTCATTCACAATGATTTCTTCTTTTTTATCAAAATTCTCAACTGCAGAACCATTCTTTTTAGGGGTGACATATGCAACAAATCATTTCTAGGCTTAACTGAGGCTTATTTTACCATCTTTTGATCAACATCTTTCTTTTCTCTATTTGAGACCTTATTTCTATTCTTCTTACCCATTGTACTCCACTTGTTGGAGTGTGAAAGACACTAAGAGGGGGGGTGAATTAGTGTCTTATAGAACAAACTTGTCACATAGAACCATTAATAAACTTTTACCAACTATGGACTTCAATCTTTTATGATGAGTTGTAATGAACTATCAGCTTGTGAACATGGAAGAACAAGATAAGGCATTTTTATAACTTCAATGGACTGAGATAAGTATCAAAAATATTATGCATTTGTACTGATCCAAAATGAGCTCAACAATAATATGCAACAGTTAAATCATGAAACAAAGAACATAAACTCATGAACAAAACCAATGACCATAACACAAAAATTTGACAAGTGGAAAACCCCCTAGGGATGAAAAGCCACTCCATAAAATGCCTCACTGGCTTAATCAGAATGTACTTCACTAGCAAATACAGATGCCTCACTAGCTATTTGTACAATCTCATGAATACAATACAGAATTTGAATCAATATAGAGGGTTACTCTATTTCTCTATAGTCCAATCCTTAACTATCTCATTATTTGAGACTCAACAATCAACTCATCAATTCAAAACATATCATGTATCAACATTCTATTACAACCTCAATGATAGTGTAAGATACACACACATCAATCTTATAACAGATGTTTTTCATCTTATGCCCTTTTATACTTTATCACTGCCCTTTTGTTTCTTTCAATAAACAACTTGTATGAGTAGATGAACCGTTTGAAGTAGATTTGAAGTAAATCAATAATTGTCAAGAAAGAGTGGTCAAACTAACCCACTTTGAGAATATAAAGACCTTTCATAATGCCTTTCCAAACTGTGGTTACAAAAACCTTTTGTATACACCTACGAAACAACAATGTATACTACAAGAATGTGCTCTATAAACCTTACAAATGTAACACAACAAAACCCCTTCATGATATGTCCTAGAAAATGGACCCTGATACACAAAACCCTCAAGTTCAATAAATGGTGTAGTCCCTTTTTGAAGGATGTCGAATAAACCCATGTTACAATGCTTTTGAGTCTTTTGCAATAACAAATCTTTAACCAATGTTAAATAGCATTTCACATAATGCAACCAAGATTAAACAACTATCTCCATTATGAGGTCGAACAGACCTATATTATAATCAAATCAATAGTTGTTACCATCCTCGAACAAAACTGTCTTAGAGAGAACTTTGCAATATGTGAATAAGGATTAAACAAGGAAACTTCTGCATATTGTGTCAAGGGTCTGTGAATAGAAACTTCACCAAAAGAAAGAGACCTAAACTTCTGTGGGTATAACAAGAAACAATTCCTTTTTAACTCCCGTTAACAAAAAATAGAAATTCCTTTCATTTTTGACAAATCTTTCAAAGTAACGAAACTAAAAACCTTAAGCACATTCTACAAAATAGAAACCAAATAAAGAAGGGAACATGTACACCTAAAAATCATGTTGAGGAACTAACTGCAATGACCTCACTATCTCAATCCACATTCAGCTTTGTCACTTCACGAAGCAATCAACACACAAAATAATCCATGGCTTTCACCTTATTCTTTCATGATTTCACATCACAGAGTCAAACCCTAGCTCGGAGAAAGTGCATAACCAAAGTTTGCACTTTGCAAAATGATTCACTATCAAAGCTTTTTGGCTGATGATCACATTGTAACCTGAGATCTCGGTGTGGCCTAAGTGGCCTGGTGAAAACTTAGTGAAAAATGAACCTTGTTACCTGTTGTTAAAACTGAAACTTGCTAATCAGGTTAAATCCCTTAAGTGGTTCAAATGTGACATGCTATAACATTGAAAAATAAAAACAAATGCCACCTTTTTGAACAAACCAAATGATAAGGACATATCTTTACTGATCCTTTGTCACCTAAATGTAATATATCAAACTTTGTAGCCCATATAAAATGAAGATATCAAACTGAATAAGAGTTCATCATTTAACTCTAATGCAACCATAGCTGTGTTAGTTTTAAGAAGAGTAAATATCATCTTATGAACTCAAATCAAATGTGGACTTGCGAGATTCCAACTGTCCACCTTACTGAACTCATGCCAACTGTATGTCAATTGTCATGGTACCATAGTGCCACAAACCATACCATACATCAAACTATTACAAGTACCATAGAACAAGTCCCTTAACACAAAAATGTAATATGATATCATATGCCATATGCCACAGGAGATAAATCATCAGAGCCATATGCCATAGGAGATCATGAGCACATCAAATATGAACAACTATGAATAAATGAACATATCAACTATCATAGAGCATGTAAGAGCATATCATCAAATATGAACTGGCAGAATCAAGTGCATATTCAAATATATAGAGATGTCAACTGTATAGAGCATATCAATACTAATCATATACCAAGAGCATCAACTGTCATCTGTAACATGAAAGGAACCATGAGAGTGTAACATGATATCATATGAATATCATATGCCAACTGTATATCACCATGAGAATGTCATAATAGCATGGCATATCAATTGTCATAATAGCATGTGTCAACTGTAATGTGATATCATCATGAGAGTGTCGTAGTACCACAACCAACATGTTTGAAGTCTCTTCAAGATAGAACCTCATCAATACCAAGTGAACAACATTATGAGCATTGTCATCACATCAAGAACATCATCAAGAACATTCATAACATCATGAATACCAAGTCAACCAAATGCTATGTCAAGCATAACCAAATACCTTTGTCTACCAACTATCATGAAACCAACATGAGCAAACCACAAACTTGAGAGTTTGTGTATTTGACATCAAGGACAACAACTAAGAGGGCAACACAAAACACCATGAAGACATATGAAGCCATATGGACATCAAAGGGAACTCATGATCATGAACATCTACCACTGCATGAAAGCATCAAGGTGACAAGATGATGATTCCATCAAGGTGATCAAACTCAAACACAGCTTACCAAACATGTACTTGATTAGAAACACAACACACATAGCACCTTGTAACATCATCTTGCAACATCATCTGCATACTCTCTTTTGACATCAATGACAACATTTGATATAGGGGCAACACCTTTGTCCACCTCGAACACTCCCTATATGGCCTCCAAACAAATGTGTCCATGTGATCAATGACATGTCTCCAATATTCGACATCGCCCATACGTACTTGTGGAACTACCCCAGTGTAAGTGAAAACATATGGCAACTCATCCAAAATCTGCCATTCCAGTTGTGGCCTACATACAGGAATGTGCTCCCAAGCCCATATCATCAGTAAAGTCACACCACAGCTGATCGACTGCTCACCATGAAAGACAACTCCATGCAACTTGTGATACAATTGTGCCATGAGGCAAGGTCCCCATGCATAAAATGTGGCATCTACCATCATGCCCTCTAACATCTCCCCCAACCAACGGGAAATCCATGACCATGTCAATTGGGACACACGAGGCCTCCGATGCAGGTGCATAAAACTACAATCAAACGATCATATCGATCTGTCAACATGTCCTAGGGAATCTTTGTTTGTTGATTATCAAGAACACTGAGAGGGAGGGGTGAATCATTGTTCTAAAAATCTTTTCATGCACTTTAACTTTCAATTGTTTCCCAAAATTGATTAAACAAAAACACAATATGCATATGAACAACAACCATGAAAACATGACACATGAACACCAAGATTTTTATGTGGAAAACCCAAGAAGGGAAAAACCACAGAGAGGATTAGCTCTCAAATATATATTGCAATCTTTACAAAAATAATGTTTAGGCTTGGTCACTCCACAGGCCTAGAACATGCTGGCTCACTGCCATGAAGTACAACTAGGTTTAGCAAGCTCACTGCCTCAACCCTAAACCTGGCAAGATTACAATAAGTGTTGTTAAACCCTATTGGAGGCTCACTGCCTTGATGATGAAAGATTGCTTCCAATCAGATTGCACATGAAAACTGGATACTGCTTAAGCATCTGCCACTATGCCAAGTGCAGTCATTTAATAGTTGAATTCTGAATCCCAAGTCTTCATACTCACTGATCTGTGTCACTGCCTTGTTATTCACATATTCACATCATACCCACGCATTCTCTACTCTGTTTTGCCTCTACTCTGCTCTGCCTCTTCTTTGCTCCGCCTTTTGGACCTTTCTCATTATCTTTCCATCTTCGCTCAAGGACATCTTTTCTACGACTCAACTACAAGTATTTATACACTTCAACAACCTTGGAATGATCATAAAGGTCGGCATTACAATTATCAACCATTAGAACAATCTCCAAGGTCAACATTACAAACATTTACAAAATAGGTCTTGACCTATTACAACATTATGCAAAGAGGATGAAGTAAAGATGTATGCGGATCATGCCATGCCTTAGCTAGGACTCAAACATGATCTTCCACACTTCAACATGCTTCCATGATCTTCAAGGTATCTCTGCAACCACTAGAATTAACCAAATTGGCTAAGACTGGTTATACGCTATGTTATCTGGGAACAATCTTCAAACACAATCTCAATTCCTTAATGCGGACCAAAGTCTAGATAGGAAAATGATCAGGAGACATCCACAAGCACATTATAATCATCAGGAGCAACCGTACAACCTTTAACCGCTTTACCCATAAGAATCTTCACACCGGAACACATGAACTTTACTGTCTTCAACTGTCATGAAAGAAAGATAGTTTGCGGACCACCAAACCACGAACCATTTCAACTGTAGGCACTTATCATTATCCCAAACTTCCCTCTAGAACCACAGATAAAAATACTTTATTGCGGAGGAATGCAGAGTAGAATACTTTCTCCCTGTCCCATCTGAACTTACAGAAAAAGTAGGTTTCAGTCTGGTGAACACAACTCACTCAGATCTTCATGCAGAGGGCTCAAACCTAGAATGTAGCATCCTCAGACATACCTCTAACTAACTTCCAATCTGCATACCACAATCTTCAAGTAGCAACAAATGCGGAGCAGTTTACTAGATTATTCTTCAACATACAACTCACTATCTGTACTGCACTTCACTGTAACTCACTTGTTTCTTTTGGAGAGGCCAATTTTCTCAATATCTTCATCATACAAATCTTCTAAACAAGTAATAGAATAAGATACAATTGACACCAATTACAACAAATATATGTTGACATCAATGACAACACTGAATAGGCACATACTTGCAACAATCTCCCCCTTTGTCATTGATGGCAACATATGATGTGAAAAACTGCAATAGTCATCAAGACAAGGTACTCCCCCTTTCTCTTTACACACCTGCACTCTTTCTTTTTCCAAGATTCTCCCCCTTTCTCTTTACACATCTGCATTCTTTGTCTATCTAAGTTTTTCACATGACTTCTCTCCCCATTTGACATCAATGGCAAAGGGCACATACTTGCACTCTTCTACTCTGGTCCAATCTCTTTTCTGAAATCTCTGACTACTCCCCCTAAGAAGTAGCCCTGAAAAGCATCAATCCAGATCTCTGAGCACCTCTGGACTGATGCATTATTATGCATCTTAGTTTAGAGTAGGAGGGGTGATAACCCCTAACTTTGCATCAGTATATGCACTGAGTAAAGTCACTGTCCTTGGGGTGCCACAAACCATAATTCATTGTACCTTTTAAATATCTTAGAATTCTCTTGACTACCATCACATGTGATTCCTTGGGTTCCTTAAAATCTTGCCACAAGACATACTACATACATTATGTCAGGTCTGGTTTGAGTCAAATAAAGTAATCATCCAATTATAGATATGTACCTTTTCTAGTCTACCATGGGTGAGTTATCATCTTTACTCAACTTACAACTAGTTATCATAGGTGTGCAAATTGGTTTAGAATCTTCCATCCCAAATTTATTCAGCAACTCTTTCACATACTTAGACTGAGAAATGAAGATACCTTTATCTGATTGACTTATTTGTAGACCTAAAAAGAAGTTCATCTCTCCAAACATGAACATTTCAAATTCACTTTGCATTTCTCCAGCAAAAATTGAGCACATACCTTCATTGCCTCCAAAAATAATATCATCAACACAGACTGCAACAATCAGGATTTGTTCATCATTGATCTTGAAGTAGAGATTGCTATCTATAGTACATCTAATGAACCCTATTTGTATCATATACCTGTCCAATCGTGCATACCATGCCCTGGGGGCTTGTTTTAATCCATACAAAGCTTTCTTCAATCTACATACCATGTCACCTTGATCTGATGATTGAAATCCTTTTGATTCTTCTTCCAAATCTCCATTTAAGAAAGCAGACTTTGCATCCATTTGGTAAACCTTGAAATCTTTGTAGGCTTTCTTTGTTTCTTACCACTTCACCATTCTCATTCATCTTGTTTCTGAAGACCCACTTTGTGCCAGTAACATTCTTATCTGCTAGTCTAGGAACAAGATCCCAAGTGTGATTCTTCTCTATTTGCATCAATTCCTCTTCCATAGCCTTTGCCCAATTCTCATCTTTGCAAGCCTCATCCACAATTTTATGTTCAATCTTGGAAATCAGATAGAAATTTGCTTGTTCCTCTATAGCTTTTCTTATGGTTAAGATCCCTTTGCTTTTATCTCCTATGATTTGATCTTCAGAATGGCTGAGTCTTACATACCTTAGAATTTGGTAGCACTTACCAGAGCTTGCTCTTCTTCATCTGAGCTGTCTTCATGTTCAACAAGTCCATTTGATTCATAGCTACTTAGATCTAATATTCTTTCTCTGACTTCATCAACCTTCACATTAGTACTCTCAATGATCTTTCCCAGACTCTTATTGTAGCACTTTTGACTTGAACTTTGTTTTGAATGTAGATAGCAGTATGTATATCTTTTCTTCAGTATACATCTGGTAGGTCAGCTTCCTTCATCATTGATCAAGCAGTCTCTTGGACTGTCCTATACTTTCAACAAATTCATTCTACTGAGGAGTCCTAGCAAACAATTGTCTCTTTATCCCTTGTTCTAAATATTGAATTCATTTGATGTGAACTCACCTCCTCTATCATACCTTAAGCATCAGATCCTCAGTTATATCTCATTCCCAATCATTACCTTGAAAGCTCTTCTAATTCATAATCATTCAACTCTGAGTTCATCTGCAGATTTTCAAACCATTTCCAAAGAAAACTGCTCTATACTGAAAACAATCCTAAACTTCTGTTACTTATTATTCTCAAGCCAATTATCAAGATCAGACAAACTTGTGGATGTATATGTAATCACTAATCAATAACCATATGCCAGAACTATAGAGCATTATCTTCAACAGCAGACCCAAGTGGACTAGAATACCAAAGCCCTGTCACTTGATTTTATTAGTTAGATACTTAGCCAAAATTCATGACCTGTCAGCTTGTCCCTTAAGTACATACTTGACCAATTCATCTGTCACATCATAACTCCTAATGCAGACCATATGAGACTCTAGAATTCATATCCAACAATCATCATTGACCTCTTAACATACCTTTAGAACCGCAAATCAAAATACTCAATAGCAGAAGAATACAGACTAAAATACTCAGATGCTTTACACTATTTCAGGCTTAACTCTATTCATCCGGACTTGGACAATTCACCATGTGACTTTTAAAGGAAGTTAGAACTTGAACACTGGAAAATATGTTCACCAAATATTTATGAACAACATACCTAAACCACATATAATGATCTTCAACTGTGAAGGCATACTAATCCAATCTCTGTCACTTACTTTATATGTTGCTCATACTTACTCATTTTGGGCTTCCAAACCAGAATCCTTTTATGCCTTGATCTACAGAGTTCCTTTCAAGCAATCCGCCATATAAATCTTCACATCATATCTTTGTGCCGAATCTCAACACTGACTATCCGGCTAGGGGATTTATAATTTTATATACAGCTCCCCTAAGCCAGAGTTCCCATTTTACTTCCCGAAGGAAGTATCTGCTCCAGAATCTGGTGCAGACTCATCTCTGACTTCATTTACTTCTTTCTTGACCCAGACCTTGTTCATCTCCTTGACTTTTGTTGGATCAACCTTTTCCACTGATTTCTTCAATTCTTCTTGATTATCCTTCTTCATGTTCTTACTTCTGCAAAATCTTGCAATATGTCTAGGCTTGTTGCAATTAAAGCACATAGTATTTTTCTGACCATTGTTCCTTCCATTCGTCCTTGACCTGCATAGGTTAGCCTTATGCCCAAATTTATTGCATATATAACAGTAGCCATTGAAGGATTTAATTGTCCTATTCTTGCCATAGTTGTTTCTCACTTGACTTCTACACTCATTTGCCCCGTGTCCCATTTTATAGCATGCATAGCACCTAATAGAATTCTGACTCACTTTACTTCTGCATAAATCAGCTCTATGACCAACTTTATTGCAAGTAAAACATCTTCCTTTGAAGGATTGTTCATTTTTCACATTGTTGAATCTTTTCTTGATCTGATTTCTACATTCACTTGCTCTATGACAATTGAAACACTATCTAGAGAGTGATGGAACCTTTTGATTTATTCTACTCCTACATTGAGTAGCCATATGACCAAACTTATTACATGAATTACAATAACCATTGAAAGATGGGCACCTTTGTGCATTTGGTTGTTTGACTGGAGGTCTTCTAGGTCTTCTTTTCTGAGTTCTAAACTGATTTCCTTTGTTTTTCTGTACTTCAGTGGTTGCTTGACTAGATTATGAACTTTCCCCTTTTTCATATCCCAAACCTTGCTTGTCATCTGCACTCTTCTAGCTGACAATCATTTCATCAAGCTTTGCAATACTTATCTTGAATTTTTCTTCAAAGCTTTTGGCCTTTTCCAGGTTTTTTTTTAGGTATGCAATTTCTTTTTCAAGTTTTGCACAATCTTCTGATCTATTCTTCACAATTAAATTCAGATCATCTTCTACTCTTGTTTTTTCTATAACTTCTGCTTCCAAACCATTCAGGGCTTCATTTGCTGATAACAATTGATCACTGACTTGTTTGTATTTGTCTTTGAATTTCTTGACTTTCTCTTTTAGCTTCAAGATGCATTCATCAGCTTGTTGCAAGTTTTCTCTCAGATCTCTGACTTTTGCTTTAGAATTTTCAAGATCCATAAGAGCTGCTTCTAGTTGGTTGTAGCTTCCATAATTTCCATATCTTCTTGCTGCCATGATCATACTACCCCAGATCTTCCTTAAGCTATTAAACTTTTTCCAAGGAACCTTGCTCTGATACCAATTGTTGATTGTCAGGAACACCGAGAGGGGGGGTGAATCAGTGTTCTAAAAATCTTTTCATGCACTTTAACTTTCAGTTGTTTCCCAAAATTGATTAAACAAAAACACAATATGCATATGAATAGCAACAATGAAAACATGACACATGAACACCAAGATTTTTACGTGGAAAACCCAAGAAGGGAAAAACTACAGAGAGGATTAGCTCTCAAATATATATTGCAATCTTTACAAAAATAATGTTCAGGCTTGGTCACTCCACGGGCCTAGAACATGCTGGCTCACTACCATGAAGTACAACTAGGTTTAGCAGGCTTACTACCTCAACCCTAAACCTAGCAGGATTACAATAAGTGTTGTTAAACCCTACTAGAGGCTCATTGCCTTGATGACGAAAGCTTGCTTCCAAGCAGATTGCATATGAAAACTGAATACTACTTAAGCATCTGCGACTATGCCAGGTGTAGTCATTTAATAGTTGAATCTGAATCCCAAGTCTTCATACTCATTGATTTGTGTCACTGCTCTGTTATTCACATACTCGCATAACACCCACGCATTCTCTACTCTGTTTTGCCTCTACTCTGCTCTGTCTTTTGGACCTTTCTCATTATCTTTCTATCTTCACTTAAGGACATCTTTTCCATGACTCAACTACAAGTATTTATACACTTCAACAACCTTGGAATGATCATCAAGGTTAGCATTACAATCATCAACCATTGGAACAATCTCCAAGGTCAACATTACAAACATTTACAAAATAGGTCTTGAACTATTACAACATTATGCAAAGAGGATGAAGTAAAGATGTGTGCGAATCATGCCATGTCTTAGCTAGGACTCAAACATGATCTTCCATGCTTCAACATGCTTCCATGATCTTCAAGGGATCTCTGTAACCACTGGAATTAACCAAGTCGGCTAAGATTGGTTACACGCTACGTTATCTAGGAACAATCTTCAAACACAATCTTAATTCCTTAACGTAGACCAAAGTCCAGATAGGAATATGATCAAGAGACATCCACAAGCACATTATAATCATCATTAGCAATCACACAACTTTTAACCACTTTACCCATAAGAATCTTCACACCAGAACACATGAACTTCACTATCTTCAACTGTCATGAAAGAAAGATAGCTTGCAGACCACCAAACCAAGAACCATTGCAACTATAGGCACTTATCGTCATCCCAGACTTCCCTCTAGAACCACAGAGCAAAATACTTTATTGTGGAGGAATGTGGAGCAGAATGCTTTCTCCCTGTCCCATCTAAACTTACAGAAAAATCAGGGTTCACTTTGGTGAACACAATTCACTCAGATTTTCATGCGAAGGGATCAAACCCAAAATGTAGCATCCTCAGACATACCTCTAACTTACTTCCAATCCACGGACCACAATCTTCAAGCAACAATAAATGCGAAACAGTTTCCCAGACTGTTCTTCAACATACAACTCACTGTTTGTACTGTACTTCACTGTAACTCACTTGTTTCTTCTAGAGAAGCCAATTTTCTTAATATCTTCAACATACAAAGCTTCTAAACAAGTAATAGAATAAGATACAGTTGACACCAATGACAACAAAGATATGTTGACATCAATGACAACACCGATTAGGCACACACTTGTAACAATCTCATGCTCCTCAACTCCCAAGGCTACATCGTCATCAGTCTCAAATAATCATCGAAGTGCAACCAACCTGGTCTCCAGACTGTTTATCACTTGATCTCCATGAATAGGCAACTGAAGAATCTACTAGACATTGAGTAACGTCACAATAGCCTCCCATGTTGGAAAATGAAATGAACTCATCTCGGAATGCCACCTCTTGGCCATTGCATTCGATAGACCCCAGTTGGCCTGAATCTTGGGCATAAATGCAACACTGTACAATCCTAGGGCGTCGAGAGTGTCCCACTTAGCCATTGATAGAGAGTCTCACAACTAATATTCGGTAGGATGACTCTCTCATGTGTAAATAGGTGGTAACCTCTCTTGTATTCACATAGACAACACACCATGCCAATTTACAAACCATAAATACAACATTTGCAGTCAAACAGGGGCAAACAAAAATTAGGGTAAAATTCATTTTAGTGGCTAAATTGACACATGTGTCACACTATTGTTCCCATGCATGGCAGCTAAGCGTAGGCGTCATACTGCCCAATGCATGCGTCACACTCTAGCCCATGTGTTGCATTGCTAAACCTATGCATTGTGCTTTGGCACAAGCGTCACACTGTTCAGCCCAGGTGGCACACCTAGCGGATGTGTTTGGCCTAAGCATAGGTGGCGCACTGGTGAATGCATGCAATACCAAAAACTACATATGTCACACCAGATCGCATGCATTGCGCTGTTAAGCGTGCATGTCACACACGATAGCGCAGGCGGTGCATAAAAGTGTACCGCATGCGTGTCCTATTTTGGGCCTTAAAATCTACCCAAAAACACAAAAATTGACAAGCTAGGGTTAGATACATACCGACGTGCCTGTCCCAGGGAGACGACCATATGTTCGGATCCTTGACCCATGGTGTTGATGAAGCGGTACATATGACATTTTGGCAGGAGCTTCGTAAGAACACTAAAAATCACCTCTCTACGCTCTCTAAAAATTCTAAACTCAAAGTGCACAAATGAGGAGTATGGACCCCCCAAGGGTTATTTATAGAGCCTTTTTGACCTAGGTGGGCTCCCTTTTCACAAAATTGACCAACTGGTGCCCTTCTTTCACATGCCGGGTGCCTTTTATGGCCATTTCTCACTTCTAGATCACTTTGGGTATCTCGCACAACTTTTCAGAAAATTTTCCAAATTTTTTTTTTTTTTTAGAAAATTTGAAAATTTTTCCAAGGCGGTATAAGGCCATCATGCTTCACCTAAAGTACACTGGGGCATGTTCAAAACACATTTCTCAAAATTTTCTTTGATACAACCCCGTATTCGACATTGTATCAAAGAGGAGCAAAATGTAGACACTTAAAAATGTCCTGGGCCTGCGAATGACATTTTCACACATAATTCATCTCAATTTCATATTATGCTATTAATTAAATAATTAAAAATTATTTAATTAATTCATTCCCTCTTATGCTTTTAATTAAATAAATATTTATTTAATTATTTAAGCAATTTCTTTCTAGTTTCCTCTATAATTAAATAATTTAATTATTATTTAATTATTCACTAGTCTAACGTCCATATTCCCCTTCTAATTTAAATAAATACTTATTTAAATTATGAACCATACCTTGATTAAGTAAGTCTACACTTATTTAATTAAAACCACATTTACATTACCCTTTCCTCTAAAAAATTAAATAAATGCATACAATTTATTTAATTTTAAAATCACTTCCCACCTCACCATTTCTTCTAATAAAAAATTGTCTTTTGTCCTATAGTGGCTGGAAACCCTAATCATTCTCAGCCATTGATCTTGGCTCCAAGTCAACTCTTCATCTCAACCATCCATTCAAATTCTCTCCTCTATAAAACCATCCTCTCCCTCTCATTTTCACATCTCACCACTTGCATAAGTCAACTTTGCCATTGTCAACACTTGAGCTCTCCATAGCATTTACAGAGTTGCAAAATCTGAGTGCATTAGTTAGTCATAGCATCATAGGAACAATGAAGGATTTGCACTATTAGCCTTGGGTTTCATGTTTACTTGCTTTCTTGCTTGATTATGGTTTTTAGGGCTCCATTGGGTAGTTAGGGTTTGAAACTATTATTTGCAGGGCTTTAGCAGTGTTTTACCTGATTTCACATACCATTTCCAGATATTCTGATATCTGGAAACCATCTAGTTGCTCAACATACACCTCCTCCTCTAGATCACCATTAGGAAATGCTAACTCAACATCCATCTAATACACCTTAAAGTTCTTGTGAGTAGCAAGAGCAAGGAACATTCTGATTGCGTCCATCTTGGCTATTGGAGAAAAAGTCTCCTCAAAATCAATTCCTTCTACTTGAGTATATCCTTTGCATACTAATCTTGCTTTGTTCCTTACAAATTCACATTCTTCATTCAATTTGTTCCAAAATACCCACTTTGTTCCTATAATATTCTTATTGGCTGGTCTAGGAACTAATTCCCATGTCTAATTCTTTTCAATCTGGTCCAGCTCTTCTTCCATTGCTTTTATCCATCCATCATCTTTGTTGGATTCAGCAAAAGTATTAGGTTCAACTTTTGATAATAAACACAAGTTTTCTTCCTCATGTGGCTTGGCAAAGCTTCTTCTTATTTGCACTCATTTATTCTTATCTCCAATGATCTATTCTACTGAATGATTCTTTTGAACATACTTTGCTAGAGTCTTGGGCAACTGCTCTAGTTCTTGTTCCTTTTCTTCTTTCACTTCTTCTTCTTCATCTTTAATGCAAGGGAAGATATCAGATCCGGTGTCTTCTGAATCCTATGAGAATTGATACAAGTCTTCATCTACTTTGACATTTGTGCTTTCAATCATCTTTCCCAATCTTTTGTTGTAGCACCTATAGGATTTGCTTCTGGTTGAGTAACCAAGAAAGATTCCTTCATCACATCTTGAATCAAACTTTCCTAGGTCTTCTTCATCTCTTCTGATATAACATTTGCTGTCAAAGATCCTAAAGTACTTGACAGAGGGAGGTCTTCCATACCACAACTCATAAGGGGTCTTAGAGCTATTGAACCTTAACTGCACTCTGTTAGTTAGATAGATAGTAGTGTGAATTGCTTCCTTCCAGTATACATCAAGTTGATTTGCATCTTTCAATACTGCCCTAGACATTTCTTGCATAGTCCTATTCTTCCTTTCTACTACCCTATTTTTCTGAGGGGTTCTAGGAGCAGACAAGTGCCTCCTAATGCCATGTTCTTCTCAAAAAATTTCAAATTCATTTGAAGTAAACTCACCTCCTCTATCTGACCTCAAGAATTTGATCTTGGCATCCATTTTATTTTCAACCAAGGCTTTGAAAATTTTAAACTTATCAAGAGCATCAAATTTTTCTCTTAAGAAAGTAACCCAAGTCATTCTAGAATAATCATTAATGAGCAACTTAAAGTACTTTTCACCTTGTTGACTTTTTACTCTTGTAGGTCCACATAGGTCTGTGTGAATCAACTCCAATGGCTTTGAAGAAGAGTACTCCTTGCTTTTAAAACTTGTCTTTGTTTTCTTTCCCATCTGACATTGCATGCATACAGAGTTTGCAGGCTTGATTATCAGTAGAGCTGATTATTACCATGTTATCAAAGTTATTGTGTCCCATTCTTTTGTGCCACAACCAACACTCACTAGATTGAGTCAATAGATACATTCTTCCATTTGCTTCTTTTAAGTGATAGATATCACCACATGTCTTGATACCTTTTGCAACAAGCTTTATGGATTTTTCCTTCCTGATTTCACAACCATTAGTATGAAAAGTAAGATTGTAACCTTTCCTGCACATCTGACTGAAACTGAGAAGATTGTGCTATAATCCTTTGACATAGAGAACATCCTCAGTGCTATCCTTTCCATCAATAGATATGGCACCTTTTCCACATCTTTGTGCCGACTCATCTCCTCCAAACTTGATAGCTCCACCATCCCACTTCTTAAGGCTAATTAACTTCTCTTTGTCACCAATCATATGATTTGAACAACCACTATCAATGACCCAAGCTTTGGTTTCTTCTTTTGCATGAAAGGCAACCCATACATCCATTGATTTTTCATTGTTTTGAACCATTTGCAAGGTATCCATTTTTCTAACCTCATTCTTTTTATCACCAACACTCATGGCCAAGAAAAGTGTTTCATCATTTGAATCATCATGATCCTCATCTTCTAAAGAACAACTATCCTCTATAGAAAACATACTTCTTTTGAATTTACGATTTGTTACTTCTAATTTTTTTAGAGGACATTTGGAAGCAAAATGACCAACCTTTCCACAATTGAAACATTTGAAGGGTAACTTACCTTTGTATTTGCCAAATCCTTTCTTTAGGGTTTTTACAAAATTTACTTCAACATCATTAGGGCTTTCATCTTCATCAATAGTTTTTTATTTTGCCTTTTTACTGACTTTGAAAGTAGTTTCCTTCTTTGGAACATCACTATCAAACTCTCTCATTTCAAAAGAAGTAAGGGTCCCAAACGTTTGGTCCAAGGAGTATGTATCTAGGTCAGCAGTCTCCTCAATAGCAGATACTTTAGAACTGTAAGATTTGGGAAGAGATCTCAAAACCTTTTTCACAATCTCATCTTCTTTTAATCCTCCACCAAGACCTTTGACCATTGACTACTTCATTCACCCAGAGCATGAAACTTACAATATTTTCATCTTCTGACATCTTTAAGGATTCAAATATGTTCTTGAGTATTTGCATCTTGGCTTGCTTCACTTTCTTATCTCCTTCATTGTAATGTCCCCTTTTGGGACAACAGCTAAAACACTGATCAAACACTTGTCACAAACTTAGTTTTCTGGTTCACACATAGGTAGTAGATATATAGTAATTCAAATTAAAGATTTGAATGATAGATTACAATGATAGATTTCAACTATTATCAGATTGCCCGTATCAGCAGATTGATCCTTACAACCAGTACCAATATTTGAGAGTCAATGTCTTAATTTGTTGTTGTAGTCATTGATGTAACTTGACAACCTATGAATGTTTCCTTCTAACTGAGCACCCTTCTCCAATTAGTGATCCACTATAGGATGAACTCGTGAATGTATGAAGTTGTTGATGTATTGACTGGTGAATGAGTCTATCTGTGCAATTGGCTCTGGATTATGTGATGTAACCTCTTCAAGATCCTTACGTTGTTATGATTATAAGGCATATATATGATATATATTTGATTGACTGGTCCATGTTGTTTTTATTCCTGAATGATATGTGGAATGGTAAGTATTGATTGCTGAATATGGAACGAATGCCAAATGTTGGACTGATGAAGATGTTTTTTTAGGATTTCGATGATTGTGATTCATTTTGATTGCTAGATTCTTTTTTTTTTGCTTCTTTTCTTCCCTCCTCCTTACATTCTTATGATTCTCCTCTTATATCCCTTAAACCGTGATGAGCCAAATCCCTTCATAAACCATTGCCAACTTAGTTAAGTGCTAATATAATCTATGCTTGATAAATTACGTTGTGTTTGTCATGGTCTTTAGTTTTGTAAATGGATCACCACCTTGGACTTTTAACTGCTCCTTGTGTTAAGATTAATTGGTGTTCTTTTTTAATTACGTGGATATCTTAGACGACATGTAAAGCTCCTTTCATTCACGTTCACCTTGACATAGGAATTGATATAATGCAGACCAATGTTTTCGAACTTGACTAACATATGCGCTTTGATATGGAATCACCTATATTATGTCAAAATCTCTTTGTATTCGAAGCTGATCCCGCTAGGAGTAGATTTGAGTGCTCTTATAATTCCAATATTCGCCTTTAGGAGGGAATATTATGGTTTGCTGCCTTGTATTGGCTTAATCGTATTTGCTATGAGATCGGTCTTTCTTTAAGAGACCCGATCCTTGTATGCATATATTTATTATATATTCTTACTAATATATATATATATATATATATATATATATATATTAAATATTATTATATTGTTAATATATATATATATATATATATATATATATATATTTGTATATTATAATAATATATATATATATTATCACACACACACATATTTGTTCATTATGATAATCACTTCTATTATGTTATTATAATTATCGTATCATATATATACACACACACATATATTTATTTATAATATTTAGTTAATACATATATATTATATATTATATATTACATCTTATTAAATCAGTCATCCATATCTTTAATTTGAATGACGGATAATTGATTAATACGGGGACATGACAGGCCTCCCCTCTCAATATTGGTTGTCCTCAAGCAATCACAATGAATTCTTCCATTACTTTGCACTTCTTAGCATTTATCCTCCGATGTGATTGAGATGAAGTCATGGTTCTGAATGAACATGCTTGAGTGGAGAGAAAAAAATGATTGTGATTCCATAAAAAGGAAATAGAGTATTTGTTTGATGTTTTGAATAATAATGATGGGATGCAAGTATCATAGATTAAGGAGTTTTGAGAGTATTGAGATTCTAAGATGCATCTTGATCTTTGGTTACGAGATTCAGTCTTATATGTTATTGACCTCAAAATTGAGAAGAGTTATGTTCTTTGAGGAGTAATTGATTATATGATGTCATGATCAAAGAAGATTTGATTTGATTTTGAATAGCAATATGATTGAGGAAATGTAGTTAATCAAATGAATCCAGGAAGGAAGAATTTTTCAATGTTAAAGAAAATTTTGAGAGCATCGATAATCCGAGATTGGAGATTTGGAATGAAATAATATTGATGAAAATCCTAAAAGATGAATCTAATGATGTTGTAAGTAAGACTTGATTGCTTAAGCAAGTTGATGATAAGATAACGTATAGCATGATCCTGAGAGTTGATGCTGAGATAATGTCCCCCTTTTTGGGATATTCTTGATCTTTTAACCTACACACAAGAATGACTACTAGAAAGGAATATTAGCAATATTAAAGATCCATAAATTAGTAATGAAATCAATACATCATAATATAATTAATGATATAACATAAATAACATTTAATTTCAACATATAGTTATCCATACCTCAAGTTGATCCTTTGATAGAATCCATAGAAATACTTGCAAATTAGAGCGTGATGGAGGGCACACTTCCTACCTATCACCTCTTATGTCCATCTTCAAGGTTCAAGAGTGTGATGGAGGGCACACTTCCTACCTATCACACCTTGACAAGAGCATGATAGAGGGCATTATTCTTACCTATCATGTCTTGATGAGGGTATGATGGAGGGCATTCTTCCTACCTATCATCCCTTTTACATAACTTGATGAGAGCATGATGGAGGGAATTCTTCCTACCTATCATCTCTTTAACATTAAAGATCAAGAGTGTGATGGAGGGCAAACTTCCTACCTATCACATCTTGACAAGAGCATGATTGAGGGCACACTTCCTACCTATCATGTCTTGATGATGGAGGGCATTCTTCCTACCTATCATCTCTTTAACATTAAGGATCAAGAGTGTGATGGAGGGCACACTTCCTACCTATCACATCTCGACAAGAGCATGATGGAGGGCACACTTCCTACCTATCATGTCTTGATGATGGAGGACATTCTTCCTGCCTATCATCCCTTTAGCATAATTTGATAAGAGCATGATGGAGGGCATTCTTCCTACCTATCATGTCTTGATGAGGTATGATGGAGGGCATTATTCCTACCTATTATCCCCTTAACATAATTAAATAAGAGCATGATGGAGGGCATTCTTCCTACCTATCATCCCTTTAATATAATTTGACAAGAGCATGATGGAGGGCATTCTTCCTACCTATCATGTCTTAAACAGGGTTTGCTTGTGCTCGAGCCATCATGAACATTCTTCTTCACTATGTTTCTTTTTCTTATCCTTAGGTTCAAAATTTTCCTCCCATTCCTCTTTTGTCATGATTTTTAGGTTTTGTTCTCTTTTTATTGCACATCAGTGACCTGGCTCCCATTTTACGTCGCATTTGAAGCACAGATTTCTTTTTCAGAAATCATCTTTTACCGTACCATCTCTGGTCCATGGTCTCCCATCTCCTTTGCAAGTATGTCCATGAGTCGAGGGTTCCTTACATCTATAACATAAGTTTTTTCCATTTATTTCATTTTTGGATGAGAAAGGTTTGTGAAATATTTCCTTCTTGTGGGATGGTTTTGTATAGGGATTTAAGGGTTTGTTCTTTTCCAATCGAGTTGCCATTTCAATGGCATCTTCAAGTGTTGTGGGTTTAAGTGCTCCCACTAAGACTCATAGTGCTTCATCTAATCCTTCAATAAATAGAAATGTTAATCTTTCATCCTCTATTCTGGAAACTCATATAGCTATCTTCTCGAATTCATTTACGTACTCATCCACGATTCCCCTTTGTCTTACTAGGGTCAAGTCCCTAAAATCTTGTTGTGGATGACGACGATCAAATTTCTTGATGAACCTTTTGGAGAATTCCACATAGGATCTGATGGATTCATCACCTTGAGTATGCTTCCCATTATGCCACCATTCATAGGCCAATCCCTCCAAGTGTATGATGGCAAATTGGAGGGCATCTTTCTCCGTCATTGGGTTGAGTAAAAAGTAGTCGTTTAACTTTTGAAGCCATGCTTGTGGGGTGATCTTATTGGTTCCATCAAAGTTTGGGAGGTTCACTTTGTTGGCTTTGTGCTTTAAATCCTTATTAATGGTTCTTCTTTCCCTCCTTGCCAATTCGTTCCTCTTGGAGTTACTAAAATCATTAAAGGATATAACTCTTCTCACTTCCGGGTCTAGGCTGGCATAAGATTTAGCAATGTCTTCAGTGCTCGTGTCTTGAGTAGTATCATTTTCTATCCTTGAAGTGTCTTCGCTTGGTAGGAAAGATGGTAGTGGAATCCTTGAACTTGAAGAAGAGTTGCTATTTTCAGCTTGGTTAGAGGCTACTTGCCTCCCATTAATTGATTGAGCTTTTAGATTTTCCATGTCATTTTTTCAAAGTTTGCACCATTTGCAATAGTGATTGAGTAGCTTGATTTTGATCATTCATATTCTTGGTGGTTGCTTCAATGAAGGCTCTCAATTCATTGTTTATTTGTTCTTCTAGGAGTTGGCGGTTCCTTCTAGTGTATGCTTGCATAAATTTGCTTCACAGGATGGCAGGTCAAGGCTCTGATACCACTTCTAATGTCCCCTTTTGGGACAACAGCTAAAACATTGATCAAACACTTGTCACAAACTTAGTTTTCTGGTTCACACATAGGTCGTAGATATATAGTCATTTAAATTAAAGATTTGAATGATAGATTACAATGATAGATTTCAGCTATTATCAGATTGCCTGTATCAACAGATCGATCCTTACAACCAGTGCCAATATTTGAGAGTCAATGTCTTAATTTGTTGTTGTAGTCACCGATGTAACTTGACAACCTATGAACGTTTCCTTCTAACTGAGCGCCCTTCTCCAATTAGTGATCCACTACAAGATGAACTCACGAATGTATGAAGTTGTTGATGTATTCAATGGTGAATGAGTCTATCTCTGCAATCGGCTCTGGATTATGTGATGTAACCTCTTCAAGATCCTTAAGTCATTATGATTATAAGGCAGATATATGATATATATTTGATTGATTGGTCTGTATCATTTTTATTCCTGAATGATATGTGGAATGGTAAGTACTAATTGTTGAATATGGAATGAATGCCAAATGCTAGACTGATGAAGATGTTTTTTTGGGATTTCGATGACTGTGATTCATTTTGATTGCTAGATTCTTTTTTCTTCTTCTTTTCTTCCCTCCTCCTTACATGCCTATGATTCTCCTCTTATATCCCTTAAACCGTGACGAGCCACATCCCTTCATAAACCATTGCCAACTTAGTTAAGCACTAATATAATCGATGCTTGATAAATTACGTTGTCTTTGTCATGGTCTTTAGTTTTGTAAATGGATCGCCACCTTGGACTTTTAACCACTCCTTGTGTTAATATTAATTGGTGTTCTTTTTTAATTACGTAGATATCTTAGACAACATGTAAAGCTCCTTTCATTCACGTTCACCTTGACATAGGAATTGATATATTGCAGACCGGTGTTTTCAAACTTGACTAACATATGCGCTTTGATATGGAATCACATATATTATGTCAAAATCTCTTTGTATTCAAAGCTGATCCCACTAGGAGTAGATTTGAGTCCTCTTATAATTCCAATATTCGCCTTTAGGAGGGAATATCATAGTTTGCTGCCTTGTATTGGCTTAATCATATTTGCTATGAGATCGGTCTCTTTCTTTAAGAGACCGGATCCTCATATGCATATATTTATTATATATTCTTACTAATATATATATTAAATATTATTATATTGTTAATATATATATGCTAAGATAATACATATATATATTTGTATATTATAATAATATATATATTATCACACACACACACAACACACACACACACATATATGTTCATTATGATAATCACTTCTATTATGTTATTATAATTATTGTATCATACACACACAGATATATATATATATATATATATATATATATATATATATATATATATAATATTTAGTTAATACATATATATTATATATTACATCTTATTAAATTAGTCATCCATATCTTTAATTTGAATGATGGATAATTGATTAATACAGGGACATGACATTCATAAATAGTTTCAAGTTTATTCCAAACTTCTTGAGCTAAGCTACAACTTATCACCTTTGAAAGTTTTGAATTAGTTAATCCACTCATGATAGCAAACTTTGCCTTGGCATTTAGTATCACACTTCTTGAATTCATCTACATTTATGGAAACATCTTTAGGAACAGTGTAGCCTTTCTTGATAGAGTCCCAAAGTCCGTACCCTAGTGAATTGATGTAGCCTTCCATCCTCAACTTTTAGAAAGCATAATTAGTACCATCGAACTTGGGTATTTTGTTGGATCCTCCAGATGCCATCCCAAACCTTCCTCAAGCGATTGAGCTTCCTTAAGAGGAACTTGGCTTTGATACCAATTGTTAGACAAACCAGGATATTGAGAGGGGAGGTGAATCAGTATCTAAATAGATCTTCAATTTCAACAACTTCAACTTATCTGGAGCAGATCAGAACTTAAGCATCACAACATTAACAAGAACATAAAAGATTAACACAATGCATAGCAACACATAACACCAGATATATGTGGAAAACCCTAGAAGGGAAAAACCATGGTGAGGATTAACTCACAATATATGAAGCTCAAATAATAACTTTGTTTTAGGGGCTTTAATCCAAGGAAACTGCTACTCCCTAAGTAAATTTGATTTAGGGTCACTCCCAAGGAAGATTCTACTCCCTGATGACTTTGTTTTAGGGGCTTTAACCCAAGGAAGCAACTACTCCCTAATTTGAGAACAAACTCAGAGATGATTATAGTATGACAATCTTTCAACTATCTAAAAATTGCCTTTGAAGCTCACACATGATGATTGCACTTCTATCTCTTCACTCACTGTCTTCTGAAGATCTGATCAGTTAGGCACACTCTATACTTGATCATTGTCTCAATTAAGTCTTCAAGATGAATCCGGACAACATCAACATCATCTGCTCTTTCTCCCACAGTCGCACATAAAATGTATTGTTCTACTTTTATTTGCTTGTGAACCTTGTTTATTAACTTGCAATCATATCCTTTACATTCAATTTGATCTACTATTTATACATGATATTACATTGATTACATAACTTGTTGGCTAGATTAAACATGAAAAATACATTTGCAGGTCGGCCATACAATACACAATATGAAATGTGTAGAAGATAGGTCTAATTAGGACAATACGTTACACTAGCAGAAGATTCAAGCCTTGCGGACCCCAACACTTGCTTAACCAAGTCCAAAACATCCTTCATAGCTTCAAACATCAAGGAATTACCTCCGCACAATCTGCTCATTTGAAAATAGGACAACTTTAAGGTAAGCTCTTGAAAACTTGAAGATTAACTACCATATCAACTAGAGAACCTTGTGCGGTACTGGAAACAAGAAAGATCTTCGTGAAACTCTTCCAAATGAGTCCACATGACTCATACAACATCCCCAAACTCTTCTTTACCACTGCACATCAAAGAATTATGTCGCACACCTTCAATCATTAACCCTAAGAGCACACTGTTATCCGAAACACACTGCAACATGTTGTCAATTGAAAAACTAAGTTGTGGACCACCAAGAAGCTTGAAATAGGAAAGAAACATGAAATGAACATTCAAGAACATGTTCACAAAACTGCAAGGTCAATCATTTACTTTTGGAGGAATGCAGAGCATTTTAGTAGGTCTTCAACACTGCTCCATTTTGTCAGAGCACATATTGGTACTTTATTAATCATAATTTTCACTATGGAGGGAATAATGATCTGGAACTTTGGAAACAACACATTTACCACCTTCTAAACACATATCCTGAACCGCATAGACATATCAGCAAACACGGAGGAATGCGGAGCATTCCATTCACCTTTCAACATCACATTACACTGTCAGAGTCTGAACCGAAACCCAGTCACTTATATCTTTCACTGCGAAAGAGCAAACACTTTGAAACTTAAGATTTAGCATATTTACATAATGCTCAATGTAACTCTTGAACTGCAAGACCATGGCTTCAAAATTAGAGGAATGTGGAGCATTCCATTGTCATGCTAGAAACATCTTCACAGAACCCACACTGTCTTCAACCTGCTTCTAGAGGCCAAGTCTTCTTTGCATCACCATATACAGCTTAGGATCAGTAGGGATGATCATACACCATGCTTCAAAATAGGAACACATCCTCAGCATCAACAACACAATTTGATTCTATGTTTTGATTAGGAATGCAAATTTTAGGATCTCCAATGATGATCTTTCTCTTTCTTAGGAGCATGACATCCAACCATAACCAATATATTACTTTTATGATAGTGTTGACATCAATGTATGCTACTATATTGACATCAATTACAACACATATGGCCAACAAAACTTGTTTTGGAGGGATTTGTTTGTTGTGGTCAATCAGTGTGAGTGATTGTAATCTCACTCAGATCTCTATTTTAAGAGATTTTGATGTTTTCCCAATTTTGGTCCCTTGTGGACAATTGTAAATCAAACTAAGTATAAAGTGCCACATTCATTCTTTTTGGGGCATGATCTCTTTGATTGAGTAAAAAGGGGGTTGTACTTGCATTCTTTTTTGTACTCTTGCATCATGGATCCAAACAAACTTCCTCTACTCACACCATATTGTTGAAATGCACAAGACAACTGAGAGGGGGGGGTGAATCAGTTGTAACCAAAACTTAACTTCTTACAAGCATCAACACATCAACCACTTAATCACTGTTATTATGATTTAACCATGAAAGCATGAATTCATAAACTTAAGCACATTCACACATTCAACACATGAGACACCAGACTTTTTACATGGAAAGCCCAATGAGGGAAAAACCATAGTGAGGATTAACTCACAATATAAATGATATATCAAAATTTACAACAAGGCTCATTGCCTTAGGACTCAATTCCCAAAATGCTCACTACAGAAAGAAGAGGTTAACTACCAAAAGGGCTCACTACCAGAAGTAGAAGAAGATAGTTACAATGAGAATGGATCTCATAGCAACTAGGGATCCACCACAAACTCAACTGAATCTATTGCAACCTCTCTGCATCAAAATATATTCTCTACTGCTCATGATCATACCATTCTGATCACACCTACAACAAATAGTGCTTCTCATGTAGCCATTTTGTCTATCTCAACAACTTCACTCGATTTCCTGATCATTTAACTCATATTTATACATCTGCAATCTTGGAAACAATCTTCAAGGTCGGTGCAAACAACAAACTTAACCAATATTCAAATTAGGTCTGGAACTAAACATTCCCTTGGTGGAAAGGAATGAATGTGGACTGCACCACACCTTAGCAGGGACTCAAATGCAATCTCCCATGCAACAACACACTTTCACAAATTCCAAGCATAACCGCAAGTAGTGAAAACAACCAGGTCGGCCAAAATTGGTGTTAACACTAAGACCTTTAGGAACACGCTTCAACCACGATCCGAATTACACTATGTGGACCAATCAAAAAGAAAGAACATGATCTAGAGACATCCACAAGCACGTTACAATCACCAAGAACTTCTGCACAACCTCCAAACACTCTATCCAGAAGATTCTTCAAACTGGACCACTTAAACATTACTGTCAACCACTGTCATAAAGAAAAGATCGCTTGCGGAGCACCAAATCATGAACCAATTCAACTGAAGGCACATAACATCATCCTAAACTTAATTCTAGAACCACAAACTATAAAACTTAAATGCGGAGATGTGCAAAGCAAAATACATTCTCCCTGTCACCATTGAATACTCAGAAAAACAATTTTTACTCTGGTGAACAAAACTCACTCAAATCTTCACACCAGAGGCTCAAACTCGAAACATGGCAACTATAGACATCCCTTAACATAAATTTCAAACCGCAAACAAAGATATCTAATATAAAGGATAGGCGGAGCAAAACACTGCACTGTTCTTCTTAGACACTTGCTCAAACTCATCCAAATAACCTCCTTAGATGCTGACCTTAGGTGTTGACACCAGTGACAACACTTACTGCTCATACTTCCAACACATATAACTATCATGAGTGGAAAACTAAAATGGAGATTCATTTAAGAAGTTTGAATATTCATAGAGTAATAATGGGTACAGAAATTGAACCAATAGTAGTTGTAGAAAAGAGAAAGTGGTATGATAGATGTGATGAAGCCTATGGAACACTATGCTTGCCTATCTCTCTTGATCTTCTTTTTCATATTGAATCTTGTAATACACCCAATCAAGTATGGATTACCTTAGAGAATCTCTTTGGTAAGCAAGATACTATGTGTTTTGTGGTGAAAAGGAGGGATGGGATTGATTAATTGTTTGGGTTGAGGGTTTGATTGGTTTAGATCCTCCTTTCACAACAAACATTCAAGTACATATCAACCGAGTTAAATCTCTACTAAGCAAGAGCATTCACCTAACAAGTTGAGCTGTCACTTGGAATGATGTGGAAACTCAGATGTTATCAATCAATATCTCAATTTAATACTTAAATACTCTTAAAACCCTAATTATGCATAACAGTAAGCAAATTGATGAATTATGACAAATGCTTGTAGACTAAGATGAAGGACAAAGATTAATAACTGACCATTTTTCAAAGTTTAGAATGCAAAACAGTCAGGGACACCTCCACTAGCGCCCCTGTCCAAGGTACTATTTTCTCTATGGAACCCTGATCTTCTCTCGACACTGATATTCATTGTATTTTCCATTTCTGGTCTGGAGGATGCAAAGGACACCTCCACTAGCGCCCTCGTCCAATGCCAAATGTTTTTCAAGATGCTAGAAGCTCTTCAAATGCTGATTATCACTGTCTAAATTGTTTCTATGTTTGCAACTCTGGTGGACACTACCACTAACGCCCATGTCTAAGCAATCTTTTTCTTGAAGGATTCAAAATCTAAACACTGTCCTATTATTCCCTGCAACTCCACTCCATCTAGATGTGAAACCTGTACCCTGCAATCACAAGGAGAGTGGTTGGGGGTTGTGGTGTTTAGAGGCTTGCCTCGGTCAAGCTTCAGAGAGACATTCAAGTCTTCCAAACACCGTTGTTAGATAAAGAGTGCATATCCCTGCGGGATAGAGGCGAAAACAAATTATAAATGATTCAAATACAAATAGATATCACCTTAGAAGTGTAGATATCACATAAATGAAGGCTCTTCAATCACATGAGAAGATGAAGCTAAATCTGCAATCACAAACACAATAACAATGCTCTGCTCTGCAACAATGAATATCATGGATGCTCTAAAATCACAAGTTATCCAAAAGTTCACAATCATCTTCTACTTTGCAAATGAAACACTAAACATGCTTATATATGCAACTACGAACTTGAGATGTCAGCATAGGACATAAGTAACGGTCATAAAACTGACATTTGATTTTATGATTGATCCAAAATAGGGCAGGACTAGGGCACTAGTGCCGAAGTCCACCCTCATAATTTTGGTTAGGATCTGTTTAAATGACATCCGCTAGGTCCTATTTGCCATAACACTTAGGGGTTTTCTCATTAGGATTCACAATTAACATGCAATATGATCTAATGCATTCTAAGGACCTAGGAGCTAAACCTTAAGAGGGAAAAGCCCCCAAGGGGACATTTTCTGACATAACATTTAGGCCCCACTTTAATATATGCATGAATGCAAGGCCCATACATGCATTAAAGTAGGGTCAACAAACACAACAAACATGCCATGCACGATGAAGACACGCTAAACACACTGAAGACAGTAACATGCATGCAAAACACGGAGAAGATAGTTACAATCATGCAAGACATGGAGAGGATAGTTACACTCACACAAGACACAGAGAAGACAACAATTAAGACACACAAAACACAATGAATACATTGAATGTAGTGATTATTTCTTTTTCATTTTCTTATATATGAATGCAAATGCAAGTACAAGGAAAGTAAACACACAACCCAAAATGCAGGAGGAGCTCATTGCCACCAGTCTTGAAATTGCATAAGCGGCAACAGACACGCAATACAAATCTCAAAGTGTAGGAGGAGCTCATCACCACCAGTCTTGAAACTACACTTGAGAACAAACACGCCATACAAATCCCAAAGCATAGGAGGAGCTCATTGCCACTAGTCTTGAGACTATGCTTGGGAACAAATATGCCACACACACACATGGAAGACATAGAAAAAACATGATAGACAAGTGATGGAAGGAGCCTGTTGCTAGGTTCACCACCATCTCAGGCACATTACATGTACACACCAATGATTGCACTTCACTGCAACAATCACCGAAGACACGCTTAAGGGAGGATACACCAACATCGACTGCTCAAAGGACTTTTAGAAAATGATAGGATGTGCAATCTCCTTGAGAAATACACCATCCCTGCCTCCGCAGAGGGCTTAAAATAAAAAGGATATGCACGATATCCCACCTCCACAAAGAGCTTAATAATTGCAATATAAAATAAAGATATGCACTTGCTTAGAGATACAACATCCTGCCTCTGCATAGGGCTTACAAACATACTTTGTTAGTACCAAAATCATCAGACAGCTTACCTTATATGCCCCCATCTTAATGTGGTTGATATCATGTACCGATATCAAGCACGTTAAGGTAGAGAGAAAACACACAAGGGAACACAAGCTCTTGCAAAGCCCATGCCCCCAGAAGTGACATGCACTTTACGATCGCCGAATGTTCCCACAAACACACAATTTCCTATGAGAAAAGGTGTTAGCAACCATATAATCATGATAATCAACAATACATGTAATCATTCTCATAAAGAGTCAAGCAAGGTGAGATCAAAGATAAACAAAGTGCACAGAGCAACATTATTGTTATATTTTGTTAATATGATAAGACATCATCAAAATATTGCATGGAGTGATTCTACTAGCCAAGCATCAGATAATATAGATGAACCCCATCGTCATGTATGGACTAGGTCCATTTTTTGATTTCTCGCTGAAGGGACACTAGGTCTATATTAGTATTATATGTTTTTCATCATCCGTCAGCTAGATAGAACCACTAGAAGAAAGTAAACAATAAATCAAGAGAGGAGAAACAAATGCCCTAGGGTTGTCACATAGGAAGGTGCCCCCAGGTCACCAACTGCAACGCTATGCCCCTAGGACACAACACACAACAATGAAAATAGAGGAGAGGCAATATAGAAGAATGATGACACAAATAGAAGAAGGGTCACAATAGAGGTGATCTCCCAGTATCCTTGAACTTACAAGAGAATCAAGGGTCATCCTAGGAGGCCTAAAAAACACATAACACATCACGAGGGAAACACAACACAGAGGTAAAGGGTTAGAAATAATTACCTACAGGGATAACCAAACTAACAGTTGTCGATGAGATCTTCCCACTCCTGAATGTTAGAGGAAAGTGGGACATAAGAGACAAGTGACCAACTCTTATCATTGTCTTTAAATTCAGCTTCATTAAGATCTTCTTTGTTTGGTTCAATGTTAGGTTGAATGTTTTCTTGTTGAGTTGCATTCCATTGGGCAAAAGCTTGTCTTCTCTTCCTCCTTTCTCTTGCTTGTCTATTCCTTCTTGTCTTACTGTTTATCTCTTCAAAGGTATTGTTATGTTTTTCCATAGAATCTTGCACATTAGAGGAGGAAGCACCATGTTCAAATCTCATTGGTCTCGATGAAATGGTTTGTTGTCGATGAATACCTCCTGATCCTTGTAAGGATGGCGGGGGAGGAACCTCAGCATAAATACCATCTCTCCATGGATGAGGTGAGTTATGAAACTTTTCCTTATCCACTTCTATCATGCCAATTATTTCATCATAGTCATAATAGTCTTGTTTTATTCTTATTTCATTTTGTCATTTTCCTTTTGCTCTAAGTGGATCTTCAAATGCATGTTGTTCTTCCCTGATTGTTTGTAAAGGAGGCCTGGCCACTCTAGCTAGTTGTTTTTCTTTGTATTTGCTATATTCTAGGAAATATTGGTCTCTTCGTGGCTCAGGGTCTCTATCAGGTCGTGGCTAAAAGTAATCAAGAGTGAAGTTCTTGTCCTTAGCCTGAGGTTGATATTAATTATGGCAAATAGTACATATTTCTCCATGCAAAGGGAATTTTATGCATTTGTGAATAGTTGAGGGAACAACATTCGTAGCCTTAAGCCATGGATGTCCTAGTTTTACATAGAAGAGGTTAGATAAGGCGATAACATCAAATAAATGATCCACGGCCTTATCATATACTGAGACCAATAAGGTTATCTTCCCAAATGTATTCATCAAAGATCCATTATGTGTTTTAATTCTCAAATCCGATGGTTCATAAGAATCTTGTGCCAAATCATGTTTAAGAAGAAAATCTTCTGTAACCATATTAGTCATGAAATTAGGGTCTATAAGTGTTCCATGCACATGTCTTTCCATTATGTTCGCTGTAATGTAAAGAGGCCCTTCAGTATCTACCATTGCTTTGTCATGAGGTGTAAATGTTATTTCAAGTTTAGGGGCTCTTATTTTCAAATAAGGTCTAGGAGAAAACCTAGCATTATTATTGTATTGAGAAGCCATGTGTATGTTTTTAAATGAATTCCAAATCAGATTTTAAATATTTTCAACACTTATGCAAGAAACAAGTGCAAAAGTATGTATGAATATGACATAAAATGCTTGATTTTTCAAAAAATTTCCCAATTTTTCAATGCAAATTACTAGTGAAAGAGGTCTTGTGAAAAATTTCAAGAGGGGAAGCAAAAAATAAGCCTAATATCAACCCAATGATGCAATAATCTCCTTCACAACATGCCTATGATACAATTCTAGAGAGACGATAAGGCCAAATCTAGTGAAAATGCAAGGTTTTCAAACCCTAGACATGAATTTTACCAAAGAGGGCACTATGACGCAACACTAAAATTAGAAATCAGTCCTAATGAGTGTTTGAAAAGGGTAGTAAAATCTAAAACAAGATTTTAACTACAAACCCTAGCTAATGTTCAACTAGGTTTTTATGAAAAATGCACAATTTCAAGCAATTTTTATCAAATTAAGCATGAAAATGCATGCAAATGAATGATTAATGATGAATTTATGTAATTTAAATCTAATATGATGGAAATAATAGAAATTAAATGAAATTAAATTCCAATTAATTCAAATTATGCTAAAATGCAAGCCTAAGATGCCAATTTTTTTTTTAATTTTTTTGTAATTTTTCAAATGCAATAAGATGAATGAATGAAAATATATCACTCAACACTCAGCAAGGTGCAAAAAATTCAAAAACATGGCTTCACCAAAATGTTTTGTGTGAAAAGGAGGAGGGATGGAATTGATTGATTGTTTAGTTTGAGGGTTTGATGGGTTTAGATCCTCCTTTCACAACAAACATTCAAGGACATATCAACTGAGTTGAATCTCTACTAAGCAAGAGCATTCACCTAACAGGTTGGGATGTCACTTGGAACAATGTGGAAACTTAGATGTTATTAATCAATATCTCAATTTAATGCTCAAATACTCTTAAAACCCTAATTATGCAAAACAGTAAGCAAATTCATGAATTATGACAAATGCTTGCAGACTAATATGAAGGATAGAGATTAAAAACTAACCATTTTTCAAAGTTTGGAATGTGGAATAGTTGGGGACACCTCCACTAGCGGCCCTATCCAAGGTACTATTTTCTCTGTAGAATCCTGATCTTCTCCTGACACTAATATTCATTGTATTTTCTATTTCTGCCCCAGAGGATGCGGAGGACAACTCCACTAGCGCCCAAATTCAATGCCAGATGTTTTTCGGGATGCTAGAAGCTCTTCGGATGCTGATTATCACTATCTAAATTATTTTTGTGTTTGCAACTATGGAGGACATTGCCACTAATGCCTGTGTCCAAGTAGTCCTTTTCTTCAAGGATTCAAAATCTGCACACTGACCTACTATTCCCTGCAACTCCACTCCATCTAGATGCGAAACCTGTAACCTACAATCACAAGGAGAGTGGTTGGGGGTTGTGGTGTTTAGAGGCTTGCCTTAGTAAAGCCCCAGAGAGACAATAAAGTCTTCTGAACACCGTTGTTAGATAAAGAGTGAGTATCCCTGTGGGATAGAAGCAAAAACAAATGATCAATGATTCAAACACAAATAGATATCGCCTTAGAAGTGTAGATCTCACATAAATGAGTGCTCTTCAATCACATGAGAAGATGAAGATAAATCTGCAATCACAAACATAATAACTATACTCTACTCTGCAACAATGAATATCATGGATGCTCTAAAATCACAAGTTAGCCAAAAGTTCACAATCATCTTCTAGTTTGCAAATGAAACACTTGAAAGGAAGCTAGGTGTGCGAAAATCGCTTCCTACAGTAATCTAATGAGGAGAGATGAGTGCAAATATATTTTAATTTTTACAATTATAGTTTTATTAACCCACTAATAGAGATATTGCAACAAACACATACACAAGAATGTAAGATAGAATAGAGAGAGACAAGATATACGTGGGGAAAACCCTTCCGGGTGAAAAACCCCACACTCCAAAACACAACTCAAATGTATTCTGTAAACAATGAAGGTTACAATACAGTCACAGAGCCAATGCTCTTGCAAGAGTCTTTGACACTTGTATCTAGAGATAATCTGGCAGCATAACAGTACCTATCAATCACATAATACATCTCCTCCTCAAAGCACCTATTTATAAAGAAAATACAAGGCAAAAATGGATCTATCTTGGGATGGGCGTCCAACATGGCCTCATGGCCCAAAACCCACGCCTTTGGACACTTGTCTAGCATTGTAGGATGTTCCTGACACTTGTCAAGTCACCCCATCCCAAAGAGGTCGCCTATTCCCAAGTTGGGCAATGACAGATACTCTTACGACACTTACAAACATCATAGAATCCGTCATAGCTATCTTATCTGACAGTTGTAAGAGAATATGTCATAAACAAACTATAAATAGCATATTCCCTTACAACATGTCATAACCCTCCTTGGGGCACCCAAAGATGCCTTTTTCAAAGATGCTCTTTGACACATGTCTTCACCTGTCATAGAACCTTCTATTTCTGACTTACATGTCATAGATTCTGTCATAGGAATTTGTCATAACTGTTTTGGTCAAGATTCACTTACACACTAGTCAAGATGCTGACACATTGCATAAAACCTCTACCACACAAAAGGGGCTCCTATCTCCACATGGAGTGTGTTGATCATCCTAATCATCTTACAAGTGGAGTGACAACTCATCGTGCCACTTCACACTAAATGACAAAACAGGATGTGCAACAAAATACAACATAGGCTAATTAAATAAATTACATTACAGTAATAAATGCAATGCATTACCAAGGTTGAGACACCTTAATTCCCAATATTCTCCCACTTGTCAAACACCTTGTAAGAGCTAATAGAAATAACAAGATTTAACTGCTATAGGCTGAGAGGCCCATAGACTCTGAACACCATCTGAACTTCTATGTGTCCACTGGTTTCGTCAATGCATCTGCAAAATTCTTCAAAGTGTCTACCTTCTCCAAATTCACCTTCCCATCCTCTACCATGTCTCGCACGAAATGAAACTGCACATCAATATTCTTTGTTCTAGCATGGAAAGTTGGATTCTTTGCTAGGCAAATCACACTCTGATTGTCACAACAAATCGTAATCTGTCCTGCATCAACACCAATATATGAACACAATCTCTTAAGCCAAATGGCTTCCTTAAAAGCATGAGTTTCTGCCATATACTCAGCTTCTGTAGTGGACAAAGCAACCACAAGTTGTCGCTTACTCATCCAACTAATTGCACCACCAAACATAGTGAACACATAGGCATTGGTGGATCTCCTGCTGTTAATGTGACCCGCCCAATCAGAATCCACAAATTCACGAATACAAATTGAATGTGGAGGTCCTATAACATTACCATGATAGCATATGGAATACTCGGAAGTACCCCACAAATATCTAAACACACGCTTAACTGCATCCCAATGTACCCGTCCAGGATTAGCCCTAAATCGACTGAGAACTCCCACTGCTTGGGCAATGTTTAGTCTTGTGAAGACCATATCATACATCAAACTGCCAACAACACTAGCATAAGGTACTCTGCTCATGTCCTCCACCTCACTAGGAGATTTTGGACAATCATTAATAGACAACTTTGTTCCCAATGAAACATGAACACACAATGGTCTACAATCTGCCATGCTGAACCTATCCAACACATTCTTCACATACTTACTTTGGCTTAACCAAAGTTTTCTATTAACTCTGTCTCTTCTAATTTCCATTCCCAGAATGTACTTGGCTGCCCCTAGATTTTTCATCTCAAACTGTGCTGACAACTGAGACTTCAAATCAGAAATCATAATCTTACCATTCCTAATTAACAACATATCGTCAACATACAATGCAATAATGAGAATGCGATCATTGTCAAACTTGTAATACACACAATGATCTGATTTTGATCTCAGATATCCAATTGACAATACAAAGGCATCAAACTTCAAGTACCACATCCTAGTAGACTGCTTCAAACCATACAAAGACTTTTTTAACTTGCAAACCAAATTTTCTTTACCTTTCTCTATGTAATGCTTTGGCTGTGACATGTAGATCTCTTCCTCCAAATCACCATTAAGGAGTGTTGTCTTCACATCCATCTGCTCCACCTCTAAGTCATAAGCTGCTGCAAGAGATAATAGGAACCGAATAGATGTTAGCTTTGCAACAGGAGAGAAAATTTCACCATAATCAATTCCCTCCACTTGTCAATACCCCTTCGCAACCAGTCTGGCCTTGTACTTTTCAACACTGCCATCTGCATCAAATTTCTTTTTGAACACCTGTTTGCATCCAACAGGTTTCCGTCCTTTATGAAAAGGCACCAAGTTCCATGTTTTATTCTTCTCCAAAGAAGCCATTTCAACCTCCATTGCCTCCTTCCAGGAACCTGCATCTTTCATGCCCATAGCCTCTTTTACAGTTCTAGGCTCATGAGTATTAGCAAGTAAAGCAAAAGCACAACTAGAATCAAGCAATGAATAACCAAACCTATCAGGTTGCTTTCTTATTCATATAGACCTGCTCAAAGGCTGAGGTTGAGGTTCTGCTTCTTCTTCTGAGCTTTTAGATCTTCTAGAGCTCTCCTCATCACCAGGTCTCACAGGGTCTGTCAGTTCAGTCTTCTTAGGGGTAGAAAGAAATTGAACCATATCTTCTTTCTTTTCTGTTTGTTCTGGCTGTAAAACAACAGAAGAAGGTGTTAGCTCTCTGAAGATAACACTTCTTCTATACAACACTTTTTCAGCCACAGGATCCCAAAGCTTGTATCCTTTCACACTGACTCCATAGCCAATGAAAATACACTTAACAGCCTTGTTCTCCAATTTAGACCATTTCTCCCTAGGCACATGTGCATATGCCTCACAACCAAAAACATGAAGATGTCTAACTAAAGGCTTCTTACTAGACCACACCTCCATAGGTGTCTTACCAACAGGAGCTGATGTAGGAGACCTATTTATCAGGTAGCAAGTAGTGGCTACAGTTTCAGCCCAAAACTTTTGTTTAAGGCTTGCTCCACTAAGCATACTCCTAGCCTTCTCCATCAGTGTCATGTTCATCCTCTCTACAACTCCATTTTGCTGCGGGGTGTAAGGAGTTGTCTTATGTCTTTCAATCCCTTGCTCTTTACAGAACTTATCGAACTCTGTCGAACAAAACTCACCATCGTTATTAGTTCTCAAACACTTAATCTTTTTACTAGTCTGATTTTCAGCAAAAGATTTAAACTGACTAAAGACTTCAATCTTGCTTCTGATAAAATAAACCCATGTCCTTCTACTGTAATCATCTATGAAAGATACAAAATATATAGATTTGGAGATCGAAGGAACATTAATAGGACTAAACACATTAGAATGAATAAGATCCAATACACCAGAAGACTTGTGAGAACTAGAGTAAAACTAAACACGGTTTTGCTTTCCATATACATGATGTTCGCAAAAGTCAAACTTGAGATTACAATATTTAACCCCTCAACGAGGTTTTTATTTTTTAGAGTTCGAAGACCCTTCTCACCAATGTGGCCATATCTCAAATGCCATAAGATAGTCTTTTTAGCAGGAAGTTTAACTTCCAAAGCATGTGCACTACCATTAGAAAGTGTTACAATAGATTTCTTCACTGCTTGTTCAGATGGTGTGGATGGAGTGATTGCAGCTCTTTTCTTCGAGTCAGAAGAACTATTGCACTGTGAAGTGCATGCCTCCAGCTGAAATAGAGTACCTCTCCAAGTACCCTTCGCAAGCACCATAGATCCTCTAGTCATCTTGCATCCATCCTTCGAAAAGACAACCTATACACCTGCATCATTCAACATACTTACAGAAAGCAGGTTTCGAGCTAGGCCTGGGATGTGCATAACCCTAGTGATCCCCTTCACTCATCCATCAGGGAATCAGATTGAGACTCTTCCATGACCAACAATCTTCAGATGAGAATTATCACCCAGGTACACTCTTCCACCATCAAACTCTTCATACTTCGTGAACCAGCTTCGATGCGAGGTCATGTGGAATGATGCACCAGAATCAATCAACCACACATCATCAGATGCATGGGTGGCTAGGGCTGCGATGAAGGCATCACCATCATCTTGAGATTTGTTAGAATCTGAATCTGGGACATTCTTCTTCTTCTTTTTCTTTTCTTCCTTGCATTCCTTTCAGAAATGCCCAGTTTTGCCATAGTTCCAACAAAGAGCCTTGGACTTTCCAGGAGATTTGGATCTCCCACAGGATTTGGATCTGCTCTTTTCAGCTTTCTTGTCCTTCTTTTTCCCTTTCTCCTTGGGTCTTCCACGAACCGCAAGAGCCTCTTTGGCTGCCTTAGAAGACTTTCTCCTCATCTCTTCAAATAACAATGAAGATACCACTTCGTCTATTTTGAATGTGGATGTGGTGGTCCCAATAGCCATAACAAGATGATCCCATGAGTCCGGCAAAGAACAAAGCAAGGTCATACAACGATCCTCCTCCTCCATCTTCACACCAACAGATGTCAATTTTGCAACTAACATGTTGAAAGTATTCAGGTGATCTACAACTGATCCTCCATCCTCCATCCTCAGAGAATACAACTTCCTTCTCAGAAAAAAGTTTGTTCACCAGGGATTTGGCCTGATAAACATCACCCAACTTCTTCCAAAAGTCTTTTTTGCTCTTCTCCTCATGGAGATTTAACAAGACAAAATCAACTAGACTGAGTCTTATGAGACCCTTATCTTTCTGATCTTTGAGATCCCAATCATCATGTGCCATTGTAGTTGACTTTACACTAGATATGGTTTCCCATAGGTCTCGATCAACAAGCATGTCTTCCATCTTAAGTTTCCATAAATCAAAATTAGTGCCATTGAATTTCTCCACCTCTAATCTTTCGGATGTGCCTACCATCTCTTTCCTGCAACAAGATTATAGAATGCTCTGCACAAAGCTCCCACTCAACCTAAGATTAGCTCAAAATACCCCTATCCAACAACTAGGACCAAAGGTGATCAAGATCTGATACCAATTAAAAGGAAGCTAGGTGTGCAGAAATTGCTTCCCACACTAATCTAATGAGGAGAGATGAGTGCAAATTTGTTTTAATCTTTACAATTATAGTGTTATTAACCCACTAATAGAGATATTGCAGCAAACACATACACAAGAATGTATGACAGAAGAGAGAGAGACAAGATATACATGGGGAAAACCATGGGTGAAAAACCCCACACTCCAAAGCACAGCTTAAATGTATTCCCTAAACAATGAAGGTTACAATATAGTCATAGAGCCAATGCTCTTGTAGGAGTCTTCAACACTCGTATTTGAAGACAATCTAGCAGCATAATAGTACCTGTCAATGATATAATACATCTGCTCCTCAAAGCACATGTTTATAAAGAAAATACAAGGCAAAAATAGCTCTATCTTGGGATGGGCATCCAACATGGCCTCATGGCCCAAAACCCATGCCTTTGGACAATTGTCTAGCATTGTAGGATGTTCTTGACACTTGTCAAGTCACCCCATCCCAAAGAGGTCATCTATTCCCAAGTTGGGCAATGATAGATACTCTTACGACCGTCATAGAATCCGTCATAGCTGTCATATCTTACAGTTGTAAGAGAATATGTCATAAATAGACTATAAATAGCATATTCCCTTACAACATGTCATAACCCTCCTTGGGGCACCCAAAGATGCCTTTTTCAAAGATGCTCTTCAACACATGTCTTCACCTGTCATAGAACCTTCTATTTCTAACTCTTACATGTCATAGATTCTGTCATAGGAATTTGTCATAATCGTTTCGGTCAAGATTCACTTACACACTAGTCAAGATGCTGACACATGGCAGAAAACCTCTACCACACAAAAGGGATGCCTATCTCCACATGGAGTGTGTTGACCATCCTAGTCATCTTACAAGTGGAGTGACAACTCATCGTGCCACTTCACACTAAATGACAAAATAGGATGTGCAATAAAATACAACATAGGCTAAGTAAATAAATTACATTACAATAATAAATGCAAGGAATTATCAAGGTTGAGACACCTTAATTCCCAACAACACTAAACATTCTTATATATGCAACTACAAACATTCCCACTAAGAATTTCATAATTCAAACTTGAGATGTCAGCATAGGACCTAAGTAACGGTCATAAAATTGACATTTAAATTTAGGGCTAACCCAAAATAGGGTAGGACTAGGGCGCTAGCCCCCAAGTCCACCCTCCTAATTTTGGTCAAGATTTGTGTAAATGACATCCCCTGGGTCCTATTTGCAATAACACTTAGGGGTTTTCTCATCGAGATTCACAATTAACATGCAATATGATCTTGTTAGGAACCCGTGTTTAACCCTTCTCTTTACTTTGTTAGTATATTGTTGTTGGACGCATATGCTTTCTAAGTCATCCCATGAGTATATTGTATTATCCCACATTCATGGGAAGTAATAGTTGTTTATATTAGACTTAGTATATAAGTAAGTGTTGAGGCCAATGAAGGCATCCATGAATTTATTGTATTGAGCTTGCTCAAAGGAGGTTGCCCCCTCGAAGTGGCCTGCGATCAATAAATTCCTTCTGTGTTTCTGCTATTTATGTTATTTCGTGCATTTTTCATTATATTGTTGCAGGAGGTTCCTCTCATTTGGTATTAGAGCACTTTCTTGGGCTCACTGGGTGGAATTTCTACTATATTTTTTTTCTGCAGTGGCCTCCAGGCGCTGTGATTATTGCAGTAGTTCTTTCTTTTTTGCATATGTATTGTTCATTTCAATTGCAAGTTCGGATCAGAGAATAACCCTATCCGCTTAACTATGGGAAGTGCTTGGGCATATCCCTAAAACTCATTGTGAGGAGTACCATAGGAACCTCAAAGTAGCTGGTCCATTGAGAGAACCTACCAGCGAAAAGGGCAACGACCCCTACTTGATTGACTAGTTCCCATCCGTGAGGTAAACCAAGAGTTGTCGTTTGTGGCAAAATAATTATTAGTTTTACCTGAGCCATGGAGTGAGGGGTACTACCCCAATACGCAAGCTGTTAGACAACATTGGTGGCTAAGTGATCCCTTGAATCTTTAGGCAGCTGAACATACCTGGGGCCCATATCTATTGACAATCGGCAAATCGCAGATTGAATCTGTCCAGAGCTGTTTGCAGATCATTTCTATTTTTTCACCATATCTTCCTTGCTTTAGCTCTGTTTTCTCTCAAAATTCACTGGAACCCCTGGAATTTCATTTTGCATAGTTGTTTCCTTGAGGACCCTATCCCAAATTCCACTTATTGAAGCCAGAAATCCCACATTTGTCTATTTTTAGGGTTTGCTATAACTTCTTTGATTCTCACCCAATCGCCTTCAAATTTTGCTACAGTGTTCATTTCTTATTTCTGCTCCTTTGTCCCTCTTGGACAAATTTTTCCATTCTTTCACCCCACTTCTGAAATCCCCATTTTCTGCTTCCGCATCCCTCATAAAGTGTCCAAAACCTAGTCAAACCCCAATTACCCATCAGAGTTTTTCCCAAATCCAAATTTTCCTTTACTAAAAAAGTTTTTGTTTTTGTTTTTCTACCCATTCCCAAAAAAAAAAAAATCTCCTGGTTATGGTTGTCACCCGCGTAGGAGCAAAAAATATGGAGGATGAACTTGCAGCCCTCAAGACCAAACTCCAAGATCTGGATGAAAAAATTCTCGACCTCAATCTTCAGCATTTAGCCATGAACAATAAACGACAGCCAAAGTCTTCTACAGACACTGGGTTCTCTTCTTCCAGCAATTTTCGTGGGCCGAAGCTTGATTTTCCTTGCTTCAATGGTGAAGATCTGACTGGATGGATATACCGGGCATAACAATATTTTAGTCTGCATAATACTTTTGATGTCAACAAAGTCCCACTTGCATCCTTTCATTTGGAACCCTTTAATGGTTCCGTTGGTACATCAAGGCTCATGAAGAGCCAAAATGGAGAGATTTTTGCAAACTCATTTTGCAACGATTTGGCCCTAGTGCTTTTGATGACTTCACATGAGCACTCACTAAACTTTACCAAACTGGCACTGTGAGAGAATATCAGATAGAATTTGAAAAACTGGCCAATCACACAGAGGGATTGTGTGATGAATTCTTCAGGAGTTGTTTTGTCAGTGGTCTGAAGGATGCAATATGATCTGAGGTTAAAATGTTCCGTCTCAGCACAATGATGGAAGCCCTAGGGCTGGCTAAGTTGGCGGAGGACAAGATCACAGCTCAACAACGCTCCAAATCTAATTTTGTTCCATTTAGAAATGTGGTTTCCCAAAGACCTCCAATCATGCTAGCTCCTAGAACAACTCCTATCAAGCATTTGACTGAAGCAAAGATGCGAGCACGTAGAGAAAATGGGCTTTGTTATAATTGTGATGAGAAATTCACTTGGGGACATAGATGTGTTGAGCAAAAGCTTTATCTCTTGGATGTGGATTCTCCACCTGCAACTGAAGTTTATGAAGATGCTCAGGATACAGTAGATGATCAGATCAAAACTCAACAGCTGCCTATTGACCCTATTTCTCAGGAAGAGCACCCAGAGATCTCTCTCCATGCTTTAGTAGGAGTCACCACCCCACAAACCATGCGGGTCAAGGGTTACTTCAAGAAGCTCCCTTTTACAATACTCATTTATTCTAGTAGCATTCATAACTTCATTAACCCTCAGATTGCCAAACAAGCTAATTGTTTTGTCCATCCTTGCTCTAGCTTTGAAGTCATGATTGCCAATGGGGGCTCATTACCTTGCAAAGGGAAGTCTCACAATGTGCATATCTCTAATGGAGATCATAACCTATGCTCTGACATGTTTGCCTTGCCCTTAAGTGGATGTGATGTGGTTTTTGGTGCTCAATGGTTATGCACACTTGGACCCATCTTATGAGATTTTGCTGAACTTTGGATGCAATTTTTAGACAATGGGGAAAAACACACATTGAAGGGATTACAACTAGGGTCTCTTAGCATCATCAATTCACATCGCATGGAAAAGCTTCTTAAGAAGAATTCACATGGTGTCATCGCTCAGCTCCATTCCATTCAGATGCAACCATCAGCAGTCTCCACTACTCCTTCGGATCTACAACAAATTTTGGATAGGTATGCATGTGTCTTTGCCGAACTAGTGGGATTGCCACCTTTCATGACCAGAGGACCACCATATTTAGCTCCTTTCTAGAAGCGTTCCTCCTAATATCAGGCCCTACCGCTACCCATTTCACCAAAAGATAGAGATTGAGATGCTCATTCGAGACTTACTGAAGCAATGTATTATTCAACCTAGTACCAGTTCCTTTTCTTCACCAGTTCTTCTTGTCTGGAAGAAAGATGGGTCATGGCACCTCTACATTGACTTCCAAGCACTTAATCACATCACAATCAAGGATAAGTTTCTGATTCTTGTTGTTGATGAGTTTCATGGTGCTCATTTTTTCTCTAAGTTGGATCTTCGTTCTGGGTATAACCAAATTCATGTTCATGAGGATGATATCCCTAAAATGGCTTTCCACACGGATGATGGCCACTATGAGTTTTTGGTCATGCCCTTTGGACTCACTAATGCTCCTTCAAAATTCTAGGCATTGATGAATAAAATATTCTGGCCCTACCTGCAGAAATTCATTCTGGTCTTCTTCGATGATATCCCCATCTATAGTAAAACATGGGCTAAGCATCTCCAACATCTGGATCTTGTACTGCAACTTCTCTCTAATCATCATCTTTGTTCAAAACAGTCTAAATATGTTTTTGGCCAGGAAGTAGTGGAGTATCTCGGGCATATTGTTTCATCTCAAGGGGTTCGAGTGGATCTTGCAAAAATAGATGCCATGAAAAATTGGCCGCATCCTCAGACACTCAAGAGCCTTCGTGGTTTTTTGGGATTGACTAGCTACTATCGCAAGTTTGTTAAGGATTACGGGAAGATTGTAGTTCCATTAACAACTATGTTGAAAAAGGATGCTTTTCAATGGACACATGCTGCTGAGTGTGCATTTGAAAACTTGAAACAAGCTATGTGTACTACACTTGTTCTAGCTATGCCAGATTTTTCCAAGACCTTCACTATTGAAAATGATGCTTGTAGCAATGGACTTGGTGCTGTTCTCCTTCAAGATGAACATCCCATTGTGTTCACCAGCAAAGCCCTTTTCTGGTAATAATTTATTACTCTCTACATATGAGAAGGAAATTATGGCTATTTTGCATGCAGTACAGAAGTGGTGGCCATACCTACTAGAGAATCATTTGTGCATTAAGATTGATCACCAGAGTCTGAAATATTTCCTAGAACAACGGGTCTCCTCCCCAGCACAACATAAATGGGTTAGCAAACTCATGGGTTATGACTATGAGATCACTTACAAGAAGGGTAAGGACAATATTGTGGTGGATGCTCATTCTTGCACATTTGATGACCAAGCTTCTTTTTCAGCTATTTCTATGCCTGTTCCAAATTGGTGGGAATCTGTCCAGTAGGGCTATGTCAATGACTCTTCATTATCTCAAATCATCCAATAGTTGGCCAATAACCCTTCTGCTATACCGCATTACTCTTGGGATGGTGCTTCTCTGAGATACAAGGGTCGTCTGGTGCTTCCCCAGAGCACATATCTTCAACAGGTTGTCTTCTATGAACTCCATGCTTCTCCATCGACAGGGCACTTTGGGTTCCTCAAAACTTATGCGTGGGCACGACGTAACTTCTTTTGGAAGGGAATGAAAAGGGCAATTCAACAGATGGTGGCTGAATGTGATACCTGCCAATGCAACAAGGGTGAAACGACACTCCTTCCTAGATTGCTCGAACCCTTGCCCATCCCTACATGGATTTGGAAAGATATTTCTATGGATTTCATTGAGGGGCTCCCTAAATCTGGAGGGAAGATAGTGATCTTGGTTGTGGTTGATTGCTTGTCCAAATATAGTCATTTTTGTGCCCTCATCCATCCCTATACTGCCTCCTCAATCGTACAAAATTTCATGGACCAGATCTTCTGTCTTCATGGCATCCCTTCTTCCATTGTCTCAAATCGTGATGCAACTTTCACCAGTCATTTTTGGATAGAATTATTTTGACACACTGGTACCAAACTGAAGATGAGTTTAGGGTATCACCCACAAACATATGGTCAGATTGAAATTATCAACAAATGTTTGGAAACTTATCTTCGTTGCTTCACCTTAGAAGAACAACATTAGTGGGCAAAGTGGCTCCCTCTCGCTGAATGGTGGTACAATACCTCCTACCACACTCCATCTAAAATGACCCCATATGAAGTAGTCTATAGTCAGGCACCGCTAGTGCTCCTTCCATACACCCCCAGCAGTTCACCAGTTTAGGCAGTCAACACGGTTCTCCAAACCTGAGATAAGATTCTTCGCATCTTGCAGGACAATCTTCACATGGCAAGAAATCGAATGAAACAACAAGCCGATCAACACCATTCTGAATGCACTTTTCAAGTAGGTGATATAATTTTTTTTCATCTACAGCCATAAGCAATCATCCCTAAAACTCAAAGGGCATCATAAGATGGCTCCAAAGTTCTATGGACCATATAAGGTTCTTCAGAAGATTGGGTCAGTTGCTTATAAATTGGAGCTTCCTCCTTCCTGCGTTCATCCAGTATTTCATGTCTCTTGTCTAAAGAAAGTTCTTGGCACCAACATTAGAGCACAAACTATTTTACCAGAATTGGATAACGAAGGATCCATCATTTTGGAGCTGGAGGTAATCCTTGACAGGCACTCTCATCAGCTTCTCTCTTGATCCATCACAGAGGTATTAATTTAGTGGCACAAAATGCAACTAGAGGATGCTACATGGGAACCACTCCTTCAGATTCAGCAACAATTTCCACATCTTCAGCTTTGAGGACAAAGATTTTCTAAGAGGGAGGGGATGTTAGGAACCCGTGTTTAACCCTTCTCTTTACTTTGTTAGTATATTGTTGTTGGACGCATATGCTTTGTAAGTTGTCCCATGAGTGTATTGTATTATCCCACATTCATGGGAAGTAATAGTTGTTTAGATTAGACTTAGTATATAAGTACATGTTGAGGCCAATGAAGTCATCCAAGAATTTATTGTATTGAGCTTGCTCAAAGGAGGTTGGACCCTCGAAGTGGCCTGCGATCAATAAATTCCTTCTGTGTTTCTGCTATTTCTGTTATTTCGTGCATTTTTCATTATATTATTACAAGAGGTTCCTCTCAAATCTAAATGCATTCTAAGGACCCGGGAGCTAAACCTTAAGAGGGAAAAGCCCCCAAGGGAACATTTTCTGACATAACACTATGAGAGGTTTCAAATTGGAGAATGAACTAATTAGTTTGAATCTAAGCAACTTTGCAAGGATCGAAGACTTCTTCACAAAGCTAAAGTCACTTAGATTGCAACTCAAACAATGTGGAATTGAGAAAGAGGACACTTGATTGATTCTTTCAATCCTTGCTAAACTTGGTCCTGACTATTCGGTCTTTGTTTCTACCTTTTATGCTACTATGGATGCACTTGGTAAAGCTTTCACAAAACCTTCACTTGATGAGTTTGCCACATCGCTCACAAGGGAGCAAGTTAAGTTAGTACACATGGGCACATTGAAGTCTCATAGACCTCAAGCTCTTCTTTCTAATCAAGGTAGAAATGTTTAAAAGGCTTCAACTAGCAAAGGCAAGAAATAGAAAAATGAGGATTTCAAGAACAATGAGCAAGCAAAGGAGTCAAATAAATCATCTAAGTCCTCATACTCTCCCAAGGAGGAATTATCTAAGAAAGAGAGTCCAAAGTGTGCATATTGCAAGAAACTAGGACATGATGAGCATAAGTGTTATGAAAAGAAAATTTATGAGTTAACTCACATTATTCAAAAGCACAATAACAACTTGCTATAATCCATGTCCCCTAATACATCCTCTTCTTCAACACCATCACCATCTACATAGACATGGACAACATGCATTGCTAATGGGACAAACAAAGGAAAAGGACAGGCACTCTTTGCTTCTACAAGTCTTCAGTCAGAGACATGGCTTCTTGATTCTGGAGCTTCTCATCATATGGAATCTACACACGAGATATTATCTTCATTTGAGTCATGTACTTTTCCACCTATTTTGATGGGTAACAATACATACATGCATGCAACCTGTAAAGGAATTATTGATATTGGTGAGGGCACTTTCAATAATGTATTGTGTGTACCTTCCTTATCAACCAATCTCCTTTCTATCTACCGGTTTACTCATTGTGGTGCAGGGAAGAAAATTGAGTTCATTCTTGATTCAATGATCATACGAGACTTGGAGAGTAGTGATATCATTATTTTTGGGATGGCTGATCATGCATCTCACTTGTATACATTCTCCTAATTTTCTTCTAATGATGTAGATCCATTGATTGATATTCACATTCATGCATCAAGTGTGAATCATGTTTATGAGGAGAAGTTTGGTCACTTGAACCTTGGTGTTCTTTCATCCACTTTGGTTCATGAGACTAGTGCTGAGATTCCATCTCCTCAACCTCCTGCTTCTTCATAGATTGACATCGACATGGTTTATTCTACTTCAGTTGAGCAGGATACTTTAGGTCTTTTAGACATAGTTTTGTGGGATACTTTCTTGGAAGGTATATCAGACTTGTTTTGTGAGTTTCATATTGCAGGTTTGAAGGACACACTTGATGGGATATCTCTCTTCTTTGATGACAGGTACAGCACAACTGTTATCCCATCTACTTCATCTTTGGAGATTGTTCTTCATGAGTCTACCTAGGATTTTGGATTGGTCACACCTCATTGTATAGTGCCATTTTTTAATTCTGCCATGTGGATATTTACATAGTTTTCAAAGACATCCATCATGATACTTCTTCCCTCATCTCTCTTTTTTGAGATGGAGTTTCTTCTACACCAGCCTTTGGATTGGTTTCTTCCTAAGGGGAGGAATGTTGTTTACAGGTACAAGACACTTTCCAACGTTCATCTTTAGGCATTCACCATCGACACAAGAACTACTTCATTGCAAGGGGACTTATAGTCTCACTCTTACTCTCCAATGGGGTGGTATCTGATTGTATATATGTGATAGAAGTTGTCCTTGGGGGGTCATGTTGAGTCCTCCTACTATAACTTCTTCTTTCACTTTCATTGTTTCATGCATTCTCACTTTTGGAGAGGAGTTTTGTCCAATGAGGTTTTTGTTGAAATTAGGGAACATTGAGAGGGGGGTGGGTGAATTAGTGTTCTGCAATACTTAATAATATGTTCTTTTATTAATTCTCAACATACATTCAAAAGAAAGAAACAAGAACTTAGGAACAACAACAACAAGATCATCACACATGAACACCAGGATTTTTACGTGGAAACTCGGTTAAGGGAAAAACTACGATGGGGGTTAACCCACAAAAATTATACTCTGTTAAAAGTATTACAAATGGGGAAGGCACATGCCTTCGGGCACACTACCCAGAGCTCACTGCCTATAGAATTGATTACAAAAGTTTACAGAGAAGATTAAATTGAAGAATAGCATCTATCAATGCAAGATTACAGTTTTGATTAATCTCAATACACCGACTTCACACACTTCATATCTTACTGCCCTATTTTTACTGTTATTCCATAATCCAAACTTAGATCTCTTACTGCATACTTGATTCTGCCACACTTCACACCTTTCAGATCATATTCGCACACACACCCTTCAAAATGCTTGATCCAATCGATTATATATATCTGCAACATGAAATTTCCTCAACTGCAGTCGGCTTTAAGAAAACTCAGATACTTTTCAAAAGTTACTGTTCTATTGGTTGAATCGAAACACAATCATCAACGCGGACCAAAAATTATGAATTCAAGTCACTACACATGTCAGCCAATACTACTAGATTACATAAATTGCTCATCCAACTACTTCTCTTAATCTACACACTGATCAAGCACCAGGTCGGCCTGTTCTTCACTGGACTGAACTGACTAACCAAAACCTGATACTCAGAAGCTTGTATCTTTTAATCCCTTCATCACTGGAGGCTAATTCTTTGGATTTATGTAGTCCAGATGTCCCTTGACATTCCCTCAGATCCGCAGCTCAATATAATTATCTGAGGAGAAATACAGACCAAAATGCTGAACACTGTCATATACCCTATTCCTGTCAATCTGAACTTAGGCAATTCTGCAATCTGACTTTCGGTATGAGTAAATGATGCAATGCGGATGAGTAGGATAGATTTAGTTGCCATTAATGAAAAAACCTGACATGCCTAGTAGTGTCTCTTGCCAACAATCTCCCCCTTTGGCATTGATGGCAACACATAGTGAAAAATGACTAAGTGTTAGATCAGCTCCCCCTTACTATGCACACTTAAGATTTTCACTGCTCCCCCTTTGAAGAATCTCTCATTTTTCACTGCTTTCCACTCCCCCTTTGACATCAATGGCAAAGGCTAAAATTCGCATACCAAAATTTATCAAAAATTCTATGTACATGGACGTATAAATACAGACAACTCTTATGACTTATTTACATAAGTGTGAACACATCACCAAAAACATTCTTCAACATTGCCAATTCATTGTCCCAACTCTTCTTCATGCTATTCAAAACTGAAATGTGACAACTGAATAGGAATGCTTGTGACTCTGCCTTTCGCAAGTCAGTGGGATCAATTGTCTTAGCAGTAACTTGGGCTTTTGTTAAGGCATTAAACATTGCTTCCAACTTAGGGTAAATCAGTCCCTGAAACTCACACATCCTTGCCTCAATATTCTCCTTTTCTTTCATCAGTCAAGCTAATTGCTTGGCATTCTTGATTTGCTATTGATACTATTAGAGTATTAAAAGATTGGGGTACACTTGAGAGTTTTTTCTTAGACTCCTTTATTTTTGTTTCAATATCCTCTATAGATTTAGGACAAAATAAGCAAAATTTATATACATCTCCTCCTTCTGAGAGAGCATTTTGAATACTCTTTACACTGGTATCCAACACAATTCTATCTATGCCAATCATCCCTTTCAGAGCATCAAATCTCTTATCATTGCATTCATTTTGAAACTTGACCTCTGTAGACTTTTCAAGAGATTCAAAATGAGTACTTACAAAGTTTATCAGGCTTTTTAACTAACCGAAGGGGGATGCTGATGAGTTCTTCTGAAATGTTGGCATGATTTTCTCCAAAATCCCTGATGCAAGACCAAGCAACTCATTGTCTTCTATATGGGACTTCAGGGCATCTTCTCTAGCCTTAGCTTGTGCAAGAGAGGTCCACTTTATCTTCTGAATCGGTGAGAGACTATCCAAATTGATTGGACCTTGCAACTCTTCTGCAACTAGTTTATCCTTTTCCAAAATTTCTTTCACTGCTTCTATAGTGTCTCTTGCCCAATGTGATGTTTCAGTTTTATGCTTTTTGTGGCCTACATCTTCTCCCTTTCCAGAGTCAACCACATTGTTTTTCTTAACATTTTATTTCTCTTTCTCTATTTAAGCTTTCTCTGTATCATCAACAGGGACATCCTTCTCTTTATCTTCATCAGTAATATCTTCTGCCGTTCTTACCAGAGGATTTTGTGTATCCTCAGTAGCAACACTTTCATCATTCTTATCAAATTCTTCAGTGTCTAGAATGGAGGAATTAATCCCATCATCAGTCTCTTATTCAACAATGGGAAGATTATGCCTCTTTAATGCATTCAAAAGAATCTCCTGAGTATCTTCAACTATCTTATCAATCTCACCAAGCATGAGTTTATTCATTCTTTTCTTACTCCTGAAGTCATCTTTTACTTCTTTGAATATCATGTTCATTTTATCTGGAGTAATTTGAGGACACAATTTTATTAACACATGCTCCCTAAGTTCAATGTCTTTAACTTTTGCATTTTCTTTTCTTAATTCTAGAATATCTGCAAGGCTTTTTGGAATTTCAAAAGTTATTTCAATTAAAGCCTTATTGTAGATATTCAAATATTTGACTGTTGCTTCCTCCAAAACTCTCTTATCAGCATCACTGTAATGATCATAAAATTTAGTCATTGGTTTTAAGCTCCCATCTACCGTGACTGACTTGATGTCTTCTATAGAAAGAGTAGGCTTCTCAACATAGGCCTCTGACTTATGCCTTTTACTTGACTTTTTGCTTCTGGAGGGCTTCCCCTTAGACATTTTAGTAGCTTTAGTGCCTGAGGCCTTCAACTCTTTGACCTCATCATCAGAGTCAGTTTCTTCTTCATCCTCCTTCTCCACACTGACATATGATCTTTTTCCCATTGCTTTTGTCCTTTTTCTTTCCTTACCAATAGGTTTTTCTTTGGATTTCTCTGCTATAGGAGAGGGTGATGCACCAGAGGTCGTTCCAGAACTCCTAGTAGTCCTTGATGTGGAAGATGATTCTTTCGGAGCACTTTCCTGTTTCTTATCCTGCTTCTCCTTCTTAGCTCTCTCTATCCTTTCCCTATTTTGTCTACAGCTTCCTTTGTGATGCCAAGTTTCTCAGCCAACTGCTCAACTTCTTTTCTCACAGTCCTTTTGATTTTAGGACCCTTGAATTCCATATGTAGTTTTTGAGAAATCTCTTCATAAGTTCCATATCTCTCCTTAGCCAGATCCCTAGGCTTGCTCAACAAATGCTGTGCATACAGCTCCAGTACATTTCCATCCACTTCATACCCCATGGGCATGATCCACACAACTCTAGGCTCCACTGCTTCCATTTGACACTGATCAACAATAACCATAAAACAAATGGTGTCCTTGTATTTGTCAACCATTGCCCTAGGTATTCTTTCCTTAGCCTACATCCTACTCTGAAATTTTTTGAAGAACCCCCAAAGTGCAGATTTTTGTGCATCAAGATTACCCAAACCACTCAAATGATTTTTGATTTGGACTTCTATCGGTTGGTCATTGGACCAATATACATTCTTATTCCCAGGGAGCTCACTCAATAAGTAAAAGAATAGACACATAATTAACGTACCGATTTTGAATAAGTACTATTTGTCCTTCTTTATCTTGCTTAGGTTCTCCATCAGTTGGTTCAACAACAGTTCGTAGAGATCATAGTCTGCATCTTCTTTCACCATCTGATATGCAGTGTAAATTACTGTTCCGGACACAAAATTCTCTCTGCTAGAGTAATATATCTTGTATCCTATCACCATTGATGCAAATCTGACTCCATGATCCTCTATATCATTTATCGTCATGGCTCTCTTGTCAAATTTTGTTCCGGTTGCCTCTGTGACTTCTTGATTCTTCACCACCTTCAACTAAGACAGAGTACCGGTAGAGTTTAACCCTGCAACTACCCTTATTGCATCTTTGGTGATATTAAATGGATGATTCAGCCATAAATTCATCATGGATACAACTCAAAATATACCGGATCCACTCGTCCTCTACAAAACTTAGAAACTCAACAACTTGTATGAATTTCTTATCCTTCAGGGCTTTGTACTCCAGTTTGAGCTCAAGATCATCTCCTTTTAAGTGATTCATGAACAAATCACTAAAATTATAGTTGCTATGCTCCTCCAGAGGTGCATGAATGTATGCCCTAATGTCCTCTGTGTGAAGAACCCCATATGGAATGACAAAAAATGCTCCCATTGGATTGACTTTGGTGGATTTGAAAGGATGTTTCTTGAACTTTGGCCTAGGTCACTTAGTGATATTCACAACAAGAGGAGTAGCCATTTCAAAAGATCACAAGTTTAAAGCTTCGTAGAAAAATACCTTTTTCTTCCACAGAATTAGGGTTAGTTGTCAAATTCACCGCTCACACTCCAAATCCTTGAGGTCTCAGCTTAGGTGCTCTTCTGCTTGCTTTCTTCGAATACAAAGTGATTCAAATGTTTGGATGAGTGACCTTTTATGCTTCGCAAAACCTAATTTGCCATTGTAATAAATGTGTTGCCCTAATTTATTCGGTTACACTATTTTCTGAATACAATTCATCTTCAATTGCTCCACAATCAATCGCATTAGCTTCTTTTCTTCCAGAAATTGCTTCAACATATCTACAATAGACTTCTTTTCCTTCATTCATCATGCCAGATTCAGGCACCCACTTGCTGGCTAGGGGAAATAGATTTTCAATGTAGCTCCCCCTAAGCCAAAGCTCCTATTTCAATTCCTAGAGGAATTATCAGCACTAGATTCCAATGCAAACCCATCACCATTATTCATTACACTTTTCTTGACCCATGTTTTGCTCATTTCATTCTGGATCTCATTCACATCTACCTTTACCTTACCTTTATCTTGTCTCTGCTCATTTTGGTTTCTATTTACCAGACCTTTTCTATCATCATTTTTTGATTCTACAGAATCTTGCAATATGACCAGATTTGTTACAACTAAAGCATATAATATTCCTTTGCTCATTTACTTGATTTTCTCTTGATCTGCACTAATTAACCATGTGTCCAAATCTATTGCATGCAAAACATTTGCCATTGAAAGAATTGACATTTCCTCTATTGTTAGAGTTGTTCATCATCGCACTTCTGCATTCATTGGATTTATGACCATTCCTTTTACAATTGAAGCATTGACTGGAGAAGGATGGAGCAATTTGATACATTTTACTTCTACACTGAGTAGCTCTATAAACAAATTTGTTGCAATTGAAACAATTTCCATTGAAGGATGGATACCTTTGAGCATTAGGTTGTTTGATCGGAGGTCTTCTAGGTCTTTTTCTTTGATTCCTTGATCTGGAATTTCTTTGACTAGATCTAGAGCTTTCACCTTTCTCATATCCCAGACCATGCTTATCATTTGCTTTCTTCTGAATATCAAGCAGTACCTTAAGTTTAGCTTAGCTTATCTTGAACTTTTCTTTGTATTCATTTTTAGCTTCTAGGTCATGTTTGAGAATGACAATTTGCCTTTCAAGTTCCTCCTCATTATCTCTGGTTTCTTGCAGATCAGACTCAAGAAGACCAATTATTCTATCCAATCTGCAACACTCTTTTGTTATTTCTTTTAGAGATTGATTCAGATTTTCTTCAGTCTTCTTCCTTTCCTCAATTGCTTTGGTTAGCCTCATCACCCCGGACTCCATCTCATGTTTTAGGACAACAACTTCTTTATCAACTTCTCACATTCCTTTGTCTTTTCCTTCAAAGCCTCATCCATGCCATAGTCTTCCTTCTGATTTGCCAACTACTGGAGTAGCTTCTTCCTCTTCTCATTAGATTTGCTTAGTTGCCCTTTTAAGGTTTCAATGAAGTACTCAACATCTTTAAAGTTCTCTTGTAGTCCTTTGACTTCTGCTCTGGACTGATCAAGATCTTCTAAAGCAAATTGAAGTTCCCTGAATGAACCCATTAAACCACCTTCCTAGATCTTCCTCAAGGTGTTAAACTTCTTCCAAGGAACCAGGATCTAATACCAATTGTTGAAATTAGGGAACACTGAGAGGGGGAGTGAATCAGTGTTCTGCAATACTTACTAATATGTTCTTTTATTAATTCTCAACATACATTCAAAAGAAAGAAACAAGAACTTAGGAACAACAACAACAAGATCATCACACATGAACACTAGGATTTTTACGTGGAAACTCAGTTAAGGGAAAAACCACGGTGGGGGTTAACCCACAAAAATTATACTCTGTTAAAAGTATTACAAATAGGGAAGGCACATGCCTTCGAGCACACTGCCCAGAGCTCACTGCTCAAGAGAGGTTCACTGCCTATAGAATTGATAACAAAAGTTCACAGAGAAGATTGAACTAAAGAATAGCATCTATCAATGGAAGATTACAGTTCCGGTTAAGCTCAATAGACCGACTTCGCACACTTTATATCTTACAGCCCTATTTTCATTGTTCTTCCATAATCCAAACTTAGATCTCTTATTGTGCACTTGATTCTACCACACTTCGCACCTTTCAAATCATACTCACACACACACCCTTCAAAATGCTCGATCCAATTGGTTATATATATCCACAACATGAAATTTCCTCAACTGCAGTCAACTTCAAGAAAACTCAAATACTTTTCAAAAGTTACTGTTCTGTCAACTGAATCCAAGCACAATCATCAACGTGGACCAAAACTTATGAATTTAAGTCACTACACATGTTGGCTAATACTGCTAGATTACATAAATTGCTCATCCAACTACTTCTCTTAATCCGCACACTGATCAAGCACTAGGTCAGCCTGTTCTTCACTGGACTAAATTGACTAACCAAAACCAGATACTTAAAATCTTGTATCTTTTAATCCCTTCATCACCGGAGGCTAATTCTTTGGATTTATGTAGTTCAGACGTCCCTTGACATTCCCTCATATCTGCAGTTCAATATAATTATTTGAGGAGAAATGCAGACCAAAATGTTGAACACTATCATATACCCTATTCCTGTCAATCCAGACTTAGGCAATTCTGCAATCTGACTTTTGGTATGAGTAAATGATGTAATGCAGATGAGTAGGATAGATTTAGTTGCCATCAATGACAACACCTAACATGCCTACCAGTGTCTCTTGCCAACAATTTTCTCCTTTTCTCCACTTGAGGTTTGTTGTACACGGGTACCTAACATGGCCTAGTATCTAGGACCCATATATAATTGCATTCTTGCTTTTGTCAGCTACTGCCTAAGTTGCACTTAAGGGGGGGTGTTAGTGTGAGTAGCGTTATTACCTATCTGGTTTACCCTTGTGTGAATAATTCATAATATTTAACTATTTATTAGTTAAATAATATTCACACATCACACATAATTCACATGTTAAGTTGACTTAGTGTCATGTCCCCGTTTCCAGCTTGATCATCAAGTGTATAATGGATTAGCCTAATCCTCATTCCCGGAGGCTAATTCTGAATGATAAGGGAATGAATTGGGTTTTGACTAACTCTGGGTGTTATTTTGCAGGTAGAATCAAGGAGTTTTGAGTCAGAATCCACTAAGTCATGAGCAAGGCGCCCATTTTGGCAGAACTCCTCCCTTCTGGCGCCTAGCTTCAAGAGTCACTTCTGGCAGTAAAGATGAGGATTCAAACAGAAGGCGCTCCACCTGGATGGGTTCTTCCAACCAAGCACCTAGATCAGAGATGAACTTGAGTAAGATATAATGAGGTTTTCATGCCTAGGCGCAAATGTCACTCTGACAAGTCTAGATGTGCGCCTAGCTTGGAACAAGGGTTTCAATGTCTCCAGAAGGGTGGCGCTACCTTTGGAGAAGGAGATATCAACTTCTAGAACCATAATGCATTGGAAGTGTCGAGGGAAAATGGCTAAGTATAGCCTAGGCGCACATTCTACATCAGAATTCCCAAAAGTGCGCCTAGACTCTGAGCATCAAAATTGCATTCCAAACAAGCACAGGGCTCCTCCAAGTAGATCAAGTGAGTCTCATCCTCAATGAAGATCAAGTAGAAAGATGAAATGATCATGTCTTGGTTGTTAGGCGCACATTGAGTCAAGAAACATCCTTTTGAGAGTCTATCATGGATGATGATAGATATTGAGTTGAAGGTTTCTCATCAAAGTATATTGCCTTGTCAAGAAGATATGACCCTAGGCGCCAATGTGACACTCTGCAACACTCCAAGTGCGCCCAAGAACATCAAGGTGCCAAAACATGACTCCATGACCTTGAAGATGTGCCTAAAGAGAAAATGAGTATCAAAACATCCTTCAAGATCAAGGCGCTAGCATTGAGGAAGATGCTATCACCTTCAGAAACCTCAGACTTTGCAAATAATGAGTAGAATTGGTTAAGTCACACACTAGGCGCAAATCCAATGTCAAATTCTCCAAATGTGTGCCTAGATGAAGAATGAAGTTAGGGAAGTGAGTTTGGACATTCTAATCAGGGCGCTCAACAAGGTATGTTGCATTGCTACTCTCAAGGATACAAACACATGAAGAATTGGTAGATAAATCATCAAACACCCAAGGCGCAAATTCTCCATTGCAACACCTAAGGTGCCAATCTACACTTTTTCTACCCACAAATGCGCTAAAACAAGGTTTTAAATACTTTGGATATGGGCGCTTAGATTAAAAGGAACTTCAAAAGGTTTAATTGCTAGTGTTTGAAAGTTTGAATAGTGTTGAACATCTTCATGAAGATGCTAGGCGCAGATACCAGACAAAATGACCTCAAAGGTGCGCCTAAGATGGATGGAAGCTCCCAAGACCAGTTCAGATGCAAGGCGCTCCATCAAGGGGACAATGTTATGTTCATTTGAAGTCTTCAAATCTCCTTGAAAGATGACAAGTTAGAACTTGGGCGCCAAAACCTCTGTAAATCCTTCAAATATGCGCCTACCCTGTGAGGTGATGAGTTGAACATTCCAAATCTTCAAATGTTTAAGTATGAATCCAGAGGAGTTCACTTCCTAAGGCAGTATCATCCAAGGATGAGAACTTATGACTTAGGCGCACTCCCTGGTGAGATTCTCCACAGCTAGCACCCCAGTCAGAAGAACCCTTAAACTGCGCCTAAGTGTTTCAAGAAGTGGTTAAGGTTGTTACAACTACCTGAATGCCCATTGGTCGGAAGGATAGCATTTGGATCCATGTCAAGGTCTCTAGATGAGCTTGCCAACTCAGAATGAGTCATCAGTTGGAATATTCCCTTGGATATGCTTCTTGGGAAACGTGCCTTGGTTCCTCTTTGTGCATTGAAAAAATGTGCCTTCATCGCCTTTGGAAGGCCTATAAAAGGAGGAGCTCTCTCATTCATTTGGCATCTATGCATTTGACAAAATTCTCTCTGCAAAGCTGTTGAGCTTGTAATCTTGAGGCCTGCGAGTTTCAAGTGTTGGGGTGATGCTCCCTCAACTGACAAGGTGATGCTCCCTTGTTGTACTGTGAGGTGTTGACATTCAGTTGACATCGTTGAGTTTGATTAAGTTGATCTAGTGTGCAAGGCATTGTAATCATCAAGGCTCCAAGGCCTGCTTTTGTAATTCCATTTGAATAAAGTGTAACTTCATGCCATTGAAAGCATTATCCATGTAATAAGACATTGTGAGTTGATTGAATCAAGTAATAAAACAAGTACCCAGCTTAAGGTTGAATCATTCAAATAGTTATCTTTGATGTATATCTTTGTGTTGTTGAAATAGTTGATGAGTTGATAGCAAGTAAAATTGTCTAAGTAAGGAAAAATTTTGGTAGAATTAGTTGGTATCTTACACTTAGTGAGTCTACTAGATGTTTCTAGTTGTGTGTAGTTGTTGATAGTTGTCATCTTATCCTATAGTTGTCACATGTCATATGATTAAGACAATTGTCACATGACTACAACATCCTACATTTCATCCTTGTATTTATAAGCAAGGCATATCATGTACATTGTAACAATCTAACAACAATATAGTATCAAACTTTTGCATTCATTGATAGAGTATAATTCTTCTCTGATTTGATCTCTCTTGTGCTTTCATGAAGTCCTAGATCTAGGGTGGCTCCAACCATAGCCAACTCTAACAAGAATTAGATTTTTCTTTTCAAAGTTCAGTCATTAGAAGAAGGCATTTGAAGAAGAGAACCAAGTTCCAATGTAGCATCTTGCAGGGATTGTAGTTGCTTTTCAAATTCAATAAAATGGCTATGACTTCTTCAAACTTATATCTTCATGCATGGTGTAGTGCCTAAACTTTTTCCTGAATAATTGATTGGTTGATGAAATATTGGATGTTAATGATCAATCTTATGTGAATGAGTTGTGGATTTAATATATAAACTTGCGTATGAAATACAATGGTTATATGTATCCATTTTTGCTTATCATTAAAAATAATCCTTAGAATCTTGCACTTGTGATGTGAATCATAGAGTTACAAATTGATCTAGCATTATAGGTTAACCAAATTTCTTAGGTTTCATTATTAAGGACTGATTGAAAGCACTTTCCATACTTCTTGCATAATCCTAAGATCTTTTATTCTTTTTTTTACACATTAATAGAGTAGGATCTAGATTAGACACAATCCATGTTGATTTAATTACACCAGGGACCTTGAACAAACAAACCACATCAACCATTCATTTTGCATAATACGGTTGTGACCCAACTCCCAATACCTTGGAGGTAATTGATTTAAATATCAATTGTATTTTCAAGAGAGGTAAGGTGATATCCACTCTACCTGTGTTGCATGTGTCAATCTAACCATCAATAGAAGTCTTGGCCAAAAAATTAATTTAATTTTAGAAAGCCAATAGTCAAGCCCATGACCACATAAATGACCCTGGGTAAGAAAAATGTTATATCCAAGTGTATAATAACTATATATGGGTAGGTGTAAGACAAGTGTAATAAATGTGAGGATTAGGTGAATCTATCAAAGAATGTATATATAAGGATAAGGTGGAGGCTAAGTGTGTAGGAATATATATGTATAAGGATGGGTAGCTATTAGGGAATGAGGCCAACATCACATAATAGTCCACCATTTGTTGATGTGTACATGCGTGTACAAATAAAAAATGAACATAAGAAACAAGCTAGAATGATACTAACCTATCTCATTCATTAACTAATACAACCTCATGATTGAGCTAAAGGAATGCATATAAATATATGAAGCTAAACTATAAACAACACATGCAAAACTTGATCTTTAGATGTGCTCCTTGATGTTGGATGTATGTTGATTGCTCTTCAAATTTAAAGCATAACCTTGCATAACATGGAAACTTGAAAATGGCTTGGTTGATGTTGAATTTATAGATTTTTGGGATGGTAGATGGAGGGATATGATTGATTTGGAAGATCAATGGTTGAGGATTGTTGAGAGGATTGGATTGATGAGAGGTCACCAAGTGTCATAATTTGATTGGAGGATAAAGATGGTCCTTGGATCAAGGAGAGATCAAGGGTGGAGGATGGTCTTGGATAAAGTGGATGGTGAGGATTTAAAATGGACTAAAGGATGCTTTTTAGAGGGATGTGAAAGGTACTTGCCCATCCCTTTGTAAGAGACCCATGTGATCATGTACAAAATCCCATGCCTTTGTACATGTTGGAAGATGTGAGGGGTTTGAATGGATTAATGAAGGATTTGGAATGTGCAAGCCCGTGATTAAGTTGATTAAGTGGATTAGTCAACTTAATCAAAAGTATACAAAATAGAGAATTAAATAAATAGAAATATTTATTTATTTTTGGATGAGAATGAAGGGATATTAGATAAATAAATATTTATCTAATGTTAGACTATGTAAAAGGATTTATTAATTGAATAAATGGTTACATTTATTCAATTAATGCTAGGAGATGGTATGGATGAGTAATGCATGAATAGTGATTTAATAATAAAATATTATGTAATCACCATCAAAAAGGGGATAGGATAATTAACTATCTAAATAGGTGTTTATCTAGTTAATTGTAGAAGAACGTGGTTTAGTGATGTCTTGATAGGGGTTAGATGATGAATGGACAATTTTAGGTGTTTACATTTTTCCCCTCTTTGAGATGGTGTTGCGAAGCAACATCATTTCAAATAAAAATAAAACATAGCACTTTGTTGGATTAGAAGAAGATGATAAGATTAAGGATGATGATGCCCTAGCCACTCGAAACAAGAGTAATGAGGAGGGATGATGGTAGGGATGATGCTCCCTCGAGAGGGCAGGTAGGTTCGAAGAACATGGGTGTGATCTAGAAAGGATGAGGATAGTGGGATTAGAATGATGAGAGTGGAATTTAATAAAAAATGGATTGGGATAATAGAAGAGGTTGGAGGTAGGGGATTGGAGGAAAGAGGTGATGGGGGATAAATGATTGAATGAAAGGATGTATGGGGGGATGCAAACCTATAAATGGAGTTATGTGTTATGTTGCGATGTTGTGAGCAATCTTATTTGATATGGCATGAGACGTTATGCACCAAGGTAAAAGGAACTGGGGTGACAATGTGTCCCATGTGTAAAAGGATGCTCCAGCACATCGCACAGTGTTTGACGACCTTCATGGGTACTATGATGAGACAATCAATAAGGTCACAAGAAACCTTATGTCATATAGCATCATGATGTGGAAGATCATGATACCGCTATGGTAGGTAGGTTACATGGACCGATACAAATGCAAGATAAAATAATAATGCACACACACAAGCAAACACACATGCACAAAATTATTCAAAGACAAACATAATGTTGCACATGGTCAAGCTGAAAAGTCAAATATTGATGGATTGATGATGTTGGATAGTGTTGTTGATGATAAGAACAACATGAGGATTGGGAACAATATATCTTGATGATGATGATGGAAATTTGATCGAGGCTTGCAACAAGGCTGGGAACAAGACCAATGGATGTGATTGGATGATTGTGCATAAATTTTTAGCTTGAGGTGTGCATATTAGGATCTTCTTGTGATGTTTCGATGTTTAGGAGACTTGGATTAGTTGGGAGATTTGGATCACTGGGATGGATTGCATTGGTTTGTGTTGGGGTAGCCTATAGCTAGATACTAATGACAAGGGAAAACCAAGTCTATGGGATAAGGGATTGTGGGATGTTTTGGATGGGGTGACGAAGTGATTGATTGATAAAGGGATAGGTTGATAGATGGGGGAATGGAGTTCTCAAACCATACACATGGATGTAAAACCATGGCTAATGGGAGGATAGTGGGATGGGGATAAGATGATGGATAGAGGATTTATGATATTTGGATGGTGGCATTTGGATGTGATTTCCAAGGACTACCATGCATAGGAATAAGATGATGTGTCACTCATGACGAAGCATTGGGATGCGTGGGTGGGATTTTTATTGGAGGATTGTTAGGAAGGATGGATGTTTGTAGGATATGCTTAGAAGGGACATATGCTAATTGGTGTCCAAAGCATGTTTTATATATTTTGTCCCTGTCCTTATCAGGATCAAAAGTAGGAAGGGGAGAGGAGATGATGATATGATAGATAGGGAGATAATGGATGGGATGGATGGGAGACGATAGGATAAGTAGGTGTAAGCAATGGATGGGAGTGGTAGGCTAGGTGAGACTTGCCCCCAAGTGTAGGGTGCAAATAGAATGGAGATTATGCATGACCCCCATGAGGGGTTTTCATCATGGTACTTGCTCAAGGCACCATAGGAAGTGGTTTTCACCTTTGGACAATTTTTTCTCTTTACTTATTTTATTTTATTTTTTTGATTTCTTTGATTTTTGTTTTTGATTTTTTGATTTTTTTGTGTTTTGATGTTTGGATGGGATGGGTGGAAGGATGGTGAAAATAATTAGGAGGAGGATGGGGACTCGAGTATTTGTTTCCATAGCAAGGTGATAGTGTCCCATTTTGGATAGTTGTCACACATGGACCATGTTGAGTGTTGTTATGCACATGGATGTTGTTAGATGGTCAAGGTGATTGTTCGGAGGAAGATGGAATGGATGGTGTGGATGGATTAGGTGAAAGCATGGATGACAGGGATGTGATGGGGGAGATATAGTGGATGGTGGGGATAGGATGGTAGGATAGATGCATGGGTGAATGTCGTGCGGTTGAGGGGAACCAAGACCAACATTTGCACATAGCGTGGTGGATTTTGAAGCTTATGTTTTTTATGGGGAGTGAGGGGGATTTGGCATTCATGGTAGATTTTTGATTATGGGATCAAAATGGGGGATGATGGGATTGCAAATTTGGGGATTTAAGGACCCAATGGACTTAGGATTTTTAGAGTTTTTTTATGGGGTGCGGGATGAGGGAGATGGATTTTGGGAGTGGGATTTGGATGCACCACTTGAAATTATTTATTTTTTCTTGGGGAACCACATTTTTTTTCTTTTTTCTTTTAGGGGTGTGGCTTTTGTAGCATTTTAAATGAATTTTGCATTGATTTTGTGTATCGATGCCCTAAAACATGATAAATCTTAGGTGTTTGTGGATTTTTTCTTTAGTATGGAGGCATACAAAGTATTACTTTTGAATCCCATGGGTTATGTGATAGCTTTGTCTTTAGATGATGTGTGTGCTTGTTGGTCATGATTAGGGATTTTGGGGGATAGGGGATTATAGATATGATATTTATGGATGGAAGGATTAGGGGAGTTAAGGATGAAGGGATAAGGGGATTTAAGGATGAAGGTATTAGTTGATTTGAGGATGGGGGTATTAGGGGTTGGGAGGATGGGAGTAAGAGTGGATTTAGGGATGGGAGGATGTTTGGATTTATGGATGGAATAATATGGAGGAGGGATAGTGGCATGCTTTTTGGATTGTATGATGATGGAGGGGGATAGCGACAAATGGGTTGGAGTCATGACAAAGGGCACTAGGTTTGGGATTGAAAGAAGTTGCCTCAGGAGGCATGAAGGTGGTACCAACATTTTTGGATTTTTTCCTTGAGATATATAACCAAGGCCATGTGATTTATGGATGGATTTTGACATGGATGGGCTCTAAGATACCTTGTTCATGAAGGCCTAAGCATTTTTCTTGATAATTCATGTTTTGGAGCATGCGATGGGCAATGGGATGCTTATTGTTTTGGAAACTCGATGTGAGTCCATTAGTAGATGTGGAGGATGGGTGGTGGATATAGGTTATTCCTCTCCTATGAGAAAAGCACCATGGATGAAAGTGTTGGGACAGAGAGGATAGGATGATGGATTTGGGATGGGGTTGATAAGAGGTGGTAAAGGGTCAATGGGAGATGGTAAAGGATCGATAGGGGATGGTGGGGGATCAATAAGAGACGATATGGGATTGGGAAAGGGATGAGTTTGGATGCTTGGATTTTGATTGGGATGGGGGTTGGATGTTTTGATAGGCTTTAGACTAGGCTCTTGACATAGCCAGATTTGGGTGGATGGTGTGATGGGGGAGGAGTCTTTAACTTCATTTAGCATTTGGATAGACTCCTCTAATGGGGTAGATGAAAAATTGGGAGATGTTTGGGATAGGATTTTGGATAAAAAGTAGGAAGGTGATAGTGTGGTTTTGATAGGTGTTAGGTGGGTGATGGTATCACCAACGACATACTTGTATGGATCTAGATTTGTGTGGTGGCATGACTCCACAAGTTTGGTTTTATGATTTTGCTATGAGTCCTTAGAGAAAGCTCAAAAAGAGGGATTTGGATGTAGTGGGAGAATTAGATTATGGATTGACGATGAACTGGATAGTGGGGTAGGTGGATAATGATATGAAGGATTTTGGTAAGCAAGATAAGGATATGAAGGATGTAGTTGATGAGAAGATGAAGGATGTGGATAAGAGGTGGAGGTGACAAGGAACTCATATAAGAATGGATGTTGGGATATGGATGGGGGATATAATGGGTTTTCGTTGTCAAGGGTAGCATAAGAATGACCATAAGGTATGCAATTAGGCACTGGAGGGTAGCTTGTGCTAGCCAATGCATGGTCATTAGATGCTTGCATGTTTGCAGGTGGGCGAGGATAATTAATGGCAAGCTTGCTCATGATGATCTCATTAAGATTTTGAATTTCATCTTGGTCAAAGAGACTATTATCATCATTGAAATTGTATGGATTCATGATTGGACTTGGATTTGGAATGATGTGATGTAGGATGACTTGATGTTTTTTGTTTTATAATGTTTGGGACTTAAGATTTGCTTTGATATTAAAATGACATTAGATTTGGATTGATCAAGGTCAACAATATATGACACTTGATACTGGGATGGATTTGATTTGATTTGATTAATCAAGGTCAATGATATATGAAACTTGATCTTGATTAGATTTGGATTTATTGGGGTTGATTTTGATTAGACCTAAGGCCCTTTGATGGTGGGATTGGATTGGGTTTGATTAGGCCAAGGGCCCTTTTGATGTTTGATTAATAGGATGGGAGAGATTTTTCCTGCTTTGACAAAGGCGCTTATGTAGGAATAAAGGTGCTTGAGTATACGATAGAGGCACTCAAGTATAATAAAGGTGCTTGTCTAGGACAAAGGAACCCAAGTAGCCTACAAAGATGCTTGTCTAGGACAAAGGCACATGTTTAGAAATAGAGATGCTTGTTTACAGATATAGGCACTTGTTTGTGAAAATAGGCCTCAAACTTGATGTTAGGGCTTGGATTTTGATAGGTTTTCGATGGATTTGATGGGGATTGACTAGGGATTAGGTCTAGGACCCTTGGATGGTAATTTGGAGGAAATATGATTAGGTTTGGATGAAATTGGATGGGGTTGAAAGAGGTTAAGTCCTTAACCAAATTTTAATTTACAAAGGATGATTTTTGGTTAAGAATTGGGATTGGGTATTTATTAGGGGTGGATAGAGGGATAATGTTGTTAGATTCAGGATAGACAACTGAGAGGGGGGGTGAATCAGTTGTCCAAAACTTTCTTCCAATTAATCACTTAAATCCTCTTTGTTATTTAGCAACATAATAATAAATTAATCATGGAAACATAATGCATTAAATCAAGAGCAGAAACACATTAACACATAAAACACCAAGATTTTAATATGGAAAACCCGGTTAAGAGAAAAACCACGGGGTGACTAACCCAATATTGTATTCTCTGTTAAAAGAATAAGACGAACCAAATGGCACATGCCAATTAGGGCTCACTACCTGAGCACATTGCTCACAAGGGGCCCACTGCCTACAGGAGACATACTATCTACAGAATAATAGATATTACATACTTGAACTCAAGAAGAGCATATTCACCATGCCTGAGTCAGTTCCATTTAAGCTCAATACTTCTGCTCTATCTTTCGCTTTGCTCCTCTCTACCACATACTCATCTCCGCAAGATACACTTTGAAATGACTTCACAGCATCTTATTTATACAAGACATTTGACTTTGGAATAATCATCCAAGTCAGCATACATTACAGAGCAAATACATAAATACAACAAGACTAATTACAAAAAGACTTCATGTGGATCAACACGCTCTCAGCCACACAGATCTGAGACTTCAATCTTCCATTAGGAATGTGCCAATCTTCACAGAATATCTTCAAGATCATTTGCAGGATGTGTGACTCATTCGGTGGACCAAACTTAGGAAGAACACCATCATCCAAAAGTAATTCTTCAATTACGAGCTCAAACTTTAATGTGGATCACTAACACGAACTTGACATAATCCAAAGACCTCCACAAGATTGCCTGAATCATCAAGAACATCCACACTACTTCTGCTTACTGAAATCTTTCTCTCCTTTATCTGGAAGCTCAAGAACACAGTCTGTCATCACTGTTGTATTGGAATAGATGCTTGCGGACCTCCAGACCATGAACTAATTGAGTTGTTAATTCATATTGACATCCTAAACACCACCAAATCCGCAAAACAAGATATTTCATTTCTGGATCTCACCGGACCTATCTGTGTCCCTCTGTCACCTCTGAACATCTGTCAGAACCTATTTTTCTCAAGTGGCTATAACTTCTTCAGATCTTTATGCAGACCTCTCAATTCTTTATTGGATCATCTTAAGACACATATCAACAAACCCTTTGATGCACATCCTCTGATTTGCATCTTAGCTGGGATCTTCACCTCACTGTCTTCACTGTTCTTCTCTGTTCCTGATAAGACTAGTTTTCTCAATATCCTCAGCATACAACTCATCCAATCCTTATCATCAATGCAACAGGAGTATGTTAACATAAATGACAACACTGGTTAGGCCCATACTTGCAACAATCTCCCCCTTTGTCATTGATGGCAACATATGATGTGAAAAACTATTTTAACCATCAAGACAAGAACTTCTCTTTACTGACATAACTCCCCCTATCAACAACAACCATTTACATGTCTTCTCTTTCTTTTCTACTCCTATCTTTGATCAGCAACGACTTGTTTTTCACATGTCTTCTCTCCCCCTTTGATATCAATGGCAAAAGGGCACATACTTGCATCATACCAGCTGCTCCCTCTGAGTAGTAGCTTCCCATCATCAATCCAGACCACAAGATATGCCTGTGAGATCCACCGAACTGATGCACATTAGTGCACCTTAATTTAGAACTGGAAGGGTAATAACCCCTAACTTCTCCCTGAGATACTCAAAAGAGTCCTTAGGCAGAGGTTTAGTAAAAATATCTGCAATTTGATCCTTGGAAGGCACAAACTCCAGTCTGACTTCATTCTTGTTCACTTTCTCTCTCAAAAAGTGAAACTTGATGGATATATGTTTAGTCTTTGAATGCAACACCAGATTTTTTGATATGTTTATTGCACTTGAATTTGTTACATTCAGGGCAAACAACTGAGAGGGGGGGTGAATCAATTGTTAAAACTTTCTTTCCAATTATACACTTAAAATATTCTTAGCATATCAATATGTCAATCATGGAAACATAATGCATTCAATCAAGAGCAAAAACACATCAACACATAAGACACCAAGATTTTGACGTGGAAAACCCGATTAAGGGAAAAACCACGGGGTGATTAACTAAAGATTGTATTCTCTGTTAGAAGAATAGAAAGAACAAAATGGCATATTCCAATTAGGGCTCACTACCTGAGCACACTACTCACAAGAGGCTCATTGCCTACAAGAGACTCACTGTCTATAGAAGAATAAGTACCACATACTTGAACTAGAGAATAGCATCTTCACCATGCTTGAATCAATTTCATTTAAGCCCAATATTTCTGCTCTACCTTTCGCTCTCCTCTTCACTACCATGCTCACATCTCAACAAGACACATTTTGAAATGACTTTGCAACTCCTTATTTATACAAGGCATCGACTTAGGAATGATCATCTAAGTCAACAAATATCTACAAGACCATCCGCAAGATGTGTAACTCATCCGGTCGGCCAGTCTCAAGAAGAACATCTTCACCTGGAGGTTATTCTTCAATTGTGAGCTCCAACTTCAATGCAGACCATCCACACAATCTAAACATGATCCAAAGACCTCCACAAGATTGTCTGAATCACCAAGAATATCTGCACTTCATCTGCTTACTGCAATCCTTCTCTTCTTTATCCGAATCCTCAAGAACACAGTCTGTCACCACTGTCACCAAGGAATGGATACTTTTGGACCTTCAAACCATGAACCACTCAAGTTGACACTTCACAAAGACCTCCTCAACATTCCCTCAAATCTGTAAAATAGGATAATGCATTTCTGAATCTCACCGGACCTATTTGTGTCACTATGTCACCTTTGCACTCTTGCTGGAACCAATTTTACTTGAACGGCCACAACTTCTTCAGATCTTATGCGGACCTCTAAAATCTTTACTGGACCACCTTAAGACACATATCTATGAACCCTTTAAACTGCATCCTCTGATCCTCATCCTATCTTGAACTTTTACCTTACTGTCATCATTGTTCCTCTCTGTTCCTGATTAGGACTAATTTTCTCAATATCCTCAGCAACCAGATCATCCAATCCTTATCACTAATGCAATAGGAGTATGTTGACATCAATGACAACACTAGTTAGGCCCATACTTGTAACATAATTATCACAGAAGATTGTGATAGGTTCCTCATACTCCATTTTGATATCTCTTAGCATTTTCTTCATCCACAATACTTGAGTACAACTACCTGCTGCTGCAATATATTCTACTTCTGCAGTGGAAAGAGATATTGCCTCTTGTTTCTTGCTCAGCCAAGAAACCAATCTCTTCCCCAAAAAGAATGCTCCACCACTGGTACTCTTCCGGTCATCCACATCTCCTGCCCAATCCGCATCTGTATATGCATGAAGAGAGAAATCACGATCTCTAGGATACCACAAACCATAGTCAACTGTCCCTTTTAGATATCTAAAAATCCTCTTGATCACCATGACATGAGATTCTCTAGGATCATCTTGGAATCTAGCAACAAGACCAACAACATTCATAATGTCAAGTCTAGTTTGAGTGAGATATAATAATCCTCCAATCATTGACCTATATTTTTTCTAATCAGCCTTAGGAGAGTCATCATCTTTGCTCAATTTACATCTGGTTGCCATGGGAGTACTCATTAGTTTTGAGTCCTCCATCCCAAATTTCTTCAACAATTCTTTCACATATTTGGTCTGTGAAATGAAAATTCCTTTATTTGTTTGAAGGATTTGTAGACCCAAAAAGAAATTCATTTCTCCAAACATGGACATCTCAAGTTCACTTTTCATTTGATTTGCAAAAGTTTTGCACATACTAACTCTTCCTCCAAAAATGATATCATCAACAAACACTTCAACAATCAAGATATTTTCATGATCAATTTTGAAGTACAAGTTACTGTCAACAGTACCTTTGTTGAAACCAATCTTCAAAAGATGCTTATCCAGTCTTTCATACTAGGCTCTTAGGGCTTGTTTAAGTCCATATAGTGCTTTCTTCAACTTGCAGACCATATCACCATGATCAGATAATTGAAATCCATCCGGTTGCTCAATGTAAACTTCTTCTTCCAAGTCACCATTCAGGAAGGTAGACTTGACATCCATCTGATATACTTTGAAATCCTTGAAGGCAACAAAAGGCAAGAAATAATCTGACTGCTTCAATTCTTGCCACTGGAGCAAAAGTTTCTTCAAAATCAACTCCTTCTACTTGGGAGTAAGCCTTGCAGACCAATCTGGCTTTGTTTCTATCTACTTCACCATCTTCATTCAGTTTATTCCAGAAGACCCATTTGGTTCCAATCACATTCTTGTTTTTAGGTCTAGGAACAAGATGTTGCAAGTATGGGCCTAACCGGTGTTATTGATGTTAACACACTCCTGTTGCATTAATGATAAGGATTGGATGAATTGTGTGCTGAGGATATTGAGAAAATTAGTCTCAATCAGGAACAGTGAAGAACAGTGATGACAGTAAGGTAAAAGTCCAAGACAGGATGAGGATCAGAGAATGTGGATTAAAGGGTTTGTAGATATGTGTCTTAAGGAGGTCCAGTAGAGATTTCAGAGGTCAGCATGAAGATCTATAGAAGTTATGGTTGTTCAAGTTAAACCGGTTTCGGCAGGTGTTCAGTGGTGACAAAATGATACAAACAGGTTCGGTGTGATCCAGAATAGCATTATCCTATTCTGCAGACTTGAGGGAGTGTTGAGGAAGTCCTTGTGAAGTGTTAACTAGTTTGGTTCATGGGTTGAAGGTCTGGAAGCATCCATTCCTTTGTGATAGTGGTGACAGACTGTGTTCTTGAGGTTCCAGATGAAGGAGAGAAGGATTTCAGTATGCAGATGAAGTGCAGATGTTCTTGGTGATTCAAGAAATCTTGTGAAGGTCCTTGGAACTTGTCCAGTTCATGTTAGTGGTGTGCATTAGAGTTGGAGCCCGCAATTGAAGAATAACTTCCGGATGATGGTGTTCTTCCTGAGACTGGCCGACTGGATGAGTTACACATCTTGTGGATGTTCTTGTAGATGTTTGTTGACTTAGATGATTATTCCTAAGTTGATGTCTTGTATAAATAAGGGGTTGCGAAGTCATTTCAAAGGTGTCCTTGTAGAGATGAGTGTGTGGTAGCAAGGAGGAGAGCGAAAGGAAGGGCAGAAGCATTGGGATTAAATGGAACTGACTCAAGCATGGTGAAGATGCTATTTTCCAGTTCAAGTATGTGATACTTATTCTTTTGTAGACAGTGTGTCTCTTGTAGGCAGTGAGCCTCTTGTGAGTAGTGTGCTTGGGCAGTGAGCCCTAATTGGCATGTGCCATTTTATTCTTTCTATTCTTCTAACAGAGAATAAAATCTTGGGTTAATCACCCCGTGGTTTTTGCCTTAACCGGGTTTTCCATGTCAAAATCTTGGTGTCTTATGTGTTGATGTGTTTCTACTCTTGATTTAATGCATTATGTTTTCATGATTGATTTATTGATATGCTAAGAGGATTTAAGTGTGCAATTGGAAAGAAAGTTTTAGACAACTGATTCACCCCCCCTCTCAGTTGTTTGCCCTAAGACTAACAATTGGTATCAGAGCCAAGTTTTTCTAAAAGGAGCTTAACCGCTTGAGGAGATCCAGGATGTCGTCTTACAAGAAGGATAGTCCAAAGTTTGATGGAACCAATTTTAATCTTTGGAAAGGTCGCATGAAATGTCACTTGCAATGTATGGGAATGGCATACTGGACCATGGCTACAACACAATATACACTCCACAGGGTGGTCCGAAAACCCAAAATAAAATCACAGATGCTAAAAACAATCTGCGGACTATAGAGGCTCTTCTAAGCGCTTTATCTGATTCAAAACTTTCAAATGTTATTGATCTACCAACTGTTTTTGAGATTTAGCAAAAATTGGAACTTCTGCATGAAGGAGACAAATATGTTAAATGTGCAAGGTTACAGAGTCCGAAAGGGAAATTTGAAAATCTGAAGATGAGAGAAGATGAAAATATCACATCTTTTATGCCAAGAGTAAATGATCTTGTTTGTGGAATTAGAAATGCTGGTGGAGTCTTGGATGAAAATGAAATTGTTGGCAAAATTCTCAGATCCCTTCCTGCTTCTTACAAAATCAAGGCTGCTGCCATTGAGGAATTCAGAGCTCATACAACTGTCATAAGAGATCAACTGGCTGGCAAATTGGCTGTATTTGAAATGACCGAGTTTGGAGATGATCCCCCCAAGACTGAATCTACATTCAAAGCAAGTTCCTCTATAAAAGGTAAACAAAGGTTTGATCTGGGAGAGAACTCATCAAGGAAACTGTCATGGTATGAAAAAGCAAGAAAAGAACTAGAAGAAGAAGAAGTAGAGACTTCTCAACTTGAAGCTCTTATTGCTAAAAGGTTGCTAAGAGGATCTAGTAAGTATGAAGGAAAATTGCCTTTTAAGTGTTTTAACTGTAATAAGATTGGTCATTTTGCCTCAAGATGTCTGAAAAGATTTTCAAGACCAAATCCTAATACATCAAGGTTCCAAAAGAACTATTACTATGTTCATGAAGAAGATGATAATGAAGGAGTAACAGATGATGAATCAGAGACAGGAAACAAATCTGGAAGTGAATGGGTGTTTATTGCCATCAAGGAAGAAGAACCAATATCCTCTGTATCTGTCAATCATAAAGTTGTAGAAAGAGCTCTAGCTGCCCAAATTGAAGAAAAGGATGACTAGGTCATTGACAGTGGATGCTCTCACCATATGACAGGTGTAAAAAACAAATTCATAGATTTGGAAAGGTATGAAGGAGGAGTGGTAAAGTTTGGTGATAATTCTACTGGTAGGATCAGAGGAAGAGGAACTATTTCTTTTGATGGAAGGAACAAAATTGGTAATGTACTTTATGTTGAAGGTTTGAAGCACAATCTTCTCAGTGTTTGACAGTTGGTGGACAATCCGGTTCAAGAATGGAAAATGCAAGATCTTTGAAAGTTCTAGAACAGAGATTGCATCCAGTACCCAAACTAAAGGTAATATCTTCCACTTGGTTGGAACTGGTAAAAGTTGTTTATTTGTTCAAGTTGATCAGAGTTGGTTATGGCATAGGAGAATGTGTCATGTAAATTTTGATAATATCATCAAGATAAGTAATACTCAAGCTGTAAGAGATCTTCCAAAATTGGTGAAACCTACAAATAGCTTGTGTAAAGAATGTCAGTTGGGTAAGCTGAGCAGAGTCACATTCAAGAGAAAGGAACTATCTTCTACCAGATTATTGGACTTAGTTCATACTGATCTTTGTGGTCTGGCAAGAATCAGGAGTGTGCAAGGTGATAGATACTTCATGTTACTAATTGATGACTATTCCCGGATGATGTGGGTAACCTTTCTAAAAGAGAAATCAGAGGCTCTTGAGAAATTCAAAATATTCAAGGCTATGGTAGAGAATGAAACCGAATTAAATTTAAAATGTCTAAGGTCTGATAGAGGTGGAGAATTCACATCCGGTGAGTTCATAGAATTTTGTGAGAAACATGGAATAAAGAGACAGTTGTCTGCTCCTAGGACTCCACAGCAAAATGGAGTAGTGGAAAGAAAGAACTGGACCATCCAGGAAGCTTCTAGGACCATGATGATGGAAGAAAATGTTCCTCAGATCTATTGGAGAGAAGTTGTCAGCACTGCAGTCTATGCTCTTAATCGAGTTCAAATCAAAAGCAATACTGGTAAGACTCCTTATGAACTTTGGTTTGGCATTACTTCTACTGTGAGGTATTTCAGAGTTTTTGGTAGCAAATGTTACATTAAAAGAGATGAAGATCTAGGAAAGTTTGATGCTAGAAGTGATTGGTGCAGGAGCACCTTGACTTCCATAAGAGTTTGATTAAAATGATCCAATATTGTAATGATTCATCATTGTATAAGGTTAATCAAGTCATTGTCATGTATTAGAGGTCACTAGGAAGTTTCAAATATGCAAAATATTGCAAACCATGTAAAGGTTGTCAATGTAAAGTTGGAAAAAAGATGTAGAATGAAGGAAGGTGAAGAGTCATTTGGCTCTTGGTTCGTTCCAAGTAGTTGGAAACTAAAAGGTCATTTGTAATACCTTTAAAAAGGCCTTGTATACCTTTGAAAACTCGTGGGTGGTTGAAGATTTGAGCATGGAATGAGAAAAAATAATGTTTTCCTGTATTTTCGTTCAGAAATTTGCTATCTTTTGCTATTGTACAGCCCTATATGGAATTGAATGGATGCCTAATGGATTAAAAATGTTATATCCTTCAACCACCTTCCATTTTATTCTTGTCCCATGCATTTTTATTTATTTTTGTGAAAGATATGAGTGTTTTATGGATTGTAATTTTCTGATTTTCCCTGCAACAGTCCTATTGCAGCATTTGGTACAGTTTTGTACGGATATATATAGGAGCAAGCCATATATGGTTGGAAATAGTATTGAGTCTACTTTCCATTTGTTTTTGTTGCATCAAATTTTATTAATATTTGAATAAGTTATGGTATTTTTATTGAGGGTAGGTCTGCAGAGTTTAATTTTCTGAAAATACAGTCTGAAAATATGCATGGTATGACTTGGTACAGCCTCACATTGAAGCATATAATAGATGGATGGAAAGATATATGTTTCTAGTTTACAATTCTTTTTGTTTGGTATAATTTCATTAATTTTTGTGAGAGATATTTCAATTTTGGTGAGGGCAAGTCTAAATGCTGCCTAGGGTTTGTAGTTTTGGGAAAAGAGTCATAACTTTCTCTTACCATTGGATCTTCATGAAAATTGGAAGAAAAATATGTATTAATGTTCTCTTAAACCTGACCAAAGCAATTGGACTAGTTATTTTATTTGTTAATGTTATTGAGGATAGTTTTGGTCCTCCTACCTCTGCATCAGATTGGTATCAGAGCTGTCGAAAGATTTGGGTGGTGTGTATTTTTTTCTCCTGTCACTAAGAAGGTAAGTGAAGGGTGAGAAGATCTTGATTATGTAGATAGATCACCGAGGGAGGTAATCTACACCTTTTAGATTTTGTGTTGCTCAGTTGTTTGGCTGCAGGTGCTTGTTCCATCTAGCTGCAAGAAGGATGTTTTCTGAGATTGTGTGTGGGCAGACAAGATGAGGTCTGTCATGACCATTCCCTAATAGAGATTTGGCTGGAGAAGGATGCATAGAGAAACCACTGAGGAGAGAGTGGTAGGTGCATCACCAGAATCTGTTGTTGGGTGAGATGGATGGTTTGGTGAGTTGGTTTGTTGTGAAGCAGTGAGAGAGATGGATACCTGTAGAAGCACTTGATGTTGCAACCTGAAGAATACTCCACTGATGGGAGTAGAAGGATCCTGAGGATGCTCTATGAAGATGGTAGTTTGTTTTGTTGGTTGGTTGGTCAGCTTTCTTGATGTGAAGATTTGGAAGATTGTAGCTGAGAAGATTGAAGGCAGAGGAAAGAGACTTTTGTTGCAGATACATTTCCAAGGGACTTGGAAATCTTTGTTGGTTGGTTGTATGGTGCAGGAGCACCTTGACTTCCATAGGAGTTTGATTAAAATGATCTAATATTGTAATGATTCATCATTTTATAAGGTTAATCAAGTCATTGTTATGTATTAGAGGTCACTAGGAAGTTTCAAATATGCAAAATATTGCAAACCATGTAAAGGTTGTCAATGTAAAGTTGGAAAAAAGATGTAGAATGAAGGAAGGTGAAGAGTCATTTGGCTCTTGGTTCATTCCAAGTAGTTGGAAACTGAAAGGTCATTTTTAATACCTTTAAAAAGGCCTTGTATACCTTTGAAAACTCGTGGGTGGTTGAAGATTTGAGCATGGAATGAGAAAAAATAATGTTTTCCTGTATTTTCTTTAAAAAAATTTGCTATCTTTTGCTATTGTACGGCCCTATATGGAATTTAATGGATGTATAATGGATTAAAAATGTTATATCCTTCAACCACCTTCCATTTTCTTCTTGTCCCATGCATTTTTATTTATTTTTGTGAAAGATATGAGTGTTTTATGGATTGTAATTTTTTGATTTTCCCTGCAACAGTCCTGTTGCAGCATTTGGTACAGTTTTATACAGACATATATAAGAGCAAGCCATATATTGTTGGAAATAGTATTGAGTCTACTTTCTATTTCTTTTTGTTGCATCAAATTTCATTAAGATTTGAATAAGTTATGGCATTTTTATTGAGGGTAGGTCTGCAGAGTTTAATTTTCTAAAAATACAGTCTGAAAATATGCATGGTATGACTGGGTACAACCTCACATTGAAGTATATAATAGATGGATGGAAAGATATATGTTTCTAGTTTACAATGCTTTTTTTTTGGTATAATTTCATTAAGTTTTGTGAGAGATATTGCAATTTTGGTGAGGGCAGGTCTGAATGCTGCCTAGGGTTTGTAGTTTTGGGAAAAGAGTCATAACTTTCTCTCCTACCATTGGATCTTCATGAAAATTGGAGGAAAAATATGTATTAATGTTCTCTTAAACCTGACCAAAGCAATTGGATTAGTTCTTTTATTTGTTAATGTTATTGAGGATAGTTTTGGTCCTCCTACCTCTACATCAGTGATGAAAGAATATTCTTGGGTTACTCTACTCAAAACAAAGCATACCGATGTTATAACAAGAGACTGAGAAAGATAATAGAAAGTACAAATGTGAAGGTTGATCAGGAATTGAGAAACCCTCAAGGTTTTATGAGTATGATGAAGATGATCAGAATGGTGTTCTGATTTAAGGAGCTCAAGCCTCTTCTGAAAGTCAGATTCAAACTAATCCGGTAAATCAAGAAGTAGAGATAAGTTTGAATGAGCCTGATCAAGGAGAAGAAGTGCAAGAAACTCCCAAAGTGCAAGAAACTCCCAAAGTGCCTAGGTATGTAAGACTAAACCACTCTGAAGATTAGATCATAGGTGATAAAAGCAAAGGTGTACAAACAAGAAGGAGAATTGCTCAAAATTTAGATGAGTATTGTTTGATTTCAAAGATTGAACCTAAGACTGTGAATGAAGCTTGCAGTGATAAAAACTGGACTAAAGCAATGGAGGAAGAGTTGATGCAAATTGAGAAAAATCACACTTGGGATCTTGTTCCCAGACCTAGAAACAAGAATGTGATTAGAACCAAATGGGTCTTCTGGAACAAATTGAATGAAGTTGGTGAAGTAATTAGAAATAAAGCTAGATTGGTCTGCAAGGGTTACTCTCAAATAGAAGGAGTTGATTTTGAAGAAATTTTTGCTTCGGTGGCAAGAATTGAAGCAATCAGATTATTTCTTGCTTTTGCTGCTTTCAAGGATTTCAAAGTATATCAGATGGATGTCAAGTTTGCCTTCCTGAATGGTGACTTGGAAGAAGAAGTGTACATAGAGAAACTGGATGGATTTTAATTGTCTGATCATGATGATATGGTCTGCAAGTTGAAGAAAGCACTTTACGGACTGAAACAAGCCCCAAGAGCCTAGTATGAAAGATTGGATAAGCATCTTTTGAAGATTGGTTTTAACAAAGGTACTGCTGACAGTAATTTGTGTTTCAAAATTGATCATGAAAACATCTTGATTGTTGAAGTGTTCGTTGATGATATCATTTTTGGAGGAAGATATAGTATGTGTAAAACTTTTGCAAATCAAATAAAAAGTGAATTTGAGATGTCCATGATTGGTGAAATGAATTTCTTCTTGGGTCTACAAATCACTCAAACAAAGAAAGGAATCTTCATTTCTTAGACCAAATATGTGAAAGAATTGTTAAGGAAATTTGGGATGGAAGACTCAAAACCAATGAATACTCCCATGGCAACCAGATGTAAGTTGAGCAAGGATGATGACTCTCCCAAGGCTGATCAGAAAAAGTATAGGTCAATGATTGGAGGACTGTTGTATCTTACTCAAACTAGACCAGACATTATGCAGGCTATTGGTCTTGTTGCTAGATTTCAGGATGATCCTAGAGAATCTCATGTCATGGCAATCAAGAGGATTTTTAGATATCTAAAAGGGATAGTTGAGTATGGTCTGTGGTATCCTAGAGATCAGGATTTCTCTCTTCATGCATATATAGATGCAGATTGGGTAGGAGATGTGGATGACCGGAAGAGTACTAGTGGTGGAGCATTCTTTTTGGGGAAGAGATTAGTTTTTTGGCTAAGCAAGAAACAAGAGGCAATATCTCTGTCCACAACTAAAGCAGAATATATTACAACAGCAGGTAGTTGCACTCAAGTTTTGTGGATGAAGTAGATGCTAAGAGACATCAGAGTGGAGTATGAGGAGCCTATCACAATTTTCTGTGATAATTCAAGTGCAATAAATATATCTAAGAATCCGGTGTTGCATTCAAAGAGTAAGCATATATCTATCAAATTTCACTTTTTGAGAGAGCAAGTGAACAAGAATGAAGTTAGATTGGAGTTTGTGCCTTCCAAGGATCAGATTGTAGACATCTTTACTAAACCTCTACCTAAGGATTCTTTTGAGTATCTCAGGGAGAAGTTAGGGGTTATTGCCCCTCCGGTGATGAACTAAGGTGCACTAATGTGCATCAGTCTGGTAGATATCACAGTCATATCTTGTGGTCCGGATTGATAATGGGGAGCTTCTACTCAGGGGGAGCAGCAGGTATGATTCTGAAGTGGTGAAATTGCAAGTATGTGCCCTTTGCCATTGATGTCAAAGGGGGAGAGAAGACATGTGAAAAACAAGTGGTTGCTGATCAAAGGGGGAGCAGTAAAGGTAGAGAAGACATGTCAATGGTTGTTCTTGATAGGGGGAGTTGTGACAGTAAGGAGAAGTTCTTGTCTTGATGGTCAAAACAATTTTTCACATCATATGTTGCCATCAATGACAAATGGGGAGATTGTTGCAAGTATGGGCCTAACTGGTGTTGTCATTGATGTCAACACACTCCTGATGCATTAATGATAAGGATTGGATGAACTGTGTGCTAAGGATATTGAGAAAATTAGTCTCAATCAGGAACAGTGAAGAACAATGATGACAGTAAGGTAAAAGTCCAAGACAGGATGAGGATCAGAGAATGTGGATTAAAGGGTTTGTAGATATGTGTCTTAAGGAGGTCCAATAGAGATTTCAGAGGTCCGCATGAAGATCTGTAGAAGTTATGGTTGTTCAAGTTAAACCGGTTCTGACAGGTGTTCAGTGGTGACCGAATGATACAGACAGGTCCGGTGTGATCCGGAATAGCATTATCCTATTCTACTGACTTGAGGGAGTGTTGAGGAAGTCCTTGTGAAGTGTTAACTAGTTTGGTTCATGGGTTGAAGGTTCAAACGCATCCATTCCTTTGTGACAGTGGTGACAAATTGTGTTCTTGAGGTTTCGTATGAAGGAGAGAAGGATTTCAGTATGCAGATGAAGTACGGATGTTCTTGGTGATTCAGGCGATCTTGTGAAGGTCCTTGGAACTTGTCCAGTTCATGTTAGTGGTCTGCATTGGAGTTAGAGCCCGCAATTGAAGAATAACTTCCAGATGATGGTGTTCTTCCTGAGACTGGCCGACTGGATGAGTTACACGTCTTGTGGATGTTCTTGTAGATGTTTGCCGACTTAGATGATTATTCCTAAGTTGATGTCTTGTATAAATAAGGGGTTACGAAGTCATTTCAAAGGTATCCTTGTAGAGATGAGTGTGTGGTAGCAAGGAGGAGAGCGAAAGGCAAGGCAGAAGCATTGGGCTTAAATGGAACTGACTCAAGCATGGTGAAGATGCTATTTTTTAGTTGAAGTATGTGATACTTATTCTTTTGTAGACAGTGTGTCTCTTGTAGGCAATGAGCCTCTTGTGAGCAGTGTGCTCGGGCAGTGAGCCCTAATTGGCATGTGCCATTTTGTTCTTTCTATTCTTCTAACAAAGAATACAATCTTGGGTTAATCGCCCCGTGGTTTTTCCCTTAACCAGGTTTTCTACATCAAAATCTTGGTGTCTTATGTGTTGATGTGTTTCTGCTCTTGATTTAATGCATTATGTTTTCATGATTGATTTATTGATATGCGAAGAGATTTAAGTGTGCAATTGGAAAGAAAGTTTTAGACAACTGATTCACTCCCCCTCTCAGTTGTCTGCCCTAAGACTAACACAAGTTCCCAAGTGTGATTTTTCTCAATTTGCATCAACTCTTCCTCCATTGCTTTAGTCCAATTTTCATCATTGCATGCTTCATTCACTGTCTTAGGTTCAATATTTGAAATCAGACAATACTCTTCTAAATCTTGAGCAATCTTTCTTCTTCTTTGAACACCTTTGCTTTTATCACCTATGATTTGGTCTTCAGAGTGATTCAGTTTTACATACCTGGGAATTTTGGGACTTTCTTGTACTTCTATTTCTTGCGCAGGTTCATTCAAACTTATCTCTTCTTCCTGATTCATCGGATCAGTTTGAATCTGAATTTTAGAAGGGGCTTGGACCTTCACATATTCATAAAACCTTGATGGTTTTTCAATACCTTCATCAACCTTCACAACTGTACTTTCTATAATATTTCTCAATCTCTTTTTATAACACCGGTAAGCTTTGCTTTGAGTAGAATAACCCAAGAATATTCTTTCATCACTTCTAACATCAAATTTGCCTAGATCTTCATCTCTTTTAATGTAACATTTGCTACCAAAGACTCTGAAATACTTCACAGTGGGAGTGATGCCAAACCAGAGTTCATAAGGAGTCTTACCAGTATTGCTTTTGATTTGTACACAATTAAGAGTGTAGACTGCACTACTTATAGCTTCTCTCCAGTAGATTTGAGGAACATTTGCTTCCATCATCATGGTTCTAGATGCCTCTTGGATGGTTCGGTTCTTTCTCTCCACTACTCCATTTTGCTATGGTGTCCTTGGAGTAGACAACTGTCTTTTTATCCCATGTTTCTCATAGAATTCTATGAACTCACCGGATGTGAATTCTCCACCTCTGTCAGACCTTAGACATTTTATGTTCAATCCGGTTTCATTTTCTACCATAGCCTTGAATATTTTCAATTTCTCAAGGGCCTCAGATTTCTCTTTCAGAAAAGTTACCCACATCATCCGGGAGTGATCATCAATTAATAACATGAAGTATCTATTGCCTTGCACACTCCTAATTCTTGCTGGACCACATAGATTAGTATGAACTAAGTCCAATAATCCGGTAGAAGACTGTTCCTTACTTTTGAATGAGAATCTGCTTTACTTACCCAACTGACATTCTTTGCACAAACTATTAGTAGGTTTCACCAGTCTTGGAAGATCTCTTACAAACTGAGTGTTGCTTATCTTGATAATATTATCAAAATTCAAATGACACATTCTCCTATGCCATAACCAACTCTGATCAATTTGAACAAATAAACAACTTTTGTCAGTACCAACCAAGTGGAAGATATTACCTTTTGTTTGAGTACCAGATACAATCTCTATTCCGGAGCTTTCAAAGATCTTGCATTTTCTATTTTTGAATCAGAGATCATAGCCTTTGTCCACCAACTGTCCAACACTGAGAAGATTGTGCTTTAGACCTTCAACATGCAGTACATTACTGGTTTTGTTCTTTCCATCAAAAGAAATAGTTCCTCTACCTTTGATTTTACCAGTAGAATTGTCACCAAATTTTACCACTCCCCCTTCATACCTTTCTAAATCTATGAACTTATTTTTGTCACCTGTCATATGGTGGGAGCATCCACTGTCAATGACCCAATCATCCTTTTCTTCAACTTGAGCAGCCAGAGCTCTTTCTACAATTTTATGATTGATAGATTCAGAGGGAAAAGGATCTTCTTCCTTGATGGCAATAAACACCCAGTCACTTCTAGATTTGTTTCCTGTCTCCGATTCATCATCTGTTACTCCTTCATCATCATCATCTTCATGAACATAGTAACATTTCTTTTGGAACCTTGATTTGTTAGGATTTGGCCTTGAAAATCTTTCCGGACACCTTGAGGCAAAATGACCAATCTTATTGCAGTTAAAACATTTAAAAGGGAATTTCCCTTCATACTTACTGGATCCTCTTGGCAGTCTTTTTGCAATAAGGGCTTCAAGTTGAGCAATTTCTGTTTCATCTTCTTCCAGATCTTTTCTTGCTTTTTCATACCATGATATTTTCTTTGAAGATTTCTCTCTCGGATCAAAATTTTGTTTACCTTTTACAGAGGCACTAGCTTTGAATGCAGATTCAGCCTTGGGGGGTGCATCTGCAAACTCAGATAATTCAAATGCGGCTAATTTACCAATCAATTGATCTCTTGTGATATTTGAAAAGGATCTGAATTCTTCAATGGCAACAACCTTGTATTTGTAGGAAGCAGGTAGAGATCTAAGAACTTTAGCTACAATCTCATCTTCATCCATGATTCCACCAGCACATCTAATGCCACAAACAAGCTCATTTACTCTGGGCATACATGTAGTGATATTTTCATCTTCTCTCATCTTCAAGTTTTCAAAATTTCTTTTTCAACTCTGTAGTTTGGCACATTTGACATACTTGTCTCCTTCATGCAGAAGTTCCAATTTTTCCCAAATATCAAATGCAGTTGTTAGATTTACAACATTTGTCATCTCTGAGTTCGATAAGGCACTTAGTAGAGCTTCTTTAGCCTGAAGATTGTTTTTAGCATCTTTGATTTCATCTATAGTTCTCAGACCATTCTGTGGAGGAACATACTTCTTTGAGGTTATGATCCAATATTGCATTCCCATACATTGTAAGTGGCATTCCATGTGGCTTTTCCAAAGAGAGTAATTGGTTTCATCAAACCTCAGACTATCCTTCTTGTAGGATGACATCGTGGAACTCCTCAAGCGGTTAAGCTCTTTTAGAGGAACTTGGCTCTGATACCAATTGTTAGATTCAGGATAGACAACTGAGAGGGGGGTGAATAAGTTGTCCAAAACTTTCTTCCAATTAATCACTTAAATCCTCTTTGTTATTTAGAAGCATAATAATAAATCAATTATGGAAACATAATGCATTAAATCAAGAGCAGAAACACATTAACACATAAAACACCAAGATTTTAATGTGGAAAACCTGGTTAAGGGAAAAGCCACGGGGTGACTAACCCAAGATTGTATTCTCTATTAAAAGAATAAGAAGAACCAAATGGTACATTCCAATTAGGGCTCACTACCCGAGCACACTGCTCACAAGAGGCCAATTGCCTATAGGAGACACACTGTCTACAGAATAATAGATATTACATACTTGAACTGAAGAATAGCATCTTCACCATGCCTGAGTCAGTTCCATTTAAGCTTAATACTTCTGCTCTGTCTTTTGCTCTGCTCCTCTCTACAACATACTCATCTCCGCAAGATACACTTTGAAATGACTTCACAACATCTTATTTATACAAGACATTTGACTTTGGAATAATCATCCAAGTCAACATACATTACAGAGCAAATACATAAATACAACAAGACTAATTATAAAAAGAATTCATGCGGATCAACACGTTGTCGGCTACACAGATCTAAGACTTGAATCTTCCATTAGGAATGTGCCAATCTTCACAGAACATCTTCAAGATCATTTGTAGGATGTGTGACTCATCCGGTCGGCCAAACTTAGGAAGAACACCATCATCCGGAAGTAATTCTTCAATTATGAGCTCAAACTTTAATGCGGATCACTAACACGAATTGGACACAATCCAAAGACCTCCACAAGCTTGCCTGAATCACCAAGAACATCCACACTACTTCTACTTACTGAAATCTTTCTCTCCTTTATCTGGAAGCTCAAGAACACAGTCTGTCATCACTGTTGTATTGGAATAGATTCTTGCGGACCTCCAGACCACGAACCAATTGAGTTGTTAATTCATATTGACATCCTAAACACTCCACCAAATCCGCAGAACAAGATATTTCATTTCTAGATCTCACCTGACCTATCTGTGTCACTCTGTCACCTCTGAACATCTGTCAGAACCTATTTTTCTCAAGTGGCTATAACTTCTTCAGATCTTCATGCGAACCTCTCAGTTCTTTACTGGATCATCTTAAGACACATATCAACAAACCCTTTGATGCACATCCTCTGATTTGCATCTTAGCTGGGATCTTCACCTCACTGTCTTCACTATTCTTCTCTATTCCTGATAGGACTAATTTTCTAAATATCCTCAACATACAACTCATCCAATCCTTATGATCAATGCAACAGGAGTATGTTGACATCAATGACAACACTGGTTAGGCCCATACTTGCAACAAATGGATGATTATTTTTGGATGAGGGATAATTGGATTAGATTACTATTTGGGGTGAAATGGGATTAGATGGATGAGGGGATTGGATTAAGGTGATGATGAGATGATTAGGATTGGATGATGGATGAGGAAATTGGATTAGGATAAGTGGATTATGATGTAGATTGTGGATGATTATGATGAATTGGATTATGATAAACGATGGGATTATGATTAGGATTGATTAATGGATGATGATTAAATTGGATTAGGATAAGTGGATTAAGTGGATAAGAATGGATTAGGATTAGGACCTTGATTAGATTTGGCAAGTTGATTAGGATTAGGGTCCTATTCAATAATGGATTAAGGGTGGGATTAGGATGATGTGGATAGGATGATTAGGATAATTGGGATGATTAGGAGGAGGTTGGATTGGGATGAGCATGAAGATGGATGATTAGAAGGTGAATAGGGTTGGATTATTATGCTTGACCTTAGGCAACTTTGCAAACAATAAGTTCTATAGATAACATCCACAAGTTTGCAAAGGATTTTGATTTTGCATTAAGGGAGTGCACGGGTTTTGACAAATGAAAATACACCAATCACATAAATACCCTAGATTAGTCAAGTGGTAGTATCAATCCTTGTGGGACCATAATATGTTATTTATCAAGTAATGGATAGATAAGGAATGAAACGTCATGTACCACTTACCTTGGAGATCAAAGCCTTGCTCAAAGTGAGTTCTATGTCGCCACTATGAAAGTACAATGTGAGTAGCTTCTCAAGCCTAATCAATATCTGATGCACCACAAGGAAGGACATCTGAAAGGTCTTAGACTAGGATGTACAATTGTTCTAAGGGTGTCCTCGATACACTCAAGGTGGATGAGGCTGAAGTTTGTGTGATAAGGGTAATGTCTAAGGTATGGAAGGAGAGGGTAACCCACTATCCTCCTTCACTTTGTAAGGTATAAAGTTCTTGCAAGATTATCCCAAATGAAAAATTCCCCCAATGGGTGAGTCTTTCAATTCTCTCCCAAATTTGTATACTCCTTCAAAACACGTGAGTTCAGGTCATCCCCTTGGTGATGAAAGGCCTAGAGGAAAGAAGCCTAGGTGCTTTTGATCCTTAAGATCGCCTTTTGATGTGAAGGGATAAAATACACACACTAGGTTATGGGATTAAAATGATAAAAATATTAGATCAAGTCAAAGTTTTTTATCTCCAAGATCACCAAATGGTGTGAGGAGAGAGCATACACTTGTGAATTGGTCTCAAGTAAAGCAAACAAGATTCTTTAGCCCCTTACAAATAAAATGTACCTAAGATTAGTGATAAAAGATGAGGCATTTGGCAAGTGTGATACAAAACACAAGTTAGTAGTTGATTTTCTTGTCTTGGACCAACAATAGATGCATAAAATAGTGTTAGAAAATCAGGCACATGCATATAATGACTAGATCCAAAGGTTAGCAAGATTTAATCCCAATATAAATAGATAATTTTTTCACTAGTTAAAAAAGCTCTCATTGACATACAAAGGTGCTCAAACATGATATAGAGGCGTTGAAACATGAAAATGAGCATAAACACATATTTTTGATAAAAATAGAGGGTTTAAACATGATTTTAGGAAATGTTGACATAGTATACCCTTGTAAAAGTCACCCTACCAAAAAAATGAATGTTATATGATGGAAAAGTGATAAAAATGTGATTTAAAGCCCCAAATATAGAGGTGCTCATCGATCATACGCATACACTTAGTTTTTATAGAAATGCTCCCGTGAATAGGGTCAAAAAAACATGATCTTGGGATGCAAAAATGATCAATACGGGTCCAAATAAAGGTTATGATGATGATAAACATGTTGGGATGATAAAAAATTATAAAACCCACAAGTTAGACCCTGAAAATGATGATTTTTGACCCAACAGTGAAGGATTGGAAAATTTGACTGTTGGCTACCCAAGTCACTACAAAAACACCCTAGTGTAATACGGAGATGCTTGAGGATTACAGAGGCATTCAAACATGAATGAAGGTGCTTAGAAAAGTCACAAAGGTGCTCATTCTCCACAAAAATCCTTGCCTAGGACTTGCAACCTTGAAAAAAGTTTAAAACACCAAAACAAGGTTAGATAAGGACCCAAAGGTCCCACCAGGCATGCCAAAATATCTACATATATAAAATGAACATAAGAAACAAGATAGAATGATACTAACCTATCTCATTCATTAACTAATGCAACCTCATGATTGGGCTAAAGGAATGCATATAAACATATGAAGCTAAATTATAAACAACATGTGTACAAACCTTGATCTTTGGATGTGCTCTTTGATGTTGGATGTATGTTGATTTCTGCTCCAATTGACAAAATAACCTTGCATAACACGAAGAATTGAAAATGGATTGGTTGATGTTGAATTTATATATTTTTAGGATGGTGGATGGAGGGCTAGGATTGATTTGGAAGATCAATGGTTGAGGATTGTTGAGAGGATTGGATTGATGAGAGGCCACCAATTGGTACAACGTGATTGGAGAATAAAAGGAGAGATCAAGGGTGGAGGATGGTCTTGGATAAAGTGGATGGTGAGGATTGAAAATGGACAAAAGGACCCTTTTAAGAGGGACGTGCAAGGTACTTGCCCATCCCTTTGTAAGAGATCCATGTGATCATGTGCAAAAGCCCATGCCTTTGTACATGTTGGAAGATGTGAGGGGTTTGAATGAATTAATGAAGGATTTGGAATGTGCAAGCATGTGATTAAGTTGTTATTTAATTTTTGGATGAGGAAGAAGGGATATTAGATAAATAAATATTTTCCTGATGTTACACTATGGAAAAAGATTGATTAATTGAATAAATGATTAAATTTATTCAATTAATGCTAGGAGATCTGGTACAGATAAATAGTGCATGAATAGTGATTTAATGATAAAATATTATTTAATCATTGTCAGAAGGTGATGCAGGAGCATCTAGTGGTGTAAGGGCAATCTTGCATCACTCAAAAAAGATGATGTTTCAAAATCGTTGATGTTGTTTCCATTTCTTTTCAAAATTTGTGTTTTTGGATACCCATTTGCTTGAATAATGATTTAGAACCTTCAAAGTTTCCAATAGGGGTAAGGATACTAGAATATACCATAATTTACTATTTTTAGTAAGTATTTATCAGAGAAATAGTTGAGCCCGAAATTTTTCCCAAAGCTTCAGAATAGTCAAATAAGCATTCTTGGTAAATTTTAGCTCAAGATCATGTCTAAATTTTAAGATATTAAAGTTTCAATTTTGTGAGGTACCCTGAAAAGTTCTGAAACCATATATGTGCACTAAAACATCCCATAACATCCCAAAAAGTTTACGAAAATCTATTTATGCATTTTCAGCGTGATAGTTCACTTTGCTAGCTTTCTGTCACTTCAAACAGTTCATCAATCGGACACCAGATCAAAAGTTATGCTTCCTGGAAGTTGACCTACTTTTGGAGGGAGATGCAAATTTCAAAATTTGGTTGTTGGCCACCAAAAAAGGGCTATTTATAACTATTTTTGGGAACACTGGGTAGTAGTAGAGGTAAGGGGGAAAGTGTAGAGTCAAGAATAGCTTGGAAAATAGAAACCCTAGTTGATTTGGGGTTACAGAAGGCAGAAGATTCTAGAATCTTGAGATTGGAAGCTGTAATGTGGTGCAACATGTCGAGGATTGATTCCTTTGATTGTATTTGAGCTTCTGTAATGTAATGAGTTGTCCAAATCAATAAAAGAACATTCTATTTTCTATGTGCAATTGTTGTTGTTGTTGTGTGTTTTATGATTTACCCCCTTCATCAGAAGGGGGATAAGATAATTAACTATCTAAATAGGTGTTTATCTAGTTAATTGTGGAAGAACGTGGTTTAGTGATGTCTTAATTGGGGTTAGATGATGAATGGACAATTTTAGGTGTCTACAACATGTATCAAGATATTTCATAAAATGGGCACAAAATTAAATGGGAAATGGCATGGGTATACAAATTTCTCTATTAAAAATTATAAAGAAAAAAAACTTTCCTTAATGCTAACCTAGGGTATCCAATCATATGGATACACATAAGCATAAATTAGCCTAGATTAATTAATTAATAGTTGTAGGGGTGATATATGAAAAATTAAATGCTAATGTAGGACATTAAATGTGATGAATAATGATCCTTAGTTCTAGGAATGATGAGGATGAATGACTCTAGTGTAGCTATGAAATCTAACTATCTTAGGACTAGAAATGAACCCTCTTTATCTTTCACCTCAAAATTAGAATACTCTGACAACTTTGTTTTGGGTTAATCCCATGGATCTAGACCATTTCCACAAGCTCACGTATTTGATCTATCACAATATGCATTCGTGTTTCCTAATTCATTGAATTCCCTACCTCTCTTTAATCATTAGAGATGACGATATTGAAAAATACCTTGGGGATGTTAGAACATTTTGATATACTGAGAGGGGGGTGAATCAATATATGCCACAAATTAGTCCAATTTCACTTTATCAACAAAATCTTTCTACTCCCTTAAACAGATAATGAAGCAAGCTATGCAATTCAAAACACAACCACACAACAACACAACCATAACACCAGATTTACGTGGAAAACCCTAGAAGGGAAAAACCACGGTGAGCAAGTTGCTTGGATCTACTGTCCAAATCCAGTCTCACACATAAAAATAGGTTTACAATAAATTTTATGGGCTACAACCCAAAGGAAGAAAAAACTCCCTAATACACAGTTTTATGGGCTCCAACCCAAAGGAAGCAACAATTCCCTAAAGTGCTACAACACTTACAACATTTACAAGAAGAGGTTCCAACCTCTACACCAAAAACACTTGACTGATTCTATTGGTTCAATCACTTCCGCAACATCATCTCCTTTCAAACTGACATATGACTTCACCACCTTTGCTCAAACACTCTGTTATCTTCAAAACACCTCTGTAACACAACACAATACTACCTCTGGTATGAATCATGCATTATAGTCTTTAGATTTCCTTTTCAACTCCTAGATCATTTATCTTCTTTACACACACACATACACTCACTCTCACACTCACACATGCTTATATACTCATACTCACTCACACACACTTTGCAACAAACTTGATTTTTCATTTATATGTGTTGGCCTAAATTAAACGTGTATTATGAAACGTGTAATAACCTATCATGTCAGCTCCCAAATCATCTGCGGTAACACAAGAATTAAATCATGTTATGTGGTTCATACCAAGTAATCAACTGGACCTATTTTTCATTCTCCTAAGCTCTCTTGTTGGTGCACACTTCCACACACATGACACAATCACCTAAACATATCATGTCGGCTCCACAAACACCTATCCTTTCACACATTATCTCCAGTCCCAATGCGATATCAAAGAGGAGAGATATCATAATGCGGTTCATGCCACAAGCACTTTATGATCTTTAAAGTCTTCGCATATACTTCTTTTATCATTTCATGCTCCTTCTTGCTGGCACAAGAAATCAAACACTAATGCAGGTGTCCCTTAAACAGTCCGCAAACCCTGTCTGATATAGTTCATTGAGAAACATATTTGTGGTACACCAGAACACATGAAACATGAACTGAGCATACATACATACCATTTGAACTTATCTTTCAATCAAAAAAGCTAAATTTCAAGGTGCGATGAAATGGTGTGGCTTTTACTTTCTCTCTCTGATAACCCTAAACAACAACATGATTTTTTCTTACTCAGCTAGATCTGGAAAACTTTGTGGTACTTTGTATCCTTTGAAACTTGAGTATATGATACATCTTATTTGTATCTAACTACCCTCTAAGCCACAAGATCATATCTTCAGGTACAGAGAAATGCGAAGCCTTATGATGTGCCTTTGAAACTGTAACAACACCGTATCACCATTGTCTTCACTCTGCTAGCTCTAAAAAGCTCTACAGTAACTTTTATGCTCTCAACCTTGAAACATGCATACCTCTTGTCAATCCAAACCACAATGTCATATCTTCAAGTGCGATAGGATGTGATACAATCTTCTGAGCTCCAACAGTACAATTCCCTGTGCCTTTAACAATTGAAACCTTATATGCTTTCCTTCATATCTCATACAATGTTGTCCACAAACTTCAAAAGATGAGGTACAACTTTGTACAAATGATACTAATCCAAAAGAATGCTCATGAATTTCATCACCATATCCTTCACCTTACAACTCCTCTGATCAACACTCCTTTGTCTGGTCCTCTGATCATCACTCCTTTGTCTGCTCCTCTAATCATCACTCTTTGACTACTCTGACCATTCTTCAGACATCAATGGTTACCACTCTTTTGACATTAATCACAACATATGCAACAATCTCCCCCTTTGTCATTGATGGCAACACTAACCTGATATACAAATTTTTCTTCCCTTTTGACATCAAGGGAAAAGGACTAGTGGTCTTCCTTTGTATTGACAAAAGCATACAAGTTCCCCCTATTTGTACAATCCTTGTCATCCTTCTTAGTCTCTTATCTACCTTCTCCCCCTGAGAGGTAGCCATCATCAATCCAAGGATAATAAATATGCCTCGAATTGCTCCCCCAAGATAGGTGCATCATCTATGCATCTAGTTAGAAGAATGAGGGGCAACAACCCCTAACTTCTGTTTGAGATATTCAAAGGTGTCCTTAGAAAGTACCTTTGTAGAGATTTCTACAACCTGATCCTTTGTAGGCACATATTCCAATTTAACCTATTGATTTGCAACCTTTTCTCTTAAAAAGTGATACTTGATGGATATGTGCTTGGTTCTAGAATGCATCACTGGATTCTTTGAAATATTGATAACACTTGTATTGTCACATAGGATAGGAATGGGCTCATCATACATTACCTTGATATCCTTCAATGTTTGCTTCATCCACAATACTTGAGGGCAACAGGATGCTGTAGCTATATACTCTGCTTCTATTGTTGATAAGGAAACTGAATCCTACATTTTGCTAAACCATGGGACCAATCTGTCTCCCAAAAAGAAAGCTCCACCACTAGTACTTCGCATATCATCAACATTGCCAACCCAATCTGCATCAGTATATGTACTCAGGGAAAAATCATTACCTTTTTGATACCATAGTCCAAAATCTAGAGTGCTCTTCAAATATCTAAAAATTCTTTTGATTGCCTTCACAAGTGTTTCTTTTGGATCGGCTTGAAACCTTGCAACCATGCAAACAACTTGCATAATATCAGGCCTTGATGCTATTAAGTACAGTAGTCCCCCAATCATAGACCTATACAAAGTCTAATCAACATGAGTTGATTCATCATCTTTACTCAAATGACAACCTGTTACCATAGGAGTACTCACTATTTTGCAATCTTCCATATCAAACTTTTTCAACATCTCCTTGATATACTTTACTTGAGATATAAATATACCTTCATTTGATGGAGTAATTTGAATTCCAAGAAAGAATGATAGCTCACCTTTCATACACATTTCAAATTTCTTTTGCATCTCTTCTGCAAACTTCTTACACATTTCATCATTGCCACCAAAGATTATATCATCAACATATACTACTACTATTAGTATTTTCTCATTCTCAATTTTGATATATAGATTGCTATCTATGGTACCTTTCTTGAATCCTTGTTGGAGTAAGTACTTTTCCAACCTTGCATACCAAGCCCTAGGGGCTTTCTTGAGGCCTTATAAAGCCTTCTTAAGTCTGCATACCATGTTCTGATCTTCTGATAGCTGAAATCGTTCAGGCTACTCTATGTAAACTTCTTCTAAGTCAACATTCAAGAAAGCAGATTTGACATCCATTTCATATACCTTGAAGTCCTTGTGAATTGCAAATGCAAGAAACATCCTGAATGCTTCCATTCTTGCCACAAGAGAAAACATCTCCTCAAAGTCAATTCATTCCACTTGTGAATAACCTTTTTAGACCAACCTTGTTTTTTTTCTAACCACTTCTCCATCTTCATTCAATTTATTTTTGAACACCCATTTTGTGCCTATCACATTTTTGTCCGTAGGTCTTGGCACCAATTCTCAAGTCTGATTTTTCTCTATCTGATTTAGTTCTTCTTCCATTGCTTGTATCCATCCTTCATTCCTGATAGGTTCTATTTTTGACAATAAAGAAAACTTTACCTATTCATTTGCTTTTGCAAATCTTCTTCTAGTTTGCACTCCATCTTTCTTGTCTCTAATTATCCGATCTTCTGATTAGTTTTTCTGAACATACTTGGTAGGAGTCTTGGTGGCCTTCTCTTATGTTTCTTCTTTTTCAACTTCTTCTTCTTTTTCTTCTTCTTCTTCTATGCAAGAAGATTCATCTAAATAATAGTCTTCTTGCTCATGTGTGACCGGATGTGACTCTTCATTAACCCTAACATTTGCACTCTCAACTATCTCAACTATCTTCCTTAGTCTTTTATTGTAGCACCTATAATCTTTGCTTCTAGTTGAGTACCCAAGAAAACTTCCTTCATCAAATCTTGAGTCAAACTTTCCCAAATCTTCTTCATCTCTTCTGATATAGCATTTTCTTCCAAAAATTCTAAAATACATGATAGAAGTAGGTCTTGTTGAAATAAGGGTAGACAACTGAGAGGGGGGTGAATTAGTTGTCTCAAAACTTTAACTTTTGTTGCATTTGATCTTCTTTACCACTTATTAACAGATTAATGATATAACCATGAAAGCATGAATCAACAACACATGAGCAAAAACATAATCAACAGATATAACACCAAGATTTTTATGTGGAAACCCAGTTAAGGGAAAACCACAGTGGGGGTTAACCCACAAGATTTATTCTCTATTAAAAGAATAGAAAAATGGGAAGGCACTTGCCTTCGGGTGCACTGCCTAGAGCTCACTGCTCCAAGAGACTCACTGTCTACAAAATATTCACAAGATTAACAAAGAAAGATTGAGCTAAGAAACAACATCCTCACCATGCCAAGGTTCAGTTCCATTGAATCTCACAACACCTCTACTCTGCTCTTAAAACACTTCTTCGCTACCTCTACATCATCACTGCTTTTCCTCTTCTGCTCTTCCTCTTTTCTACTCTACCCTTTTTACCTTCCTTATAATTTTATCATTTTCACTCAAGGACAAGTTTTCCACGACTCAACTACAAGTATTTATATGCTACATCAACCTTGGAATGAATCATCAAGGTCGGCATTACATACATTTACAAAAAAACTTGACCCAATACAAAATACTGCTTGCGGATCACTACACTATCAACCAAACATAACTGGGACTTAAATCTTCCTTGAAAAACATGCCATGCTTCATAGAACTTCTCTTTGATCATCCGCAACATGCATAAAACATCTAGTCGACCAAGACTGGAAAGAACAACAACATTCAAGGAGAAATATTCAACTATGAGCTTAATCTTCAATGTGGACCACCAACACAATAGGCACACAATCCAGAGACCTCCACAAGTACAACAAAATCAACAAGAACAACCGTACCACCTCAAATCACTAGAATCACTTGGATCTTCACACAAGAACTTAAGAACACTAACTATCATGACTATCACGCTAGAAAGATTACTTGCAGACCTCCAAACCATGAACCACTTGAGTTGAGGATATGCACCAACATCCCAAACATACCTCTAGAACCATAGACCATAATATTCCAATGTGGAGCAATCTAGACCAAATTCCTGTCACTCTGTTACCTCTGAACAACTACAAAAACCTGGTTCTACTCAGATGGCCATAACTTCACCAATACTTCATGCAGACCTCTCAAATCTTAACTGGAGTAACTTCAGACAATCCTCTACAAACCCTTTAGTCCGCATACTTTTATCTTCATTTCACTAGAAATGTGGAGCAATCTACTTTACTGTTCTGCACTATCTTCACTATCTTTGACAAGGAGATATGTTGACATCAATGACAACACATCATAGGCACACATTTGCAAGAATCTCCCCCTTTGTCATTGATGGTAACATATGATGTGAAAAACTGATTCAGCCATCAAGACAAGAACTTCTCCCCCTTTCTCTGCAACCACTTTTCTTTACTGCTCCCCCTTTCACCAACAACTGCTTACTTCTGAGTTTTTCACATGGCTCCTCTCCCCCTTTGACATCAATGGCAAAGGGCACATATTTGCAATAATCTCTCTCCCCTTAACCAAGTTGAACTCTAGAATTAACATACTGACTACTCCCCCTGAGTAGCATCCCCTTCACAACAATCTGAATCACAAGATATGACTGTGTGTTCCACCAGACTGATGCACACTAGTGCACCTTAGTTCTAAACAGGAGGGGTAATAACCCCTAGCATCTCTATGAGATACTCAAAAGTGTCCTTAGGTAGAGGCTTAGTGAAGATATCGGCAATCTAATCCTTTGAAGAAACAAACTCTAATCTGACTTCATTCTCATTTACCTTCTCTCTCAAAAAGTGGAACTTGATGAATATGTGCTTTGTCTTTGAATGCAATACCAGATTCTTTGAAATGTTTATTGCACTTGAATTATCACAGAAGATTGTAACAGGTTCTTCAAACATAATTTTGATATCCTTCAACATCTACTTCATCCATAAAACTTGAGTACAATTACTTGCTGCTGCTATATACTTTGCCTCAGCAGTAGACAGAGATATTGCCTCTTGCTTTTTGCTCAACCAAGAAACTAATCTCTTTCCCAAGAAAAATGCACCACCACTAGTACTTTTCCTGTTATCCACATCTTCTACCCAATTAGCATCTATATATGCATGAAGAGTGAAATCATCATCCTTATGATACCATAAGCCATAATCAGATGTTCCCTTCAGATATCTGAAGATTCTTTTAACTGCTACAACATGAGATTCTCTAGGATCAACTTGGAATCTAGCAACAAGGCCAACTGCATTCATAATATCAGGTCTAGTATGAGTCAGATAAAGCATTCTTCCAATCATTAATCTATACCTTTTCTGATCTGCCTTAGGGGAATCATCATCTTTACTCAACTTGTATCCAGTTATCATAGGAGTACTCACTGGTTTTGAATCCTCCATTCCAAACTTTTTCAACAACTCTTTCACATACGTAGACTGAGATATGAAGATGCCCTTATCTAACTGAATGATTTGCAGTCCTAAGAAAAAATTCATTTCACCAAGCATGGACATCTCAAATTCACTTTGCATCTAATCAACAAAATTTTTACACATGCTCTCATTTCCACCAAAGATGATATCATCAACAAATACCTCAACAATCAAGATATGTTCATGATCAATTTTGAAGTAAAGATTACTGTCAGCTGTGCCTTTTCTAAAACCTAACTTTAGTAGATACTTATCTAGTCTTGTATACTAGACTCTTAGGGTTTGTTTAAGTCAATATAATGCTTTCCTCAATTTGAAGACCATATCTCCTTGATTAGACAACTGGAATCCTTCTGGTTGCTCAATGTAGACTTCTTCTTCCAAATCCCCATTCAGAAATGCCAACTTGACATCCATCTAGTAGACTTTGAAATCTTTGCAAGCAACAAAGGCAAGAAATAGTCTGATTGCTTCTATTCTTGCCACCGGAGCAAAAGTTTCTTCAAAGTCAATTCCCTCGACCTAAGAATATCCTTTGCACACCAATCTTGCTTTGTTTCTCACAACTTCACCATCTTCATTCAATTTATTCCAAAAGACCCATTTAGTTCTAATTACATTTTTGTTTTCAGGTCTAAGAACAAGATCCCAAGTATGATTCTTTTCAATTTGCATTAACTCTTCTTCCGTTGCTTTTACCCAACTTTCATCATTACAAGCTTCATTCACTGATTTTGGTTCAACTTTTGAAATCAAACAATACTCCATTTGTTCTTCTACAATTTTTCTTCTAGTTTGAACACCTTTATTTTTGTCTCCTATAATTTGATCTTCAGAATGATTCAACCTTACATACCTGGGGGTTTTGGGATTTTCTTGAACTTCTGATTCTTGAACTTGTTCCTCAACATCTGCACTAGCTTCTTGAGTTACTAGATTTTTTGGAGCAGTCTGAATCTGAGTTTGAGTTTGAACTTGCTTTCCATTATTTGGACTTACATTTTGATCATCTAATTCATATCCATAGAACCTAGAAGGTCTCTCTTTGCTTTCATCAACCTTAGCACTTTCAACAATCTTTTTCAATCTCTTATTAAGGCACTGGTATGCCTTGCTTTGATTAGAATAACCTAGAAATATTCCTTCATCACATCTTGGATCAAACTTGCCTAGATCTTCATCTCTCTTGATATAGCATTTACTACCGAAAACTCTGAAGTATTTCATAGTAGGAGCATGACCAAACCACAGTTCATAAGGTGTTTTACCAGTATTACCTTTGATGTGTACCCAGTTAAGAGTGTAGACAACAGTACTCACAGCCTCTCTCCAATAGGCATATGGACCATTTGCCTCCATCATCATGGTTCTAGCAGCTTCTTGAATAGTCTAATTCTTCCTTTCCACAACTCCATTCTGCTGAGGAGTCCTAGGAGCAGATAATTGTCTTCTTATTCCATGCTTTTCACAGAATGCATTAAACTCACCGGAGGTAAATTCTCCACCTCTGTTAGATCTCAGACACTTTATCTTCACACCAATCCCATTTCTCTCTCAAGAAAGTGACCCACATCATCCAGGAGTATTCATCAATCAACAACATAAAATATTTGTCTCCTTGCAAACTCCTAACTCTGGCAAGACCACACAAATCAGTGTGCACAAGTTCCAACAATCCACTTGAATTTTGTTCTTTAGTTTTGAATGTAGTTCTGCTCTGTTTGCCCAACTGACATTCCTTACACATGCTATTAGCAGGTTTCACAAGCTTTGGAAGATCTCTCACAGCCTAAGTAGCGCTTATCTTGACAATGTTATCAAAGTTTAAATGACACATTCTCCTATGCGATAACCAACTTTGATCAATCTGAGCAATCAAGCAACTTTTACCAGTACCACTTAAATGAAAGATATTACCTCTAGTCTGTGTACTAGATGCAATCTCAGTTCTAGAGCTTTCCAAAATTCTGCATTTTCCATCCTTGAATAGGAGATCATACCCTTTGTCAACCAGCTGTCCAACACTGAGAAGATTATGCTTCAATCCTTCTACATACAAGACATCATTAGTGTTATTCTTACCATCAAGAGAGATGGATCCTCTGCCACAGATTCTACCAACTGAATTATCTCCAAACTTCACAATTCCACCTTCATATTTTTCCAAACTTACAAACTTACTTTTATCACCAGTCATATGATGAGAACATTGGCTGTCAATCACCCACTCATCCTTTTCTTCAACCTGAGCAGCCAAGGCACTTTCCACATTTACACAGCTAGTAGATTCAGTAGGCACTGGATCTTCTTCTTTGATAGCAATGAACACCCAATCATTTCCAGAGGTACTTCCCATATCAGATTCATCATCTGTGACTCCTTCATTAGCAGTTTCTTGGACATAGTAGCATTTCTTCTGAACCCTAGGTTTGTTAGGGTTTGGCTTTAAAACCCTCTTCGAACATCTTGAAGCAAAATGACCAATCTTATTGCAAGCAAAACATTTGAAAGGCAACTTTCCTTCATACTTACCGGATCCTCTTGGTAATCTTTTGGCAATAAGGGATTCAAGTTATTCAAGCTCAACTTCATCTTCTTCAAGTTCCTTCCTTGCCTTCTCATATTTGGTTAATCTTCTTGAAGAGATTTCACTTGCATCAAATCTTTGCTTTCCAAAAACACTGGCCTTAAATGCAGATTTTGGTTTAGGAAGAAAATCACCAAAATCACTCATTTCAAATGTTGAAATCTTCCCAACCAAGTGATCCCTTGTAATAGTTGTCACAGTCTTGATCTCTTCAATAGAAGTAACTTTATGCTTGTATGAATTAGGTAAGGATTTGAGCACTTTTGCAACAATCTTTGATTCTTCCAATTTTCCACCAGCACTCCTGATACCACACACAAGTTCATTCACCTTTTGTATATAGGAAGTGATGTTTTCATCTTCACTCATCCTTAAACTTTTGTATCCACCTCACAGACTCTGTAACTTGGCACATTTGACATATGCATCACCTTCATACAGATTTTCCAATTTCTTCCAGATTTCATGAGTAGTTTGTAGTTCCAAGACATTTGTCATTTCTGTATCAGTCAGGGCACTCAACAAGGCTTCCTTAGCCCGAATGTTGTTTTTAGCATCTTTGATTTGATCTGGAGTTGTAGGACCATTCTGTGGAGGCTTATACTCATTCTTGGTTATCAACCAATAAGGATCACCCATGCATTGCAAATGACACTCCATCTGACTTTTCCAAAGAGAGTAATTTGTTCCATCAAATCTCAGTCTGTCCTTCTTGTATGTTGACATACTAGATCTCCTCAAGCGGTCAAGCTTCTTTTAGAGGAACCAGATCTGATACCAATTGTTGAAATAAGGGTTGACAACTGAGAGGGGGTGAATCAGTTGTCTCAAAATTTTAACTTTTGTTGCATTTGATCTTCTTTACCACTTATTAATAGATTAATGATATAACCATGAAAGCATGAATCAACAACACATGAGCAGAAACACAATCAACACATATAACACCAATAGTTTTACGTTGAAACCCGGTTAAGGGAAAACCACGATGGGGGTTAACCCACAAGATTTATTCTCTATTAAAAGAATAGAAAAATGGGAAGGCACTTGCCTTCAGGCACACTACCCAGAGCTCACTACTCCAATAGACTCACTGTCTACAAAATATTCACAAGATTAACACAGAAAGGTTGAACTAAGAAATAACATCTTCACCATGCCAAGGTTCAGTTCCATTGAAGCTCACAGCACCTCTACTCGACTCTTAAAACACTTCTTCGCTATCTCTACATCATCATTGCTTTTCCTCTTTTTTTCTCTGCCCTTTTTACCTTCCTTAGAATTTTATCATTTTCGCTCAAGGACAAGTTTTCCATGGCTGAACTACAAGTATTTATACGCTACATCAACCTTGGAATGAATCATCAAGGTCAGCATTACATACATTTACAAAAAGACTTGACTCAATACAAAATATTACATGTGATCACTACACTATAGGCCAAACATAACTCAGACTCAAATCTTCCTCGAACAACACGCCACGCTTCATAGAACTTCTCTTTGATCATCTGCAACACACATGAAACATCCAGTCGGCCAAGACTGGAAAGAACATCAACATCCAAGGAGAAATCTTCAACTATGAGATCGATCTTCAATGCAGACCACCAACACAATAGGCACACGATCTAGAGACCTCCACAAGCATAATGCAATCAACAAGAACAACCGCACCACCTCAAATCACTAGAATCACTTGCATCTTCACACAGGAACTTAAGAACACTAACTTTCATGACTGTCACACTAGAAAGATTGCTTGCGGACCTCCAAATCACGAACCACTTGAGTTGAGAATACACACCAACATCCCAAACATACCTTTAGAACCGCAAACCATAATATTCCAATGCCGAGCAATTCAAACCAAATTCCTGTCACTATGTTACCTTTGAACAACTACAAAAACCCGGTTCTACTCAGATGGCCATAAGTTCACTAAAACTTCATGCGGACCTCTCAAATCTTAACTGGAGCAACTTCAGATAATCCTCTACAAACCCTTTAGTCCACAGACTCTGATCTTCATATCATTGGAAATGTGGAGCAATCTACTTTATTGTTCTGCACTATCTTTACTGTCTCTGATAAGGAGATATGTTGACATCAATGACAACACATCATAGGGACAAATTTGCAACAGGTCTTCCTTTTCATATCTCATATGGAGTCTTGGTGTTGTTCACTCTTAGTTGTCCTCTATTAAGAATATAGACAACAGTATGGACTGCTTCTTTCCAATATGCATCAGCCAGCTTGGCTTCATTCAACATTGTGTTGGCAAGAGACACATTATGGCTTCATGATTGTTGTCATTGATGGCAACAAAGTTCATCCCACACATCCGCAGGACATGATGTGCCTATACTGGAAGTTAGATTGAAGAATGTTGTGGTCCAGTAAGCAAGAACAGAGCATGTGGCAAGGTCCGACAATTAGGTCCGGATCTCTTAGAGGAAGCACCTTTGTAAAGTGTGGACTTGGGAAAGTCAAGAGGAATACCTTGACTGTTAGATTCTAGGAATTGAGCCTCTGGTAATAAGAGAGTGAAGAGATATGAGTATCTAAGTTTTGGGGTTCGGTTTGGCAGAGTAGACAGAGGAAGAACTGACAGACAAAGCAACAGAATTATTTCGGATGAGATATTGATGGTGATTAAGGTTCTTAAGGTATCATCCATGATTGGCTGACATGTTAGATGACTTCTATAAGTATCTTCTTGATCCACATCACTTGGTGAGCAAGGATTCAGCTGACAGACTAAAGTTTGGGAAAATATTGACTATTCTGGATGCCAACTAGAAAGAGGATGAAATCCGTTGTGCGGATATATATACCAGATGGATTTGGATATAAAGTGTGTTGTGTGTGTTGGTATGTGAGAATAAAAGTAGAAGGATTGTGTGAAAGCAGTAAGGCAGGTCTGGTATGTGAAAGGATAGTAGCACAAAAGAAGAGGAAGAATGAAGTGCAGTAGATCAGTATACAGAGCCTAACCGAAACTGAACTCTAGCATATGTGGATGCTTCTCATCAATTCAAGTATTTTGTTACTCTCTTTATAACTTGTAGATAGTGAGTCTCTTGTAGGCAGTGAGTCTCTTGTGAGCAGTGTGCTCGGGCAGTGAGCCCTAATTGGCAAGTGCCATCTTTTGTATTTCTATTCTTCTAACAGAGAATACATTCTTGGGTTAATCACCCCGTGGTTTTCTCCCTTAATAGGGTTTCCATGTCAAAAATATTGTGTCATGTGTACTGAGTTTATTTCTGCTTTCATGTTCATTTAAAGCTTATGTGTTTTGATACTGCACTAGTTGATTAAGAAGAACAGAAAGTTACAATACTTAAGATAACTGATTCACCCCCCCTCTCAGTTATCAACACATTGTTCTTGCCATCTCCTGGATAGTTCTATTCTTCTTTTCCACTACTCCATTTTGCTAAGGAGTTCTTGCAGTAGATAGATGCCTTTTTATTCCATGTTCTTCACAATATTCCTCAAAATCATTTGATGTGAACTCACCACCTTTATCAAAACTTAAGAACTTGATTCTAGAATTCATTTTATTTTCAACCATGGACTTGAAAATCTTAAACCTACTTAAGGCTTCTGATTTTTCTTTTAAGAATATAACCCATGTCATCCTAGAGCAATCATCAATAAGCAACATAAAATACCTCTCACCTTGGATACTCTTTGTCTTGGTATGTCCACACAAGTAAGTATGAATCAATTCCAATGGCCTTGTAGAAGAATACTCCTTGGTCTTGAATCTTATCCTTGTCTTCTTCCCAAACTGACATTCTTTACACAAGGTGCTTGCAATCTTGGTAATCTTTGGCATATCTCTTACTGCTTGTATGGAGCTGATTTTCACAAGATTGTCAAAGTTGATGTGTCCCATCCTTTTGTGCCACAACCAACATTTATTTGTCTATCCTAGAACCCTCTATAACCAATTTACCAGAATTTGCTCTTCTGATTTCACATCCTTGTCCATGAAATATGAGGTTGTTTGGGTCCCTCACTACCTATGAAATGAGAAATGAAGTCATAGGTCCATACAAAAAGGAATATGCTTTCAAAGGTGTGAAGAATGAAAGAACATCTGACTTATATAGTGAAGGTGAGGAGGAAGAAGCAAACTTTGTGAGAAGGCTAAAAAGAGGATCAAGCAAGTACAAAGGTAAGTTACCTTTCAAGTGTTTTAAATGTGGAAGAGCTGGGCATTATTCTTCTAAATGTCCTTTTGGAGAAAATGAAAATAGAAGCAAGGAATTCAAGAGGAACCTCCTTTCTAAAGAAGACTACAACTCCAGAGAAGAAGTAGATCACTACTCATCAGATGAGGGAAGAGGAGAATCTCTATTCATGGCCATGGTGAGCTCTAAGGGTTCAAACAAAACTATAAATAAAGAAGAATGTGAAGTTGATTTTGAAGGTGAACTTATTTCTGATCTTGAAGACTTGGACTGTGCAAGGAAAGAGAATCAAGAACAAAGAGATCAGATTGAAGCTAAGACAAGAGAATGCACAAGACTTGAGAAAGAAATTCTGTTACTCAAAAGGAAATTGGAAAAAGCAAAGTTTGGAAGTTTGGATGATACAAAAGGAGCAGATCTCATCTTACCTCATGGAAGATCTTTTCATGCAAGGCAATTCTCCATGTGAACAGGTTCAATCATGCTTTCTTTGGTTATTGTTTTATTTGCAATAAATTTGGTCTTAAGGCTACGGATTGCAAGTCTAAAATGAATAGAAGGAATCTAGTAAGTAGAAATTCTCTTGTTTCACTAGTGAATGTCAATGTGGTATGTCAAATTTGCAACAATTTTGGACATATAGCAAGATATTGCAAGAGTGGATTAGAAAAATCAAAATCTCAGTTGATAGTTGTTGTTGAACATGTCAAGAAAAGTGATTCCTCCAAAAGAATGGAGACAAACAATGAAGTTGAAAATTCAATGATTGTCCAAACAAAATTTCATGCTCAAGGGAAAACAAATCTTTGGGTAATAGACAGTGGATGTACAAGTCGCATGACAGGTGATAAGAGCAAATTCATCAATTTAGTCAAGTGGAATGGTGGAACAGTCAGGTTTGGAGACAATTCAGCTGCAAAGATTACTGGAAAAGGTACCATAAGTATTGATGGAGGATCTAAAACACATGATGTTCTTTATGTAGAAGGACTCAAGCATAATCTTCTTAGTGTAATTCAGATGTGCAACAAAGGATACAATCTCATATTTCATGATCAAGGGTGTGAAATTAGAAGAGTGAAGTTTGGTAAATTGGTGATAGAAGGTTCTAGAATAGAGATCAACTTGTATAACCTAAAGGGAGTTAATGGAATAACTTGTCTTCTAGGACAAACAAATGAATGTTGGATGTGGCATAAAAAGATGGGGCACATTAACTTTGACAATCTTGTGAAGATAAGCTCCATGCAAGCAATAAGAGACATGCCAAAGATCATCAAGCTTGCAAGCACTATATGCAAGGAATGTCAGATAGGGAAGTAGACAATTATAAGATTCAAGTCGAAGGAGTATTCTTCTACAAGGTCATTAGAACTGGTTCATACTAACTTGTGTGGACCTACTAGGATAAAGAGTCTACAAGGTGAGAGGTATTTCATGCTTCTCATTGATAATTTTTCTAGAATGACATGGGTTACCTATTTGAAAGAAAAATCAAAAGCTTTCATTAGGTTTAAGATTTTCATGTCCATTATTGAAAATGGAATGAATGCTATAATAAAGTGTCTAAGGTTTGATAGAGGTGGTGAGTTCACATCAAATGATTTTGAAGAATTTTGTGAAGAACGTGGAATCAAGAGGCAATATTCTACTGCTAGAACCCCTCAGCAAAATGGTGTTGCAAAGAGGAAGAATATAATTGTTCAAGAGATGGCTAGAATAATGTTGAGTGAAGCTAAGTTGCCTAATACATATTGGAAAGAGGCAATCCAAACTGTTGTCTACATTCTCAATAGAGGACAACTAAGAGTGCACAACACTAAGACACCTTATGAGCTATGGTATGGAAGACCAACATCAGTCAAGTATTTCAGATTTTTTAGAGGTAAATGCTACATCAAAAGAGTTGAAGAAGGTCTGGGAAAATTTGACTTAAGATCTGATGAAGGAATCTTTCTTGGATACTCAACTAGGAGAAAAGCCTATAAATGATACAATAAAAGACTGTGGAAAATAGTTGAGAGTGCAAATGTTAGAGTTGATGAAGAGTCGCATCAAATCACAAATGAGCGAGAAGCATATTGGTCAAATGAACCTGCCTGCACAGAAGAAGTAGAAGAAATAGAAGAAACTCAAAAGAAGACTACCAAGACTCATGCCAAGTACGTTCAGAAGAATTATTCAGAAGATTAGATCATTGGAGACAAGAATGGAGTCTATATAAGAAGAAGGTTTGCTAGAGCAATGAACAGGTAAACTTTTCATTACTATCAAGAGTAGAACCTAAATCTTTTGATGAGGCTAGTAAGGATGAAGTATGGATACAAGTAATGGAAGATGAACTAGATCAAATAGAGAAGAATCAGACTTGGGAATTGGTACCAAGGCCTGCAGACAAAAATGTGAGAGGTACAAACTGGGTGTTTAGAAACAAATTGAATGAAGATGGAGAAGTGGTAAGGAACAAAGAAAGGTTGGTATGCAAAGGTTATTCACAAGTAGAAGGAATTGATTTTGAGGAGACATTTGCTCTGGTAGCAAGAATGGAGGCAATCAGAATGTTTCTTGCATTTACAACACACAAGGGTTTAAAGGTATATCAAATGGATGTCAAATCTGCATTCTTGAATGGTGACTTAGAAGAAGAAGTCTACATAGAGCAGTTTGATGGATTTTGGTTATCAGAAGACCTAAATATGGTATGCAGACTTAAGAAGGCTTTGTATGGTCTCAAACAAGCCCCTAGGGCTTGGTATGCAAGGTTGGACAAGTGCTTACTCTAGTAGGGCTTCAAGAAAGGTACCACAGATAGTAATCTTTACATCAAAATTGAGGATGAACTAATTTTGATTGTTGTTGTGTATGTTGATGATATAATCTTTGGTGGAAATGATGAAATGTGTAAGAATTTTGTATAAGAGATGTAGAAAGATTTGAAATGTCTATGATAGGTGAACTATCATTCTTTATTGGACTCCAAATTGCTCAATCAAATGATGTCATATTTATCTCCCAAGCAGAGTATGTCAAGGAGATGTTGAAGAATTTTAGCATGGAAGATTACAAACCAGTGAGTACTCCTATGGTAACAGGATGCCATTTGAGTAAATATAATGAGTCACCTCAAGCTGATCAGAGTCTGTATAGATCTATGATTGGGGGCCTACTGTACTTAATAGCATCAAGGCCTAACATTATGCAAGTTGTTTTCTTGGTTGCAAGGTTTCAAGCTGATCCTAAAGAAACACACGTGAAGGAAGTCAAGAGAATCTTTAAATATTTGAAGAACACTCCAGAATATGGATTGTGGTATCAAAAGGGTGATGACTTTTCCCTGAGTGCTTATACTGATGTAGATTGGGATGGCAATGTTGATGATAGAAGAAGTACCAGTAGTGGAGCTTTTTTTTTGGGAGATAGATTGGTCTCATGGCTAAGTAAGAAGCAAGACCTAGTGTCCTTATCAACAACAAAAGCAAAGTATATAGTTGTAGCAGCCTGCTGCACTCAAGTATTGTGGATGAAGAAAACTGTGAAGAATATCAAGGTAGTATATGATGAGCCCATTCCTATTCTTTGTGACAATACAAGTACCATCAATATTTCAAAGAATCTAGTGATGCATTCTAGAACCAAGCATATATCTATCAGGTATCACTTTTTGAGAGAGAAGGTTGCAAATCAAGAAGTTAGATTGGAATATGTGCCTACAAGGATCAAGTTGTAGGCATCTTTACAAAGGCACTTTCTAAGGACACATTTGAATATCTCAGAAAAAAGTTAGGGTTTGTTGCCCCTCCTTCTAACTAGATGCATAGATGGTGCATCTGTCTAGGGGGATTAGTTCAAGACATATTTTTATCCTTGGATTGATGGAGGCTACCTCTCAGGGGGAGCAGGTAGAAGGATGACAAGGATGAAACAGTTAGGGGGAGATGACAAGATGAGGAGAAGGAAAAGAAGATCAAGACTAATGTAGACAGGAGGAGCTAAAATAAGATTAGTTTAGAGGAAGACCACTAGCCCTTTGTCCTTGATGTCAAAGAAGGAGAAATTTGTATATCAGGTCAAGTGTTGCCATCAATGCCAAAGGGGGAGATTGTTGCATATGTGTTGTCATTGATGTCAATAGTAGTGTGGAGTGCTGATCAATGATGATCAATGATGCCAATAAAGTTGTGTTGTGGAAGGTTGCATAAGATGTCAATAGAGATGCCAAAGGGAGATTGATGTAGTATTGTAATCAGTGAAGACAATAGAGTAAGTAATCAGAAGTTGTTGTGAGACAGAGAGCAAAGTGGTGACTATATGATGTGATGATCAAAGAAAAAGACAAAGGTGTGAGATTGCTCAGAGAAGCTATGAAGTAAAGGAGATGGATCAATATCATCTATACACAGTTGTACCTTATCTACTGAAGTTCATAGATAGATGAAAGTTGACAGATTGATGAGTATGTTGATATGAAGAAGTTGTGATTTATTGTTTATGTTGCAAAGAAATGTGATTGTTGTGTATGATGTTATGAATAAAGTCTCTAATGTGGTGAATGTTGTATTCATTGTTTCCTGATGAAAAACATTGCTTTAGTTTTGAAAGAAAGTTTTAGAAAGTCCAAGGCACTGGAGATTGAACTGAAGAAGCTCGGTAGAATGCTCCGCATTCCTCTGCAATTGAAGGTATGGCCTTACAGTTTGGGAGTAAGACGAAGACAAGTGTGAAGTGTGTATGTTCCTAATTTCAGAGCATGAAAGTTACCACAAAATATTCTAGAGCTAGCAGTGTGAAGAAAGTGGTTCAAAGTTGTTGCAATTAGGATGAATCAGAGAAATGCTCTGCATTTCTCTACATTTGAAGATTCAGTTGTACGGCTTGGAGGATGGGCATATGTAGATGATAAGTATGACATATTCAAGTTTTAGATGATATGATGTACCGCAGAGGTTCTCTAGAGTCAGCAGAACAAAGACATATCATGTTGCTAATTAGGTTGCCAAAAGGAGAAAGTGAAAGCCACCACATTTCACTGCATTACACTTTGTTGTTTGTGTTTAGGCAGATCGGAGCTATAAACACTAACAATTATATGTAGATTAAATAACCCAAATATAACAATGAAGAAAAACACAAAAGAGATCAACACAAAATTTTAACGTGGTTCACCCAAAATGGGCTACATCCACAGAAACTCAGCCATCTAATGATTTTATTATCTAGTGCAAAATAGATTACAATTTCATGAATTCCATACCCACAACATACATCCCAGTCGCTTATAACAAGATTTTTGGAAGTTTCTAGAATTACAGTTTTACAATGTCGTTTTTCTTTTGTCGGTTAACAAAAATTAACAACCAACTCCGAACGTGCAAAAAGAAGGGAAAGGATATGTTATGAGTGTACAGTATTTGCATGATCAGTCACCACATACCAACATTTGTGGTGTTGTTATTTGGAGAATGTGTTTAGATGGTTGGTATGTTTTCTAGTTCCAGGTTTCAAGTGTTGAAGTGCATCTCAAGTCTATTTTTCAATGCTCTATCTCAAGACTGTGTGTTCAGTATTTGCCAGTGATGCTGGGCTCTATGACTATTGATTTGTGCCAGCATGAAGTAGCTTGAAGCTGTGAAAGGAATATTTGAAAATGTATTTGCAAGTCATATAATGTTTGTAAAGTGATTCGCATGATGCTAATTGATCTCTCCAGTATCTTTTTGGGTCTGGAGCTAATTTATGGAAGAATAAGTGTTGTTGGGCTGACTTGAAGTGTTTTGATGATTGCACCTGATGTTTGGAAGTGTGCGCTAGCATGGAAGAATGTGTTAATGAACAATTGGTCCTTGTTATCACCTGGTTTGAACTGCTTTGGATTTATATATCATTTGGAAGCCAACTTGATGTGGACATTGTACGTTTGATGTATACATGTTTCATCTTGGCTGATGAAGGAGAAATATTTTGAAGCTTGCAGAGGATACAAATGAAAGATCTTGTTTTGTGTGAATGGTGTGAGTGAGTGAGAGTGTGCAAGGATGTATGTGTGAGTGTGTGTGTTGAAGGTAGCAATGTTTGTGTGAGCAGAGGTGTTGAAGTTTCAGGTCAATGTGGAAGGTGTTGATGTTGTGGAGGTGATTGGTCAGTGGAATTCATCTTTTGTTTTGTACTAAGGTTGTAGCCTTTTTTTGTAAGTGTTGTTGCATTATATTCCAGGGAGTTGTAGCTTCGTTTGGGTTGTAGCCCATAAAACCTGTTGTAAACCTATTTTTATTATTTGTGAGGATGGATTTGGATAGTAGATCCAAGTAGCTTTCTCACTGTGGTTTTTCCCTTCTAGGGTTTTCCATGTAAATCTAGTGTTATGGTTGTGTGCTTATGTGTTGTACTTTGAATTGCTTAATTTACTTTATCATATGTTTAAGGTAGTAAAAGGATTTAGTTGATAAAGTTAATTTGGATTAAGTTTTGGCATATACTAATTCACCCCCCCTCTTAGTATATCAATGTGTTGTAAAAAAATACACACTCTTATTTTTTCTCTACATTATTGACTTCCCATGGAGGTCAAAAGACCAAAGTAGGGGCTTGACTATTCTTGGCAATGGTCTAACCAGCCCCAACTTTCCTTCTTTATTTCAATTGCAGGTTTTTAGAGCCATTCACACACAAAGGGTTTGTTGTCTTTCATCCTTCACCTTGTTATTCAATTGTGTTCCTTTATTGCAATCAAAATCATTGCTATAAATCCTTATATTGCATCTTGTTCATTTCTATAAGTATTTGGTACTTGCTATTTTGTGTTGTTGCATTTATGTTTACAAGAACTTTAGAAATCTATACAAAAATTACATTTTGCACCTTATTTGGATGACAACGCATTGAAAGGATGATAGTGTGCCATGCTAACATCTTGGGCAATGAGTTGTTCAAATTGTTTTCTAGGTTCATCTCTATTTTATCTTTTGCAATTTGAACTCCATTTTTTAGTTTTGTATTTCAGTCTTTAGATATTTACATTTTTGTTACCCAACTCTCTTTTTACTTCTTGTTCAAACATAGTTTAATAGGAGAGAAAATCTATAGATAAGGCTAGTTAGTTTTTGTTATTTGTTATTCAAATTAGTAAACTAGAGAAAAACACAAAAAACATTAAATCTCCTAGTCTTATCATGTAAGGTGGATTAGTGGTAACTTTAAGTTAACTTATATAAATCTAAATCCAATTTTTTTTGTCGTACAGTTATGACTTGATGTTTCCTTATTTAATTATAGGGCTTAGAGAATTAGTATGAAACCTTTCAAGATAGATGTGAAACAAATCATGACCCATCCTAGAGGATTTTGTAGAATTCACAAGGAAAACCATCATAGCCAGATGCTTTGTCATTAGCCATTCCAAATGTAGCTAAGTGAAGCTCCTCCTAAGAAAAGACTTTGTCACTAGAAATAACCTAGTCTATGGAGAGCCTACATGAAACTATACCTGGTAGGCCTCAAGACTTCTTCCTTTTTTGGGACAAGGCTTAAGCCTAAAAAACTTTGGTGTAGTGTTGAATAAAGGAATGGAAGATGTTAGGTATATTTGAAAGGCATTAACCATCCTCTTTAATGCATTGATGTTTTGAGAATAATTTTTGGGTTGTAGGACTTAAAACCCTTTTGAAACATGATCACCAACTTTTAACTAGTGAAACCTAGCTTTGATCTAGGCTCCCCTGGTTGTGTACATGCAAACCACTTGCAAAAGGTGGCATTGGTTAGCCACCTAAATTTGGAAGAGTATGTGGAAAGGTGCCACTTCAAGCTAAATAGAGATCCAATGGAACTTTGATGACATGGCCACAATATTTGTGATGTATTTTTGTTAGTTGTCGACCAAACATTCTAAAAAATGGACGGTGTAAGTGATGGTGTCACACCACCAAACAATATATCTACTATCTCCTTTTGGATGTAGCACCAAATTCCATACATGTCTGAAATGGACGAACATGGATCTACATTGGAGCAATGATGTGCTCAAAAATAATTGAGTCTCCTCAACATTAAATTTTGTAGGCCCCACTTAATTCAGTACCATATCAGTGAGTGGTTAGAAAGGACATAATTCAACATGGTTCAACCGAAAGAGAATAACAACTAAAAAAAGTAAAGTATGGTTGCACTGAAAACATAATACAATCAAGTCTCTTAATGACTCTTTCATACCCACTATGCAAATTAGACCAAGTATAGGAAAGTGGAGATATGCTTTGGCATCCATGATTTGGGTCATAAAGGCCCAATTCATTGCACACATAGAATCGTGTCTCTCTTTTGCCAGCTATCCACCACATAGGAAAATGGACTTGTTTTTTAAATGCCTCCTCAACTATATTGAAGTTGTCATTAAGAACCTACAATGTTGACAAAATGTCATCTACAAACCATTGCCAACGTATAGTTCTTTTAGTTGCATCATTTGAGGCATAGATAGTGACAAAGATAAAATCTCAATTATCTATATTGAAAAGGACCCACAAGTCTCTATTAATTGAGTCACAACCATAGGTAACATAGTGGGGTTGCCACTTGGCATCGATCAATGTTACAACACCACCTTGACCTTACTCATGATTACTATTGAAATAGATACTATATGAACATATGAAATGACACATGACTGAAAGAAAAAAGAAAACAACCTTAATCTCTTGAAGACAACGAATTGTCTAGAGGGAAAAATCTTTGTCAAAAATCCTACACCATGAATTTGTGGTTTGGGTTTGTCAGACCCTTTACATTCCATGAGATGTAATTCATGGAGCAAGTGGATCTAAGGAGATTTCCTTGAAGTCCAACCCTTGTAATGTAAACAAAATATTTTACTTAAAACTCTTTTGGAGTTTAGGAGAGAATGCTCCAAATTGAATTTGCTTTTTCTCAAGAACATATTCTCCTTCTTTGACCTCCTGGAGGGGATACAAGACCATCTTCCTTCCTTTGGTTGTGGCACAATCAAAGCTCCCAATATTAACAAGAAAACAATACTTTTAGGAAGGGGAGTTCTTGATAATCAAGGCTCACTAACCTCTTTGACCAACTTGCCTAAGGGATGGGTAAGAACTAGATGTAATTTAACTACTTTCTTTGCTTTATCATTGGCCTGCGAATGAAACAAGCTCACAAGCTTTATTGATTTGTCATTGGCTTGATGCTATGAGCAACTTGTTTTATCTTTAGTGACTGCACCATGCTAGGTCTAGAGTTGGACTAAGAATGTTTTTTGACCCCACGAAGATTGTTTTTATGGTTTTCAACATTAGTCCACCCATATTTAGTTTTTCTTGTCTTGATGGTTGGCTTAGAGTAGTTTGGACTTGTATGTAGCTAGAGGGTAGTCTAATTTTGTGGTCAAAGGATTGGCACTAAAATCAAGTGTTAGGTAGGTTTATATACAAATACACTACACACTGTGCATATCACCTATTTGTATATCAATGGTTTCTTTTAAATCTTGGGTGAGGTCAATCTTTACACAAACTCTACGCTGTATCTTGGCTAAGTAGAACTTTTCAGGTTCAACACATTCAACCCTCCCAAGAAAGAAAGAAACATGATGAAGAAAGGACTGGCATGATAGGGGTAACCCAAGGAACTTGATTCATACAAGCTCCTTGAGAGCCTACTAGTTGGACATGATTAAGTCCCTTGTCCAAGGAAAACAAAAGTAGTGAGCTACTCATCTAGCAAGGTCCATGGTAGATAATTGCATTTGCATGGTTGGCTTTGCAAAGTAGAAGAGAGGAAAGATATTTGTTGAGGGTGAGGAAGAGAAGCTATGAGAGAGGAGGAAGACAAATGGTCATCTTCCATTATTGTTCTCTAGAGCTCTTATTTTCACAAAAGGAGACACATATTGGTATTCTTCATCATCCTTGTTAAATTTGTGCTTCTTCGTCCTGTTTGTCTTGATTGATAGTGTGTGGTTTTTATAGGTCTGGGGTGTTTGGATCAGGTTGATTGTCGTAGAGTTTATATTTGGTGTTAGTGGTTTAGGTTTATTTTGTGGTGTCATATTTTAAATTTGAAATTGTATCCCCCCTAAATTTTCAATAGTTTCTGGTGGTCTATTATTCAATGGTCAGTAAGGGGTCGTGCCTAGTGGTGTCTTTGGATTGACAATAGGGGTGTGTGAGTTTTTATGTTAGATATCTCACAATCATTAATCCCCCTGTATCGCTAGTTATGGAAGGTGGAGTTGGTGCCGAGGAAATTGAAGGGGTTGGTTTTCATTAGAAGGAACTGGTGGTAGGAGATGCTTTAGAGGAGGTAATAGAATCTATAAGACCTTCAAATAAAGAAGTGGTGGGTGCTAGTGAAGGAGAGGTTCTAGTTAATGTAGGGTTTGAAGATTTAATAGTAGAGGATGGATGATGTTTGGGACGTGGGAATGGAAAGTTAGGAGCAGTTAGAGACATCAAAAGGTGGAGATGCTAGAGGAAGAAAAGATGGTAAGGGCCTCCCAATGCTTAGAATTCTTTTGATTTCCCCTAATTCTGAGAAGATTCAAGGTGTCAAAAATGAAGAAAATAGATTGAAAAATATTTCTATTTTATTTGTTTGTTTGAATATTAATCTTCTCCCTTCCAAGAGGTTTTATGACAACTAGTTGGGTAGTGTATGGGGAAAAAGTTATTGATTTATGTTAATTTTTGTTGTATGTTGCAAAAAAGTCTATTTGTAATATTTTTGAAAACACATGGTATGCAAGAAAGGCTTGTTAAAAAAGAGTCTTGGAATGTTGGTCAATCTATTTTTAGAGCCATACCATGGTCTGCTAACTTCAAACCTTAAGAGGTAGCTACCATTTCAACTCCAAGGTGGATGGAAATAAAAATGTGGCCCCTCAACTATGGAAATTTATTTTGCGTGTTAAAACTGTTAGGGAATGTGTTGCAAATAGAACAAACCAGAGTTATCTTGCCCCATTTAAATGCTAGTGTTAATTTATGTGAACCCTAATATTGTTGTTCCTAACAGTTTAGAAATAAAAATTGAAGATAAAGTCTTTAGCTATGATATTGAACTATTGGGTAGTTTGAATTCATGTTTTCTATGTAAAACAAGAGGGCATCTTAAAAAAGATTGTCCTAAAATCCAAAGAAATTTGAGCAAAACCTTTTTGCAAGAAGGTCATAAGAATAAGAATCTAAACAATGATGATGATAAGAATGAGAATATAGATAAGGTGAAGAATAACAATATGGAACAGTCTGAGGCTAATAATAAAGAAGGGGGAAATGAAAATATTGACCCCCTAACAATGGACCATCTGAGTTAGAGATTATGGAAGAAATCCCCACTCGATTTGACCCATTGTTTAAGGGTGAATATGTTGTGATTGAAGCTAAAGAAGAGGAACCCAAAAAACTTTTGGGGATACAAATAGAACAAATAGAGGGCTTGGATCCTAAGAAGAATGGCCAAAAACTCACTCTTGAAAGAATGAACGTTAGAGTTGAGGAAGAAAAAAACAAAAATGGACAAGATGCTAACTATTGGGACTCCCATTTTCCAAGCCTCATAATTACAAAATCATGCCAAATTCATTAAATTTTCCTAAGGTGCCCCTTTTGTTAGCCTCATTTTGTGTATCTTGATGTACCACCTAAAAATTTGAATAAGTCTGAAATTTCACCTGAAACCTGATTTTGCCTAAGTCTAAATTTTTTAAAATCCTCCAAATTCTAGAATCTGCATTATAGCTCCTAGAGGTTCGAAACCACTCTCAAACATCCTCACAGTATATACATAAAATATAACTTAAAGTATAAGAAAGTAAATGTAAAAGAGGAAATGTAAACTTAGACTTAAATGTTATATTTTATGTATATACTTGTAGGTTTGTGGGTCCCACTAGAACTTTGGAACTTTTCCCAAAGTCTAAGTTCCCTTTTCTTCCCCACTCCCCACTCTCTTTCCCCTTCTGAAGTTCCGGGCCAGAACTTTTTCCCGACCTGACACCTCCTTTTCCCTTTGGGATTTCGGGTCCCTCTAGAACTTTTGGACCCGATCCCTTGGTTCTTCATCCTCCTAAAAACCTAATTCCCGCAATACAAAGTGAAGTTCCTAGTGGGAGTTTGAAACCCGATAGTACATTTGCATCATGGACCCTAGTCCTTGGTTCCATTGATTTCCCAAGTTCCCACAATACAAAGAAGGTTCATGCGAGACTTCAGAACCTAATGCAACTTTTGCTTTAGGTTCCAGATCCGCATGTCCTCCTGTGACCCGAAGTTGCGCCAAAGCCCATAAAAGTGTAGAAAACATGTAGAAATGTACCAACAACTCCCGAGGTCATCATTAATGTAAAATGGGTAGTTAAAATGGTGTTTTTATTGCAGCTGGTGGGGTTGTTATGGTTTTCCCACCCACTCCACTATTAGATCCCAGTTGTGAAGGCTAAAAAGAGAAGATTGAAACTTGTTTTAGGGGTTGGTCATTTTGGGCAAAATCTCTCTCTACAGGCACTAGACATCCAAGTGTAGTTAGGGCTTCATACATTGTCCAGTTTCAATTCTTCAGGAAGTATTTGACAAAGGTGTGTGTGGATTAATTTGTAATTTTGATATTAGTAAATATGTTTTTCTCCATTTCTATAAGTGTTCTTCTAGAAAAACGGTGTAGTTAGGGTTTTCTCTTGCCACATTTTATGGTATGATTGTAACCTTTGATTTGAATGAATGTGACAGTTCTTAATTCATCTCAATCTTTTTAAATGGCCATTTCAGATTTGCATATGGATGAATGTTGTATGGTGTTGGATTAATAAGTATTCTCATGGTTTAATATTGATTTATATGCATCTGAATCGATCATATAGGCAGTCATACACCCCTCTATTATTTTTCTCCTTTGATAAATGTGAGACTCTATAGCCCATTAGATAGGCACCGGTCTAAGAGGCCTATGGTCACCCACACCCATTTAAAAAATCAAACCAATCATCTCAAGTGTGAAGCAGTTTGTAAATCTGTATGCACTTTTAGCTCTGCGTTTTATTTAGGAAATCATCTGTATTAAAGCAAGCAAGTTTCTTCCTTTTTGACTAATTGTGCATACCCACATCATGCATTGTTTCATCAATGCTTCTATCAACTTAAAAGAGGTCATTTGATGTAGTGAGCTTCTGTCTAAACTAGTGACACCATTAGGGTTTAGAAAGGCATCTTGGGTATCACTGCTTTTGTCATTATCCTGCACATATCTCATATTGTGATCAATCCCTATTGAGGGATACCTTTAGGAACACCCTCCTTGGTTTAGTTGAACCAAAAGTGAAGAAAATATTACCCACTCTTACACTTGGCTACCTTTAACCATCCTAAATATGTGGGCGAGTCCCTGCTCTATTTTCTTGATGACATCCTCTGGCCTAGAAGATATTAACATACTCTAGGGTTTTTGACCTGCAGTTCTTGGTCCCAACACTAACCAATTACTACTGAAAACTAGTATCCCTAGGGAGAAAAGTAAAAGTGGTCAAATAAAGAAAAGTAATAAGCAAGATGTGGTACTAGGCTATGACAATCCCCTATTTTCAATATGGGATATGGACATAGATAAAATTGAGGATATGGTCTTAAAAGATGAAAAGAGGAAAAGAGGAAAAGGAAAGAATAGAGTCAAGGGTCTAGTGATAAGAAGCCTGTTAAAAAGGGGAAATAGGAAAATACCAAAATGCTTTGACAAGCTATATAAAAACCAGAAGCTTGGGGCTTCTCCTTGTTAAGAAAAGTGTCTCAACCTTGCAACTTTGAAAGATTACTATTTTTCCTAGTTTTGGTCTTTTTGAATACCCTTTATCTTGGATAATGGTCTAGAGCTTTCAAAGTTTCCAAAAGTTTCCACAAGAGCTAAAAATAGCAAGACTTACTATTTTTAGTAAGTCATTTGATTGAGCTTGAATTGACCTAAAATTTTTCCCAATAGGTGTGGAACAACTAAGTGAACATCTCAGGTGAGTTTCGTCTCAAGATCATAGCTGGATCGCGAGATATTAAAGTTTTTATTTTTTGAAACTGCCAGAAAAAGTTTTGAACTCAATTACTGGAATTGAAACTTCTCTAAACATCCCAAAAATTGTCATAACTGGCATAGCGATTTATAGGGTGATAGATCTCTTCATGAGCTTTTCGACGTATTAAACAATTCGTCAATCGGACACCCGGATCAAAAGTTATGGCCTCCAGAAGTTGGACCTTCTATTTTTGGGAAATGTAAAAATGTGTTGGACACATAAAAGAGCTGTAAAGGGGAGAGTTATACATGTTGGTGTGTGTTTTGGCACATCACAAGGCATCTTTGATTGGAGATAATTTGGGCACCACTTTTGGGTGGTTTTAGCTCATGGTTTTGTAATTACCGTTGGCAGTGTACTATATTGTATCTCCTATATATCGGGAACTTGAGATGTAGGTTGTATTTAAGAATCTTATAGATGTCGAATTACCTCCTGGATCTCTGGTTGGATATACTCCTGTAAAAGCTTGCTCTGCAAGTATATTGTAATCTTCGTGATTCCTAAATAATATATTAGGCGGCTTTGGAGTGTGGGGTTTTTTACCTGAAAGGGTTTTCCCCATGTATATCTTGTGTTGTGAGTTTTGTGTTTGCATTTGGAAGTTGTTATTATCTTTCTATTAATGTGCATCTTAATCTGTAACTGTAAAAGTTGAAATTTGCATAAATCTTTCCTCAGTAGATCAGTGTAGGAAGCGTTTTCCGCGTACCTTGCTTCCTTTCACTCTTGAAATATCTAAATGATTTTAAAAGGCAGTAGCTAGAATGTGAGGGGTTTGGAATCCCCTGACAGGAAATACATTCTTAGAACCTTTTGTAATAATAGTCCTAAGATAGATTTTCTATGTATTCAAGAGATTAAAGTAATAGGTTTTTTAGTTGGAAAGTGTTTAGAAGTTTGTTTAGAAAAACTCTAAGGCTTTCTTCACTTTTCATGATAAAGGTAAGGGAGGTTCTACTATCTTGATCAATGATAAGTGGGCTCAATTTGTAGTTGATAATGATGTCTCTCCTTGTAATAGGAATGTTTGTATTTTGATTTAGAAAGATGATTCTAGATTTGCTATTTGTTCTATGTATGCCCCTAATGATTATAGAGACAAGTGCTCCTTGTGGTCTTAGATGTCTCACAACCTACCAATAACTCCCTAGATTTGGGTGGGTACTTCAACATGATTGAATATAAGGAAGATAAGTGTGGAGGTAAAGAGCCTCTTTGGAGAGGGAATGAACTATTTTTTGGTCTAGAATGAAAAGAGTTCATAACTTGAGTGATCCCCTTGAAAGAGGTAGAGGAAATAAGAAGCAAATTTGGTTTACTTGGTGTAACAACCAGAATCAAGGTAAGAGAGTGTACTCAAGACTGGATAGGTTTTATGTGAATAAAAACATGTTTAAGTTTATTCATGAGGAGGATGAGAATATTGTCTAGGTATTCCCTTCTACTATGTCTTATCATTCTCCAATAGAAGCTACCATTCTCATCAAGAATGGGGATTGTGACAATGATGTCAAAATCTCTCAATTGTTCAAGCCGAATGTTGCTCTACTCAAAGGCTAGGATTGTAAAGAGGGAATTAAAACAATCACTCATATTCTTAAAAATAATTTTAAATAGGATTTTATTATTAGAAGATGGGATCAATTGATTGAAATATGGAGGAAGGTCTTTAAAACTATTGGGAAGAAGAAATCTTTGGACAAAAGAAGAATTGAAGGTATCCTCGAGGAAAAAGTCTTAAAGGTAGAAAGTCAGTTGCAACAGAATAAGGATGATCAAAGATTGTTGAGTAATTTGATTAAGTCAAAAAATTTGCTAAGGAGGCTACAAAATTATAAGAACTAAGGGGCCAAAATCAAAGCCAGAATGAACTGGATTAAGGAGGGTGATAAAAGGACTAAATATTTCTTTAATGTGCTCAAAGATAAAAATTTTGGGGAGACCATTGGTTCTATAGAGGTTGGTGGAGAAAAGAGCTTGGATTACAAGATTCTTAAAGAGGCTTTTCAAAAAAATTATCAAAATCTTTTTTCTTCTTACGACAATGCTCAAGTTCTAAAAGCTAGACAATTTTGCAAGAGTGATTCCTAAGAAAATCAATGAAGAAGAGGCAAGTGAATTGACTAGAGATATTACTAGAGAGGAAATAATTAATAAAATAAAGACTTTCAGTGATGGTAGATCTCCTAGTAGAGATGGGCTATCAACTGAGTTCTATAAATAAAACTCTGAATGGATTGGTAGTGAATTGTTAGATCTTTATCAGGAGGCTTTTGAGAAGGCTACTTTGGTAAATAATATTAATAGAGGTATTATTAAGTTGATACCTAAATATGGTGAAAGGTCTTTAATCAGGAACTGGAGGCTGATTACTCTACTCAATGTTTCTTATAAGATCTTAGCTATGTTATTGGCCCTAAGACTGATTGATACTTTGAAAAGAATGATCTTAGTCACTCAAATTGGGTTTATTAAAGGCATATATATCTTGGAGAACTTAATTACTAGTTGGAAGGGGATGAATTGGGCCAAACATACTAGTCAAGATGTTTGTATGATGCTTTTGGACTTTGAAAAGGCATATGATAGGACTAAATGGTCTCTTGTGTTCGTTGTGATGAAGGCTCTTGGATTTCCTCATATATTTTGTAAATGGATTAATGTGCTTTTCAAGGATTCCTCTACTCAAATCGATATAAATGGAGAGTTGACTGAACCCTTTGGTCTCCAAAGGTCTATTAGGCAGGGATGCCCTATTTCTCTGAGGTTGTCTGTTATTGCTATTGATGCCACACATTACTTATTGAGAACAGAGTTGATAGTTCCTCCCATTCATGGCATTATTCTTCCCAATAAGGAAATGTTGTTGAATGCTCAATTTGCAGATGACACTGCTCTATATAAAAAATTTGAGAAATGTGATAAAAAGACTAGATATTTTCTATAGAGCCTCTGGGGCTAAAATATCTAACTGCAAATCTGCTATTCTCAGTTGGAATAATGAGCTTCCTGATTGGTTAAAAGGTGAGAAGTGGCAGTGGGGAGGTCCAAATACCATTGTCAAATATCTGGGTATCCCATTCTCGATTCAGCCTTCTTTGAAAAATATGTGGGATTGGATGTTTCTCAAGATTGAGGAAAAATAATAAAAAATGGAAAACTCATTTGTTGTCTCTAGCTCGGGAGTGCAAGTAACTCAAAAAGTTTTGGCCTCTTATTCTATTTATTATTCTTCTGCTTGGCTATTTGGGATTGTTCAGTTTGACAAGATGCAAAGGATTTTGAGAGATTCTCTATGGTTAGATGGTAAAGGCAATAAAAAAAGACATGTTATAAACTAGGGTTGGTGTTGCCTCCCTAAATCCAGGGGGTTGGGGTTGAAGAATATGAAAATGCAAAGAATTTCCTTGGTAGTTAAGTGGATTGTGAAGGCCACTGAGGGGCATGAGCCTTGGAAAGTTCTAGTGAGACACAATATTGCTTTGTCCAAACTAAGGAAGGGAAAAGACTGGGCTGTTATGCACACACATGACTTAATGTTTGGCAAATTTACTATGAAACCCTTTGGATCCAATGTTTTCAGTAATATTTCGAGAGCATGGGAGAATGTAAAGAATTTGGTAACTAATAGTAGTGTTGTGAATAGAAATGAAGGTAAAATTGTGGCATTTAGATCTATATGGTGGAATTTGGTCTAGAATAATAAGCCCTTGGCTTTGACCTAAGGTTGTTCAGCAAAGTATTGGGACTCAAAAGGTGTTTCTTCATTTATGGATATCTTTGTTGATGGTAAGTTGAAAAATTGGGATAGCATTAAAACTGAGTTTCAAATTCCTGTTAACCAGAGAACTTACTCTGTTCTGGCTAGAGCACTTCATAATATCAATTGTCATGTTTCTATTATGTTTAATACTGAAATTTTGATGAATTTGAAATGGGCAGATGTTACTAGTTTTGACCAGATATCTGCTAAGAAGATATACTCCATGTTAGTCGATACAAGGGAGAATATTGACTATCTTAACAACAACTAGAATCTTTTTTGGTCTGATAGTAAGTAGTCTAAAGATTTAAAAAAACATGTGGTCTAATAAAGTCGAGCCTAAGAAGTCTTGTTTTAGATGGTTGGTGATGTTAAAAAAAATGCTATGAATAATGAGTTAATTTCCTTGGGTATGCTTGCTAGAATTTGTCTTATGTGCAATCATATTGAGTTTATTGAGCGTTTGTTTTTTGAATGTAAATTTGTTGTTAATTTGTGGTCTGCTTTTCTTGGGGACAAGCTGGGTTGGCTGAATAAGGATGGTTTTTCTTGGTGTGAAATTTTATTTGGCTATGTTAATAAATTTTCTGGTGATCTTAATGATTTCTGCTTGTTTTTACCAGTGAGGTTTTATGGTTTGTGTGGAAAAAGAGGAATGAAGAAGTTTTCTACGGCAAAAGGAGGTGCCCTACTGAGACTCAATGTGAGCTCACCCATGTTGGGATTATTTTGCAGGTGACTATAGTGTTGGAGATTTTTACAGGCAAGTTCTTTATACTTTTGAAGGAAGGCTTGACCACTGTGTACAAGAAATGTATCAAGAATGCACACTTTTGGCCACAAGGAAGAATGACATGAACAAAGAGGAGTTGGATAAGCTGAAGGATTACATGGATAAGAATAACATCCTGAAACTTGAGAAGAAGATCAAAATAGAGGCTACTCTAAGGACATATAAGTACATGTGGTTAAAGATCTTGACCGAGATGAAGAAGCAGATTTGCCTATTGGTACTTTCTAGTATGATATGTATGAGCAAAGTAGCAACCAAAGGTGTTGTGGGAGTAGTTGAGGGATCTCTTGAATCATGGTTGTGGATGGCTATTTTGTATATGTTATAATGTATCTTTGATGGCGGAGACTTATATTTTTTTTATGATTTTGATACCTATAGGATGTTATATGTATTGGACTGAAATAAGTTGGAGTAGCAACTCCTATATTGTAATCTATTTTTTTGTGAATGATATCTAATATATAAAAAAGTAGAAGAGGAAGAAACCTTTGGTTAAATTTTGGATGTAATATTTATCCAATTATGGGGTATGCTCTCAAATGGCACACAGTCGACAAAATAAGCAATGAACATAAATTGCTCAAGCCATTTACATGCATTCTCAAAATCAAGGACCAAAAGAACACCATCTAATGGGTTCGTAGAAGACATACCTTGTGGAAGACTTTGGGTACAAACTTGTGAGGTTTCTTCAATGGCGCCATTACTCACTCTAATTCCTAATGCTTCAACATTAACACCCATAGTGAAAGACATACGCCATTAAAAAGGGCTGCCCTAAGGGAAAGAAATCCTAAAACTACCTCAATAAATGCATGCAAGATTATAAAATCTTGTTTCCTTATTGCAAAGTAGTATGAAAAAGGAAGCAAGGAACAAAGGCATGCAAACCAAAACCAACCTCTTTCACCTACTCCCCACCAAAAATAATCCCAACAACTTTGCCAATTTGTTTTCTTTTTATTTTATTTTATTTAGTATGTCTTCTCCATTTGTTTTTTTTTTGTTGTTTTAGATTCATGGAATGAGAAACAAAAGAGAAAAATGAAAAGAATTACATTTCTTTTCATGTTCTATAATGGATTTGTTCTAATTTTTTAATTATTTTCTTTAAAAAATTTAAATAATAATTATTTTTATTTGTTGTTGCAACATACTTAAAATTTATAAATTGTTATAATGTTAGCTCCAATTAGAAATGACCCAAGGTGGAAACATGTCACCTTAGGGGCTAGGAAAGAGGAGTTGGTTGCGATTATTGCACACTAAAAATTAGTGGGGGAGACATAATCAATCCAAATTTCACCTCGCACACATATCTAACGGAAATGTTTCTTTGTGCACATAAGTGTCTCTTGTGTGTGATGTAAAAAGTCAGAGTAATTTGAAGAGAAAAAGAACCTAAGAAAGAGGCAAAAAGAAGATATGGTGATTATAAGCTAAGCTCAAGAAAACTTTTCTATTTCTTTGATTCCTCTAAGCTAGTGGTATATTGAGCTTAGAGTTCACATATTCATATTGAATTTATATATTGTACCACACGCTACTTCAGGTTCCCAACTATCACTTGAGAACATGAGTTGGAATAAAGACGAACATCAAGTAGCAAGAAGTGTAGATAGAATCTTCTAGTTCTATTGTTCTATTCCATTTCATGTGGTGAGGGAAAGCTTTTTTATTTTTATTTTAAAATATGTATTTTGTTTTCTTTATCTCTTTAAAATTTAGATGTTTATGAATTTAGATTTAAAATTTTAGAATATATATTTTTTACTTTCTTTGTTTTAGGTCACCTTAATCTAGATGTCATTATTGTCGCTAGGTGGGGTTCAAAGCCACTAATGATGAGATAATTGATCTTATTTTAAATGATCGTGACAAATGTAAATGACACTATTGATGAATAACATGTTGCACTATCATGCCTAATGGTTGGACAAACATAAGAAACAAAACATTATTGAATTTCCTTGTTTCTTTCTGAAGGTACAATTTTTCCAAAATCTATTAATGTTTAGAAAAGAAAAAATGTTGATTTCCGTTGAAAACTTTTAGAGGAAGCCGTGACTAAGATGGGTGAGAAAAATGTTGTGTAGACAATTATAGACAATGCAACAGATAAAGTATAATTTGTTGTAAGGAGATTTTTTATTAAAAAGCACCTATTCGTATTCTAGACTCATTGTTTTACCCATTGCCTTGACTTTATATTGGAGAATATTGACAAACTTTCATAAATCAAAACATTTGTGAAGTATGGTAAAAATATTTACAAAAATATATAAAACCATGCTTGGGTTGTCGACTTAACGAAGCAATACAGAGACAAGAAATTGGTTTTTGTGGAATAACTTGTTTCACAAATAACTTTATTATATTGCAATCTTTGCTTTGAACAAAGGCTGCCATAAAGTGCATGTTTGTTAGTTAGGAGTGGTCTCAATCTTCATATGCTAAGACCATTACAGAGTTAACATGGGTTTTCTAACTTCTAGAGAAGGAGATCATATAGTTAAGTTCTTATTTTATTTTTCTTTTGCTCATTTTACTAGTTTATTATTTATAGTACGTTTATTTATTTATAATTCTATGTTCTCTTCTTTAATTCTTTGTCTAATTAGTTATTTATATTATTGTTAAACTACAATTCATGAAAAACCTTTAGTTGTTCTTCATATTGTTGATGGGAAAACCCCATAATATATTGTGTATGATGGCATGGATGGGGCCAAAGAGGCCATTAGATTCATCTATAGTGGGTTGGAGGAGAAATATTGTCCTATATGGGATATCATTGATGAACAATGCACCAATTTTACAAGCCACCTTAATATGTGATTGTTTATTTGTTGAATCTAGCATTCTAATTTTATTTGAATTTCAAGGCTAATGAAGAGGTTTTGAGTGGATTCTATATAGCCATAGAGTGAATAATGGAAGCATATTCTTGGCTTAAAGCAACAATCATTTAAGGAATTGAAATATTCAGACTTCTGCAAAACTACATCTTTGAGTGAGATACATGTAAGACAAGTCAGACAACATTGTAGCTTAGTAAAAGATTATTAAGGGTGTACTTCAAGTTTAAAACTTTGACATTTTTTACGTTAATATTGAACAATGAGATGAGTTTCGTTTTATTTATTTTTCTCATATTAGATGCATAGTGAGAAAAGTTCGGTACTAAGGTGTCAAAGTTTTAGAGGATTGTCACATGTGTCTTAAATCGACTATACAATGTTGTAAGATGCAAGTGTAATTGGAACATGTTTGAACATAGACACTTTAAGAAGCACAATAAATTGTCAGTGCAAATGTTGAATGATCTTGTTTATGTTCATTACAAATTTCACCTCGATCACAAGCAAATCCTGAACTTTGAACTTATCTCCCATCATAGATGAGGTTGATCCACAATTAGATTGGATCATCGAGATTGAATATTTACTCTTCTCTGAGGATGACCTTGCATAGACTAATCAAGCTAATCTTTAGGTATAAGTAGTAGCTATGGCAGAGGAGGAGACAACATGAGTAGATCCCTTGGATGTTGATGTCATTGATAGACGCTCAAATATCATAGTTGCATCAATATTGAGGACCTATCTTAGATGCGAACACATGACGCACCATAGAGCTAGAAACATTGGGTTGGGTGATGCAACGCCTCTCAACTATAATTGTGTTTTTCAATTTTGTTTTTAATACCATAGATGTCATAATCCATGAGTTTTGTATACTTACAACACTTGAGAAAAAATTTTATATTTAAAAATGTTGTTTCCTTCAACTTAAATATACTTTTATACTCATCTAATCGATGTATACTTGTGTATATGATCAAAGTAGCTTCTATTTGATTGGTTTATTGTCTTTAAAGTTGATTTAGTGAAGGGTGCGGAGTAAAATATTTAAATCATTCAGAAATCTTTATATTTCATGGTTTTTTCAATTTCAATTTATCAAGTCTGAGTCCAAGTCAAAAATCAAACTATCAAAGTCTGTGTCCAATAAGTACAAAACAAACATACATAGATACACATATTTGCATGTAGGTATGCACAAACGAACAAAAATACACATGCATATGTGTATGTACATACTACATGTATGTGCATATGTATACATGTACATGTGTGTGTATGAATGTGTATGTGTACATACGTGTGATGCATGTGCATATCTATACATGTACATGTGTGAAAGTGTGTATGAATGTGTATTTGTACATACATGTAATGTATATGCACGCTTATGTATGTACACATGAACCTTATATATATATATGCACATGTGTGTGTATGAATGTGTGTGTACATAGGTGTGATGCATGTTCATATGTATACATGTGTGTATGAATGTGTATACCTTATATATACATATGCACGTGTGTGTATGAATGTGTGTGTACATAGGTGTGATGCATGTGCATATGTATACATGTGTGTATGAATGTGTATACACATTCATACACACATGTATACATATATTATATAAGGTTCATGTGTACATACATAAGCGTGCATATACATCACATGTATGTACAAATACACATTCATACACACATTCACACACACGTACATGTATACATATGCACACGCATCACACGTATGTACACATACACATTCATACACACACATGTACATGTATACATATGCACATACATGCTTGCATACATGTAGTATGTACATACACATATGCATGTTTGTATGTATCTGTACACGTGTAGACGCATGAGTAACATATACACATATATGTATATATGTTCATATATGTTTGTATTTACATGTTTGTATGTACCAAAAAAATGTGTGTGGGTGCGTAGGAATGTTCATCCATACACAATCCTGCACATGTATATGCACATATGTACATACATACACATGTATGTATATATTACATATATTCAGATTTATGCGTGTAGCTAACAAGTCCAAGTTCATTAACTCAGGGGCATGAGAATTATTGTTTCAGTTATATGAAATGAATCTTTTGTTTATTGAACATCTTTTGCTATTACTGAGATGGTTAAGATCTTTTCCTCTATTATCAATGATGGCAGCCAATGAAGATCCCTAGAAAGATCCTCCAATTTAGAGCGCATTGATAAATCCAAAGTTTCCAAGCAATCAAGCTGGCAGTAAACAACGAGGAAGTTTGGACAGGCTTTTGCATCTGGACAATTCCAAGCATATTAATGCTCCAAGGCATCCGAAGTCGTTACATAATCCTCTGTTACAACACTTTGATAATTCTAACCTTTCTAAGCATTCAAGCTGACCAAAGCAATCAGGAAGTTTGGTTGGGCTTTTGCATCCAGACAATTTCAAGTTTTTTAAAGCTCCAAGGCATCCAAAGTTGCTGCACAATTCCTCTAATCTATCACATTTCGATATAACTAACCCTTCCAAACAGCTAATTTTTACCAAAATCTTGAGGTAGTCTTGATAAGCTCTTGCATTGATACATTTTTAATGTTCTTAACCCAACCAGGCAATGAAAGTTGGCACGTAATTCTTGTACACTTTCATATTGGCTGAAGTTCAAATTTCCAGGCAAGCTCACTGAAGCAGATAGGATGCACCTTTTAGCTCTCACAGCCCTGCAATGTTAACCTTATCAGCCTCATGAATTTGCAAATTTCTTCTGGTAGTTCTTTTGAACTTGAACACCCAGCAAATGATATTCTACTCTTCCAGAAGGACAACTCCCCAACCCTATGGGGAAGACTAGTTAACTGCCTACAGCCACAAACACTTACATATGATAGGTATGGTAAATTTTCAATCCCTTTCTGGCAGCCCAAGGAGACTGGAGTAATGTGATAAAGTTCAGTGACTGTGATGACAAAAGCTTCTGGAAATCACATGAGAGCTCTTGCAATCTGCAGCAATCCTTCAAATTAAGCTTCCTAAGGGAATTTAGTCCTCCAAATCCTTCTGCCAACTGCACTAGGTCAACACAAGGGTTTAAATACAACTCTTGTAGAGATCTGACCTTCCCAATTGATGCTGGTACCTCCTTCAGACCTTGAATTTCCGACTGTTAGCTTCTGCAGACCATACTCCTCCACAAAACTTGAGATTGCTATAATATGAAATTCCCTCAAAACTAAATGTTTTAATTTTAATGATTCCCATATTCTATATTTGCGAGTATATTGTGCCCACCAGTTTGCCCACTCCTCCGAAGTTTGATTAATTGTAAACCAGAGAAATTCTGCAACCAAAGAGAGCCAATGATTAACATTCGAAAGAACAAAAAATGTCCAGAACATTACATATTGATGGAAAGAAAGTCAAAATAATTGAAATATTTTTTTTCCATATTTGAAAAAATATGTAACTAGAGAGCAACTTGCCTTAGGTGGACTCCAAATTTCATTTTCCTTGATACTACAGTCCATGAAGCTTAATTTTTCAAGCTTTAGTATATCAATAGCCAAATTTGGCACCATATCCACTTGTAAAAATCTCACCTTATCAAATCGTTTATGGCATTGTCCACTCACAATTGTCATGTCTTCCATAGCAAATACTACAGAGACCCACTTGTAGTGTCTAATACTTCTGCATCTACATGGGATGGCTCATCGTTGCCTTCTAGCCAAACTCCTTTTGTTTGGTGGGGATCCTGGAGATATTCAAAGACAAAAAACCATGCATAAATCAATTTATCAAGGTGACTGAAATTTATAGAATTCATTTTTAACATTTTATATTTAAAGCCTTCATAGTTCATACCCTTCCACTCTCCACAGCCATAGAAAAATCATTGACACTTGTGAATCCACTGCCTTTTAATTTTATAGACGTGCAGTTAATATAAGATTGTGAATCCTTAGTCTCTGTTGATACCTATCTTTAGCCTCTATTCTTTTCACCAGAGCACCCTCAAGTAGACAATATAAGTTTTTCCTCTCCCACAATGCAGGCAACTTGCTCCCACTCTCAATCATAGAAGAATGAGCATATGTCTAGGAATGCCTCCTGTGCACTGAGTGTAAGTTCATGGTAAGTAAGCAAACAGAATTCTGGACTCCTGAAAACTGTCTTCCTTGTCACAGTTGAAATCCTCTCCATCTCTTAGCCAGCAAAATACATTTTTCATAAACTTCAACCTCGTTATTTCTCTTATGGAGCTAGGCTCCCACCACTTCCAAAAACAGAGGACAGCAACTGCATTTCTCCACAATCTCCTCCGCTTGAGGTCTTTCTTCCAATATGGAGTCTATGCCCTTTTTTATGTCAATTTTCCTGCACAATACTTGAGTTGCTGCCTTAACAAAGAGGGACTCAATGGAGTATACTTTACAGGGTTTAATTCCGCAGCCTTAAAAAATGCTGGATATCCTCAATTTTTTTGGACTGGTGCTTCGCTTGGGTAGAAGATTTTCTAGATGTTCTCTTTAAGACGTTGTAAATATGTATAATGACAACTTCTCTCTCTATAACAGATTTCAGCACTTGCCGTCCACCCTGAGAGTCTCTTACACTTTGTTTTATCCCAGTTAGATCCTGCAAAATCTGAGATTGTAATTCCTCTATGTTAGGATATAGCTCCATACTTTTTATGAGAGTAACCTTGGAAGCCTTGCAGATTCAAACATGCAATCACTGAATCTGCCAGCATTGTTTTCCCAGATCCACCTATTCCATGTATAAGTACAGCCACAGCTGGCTTGTCTTTGTTCCACTCAAAGAGTTGAGTCGCCTCAATAATCTTGTGCTCTATGCCCCCAGCTACAGATCAAAATATTAAAAAAAGTTAACAAATGTGTCATAAGAGACATCAAATTTCCACAGTCCATAGTATTAAGATGTAAGTGCTTCTGGATTTTTCTGTGTAGTGGTTTTTACATCAACATTTCGGATCACACTCCATGATCCATCATTAGGATGAAGAGAGCAAGAGAGGAGAATGAATATGGTAAATTGCAGACCCAAAGCCAACTAAATAGAGGAAGAGGAAGATGGAGAGGGGACACAGCCAGGGGACTAGAAAGATTACTGAGAAAAAGGAAAGCATAAGTATGTATGAGAATGAAATTAACAATAAATTTGTAAATATGCATATATAAATATAAAGGGATATAAGTATATAAGCATATCTAGATATCTGAATATAAATATATGGGAGTGTTAATATGAAGGAATAAATGAAATGAGAGAAATTATATGGAAAGGAGAGTACCAAAATTGTAAATATGAATAGATAGATAAAGAAACATACCAATTAGAAATGTGATATAGTATAAAGGACCACATTTATATGTATTAAGTATAGAAATAAGACAAACCTTACAAATGCAAAAAAATACATATTTATCTACAAAATATACATGCCTATGTGTCCACCAGAACATGAACAAATACATCTGCATGTATGAGTGCATACATGCACATATATATACATATACACATACATGCATGTATGCCTACATACCTGCCTATATACATACCAAAAGACAAACATATTTACAATTCTAATTGGTATGTTTCTTTATCTATCTATTCATATTTACAATTTTGGCACTCTCCTTTCCATATAATTTCTCTCATTTCATTTAATCCTTCATATTAACATACTCCCATATATTTATATTCAAATATCTACTAGATATGCTTACATACTTATATCCCTTTATATTTATATATGCATATTTACAAATTTATTGTTAATTTCATTCTCATACATACTTATGCTTTCCCTTTTCTCATTAATCTTTCTAGTCCCTTGGCTTCCGTGTCCCCTCTCCCTCTTCCTCTATTTAGTTGGCTTTGGGTCTGCAATTTACCATTTTTATTCTCCTATATTGCTCTCTTCACCCTCTCTTCATCCTGATGATGGATCATGGAGTGTGAGAAACATTGATGTAAAAACCACAACACAGTTAAAAAAATCCAGAAGCACTTACATCTTAAATGTGTCATAAGTTTGCTATGAATAAATAGCATATGAATAGCTAGTTGAGATAATTTACCTGCAGAGATATGGCAGGGAATGGATGTTTGGCCATATCCCACGCTGTGTTTGTGAGTATAAATACTCACACTTAATTGCATAAGAAGTGTCTGGCACATTTCACCCACTTCAAAGCAAAGTTCTTCAAGGCCTTCGCCATCCATTGAAGCTTTGAAAAACCTTTCAATTATTTGTCAAAAAGAATTATCCTTGTAAGTGAATGGCACCATATAACAGTCAAGTTTTGCAAATTTGACAATCAAATAATGTTTAAAATGCTAAAAAATATTGAGTGATCCGGCACATTTAGCTGGCATGTTTCTAGATGCATGGCAAGATGGCTAAAGGGAATGATTTTTCTCTTTTTGCACAATGAAAAAGTATAATTAAGCTTATATTCCTTAGATGGTGAGTGTTTTAAGGGCTAATATTGACAACTGAGAATTACAGGACAAGGTTGAAAACTAATTCCCATTTTAAGGCATGCAATTAGAATTAGAATAAGTACCTTGTCAGGGGTTTCCTTTTCTTTTGTACACAACATAAGATTCTCCCATCCATTATTTTTTGTATAGATTCGTTGATTTTGACCTGCATTTCCATACTTAAATGAGAAAGCTGCCTACCTGATTATATTGGCCAACTCGTTCACAGACTTGAAACCCTCAAACCCTCATTTTGCTTTGTTTTTTCATTTTGTCCAGCCTTACTAAAACTGTAGCCACCAGCAAAAATCCCATTCCGACCTAATGAACACCTCCAATGGCGTTCAACACTGATACGACCGTGCTTCGTTTATCTCCAGAGAAGTATAACATCTGCACAACACATAAAAAATAAACCTAATAATAATTCCCTGGAAACACCCTTAGGGGAACACAATTTCAGAGATAAAGCTTCTGTTAAGAATTATTGTTTACCTAATTGTGATCCAGAAAACTACTTGTGCTTTTAGATCTTGGAATAAAAGAAGCGAAAAAGACATGGGAAATTAGACTGACATATTTTGATGCAGAATTTCACAACGTCCGATGCAGAGGGCAGCCCAGCTCACGCAGAAGCTAGCTTGTCATCAGCGCCTGTTTGTTTCCCCTGTAACCAAAACCTCATCAACGAATTTCTAAACAGATATAAACCTAATAAACATATAGACTTAAAAGGCCTGGAAATTTGATAGGGTTTATACATCGTTGGCATCCTGCTGCACAAGTGTGGACTATTGTTGGAGATAGTGTGGCGTGCTTGTGTTAGTACTGATAATCTGTCCGATCATCTCGGCAGGATTAATTGTTAAGGGTAAATGGCCGCCTCCCCGTCTCTCTCAGATCAAGAAAATGTATAGATTAGAATGGAAGATACCTAGAGGATAGTTCGATGGTTAGTCTTGGAAAGGATAAGATTACTTCGAAAATCAAATGGCGATATTTTATATGTTTAGTGGACTTAGATCTAAAAATTTTTGGCAGTACTATTGCATCCGCTGACGCTTACCTAGTTATTAATTTATTAACAGTCACTATTATTTTTCTTGTGGGGGCAAATTTGATATAAATTTGAATTTTCCTAAGATGATAAAATTTTAACAAAAAATTATTGAAAAATGATTTATCTCTAATGATGGGCTCAAAAAAAATGACCAAATTGTGGGAGAGTGCAACAAATATATATATATATATATATATATATATATATATATATATATATATATATATATATATAAGTTGTAGGTTTAGGGCCTACTCCCATAAAACATAAATGCTTAAAAAATAAGAATGCTTCAAACCCAAAATTGGGGAGCAGAAAAGACAAAAAAAAAAGCTTTACAAAGACTTTTAGAAAGACTCCTACAAAGCCAGCATAGTTGCGCTCAAATCCTCCGTAAATCAGCCTTTCTTTTGTTTTCTTTGCTCCTGGTCAGGGGAGCGCTTCCATCGTCCACTGAGTTCCATCCTCAATAGCATCCTGGGCATCCATTCTAATTTTCTCAGCTTCTGGTTTTCTTCCTCTTCATTTGCCGCTCTTGCTTAAAATTGCATTCTTACCTGCAGACTATGAGCTAGTCCGAATTTTTGAGAAAAATAGGGCATCCGTCTGATCCAAAAGAAGATCACGGTCCTCTAAATGAACCAGGCCCAATTCCTCATCCTGTGAAGTCCCAGAAATCCTCTGATGGTCCGTAAACACTTGTTGATCTTGGGCTTCCTTAGCCACTACAATTGGAATAGTTGTGTTCTCATAGTCATGCATAACAGCCCCATCATCAGAGGGAGCTGAGGAGGAATGAAAAAACATACCATGATTTCTCCAAACAAAATTTGCATCAGGACAGCGCCCCTTGTGTACCCATCTTTTGAGATTAAGGGTCCGTCAGCCATTGATAGTCTTTGATTGGCAAGCAGCAATCTTATGTCCGAGTTGATTACACCTGAAACATTGCTCTGGCAAGGCTTCAAAATTAATATATTGAATCCAAGAGCCTAATGATGAGTTGATGCGGACCATGTGAGGCAATGGCCTGGAAATATCAATCAGAGCACAAACTCTAAAGTATCTTTTGAGGGCAACCCCCTCCTCTATTTTGATGAAGGTACCAAGTTGATTGACAAGGGATTCGATGAGAGCTAAATCTCGCATGACTAGAGGTAGATTTTAAAGGCGCAGCCAAATCAGGATGGAAGAAATTTGGATCTTTGCGGGATCAAAGAAAGGGGTCCACGGGGTCATAAATAATCCAGATCTGCCAAAAAATCATGGACCATTATCCAAAACAAACCTGCAATCCTCAGGGTTAAGAAAGGTGACAAGAAAGAATCCAAAATCCAACAATTCCACAAAGGGGGTAGTCATGTTGCCCCAAGAGCTCTTGCACCAAGCTATGAATTCATCTACAAGAGCTCATCGTCCCACAGATTTGAAGACGAGAGCTCGTGATACAATGTCTAAGGTTGCCTTCTTGATGCAATCATCTGATAAATAAAATTCAACAGGCTCAAAGGCCAAGTCCACCTTGGAATCACCCAGAAGCCAGGAGGAGCATGTGTCTGGAGAAGATGCCACCGGCGGGGGCGGGGGATCTAGGTCAAGAGAAATGTTTTCCCCGAGCGAAGCAGCAAGATCTACAAATAGGGAGATGAACCCTAAGTCAGTCGAAGGATCAATAGCTATTGCAAACATGAAAAGGGTTTGCAGAGTTCTTGCATAATTTATATTTCTCTGGAGCCAGCAACCCTAGGAGGGCAAATCAGAGAGATGGCAGGAGGGGGATCCTGTGCGCCCAACAGAGCCCTAGTTCGTGTTGATGATGATTGATTGTCATTACAACATGAATAAAAGTTTACACAACAAACCTTTATTATCTTGAAAAGTACGATCAATTTAGGATAAATTGACGACTCTAAGGCTTCGTTGATCAGGTTATGATCGTTTGACGTTACTCAGAGGTTGATGTGTGTTGATGTTTTCCATTCAGGGGCCTTACGTACTTCAGTGATTTCTACAAAGTTCTTCAATATTCCTTCATTTATCCTGCCTTTTTATACCTGCTCTACACAAATCTCCAACAATTCTACGTCTACACTATGAATTTGCTCAAATAATGTGCCTATAGGTTGATATTTGCATGATTTCTATCATTATTTATGATTCTTTGCATGATATTTTCAACACTACATTCATTTAGTTCAAATATACTAAAGATGTTCAGTTATCTATGGGTATCTACATATTTAATGTTTTGCGTTTCATTTATCTATGTATTTGCAGTTGTGAAAGTGATTTAATGAAATTAAGAAAAAGAAATGACAAAGATAGGGTTTAGAGAATGAGATTCCCAAAATTACTTGACTGAGATCACTGATCCACATACATGCTTTGATACAATAATGAAGAGAAGAAAACTAGAGTCACACTTCACTAGGACATTCCACAAATCTGCATGATCCAGTGCAAATCTTCTAAGGAAAAGTTGACAACAATATGCAATAAAATGAAAGTGCTTCTATTGAACATAACATTCACCATTACATATCAAGAAATCAACTTGAAGATTACATAAAGTTTACAATCAGGATGTAATCTGTAGCTTCATCTCCATCCAGTACGCTTTAGAACAAGTACATTTACAATGATCTGAAGAAAGAACCTTGACATTTCAACAATTCAGTCCTCATTAGTCTCAGTAATCCGATCTCCTATCAGGTCTACACTAATTGGCCTTATTACTGCCAGATATTCTATCTCTCCTTTTTTACAAATGATAAGTCATGGCCCCTTTATAGAACAAAGGCCAGAAAACAGTTACATTGATCCAATGATCAGGATCCTCTCAAAATAACCAATAGTCCAGATGAATAGCATGTGCTTTCCAGTTGGCAATTGCACAACTGGCAAAGAATATTCCAGCATCTTTGACTCGGTCCACCCTCTAACTAGCATATAGTGTATTTGGTGATATCTCTTCTACTCTGGTTCATGTCGCCCCTATATGCAACTCTGCAATGTTCAGCAACATCCAGCCAAACTTCAAACAGTTCCAACATCCTGCAACAGATAGACAAGAATTAAGCATCATCATTTAATAACTAGCAGGAAAATAGACATTACATTAAATCAGGCACTGAATGTGCAAACATATATATCAGGTTATGAATATTAGTCTGAATGCGAAAATCTGCATATCTAAATGTTCATATGTGGTCAAGAGGGTCTGGTCAACTATTGTTGACCAAAAAACATGCTATCGGGCCCTAAAATGGCTTTAATATCCTACATTTTGGCCTTGTATCTCTCTTTGTATATCGCATGCATTAGATCATGCATATGTTATACATGCGCAATATACACTATTTATGCGGATAAGAAATGATGACGTCGTCATCATATTTTGACTTAATGACACTTTTCACTGTTAGGCTCACTTTTGTATCTTGTGCACTCTCTGCATATTTAAATCTTTGTATATGATCATGTATATATAATACAAATGTCAGATATTCAAACGCGGACCCCAACCTGAAGTTTACAATGTTTAACTTTTCAAGCACATTCGGTTTGTATATATAATTGTATGTATATCACCCTTGGTATATGTTATGCAGACAAACGCGGACCTCAAAAGGTTCATGAAGCAACTTGGAATTACCTTTTGTATCTGGGTTTGCATCTTTCTTTGTATAAATGATTTGTATATCACATACATACAAATGCAGATCTCAATGAGTTTATGAATTGGATTGGAATCAACTTCAATTATGGCCTTGTATGCACCTTTGCATATTCTTTCGTATCTCGGATACATACAAGCCCTTATGCATAAAAGTATGCATACGTTTATGTTCACTAAATTCAATTGAATAAGTCCTTCGGGTCTGGATATGCATATTAGTTAATATGAGGGATATTAACTAATATGACCCCTTCCGTATATCAGGATATGATGATGATGTCATCATCATATTCGGGTTTCTTTAAAACGCAAAAGGATGACGTCACGGTCACCTTAAGGAAAATTAGGCATGTTCACAAATATGATTGACATTGGGAAATATCTCCCTCGAAAGAAGATGATGTCACATGCATATCAGGTGCTCCTTCTATCGAATTAAGATGACGCCAGGGTCATGTTGAAGGAATATGAGGGATATCAGGAAATATCACCTTCGAGATAGGGTGACATCATGAACGTATCAAGCTTTCTTTAGAATAGGGTATGATGACGTCACGGTCATGTTGGAAAGATCAGTCATATTAGTTAATATGACAGATATTAAGGAATATCACCCTTGGAAGAGGATGACATCATGGATGTATTAAGTCTTCTTTTTATCATGCTACGATGATGTCATGGTCATGTAAAGGAATGTGAGTCATATTAGTTAATATGACATATGTTGAGGAAAATATAACCCTGGGAATGTTAGGCGTATTGATGATGTCATCATGAATGTTAAGTCTTCTCTTTATCAGGATAAGATGACATCACCGTCACATATAGGAAGATCAGTCATATTAAGAAATATGACCCTCATGAATGCGTATGAATACTTGATGGGTAAATGACCCTCGGATTTAAATTTGACGAGCGCATACAAATATGTAGATATCAAATTTTCTATGTTAAAATGTATGCAGGATGATATTCGTGAATATCAGTCATATTAAGAATTATGACCTTGAGGACAGGTTTGACCATCAGTCATATCAGGTTTGACCAAACTTTGACCAGCCATAACTTCTTCATTTTGACGAATTTTAGGGTGATGTAAAAGGCAAACCTACTTAGAATTTTGCACTCTTTAACTTGGCAAGCTTCCTGGGATAAGATTCAAACTTTGAAAATTAGAGTTCAGACTTCAAGATCACTGATGTACCTAATATTAGGCATATGCATACTAACTGATGTTGTTTTTACCATTATCGCCCAGAGCACAAAAAGCAAGGAGACAAGACAGAAAGTTGGGTCCCTATTTTTCTAAGGAAAAATGGGGCGTGTTATGTGACCACACAACAGTTCATCCTTTGCTTGGCCTCCACCAACCGCTGCCGTAGAGCTTCCAATTTTTGCCTGAGGGCTTCATTGCCTTGCCCATTTGGCTTGTCCAAAGCACCACTCGCCAGTCTTCGCACCACATCCGAAGCCTTCCTCGCCACCTTTTTGCCTACATGTTGTCCATCACTAACGACTTCTCCCTTTCGCTCGCTCACAGGCATTTGCTCCCCTTATATTATATTATTCTAATATTTATATTATAATTTATAATGATATAATTTATTTGTCACCATTTTATAGTTATTTTATTCTTTTATGTATAAAAATATAAAAATTACTAACAATTCTTTTAATTATTATTATTAATTTTAATTATAATATTATTATAATTATTGTATTACTATATTATTATATTTTAATTATAATTATCGTATAATATTATATTTATATTATTATTACAATATTAAATATAATAATATTATATTTGTATAATTGCATTATTATAATATTATATATTATTATATTATATTTATGTTTATTATTATATTATTATATTATATTATGTTTATGTTTATGTTTTTTTTTAATAAAAGAGGGTAAAAACTTTATTAAATCAAAAGAGAAGAGCAAAGCTACAAAGCAAACCCACCAAGGGTATCACAAAAGAGTAAAATTAAGTTACACCCAAGAAACACCTCATATCTTCTGTAACCAAATCTTCAAGGATAAGGGCCAAGTCAGCAAGAAGATTGTCCCAATCATTCACATTCCAAGTCCCCATTTGCTTAGAGGCCCACCTAGCCAAGCTATCAACCACCTTGTTCCACTCCTAAGGGATATGAGAAAAAACAACAGAATCCAAAGAAGTGCACAATGCAACAATTTGCCTGGGCACCACTGCCAGCTGCCAGTTCACCTCCTCAAGCTGCCTCTTATTCAAAAGATCTATAATAATCTGAGAATCAGATTCAAAAACAATTCACCTCCACCCCAGAGCACAAGCCCGTTCTAGTGCCTGAAGAATAGCTAAAGCCTCCATAAGGTTATTAGTATGCTGACCTCTATAGATAGAGAAGAAAAACACCACCACTCCTGAACTATCTCTGCCAATGCCACCAACACCAGTGTGCCCAGGATTGCCTCTAGAGGAGCCATCAGTATTAATTTTCAACTCCCCCAGAGCAGGAGGACACCAGTGACCAATGCAACCAACTCTCTCCCTCCCACGCCCATGATGAACAGTCCTCAAGTTTCTCCCTCCCCCTAGAGAAAGACCTAAGGCACCAACAACTCTGGATCACCAGGATCCACAGGAATAGATAAGTCACACTTAGCAGTCAGAGTTTCCTAGAGGGCCCCCAAAATTCTCAGCCAGAGCTGGCTGACCAGCATCTTCCTATCAAGAAAAATTCTACAGTTGTGTTCCAACCAAATGTGCCAGATTATCAAGCTAGGGCCAATAACCCAAGCAGTCAGAAGAAAAGAAGTCTTCATCGAAGGAGACCCTTGATTGGCCCAAAAATCCTGTAAAGATGAAACATGTCTACAAGGCATGTACCAAATATTCCACCAAAAGTGCCAAATGACTTTTGCAAAATGGCACTGAAAGAAAAGATCGAAAATACACTCTTCATGCCTAGCACACATAACACACATAGACGGACCCTGGAAGCCACGCTTCTAGAGATTCTCCCAAGTAATACATCTCCCTTGCACCACTAACCAAGAGAAAAAGTTACACTTAGGCCAAGCAAACTTGTTCCAAGCCTTCTTCCACCACGGGACCTTGGTACTCCCAAACAACTGCTTATCAAGAACTTGGTAGCCTGAAGCAATAGAGAATCAACCCTTTGGATCAAAACCCCAAGCCAACACATCACACCCAGAGAGGGAGCTACAGGCACGACCTGACAAAATTCCAGCTAACTCCTGACAATCCCCAATCGCCCCACCAGGAGGCCATTCCCATGGGTCCTTCCATATGAAAACTTTAACCTGCCCCAAGGTCTGATGAGTTTTGAAGTCGGCCACATGGCTCCAACCAGCATTAGAAAAGTGTTGACACAAATTTTGCAAATGTGGATGAGTAGACAAAATGGGAGGATACCCATCCCAAGAGTCATGCCAGAAAAAGAGCATCCTGACCATCATTGCAAATCCAAAACAACCCCTGCTTGACCAACTTGGCACCCTTTTTGAGAGTGCCCCAAATCATAGAGCCCTTCCCCTCTAGGCTAAAGCGAGCCACATCGGCACTCTCAACCTCACCAAGATACTTAGAGGTGAGGATTTTAGCCCACAGCTGATTCTGCTGAGAGCACCACATCCAATATAATTTAGCAGCTAAGGCTTGTCCATTCAAATCAGTCCTGCGCAACCCCAACCCACCTTCCTACTTCAGTCTACAAATGACATCCTACTTAACCAGGCTCCACTTTCTATGAAGGAGATTGCCTGGCCAAAGGAATCGCCTAGACAATCTTTCAAAATCTTTAATAAAACTGGAAGGTGCAGAAAGAACAAAGCATCTGTAAATAGGAAGAGCCTGCACCACAGACTTCAAAAGGGTAACTCTACCAGTAGAAGAAAGCCACATGCAAGTCCAATGGCTGACCAAAAGTCTAAATTTATCAATAATCCCCTGCTAAAACATTTTAGGAAGTGAGCGTACAACAAGCAGGATGCCAAGATAAACGACAGGAAGAGTACCAATATGAAAATGGAAAATACCAGCAATCCTTCTTTGAATAATCTTAGGAGTATTGAAGAAATATATAAAAACTTCCCTTCATTGATGTGTTGGCCAGAAGAAACCAAGTAGCAATCAAGAATGTTACGCCATCTGACAGCCTCCTCAACCTTGGCACGACCCATGAGAGCAGTATCATCCACAAACTGCAAATGAGATTGGGGGAGAATATTATTTCCCCAACTCCACCCCTAGAGCAAGCCACACTCAACCCGAGATCTTATGAATCTCCCCAAGCCTTCAATAAGCAAAATAAACACGTAGGGAGACAAAGGATCTCCTTGTCTAAGCCCCCTAGAAGCCCTGAACAACTCAGAAGGCTCACCATTAATCAACACCGAAAAGGAAGATGAAGTGACGCAACTCTTGACCCACTCTATCCAGTCACCAACAAAGCCAAAAGCTCCTAGAATCTTAAATAAGAAAGCCCATTTGACATAATCATAAGATTTAGGCATGTCCAACTTAATAAACATGGTTGTTTCTTTAGAGGATGCCATAGAATGAATGGTCTCAACATCAATAATGACTCCATCCAAAATCTACCTACCAGCAACAAAGCCCCCTTGTTCCTCCGAGATGAGCCTGCATAGCCAAGGTTTCAGCCACTCTATAATTAACTTTGTAATTATTTTATACACCACATTACACAAGGCAATAGGCCTAAAATTGTCCAAAGTATTAGCCCCATTCTTCTTTGGTATGAGAGCTAAAAAAGTAGCATTCATAGATTTCAGCATTTGTTTGTTCCTAAGAGACTCCTGAACAACAGCCAAAAGGTCCAGCTTGATCACTTCCCAAAACTCCTGAAAGAATTCTGCAGGAAATCCATCAGGCCCTGGGGCTTTTCCTCTTTTCATCTGGAACACAACTTCTTCAAGCTTTGAAAGAGAGATAGGACTAAGCAAAGCTTCATTCATTTCTCTAGTAGCCAAAGACGAAATGCTACACAGAATCAAAGCTTCATCTTCCTCCGCAGGAGGGGAATCCTTAGTTAACAAAGCATAATAAAAATGAATAGCTTAAGTAGAAATAGAAGTAGAGGAAGAAAAAGTCTCTCCATTCTCTGCCAAAAGAGAGAAAATAACATTACCTTGCCTTCAATCCTTCACTGAATTGTGGAAGAAGGAAGTATTTTTGTCTCCAGCTTGGAGCCACTTAATTCTAGACTTTTGTTTCCAAAAAATCTCTTCCCTTAGCTCCCATTCTTCGACTTCCTTCACCGCAACAACTTCTAGCAAGCCAAGCTCCTCTAAGAGACCTTGGTCACAAATCTGCCTAGTAATCAAATCCAATTGAATCTAAGCATTTTGCTTTGCTTGGATAACATTACCAAAGTGTTGTTTGTTCCATCGCTTCAACTTATATTTCATAAATTGAAGCTGCTTAGAGAAAGTATACATAGCAGTGCCATGCGCCGGCTTCCCAAGACACGACCAACTAGGAAGTAGGTCGTGAAGAGAGTCATCCCTGAGCCTCATAAGCTGAAACTTAAAAGACTGCTTTGTACTTCGTTAGGATGACTTAACCACCAGCTTGATTGGCCAATGATCATAACCTTGGCCATCCAAAATCTCAGAGCTAGTCATCCACCTGTCCCCTAGCTAGAAACTAGATACCAAAAATCTATCCAGTCTTTCAGAAATAGCCGCTTCCCACATCTCCTATTACTCCAAGTGTAAATCCCATTATCAAGCTTAATATCAACCAGGTTCAGGAGCGCAATATTATCCTGCAAGAGCACTGAAGAAGAATCGTAGGCGAGCATTGCCAACCCTCTTCTCTTCCATAGAGGTGATAGCATTGAGATCTCCAGCAAGAATCCAAGGAAGATAGGGATCTAAAGACCTCACATATCTCACATGATCCCACATCAAAACCTTACCCTGAAAGTCCGTCGGAGCATACATGTTCGAGAGGAGCACTCTCTCCCCAGACTCAAGATGAACAGCCACACAAGAAAGCAAACCTTTGCAAGAGAGCCACCAAATTGGTCTAACTCTATGTGGATCCCACAAACAAGCCACCCCACTAGAGCTACTAGATGCCCAAACACATTGACACTGACCCCGACCCCAAATCTTAGAAGCCACCCCCAGCATACTATCAACAGATAACTTAGTTTCTTGAAGAAAAACCACATCAGGAGAATGAAGACGAATCAAATCTCGAATAGCCTTTTGTCTAGGGATGCTATTCATACCCCTCACATTCCAAGAGAGCACAATTATCATTGAGGCTGGGAAAAGTGGGCATCAATAGTCCTCACCGAACCTGACTCCACCAACATTTCGCCAATTAGCTTGACCTTTTCCTAATCCTTCTTTCTTCCCACCTTAAGAGGTTTCTCAGGGGTCCCCTTCTTGGAGGATTTTTGTTGCAAACCTAAAGCAAGTGGGTGAGACTTAAATTTACCTGGATCCGAAGGACTCCGCACCACAGGGAGAGCACTGCCATCATCAGAAGGCCTACCAGGAGCCTCTGTCACTAAACCAGTCGCAACCAAAGTAGGGTCTGAAGAGGGCACATCAGTATCCATTTAAGAGCCCTATGTACCAAGCTGGGCCAAGTTTGGGGATTCCATAGACTGAACCTCAGGTTCCTCCTCAACAAAAGAATCCATTGATCTCTGCAGAGCCTCCTAAAAACCATCTGCCTGAACCAAATCCTCCAACGCTTCAAACTTGTTGAAGGATTCCTCCTCCTGTCTATCCCTGAAGGATCTCTTTTGACCTCAACCATGATTTCGAGACTTAACCAGAATAAATCCTTCCTTATCAACCCCCCCTCCCTGCATGGGAGCTTTACCCTTATCTACCTTCAAATTAGGCTGAGAGGAAGCATTGCTTGTACCAGTAGCACTAGAAGCATGGGGACACTTCCACTGAAGATGACCATAATCATGGCATAACCGGCACCTGAAAGGTAAGTTCTCATAATCTAACAACTAAGTCCAAGAGCAAGACCTAACAATCATATCAATAGAATTTGGTAGCGGCTAGCTCAAATCAATTTCAACACAAACCCTTGCATAAGAAAAAATTCTCTTATTCAGACTTTGTTGAGAAGGACCAATAGGTTTTCCCAGCAACAGTGCAATCGACTGCAATATATCACTTCTCCAGCATTCCAAAGGCAGCTGAGGTAGACGAACCCACACTGGTATTCTGGAAGGTAACTCTTCTACCGAGTTAAAGCCAACATGCCATGGTTTGATGAAGAGACGCACCTGATTATAGAAGTATGGACCTCCTTCAAAGGCCTTGTTTCGATCAGATACACACGAAAAGTCCACCATAAAGAAATTATTTGTAGCCATCAAAAAATCAAAATTACCTTTCGGGTTCCATGTCTTGCGAATCCAAGAATCCAGAAATGGGGGTGAAACCCTCAACCCCATGAACTTGCAGATCAAAACATGATTGCAGTAATATTCAGTATCCTCAGCTACTGACTTCAATTGAATTACTAAAACCGACCGCTCATGGGCTCTCTCCAAGCATCTGTTTACTTTTTGCAATTTAAGGGCTCCATTCCGAACCACACCCGATCCAGAGGCAAGCTGAGTGGGAACTCTGGCATCCACCCCAACCATAGATGAGTCTTTATCTGCCATATCCAAGGGCACATGAAGTGCCATTTAAACCAAAAGATTGGGGGCACTAACGGCCCCCACCCACCAAATGAGTGTTCAAACACAGATCTAACTATTCCAGAGAGGAATAAAAACCCCTCACCAAGCGGGCAACCGGCACTAATCAAAGGCCCCTCAAAAGAAGAAGAGAAACAACTTTTAAAAAAACCCAAACCCTGCACCGAACAACAGCACCAACGAACACCTCACAGTCTGCAGAATACAGAAAAAGACAAAACATGAAAAAAGCAACCATCCCCTTGACCCCCACAAGCATGCAGAACCCCTCGTGCACAGAAAGACGTAGCTCTGTAGGCTAGGGCTCGGGTGCCCTAGTCTGACCCCTTACTCATTCCATTGCCATCTCCTCAAGACAAATCTCATGTTTATGTTTATGTTTATTATTATATTTTATATAATATTATTATAATACTATAATATCAATTAAGATAATATATCAAGTGTTATAATAAATATTAATAATATAATTAATATTATTATTAATATTATGACTATAAATAATAATGACTTTGTTGGTTTGACAAAAAGTAAATTTGAAGTTTACCTAATGAATTAAAAAATTAAAACTAAAACAAACTATAATTACAACTAAAACACATACTATAATTACAACACTACAAGGCAGGTACTCGCCACTACATGGCACTTGTTTTAATTCAGTTTGGACTTATTTTGATTTGTTTACTAGTATACCTATATTTAAAAAATATATCTAAAGTACTCCGAGAGATATCCTATTCTATTTATGTGTGGTAAATTGATTTAAAAAATTAAAGATATTTGTAGAATAATATATAAAGTACGCACCTATATTACACTTTTTATTCAAGAAATTGATTAAAATGCACCTATATCTCTCCCCCTATTTTACATATTATTATCACGCGGAGAGGCATAACCTACACATTAAATAAGGAGTAATTTAATATATTGATGTGGGAACTTCTGGAGGTCATAACTTTTGACCCGAAGGTCCGTCGGAGCTGAAATTTGGTGGACAGATGCGTCTTGAAGAGTTTAATAAAAAAACCCACCGAATTGGTACATTCAGTAGGTTGCCCTTTTGACGCCTTTTTGGGACCTTATTCGATCATCTAGGGCCTCAAAATGAGGTTTTAATGTTTTTTTTAAAGATTTTCCTAGTTTTTTTCTAAATATTTTCCTAGATTTACTTGCAATTAGATTAGAAAGTTGACGGTTAGTCATTTTTTAGTAAGTTTCAAATATTTGGAAACTTTCATGGTCATACGGATAAGGATGCGAAGTTACCAAAAATGGCAATTTTAGAAAGTTGTGAAAATCTGCGAAAAATACTAATTTTCATTTTTGTATAAATTTGATATTTATCTTTAGTTGTAGCAGGATGGAATGGAGTGAGAAGAAATTTAAAAATAGTTCTGAGTTTTGTGGGTATTCTTTTGTAATAATAGTGTTGAATTTTATGTTGTGAAGTTTGGCTACATCATCCGGTATCAGAGCGGGAAGATGGCTGGGAGAGGAAGAGGAAGAGGAAGAGCAAGTAATGCCCAGATGCATAGGGATATACAAAATCTACAAAGACAAATGCAAGAACTTGTAGGTATGTTGGCCAATCAAGGATTGAGACCACAAAGAGATGATTCTGATGAAGAAATAGGCCAAGGAGATGAAGATCGACATGTAGGAGTTAAAGAGGAAGCACAATTAGAGCACTTGACTTTTGAAGAAAGGATGGGATTAAAATTGAAGTTTCTGAGTATGCAGGTAGACTCAAACCAGAGGAGTTGATAGATTGGTTGAACGAAATGGGGAAATTCTTTGAATGGAAGACTATGATAGAGGAAAAGAAGGTGAAGTTTGCATGCACTAAGTTAAAGGGTCATGCAATGATCTAGTGGGATCATCTACAAAAGGAAAGAACTAGAAAGGGAAAGGATAAAATCAAGACTTGGAACAAAATGGAGAAGAAGCTGAGAGAGAATTTTTACCCTGTAGACTATGCGCAAACTCTTTTTCGTAGATTTCAAAATTTGAAACAAAACTTATCTACTATGCAACACTATACAAATGAATTTTACAAGTTGTCCATTCGTGTGGAGCATCAAGAAACTGATGAACAAATGGCTGCAAGGTATGTAAATGGTCTAAAATTGACTATTCAAGATGAATTGAGCATGCATAGGGTTAACAATATGGAAGACGCATACCAATTAGCTTTAAAGGCAGAAGAAAAGCAAAGGAGACAACATTTTCAAAGGAATAGAGGAGCAAGGAGAGGGACATCATCTCCCTTGCAAGGTGGTTTGAATTTTAGTCAGGGGGAATCATCCCAAGGAACAGAGAAATCAAAAGATATCCGACAAGGTCCTCAAAGTCAACAAACAGGAAGAGGATTTCAGAGGCACAGAGGTTACAGTGGTGGTAGAGGATGGGAAGGCCCACGAAAACCTTTCATTTGTTATAGGTGTGGTGAATAGGGTCACGGGGTATTTGACTATCCAAACTATCTCATGCAAGAAAGGAAACAAAGAGAACAACCCAAGTTGAACTTGGCTCAAGCTAAGGATGAAGGAGAAGGGGCAGAATTAGAGGTTCCACCAGATGTGGGTGAGAATCTCATGATGAGAAGATCAATGGTGATTTCAGAAAAGGAGCCAATACAAGGTTGTGATGATTCTTGGCTTCGAACTAATATTTTTCAAACTAGGTGCACCTCAGGAGGAAAGGTATGCCAAGTTATTATTGATAGTGGTAGTTGTGAAAATATGGTTTCTAGAGAAACGGTAGATAAACTAAATCTACACTATGAAAAACATCCCCATCCTTATCCTATTGCATGGTTCAAAAAGGGAAATGAAGTCATTGTTGATAAGAGGCATTTAATTAAGTTTTCCATAGGAAAGAATTATAAGGATGAAATATGGTGTGATGTCATTCCAATGGATGCATGCCATGTGTTGTTGGGAATGCCATGGCAATACGACAAGAAAGTAATGCATGATGGAGAAAAAAATACATACACTTTTTGGAAAGAAGGTTCCAAAGTGATTTTATTGCCTCTTAAGGATGAAAGGAAGGTTGAGCGTATGTTGTCCACATGAGAACTTATGAAGGAAATGAAGGTGATGGGGTTCTGTTATGTACTAGTAGTGAAAAAAGAAGATGATGAGGAGAGACTAGTACCAGTAGAAGTAGCTATTACTAAATTTTGTTCACACTAAATTTAGTTAGACCTAAGTGCAGTTGTTCAGAAGAAATAAAAGAAAACTTTGAAGTTATGCATTTAATGAACAGTTGATGTCTTGACAAAGCAAAGGTGATATTCAGTTGATAGGATAACCCATTAGTCCAATCAGGACTAATGAATCATCATGACAAGAGAATCAAGTTGTCAAGGTATCAATCATGCAAGAAATACAGTTGATCTAACATAGTGTTATCTTTCAGGAGTTATAAGACAGATTGATTATTCAGTTGATCAAATTGGAAAGAAAGAAAGAAAGCTATTTATTTGAACTGTTATTTCATGTCATATTTGGAACATACAATTCAGTATCTGTTACTTTATCCCATGCATTGATTGAAAAATAAACATATATACATCAAGTGCATAAGATAAATTAACTGATCATATTTAAAAAGGAGTGTTCAAATGTGTCCGACACAAGCCGTGGGAGTAACTAGACTGAGCAATGCAGACATGCAAGCTATACATTTGATGATAAAAGAAATAATAAGAACACATGATAAAGGTAAACATCCATCATTGCCTGAGAAAGAAGGTTGTTTTGTTGATGTTGATCTTCAGTCTTCATCTTCAGCTCCTATCATCAATTGAACCTGCAAAAAATTGGGGAAAGTCCCATAAGAGCTCTGGATGTTTAAAGTTATCATATGCTTTATCATGCAGACATATCAACTTGTAACATCATGCATTTCATATGAAAGACCAAATCAGACATGTGCTACAAATTAGATATCATAAAGAAGATCAATCAATACCATCAAGTATATCTTTTATGCTAACTTGTTTGTTCACTATGCAGGTATAGGAAAAGTAATGTTGTTGATTTGAAGACATTTAAAGCATGTGGAGAAAATGTGGCTCCCACAAGGGTTGAGCCGAGCATGCTCAAGTGATACCATTACATGTTATGCTATATCCAATAGTTTATCAATGATCAAACTCCATGATATGCAAGAAATAAGGTATTGTTCTACTTTCTTTATCATTAATGAAGTGTGATTTTTTATAACAATCCTATGCCATCAATAGATACACAAAGAACATTACTGAAAGAACAATCAAGGGTAGAAAGACACATATGCCAATCAAGTCTCAATTGCATATCAAATAGAAAGACACTTATGTATGTCATTGACTTTATCAGTCACATAAGCGTTTACATTGTTTCCTAATAAAGATTAAGCTACATAAAAAATGCTTACAGGAGACATAGTTGTGTATCATTTACATGAGTTACAGGATACAAACATGAAAGCATCATCTGATTATAATCAAAGGAGTAAGTAAAATGATCAGATATATGTGTTCATAAGTGTTGGTTAACAGGTTTGTCCTTATTCAAAATCACTCTATTCTGACTCTATGCTTTTTCTTCCTTAAAGAACAAACGAATTAATCAACAAATGGGTGAACTTTCAAAAATAGTTCCCCTCTGAATTGAGGTACAGCTCCCTTTAAGATCTTCAATGAATTTAATCTATGTTAATTATCCCAATACACTTTTAACCAGAAAGTGCCTAAAGGCCAAACTAACATCCATACATCATCATGTTATGAATGCGATATCCCTTTTTTAAAACACCATTTTATGATAGAATACACAAATTCTATTTTTAAAAATCAATCAGATACATAAACATATAACTGTTGCTGAACCAATAATTTATAGAACACATATAATGAATTGTCTAAAAGAGCAATTACCCTATGAAAGAAGACTTCGCACAGAAAATCCAATTTCAAAAACTCAAACGCACAGATTCAAGCATGCAGCAATTGTTTCTCCTTTTCATTCACAGATGAAAAATGTTTCAGACAAAAATCATATATGCTTATGAAAACAACAATAGTTCAGCTCCAAAATTTTCTATCTTCTTTTTCTATCCTCCCTTCAGTTTAGCAATGAAAAGCCTATATATATGACTGCCCTAATTCTCTAATCAAGTAAAATCAAACCTAGAGTTAAAGTAACTCTGACCCATACGGGATTTAGTTTTTCAACAAATTGATTTAAAGATCAAGTTTTGAAAATAGCATAACTAAAAAACTGAATAAAGGCAACTGGGCGAATAAGATCACGGCTACGGTAACAGATTTGAATCTACAGATTTACTATCGGGGGTCGGGGAGGCACGTTGAGTCTTCCACTCCTGAAACACTGTAACAAACTCCTAAATCTTCGAAAGGTTGGGGATGCCTATGTGTTTCACCGTTGTCTTCCAGACGTCCTTCTTCCTCCGTATTTTCTCAATCTTTTCCTTATGTTCTAGGAGTGCGTCGATACAGAGGTAAAGTAGTGACTCCACCTTAGAAATTCGGGAGAAATCTTCAGTTAAGATATTGTCACTTTCTTTGACAAAGCTAATTTTATCCTTAAAGGATTGAACCACTATATTGACATTTTCCTCCGGTTTCCCATCATCTTTTATGTATTTTACATCAATGCATTGTAAATCATGCTGCAGTGATTGAGTGAACTCGGTGATTTCCTTAATCATTTTTGTAAGTTCAAACTGCCCTTGCCGTGACACAGAGTTTCTCCATTCAATGTTTTTCTTATTCACGTACAGTAGATCTTCATCCACACCTGTTAAACTCTTTTCTGACAGAAATTTCATTACCCCATATTTTTGAACCTCATCAATTTGGTTCAGTACATTCATCCACTTACCTTCATCTTTCACCCAAGAAGCAATCTGTGCCTTAAGGTCTTCAATGGTGGCTGCAGTTTGATCATATATATTCTTAAGTTCATGAATATATTCAGTACCCTTTTGTACAATGCGGTCCAACCAATCATTGAATACCTTAGCCACCATCCTGTTTCTGTTAACCTGGTCCAACTTCTTCTGATTGGCTGGCAACTTAGGATCAAAAGACAGAGAAAGTTGTGAGACCGGCTGTGGGCTGGGATTATGAATGGCGTCAATATATTCTGCCATGGAATGCAAAGTCTGCTTCAATTCTTTCTTGTCTTTCTCGTCCTTCCAGGTCCGACTAACGATTCTTTTGGCGGATGCCTCAAGATGATGAACATCTGCTACTCTTGAAGCAGCTCCAAGATCCACCCTTTCAACAGTGAAATCCTGTACAATGGGGTCTTGTACTTCTTCATCAGTCACTGGCCTGGCTATTTCTGCACTCCAATTCCCAGTACTTGGGTCAATGCTTACCCTGGATGTTGTCTTCAGCTTCTTGGATTTAGGCATTTTTCCCAAACATTTGCTCACCATATCTTCTAAAGGCACAGAAAATGGAATTATTTTTCTTTTGTCACTAATAGAATTCTCCAGCCATTTAGGTGCAAAGGCTGAGGCTTCTTTCCCATAATTCAATTTATCAAAGGATACATCAGAAATCATCATTATTTTAGGGGTCTCTAAGACAACCTCTGACTGTTGCTTAGCACTAACTTCCTATGTTCTTGGTGAACTAGGTTCCTTATCACCCATGGCTTCTCCCAAGTCCTCTGAATTCAAATCCACAACTATTCTTTCAGAAACCTGCTTCTTTCTTTTGCTTTTGGTTCTCAACCTGGTGGCACGAGGAGGCAGAATAGTTGTGAGGGCTCTTCTAGGTTCTTTAATAGCAGGACTCCTTCCAGTTATTGACTTGGAAGTACCTGCACCACAGATAGCAATAGGCTGATTAGAAGAGCTTATCGGGACTAGTGATTCAATCATTGACATGCATTGTTGGGTGTCTTTATTTTGGAACCCTTTCTGTTTCTGTTCCCTCAACCATTTCTTGGTCCTCCTTATCACTGGGAGAGTTTTCACCTTAATCCTATCTTCCTCCTTTTTACTCCAATCAATTTCTGGAATAGGTGATTGTTTTATCTGTTCAAATTGGGGATCAATCATCTATTCTTGATTATCAATAACTCCAGAAATGTCCATTCTCAGATTAAGGGTGATTATCTGTCCCAACGAGAACCTACACCACAGTCTCCTGACCTCAAATTCATCTGGGCAGTCCTCCCAATAATCTTCCAATTTAGGGATATGTGAATGCCCTGTTCCAGAATCTAAGTTATCCCTGACAAAGCCTTTGCTGTCAAATTGGGACCTGGTAATGAAGAACTGAAAATTGAATTTTTTAAGGTTCACTTCTAAATTCAAAGCATTAGATTTTGACTGGCACGAGTAATGTCCAAGTTCAATGGGGAAAGAGATACCAGATCCCTTCTTTGTTGAGAACTTTTCATCCACATGTGCTAACTGTCTGCATACTTCTATCAGCACAAAATGGTCAAACGCATACTTGGGTAAATTAACAGGTCCACTGTCAAATCCTCCAACCCTGATGTAAGTGAATTTGGAAAATTGAATAAAGAAACTACCATAAATGCTAATTAGCTGCATTGCCTCATTGGACATTCTCTTATTCAAATTACCTGCCAGTTCATAAATCATTCTCCCAGTGAAAACATCACTAACCTTTTTGTAATTCTCATAATAGTTCTGCATCTGCAATTGTGAATAATATTCATAAATTTTACTATCTTCTGCTAAAGGTGCATGAGGCAGCCCCAACCACTGTCTTGTAGACACCAGGCAATAAAACAGGTATGAAGGCATATAAAAATCTCTATTTCCCAAACAATTACTCAGGTCTTGATGTAAACAATCAGCTACAATTTTTGCCTAGTCCAAATATTGCTCTCCTTGGAGGATAACTTGTACGAAAAAGTACATCCAGTCTTCCCAATAATATGCATGCTCGCCGCCCTTCAGTCTGTGTAATAACACCACAATATCCCTCACTTCTTTAATCACGTGATCCCTAGTAAGTGGTCTAGGCAACCTTGAACCACCTTTCTAAAACTTCAGCAGCCAGTTTCTTGCTATCACACTTTTGTAAGTCAGTTTCTTTTTTGAGAAAAACCCAAAAGAAGAAGTAATATTAAGCCTGGAATATGCCTCTTTAGGCGGTATTCTCATCACAGACATTAGGGTTTGTCTGTCGACATGAAACAATACATCACCATCTGCACTTCTGATGCACCTGTTTTGGGGTTCATACCTATTCATTCATACATTCCTGAACTAGTTCTGGGCACTGTACAGCCATGGGAAAGGCCGCAGCTTCAACTAAACCACTGTCTACTATTTTCTTCATCATAGGAGTTTGCACAGGGTTTCTAGACCTTTCTCTAAATTCTTCTAAATCATATTGCACTAGTGAAGTATCCTCGAATACAGAGTGAGAACAGGTAAGACCAGGGCCGTGTTCATTCCCTAGACAAGTAGATTTCAAAGCCATACTTGGAGGATATAGCAAAAAAATGCTTTGAATCTTGAAAATAATGTTGGAAACTCAAAGGATTTTTCTTTCCAGCTTAAGAAAGGGAAACAACAGGTAGGAAAAACAGAACTCACCTTCAAGAAATTTGAAATTACTGCGAAATTTGGGCAACCAGACCTTATACCTCTTGCACTATTCTCCTTTGCGTCGCACAGTATATTTACTTGCCAAATTTGGGTGATTCTTTCTTAATAAATGGCATTAATGGATTGAATAATTATTACCCAAAACAATACGTGCCGAAAATGTTTGAAAAGACATGAACTCTGACATCCTCATCAATGGCGAGCATTATTCACGCATGACCATGATGTATAATAATTATCCATAAATTCCCCAAAATTAGAACTTCCTGTTTCATAATGAGTTTCGAACATATTTTCCTCCAATCTTTCCTGCTAAATTTGACTTAGAATGCCTCGGGGAAAGATAAGATCATAATCACTGAACTGGTGAACTTTAAACTATTGAACCATGGGAATGTGGTTCAAAGTTCAATTTCAAAGACACGAGAACTACATAAACCGACCAACATCACATGACTTGTGAAAGACATTTGACTACGAAACAGTACAGCATTGAACTTGGAACCATTGAACCATTGAACCTTACTGCAGAGTTCAAACGGATGGTTCAACGACACATTAAATTGGGTGAAGGAACTGAGCAAAGTGACTCGATACAAGGCGCCGAGTGTTGAACCTTGAATCATGGAACTTTTGAACCATTGACAAAAAGGTTCAAGTTCAACCCGAAAACTCAAAGACGTTTTAAATTACATGGAACAAGAAGTTTGCTTCTTGAGAAACTTTAAACACATCGAACCATCGAACCTTGAACTTTTAGAATAGTTTAGGTTCAAAGGTTCAGACCTTAGGTAATTTCGAACACAAAGACGGTAGACGGGTAATCTTTGAAGAATAAAGAGTCGATTTAAGAAATAAGGTATGACCAATAAGACAAAACAACAAATCGACTCTTGCTTAGGGAATTTACGAACAAAATAAATAAGGGTGAATCAAAAGGTAACAATAAGGATCAGGTACAACTGAAACAAGTGATACAATCCATGACTCTAGAAAGATAGAACCAAACAAAGTTTATCATGAAGAGCATCTGACAGGCATAATTGAAGAAGATACATCAAGAAAAGATCAAATGACTGATACAGTTTCAAGGAATTATCAAGTAGTATCATTATTTCTCTGACAGAATGATAAATGTATCTACAGGTATCTAATACACAAGAGAAATCAAAACATGCTATAGAAATACCTCTAACTAGTGACAGTCAGGTATTTCTTATTCATACTTCATAGCTGCTAACTGATAAAATGATGGAAGTGAAACAGTAGAGGATCAATTATATGCCATATATGATGCTACATTGATACTGCTAAAAGAGATACAAGTTGTGTTCATTACTTCTAATTGATACAGTTTTGACAGTCATATGCCATAATGAAGGACAAAAAGAATTAATAAAGTGTCAAAGATAAAATCTCATGTATAAGACTATCATAATATCTTTTACAGAAAAGGAATGTGCATTATTGCTTGGGGTTACAGAAATGACAAATGTTTTTTACTAAGGATGATCAAGTTCAATGAAAGAAGCTACAGATTTAGAGAAACAACTCTCAAAGATAACATATGGTATTTCTGTGTTTTAACAATTTAAACCCTAATGTTATTTTTCTAAACAGAGTCTTATGCACAGAAATGAAGGAGAATACTCAGAAAAGACAATAAGTATCATGAATGTTGCAATGGAGCCTTTTAAAATCCAAATACTTGAAGAGGGTTTGAAACCCTAACACATTTTCTTGCATACAGTGAAAAGAATCAACACAATGTATTTATTCTATCATGGCCATGGCCAGGGAGTAGAGTTTGTGCCTGAATGAAGACACCCATCTATCCAAAGTTTCAAACCCTCATTTTCACAAAACCCTAGTTCTTTGTGCATAGGAAAAAGAAAAGTTTCAGAGAAGAATTTGTATGTCATAGTCGTGCCTGAAAGAGTAGTTTTCCTTGATACCCATATGGATTTTCATAAAACCCTAACACAGTTTTTGCCATTACAAGAAAGGAATGGTTCTACAATATATTTTTTATCATGTTCGTGAATAGAGAAAGCAGATATCGTCATCATTTGAAGTGAAAACCCTAGTTGCAAGTTGGAGACCCTTTTCTCATTTTTGCAAAGAACAGTCAAGAGGTTCAGAATATGTATTTTCTGGTATGGCCGTAAGCATAAAATGCATTTGTAGGCATTTCTATGTTGAAACCCTCATGAAAAAATTGAAACCTTCAAAATTTCTTGTCAAAACCAGTGGATATGATACAGAAAATGACAATGGCTATGACCATACAAAAGGAGAAGGATATTGAAAATACCCAGATGGAAAATAGTGAGGACCCTTGTCTCTTTTGAAATGTGCAATGATAAGTTAAATATCTTCAACAAAGAGAGCAAAAGAGTTACCTTCCAATTGCAGAGAAGAAGAATGTAATGGCAGCGACCTCCTGTAGGTCTTTCTTTTCTTTTCTTAGATTTTCTCACATTTTGCAAGAAATTTTCAACAGAGAGAGCAAAAATATATGTCAAGAAAAGAATACAAAAGGAGAAATCAAACATGGCCGCGGCCATTAATGTTAAAGAAACCAGAAAATGATGAAGTAAATGACAATCAGATACAAAAATGCCACACTTACCACTTTCTGCAACCTCTTTTATGCAAGAAGATACAAAGAAGCCATGGAGTTCGAAACAGAGATGCAAGGAGAAGTCATAAAAACTATCAAACCCTAAGTGTCAAAGGAGTTGCAGAGCGGCGGCCAACAGACATGAGCATATGAAATGACAAGTGATCAATCCCTTCACTTTTTGTTCGAAATTTCTTTCTCTTTGTTTTGATTTTTTGACTTCTCTAATGCTAAATCATTACCATATCCAAATGTCGACCGGGGTCAACAACATCAATGATACATTTTCCTAGCAATCATCATAAGGAGTGGCTGACATAGAGGATGTATTTTGCATTTTCTGTGAAGTCGATGGTGGTCGACAGTCAAAGGTGAGTGTTATTGTTGTCATATTTGCCTAGCCCCAAAATATTCCTGTCCCCCTCTTTCTATCAAAGAAATTTGATCAGAGAAAGCCTAAATAAAAAGAGGAAAGTCTTAAATCCTTCAATTACCCATGCTCTGCCTTGCCAAAAATCCCAAAATATTTCCTGCAGAATCCTTGCAGAAAACCCAGAAAAACCCAAAAATCTTTTGTCTTCAAGTGCCTTCCATTGCAGATAATTCTTAGTTTTATGCTTAGTCTCTTTGTATGTATCTTCGTATGCATTTTTGTATGTATATTCGCATATACATTCACAGGTATATTTTGCATATACAAAGGCAGATACAAGAGAGAGATACAAAGGATTTTCAGTGAGACAGGCCTTATCGGCGGCTTAGTTTGAGGTCTCCCCGATTGTTCGATGTAAATACATATACAAGGCAAGATGCAAAAGGGGAGATACAAAAAGGTGTGTCCATTTTTTTTTTGTATGTATATGCAATTGTATCATCCCATATAAAATCCTATATACAATGGCATATACAATCCTGAGATACAATCCCAGACCCGAAAGAATATGCATTTTGGTTTAGAAAGGCAGATGCAGTTGTATGCATCTTTGTATGTATGTTCGCATTGTATATTAGCATATACAAATGGCAGATACAAGGTCATATACAAAGTCACATGCAAAGGTCAGATGCAATGTTTGTATGTACAAGTGATTGTATGCAGTTTTGTTTGTATATTCACATTGTATATGTGATATACAAAAGGTGATGCAAAAGGAAATACATACAATCCGGACATGACTGGGGAATTGAATGTGGTAGATAATCCATTAGGGTTCGCAGTTGTATATCGCATGTACAAGGTCAAAAAGTGCAACATACAAGAAGGTAAGATACAAGGCCAGACCCGATGTTAATTTCAATTTGCTTCATAAAAATGTTGGGGTCCACCTTTGTATGTACATGCAATTGTATCGCATATACAAAGTCACATGCAAAAGCAGGGATACAAGGTCGGACCTGTTCTAAAGTTTCATTCTGGTTGATAATCCTTTGAGGTCCACCTATTGTATGTACATGCGATTGTATCTCCTATATACAATTGCGATGTACAAAGTCACATACAAAGGATTTTTGGCGAGACATGCGTATCAGCGGCTTAATTTGAGGGCTCTCTGATGGCCGATAAAGATGCAAAGGATGCAGCAGTGGGTCCCAGGTTCAGCTCAGTGGCCAATCAGATAGTGCCACGTGTCAAGGCCGATCCAAGGGCCGATTCAAAGGCAGGTGCAAAAGGTGATACAAAAGTAAAGGCCCACTTTTGTATGTTAGCAATTGTATATACATTTGCACATACAAAAGCTGATCCAAAGGGAGATTCAAAGACATGCAGATGCAAAGTGATATACAGATGCAAGATGTAGTTGACCGTAACTTTGACCGCCTATATCTCCTTCATCCTAAGGAATTTTTGCACGCTCCAAAAGGCAAATGTGCTTGTTTTTGCCTCCTCTTTCATCTGGCGGGCTTTGGGGAGGATATCTTCACTTTCAGAATTTGATGCAAATCTGCAGGCTCAATCCACTGGACGTTTCAGCGACCGATTTGGCATATGTAGGGGCTGATATTGTTGCATTTATTCTAGTTGGTAGGTTTTACAGGTGGATTCATGGCAGATAGCTTCACTCTTTAATGCGTATGGGCTCTATGTCTTGCTGGCAGATCTTCATGTGCAGTTTTGGCGACAAGACATCTTAGCAGCCAAATTAAGTTTTACAGAGGTCCCTTAAACACAGAATTGATGAAAATATAGAGAATTCAAAGGGTCAGAGATTTAAAGTGTTGTAAAAGTTTTGTCAAGGGGCGATATGTCCCATCTGCCATCAATACAAATCCGATCTCTCAACTACTATGATTCAGATATTTTTATGTGTTCATTGTTGAAGATAGATGATTGAGCTACTCACATTCAAGGCCCCAAAATATCTTCCACCTGCCCCTGTTCCAGATATTTTATTCCATAACTTCTTGCAGGTGGACGTCCCTTCTGGCGATGATATTTCTGACAGAGCCCATGGGGAGAATTCATTATAACTGACTTAGGTCAATTGCAAAATGCTATATATGCATAAACATGAGATGTAAAAGTGGTTGGAAGATTTAGTAATCTATGCTTCTGATTCCAAACAGAGCATTCCTCTACTATAACCTTGCCTTCTGATTAAATACATGCTGGTTATTTTACCTCTTCACGCTATCTTGACTTTGTGTGATCTAAGAATGATGTGTTTGTGAATGTTTAATTCCTTCTAATCATCTCTTGCTCCTTGCCTCTATTAAAATCAGCTTGATCTATGTATGTTTATTGGTTGTATCTAGTCATTTTGTGCATTTTTTCAGTTCTGTGAGGGTTCTTTTATTCAACCTAGTGTATCACCTAATTACTATTTATGTTTCCTTCTACCCCTTTTCCCCTACAGCATTAGCACTAGGTTTAGATATATTCCTCTAAGCATTAGGCTTAGAAATAGGAAGTTGGCCTTCTTCGGAGGTCTGATCTCAGTTTGCAAGGTCCCACACTTCGAGATCATTCCCATTGTGTCATTAGAATGTTTGGACTCTCTCCAAGCAGGGTGCAATTCTATGTGACAACAGTTTATGGCACACCCGGTGGGATGGATTGGACTATCACAGTCCACAAGTCCTTTATTCATTGTTGATATTTGGTGTGTATGTCAACAACATCAGCCTGTAGAGGTAATATTCACAGACCTAGCGACTCTACAAGTGAAGAATCAGCTGGTTTCAGCAGTCCAAGTACAAGCAGCTAATGAGTTATCAGTACTATGATGGTTTTTCACCTCCAAACCATAAAGAAGAGTAAATTGAAGATTTGTTCTTTATTATCTAGTAGGGATATCAACTTCTTGGTGGGAAAGTCTTCTCTTTTGAGCATGTGCATGGCTCATTTTTTGAGCCTAAGTTAGAAAATCATGAGCATTTTGTTCATGAGGTGGAGACAACCATATCTCTAATTGAGATACAAGAGCTAGAGTATTCAAACTAGCAAGAAGAGAAAGAATCAGAACAGAGACATGAGATCAACCATGATGATTTGCATGTCACTTCAAGGGGATGCCCAATCAGGCATCTAGCCCAACTAGAGACACATCAAGAGGAGTCACCACTTGTCATGCTTACCTCTAAGCATGAAGTTGAGCATCAAAATGGGTGGGATCATCCTATTTATTCACAAGTTAGCACCATCAACAATTAGTCCAGGTGGATAGGTGAGTTTATCTCCATTTTGTGGGGGATGTTTTATCAATTTGTCATATGCCCATCCCTCCCTCGCCATTTTTTAACTACTCACATACATGAGAAACATTGAAAATTGTTAAGGAAAAGCAGTTACTTTCAAGAACCAATTAATGGCTTTGTTTAAGGTCACCTCTGACTGGTTAGTTTAGGATTAGAGTAGGTTTTATTTTAGTTTTAGGTTTCCTTTCAATAACTGCCCTTGCACTCTGTTGTATTCTCATTAGGAGATACATGCTTGCTTGTTGTTTTTTGTTTTGGCTTGGTAGCTTGCTCAGTGTTCCAGCTCCTCTATTCTGGTTGCAGTCTCTTTTGACTCCATTCCCAATGGATGTATAAGGCCACTGATCAATTTGTTTAGTAGGAAAACATCCCTGAGAGGTCGCCAAAATGTTGTCATATTTTGCCTAGCCCCAAAATATTCTTGTCCCCCTCTTTCTATCAAAGAAATATGATCAGAGAAAGCCTAAATAGAAAGAGGAAAGTCTTAAATCCTTCAATTACCCATGCTCTGCCTTGCCAAAAATCCCAAAATCTCACCTAGAGAATCCTTACAGAAAACTCAGAAAAACCCAGAAATCGTTTGTCTTCAAGTGCCTTCCATTGCAGATAATTCTTAGTTTTATGCTTAGTCTCTTTGTATGTATCTTCGTATGCATTTTTGTATGTATCTTCGCATATACATTCGCAGGTATATTTTGCATATACAAAGGCAGATACAAGAGAGAGATACAAAGGATTTTCAGCGAGACAGGCCTTATCGACGGCTCTATTTGAGGTCTCCCCAATGGTCCGATGTAAATGCATATACAAGGCAAGATGCAAAAGGGGAGATACAAAAAGGTGTGTCCGTTTTTTTTTTGTATGTAGATGCGATTGTATCATCCCATATACAATCCTATTTACAATGGCATATAAAATCTTAAGATACAATCCTGGACCCGAAAGAATATGCATTTTGGTTTAGAAAGGTAGATGCGATTGTATGCATCTTTGTATGTATGTTCGCATTGTATATTAGCATATACAAAGGGCATATACAAGGTCATATACAAAGTCACATGCAATGTTTGTATGTACAAGTGATTGTATGCAATTTTGTTTGTATATTCGCATTGTATATGTGATATACAAAAGGTGATGCAAAAGGAAATACATACAATCCGAACGTGACTGGGGAATTGAATGTGGCAGATAATCCATTGGGGTCCGCAGTTGTATATCGCATGTACAAGGTCAAAAAGTGCAACATACAAGAAGGTAAGATACAAGGCCGGACCCGATGTTAATTTCAATTTGCTTCATAAAAATGTTGGGGTCCACCTTTGTATGTACATGCGATTGTATCGCATATACAAAGTCATATGCAAAAGCAGGGATACAAGGTCGGACCTATTCTAAAGTTCCATTCTGGTTGATAATCCTTTGAGGTCCACTTATTGTATGTACATGTGATTGTATCTCCTATATACAATTGCAATGTACAAAGTCACATACAAAGGATTTTCGGCGAGACATGCGTATCGGTGGCTCAGTTTGAGGTCTCTCCGATGGCCAATAAAGATGCAAAGGATGCAGCAGTGGGTCCCAGGTTCAGCTCAGCGGCCAATCAGATAGTGCCACGTGTCAAGGCCGATCCAAGGGCCAATTCAAAGGTAGGTGCAAAAGGTGATACAAAAGTAAAGGCCCGCTTTTGTATGTTGGCCATTGTATATACATTTGCACATACAAAAGCCGATCCAAAGGGAGATTCAAAGACATGCATATGCAAAGCGATATACAGATGTAAGATGTAGTTGACCGTAACTTTGACTGCCCATATCTCCTTCATCCTGAGGAATTTTTGCACGCTCCAAAAGGCAAATGTGCTTGTTTTTGCCTCCTTCATCTGGCGGGCTTTGGGGAGGATATCTTCACTTTCAGAATTTGATGCAAATCTGCAGGCTCGATCGACTGGACGTTTCAGCGACTGATTTGGCATATGCAGGGGCTGATATTGTTGCATTTATTCCAGTTGGTAGGTTTTGCAGGTGGATTCATGGCAGATGGCTTCACTCTTTAATGTGTATGGGCTCTGTGTCTTGCTGGTAGATCTTCATGTGCAGTTTTGGCGACCAGACATCTTAGCGGCCAAATTAAGTTTTACAGAGGTCCCTTAAACATAGAATCGATGAAAATACAGACAATTCAAAGGATTGGAGATTTAAAGTGTTGTAAAAGTTTTGTCAAGGGGCGATATGTCCCATCCGCCATCAATACAAATCCGATCTCTCAACTGCCATGCTTCAGATATTTTTATGTATTCATTATTGAAGATAGATGATTGAGCTACTCACATTCAAGGCCCCAAAATATCTTCCACCTGCCTCTGTTCCAGATATTTTATTCCATAACTTCTTGCAGGTGGACGTCCCTTCTGGCGATGATATTTCTGACAGAGCCCATGGGGAGAATTCATTGTAACCGACTTAGGTCAATTGCAAAATGCTATATATGCATAAACATGAGATGTAAAAGTGGTTGGAAGATTTAGTAATCTATGCTTTTGATTCCAAATAGAGCATTCCTCTACTGTAACCTTGCCTTCTTATTAAATACATGCTGGTTATTTTACCTCTTCATGCTATCTTAACTCTATGTGATCTAAGAATGATGTGTTTGTGAATGTTTAATTCCTTCTAATCATCTCTTGCTCCTTGCCTCTGTTAAAATTAGCTTGATCTATGTATGTTTATTGGTTGTATCTAGTGATTTTGTGCATTTTCTCAGTTCTGTGAGGGTTCTTTTATTCAACTTGGTGCATCACCTAATTTCTATTTATGTTTCCTTCTACCCCTTTTCCCCTGTAGCATTAGCACTAGGTTTAGATATATTCCTCTAAGCATTACGCTTAGAAATAGGAAGTCAGCCTTCTCTGGAGGTCTGATCTCAGTTCGCAAGGTCCCACATTTTGAGATCATTCCCATTGTGTCATTAGAATGCTTGGACTCTCTCCAAGCAGGGTGCAATTCTATGTGACAACAGTTATGCTTTACAAAAATCAAACAATGCTTATTACCTTGAGGTCGACTACAATATAGTCGAGGAACATCACATTCCCTAATGGTATTATGCATGGTCAAAAACTTCCTTGTAATCATTGGCTAATGTGAGGTGACCAAATATGGTCAAGGTTGGTATTCTTCTTTTCTTGCAAAATCATCATTCAAGGTAAAAGTCAAAGATATGCATGAAGACAAGTTGAGTTTACAAGGTGGCAGATAATGGAGAATAGAGTATATGCTTTGCATGATGGCTCTTGTGACAAGGTGGCAGACATGATAAATATATATGGCAAAGAGAATATATTTTGCATGAAGGAGATATGAAGAGGATAAGATATATTTGGCATAATGATGCATATGGGAGAGTAACAAAGTGACTTAGGGGTATAATGCATGATGAATATATATGGCAAGTGAGGCCATTTTTGCATTGTAAATGGAGTAATAAGGTAGAGTGTGTTATTATTTTTTCCTTAGTGCATGTGGAGTGATAAGGGTAAATTTTTGCCTTAATGCATATGTCATGCAACTGGATTTTTTATACAAGGGGCTATAAGGGGATTTTATTTTCCTCTAAATCCTATTTTTGCTCAAATTATGCAATTTAGGCATGTGTAGATTGGAGAGATAAGGAGTTTATTCTTTTCATGCATGATTTTACAAATAAATCAATTGTAAATAAATAATAAAGTAATATTCTTCAAATTACTTTATTATTTTTCACAAATTGTAAAATCAAAAATAAGTACAAGTTGTAACCAATAATAGAGTAATTATTTTAATTACTTTATTATTTACTCACAACTAGATCATGCAAATTGATGAGTTGAGTTAACTAGGCCATCTAGGGGATTCTTGCATGAGTTGAGGAGCATTTTTAGGGTTCTTGGTCAACTTCTTGGTCAAGCACATGGAGAAGACCAAATTGAAGCTATTTTTGCTTGATTTGTGGCAATTTGAGCCCTTAATTTTAGGGATTTTTGAGTTTGCTCGTGGATCACTTTGGAGGGCTTATTTTAGAAGCAGTTAGTTGCAGTTCCTTTTTTGCATGCCTCTTAGTGAGAGAAAAGCTATATATTGTAAAGCAAAACTTGTTTTTGCTAGCTCTTGCATTCTTTTCTCTTCTACACATTGAAAGACAAGAGGTTTTGTAACTCATTTTTTCGAGTTCTTGCCTTTTTTCTCTTTTACACTTTGAGAGAGAAGAAGGTTGGTAGCTCATTTTTGACAGTTTTATAGAGATCACAACAGGTTACAGGTTCCATTTTTTTCTCTCACAATATTTCCTTTACTTTTTGGAATCAAGTAGTTGCCTTTCCATTTGATGTTAATTGTATGAAGTGATTTGATGAAGTTTTACTGTGTTTAAATTATTAAAACCTTTAAAATTATTGTCTCACTCTTACTTGCAGTATTAAGCGTAGTGATATTACAGGCTTAGGTTGTGTTACAGAAAATAGTTCTTTTATGTTGTGAAAAGTCATTTTCCTTCATAGAGTTTATTTTCCAGCGTTCCTTAGAAATACTTTTTGTGATATTTATGCCAAGATTTGATTGTGTGGGTCAGATTTTTGAATTCTATTATGAACCAGATTGCAAATTTTCTATCCTTACTAGGTGCATCACCAAATTTTACAGTTTTATTTCCTTATAGTTTCCTTCTTACCCTTTTCTGAAATAGAAAATCATACATTCCAATAGAATATTTTAAGGGAACCAGCCTATAATCTGGAGGTTCAAACTCACTATAGGTCACCCATAGCCTGAGTTTGTCCCCATGTTTCGAAGGATTGCAGAGTGTCACAACTTTGCATAAGGGTGTAATCCTCATCGACAATAGTTTTTGGCAGGCCCGGTGGGACTTTGAATTGATTTTCAGTTCAAAAAAGAACTATTTTTTCTATTGTTTTGGTACGATCAGCAGATTTTATAGCCTTTCAGAGGTTTATTTTTCAAGTACCTGGCGACTCTAACTTCCTGGTTTCATAGATCAAACTTTGCAGTGTCTAAGAAGGATTCACAAGATCAAGTGTAGTTGTTTCCAACTTTTTGAATGAGTAAACATGTCTACCTTTCATGGAAACATGTCATATCATCCATCATATCATGAAAGTACTGCTAATCCTCTATCTTATCAGCCATATCATATCATCCATGCTGCTAGTTTTAGCCCAAATTCCATGGTTTTTCAAGGAAACCAGCATGCACAATACTCTTACCTCCCACCCACCCTAATTCATCCTTATTGGTAGCCTATGCATGAACCAAATCAATTTTAGGAGTATGCGAAGGAAGAGATTGCAAGCATAAAGAGTATGTCTCTTGATCTCAACAACAACATGAATAAAACAAAAAACAACATGAATGAAACAAAAAACACATTGCTAGAAATTGCAAAGCAGATAGAGGAGTTCAAGAGGCAACAAGAATATGAGCAACAACAGGAGGAACTAGATTATCAGGCCTATCTTCATGAGCAAGAATTGGAGGCACAAAGGATACAATTTGAACAAGATCTTGCAAGACAGATTGTAGCAAAAGAGGCACAGATGAAGTATTTGCTTGCACAAATACAAAGGCAAGCAATCCAGACAGTTGCATTCATTCTGGATCAGCCTGTTCAAAATGAGGTTAGTAGGTATCAAATTCCAAATTTTAGAAATTGTGATTTTGCTCAGGAACCCATTTGCATTCAAAATCAGTCTATTAGCCCTAAGTATCAGTCACATCTAGTACCTGAACCAAGTCATCAGTCTTGAGCAACCATGGCAGCCTTCTTGGACCAAGCATCCTGATTACAAAATGACAAATCTTATTAAGGCTACCTCTTCCATACCAATCCAAAATTAGGAAGAGGAAAAAGTAGTAGTCTCGAAACCAATCAAGATTCCAAGTTGGTATATTGAACGAGAGCCAATCAAGATTCCATGTTTCAACTTAGTAGCTGAAGTCTCTCGTAGTCCTTCTTGTCCCACCAAATCATAAAAATTAGATGTGGAGCAAGAGGTTGCTGTTGTTTTTTCTGTGTCCCGAGCTGAAAATGAGCTTAATGCCTATGAAGAGGATGTTGGTTCAGATTTGGTACTCAATCCTTTAGATTTTGATTCATTTGAGAAGTTTTCTAAAATTGTTTACAAGATAAATGAAAGCAGGATGCAGATATTGGAAGGACAAAATCTTCAAATGCAAAGACAGGATGCCCATGTTCTAATGGAGAATAAACCTGACAAGGAAGAAGATTTGATTTCTTTATTTGATCAGCTACCTAGTTTCATTGAGCCAGATTTAGAGCTCATACCATAGGCAAAAATAACAAAACAACAAGGAGATGCAGGGAGAGTGATGATTTACCAAGAATAGAATGAGAAGAGTCATGAGAACACTAAGAGTTTGGAGCTTGAATCAGATATTCTATTAGCTGTTCCTAGAAGCCTTCAAAAATCTGATAATTTTGATGAAGTTATTAGCTGTCCTAGTGGAAGAGGGTGATTTATTAACAATGGAGGAGGAGTTGATATGGTAGCACATCATGCAGGGTGAAAATTCTAAGCAGCACAGTGAGGAAACTTAAATGGTTTCAGTGCAAGATTACCAGTTAGATGAAAGCATGTTTTCAGGTATTATAGAGGATTTTTGTTCTAACATAGATAATGATTTGATGCTAAGTGAATCAGTAGTATGTGATCAGCCTATTTAGGTCAAGGAGGTAGACATTACTTCATCTCAGCTAACTTTTTCAAATCAGATTGATATTACAAGTGAAAACATGACAACAGATATAAATCAGGACATCAGGAGCATCAACCAAGGGTACATCATTGCAAGAGGCTATCCAATTAGGGATCTGGCTGACAGAGAGCTTAAAAGGGAGATACAGATTGTTGTTGTACCAATAGAGTAGATTTCAATCTCAGAGCAGCAAAATCATATCATCTTTTTACCCCATAATAGAGATATGCATGATCAGGTTCAGATGCTCAGTGAGTTTGTTTCCATTCTTTAGAAAGTTTTGCAGCATTCTATAAGGTACGTCCTTATCAATCATATCATGTTAGTAGTAGATCACATTGCAGAACATCCTTCCTTATTCAGAAAGGGAAGTTATTTTAACCAAACAGTTAAGGGATTTGTTTGACCAGCACATTTGGCTGGTTAGAGTAGGATAGATTAGAATTTCTGTTTAGTATTTCATTTCCAAGAAGTGCTTTTGCACATGTTTCTGGCTTTGTTTTAAGCAAGTCAGTTTAGTTTCAGTTTTCAGTTTTGTTACTGCTGTTGTGTTTTAGTCAGTTTTGAGTTGCATAAATTTTCCAAAGTTTAGGGTAGAAATGACTCTATGCCCAATGGAGTTGCAAAGGCTACTTGTTCTAAGTTGTTTAGCAGGAAAACACCCCTAAGAGGTCGCTAGAAATATTACTAAATTTTGTTCAAACTAAATTTAGCTAGACCTAAGTGCATTTATTCAAAAGAAATAAAAGAAAACTTTGAAGTTATGCATTTAATGAATAGTTGATGTCTTGACAAAGCAAAGGTGATATTCAGTTGACAGGATAACCCATCAATCCAATCAGGACTGATGAATCATCATGACAAGAGAATCAAGTTGTCAAGGTATCAATCATTCAAGAAATACAGTTGATCGAACATAGTGTTATCTTTCAGGAGTTATAAGACATATTGATTATTCAGTTGATCAGATTGGAAAGAAAGAAAGAAAGATATTTATTTGAACTGTTATTTCATGTCATATTTGGAACATACAATTCAATATTTCTTACTTTATCCTATGCAATGATTGAAAAAGAAACATATATACATCAAGTGCATAAGATAAATTAACTGATCATATTTAAAAAGGAGTGTTCAAATGTGTTCGACACAAGCCATGGGAGTAACTAGACTGAGCAATGCAGACATGCAAGCTATACATATGATGATAAAAGAAATAATAAGAACACATGATAAAGGCAAACATCCATCATTGCCCAAGCAAGAAGGTTGTTTTGTTGATGTTGATCTTCAGTCTTCATCTTCAGCTCCTATCATCAGTTGAACCTGCAAAAAATTGGGAAAAGTCCCGTAAGAGCTCCAGATGTTTAAAGTTATCATATGCTTTATCATGCAGACATATCAACTTGTCACATCATGCATTTCATATGAAAGATCAAATCAGACATGTGCTACAAGTCAGATATCATAGAGAAGATCAATCAATACCATCATGTATATCTTTTATGCTAACTTGTTTGTTCACTGTGCAGGTATAAGGAAAAGTAATGTTGCTGATTTGAAGACATTTAAAGCATGTGGAGAAAATGTGGCTTCCATAAGGGTTGAGCCCAACATGCTCAAGTGATACCATTACATGTTATGCTATATCCAATAGCTCATCAGTGATCAAACTCCATGATATGCAAGAAACAAGGTACTGTTCTACTTTCTTTATCATTAATGAAGTGTGATTTTTTATAATAGTCCTATGCCATCAATAGATACACAAAGACCAATACTGAAAGAACAATCAAGGGCAGAAAGAAACATATGCCAATCAAGTCTCAATTGCATATCAAATAAAAAGACACTTATGTATGTCATTGACTTTATTAGTCACATAAGTGTTTACATTATTACCTGATAAAGATTAAGCTACAAAATAATGCTTACAGGAGACATATTTGTATATCATTTACATGAGTTACAGGATACAAACATGAAAGCATCATCTGATTATAATCAAAGGAGTAAGTAAAATGATCAGATATAGGTGTTCATAAGGATCAGGTACAGCTGAAACAAGTGATACACTCCATGCCTCTAGAAAGATAGAACCAAACAAAGTTTATCATGAAGAGCATCTGATAGGCATAATTGAAGAAGATACATCAAGAAAAGATCAAATGACTGATACAGTTTCAGGGAATCATCAAGTAGTATCATTATTTCTCTGACAGAATGATAAATGTATCTACAGGTATCTGATACACAAGAGAAATCAAAACATGCTATAGTAATACCTCTAACTGGTGACAGTCAAGTATTTCTTATTCATACTTCATAGCTTCTAACTGATAAAATGATGGAAGTGAAATAGTAGAGGATCAATTATATGCCATATATGATGCTACATTGATACTGCTAAAAGAGATACAAGTTGTACTCATTACTTCTGATTGATACAGTTTTGACAACCATATGCCATAATGAAAGACAAAAAGAATCAATGAAGTGTCAAAGATAAAATATCATGTATAAGACTATCATAATATCTTTTACAGAAAAGGAATGCGCATTATTGTTCAAGGTTACAGAAATGAAAAATATTTTTTACTAAGGATGATTAAGTTCAATGAAAGAAGCTACAGATTTAGAGAAACAACTCTCAAAGATAACAGATGGTATTTCTGTGTTTTAACAGTTTAAACCCTAATGCTATTTTTTTGAACAGAGTCTTATGCACAAAAATGAAGGAGAATGCTCAGAAAAGACAATAAGTATCATGAATGTTGAAATGGAGCCTTTTAAAATGCAAATACTTGAAGAGGGTTTGAAACCCTAACACATTTTCTTGCATACAGTGAAAAGAATCAACACAATGTATTTATTTTGTCATGGCCATGGCCAGGGAGTAGAGTTTGTGCCTAAATGAGGACACCCATCTGTCCAAAGTTTAATACCCTCATTTTCACGAAACCCTAGTTCTTTGTGCACAGTAAAAAGAAAAGTTACAGAGAAGAATTTGTATGTCATAGTGTGCCTGAAAGAGTGGTTTTCCCTAATACCCATATGGATTTTCATAAAACCCTAACACAATTTTTGCCATTACAAGAAAGGAATGGTTCTACAGTATATCTTTTATCATGGTTGTGCATAGAGAAAGCAAATATCATCATCATTTGAAGTGAAAACCCTAGTTGCAAGTTCAAGACCCTTTTCTCATTTTTGCAAAGAACAGTCAAGAGGTTTAGAGTATGTATTTTTTGGTATGGCTATAAGCATAAAATGCATTTGTAGGCTTTTCTGTGTTGAAACCCTCATGAAAAAATTCAAACCTTCAAAATTTCTTGTCAAAACAAGTGGATATGATACAGAAAATGACAATGGCTACGACCATACAAAAGGAGAAGGATATTGAAAATACCCAGATGGAAAATAGTGAGGACCCTTGTCTCTTTTGAAATGTGCAATGATAAGTTAAGTATCTTCAACAAAGAGAGCAAGAGAGTTACCTTCCAATTATAGAGAAGAAGAATGTAATGGCGGCGACCTCCTATAGGTCTTTCTTTTCTCTTCTTAGATTTTCTCAAGTTTTGCAAGAAATTTTCAACGGAGAGCAAAAATATATGTCAAGAAAAGAATACAGAAGGAGAAACCAGAGATAGCCGTGGCCATTAATGTTAAAGAAACTAGAAAATGATGAAGTAAATGACAATTAAATACAAAAATGCCACACTTACCACTTTTTGAAACGTCTTTTATGCAAGAAGATACAAAGAATCCATGGAGTTCGACACAGAGATGCAAGGGGAAGCAATAAAAACTATTAAATCCTAAGTGTCAAAGGAGTTGCAGAGCGGTGGCCAACAGACATGAGCATATGAAATGACAAGTGATTAGGGTTTTCCCTTCACTTTTTGTTTGAAATTCCTTTCTCTCTTTTTTGATTTTTTGACTTCTCTAATGCTAAATCATTACCATATCCAAATGTCGACCGGGGTCAACAACATCAATGATACATTTTCCTAGCAATCATCATAAGGAGTGGCCGACATAGAGGGCGTATTTTGCATTTTGTGTGAAGTCAATGGTGGTCGACAGTCAAAGGTAAGTGTTATACTTTACAAAAATCAAACAATGCTTATTACCTTGAGGTCTACTACAATATAGTTGAAGAACATCACATTCCCTAATAGTATTATGCATGGTCAAAAACTTCCTTGTAATCATTGGCTAATGTGAGGTGACCGAATATGGTCAAGGTTGGTATTCTTCTTTTCTTGCAAAATCATCATTCAAGGTAAAAATCAAAGATATGCATGAAGACAAGTTGAGTTTACAAGGTGGCAGATAATGGAGAATAGAGTATATGCTTTGCATGATGGCTCTTGTGAAGGTGGCAAACATGATAAATATATATGGCAAAGAGAATATATTTTGCATGAAGGAGATATGAAGAGGATAAGATATATTTGGCATAATGTTCCATATGGGAGAGTAACAAAGTGACTTAGGGTTATATAATGCATGATGAATATATATGGCAAGTGAGGCCATTTTGCATTGTAAATAGAGTAATAAGGCAGAGTGTGTTATTATTTTTTCCTTAGTGCATGTGGAGTGATAAGGGTAAATTTTTGCCTTAATGCATATGTCATGCAACTGGAGTTTTTTTACAAGGGGCTATAAGGGGATTTTATTTTCCTCTAAATCATATTTTTGCTCAAATCATGCAATTTAGGCATGTGTAGATTGGAGGGATAAGGAGTTTATTCTTTTCATGCATGATTTTACAAATAAATCAATTGTAAATAAATAATAAAGTAATATTCTTCAAATTACTTTATTATTTTTCACAAAGTGTAAAATCAAAAATAAGTACAAGTTGTAACCAATAATAGAGTAATTATTTTAATTACTTTATTATTTACTCACAACAAGATCATGCAAATTGATGAGTTGAGTTAACTGGACCATCTAGGGATTTCTTGCATGATTTGAAGAGCATTTTTAGGGTTCTTGGTCAACTTCTTGGTCAAGCACATGGAGAAGACCAAATTGAAGCTATTTTTGCTTGATTTGTGGTAGTTTGAGCCCTTATTTTTAGGGATTTTTGAGTTTGCTTGTGGATCACTTTGGAGGGCTTATTTTTAGAAGTTGTTAGCTGCAGTTCCTTTTTTGCATGCCTCTTAGTGAGAGCAAAGCTATATATTGTAAAGCAAAACTTATTTTTGCTAGTTCTTGCATTCTTTTCTCTTCTACACATTGAAAGACAAGAGGTTTTGTACATTTTTTCGAGTTCTTGTCTTTTTTCTCTTTTAGACTTTGAGAGAGAAGAAGGTTTGGTAGCTCATTTTTTACAGCTTTATAGAGATCACAACAGGTTACAAGTTCCATTTTTGTCTCTCTTACAATATTTCCTTTACTTTTTGGAATCAAGTAGTTGCCTTTCCATTTGATGCTAATTGTATGAAGTGATTTGATGAAGTTTTACTGTGTTTAAATTATTAAAACCTTTAAAATTATTGTCTCACTCTTACTTACAGTATTAAGCGTAGTGATATTACAGGTCTTAGGTTGTGTTACAGAAAATAGTTCTTTTATGTTGGGAAAAGTCATTTTCCTTCATAAAGAGTTTTTTTTGTAGCCTTCCTCAGAAATACTTTTTGTGATATTTATGCCAAGATTGGATTGTGTGGGTCAGATTTCTGAATTCTATTATGAACCAGATTACAAATTTTCCATCCTTTCTAGGTGCATCACCAAATTTTACAGTTTTATTTCCTTATAGTTTCCTTCTTACCCTTTTTCCAAAATAGAAAATCATACATTCCAATAGAATATTTTAAGGGAAAGCCCATAATCTAGAGGTTCAAACTCACTATAGGTCACCCACAGCCTGAGTTTGTCCCCATATTTCAAAGGATTGCACAGTGTCACAACTTTGCATAAGGGTGCAATCCTCATCGACAACAGTTGCAAAAATACTAGAAGAACATGTTGATGTTGTGCCAAATGAGTTACCTGATGGTCTACCACCAAAGAGAGATATTCAGCACCACATTGATTTAATCCCAAGAGCATCCCTACCTAATCAAACAACTTACAGAATGAGCCCTACCCACCATGCAGAACTCAATAGACAAGTAACAAACTTCATAAGCAAAGGTGCGGTGAGGGAGAGTATGAGCCCATGTGTTGTACCCATGCTATTAACTCCAAAGAAGGATGGCACGTGGAGGATGTGCATAGATAGCAGAGCAATCAATAAAATCACAATCAAATATTAGTTCCCCATCCCTCGTTTGGATGGCATGATGGATGTGCTTGCAAGGGCTAAATACTTCAGCAAAAACGCAGCAGTTATCACCAGATCTAGATTCAAGAGGGGGATGAATGGAAAATAGCATTCAAGACTAGGGATGGATTATATGAGTGGATGGTTATGCCATTTGGGTTATCTAATGCACCCAGCACCTTCATGAGGCTAATGAATACTATACTGCATCCTTATATTAGTAAGTTTGTGGTGGTTTACTTTGATGATATTTTGGTTTTTAGCAAGAGCAAAGAGGAGCACCTGCAACACTTGAGGATCGTATTAGATGTGTTGATAAAAGAGAAACTCTATGCAAACTTAAAGAAGTGCATATTCATGCAAGAAAGTTTGGTCTTCCTAGGCTTTGTCATCTCTGTAGATGGTATCAAAATGGATACAGAAAAGGTCAAGGCAATTCTAGAGTGGTCTAGTCTAAGGAGCATAACAGAGGTAATAAGTTTTCATGGGTTATCCACATTCTATCAAAAATTCATTCAAAATTTTAGCAGTATTGTAGCACCCATAACAGATTGCACCAAAGGAAGGGATTTTGTGTGGACCAAGGAAGCTGAGGAAGCTTTTAAGTTTCTGAAGAAGAAGGTGACATAAGCTCCTATTTTAGCATTACCAGATTTTGATAAGGTATTTAAAGTGGATTGTGATGCCTCACATGTGGGCATTAGAGTTGTACTTAGCCAAGAAGGTAAACCCATAACCTTCTTTAGTGAAAAGTTGAATGAGGTAAGGAAGAACTATTTAACTTATGATTTAGAATTTTATGCAATTGTACAAGCATTGAGATATTGGAGGCACTGCCTAGTGCCAAAGGAGTTTGTGTTGTTTACAGACCATTTTGTCTTGAAATACTTGAACACACAAAAAAATTGAATAGTAGGCATGCAAAATGGGTTTCTGACTTACAAGGCTACAACTTTGTTCTCAAGCACAAGTCAGGAAAACAAAACCAAGTTGTAGATGCTTTAAGCAGGCGTGTTACACTATTGACAACAATGGAAAATGAGGTGATTGGTTTTGATGCCATCAAAGATCTATATGAATCTGACAATGATTTTTAGGAGATTGTGGAACAATTGAAAACCTCGGTAGTGGACAGCATGGGCCACATTCAAGGTGAATATCTTATGCAAGTTGGTTATCTCTTTAAAGGAAAGAAATTATGTATTCTAGTTGGGTCCATGAGAGAGAATATTATAAGAGAGCTTCATAACAGTGGGTTGGTTGGACATTTTGGCAAGGATAAGACCATAGCTCTGGTAGAAGATAAGTACTACTAGCCAAAAATGAAAAGAGACATAACAAGATATGTGACAAGGTGTAGAATTTGTCAGATGGCTAAAGGACATTCACAAAATACGAAGTTGTATATGCCATTTCCAGTACCTACTAAACCATGGACTGGTTTAAGTATGGACTTTGTGTTAGGGCTGCCAAACACACAATGAGGTAATGATTCCATCTTTGTTGTTGTTGATAAGTTCTCTAAGATGGCTCATTTTATTGCCTGCAAGAAAACTAGTGATACAACTAGGGTGGCATAATTATTTTTTGTTTGATTGCATGGTGTTCCACAAACTATCACATCTGATAGGGATGTAGACACCCAAATTTGTCCATGTCTTGCAACACCTAGTCAAAAAATATTGATAAGACATCTTGTAGCATTTTGTCCTAAACCCACTCCTAATCCATTAGACAATTAATTAAATAAATTTTATTTATTTAATTAAAATCCCTTCATAATCTCACTTTCTAATTAATTAATTAAATTTTATTTATTTAATTAATTTCTCTTATCACTTATCTTCATCTTTCATCATGAGCCGACATGTGTGCATCTTTTATTTGAAACTTGTGTGGTAGTACAATTTTCATTTAATATCTTTCACATGTAGTACTTTTTTATGTACACAATCACACATGAGCCTTATCTTCCCTCCACTTGTTATCTACACATTCACCTATGTTTATCAATTCATCCCAACTGTTCACATAACCACCAAATCTCCACCATTGATTGATTTTGGTTGAAGTCTATATAAACACCCTCTCATTCCATACTACATCTATCCATCATATTCATATAGCCTCTGCATTATCATCCTGAGCATATTGAGCATTTTAGCATCCATCTAGCATATTATCATTATCATCCATCCATCATAGCAGCTTTGATCTTCATAATTGTTCATTGTTGAGAAGCAATCCACATCATAAACAAGGAATCATACAATCTAGGTGATTTTGTTCTTGAATTACATGCTTTTGGTTTCACTTGGATTTGATTCTTTGATGGTGGTAGGATTAGGTTGTCATTTACATGCTTGATCTTATTAACCTAATTTTTTCTTATCACACGGGATACCAAGTTTCCTAGTCATTTTTGGCGGACCCTATGGAAAAAGATGGGAACCAAGCTCCAGTTTAGCAGTGCTTATCACCCTCAAACAAATGGGCAAACAGAGGTAATATAAGTTTGGGAAACCTGCTAAGATGCATCATTGGAGAGAAACCCAGACAGTGGGACTCGGCCTTACCACAAGTTGAATTTGCCTATAACAGTTTAGTAAATTGATCTACAGGTAAATCATCATTTCACATTGTTTATGGTAGGAATCATAAGGGTGTTTTAGATTTGGTGTAGCTACCAATTGGAGACATGATTAGTGATGATAGAGAAGCATATGCAGAACATATTCAACAATTACAGAAAGAGGTGAGGCAAAAGCTCCAAGAAAGTAATGAAAAGTATAAAACTACATTTGACGCTGGTAGAAGACATCTAGTATTCAATGAAGGTGAATTAGTCATGGTTTATTTGAGAAGAGAGAGGTTTCCCACTAGAACTTACAACAAGCTGAAATACAAGAAAATTGGCAGAATTACAAAAAAAATCAATGACAATGCTTATGAGGCAGATTTACCAGAGCAGTTAGACATTTCTCCTATGTTTAATGTTTCTTATTTCTTTTCTTTTCATGGTGACATTCCTGATGAAGAAGGTGAGGTTGAAGTAGATTGGAAACAACAAGTTCTAAGAAAGAAAAGGGAAAAGATTCCATAGATTCTGGACAAGAAGACAATAGACACTCAACAGGGTCAATACAACAAGTTTCTGGTACAATGGGAAGGTCTAACACAAGCATATAATACATGGATTCCAAAATGGGAAGTGAAGAAGCTAGATCTAGACAAGTGGCACAAGTTCCAAAAAAATAACTTGTAGGAGCTGTATTTTTTTCAACCAAAGGAGAATGATGTAGGAACTTTTGGAGGTCATAACTTTTGACTCGGAGGTTCGTTGGAGCTGAAATTTGGTGGGCAGATGCGTCTTGAAGAGTTTACTAAAAAATCCACCGAATTGGCAAATTCGGTGGGTCATTGTTTTGACACTTTTTTGGGACCTTATTCGATCATCTAAGGCCTCAAAATGAGGTTTTAATGTTTTTTTTTAAGATTTTCCTAGTTGTTTTTTCTAAATGTTTTCATAGATTTACTTGCAATTAGATTAAAAAGTTAACGGTTAGTCATTTTTTAGTAAGTTTCAAATATTTGGAAACTTTCGTGGTCATACAGATAAGGATGCGAAGTTACCAAAAATGACAATTTTAGAAAGTTGTGAAATCTGCCAAAAATGGTAATTTTCATTTTTGTATAAATTTGATATTTATCTACAGGATGGAACTGAGTGAGAAGAAATTTAAAAATAGTTCTGAGTTTTGTGGGTATTCTTTTGTAATAATAGTGTTAAATTTTATGTTGTGAAGTTTGGCTACATTACATATATAAGCTAGTAGTAGTTGAAGCTCAACATGTAAGACATTAATTTAATTAAAATATATAATTATATGGTATAACATTATCAAATATAATAATATTTATTAGTAACTGCCTACGATACTATTGCATCCGTTGAGGCTTATTAATCTAGTTATTAATCTATTAACGGTAAACCAATCAAGACAAAGGATTATTTTTCTTGTCAGGCAAGTTTGATATAAATTTGAACTTTTCCTATGTCAAGATGATAAATTTTTAACAAAAAATCATTGAAAAATGATTTATCTCTATTGTGATTGGCTCAAAAAAAAATGACCTCTTCTCTGCAGATTGTCGAAGAGTGCAACAAACACTTATAACCGTGGAGAGAAATTCGGGAAGGAGGTGGCAAGTAAACAAATTATGAACACTAATCTTATCTCCCATGAGTTAAGTCATGCCTAAACAGATGGCGATAATTCTATCAGTTTTTTAGAATTTAATCTTTTACTTCATTACCTAAACTTTAAAATTAGTTTTTGTCAAAGGTACAAAATCGTTATTATTTATAGTTATAATATTAATAATACTATTAACAATTACAACACTACAAGGCTGGTAAGGTGGCACTTGTTTAAAATGGTGTCTTTGTTTAAACCCTACACTTCTATATGTTTTGAAAGAGACTTATTATCGGCAATAATGTATCATTTAATCAATAATTTTTTTATTTAGAAATAACGGGCAACTAGTACTTTTTATATTTGCATATCAATCATGTGTAGTTGCATATTTTTGTTTACTTTCATTAATCTAAAATAAAAAAATTCTTTGTTAATTAATTGTTAGTTATAATAATTAGTTTTTAATGAAATATTTTCAAAAATTTAATCTAAATGATACCAAAAAATTATTATTTTTTTCACAAGAATTAATTCCCATGGTTAAAAACTTATTATAATTTTTTAAAGCAATTCTAAAACAAAGGTCATTAAACTAAACGTTAAACAAATATTAAATTTTTCCTAAGTCTATATGCAAATATTTTAACAAATATTATTGAAAAATCAATCATCAATCTTGTCATTGGCTCAGATTTTTAAAAATATAATATAATACTATATAAAAATATTATAGTATTAGAATAATGTAATAATATAAATATATTATTATCATATTTATAATATAAACATTGTTTATTATCAATCAATAATTAATTATACTATTTCATTAATATTTAAACTAAAAAAATTACAAAGTATACTATAAATATTACAATTTTGTTATAATATTTATATTGACTTTACAAAAAATTATTTGTTTAACATTATTTGAATCCAAATTGTGTATACAACAAATATTTATTCTAAGAAGAAAATTAAGTCAAATATTATCAATTAATATTATACTATATTATAATACTATAATAACAATTAAAATAATATATCTAAGTGTTATAATAAATATTAATAATATAATTAATATTATAACTATAAATAATAACCATTTTTTGGTTTGACAAAAAGTAAATTTGAAGTTTACCTAATGAATTAAAAAATTAAAACTAAAACACAACTATAATTACAAGTAAAACACATACTATAATTACAACACTACAAGGCAGTATGTGTTTTGAAAGAGACTTATTATTGACCATAATGTATCATTTAATCAATAATTTTTTATTTAGAAATAATAGGGAACTAGTACTTTTATATTTGCATATCAATCATATGTAGTTGCATATTTGTTTACTTTCATTAAACTAAAATAAAAATTTTCTTTGTTAATTAATTGTGTCTTCTAATAATTAGTTTTTAATGAAATATTTTTAATAATTTAATCTAAATGATACCAAAAACTTATTATATTTTTTCAATAATTTAATCTAAATGATACCAAAAACTTATTATATTTTTTTACAAGAATTAATTCCCATATAAAAAACTTATTATAATTTTTTAAAGTAATTAAATCCCATAGTAAAAATGTAAAACAAAGGCCATTAAACTAAATATTTATTTTCTTTGTGCCTTTTAAAGATTGAAGAACCCTGGTTTTTCCAAGGTAAGGAAGGGTTGGATCGCTGGGCTAGGTCGTGGAGACACCCCTGTAGTTAGCAAAAAAAAAGAACCCTGGTTTTCAAAGATTTGTTTATGCATTAAGAATATTAAATAAATTATAATTAAGGCGCACTTTAAGTGCAATAATAATAGGCAATGCCTAATCTAACCTTCTATAAATAATAACATGTATCACTTCATAAATTCATTTGGCAAGAAAAAACAAAAAAAATTATTATATTATCAACATTGTTGCTAAAACTAAGCAAACACAACAAATTAAAACACTAAATTCATTTGGCAAGAAAAATAGAAAAAAAATTTATTATATTATCAAGCTAAAACTAAGCAAACACAACAAATTAAAACACGACTATTTCATGAACATTTTGGCAGAAACTTTGCTGCTCTGTAGCTCTTGTTATTTATACTTATAATATTAATACTACTATTAATAATATTATTTTAATATCCTTTATTAACACTTCTTCATATATTATCTTAATTGATATTATAATATTATAATAATATTGTATAATAATATAATAATAAGCATAAACATAAACATAATATAATATAATAAAAAAAGAAAAATATAATATAATACTATATAAAAAAATTATAATATTAGAATAATGTAATAATATAAATATATTATTATCATATTTATAATATAAACATTGTTTATTATCAATAAATAATTAATTATACTATAAATCATTAATATTTAAACTAATTTCTTTTATAAATTTCAGTTATAATATTTATATTGGCTTTTAAAAAAATTATTTGTTTAACATTATTGAAATCCAATTTGTCTATACAACAATTTTTTTTTAGATAAATAACTGCTAAGGGGCAGCACCCATTATATTGATAAGCAAAAAGATTACATTGGAGTTTTTACATTATCATCCAGTATCAAGCTTCCTAGCTATCAAGTCTATCCCGACTATTTACTTCCCACTTGACCAACCACTAAACCAGTCCTTGAAACATTTAGGGGCCTTTCATTACAAAATGGCCCAAAACAGAAACATAGTATAGACAAATATAAACACAAAAATATAACCCAACACCTGTTGGACAGAGTAGCTTCCTTGCTTAGACACCTTCTTCCTCATGGGCTAGTCTTGCCGCCACAGCTCTAGCAATCACTGGGCACTCAGAACTGCAGGCATGATGCGCTGGGCTGTCTGCAGCTTCCTCCAGAGTTCGTCCATCATTCTCCACCCAGTCTTCCCCTTCACCCAGTCCCCAATTCTCGTTATCCCCAGTGTTACCATCCAATGCCAGTCCTTCAAGTTCCATATACCTCCTAACCTAGCCAACTCCATTTACACACACAATGAAGAGAGGAGGTTGGTGTCCAATAGTTAATGCTTCTTTCAATTTCCCCCCACTACTTTTCCAGCTCTCCTGACCTCAGTGTTTACACAATAGGATATTTTCTCACCACCGCACCTTGAGCCTTTGTCATGTAGTAGTTTTACGCCAACGAAGAGAGGAGGTTGGTGTCCACATTGTCCAGGGCCTCATCAATCACCCCCAGAAGTGAGTGCAGGAAAAGCTTTTGGTACAAGAGTTTTTCCATGGCTTTTCCAACTCTCATGTAAAGTAGCATTGCCAAGAACATCACATTGATATCTTTGTTGACTCTATAGCAATGAAAAGCATGAAAAAATTCACCTCCCAGTACTTTCTTTACCGCCCAAAGCACAAGAGGATGGTTAGACATAAGAATTGCTTTGAGCCTTTTATCTGAGACCTCCCTGCGGAATGCCATCTTCTGCTTCATGGATTCCAAACAAATTGGTGTGTCCATGGTTTCTCACTCTGTCAGCTCATTGGACCAAAGAGAGAGTTATTGTTATCTCTCTGCCCCAGTCTCTATTTGTAAGCCCCCACATAGATTCATGATGTTTATTTTGGCTAGGGCGTACCTTCCACATGAAACCACACATATCAAGATCTTGTAACTATCAAAATTTTAATTTTTAACATCCCAACTTCGTGCCTAGCCACCAGTAGTGACGTATCTTGAGTGCTTTCGTCATTTTACAAATTATTTCCCAACAAGCTATATCGTTCTCACACTTGCCATAATTAAATTTGCAAGCTCAATTAATGAGCACATGTTATCATCGAACGGTTGTTTAATTATGGGGGTACTTCCGTCGCCACCTTTGCCAACTCATCTGCAGTTGTACTGCCTTCTCTGAACATGTGGCTTAACCTAAAGTCTTTAAATCTGTCCAGCAACTATCTGATGGGGAGAAGCCATTGGCCTAGGTTCTAGTTTGGCTTGAAGTTTAACCTGATTGCATTAATAGTGTTGAGTGAGTCTCTCTCCAGATGGATTCGCTTCACTCCTAATTCATTCCCTAATTGAAGACCCAACAGAGCCGCTCTGAAGTTTGCTAAATTATTTTTTGTCTCACCCAAACCAAGGGACTTCTTTGCCAATATGTTGCCATACTCATCCCAAGCCACACAACCTGCACCACTCGGCCCTGGATTACCTTTCGAGGCTCCATCAAAGTTTACCTTTATCCAGCCTAGCTCTGGAGGTTCCCATTTCACCTCTAATCTCTTCGACCTTCCTGCTTCCCATTCTCCACTCATAGTGGGAATTTTTAGGCCAGGAAAGACTTTATTGATTCATCATCCCAGCATGTGAAGTTCTTCTTCTTGTTTGATCCCCTACGGGAGGCTTTGTTGACTCGCTCTATTATGAGGTCTTCTACTTTCTTACACAGGTTCTTAGAGTTCATTTCCTTATCCTGGAAGATGCACCTGTTTCGCTCTTTCCAAATTTCCTAGATGAGGGATAAAGGCAAAATGTTCCAAATACTCCCACAAATTACCTTCCAATGAATTTTTGGCCACATTTTGAACCACATTTCAATATCCTGGGGCAAAGGGCTCTGAAAATTTAGCTTTTTCATGAAGAACTTCCAGTAATCTAACACATAAGGACAAGTCGTTAGGATATGGTTAACACTTTCACTGTTATTTTTGTAGAGAACACATCTCCTCGGCCCAGCTATACCAAATCTTGCCAATCTATCCTCAGTAAGGATCCTCTTTTGTATCACCAGCCAAGAGAAAACCCTAGCTTTCAGGAGGCTATTCTTGTTCTAGATCAGCCTTGTAGGCCAATTTTGTTTGGTTATTGTTGCTTCCTTGACTTTGTATCCACACTTAACCCTGTAGGACCTTGTGTTTGAGCCACACCATCTGATTATGTCTATTTGAACTGAAGGGGCAAAGGATTTGTTCTTCAAGATCATGGCTTGCTCTCTTTTCTGCTCTTAGGGAGCTTCAATCTCTTCCAAGGATTTCCATTCCCAAGTGGGAACCCCATCTTGGACCTTTATTCTTCTGTAGTTGCACACCTTATTTCCCCAAATTCTTAGGGTTTCATTTTTTATCTCCGCAAGGTTGGGAAAATTAGCCAACGTTTCATCTCTACCCCAGGAGGCATTCCAGAATGCCACTCTTTGGCCATTTCTGATCTCCCACGTGACATGCTTTGAGATTGTGTCCCTACTTTCAAGTATATAATTCCAAATTGCGGATCCCCTTGGTGGATCTACAACAGTTAGAATTCTTGTGGCCTCGTCTAAGTCCAAATACTTCCTTCTGAGAATTCTTACCCATTTTTTATCTCCTTTGTCATAGAGGTTCCATACTAGTTTGGCTCCCATGGCTAGGTTCATTATTGCAAGTTGCCTTATACCTGTACCTCCTGCCTCCTTTGGGGTGTAGACTTTATTCTAGGCTACCAATGGAAGTTTTTGGAGATCCCCAGTCCCACTCCAGAAAAATTTGCAAAGTATCTATGAGATGGCATCCTCCAATGCTTTGGGGATTTTCAAGCATGCCATCGAATAGACTGGGATGGCAGACATAACTAATTTCAGCATTAGGAGCCTCCCTGTAAAGGAAAGCCACTTTCTAATCCAAATTCCCATCTTGTTCTTGCATCTGTTTACCAGATTCTCCCAATAGCTCCTTTTTTTTGGCTCCTGCAAAAAGAGGAGTTCCCAAGTAACGCCCAGGGAAGTTGGCTACCCATAGGTTTAAAATTCTTGCTAGGTCTCTTTGGAGACTGGGTTGTGTTTTCAGAAAAAAGACCTCCAATTTCCTCCAGTTGACACTTTGTCCAGAAGCTACACAATACTCATCCATAAAAGTTTTAATGGTTCTTTCTTCTCTTCTGCATGCCTCACCAAAAAGAATGGTATCGTCTGCAAATTGCTAGTGAGTCACATTCTCCACTCAATTTGCTACTATGACACCTTTCCATTTTCCTTCTCTTCTAAGCGCATTGATCCCTCTCCCTAGAGCCTCTGCCATAATGATGACTAGGAAGGGGGAAAGAGGATCTCCCTGTCTGAGGCCTCTTGTGGAGGTGAAGAAGCCATGTGCAACACCATTGACCAAGATTAAAAATTTTGGTGTCAAAATGCAACTATTGACCCACTTCCTCCAATTGCTACTGAATCCAAATCTTTCCAGAACTTCCATTAGGAAATGCCTGTCCACTAGGTCATATGCTTTTATAATGTCTAGCTTGAGGATCATGCAGGCCTCACAAGATTTTTTGGCCGAATGAATTGCTTCATGGGCAATAATGATTCCTTCCACAATAGATTTCCCTGGGGTGAAACCACTCTGTTCTTTCGAGATGACAGAGTCCAGGACCTCTCTAAGTCTATTAGCTATGATTTTATTTACTATCTTGTATACTATATTGCATAGAGCAATCAGTCTGAAGTCTCCCATCTCTTGGGGGTTCTTTTTCTTAGGGATCAAAGTCAGGAAAGTGTGGTTGAAGGACCCTAGCATAGTCATCTTCTTTCTTGATTCCTCTACTACTTTAATTAGATCATCCCCTACTATCTCCCAGAATTTTTGAAAGAAGCTGGCCGTGAATCCATCTGGGCCTGGGGGCTTGTCTGGGTTGAGGAGAAAGGTGGCAGCTCTCACTTCCTCTTTCCCAATTTGTTTGAAAAGGGCCTGATTCTATTCTTCAGAGATCACAGATGAGATTGAAGCTAGAATTTTGTCCCTAGTTGCTCTTTGAATAGGGGCTTCCTTGTTCAAATTGACTCAAAGAAAGTCACTGCCTCCTGATTAACCTCATATGTAGAGTGTGTCAAGCTTCCATCCAGTCTTTTGATGTCCATTATTCTATTTCTGCTCTTGTTGGCCACTGTTGTTCTATGAAAAAACTTAGTGTTCATGTCTCCTTCTTTTAACTAGGTCTCCCTAGATTTTTGTCGCCAGTAACTTTCCTCTCTTTTCTCAAGTTCTGCCCATTCCTCCTGTTAGTGCCTGAATTGACTGACAGTTTTTGAGCAATTTTCATGCAGGCACCTTCCTTAAAAATGTTCTAAGTGTTGAACCTCCTCGGCATTTTTCAGCTGCAGCATCATATTTTCCTGAGGAGGAGATCATCATCATCATATTGTCTTCGATGATGGTCCGCATCATCATGTTTTCTGTCGACCGGTTTTTCATCAGGATCATCATGTTTCAATATCAGGTGATGTTTGGATATCATCCCGATCCTGCTGATGAGCTACAATGTGCCTTAGTTTTCTTGCGGAGGGTGATCTTTCAAGTATCCGGTGATCTTCCAATTATCACCCTGCCCTTTTATGATGATGATGTTGCCCCGATCTTCCGAAGGGGTTATTTTCTGAGTTGTTCGACCTGACCTATTTTTCTAAGGGTCGTCATCATCATCATCATATTTCCGGTTATCACCATGTTGCTTGCGAGGGTCATCATATTTTCTGCCTGCATGATCCTTCACCGGGGTGATATTTTAACATCGGATGATCTTTGTTAAGATCATCCTGATGATGTTGTAAAGTTCTAAGTGTGACCCGATATTCACCGGGGTCATCATATTTGAACGTCAGGATGATCTTAGTCAATATCATCCTGATGATGTTGTATCACTTCATGTTCGTTGTTTTGTCATCCTGATGATGCTGACGTCATTCTTATGTCAGGGTGATATCTATTTCTCTGCCTATTTGCATCATGATATTTCCGAAGGAGGGGGTGATATTTTCATATTTGAATATCACCCGGATGTATGTTTGTTCCAGCATCATGATGATGCTGATATCAGGGAGATATCCGCCTGTCGGCTTCATGCATTATCCAGTGGGGGGTGATCTTTTCAAATGTCCGTCATATTCATCTATCACCCCGATCTTACAGCGGAGCTACAGTGCAGCATGATATTTGTGCATCAGGATGATATTTCCAAATATCCGGTTATCTTCTGAATATCATCCTGATGCCAACATGTGGTGGTGATGTCATCGAGGTCTGGGGGGTCATATTTCTAACATTACTCATCTTATGAAGATCCCCCAATGTTGCGAATATGATGATGACGTCATCCGGATATGAGGAGGTGCGCAGTAGGCAGATATGCTGATGACGTCAACAGGATATGACGGTGACGTCATCAGGATGTTCATCGGCCAGACATTTGGTATCGGCTAAGCAGGAGGATCTTCCTCCGATAGATCAGGTTGTGCCGATGAAGGCGATTATCATGCAGGTGATATTGCGATGATGATGCTGACGTCAGGGTGATATTTCAAGCGACAGGATATCATGATGCTGGAGGATGATGATGAAGTCTTATACTAGTGTCGTCAGGAGCAAAAGCACCGACATCATATATGCTCATGACCTAGTATATAAAGTGTTAAAGAGGTCACCGCGTGGTGCATGTGGGATAATTGATATCCTGCATATTTTCAAATATCATGACGATGTATCTTGGCGGGAAGTGGTTGCGATCGACTGTTAGATGTTCTTCCCAAGGCCACGGGTTGGTGCGCCATTAATGGCGATTGTTGCAGAGGTATGGGCGATGGCGTGGATGGATCTTGTACCCGATTGAAGATCTGGATCCCTAGGCGGCGGCGCAAGGCTCGAGATTTCTTCCTGTCTCCTCTCCCACCTGCTGCATTGAATGTTTGAGCACCATTTTTCTAATACTGTGTATCTGGCGGGTATTTTTGGTCAACCATGTAATTAATTGCTGTGGTACACTACCTGGCTGTTATAAGCAGGAAGTGTTACTCATTTTTGGTTGTTGAAAACTGGACATTTTGGCTCTGTAATAAGATACAACTGGTTTTGATTGCTCTGTGCAGCAAAACTTGTGAGTTTATGTATCTCCTGTTGTACGATTTGGCATGAATCCACTGATTTCATGGTTAATCTTATATGAATAATGCTATGTTTGCATGTGTTATGCTGATTCTGTCTCCAGTTTTGCATGTATCTTTCATACTGCAATAGGGATGCCATAAGTATAGACAGCTTAACACTCTTTATTGGGAGATATCTGTAAGGCAGATATCATGTGTATTCCCCCTGAAATCCAGTTTTAGCTATTCATGCTGATCATTCACAGGTGTATGTCTATCGACTCCAAGCCCTGGATAGGCACCAATCTTGCTTTGTGTTTGAGTTACAACCAAGTCCAGATTTGCATCCAAAATTCAAACTAAACCATCTCTTCCTTCCATCTGTTAGTTGTAGGATTAGGAATAGGAACCCCCTGCATGCTCTCATACCCAACCAAACATCATGTCCAAGAATGTTGCCAGCCTTGTGATCTATCATACAGATCTTGGTCCATACATGAGAGTATTCTGCCTGTTGTTGTCAAGTTAGATCTTTCTATCTTTGAGCTAGTCAAGGTTACATCTTGAGTTATAGGGGTACCCCCCTTGGTGCGGCAGAACCAGAAGTGAAGGGGAGGCAGCTCACGCAACCTCCTGTATTTAGTTGGCTGAATCTGCCTGTGCATTAGAAGTGGCAAACCCTAATGCTGATTCAGAAGAAAAGCCAACACCTCCTTTAGTGCCTTTTCTCTCTCAAACTCCTCTTCTCTCATACCATTTATGATTATGTGTTCGTTCAATGTGGCCATTTCCTTTTCTACTCTTTCCTTTTCCTAAAAAATGTTCTTGAAGTGTGTTCTGTTCCATTCTTTTAGTTTGAACTTTACAAACCCCAACTTATTGCTAAAAGTGAAGAGATTAGACTGATTTCCTATTATGATTTCGTCCCACCAACCTGCCATCAACTTTGGCAAAGAGTCATCTCTCAACGACATGCTCTCAAATTTGAAAGGATTGCCCTTCGGGGGTTCACCTGGAAGGATTGTCAATTGGACCGATAAGTGATCTGAACCTAAAAACGGTAGAATGACTGCTTCTATTAGGTTTGCCTAGCCTTCCCAGTCCCCAGCTAACATGAATCTGTCTAATCTCTCTACTATGTTTGTGAACCCTTTCCACCTATTTATCTAGGTGAAGATTCAATTCCTTGTTTGCACATCTTTGAGTTGGTTATTGTCAATGAAATCCTAAAAATCTAGCTACACATTCGTTGTTCTTAGAAACCCACCTCTCTTCTCATCATTGTTTATAGTCGCATTGAAATCACCTGCTATGATGCTTTTCTCTCCCCTAAGATTTGTTAATTTACTAGAGATTTGCTACCACGGTAGTCTCTTGTCTAGTGTAGCTATCAGCCCATACACATTGATTATGTAGAATTTCTCATTTTTTTGTAGCAACCTGCATCTCAACATTATCCACCTCCTGTCTACCTCTACAATTTTCCATTCTACTGTGAGTGGATTCCAACCCCTAAGTCTCCCATCACTTTCCTCCCTCCCCAATTTTCTCTCCTGAAGGAAAAAAATGTCTGCTTTTGATTGGTCAATTTGGTGTTTTACCAAATGCCATTTGTTAGGGGCATTAATGCCACTAACATTCCACGTTATTACCCTCATTGCTCCTAGGGAAGGAATACATCCTTCCCTGACCTGAGTTTCATTTGCCCTGTTGCATTAGCTACAATTTCCAGCCTTGCACAGTTAGTCTTCGGTACCCTCTTGCCAACCTTCTTGATGTTAGGTTTTCATCTCTTTGATTGTGATTGCTCCAGCATTCTTTCTTCTAGAAGTATTTCTTCCTCTCCTTCTAGTCCACCCTCATCTTTGTAGTCTAAATCTTCTTCACTCTCCTCCACTCCAAAGGGGATTTCTGCCTGTTCCACACTCCTAGACTCTGAAATCGCCTCCTGCATTATGTTGTCTATTGTATCTCCTAGCTTTTCTTGAGGAGTTTCTTGCCTTGCTTTCATGATTAGATCCTCCTCCTTTCCTGATTCTTCCTAAGATCCTATTGCCACCTTCTCAATATCCAAGGGATTGAATACTACTATTTCCCAAGACTCTGCCTTGCCACAAATTTCTAAAAAAGTGGGGTTGGTAATTTGCTTTTCAAACCCTAGCTCCCCTTTACCCACAAGAATGTCATTTGTCAGTCCATCTATTGTTGGATCTTTAATCTTATTCAAAATTTCGTGACTAGGATTTTGGGTCCTTTAGCCCTCCAACCTTTCCCCTGTTTGTAGAAGCCCTCGATTGCACATGTCATCTTTATCTGGCTTCACCAAAATTTTGCAATCTAGATTCCCATGATCTCTCAATTTATAGATTGGACATAATTTCAATTGGTCTTCTCTTAGTATTGATTAAATCCAAGTTCTTCCCTTTGCAAAAATCTCTATCTACTGAGGTAGGACTTGGTGTGGTTTCAAACCTATGCAGATTCTCGCATAGGCACCCTGGTATCTGTCTATCACCATTTTGTCAATTGAAATTAGTGGTCCCAAGCTTCTCCCAATCTCCTTGAAAAAGTCCTCAACCCAGTATTCTACTGGGAGGTTATACAAATGAATCCATACCGGACCCTCATAATTTATGCTTCCACAGGTCAAAGTTAGGGTACCACTCAACTAGACGCATTTCGACTCCATCTAGGAAATACGGCCCACTGTTGAGTGCTTTCCATTTTTTTGCATGTGAAGAGAATTCAAGCAAGAAGAATGCATTTTGAATTGCCGTGATTTGAACTAAGTTTCCCCATAGACCCCAACACTATTTTTGTATTCTTTCTATCTCGGTCCAACCCCCACCTGATTTAGCCATAACCCCACATTCCTTGAGTCTTCCTATGGATTTCTCAATTTATTTTTTATCCAAATTAACATGTGGCCCAAGCAAATTAGGGTTTGGGTTCTTACCTTTTGGATCTTTGTGGTTATGCAAGAGTTCTTCCTCATTCAACACTCTTTCTTTTCCTTTCTAGGAGGTCTTCATCCGATCACTCTTAGCTATTACCCCTTTATTGTCTTCCTTGATTCACCAATTTTCTGTAGCATCTACTTTGGAGAATTTCTTTTCCCTGAACCACCCATGACTCCCTTGCATGGAGTTCCTCCAAGGAGATGGACTCCCTTTTCCCTTCCTTTTCCAATAATTCCTTTATCCTCAGGTGTTGTGATTCATGTATTTTGCCCATTATGTCTCCTTGTTTGCATCCATGGCAGGCCTCTCTGTAAGCCCCACACCTTCCGCCAGAAGCACACATCTTGTACACGGTTACTTGGATTTTTTAGCTCATATGATCTGAAGCTTGGATAAAATTTATCCACCCATCGCCCTCCTAAAAAGACCCATTGTAGAATGTGCTTCCACTCTGAGGTTTGTCTTCCTATTGGATTTTTGTTCCTTGATCGCTTGTCTTCTTCGATATCGTCCCACGCTTTCCCGCTCAGGTCACCTTCTTTTTTCGGTCTTCGTCACCCATTGCACCAGCTGTCTATACAACAAATATTATATCAATTAATTTTTTTTTTATCAAATCAAAGCAACTAGGGCTGCACCTTATATTAAAATATAGAAATATTAACATTACAGAGAGCTGCAGGGGATTTTAAACAATCCACCCTACACACAAAATGCCTCCCAACCAACCATACAATACCTGAAACTCAAAATGATGCCCCTAAAAACAAAATTGGCATCTCCATTAATGCATATACCCAAACTATTAACCCAAATCCCATAGCTTCATAGATCTATCAACACAGAAACTATTAACATATAATTATCCTTACCCTGCCATCCTACTACCTAGACAATGAGTTTATTTTACTCTTCCTCCGGCATGACCAGATTTCCCTGCACATCGAAGCCACTGGAACCCTCGAGCCCTTCCTCAGCAATGTAAATTTGAAGCCATGCATAACCATCATCCGGCACCATCTCCAAGATTTGTTTAAGAAAATGAATTCCCCTCATAGTTGCAGCATGGAACCTCAACAACATGCTTAGGTCACTGCAGAAAACCACCGGGTATCTTTCGGGAGGCCGCCCCTACCTTTTGATTATGTAGTAATCTCCAAGCAGGGGGATTCCTTTGCCTTCTTCATAGTTGGCTAATACATCCTCCAACCCCCCTAGGAATTTATTCCATATTAATTTCCCACACAGCTCCCGAGCTATCTCTTTAGCCTCACCTGCCTCCAGAATCGCTGCCAAACACATGGCCGCTATGTCTGAATTCACCCTATGCCTGTGATAAGAATGGAGGAAAGCCTCTCCGAGCACCATCCTAACTGCATGCAAAATTAACACATGCTTGATCTTAAACACTCCACCCAACCACCTCTCTGTCACCACTCCTATGAAAGCCACCTGCCTCATGGAGCATTCTAGAATTATCAAGGTGTCCATCTCTGAGTGAGTTGAGATTACCGCCACCAATACAAAGGCTTCAACAATATCTACCCAGCGACCCCTAGTGGTAATAAAAGCCTCGGCCAACCCAGATCTCACGCTTGCCATTATTGGAGGGACTTGTGTCACAAACGAAGTCATCATGGAAGGTTAAGAGGATTCATCCTTGTCGCATGCTTAGCCAGCTCATCTGCAGCGTCATTCCCTTCTCTATAGACATGTGAAACTCTAAACTCTTCAAACTCCCTAAGTAGCTGGGTAATGGGAGATATCCATTGCCTAATGCTCCAATTAGGGGTCCACCCTGACCTTATTGCATTAATGGTAATGAGAATCTCCCTCTAAATGAATTTTATTTAAATTCAAATTCCTTGCACTCTGCAGACCTATTAGGGCAGCTCTGAGTTTGGCTTCGTTATTGGTTCCGCTACCCATGGGGATTGATGTTTTGTCTAAGATTCACCCTTCATGATCCCTGATGATGCATCCAGCTCCACAATCACCCAGATTCCCCCTCGTCACCCCATCAAAGTTGACCTTGTGCCAACCCACGGTTGGGGCCTCCCAGTGCACATTTTTTCTATCAACCTTCACAGGACCAATCCTCAGAGCCCCATGAATGGGGGGATTATATCAATTAATATTATACTATATTATAATACTATAATATCAATTAAGATAATATATCAAGTGTCATAATAAATATTAATAATATAATTAATATTATTATTAATATTATAACTATAAATAAAACCTTGTTTATTGTGAACCATGGCGCGACAAGAAGCAGAGTAGGAGCAAAGGAGAGGTGAGCAAGGTCAGCATCCAATAGATTTTGAAGGCAACTGGTGCTCTGGAAGATGGGAAAGGGAAGTAGAATTTGACTTCCTGTGGAAAGAATTAGACAACAAGCAATAAACGAGCCATGGCGAAACCCTAAAATCCAAAATTTCAAAGGACAATATCAACCGTGATTCCAAAATTAGGGATTTTAGAGAGCTAGAAACCAGTGGCAAGGGCAAAATAATTTCAATCCCCGCAGGAATTTTGATGGACTGTGAAGAGGTGGTCGAAGCCCTAGAAGGGGCAGAAGGGGTAACACATAAATATGGCATTACAAGCTAAATCAAAAGTAGCTAAAATTTTGGGAGATAGAGAAAGAATATCATCTTTGGATAAAAAATTGTCTGAAGCAATTGGAATGTTGGGGAGCAAGGTGCGAGAAGAAGACTTAGATTCTCTCATAGAAGTGGGGAACGAATTGGCAGACTTGGCTAAGGCGGCCAAATCCGGAGACCTACTCATGGAAAATAAAGAAGGTGAAGACTGGCTGGAAGATCAGGACATAGAAAATCTGAACCCTAATCTTGTGGATGAAGAGGAGCAAATCCCAAGTAGGGCATTGAACACTCCCCTCCACTCAAACCCAGACCAAGGAAAGTTAGGGCTTGGAATTAAGGAGTCTATCAAGACTTCACCAGATTGTGGAGATCACAGGGGCAAAGGCATAATTCCAAAAAGGGAAAAATTGAAATGGGACGGAGAGGCCATCAGCCAATTGAAGATAAATTCAATGCTCAAAGTAAGGAAGGGTGAAGCCCTTCCTGAACAACAATGAAATTTTTATCTTGGAATGTTAGGGGCATTAATGCCCCTAACAAACGATGCCTATTAAGGCATCCTTTGAACAACATTCAACTCGATATTTGTCTGTTGCAAGAATCAAAATTAGGAGACTAGGAGAAGATCAATCTAGGCCTGAAACTGAAAACGTGGAAAATAATAGGAGTTAATTTTGATGGAGCTTTGGGCAGACTGTTGGTTCTTTGGAAGCCCCAATCGGTTATCCTGGAGGAAACATCCTCAAGCAAGTATTGGATGGCATGCAAGGTAAGGAGCCTAGCCTCATATTTATGTTTTTTTTGGTAAATGTTTACGGCCCAAATAACTGCATTCAAAAAAGGCTGCTATGGTGTGAATTGGATAAAATATGCAACATTCCAGCTTCTAAATTTTGCAATCTTGGGGGGGGACTTCAATACAATTCTAAAATCATCAGACAAAAAAGGTGGGGAGTCAGAAAACTTCAATCTCAGTTAGATTTTGAGAACTTTGTAGAGAGAAATTTGTTATATGAAATCCAAACAGGAGGAGGTCAATTCACTTGGACAAATAGGAGGTTGGGCTTCTGCAACATAGCTAAAAAGTTAGACAAATTTCTCTTCAAAGGAGACCTTCGATTGCTCCCTTTCTCTCTAGAAAGTCAGATTCTTCCACTGCCTGCTTCAGATCATTATCTTGTAAGTCTGGACATTGTAGGGGAAAGAGGCCCGGTCAGATGCCCATTCAAGTTTGAGAATATTTGGTTCGAGGACAACATTTTTTTTGAGCTGATAAAATCCTGGTGGGAAGGTTGCCAACCAAATGGAACAAAAATGTTCTGCATTGCTGCAAAACTAAAAGTAATAAAAAAAACTTGAAAAGATGGAACAAGGATAATTTCAAAAACATCTTTGAAGAAAAGCAGAAGTGTGAAGCAGCCTTGAAAAATCTTTCAGAAAAAATCTTAGAGCGAGGGATGGACAATGAAAGTTATATTGAAGAAAAGGAGCTTATGCAGAAAATGAATGATCTATTGGCAAAGGAGGAAGTCTTCTAGAGATAGAAGTCAAGGGAAGTATGGCTTAAATCAGGGGACAGGAACACAAAGGTTTTCCACAACTCAATAAGAGCTCAAAGAGAAATTAATAGAATCTCCAACATTAAAACAAATGATGGAAGAATCTTGGATAAGAAGGAAGATGTTTTTCAGGAAGTGATGAATTACTTCAACTCTCTTTTAAATGATTGGGGTGGTTCCAATCTTTCAGCCCAGAGGGATATCTTAGAAAGCATCCCAAGATTGCTCACAGAAGCCCAGAATGATTTTTTAAACAAAAAATTATCTAAAGAAGTCAAATCAACACTTTTTTAGCTGCACCCGGATAAGGCTCCAGGCCCAAATGGCTTTCCTATGAGATTCTTTCAAAAATGTTGGCACATCATTGGTAAGGATATCATTGAGGCTCTCGAAGAATCAAGGAAAATGGGTCAGATACTCAAGGAGATAAACAACACCTTCCTAGTGTTAATTCCAAAAAAGGAAAAGCCTGAGACTTTGGATGAATACAAACCCATTGCTTTATGTAATACCTTTTACAAAATCTTGGCAAAAACAATGGCAAACAGACTTAAGATTATTCTTTCAAATATTATTTTGGAAGAACAAATAGGTTTTGTACCTGATAGGTTGATTCTTGATGGTATCATTATAGCTTAGGAAGCCATCCATTCAATCCAAAAAATGAACAGACAAGCCATGTTAATCAAGTTGGACATTAAGAAAGCATATGATCGTGTCAACTGGCTCTTCCTTTTCAAGGTCTTGGAAAGGTTTGGATTCAACAAAAAGTGGCTAGATTGGATTTTCAATTGGATTGCCAGTCCTAGATACTCAGTGATCATTAATGGATCCCCAAAAGGATTTTTCAATGCGTCTCGTAGTTTAAGGCAAGGCGACCCAATTTCTCCCTTTCTCTTTATCATCATGGCAGAGGCTCTTGGAAGATCAATTACTAGAGCATGGCGTGATGGGAAAATTTAAGGGAATCTAGATCACCAATGGAATCTTGGAAGCCACCCATCAGTAGTTCGTAGATGATACCATGCTCTTTGGTAAAGCAAAAGAAAGAGAAGCCCGACATTTCAAAGAAATTTTTAAAAATTACTCTTTAGCCTCAGGACAAGAAGTTAGTCTGGAGAAATCAGAAGTCTTCTTTTTTAATACTCAGGCCAGCTTGGAAACACATATTCTAAGAATTCTCAACTTCAAGAAGGGAATACGGCTTTGTAGGTATCTCGGTATTCCCTTGGCAAAAGGTGTTTGACCGCGAAACATTTGGGACAACCTAATTGAAAAAGTATCAAAACAGCTTCATGGAAAAACAGATGGCTTTCATGGGCTAGTCGCTTAACCAAGCTCAAGTCAGTAATTGTAGTGCTTCCTACATGTTTGATTTCATGACTTCCTCTTTCTATCAGTGCAAGCAAAGAACTAAACAAAAAACAAAAAAAAGTTCTTTTGGCAAGGATCCTCTGAGCAATTTAAATATCTGGTAGTCAAATGGAATCAAATTTGTGAGAGCAAACAAAGGGACGACACAGGTCTGAAAAACCTCCTAATGCAGAATAAAGCTTTAGGAGCGAAGCTTGTTTGGACTATATATGCCAAACAAGATTTAAAATGGGTAAAAGTGATTAAGGCGAAATACCTGGATGAAGGTGAGGATAGCATATTTACCTCAAGAATGCTTCCTAATGGGTCTAGAATTTGGAACTTCATTCAAAGTTGTAGAGATTTGATTTCAGACAATTTATCTTGGGAAATCAGAGATGGAAGAATTGCAAACTTCTGGGAAGACTCTTGGCAGGGGCTTCCTAAATTATCAGACAGAGAAGAGCTAGGAAATATCAAAAGATTAACGAAATAGGCATGGGAGGATAAGCTAAGAAATTACTTCATCCTTAACTTCCAGGATGGAATCCCTATGTTTCAATGGAAAAGTCCACATAATTTGGGGCTTGACCAAAGGGAAGTAGATTTGTATGATAGGATGATGTCAGAATGATCAATTTGCTTCAGAGAGGGACAAGACGTTCTCTGTTGGGTGGGCTCTGCATCTGGAAACTACAGTGTCAAAGAAGGCTATAAAAAACATACTGATTCCCAACACTTTGAATCAAAACTGCCAAGTAATTTATGTTGGAATCCAAACTGCCTTCCCAAGGCAGGAACCTTCTTATGGATAGCATCTCAAGATCGAGTGCTTACAGCAGATAGATTAACTAAGCTGGGCCATCAAGGTCCATCCAAATGTTGTTTCTGCAAATAAGTTGAGGAGAATGGTGATCATTTGTTCCTTAAGTGCTCCTTTTCTGAAGAATGTTGGTATTGGCTATTAGATAAGCTTCAATGGAGAACTGCACTTCCGAATTCTCTTTTAGACTGGCTACTAGGATGGCCAGAACTCAACAAAAAGGTGTTGTATCAGAGTCTATGGACTTCTAGCCCTTCCCTCCTCATTTGGGAATTGTGGAAAGAACATAACAGGAGAATCTTTCAAGAAAAGGAAATATCCATAAAATCTCTACAGAACAAGATAGAAGCCTACATAGTGGAACTCATAAATTCTAAATTGAGGAATATGATCAACTCAAATCAAACCTTTTCAGATTGGGATGCAAAGATGAGGCAAAATTGGCATGGCTTAATCATTCCTCCCATTAGTGGGGTAGGGGGAGAAAAGGTGGAAAGTAAGAGAAAAGAAGCAAAATGGTCTCCACCTAAATATGGATGGTATAAATTAAACTTTGACAGAGCTTCTCATGGCAATCTGGGGATTTCTAGAGTAGGCTATATAATCAAAGATTGGAATGGCAGCTATATAGGTAGATTAGCTGAGCCTTGGCCGATGGGCACAAACAATTCTGCAGAGATGGAAGCCTTGATTATGGGTTTAAGATTGTGTCTTGAGCTAAATCTCAAAAAGGTGGAAATTGAAGGAGATTGCCTTTTAGTGATCAACGCTCTCCGTTCTCGCAGAATGATAAATTGGCTTTTGGCTACAAAACTTGATATAGCCCTTAGGCTGATAAATAAATGTGAATTGGTGACTATCTCTCATATCTACAGAGAAGCAAACTATGAAGCAGATTCTTTGTCCAATCTAGGAGCTGATGGGACAACGTTAAAAGAGATAAGAAATCCTAATATCTAAAGATAGTGGGCGGTTGGGAGGGCACCCTATTCACTCATAGCAAGTGAAAGGGTCGTCAGGATGACAATCAATTGATTTAATATCCTAGTCATCTCTTTAAATATTTCCCCTTCTAGCAAGAAATTATTTCCACCAAGGGTGGTAGAGGTATTCACAAGACAATTAGAAATAACAAGCCTTGCATTTCTCTATCTTCTAGGAAACATGCCATGTGATCATTACTTTGAAATTGCTTCGAGACTCTTCGCTGAGATGGAGATTTTGAGATCCTTCCTTGGAAACATCTAAACCACACTTCGATATCCCTCTTTTCATTTCTCATGCGCAGAGCTCTGGGAAAAATGTCTGCGAATTCAATGGAGGACAATTCAAGGTTTATAGCTCACATTACGCTAGAAGGCCTGGTTAATTTGGGAGTCAACACTCCTATCTAATTGGAAAGCTTTGTGAGACAAATGGCTTTCAAAGGAGGAATAACGGACCAAAGATTGAAGAGTCCTACAACTTCATGACGATCTTATCTTGGCAGCTGTAAAGATCATCCTTGGCAGTGGTTTCCTGGATGTAGGGGGGGCTTACAGGGTTGATACCAGTATTTCTTCAAGATTTCTCACTTCCCTTTTAGATGCAAGGGTCTCTAATGCGGATGCAAAGGCAATAATCTCCAAGCTCTTCAAAGTAGAGATTCTTGGCAGACTAGAGAAGACCCTTGGAGCAATGTTTACAGGGATTGGGGTTCCATGGTTGAGAGATATCCCTTTGTCTCTGGACTAGGGAGAAGTGATAAAGGTATTCCCCTTCATCCTTGATTTGAAAGGTATGCCGTTGATAAAGCACAGGGAGAAAGTGGAGAAATTGATAGATTTTCTCAAAAAGTTGCTTCAAATGGAGGCTGTGAATGACCAATTCGACCGGGTGCAGCACTTCCAGGTAATGGCATAGGAGATGAATCTCATGTATCCCTATGGTATACTTTGGATTTGTCTCAATTTCTATATAGTTGTTTTCTCAGTTTGTTAGGAGGAAAGTCAAGTAAATAGATTGAATATTCATAGTAGCCATAAGGGCAATTTTTTATTATCTCTACGGCCCTGCGTGGCCTTTCTCATATTAAGCAGTGACCCTGCATGGTCTGATAGAAGTAGCTTGCAGATATAGGGAAGGGTTTGAGAATGTAAGACTGAATCTCAGGCTAAAGTAGCTATTTTGTATTTTCCAAAGTTCATATATATATATAATCTTTTACGCAGGAAAAAAAATATTATAACTATAAATAATAATGATTTTGTTGGTTTGATAAAAAGTAAATTTGAAGTTTACCTAATGAATTAAAAAATTAAAACTAAAACACAACTATAATTACAACTAAAACACATACTATAATTACAACACTACAAGGCAGGTACTTGCCACTACGTGGTACTTGTTAGTTCTGGGTGAGGCCTATTCTTAACTAGTTATTAATAATTCTTTTTGCAACCAATGATAACTGAAATAGTTTCTCTATTTAAAAAATATTTAACTATTGTTGTATAGATGCAAATATTATAACATACCCGATAATGGTGATTAATGTGCATCCATTACAATAATGGCGGTAATATTGGCTTATGGAAAGGGAGTGGACCAATGAGTTTTTATTATCTAGTAATTATTATATCCAAAATAAACCAATGACAAGAGAGTATTTTTTAAATGTTAAACAAATATTAAAATTTTTCTAAATCTATATGCAAATATTTGTTGAATAAACCAATGAGAAGAGAGTATTTTTTTAAACATTAAACAAATGTTAAATTTTTCCTAAGTCTATTTGCAATTATTTTAACAAATATTATTGAAAAATCAATCATCAATCTTGTCATTGGTTCATATTTTTAAAAATATAATATAATACTATATAAAAACAAAAATATAACATAATACTATATAAAAATATTATAATATTAGAATAATGTAATAATATAAATATATTATTATCATATTTATAATATCAACATTGTTTATTATCAATCAATAATTAATTATATTATTTCATTAATATTTAAACTAAAAAAAATTATAAAGTATACTATAAATATTACAATTTTGTTATAATATTTATATTGGCTTTAAAAAAATTTATTTGTTTAACATTATTTGAATCTAATTTGTCTATACAACAAATATTTATTCTAAGAAGAAAATTAAGTCAAATATTATCAATTAATATTATACTATATTATAATACTATAATATCAATTAAATAATATATCTAAGTGTTATAATAACTAGTATAGCTATATTTAAAAAAAATACATCTAAAGTACGCCGAGATGGATCCAATTAAAGGTTTGAAGATTCCACAAAAGTTCTTAGATTGTGTGCTTCTTAGAGTTCTTAAAACTGAATTTGTTGCCCTATTTATCAGCATTTCAGGCAGACTTTTGAACCATCATGAATTGTTGAAGTTTGGAGACCTACCTCTAACCATCTTCAGGGGGGTTCTTTTTTTCTTAGATTTCTAATTGGTTTGGGATTTTCTTTTAAAGATTAATCCTATTATATTTAATACTTTGATTTGTTTATTGGATGATCCATCTTCCCACACACAAATAGAGCTAGCATCAATAAAATATCTATTGTTAGCATATTTTTGGGTATTAGACTGGTAGATTTCAATTTGAATGTACGTGTTTGAAGTTGTATCAGAATCATAGAATTTGTTTTCTGTGTGCGTTTAGTTGAAATTATTACACACTTTGGCATATGAGAAGTGCATAGGGGATTTATTTCTAGGAACCTTACATATTGCTCAAAATTTGTATTTGTAAGTTTTGATGTCATGGCCAAGCATAGGATTAAATAGACCTTTCCAATCCACCTACAGTCCAAATACCACATAGATCATTTTGATGTGGGGACGTGCCTTCCTGGCTTTGAACCCAGGTCATCATTGCGATAAGTGTTTGATCATGTTAGTTGGCCACAGCCTGACAAACATGATGATGTTATATGTTCACTATAGTAAGTTGTTAATTGTATGTTAGGGCTATGGTATTATAGAAAGTGCATATGTTTGATTATTGTGAGATCTTTAGTGAATTGGGAATATATATTGTTATCATCATATTATAGAATGTACCATTGACTAATTTGAAATCATTTATTGGTGTTGGAAATTGCAATCAAAACTTCTATAGATAGCCTGAAATTCCATCATGAAATGGGTAACTAACCTAGTGATAGGGAGCAGCTCACTGGCATGGAGTAGGTTTTGTGTTTGAAACCTAAGTTGTCCAAAATTTTCAAAATGAGGAAAAATTTTGATTTTTGACGGAGTATTCGTATGGTGTGTGATTTAACTCCACCAAGACACCAAAACTTTCAAAACCCTTTCATAAATATAAAATTTGTAGTTTGCTTCTAAAATGCAGTTTGTTCGACAATGCATGTTCCGGGATAGAAATAGTCCCCAATGAATGCAACCAATAAATAGCATTTTGACCCCTTTCAAAGAGAATTGACAAATGTTCAAAAGTGAAGCCCTTGCGAAATACCTCCAATTTTGAGACTGTCGTAGACTAAGCACTCCACTCTTCTAGAATGACAACCTAGGAGTGCTCTTATTTCTACACCAGACCTGTAAATAGTGGCATAAATGAGGAACTTGGAGGAACCCAATTGTTCTGAGTTTATAAATGGTATTTGCGAAAAAGACACTTGAAAAAATGCATGAAATTCCAATACCCTTGAAAAAATGCATGAAATTCCAATACCCATGAACGAAAATTTGCACGGATAGGGATATATAGAAGAACCCTACCTGCATACTGAAGTTTGGGAGTGATAACAGGAAATACAGTACAACTACTCTGAGTAGAACGACAGGGCTCTATCAATCCCAATGAGACGTTGTTGTTGCTTCATCCACTAAAATTTTTGGTTGCAGGCTGTATAATCTCCTCTACATTTTGCTCTGTGGGCTAATACTCTACCTCAATAAATCTGTATTGTTGTTGTTGGCATTCAGAATCCATATCTATTATGTTTAGAAAGTTGGGTCGCGCAAATTTCTCATACTGTAATGCAACTTTCGCATTATCACGTCCAACCCAAATAACTACCCAGGAGATCATGTCAAAAGCTTTAAATTCATGTTTGTCAAGAGTTCACCGACGCTTCAAAAGCTCTTCACAAGTTTTAAACCTTACATTCAACGGCTCGACGCTTTTTTCCTAATGTAGACACCCAAATTTGTCCATGTCTTGCAACACCTAGTCAAATACATCACTTAGACATCATGTAGCATTTTGTCCTAAATCCCACTCTTAACCCCACTTATTCCATTAGCCAATTAATTAAATAAATTTTATTTATTTAATTAAATCCCCATCTTAATCCCATCCTTATCCCACTTAGCCAATTAATTAAATAAATTTATTTAATTAATTAATTTCACATGCATAATCCCATTTATCTTATCCTCATTCCATTTAATTAAATAAATTTTATTTATTTAATTAATTTCCATATCATATCTTATCCCATCCTATTCATCTATCCAATTAATTAAATAAATTTTATTTATTTAATTAATATCCAACTCATATCCCAACTCATTCAAATATTTTATTTGAATTAAGTTCTCATCATAAGCCGACTTTCTAATTAATTAAATAAATTTTATTTATTTAATTAATTTATCTTATCATTTAGCCGACATGTGTGCTTCTTTCATTTAAAAAGATAAGTGGTACTACAGCCTTTTATTTAATATCTTTCATATGTAGTACTATTTATGTACACAAGCACACATGAGCCCTATCCTCCCTCCGCTTGTCAAATGACTACAACTCCCTTGAAGAGTGGGATAACCGAATCAATTCTATCCGTCCACATCAATCAATTAGCTTTTTAATCTCATCCATCCATTTGAACCAAGCCTTTCCTATAAATTAACCCCCTCATAAGCCATTAGCATGCATTGAGCTTCAAGTACCCTTATTCTGCCAAATTTTCTAAGATGCATTGATCCTCAAGTATCCACATGCTGTCGAAATATCATTAGAGCCTTTGCATCCTTCATCTATCATTCATTCTATCATATCTTCATCTTAATGTTATGCTGCTGTAGAAGTGAGCACCCAACATTCCTCGAACAATAATTCTTCAAAATCTTACATGTTCATGCGAGGTGGAGAAGAGCAATGGAGATAAATCAAGTTTGACATGGAGATCGGTTTGCATTTACATTTGTTATTTTGATTTTCATGTTGTCTTGTGCTTCATTTTGCATTGCTAGGGTTTTATCATTGTTGTTTATTCATTTCCCCTGATTCGTAATTTTACCCTAACTACACCTAACTACCCACATGAAACGCCACTATTCTCTCCTACAACAAAATCTGATCGTGCCAATATGCTCGGGAGGTGATGGGATGATGGAATTATTTTAAATACTAACGCTAATTCATTTGACAGCCTCCTAAACATCAATTTAAATCCGTAAAATAAAACTTGCAATCGTGTTGTGGCTGTATAACGCCTCTAGGCTTCGCCTCTCAGCGTAAATATTAATAATATAATTAATATTATAACTATCAATAATAACCATTCTGTTGGTTTGACAAAAAGTACATTTGAAGTTTACCTAATGAATTAAAAAATTAAAACTAAAACACTTATTTTATGGTCATAATGTATCATTTAATCAATGATTTTTTTATTTAGAAATAATGGGGAACTAAACTTTTATATTTGCATATCAATCATGTGTAGTTGCATATTTGTTTACTTTCATTAAACTAAAATAAAGTTTTTCTTTGCTAATTAATTGTTAGTTGTAATAATTAGTTTTTAATGAAATATTTTTAATAATTTAATCTAAATGATACCAAAAACCTATTATATTTTTTACAAGAATTAATTCTCATAGTAAAAAACTTATTATAATTTTTTAAAGCAATTAATTCCCATAGCAAAAATCTAAAATAAAGGTCATTAAACTAAAGGTTAAACAAATATTAATTTTTTCCTAAATCTATATGCAAATTAAAACTAAAACACTTATTTTATGGTCATAATGTATCATTTAATCAATGATTTTTTTATTTAGAAATAACGGGGAACTAGTACTTTTATATTTGCATATAATCATGTGCAGTTGCATATTTGTTTACTTTCATTAAACTAAAATAAAGTTTTTCTTTGCTAATTAATTGTTAGTTGTAATAATTAGTTTTTAATGAAATATTTTTAATAATTTAATCTAAATGATACCAAAAACTTATTATATTTTTTATAAGAATTAATTCCCATAGTAAAAAATTTATTATAATTTTTTAAAACAATTAAATCCCATAGCAAAAATCTAAAACAAAGGTCATTAAACTTAAGGTTAAACAAATATTAAATTTTTCCTAAATCTATATGCAAATATTTGTTGAATAAACCAATGACAAGAGAGTATTTTTTTAAACGTTAAACAAATATTAAATCATCAATCTTATCATTAGTTCAGATACATTATAATATTAGAATAATGTAACAATATAAATATATTATTATCATATTTATAATATAAACATTGTTTATTATCAATCAATAATTAATTATAATATTTCATTAATATTTAAACTTCAAAAATTATAAAGTATACTATAAATATTACAATTTTGTTATAATATTTATATTGGCTTTAATAAAATATATTTGTTTAACATTATTTAAATCCAATTTGTCTATACAACAAATATTTATTCTAAGAAGAAAGTTAAGTCAAATATTATACTATATTATAATACTATAATATCAATTAAAATAATATATCTAAGAGTTATAATAAATACTAATAATATAATTAATATTATAATTATAAATAATAACCATTTTGTTGGTTTGACAAAAAGTAAATTTGAAGTTTACCTAATGAATTAAAAAATTAAAACTAAAACACAACTAGAATTACAACTAAAACACATACTATAATTACAACACTACAAGGGGTAACGTGGGACTTGTTTAAAATTGTGTCTTTGTTCAAACCCTACACTTCTATATGTTTTGAAAGAGACTTATTATCAGCCATAATGTACCATTTAATCAATGATTTTTTTTATTTAGAAATAATGGGGAACTAGTACTTTTATATTTGCATATCAATCATATGTGTAGTTGCATATTTGTTTACTTTCATTAAACTAAAATAAAGCTTTTCTTTGCTAATTAAATGTTAGTTGTAATAATTAGTTTTTAATAAAATATTTTCAATAATTTAATCTAAATGATACCAAAAACTTATTATATTTTTTTACAAGAATTAATTCCCATAGTAAAAAACTTATTATAATTTTTTAAAGCAATTAATTCCCATATAAAAATCTAAAACAAAGGTCATTAAATTAAATATTTATTTTCTCTGTGGCTTTTAAAGATTGAAGGACCCTAAGCCTGTTATTTTTGATTAGTTCTGGAAAAGAGGGTCTAGAACCCTTTACAAAGCAACCCCTAGGGCAAAATAAGGCCTTAAACAAGCCAGAGACAGCACATTAACAACACATAGACAAAGCTACAGTAACACAGTGAGGCTGCGAGGAACAACCAAAAACTAAACAATAGCATAACCAGATCTTTGAACACCCTTAACCTGAGTGTGGGTCAGCAAGACATGCTTAGGAAGACCCTGCTTCCTTCTTTAGACCATAGTCCAACAAACATTATTGTCTCCATCTATAGAAAAAGGAGATGAAGGGGGTGAGGCTTTCCCCAAAACCACAGAAGGGGATGGAACTTGAGGAGAGGAGGAAAACTTCACAATAGCATCAGCTCCATCAATAGACGGCGCACCAATAGCATTAGTTCCATTCATAAATAGCTCCCTAATAACAAGGGATGACTCAGCAGCAGCCCCAACAATAGAAACGCTTCTTGTTACAGGTGGTGCACAAGTAGTAGTAGCAACAACCACCTCTGAAACAGATGGCACAGCAGCAACAGGCAGCACCCCAATAGCAGCAACAGTAACCTCTGAAACAGATGGCACAGCAGCAACAGGCAGCACCCCAATAGCAGCAACAGTAACCTCTGAAACAGATGGCATAGTAGCAATAGCAACAGGCAGCACCCCAGTAGTAGAAGAAACCTGTAAACTAGCAACCAACAGCTCCAGGCCAGGAACAGAAGCAGGGGAATGCACCTTGGACTGGGATGTCGAAGTTGAAGGAGAGGAAGGAGTGGAAGCCATAGGAGGAATACTAAAGTCCATGGGCTGAACATCATGCCACCAAGAAGCCAAACGAGATTTGGGTTTGGAGTGTAAACATTGCTCAGCCAAATGACCAGTGCCAAAACAATGTCGACAATGAAAGGGGATACCCTCGTAGTCCAAACTCTGGCACTAGGAATGGTCAGCAATGTTGAAAATAATCTCAGTAGGGAGTGCCTTAGATAAATCTAGATGCACAAAAATTTGAGCATGAGTTGTATGCATAAACTGTAAGGTAGCAGGATTAGCCATAATAGACTGCCCCAAAGCATTCCCAATCACAGAATAATAAGACTTGCTCCAAAACTATGGAGGGAGGTTAGGAAGCCTAACCTAGATGGGCAAAAGATTCAAAGAATCATTTGCAGGATTAAAAAGTGGAAACCAGGGATGAAGCACTAGGGGATGATGATCCCACAACCAAACAGAACCCTCAAACACAACATTATGGTCTTCAATATCATCAAATGTAACAATGAAGAAACCTCTAGCACAAGGGTAGATTTCAATCTTACCATTAGTAATTGGTCCCCAAGAATCTAAGATCCATTTATTTAGGGCATGAAGGCGTGGCCAAAAATGGTTGAATCGGCAAATCAAGGCATGAGAGGAATAAAATTCCTCATTCTCCAAAACCTCAAACCCAAAAGAAATAGTAGGAGAAGTAGCACATGGTAAAGACAATCCCTGACGCTTCCCTTAAGCAGCAGCTAAGAAAGATTTACCCTTTTCCAAGGAAGCCACTCCTGCAGATGACTCACCAATAGCAGCAACAATCACAAACGTGAACGACACTCCAACGGCAACAGTTTTAGGAAAAACTTGCAAACCCCTAACCGTAGCAGCCACACTCGCATGCATATCCCCAACAGCAAGACGCTCTATCACGAACAGCCTCCAAGAGCCGCAACCACACTAGCAGCAGAGGAAAACCCCGCGATTAACTCAGCAGCAACCAAACCCTGAGAACCAGGTGCATGAGTGGGAAGAGGAGCAAGAGCGGCCATTTCAAAAAAAACCCTAACCCTGTTGTTAATATTAATTTATTTAATAATTTAACCTTAGTTTTCAAAGATTTGTTTATGCAATAAGAATATTAAATAAATTATAATTTATGCGTTGCATAATTTAAGGTGCACTTTAAGTGCAATAATAATACGCAATGCCTAATCTAACCTTCTATAAATAGTAACAACATTGTATCACTTCATAATTATAATTTATGTGTTGCATAATTTAAGGTGCACTTTACGTGCAATAATAATACACAATGCCTAATCTAACCTTCTATAAATAGTAACAACATTGTATCACTTCATAAATTTATTTGGCAAGAAAAAACAAAAAAAAGGCTGCATAGTGCCCTTACCAATTAAACTTCTCTCTTCATTCATTTAATAAACTATCTAGGCTAAAAAAAACTATGTCAGCTCTATTTTGTTTTTTAATAGGTTTTGTTAACACACTCACACCATTAATTGTTAGCTCTAATAATTAGTTTTTAATGAAATATTTTCAATAATTTAATCTAAATAATACTAAAAACTTATTATATTTTTTTACAAGAATTAATTCCCATAGTAAAAAACTTATTATAATTTTTTAAATAGTCAACTCTAACTTAAACCTGACAAATTTCAAGATTATTATAAAGTTATTATATTATCAACATTTTTGCTAAAACTAAGCAAACACAACAAATTAAAACATGACTATTCATGAACACTTTGGCAGAAACTTCCCTACTCTCCAGCTCTTGTTTATATTGTTACATTATAATAATATTATGTATTATTTAATATAATAATTAATATTATAACTATAAATAATGATGATTTTGTTGGTTTGACAATAAGTAAATTTGAAGTTTACCTAATTAATTAAAAAATTAAAACTAAAACACAACTATAATTACAACTAAAACACATACTATAATTACAACTTAAACACTTGTTAGTTTCTAGGTGAGACTTGTTCTTAACTAGTTATTAATAAATCTTTTTGCAACGAATGAAACTAAAATAGTTTTTCTATTTAAAAAATATTTAGCTATTGTTGTTGTATAGATGCAAATATTATAACAAAACATAATTGAAATAATCGTGGTAATATTGGCTTATGGAAAGGAGTGGCTGACCAATGTGTTTTTATTATCTAGTAATTATTCTATCCAAAATAAACCAATGACAAGAGAGTATTTTTTAAACATTAAACAAATATTAAATTTTTGGAAAGGGAGTGGCAAACTGACCAATGAGTTTTTATTATCTAGTAATTCTTCTATCCAAAATAAACCAACAAGAGAGTATTTTTTAAATATTTCCAAAATAAACCAATGACAAGAGAGTATTTTTTAAATGTTAAACAAATATTAAATTTTTCTTAAATCTATATGCAAATATCTGTTGAATAAACCAATGACAAGATAGTATTTTTTTAAATGTTAAACAAATGTTAAATTTTTCCTAAGTCAATATGCAAATATTTTAACAAATATTATTGAAAAATCAATCATCAATCTTGTCATTAGCTTAGATTTTTAAAAATATCATATAATACTATATAAAAAGAAAAATATAATATAATATTATATAAAAATATTATAATATTAGAATAATGTAATAATATAAATATAGTATTATCATATTTATAATATAAACATTGTTTATTATCAATTAATAATTCATTATAATATTTCATTAATATTTAAACTAAAATTTTTTATAAAGTATACTATAAATATTATAATTTTGTTATAATATTTATATTGGCTTTAAAAAAAATTATTTGTTTAACATTATTTGAATCTAATTTGTCTATACAACAAATATTTATTCTAAGAAAAAAATTAAAAATATTAGAATATTAGAATAATGTAATAATATAAATATAGTTTTATCATATTTATAATATAAACATTGTTTATTATCAATTAATAATTAATTATAATATTTCATTAATATTTAAACTAAAAAAATTTATAAAGTATACTATAAATATTACAATTTTGTTATAATATTTATATTGGCTTTAAAAAAAATTATTTGTTTAACATTATTTGAATCCAATTTGTCTATACAACAAATATTTATTTTAAGAAGAAAATTAAGTCAAATATTACCAATTAATATTATACTATATTATAAAACTATAATATCAATTAAAATAATATATCTAAGTGTTATAATAAATACAATTTGTCTATACAACAAATATTTATTCTAAGAAGAAAATTAAGTCAAATATTACCAATTAATATTATACTATATTATAATACTATAATATCAATTAAAATAATATATCTAAGTGTTATAATAAATATTAATAATATAATTAATATTATAACTATAAATAATAACTATTTTGTTGGTTTGACAAAAAGTAAATTTGAAGTTTACCTAATGAATTAAAAAATTAAAACTAAAATACAACTATAATTACAACTAAAACACATACTATAATTACAACACTACAAGACAAGTAACGTGGCACTTGTTTAAAATTGTGTCTTTGTTTAAACCCTGCACTTCTATATGTTTTGAAAGAGACTTATTATTGGCCATTTTAAACCCTGCACTTCTATATGTTTTGAAAGAGACTTATTATCGGCCATAATGTATCTTTAATCAATGATTTTTTTATTTAGAAATAACGAGGAACTAGTACTTTTATATTTGCATATCAATCATGTGTAGTTGCATATTTCTTTACTTTCATTAAACTAAAATAAAGTTTTTCTTTGCTAATTAATTGTTAGTTGTAATAACTAGTTTTTAATGAAATATTTTCAATAATTTAATCTAAATGATACCAAAAACCTATTATATTTTTTTACAAGAATTAATTCCCATAGTAAAAAACTTATTATAATTTTTTAAAGCAATTAATTCCCATAGTAAAAATCTAAAATAAAGGCCATTAAACTAAATATTTATTTTCTTTATGGCTTTTAAAGATTGAAGAACCCTAACCCTGTTGTTTTTTATTAGTTTAGATGGAAAAGAGGGCCCATAACCCTTTATAAAGCAACCCCTAGGGCAAAATAAGGCCGTAAACGAGCCAGAGACAACACATTAATAGCACACAGACAAAGCTACAGCAACACAATGAGGCTGCGAGGAATAACCAAAAACTAAACAACAGCATAACCAGATCTTTGAACATCCTTGACCTAAGTGCGAGTCAGTGAGACATGCTTAGGAAGACCCCGCTTCCTTCTTCAGACCACAGTCCAACAAACATCATTGTCTCCATCTACAGAAAAAGGAGATGAAGGGGGTGAGGCTTTCCCCAAACCACAGAAGGGGATGGAACTTGAGGAGAGGAGGAAAACTTCACAATAGCATCAGCTCCAATAGATAGCGCACCAATAGCAGTAGTTCTAGTCGTAAATAGCTCCCTAATAACAGGGGATGACTCAACAGCAGCCCCAACAGTAGAAACACTCCTTGTTACAGGTGGTGCACAAGTAGTAGCAGCAACATCAACCTCTGAAACAGACGGCACAGCAGCAACAGCAGGCAACACCCCAGTAGTAGCAACAACAACCTCTGAAACAGACGGCACAGTAGTAGTAGCAACATGCATCACCCCAATAGTAGAAGAAACCTGTAAACCAGCAACCAATATCTTGTTGCAAGTATGAGGTGAACCAGTGTTGTCATTGATGTCAACATACTCATATTGCATTGACAATAAGGATTCGATGAGCAGTGTGCTGAGGATATTGAGAAAATTAGCCTCAGTCAGGAACAGTGAAGAACAGTGATGAGAAGAAGGCAAATGTATTGTATAGGATGCGAACCGGAGGATGCAGATTAAAGGGTTTGTATATATGAGTCTTGAGATGCTTCAGTTAAGATTTCAGAGGTCCGCATGAAGATCTGAAGGAGTTGTGGCTGTCGGTGTGGAACCGGTTCTGGCAAGTGTTTAGAGGTGACAGAGGATCACAGAAAGGTCCGGTGAGGTCTGGAATTGTATAATCCTAATCTGCAGATTGGAAGGAGTGTTTGGGATGTCCTTGTGATGTGTCATCTCGAGTTGTGTATGATTTAGAGGTCCGAAAGTACCTTTTGCATTGTGACAGTGGCGACAGACTGTGTTCTTGAAGTTTCGGATAAGGAAGAGAAGAGATTCCAGTAAGTAGAGGAAGTGCAGATGTACCTGGTCATTCAGGCAGGCTTGGAAATGTCCATGGATCATGTTTAGGTTGTGTTGTTGGTTCGCATTGATGGTAGAGCCCGGAATTGGAGATATTCTTCCGGATGAAGTTCTTGCTCTGATTAGCCGACCGGATGAGTTGTTCATCCTGCGAATGTTCTTGTGATGGCCAACCGGATGTGTTATTTATCTTACGGATATTCTTATGGTTGATTACCGACTTAGATGATTGTTCCTAAGTCGATGTCTTGTATAAATAAAGGTTTGTGAGTTCATTTCGAAGTGTGGATTATGTGGATGAGTGTGGTGTAGTGAAGAGAAGTGCGAAAGGCAGAGCAGGGGTTTTTGGGCTTAAATGGAACTGATCCAGACATGGTAGAGATGTCATTCTCTAGTTCAAGACTGTGATTCTTATCACTTTGTAGACAGTGTGTCTCCTTATAGGCAGTGGGCCTCTTTGTGAGCAGTGTGCTCGGGCAGTGAGCCCTAATTGGCAAGTGCCATTCTTTTTCTTATTCTTTTAACAGAGAATAATCCTTGGGTTAATCACCCCGTGGTTTTTCCCTTAACCGGGTTTTCCACGTTAAAATCTTGGTGTTCAATGTGTTGATGTTTATCTGCTCTTGTGTTTGTACGTTTTACTTTCATGGATGATTAATTGATATGTTGTTAACTAATAAAGAAGAATCAAGTGTTTGAAGTACAGAGCAAGTTTTTATACAACTGATTCACCCCCCCTCTCAGTTGTATGCCCTAGATCCAACAATTGGTATCAGAGCCAAGTTCCTCTGAAAGGAGCTTAACCACTTGAGGAGATCCAAGATGTCATCATACAAGAAGGATAGTCTGAAGTTCGATGGAACCAACTTCACTCTCTGGAAGGGTCGCATGAAATGTCACTTGGAATGTATGGGAAAAGCATACTTGGCCATGGTCTCAAAACCATATATACCTCCACAAGGTGGTCCAACAACTCTGAATGAAATCACAGATGCTGAAAACAATCTTCAGACCAAGGAAGCTCTTCTAAGCGCATTGAATGACTCAGATCTCTCAAATGTTATTGACCTACCAACTGCATATGAGATCCTGACTAAACTGGAGCTTCTGTATGAAGGAGATGAGTTTGTCAAGAGTGCAAGGTTGTAAAGTCTGAAAGGGAAATTTGAAAGATTGAAGATGAGAGATGATGAAAACATCACTACTTTTATGCCAAGAGTGAATGAGCTGGTGTGTGGAATTAGAAATGCTGGTGGAACTCTGGATGAAAATGAGATTGTTTACAAAATCCTCAGATCCCTTCCTGCTGCCTACAAAATCAAGGTTGCTGCAATTGATGAATTCAGAGCCCACACAACTGTCACAAGAGAACAATTGGCTGGCAAACTAGCTGCATTTGAAATGACCGAGTTTGGAGATGATCCTCCCAAGACTGAATCTGCTTTCAAAGCCAGTGCCTATGTGAAAGGCAAACAGAGATTTGATCCGGGAGAAAACTCTTCAAGGAAGATGTCATGGTATGATCAAGAAAGAAGAGACATGGAAGAAAAAGAAGCAGAAACAGCTCAACTTGAAGCCCTCATTGCAAAAAGACTGCCAAGAGGATCCGGCAAGTATGAAGGAAAACTACCCTTTAAGTGCTTCAACTGCAATAAGATTGGTCATTTTGCTTCAAGATGTCCGAAAAGATTTGCAAGGACTAATACTAACAGACAAAGGTTTCAAAAGAACTGCTATTATGTTCATGAAGAAGATGACAATGAAGGAGTAATAGATGATGAATCAGAACTAAGAAGCAAATCCGGAAATGAATGGGTGTTTATTTCCATCAAGGAAGAAGATTCAATACTCTCTGAATTTGTCAATCACAAGGTTGTGGAAAAAGCTTTGGCTGCTCAAGTGGAAGAAAAGGATGATTAGGTTATTGACAGTGGATGTTCTCACCATATGACGGGTGACAAGGATAAGTTCTTAGATTTGGAAAGGTATGAAGGAGGAATGGTAAAATTTGGTGACAATTCTGCGGGCAGAATTAAAGGTAGGGGAACTATTTCCTTTGATGGAAAGAGCAAAACAGGTAATGTACTATATGTTGAAGGATTGAAGCACAATCTTCTCAGTGTTGGTCAGTTAGTAGACAAAGGCTATGATCTCCGGTTCAAGAATGGAAAATGTAGAATCTTTATAAGTTCCGGAACTGAAATTGCATTCGGTATTCAGACAAAAGGTAATATCTTTCATCTGGTTGGTTCAAATAAAAGTTGTCTATTTGTTCAAATTGATCAAAGTTGGTTATGGCATAGAAGAATGTGTCATGTAAATTTTGATAACATCATCAAGATAAGCAATACTCAAGCTGTAAGAGATCTTCCAAAATTGATGAAACCTACAAATAGTTTGTGCAAAGAATGTCAGCTAGGTAAACAGAGCAGAGTTTCTTTCAAAAGCAAAGATCAGTCCTCTACCGGATTGTTGGAATTAGTACATACTGATCTCTGTGGTCTGACAAGAATCAAGAGTCTGCAAGGTGATAGATATTTCATGTTGTTAATTGATGACCATTCCTGGATGATGTGGGTTACCTTCCTAAAAGAAAATTCAGAAGCATTTGAGAAGTTCAAAATCTTCAAAGCTATGGTAGAGAATCAAACCAGATTAAAACTGAAGTGTCTAAGGTCTGATAGAGGTGGTGAATTTACATCCGGTGAGTTCATTGACTTTTGTGAGAAGCAGGGTATAAGGAGACAATTGTCTGCTCCTAGGACTCCACAGCAGAATGGAGTAGTTGAAAGAAAGAACCGGACGATCTAGGAAGCTGCCAGGACAATGATGTTGGAAGCAAATGTTCCTCAGATGTTCTGGAAAGAAGCTATCAGCACTGCAGTCTACAGTCTAAATCAAGTTCAAATCATAAACAATACTGGTAAGACCCCCTATGAACTCTGGTTTGGCATCACTCCTACTGTGAAATATTTCAGAGTATTTGGTAGCAAGTGTTATATTAAAAGAGATGAAGATCTAGGAAAGTTTGATGCTAGAAGTGATGAAGGAATTTTCTTGGGTTACTCCACTCAAAGCAAAGCATACCGGTGTTACAATAAGAGACTGAGGAAGATGATAGAAAGCACTAATGTGAAAGTTGATGAAGGAATTGAGAAGCCCTCAAGATTTTATGAGTTTGATGAAGATGACCAAGACGGTGTTCAGGTTCAAGGAACTCAATCCTCTCCGGTAAGTCAGAGTCAGCCTAATCTGGTAAATCAGGAAGAAGAGATAGGTTTGAATGAGCCTGATCAAGAAGCAACAGTGCAAGATACTCCCAAAATTCCAAGGTATGTAACACTGAACCACTCTGAAGATCAGATCATAGGTGACAGAAGTAAAGGTGTGCAAACTAGAAGGAATGTTGCTCAAAATCAGGATGAATGTTGTCTGATTTCAAAGATTGAACCTAAAACAGTAAATGAAGCCTGCAATGATGAAAACTGGACTAAAGAAATGAAAGATGAATTAATGCAAATTGAGAAAAATCATACTTGGGATCTTGTTCCCAGACCTAGCGACAGGAATGTGATTGGAACCAAATGGGTCTTCCGGAACAAATTAAATGAAGCTGGTGAAGTAATCAGAAACAAAGCTAGATTGGTCTGCAAAGGCTACTCTCAAATAGAAGGAATTGATTTTGAAGAGACCTTTGCTCCAGTGGCAAGAATTGAAGCAGTCAGATTATTTCTTGCATTTGTTGCCTTTAAAGACTTCAAGGTATATCAGATGGATGTCAAGTCTGCCTTCCTAAATGGTGATCTGGAAGAAGAAGTTTACATTGAACAACCAGATGGATTTCAATTATTTGACAATGATGATATGGTCTGCAAGTTGAAGAAAGCATTGTATGGATTAAAACAAGCCCCAAGAGCATGGTATGAAAGGTTGGATAAGCATCTTGTGCAGATTGGATTCAGCAAAGGTACTGCTGACAATAACTTATATTTCAAAATTGATCATGAAAACATTTTGATTGTTGAAGTGTTTGTGGATGATATCATTTTTGGAGGAAGAGATAGTATGTGCAAAACTTTTGCAAATCAGATGAAATGTGAGTTTGAAATGTCTATGCTTGGTGAAATGAATTTCTTCTTGGGTCTGCAAATTACTCAAACAAAGAAAGGGATCTTCATTTCTCAGACCAAATATGTGAAAGAATTGTTAAGGAAATTTGGTATGGAAGATTCAAAGCCAATGAACACTCCCATGGCAACCGGATGTAAGTTGAGCAAAGATGATGACTCCCCAAAGGTAGATCAGACAAAGTATAGATCAATGATTGGTGGATTGTTGTATCTCACTCAGACCAGACCAGATATAATGTAGGCTGTTGGTCTTGTAGTAAGATTCCAGGCTGATCCTAAAGAATCTCATGTTATGGCAATCAAAAGAATTTTTAGATACTTGAAAGGAACAACTGAGTATGGTCTATGGTACCCTAGAGATCCGGATTTCTCTCTTCATGCTTACAGAGATGCAGATTGGGCAGGAGATGTGGATGACCGAAAGAGCACCAGTGGTGGAGCATTCTTTTTGGGGAAGAGATTGGTTTCTTGGCTAAGCAAGAAACAAGATGCAATATCTCTGTCTACAACTGAAGCAGAATACATAGCAGCAGCAGGTAGTTGCACTCAAATCTTATGGATGAAGCAGATGCTAAGAGACATTAAAGTTGAATATGATGAGCCTATCACAATTTTCTGTGATAATTCAAGTGCAATTAATATTTCCAAGAATCCGGTATTGCACTCTAAGACTAAGCACATATCTATCAAGTTTCACTTTTTGAGAGAACAAGTGAACAAGGAAGAAGTCAGGTTGGAGTATGTTCCCTCCAAGGATCAGATTGCAGATATCTTTACTAAACCTCTTCCCAAGGACTCTTTTGAATATCTCTGGGAGAAGTTAGGGGTCATGGCCCCTCCGATGATGAACTAGGATGCACTAATGTGCATCAGTCCGGTGGATATCACAGTCATATCTTGTGATCCGGATTGATGATGGGGAGCTGCTACTAAGGGGGAGCAGCTGGTATGACTCTGATGTGTTAGAATTGCAAGTATGAGCCCTTTGCCATTGATGTCAAAGGGGGAGAGAAGACATGTGAAAAACAAGTAGCTGATGATCAAAGGGGGAGCAGTAAATGAGGAGAAGACATGTTGCTGATAGGGGGAGCTGTGACAGAAAGGAGAAGTTCTTGTCTTGATGGTTTTTCACATCATATGTTGCCATCAATGACAAAGGGGGAGATTGTTGCAATTATGAGGTGAACCAGTGTTGTCATTGATGTCAACATACTCATATTGCATTGACAAGAAGAATTTGATGAGCAGTGTGCTGAGGATATTAAGAAAATTAGCCTCAGTCAGGAACAGTGAAGAACAGTGATGAGAAGAAGGCAAATGCATTGTATAGGATGCGAACCGAAGGATGCGGATTAAAGGGTTTGTATATATGAGTCTTGAGATGCTTCAGTTAAGATTTTAGAGGTCCACATGAAGATCTGAAGGAGTTGTGGCTGTCGGTGTGGAACCAGTTCCGGCAAGTGTTCAGAGGTGACAGAGGATCATAGAAAGGTCTGGTGAGGTTTGAAATTGTATAATCCTAATCTACGGATTGGAAGGAGTGTTTGGGATGTCCTTGTGATGTGTCATCTTGAGTTGTGTGTGATTTGGAGGTCTAGAAGTACCTTTTGCATTGTGACAGTGGCGACAGACTGTGTTCTTGAAGTTTCGGATAAGAAAGAGAAGAGATTCCAGTAAGTAGAGGAAGTGCGGATGTACCTGGTCATTCAGGTAGGCTTGGAAATGTCTGTGGATCATGTTTAGGTTGTGTTGTTGGTCCGCATTGATGTTAGAGCCCAGAATTGGAGATATTCTTCCGGATGAAGTTCTTGCTCTGATTAGCCGACCGGATGAGTTGTTCATCTTGCAAATGTTCTTGTGATGGCCGACCGGATGTGTTATTTATCTTGCAGATATTCTTATGGTTGATTTTTGACTTAGATGATTGTTCCTAAGTCGATGTCTTGTATAAATAAAGGTTTGTGAGTTCATTTCGAAGTGTGGATTATGTGGATGAGTGTGGTGTAGCAAAGAGAAGTGCGAAAGGCAGAGCAGGGGTTTTTGGGCTTAAATGGAACTGATCCAGACATGGTAGAGATGTCATTCTCCAGTTCAAGACTGTGATTCTTATCACTTTGTAGACAGTGTGTCTCCTTGTAGGCAGTGGGCCTCTTTGTGAGCAGTGTGCTCGGGCAGTGAGCCCTAATTGGCAAGTGCCATTCTTTTTCTTATTCTTTTAACAGAGAATAATCCTTGGGTTAATCACCCCGTGGTTTTTCCCTTAACCGGGTTTTCCACGTCAAAATCTTGGTGTTCAATGTGTTGATGTTTATCTGCTCTTGTGTTTGTACGTTTTACTTTCATGGATGATTAATTGATATGATGTTAACTAACAAAGAAGAATCAAGTGTTTGAAGTACAGAGCAAGTTTTTATACAACTGATTCACCCCCCTCTCAGTTGTATGCCCTAGATCCAACATATCTTCGGGCCAGGAAGAGGAGTAAGGGAATGCACCTTGGATTGGGGTGTCGCAATTGAAGGAGAGGAAGGAGTGGAAGCCACAGGAGGAATAGTGAAGTCCGTGGGCTGAACATCACGCCACCAAGAAGCCAGATGAGATTTGGGTTTGGAGCGTAAACACTGCTCAGCCAAATGACTAGTGCCAAAGCAACGTCGACAACAAAAGGGGATACCCTCGTAGTCCAAACTCTGGCACCAGGAATGGCTAGCAATGTTGAAAATAATCTCACCAAGGAGTGCCTTAGATAAATCTAGATCCACAAGAATCCAAGCATAAGTTGTATGCATAAACTGTAAGGTAGCAGGATCAACCATAATAAACCGCCCCAAAGCATTCCCAGTCACATAATAGCAAGACTTGCTCCAAAACTGTAGAGGAAGGTTAGGAAGCCTAACCCAGATGGGGAAAAGATTCAAAGAATCAGTTGTAGGATTGAAAAGTGGAAACCAGGGACGAAGCACCAGGGGATGGTGATCCCACAACCAAACAGAACCCTCAAACACAACATTACGGTCCTCAATATCATCAAATGTAACAATGAAGAAAACCTCTAGCGCAAGGGTAGATTTCAATCTTACCAATAGTAATTGGTTCCCAAGAATCTAAGATCCATTTATTTAGGGCATGAAGGTGTGGCAAAAAATGGCTGAATCAGTAAATCAAGGCGTGAGAGGAATAAAATTCCTCATTCTCCAAAATCTCAAACCCAAAAGAAATAGTAGGATCGAAGTAGCACAGGGTAAAGACAATCCCTAACACTTCCCTTGAGCAGCAACTAAGAAAGATTTACCCTTTTCCAAGGAAGCCACTCCTACAGATGACTCAGCAGCAGCAGTCACAGATGCGAATGACACTCCAACGGTAGCAGTTTCAAGAAAAACCTGCAAATCCCCAACCGTAGTAGCCACACTCACAGGCATATCCCCAGCAGTAAGACCCTCTGTCACGAATGGTGCTCCAGTAGCCACAACCACACCAGTAGCAAAGGAAAAACCTGCGATTAGCTCAGCAACAACCAAACCCTGGGAACCAGGTGCATGGGCGAGAAGAGGAGCAGGAGCGACCATTTAAAAAAAAAACCCTAACCCTGCGGTTAATATTAATTTATTTAATAATTTAGCCTTGGTTTTCAAAGATTTGTTTATGTAATAAGAATATTAAATAAATTATAATTTATACATTGCATAATTTAATGTGTACTTTAAGTGCAATAATAATATACAATGCCTAATCTAACCTTCTATAAATAATAAGCATTGTATCACTTCATAAATTCATTTGGCAAGAAAAATAAATTAAAAAATGGTTGCATAGTGCCCTTACCAATTAAACTTCTCTCTTCATTGATTTAATAAACTATCTAGGCTAAAAAATACTATGTTAGCTCTTTTTTTTTATGTACCTTAATGTCATTAGATCAAATCTGGTGTAATTATTTTTATATGTAGGCTCTTTAATAGGTTTTGTTAACACACACCATTAATTGTTAACTCTAATAATTAATTTTTAATGAAATATTTTCAATAATTTAATCTAAATGATACCAAAAACTTATTATATTTTTTTACAAGAATTAATTCCCATAGTAAAAAACTTATTATAATTTTTTAAATAGTTACATTATAATAATATTATATATTATTTAATATATAATATAATATAATTATATATTAATAATATTATTACTAATATAATATTAATTATTATAAACCCTAACTATTTTATAGTACTAATTTTTAAAAACCCTAATTATTTTAAATCAAAATTATATAGCATAACAATATTAAATATAATAATATTAAATTTATATTATTACATTATTATAAAACATTAATTAAGTTAATATATAATTATATTATATAACATTATTAAATATAATAATATTAGAGTTATATTATTATAATATCATTATATTATTATAGAGAATGTTTGTAATAATAAATATAGTAATAAATACAATAAAGAAAAATATTTTTAACTATAATTAATACTAGTATATTTATATTTAAAAAAATATATGTAAAGTATGCTGAGGGATATCTTTTTCATAGTTACTTTGATTTTTTCACTTTTTTTTGGTTTGCAATTTCTTTTTTAGTTTTTATTTTTTAGAAAAATTAATTTCTTTTTTTGGTTCCATAGTTTTCTTATTTTCTCTAGCTTTTTTGTCCTTCCATCATTTCCAATTTCTTTTTTGGTTTTTATTTTTTATTTTTTCCAATTTCTTTTTTAGTTTCTAGTTTTTATTTTTTTCCAATTTCTTTTTTGGTTCCATCTTTTTCTCCTTCAACACTTTTTAAATTTTTTTTTAATTTTTTTTAAGTTTTATTTTTTATTTCCTTTTTGGTATTTTAATTATTTTTTTAATAAATTTAGGCAGAAAAATGAGTGCTTTCATCCCCACCCCACTGTGACTGTATAATGCCTCTGACGTAATTATTATAATTATAATATTATATTATAATTATAATTATAATATTATATTATATTTATATTATTATTATATAATAATATTGTATATTATTATATTATATTTATATTTATATTTATTATAATATAATTATATTTACATTATTATATATATATATTTTTAAAAATAATATATTATTGATATAATATTAATTATTATAAACCCTAACTATTTTAAATCATAATTATTATAAACCCTAATTATTTTAAATCATAATTATTATTATAATTTAATGTAAAAATAATTAGGGTTATAATAATTATTATGATAAGAAGTTATTAATACTAACCCTAATGCGTCAATGAGGGCATGGTTCGATGGTTAAGTCGCTTGATTGTAGTGGCAACCACTAGAGTTCAAACCCACGCTGGGCCAACGAGCTTGTAGGCTTTACACCTTTGTTGGGCCAACGAGCTCGTGGGTTTGAAGTGTTCTTGCTAGGGGATGAGGTCCCCTGTGTTGTGGCCTCACCGGTTCATTGCTCTGGGTAAAAGCATTTGCGTGGAGCCGGAGGGTGTGTCGCACTAGCATCACCGGTCACGTTAAAAAGTTTACCAGGCGCATTAAAAAAAAGAAAATACTAACCTTAATTCTAACCCCAACCCTAATTCTAATCTAATCATAGTTCTTATCCTAATTCTAACCTAAATCCTAACCCTAACCCTAATTCTAACACTAATTATAATCATACTCCTAACCCTAATTCTAACCCTAACCCTAAATCTAATTATAATTGTAATCTTGATTTTATCCCTAACCCTAATTCTTACCCCAATACTAATTCTATTACTAATTCAAGCCCAAATTATTATTATAACCCTAACCGTAATCTTGATAGTAATGCTATCCCTAACTCTAATTCTAACCCTAACCCTAATTCTAAGCATAATTCTAACCCTAACGATAACCCCAACTCTACCCCTAACCCTAATTCTAACCCTAATCCTTACTCTATTACTAATTCCAACCCTAATCCCAACCTTAACTCTAACCGTAGTTCTATTTATAGATATAAATATAAATAACCTTTCTTGTTTTATTGTAACTATAACCCTAAGCCTAATGTTTAGGCTAATACTAAGCCTAACTAGATAACCCCAATCCTAAACATGATTGTAATCATAATTTTAACCCTAATTCTAACCTAAACCCTAACCCTAACCCTAATTCTAACCCTAATTCTAACACTAATTGTAACCCTAACCCTAAATCCAATTATAATTCTAATCTTGAGATATCCAAGTTTGTAACCCTAACCCTAACATTAATTGTAACACTAATCCTAACCCTAACTCTAATTTTAACCCTAACAATAACCCTAATTATATCCCTAAAACTAATTTTAACCCTAACCCTCACCCCAATACTAACCCTAACCATAACCCTAATTGTAACCCTAATGCTAATCCTAAATGTAATCATAACCCTAATACTATCCCTAACCCTAACCTTAATCCTAACCCTAATTCTAACCCTAACGCTTACCCCAATACTAATCCTTACCTTAACTCTAATTGTAACCCTAATTTTAACCCCTAACTCTAATCCTACTTTTAATCGTAACCATAATTTTATCCATAACCCTAACCTTAATCCTAACCCTAGCCATAACTTTAATCCTAACACTAATGCTAACCCTAACTTTAATTCTAGCCTTAACAATAACCCTAATTCTAATAAGTACCCACTACACCACTATCATTTGCAAGCTAGAAAATGGGAGGCAAAGGAAGATTTGGCAAGCATGTAAGCATGTTGCGCTAATTAATTGATAGTTACTACATAAATAGAGGAAATTGGTATTTTTCTCCCCTATTGCTCTTGCTTGGATGCCTAACAATAATCTGTCAAAACTTTATGCCATTTTTTCTGGGCACAATTAAATGATCCAATAAACTTATATCATAAGTGCTCAAATAACCACAACTTCACTAAATAAATTTCCTTGCTTGTAGATTTACAATTACTTCCTTTGGGTTTGCATGTACATATTGCTTTTTGTCATCTTCGTGAATAAATATTTTTTTTTAAATTTAAAAATAATAAAAATACAAATGAAATGAAATAGGTGCAACATCTTTTACATATAATATATCAAAAACTAAAAATAAATTCAAATCCATAATATAAAAAATTAAAATAAATTTATCAATTATACTTTTACAAATATGGTGAATCAAGGAAAAGCATAATATTACTACTACAACAACAACAACAACAACAATAATATTATGATTTAGATGGAACCAATGAAAGATGGCACGATTTTTTAAAAATATATCTAAAGTATGCTGAGAGATATCCTAATCGAGGCACCTATATTACACTTTTTATTTGATAAATTGATTAAAAGGCACCTCGAGAAGGATATATCTCAGCGCATTTTATATATAAGCTAGTAACATCTTTTTTTGTTAAAATTATTTACCCTAGTTGTAAACCTAACTCTAATTCTATCCCTAACCCTAACCCTAATTCTAACTATAACACTAATTATAACCCTAATTATAAGATCCCCTCTCTTTCTCTATTCCCCCCCTCTTTCGCCCCACATCCCTCCCTACTTCTATCTCCACTTCTTTGTTTCCCTCTCTCTAACACTTTAATGTAATCTTGTTCCTCAACCTATTCAAACTCATGGCTATCCTCATAGTGGTATATATATGTTGGTATATATATTTCCTTCACAATCCAAGTTCATTTACATTATCATGTTTTGCTTGTGCACATATCCCTAACCATAAATCTATTATATACTAGTATTTCTTGTTAGATTTAACCCTGATTCTAATCGTAACCCTAACCCTAACTCTAACCCTAATCATAATTTTATCCAAGCTAGCCCTAATTGTAATTCCAACTCTAACCCTAACATATTTTTTGGTTAAAAATAATTACCCTAGTTCTAACCCTAACTCTAATTCTATCCCTAACCCTAATTCTATTCCTAACTCTAACCCTAATTGTACTGTAACCCTAACACTAATTGTAACATTGACCCTAACCCTAATTCCAATCCTTACCCTAATTCTAATTATAACCCTAAACCTAATTCTAACATTGACCCTATTTTTATCTATAACCCTAATTCTAACTGTAATCATAATTTTATCCCTAACCCCAGTCATAATTCCAACTCTAAGCTTAAAAATTGTTTTGGTTATAAATATTTTCCCTAATTTTAAACCTAACTCTAGAATTCTATCCCTAACCCTAATTATGTTCCTAACTCTAATTCTACTCTAATTGTAATTGTAACCCTAATCTTAATCATATGTTTTTTTGTTATATATATTTGCTCTAATTATCTCTCCCTTTGCCTCTTTCCCTCCTATCTATTTCTCTATCTTTTGCACTCTCTATATCTCGTGCTTTCTCCCCCCCTCCCTCTCTCTTTATATCTCTATCTTTCGCACTATCTATATCTCTCATGCTTTCTCCCTCCCTCCTCTCTCTTTGTCTCTCTATACCTCTCTTTGTATTTGTCTCTCTCTTCCTCTATTTTTATCTCTCTTTCCCTCTATATCTTATCTCTTTCTCTCCACTTCTTTGTTCCCCTTTCTCTAACATTTTAATGTATTCTTGTTCCTCAACCTATTCAAACTCATGGCTATCCTCATAGTGGTATATATATGTTGGTAGATATATATGAGGTGGAATGAGATGCGTGTAAATAAAAAATGTTTAACTTTTTCAATCAAATGGCCGACACATTAAATAAGGAGTAATTTAATATATATATAAGCTAGTAGTAGTTGAAGCTCAACATGTAAGACATTAATTTAATTAAAATATATAATTATATCATATAACATTATCAAATATAATAATATTTATTTATATTGTTACATTATAATAATATTATATATTATTTAATATATAATATAATATAATTATATATAAATAATAATATTACTAATCTAATATTGATTATTATAAACCCTAACTATTTTATAGTACTAATTTTTAAAAACCCTAATTATTTTAAATCAAAATTATATAGCATAACAAGATTAAATATAATAATATTAAATTTATATTATTACATTATTATAAAACATTAATTAAATTAATATATAATTATATCGTATAACATTATTAAATATAATAGTATTATTTTTTTTATCTGTAATCTATGGTCGCTCCCTCTAAACTATAAATGACCCAAAATAAAATTGAAAAGCAAGCCCTCTAACAGGGGTGCTAGCAAAGTTTACAAAATTAGAGACTACTAGCTTTGCCAGAGCTAGCAAATAACCTATACTAAAATTTAGACTTGCAAACTTTTCATCCCTGTTGCACAAATTTTAGACTCACAAATTTCAAACTTTTCCCATGTTCTCAAATCTCATAATGTTTTGTTTTCCTCCCTGTGTTGAGAATGAAGCCATTCTTTCATCTTTGTTTGATTGAATGCCATGTGTGAGCTTAGCTCAGGTGTCAATGGCAATGCAAACACAAGGTAAAGGGGGAGTGCAAGTTTCTTGTTGGATGTTCTTATTCACTCACTATGTGCTTCTTGTTGCCTATGTGGCTTGGCTACTTGAGGGTATAATCGAATTGTTACACCATGATGAGTTACCTGTTCCAAATTTCAGAATGTCATTGGTCTTTCTGTGACAACTGTTCCTGAATTGGTTTCCTCACAGGGTATTTTCTAAAGTCAATAGTGGTTGAGCTACCTTCTGTTCATGCATAATTTATTTGGTTTTGGTCCAGATGCTCATGAACTTATTTGGTTGATGGAAAAAAAATGAGGAGTTGAATACAATTGCACTATTTGAACAGTTAGTTGTTACGAGGCAGCCACACTATTCCACCAGATGTAATTAGCATGTATAAATTAATAACTTCAAAATCCTTGCCATCATACTCTTGGCCCTTTCAAAAATACCTATATGTGCGTTGCTGAGAACATGGCCAGATATTCCATTCTTTGACACTTGCTTTAAGTGAAAGATTGACACAATGGAAATTTGTTGATAGATAAGGAGGGGCTCTCATCACGTTCTATTAATTGGCAAATCAGTTTACCTTATCCATCCAGAATATCTCCAGGCACCAATCATCTAAAGATGTTTAGGCAATAGCTGATTTATATCATCAAGAGGAACCGTGAAGCAAACAGTTGAGTGTGATTGCTCCAAGTTACTCATGAAGATCAAATGATATTACCAATGCTAAAAATGCTTCAGAATTCTGGATGTATAACATTCCTAGTTACAAACAACTTGTGGGATTATACAGATGTGGTGGTGAATTACCTTTATGGAAAGTATGGAGTAAATGGAACTGCATTTCGTGATGATAAGTGGCTGGACTATTTTGATGTAGTCATTTATGGCAGTGCAAGAAAAATGAGAAGCCGAGTTGTTAACTAGATCAATTATCTTTTTCTTGACTAACTTGGATCTTTTCCCAGCTGGAATAAGTTAGTGCTACTCATTAGAGCCATCCATTACAGGTGTGCTATTACCATTTAAAAAGAAACCATGGATCAAGACCACAACCTGCTTTGAAAGAACATGATAAGATTGGGATTGGGAAATTGACACTTCATCTATCAATCTTTGGGTCATCAACAACATTAAATGCAAATCATTATGATATACACTTTAAGGACATGCCTTGTTTTGATGGAAAGGTATTACAAAGGCATAGAGATGAATTTGAGCATACTGTTAGAGGATATTTTTGAGCCTATGGCTGTGTGGATGGCACAATAAATTTTGATGACATTAAACTAAGTTTAATTGAGATTGAATGTGTGTGTGAGGATGTGGATGAAAAGGTATTAGAAACTGTAGCAATTGGAATTCCACTAGATGAATGTGGCCATAAACAATCTCTAACATGATGGGAGCAAATTTCTATTAGATATTTTAGTTGGAAATCGTATGCACAAACAAATTTGTTGAAAAGGCTGGCAACTTTTGATGCAGATGAAGGCAATAAGAACGATTTCTATTAGATATTATAACTGAGAAGGTCATGGCTCATTGAAAAGCAAATTGCAATGATTGTCGAATAAGCACAAATGGACCTGTCAAAGGTTTTAGAAACTTTCAAGCAAGTGCAGTTTATAGTTGTAACGCCAAATTTTGTGCTCTCAGCCAGCGCACTCCCCTCCATCCACCAAAGATTAGAAGTTTTTGTCAGGAATTATCATTGGAATGCATGCAAATGTCAATGTGTTTTAAAAACAAAAGCAAAATCAAATTGCTATCGTGGAATGCAATAGTCACGAGATATGCACAAATTGGATCCATGGAAAAGGATTTAGAAACATTCAAATAAATGCCATTGCCAGTTGTAATACTGAGGTTTGCCACCTTTGCCAGCACGTTCCCAACCTACGCCATGCCGCAAATAGCGCAATGCACAAGATTTTTGTTAGAAATCATAGTCGAAGATGCTTTAGATATCATCGCCAGAAATGAATTGGTAGTATACATGCAAAACTCAAGCTCACACAAAAAGCCGTGGCTAGGCAGGATATGTACAAAATGTTTTATTGTAAAAATCTTTAGAAGAGAAGACAATTTTATCAACTCCACGCCCAAGCAGAGGCCCGACTTGCTGGCAGCTTCCACGATCTAAACATTGCCATGAATTGCAAGGCAAATGTTTAGCATATATCCCAAAGAAATGGTCATGGTCTCATTCGAATGCAATGATAGCAAGATATGTGCCGAAATGGATATATTGATAAGTGCAATTGATAGTTATTATCACCATCTTTCCCCGGCACATTCTTAGCCAATGAAGTAGCAACAGCTGGTCAGTTTTTCCATGCATGCAATGATCGCAGGATATGGACAGAGTGGATTTGTTAAAAAAGGTTTAGAAACTTTCAAGCAAATGCAATTGGCAAGTATATGGTTATCTTCCACAACCTTTGCCAGTGCTCAAAATAGGAGTATTAAAACAATGCATGGAAAATACAAAGCATGCAGAATAGGAAAGCATAACAAAGGCCATGCATTGCTGAGAAAAGCATGAAGTGCAGTTGCTGGTGGATTTCTTTCTCGTTTGATATAATAACTTCCTTAGAACCAGTTTTCATAAAGCTTGGGCAACCTTGAATAGAAATATATCCAGAGTTTTCACCGTCTCCAATTGTTACTGCATCCTTGGCCCAATTCTACAAAGGTCGACTGTAGAAAAGGGTTGATATAGTTGCTGTGAAAATGAAGAGAATGATGGTGTGCATGTTCAATAGTAGATGAGCCTTTGTCCATAATTTCTTGATCAGGTTGAGGGTAGAATGGTATTTTCTGGAGCCACAATTCCCATGCAATGACCAACATCTTCGTATCTCCTTGCATTCACCTAATGAATGATACAAACTGGCCATGATTCAATTATAGCTTATGGATTTCCCTGAAGAGGCTCGAGTAGCTGGTATATGGAGTAGTGTGGTTTTGTATTTTCCTATAACCTTATGAGCCGCCATAGCAAGTGAAATACAGGACAAATGAGATCAACACACTTCCTTAAGTAACTTGATGATCCACTCACAAATAACTTACAATTGTTAAAGTGGACATTGTTGGTCATTTTGGTGAGTTGAATATCATGAGTATAAAACCCTTCAAGTAGTTGGTGAAGATCGTGGAAAGAGCCTTCTATGGTGATATCCCCATAAAAACAAAGAATCAACCAAAATTTGGAAGATGTGATAATAGGTAAATGGCGGTTGTGGTCCTTGATGCTTTAGGAAAACTACAACAGGGGCAAAAGTTTTAAATGCTGATGTAGCGGCTACAGCAAATGATCAATAAAATGGAAAAGAAGGTAAAATAAAGTTGAAGCTTCATACCCACTCTTGCTGTTGTCTGGTTTGTACACAGATAAAGGATGTTTTAAAGAACAAACATACACTTCAGAAGCATGTTTTTCCTAATTGTCATCGAAAGTATTCAGCCTTGCATGCACTTCAACTGACTAGTATGGATTCAAGTGGTTTTCATTGTGAAGACTGTAACTCTGAATTTCTTGCTGAGAGCAACAAGTTGACTGCAAAAGAAAAGGGAAGATATAAGGTTGGATTCCACGTAGACAAAGAGGCAATGTAAAGAGTCATTCATGATGCTTTGTTTTCTATTATTCTGTAACTTCTTTTCAAGAAGTGGAGGGCTTTTGGGTTTCCGGGGGATGGAGATCTATATAACTCTATTTGTAATCTTTGAAGAGGATCTTTTTACTGTTCAACCAGGAGCTCCTGTGAGAGATGTGGGGAGGGTAGTGACTAGATGTATAGTTCTTGTTTTCTGTATCTGTTTGGCTGACCAGATTTCTGATCCCCCTTGCACTTTGGTACATGAGTGAGACTCGATCAGTCTGGAAGGTGTTTTGCTACTTCATTTTCTTGTAGAGTTGAGAGTTTTGTAATAGAGTAATAAGGAGGCTTTGTACTTCTTTCATTTGGAAATATAGAAGAGTTTTTGTTCTTATATCTGCAATTTTCTTCTCATGAGCTAATTATTCCTACGTTTAATTAGTTCCTTTCAGGATTATAAACTCTTTTACTCAGCTCTTGATATGCATATGTTTTGGAAGGACTTTATGCCTTGCTATTGTTCATTCTCTCTCTTTCAAAAGACTTTGTGTTTTTCTTCTGTAGTTTAGTTTATCTTTCTTCAAGGGGTTTGTGTTGTGTTGCTTATGCTCACAGGCAGATTTCTTCCTCTTTCCCTTTCCTCTCTTTTTCTTTGTTTTGTTACCCTTTTGTACCTTCTGGTTAAAGGTACTCAAAAATCCAAAAACCCCCATCATACGAGGGAGCTGCCCCTCTCAAACACAGATTATAATCATTACATTCACAATGATTACTCCATTTGTTGGTTGCTTTTGTCGTTGCCTATTGGAGGAATCAGAGTGTGTTTTTGCAGTGACAAAAATATTAACCAACAGTTTTTGGCAACTCTGCTGGGAAGAGAATCAAAGCGCCAGTGTCTACTTTCCCTAGAAATTTAATGGTGCCTCCACTGGAAGGAGGTTGGTGACTCTATTGTGTTTGAAGAGCTCAGAAAATGGATTAATGCAAGGCAAGCCAAAGAAGTCAGCCCAAGGTTAGAAGAAGACCTGTGCTTACAATTGAAGAGATATTATCTGAAGATGATGAGATACTTCATTTGTTATGGAACTGTCTCCAAACAAGCATCTCTGAAGTAGAGAAGAAGAAGTTGCATCCATCCAAAGATTGCAAATCCAAGTCACTGCTCAAAAGTTTGCATCAAAGGTTTTATCTTCTCAAAGGCCTTGAACAAAGGATTCATCATATAAAGAATGAAGATCAAGTTTCTTATAACTTCTCTGTGCTTGGTGAACAAGATTTTGTGCAAACATTGGTTGAACCTAGAGATTTGTTAGTGCCATGGGATCACAGTCAGCAACAAGAAAGAGTTTTGAGCTAGGATGAAAGAAAAGGACCAAAATCTTTTTCAACATTGGTTGAAGAAGGTAATGAAAATGTATTATCAGTAGAACCCAATGTCTTTCTTATTCCAAAATGGTGCCTAGAAGGATCAAATGATGACTTTTTATGTGGAGTCCTGGACAAAGATGGTCACATAACTGAAGTTGAAATGACTGCAACCACTTGTGTCCCCAAGGATATGAAAGAAGGTATGAATGCTTCTGTATTTTCTCCTCAATCAGAAATCTTTAATTTTAACATGGATGAAAAAGACCAAATGATGGAAAGAAGTTCTCATGAGGCTGAAAAAGAGTTTTTAAATCATAGTTCAGACATGGAAGTTTTTGTCTTTGATAATATCGATTTAGTATTTGATAAAGTAGACAAAGAGGAGCCTAATGAGACAATGGATAAATTGCATACTCAACCTGCTTTTCTCTCGGTGATGACTTTCTTTGTGCAAGAGGAGAAGAAGTCCTATCTATCAAACTTGAACCCATGCTTGAAGAATGTGATACTGAAAAATCACAATCAACAGTCACATTTCCAGAGATTGGTTTATTGAGCAACTTGCAGAAAGAATGTAACAGAGTTGTGATTGACACACAGCTAGAATATATGACTTTCAAGTTTCAGGAAGAAGATGATAAAGGAGAAATATTGCAGCCAAAGGTGAGTGAAGAATTCATCTTTGAGTCATTTTACTTCAAAGATGTAGGTATACCTTTTGAAAATGATTCACCAAATGAAGCTTGTAATATATGCAATGATTTTTTCAAAATCTGAGATTAATGAGGAGAAAAAGAATAGTCAAGTTGATGAAGGTTTGAAGCCTCAAAAAATTTTAGGACCTTCAGAGGATGACCTTCTTTGTGAAGAAGATGTTGTGCTCTCTCCTATAACATGTGTCGAAGAAGAATGCTCTGCTGCTGAAAATTCAAATATGGGCAGCCTAACAACTCCTATTGTAGCCAATGAACAAATTTTCAATGAGGAGAATAGCTGGAATGATAAATGGGAAATTTTCTTGAATCGTTTGCAGCTAGAGTGTGAAGCTATTGAAGTTCCCGCATCAAATCATGAAGAGGTAGAGCTACAAACAGAGGTTAGCAATGATTTCACTTTTGAATCACCTCATTTCAAATCTAAATTTGAAGTTGTGAAACATGGGATAAAGAATGATTGTATGAATGAGTATAGATAAAGTGATGCTGATTTTATGAATGAGGATATTTAGTCTCATGTTGCTTGCATTCCAAAGTGGTGCTTAGAGGATGATTTTCTAGGTAGAATAGAAGTGGTTGTGCCTCCCTTGTAGGTTATGGAGAAAGATGTTTTGGGTGACCAATCTGAAAATTTAGAGTTGCCACTAGAAAAGCATGAATCAGATCCTGAAAGTGAAGGGGAAATTGCACTCAATCCCAACAAGGCTACTATTGATGGTATGAATTTTTAGTTTCTTTCAGAAAGAATGTGTTCAAATCTGATTCCAATTGAGGACATAGATGAAATGCAAATGAGTTCTCCAGAAATGATAGAATTTTTTGATGAAAGGTGGTTGTTTGGTACACATTTTGATGAGCTCCCATTCTTCTTGAATCTCAGTTTTGCATTCATGGTTCTCAATAAGTCGTTGAGTTTGCAAATGCTTCACGAATATACACCTCTATTTCACAATAGCATATATTTTTCCCAGCCAGTTAATGGTTTTACATAGTCTTTGGGGCAACGGCAATGTGTTGTACCTAGTCCGGGTACATAGGTGTCTTAGGAGGTTTCATTTCATTTCTTGTTGTCTTGTTCGGTTCTGTTCCATTTTTGGTTTTTGTCAAGTCTCCTATTGTTTCCCCTTGACTCTATGGCCCAAAGGATGAGCACTGGTCTGCACCTGAAATTCTGGAGTTCTCTGCTTCCTGTCATGAGAAGCAGTCCCCAATTAGACCCTGTTGTTGCACAAAATTTAGACTCACAAATTTCAAACTTTTCCCATGTTCTCAAATCTCATAATGTTTTGTTTTCCTCCCTGTGTTGAGAATGAAGCCATTCTTTCATCTTTGTTGAGTGCAAGTTTCTTGTTGGATGTTCTTATTCACTCACTATGTGCTTCCTGTTGCCTATGTGGCTTGGCTACTTGAGGGTATAATCAAATTGTTACACCATGATGAGTTACCTGTTCCAAATTTCAGAATGTCATTGGTCTGTCTGTGACAACTGTTCCTAAATTGGTTTCCTCACAGGGTATTTTCTAAAGTCAATAGTGGTTGAGCTACCTTCTGTTCATGCATAATTTATTTGGTTTTGGTCCAGATGCTCATGAACTTATTTGGTTGATGGAAAAAAAATGAGGAGTTGAATACAATTGCACTATCTGAACAGTTAGTTGTTATGAGGCAGCCACACTATTCCACCAGATGTAATTAGCATGTATAAACTAATAACTTCAAAATCCTTGCCATCATACTCTCAGCCCTTTCAAAAATACCTATATGTGAGTTGCTGAGAACATGGTCAGATATCCCAATCTTTAACGCTTGCTTCAAGTGAAAGATTGGCACAATGGAAATTTGTTGATAGATAAGGAGGGGCTCTCATCATGTTCTATTAATTGGAAAATCAGTTTACCTTATCCACCTAGAATATCTCTAGGCACCAATCATAGCCAGATGTATAAAGATGTTCAGGCAATAGCTGATTTGTATCATCGAGACAGAAACATGAAGCAAACAGTTGAGTGTGATTCCTCCAAGTTACTCCTGAAGATCAAATGATATTACCAATGCTAAAAATGCTTCAGAATTCTGGATGTATAACCTTCCTAGTTACAAACAGCTTGTGGGATTATACACACGTGGTGGTGAATTACCTTTATGGAAAGTATGGAGTAAATGGAACTGCATTTCGTGATGATAAGTGGCTGGACTATTTTGATGTAGTCATTTCTGGCAGTGCAAGAAAAATGAGAAGCCGAGTTGTTAACTAAATCAATAATCTTTTTCTTGACTAACTTGGATCTTCTCCCAACTGGTATAAATTAGTGCTACTCATCAGATCCATCCATTACAGGTGTGCTATTACCATTTAAAAAGAAACCATGGATCAAGACCGCAACCTGCTTTGAAAGAACATGATAAGATTGGGATTGGGAAATCGACACTTCATCTATCAATCTTCGGGTCATCAACAACATTAAATGCAAATCATTATGATATACACTTTAAGGACATGTCTTGTTATGATGGAAAGGTATTACAAAGGCATAGAGATGAATTTGAGCATACTGTTGGAGGATATTTTTGAGCCTATGGCTATGTGGATGGCACAATAAATTTTGATGGCATTAAACTAAGTTTAATTGAGATTGAATGTGTGTGTGAGGATGTGGTTGAAAAGGTGTTAGAAACTACAGTAATTGGAATTCCACCAGATGAATGTGGTCGTAAACAATTGCTAACATAATCGGAGCAAATTTCTATCAGATATTTTAGTTGGAAATCATATGCACAAACAAATTTGTTGAAAAGGCTGGCAACTTTTGACGCGGATGAAGGCAATAAGAATGATTTCTATTAGATATTATAACTGAGAAGGCCACGGCTCACTGAAAAGCAAATTGCAATGATTGTCGGTTAAGTACAAATGGACCTATCAAAGGTTTTAGAAACTTTCAAGCAAGTGCAGTTTACAGTTGTAACACCAAATTTTGTGCTCTCAGCCAGCACACTCCCCTCCGTCCACCAAAGATTAGAAGTTTTTGTCAGGAATTATCATTGGACATGCATGCAAATGTCAATGTGTTCTAAAAACAAAAGTAAAATCAAATTGCTATCGTGGAATGCAATACTCACGAGATATGGACAAATTGGATCTGTGGAAAAGGATTTAGAAACATTCAAATAAATGCCATTGCCAGTTGTAATACTGAGGTCTGCCACTTTTGCCAGCACGTTCCCAGCCTGTGCCATGCCGCAAATAGCGCAATGCACAAGATTTTTGTCAGAAATCATAGTTAGAGATGCTTCAGATATCATTGTTGGAAATGAATTGGTAGTATACATGCAAAATGCAAGCTCACACAAAAAGCCGCGGCTAGGCAGGATATGTACAAAATGTTGTATTATAAAAATCTTTAGAAGAGAAGACAATTTTATTGACTCCACACCCAAGTAGAGGCCCGACTTGCTGGCAGCTTCCACGATCAAAACATTGCCATGAATTGCAAGGCAAATGTTTAGCATATATCTCGAAGAAATGGTCATGGTCTCATTTGAATGCAATGATAGCAATATATGTGCTGAAATGGATTTATTGATAAGTGCAATTGACAGTTATTATCGCCATCTTCCCCCGGCACATTCTCAGCCATTGAAGTAGCAACAGCTGGTCAGTTTTTCCATGCATGCAATGATCGTAGGATATGGATAGAGTGGATTTGTTAAATAAGGTTTAGAAACTTTCAAGCAAATGCAATTGGCAAGTATATGGTTATCTTCCACGACCTTTGCCAGTGCTCAAAATAGGAGTATTAAAACAATGCATGAAAAATACAAAGCATGCAGAATAGGAAAGCATAACAAAGGCCATGCCTTGCTGAGAAAAGCATGAAGCGTAGTTGCTGGTGGATTTCTTTATCATTTGATATAATAACTTCCTTAGAACCAGTTTTCATAAATCTTGGGCAACCTTGAACATAAATATATCTAGAGTTTTCACCGTCTCCAATTGTTGCTGCATCCTTGGCCCAGTTCTACAAAGGTCGACTGCAGAAAAGGAGTGATATAGTTGCTATGAAAATGAAGAGAATGATGGTGTGCATGTTCAACAATAGATGAGCCTTTGTCCATAATTTCTTGATCAGGTTGAGGGTAGAATGGTATTTTCTGGAGCCACAATTCCCATGCAATGACCAACATCTTTGTATCTCCTTGCATTCTCCTAATGAATGATGCAAACTAGCCACGATTCAATTATAGCTTATGGATTTCCCTGAAGAGGCTCGAGTAGCTAATATATGGAGTACTATGGTTTTGTATTTTCCTATAACCTTATGAGCTGCCATAGCAAGTGAAATATAGGACAAATGAGATCAACACACTTCCTTAAGTAACTTGATGATCCACTCACAAATAACTTCAAATTGTTAAAGTGGACATTGTTGGTCATTTTGGTGAGTTGAATATCATGAGTATAAAACCCTTCAAGTAGTTGGTGAAGATCATGGCAAGAGCCTTCTATGGTGATATCCCTACAAAAACAAAGAATCAACCAAAATCTGGAAGATGTGATAACAGGTAAATGGCGGTTGTGGTCCTTGATGCTTTAGGAAAACTACAACAGGGGAAAAAGTTTTAAATGCTGATGTAGTGGATACAGCAGATGATCAATAAAATGGAAAAGAAGGTAAAGTAAAGTTGAAGCTTCATACCCACTCTTGTTGTTGTCTGGTTTGTACACAGATAAAGGATGTTTTAAAGAACAGACAAACACTTTAGAAACATGTTTGTCCTAATTGTCATCGGATGTATTCAGCCTTGCATGCACTTCAGCTGACTAGTATGGATTCGGGTGGTTTTCATTGTGAAGACTGCAACTCTAAATTTCTCGCTGAGAACAAGTTGACTGCAGAAGAAAAGGGAAGATATAAGGTTGGATTCCACATAGACAAAGAGGCAATGTGAAGAGTCATTCATGACCCTTTGTTTTCTATTATTCTATAACTTCTTTTCAAGAAGTGGAGGGCTTTTGGGTTTCTGGGGGATGGAGATCTATATAACCCTGTTTGTAATCTTTGAAGAGGATCTTTTTTTCTATTCAACCGGGAGCTCCTATGAGAGCTATGGGGAGGGTAGTGACTAGATGTATAGTTCTTATTTTCTGTAGCTATTTGGTTGACCGGATTTCTAATGCCCCTTGCACTTTGGTGCATGACTGAGACTCGATCAGTCTGGAAGGTGTTTTGCTACTTCATGTTCCTGTAGAGTTGAGAGTTTTGTAATGGAGTAATAAGGAGGCTTTGCACTTCTTTCATTTGGAAATATAGAAGAGTTGTTCTTATGTCTACAATTTTCTTCTCATGAACTAATTATTCCTATGTTTAATTAGTTCCTTTTAGGATTATAAACTCTTTTACTCAGCTCTTGATACGCATATGTTTCGGAAGGACTTTATGCCTTGTTGTTGTTCATTCTCTCTCTTTCAGAAGACTTTGTGCTTTTCCTCTGTAGTTTAGTTTATCTTTCTTCAAGGGGTTTGTGCTGTGTTGCTTATGCTCATAGGCAGATTTCTTCCTCTTTCCCTTTCCTCTCTTTTTCTCTCTTTTGTTACCCTTTTGTACCTTCTGGTTAAAGGTACTCAAAAATCCAAAAACCCCCATCATACGAGGGAGCTGCCCCTCTCAAACGCAGAGGATAATCGCTACATCCGCAATGATTACTCCATTTGTTGGTTGCTTTTGTTGTTGCCTGTTAACCTATAGTCCCCAACTTATTATGGGACTGAAAAGCCATAAGGCACTTATGAATATCTGCCAGAGTTGCCAAATCCTTCTTTTTATGTTGAACCACTATCCACTTTCCATCAACGATTCCTTCCCCTGATAACTCACAAGAATCGTGAAAGTTGAGAATGATTATTAGCACCATTAGAAGCCAAAGTGGTCTTCTCTAGATCTGTTGAAGCTTTAAATCCATTGGTAATTTTGTTGACATCTTTCGGGCTGATTGCCAAAGAATAAAATTGAGAAGCCTGAATATCAAAAACTGCCCCTCTACTCGCCACAGGGTTCAAATCACTCCATTTTGTGCTCCTACCTTTTTCCAAGCCTGCTACAGAAGGTGGAATCGAAGGAACCTTTGTGGTCACCAATGGTTGATTGCCTTTACTTTTATCCTCATCCTCTAAAGAGGGCCCTCGAGAGGACCCTCCACAGTAAAATGTTGTGGACGGGCGTCTTCCCACCAAGTAGCATGTTTTCCTAAATGAGACTTTGAGATGTGACATTCGGCAACGGTGTCGCCAGTAGCAAAGCACCTTCTGCACCTAAAGAGTAACCCTTCATAATCTAATGTCTGAGACCAAATCCGATCAGAGATTTTAAAAGTAATGTCTGCATGCAAGGCCTTAGAAATATAGAGATCCACAAGGATGCGCACAAAGGTTGTGTGAGTGGAATCTGCTAAGAACCTGCCAAGAGTGTTGCCAATAGCCTCAAAGCAAGCATCAAACCAAAACTGGAGTGGTAAGTTTGGGAGATGAATCCACACAGGCTTCACATTGAAAGACTCAGTGGAAGGGTTAAAATTAGGATGCCAAGGTTTGAGCATGAGCACATTCTAACCCCATGTCCAGTATTTCTCATAAAGGATAGAATTGCGGTCTTGCACTGTGTCAAAATCAACAATAAAGTAACCTCAAGCACATGGATAAATTTCAAGATTACCTTTCAAAAATAGCTTCTAGACATCGGTGACCCAATTGTGTAAAGCTGGAAGGGCCGACCATAAACCAGTGAAGCGATCGATCAACTCCTGAGAGGCAAAATAGGCTTCACTTTCACATACTTTATTTCTTAGGGCATCCCCAAACTCTAAAATGGGGGAGACAATAGTGCAAATCAAGGATTTACTCTTCCCGTCGACCACAAAACTAGAAGCACCACCCAAATAAGGAAGCAATCCATGTTGCACTAAAGCTGTTGCCTTAGAGCACTGCCCAAAATTTGAAAGAGGGTTGTTCTTCGCAGGAATCCTAGGATTAGGGCATCCGACAGCACTGATATCCTCCTGGAAAAGTCAGGGAAAACCTTTGCTTGAAGCTATATTGGAGCCAGATTTGCAAATACCCACCGGAGCAGAGCAATTCCGAACAAGATGGAGATCTGAGTGAAGCATTGTAGTGTTTGGAAGGTGCGGGAGGCTCCACAGAGCAAAAGCCATCGGGATATAATAATACTATATTTATATTATTATAATATTATTATATTATTATAGAGAATGTTTGTAATAATAAATATAGTAATAAATACAATAAAGAAAATTATTTAACTATAATTAATATTATCATAATTATAATATTATATTATAATTATAATTATAGTATTATTATAATATTATATTATAATTATACTAATAAAAAAATATTATAATTATAATATAATATTATAATTATAATATAATATTATAATTATAATATAATATAATATTTATCTTTTTTTTTTTATTCATAATAACAGTATTATATTAAAAGATTTCAAAAGAGGTTACATATCATCTGCCTTCCCATGGCTGGTCTGAGACTATCAGTCTACCTATATGAACTGAGAAACCTAGGAGAAAGACCACACAGGGTCACATTACTATTTAACAAAGAAGACTTACTTTATCCTAGACTAGCATTTCGAAGCTCTGGCTATACAAAATGGAGCAGAAGAAGTAGACAGAACTAGATATTTATAGATGCAAGAAGCCTACAGAAGTCTTCCATCTAGCCGAGACCGTCAACCACCTCCAGACCTAGAGCCTTTTTGATGAAGCTTACTGCCAATGCCACTATATCTTTCAGCAAGATCAGATCAAAACCTCTGACGTCCAAGATGAAGGGGTAGAACTTAATGACAGCACCAGGGTCTTCAAACAAAGTCCAATCCTTTAGATGCGGAATACCAGTCCCAGGGCTGGCCATCCGCAGCGTTACCTCTAGATCCCCTAAATGCTCTGCAATGAAGACACCCTGCATGATGGACTTTGCCACTTGTTTGTCCATTCCCAATTTGAGTAGCATCACCAAGGCCCAAGAAGAAATATCTATATCAACCGTGTATAGTTCTCCATTCTCCAAAAACATCCTACCCAAAACCAACTTCACCGCCCCCACCATAAGTGCATCAGACCTGTGCATCATTCTCTATAATCAAAGATCAGTGATGGCTCCAAGGAAGGCCATCTGCCGCTTCTGGCTGGTTAAACGAACTGGCGTATCCATTTCACCACACCGAACAACGTCCGTAGAGATGATGACAACAAAGTATGTAGGCATTAATCTAAGACCAGTGGAAAGAATACTGGGAAGACCTTTTGCCAGCCCTAATAGCATACTGTCGGAACCTTCTCTAAACCCTTTTTTGGTATGAATGCCAGCTTCCGTCGTTTGAAGACACTAAAAGGAATGAATGCCATTGTCATATCAGCTCATGCCACCACCCGCTCTTCCAGACCATTATTACCTATTCCCCTAGCTCGGCCTTGCCACCTCATGCTAAGGTGGTAAGGCTCCCACCCAGCCACCCACCTTATTATTATATTATTACATTATTATAATATTATAATAATATTGTATATTATTATATTATATTATATTATATTTATGTTTATTATAATATAATTATATATAATAATAAATATAATATAATATAATTATATTTACATTATTATATATACATTTTTTAAAATAATATATTATTGATATAATATTAATTATTATAAATCCTAACTATTTTAAATCATAATTATTATAAACCCTAATTGTTTTAAATCATAATTATTATTATAATTTGAAGTAAAAATAATTAGGGTTATAATAATTCTTATGATAAGAAGTTATTAATACCAACCCTAATTCTAACCCCAACCCTAACCCTAATTCTAACACTAATTATAACCGTAATCCTAACCCTAATTCTAACCCTAAGCCTAAATCCAATTATAATTCTAATCTTGATTTTATCCCTAATCCTAATTCTTACCCCAATACTAATTCTATTACTAATTCAAACCCAAATTATTATTATAACCCTAACCTTAATCTTGATAGTAATGGTATCCCTAACTATAATTTTAACCCTAACCCTAATTCTAAGCATAATTCTAACCCTAATGATAACCCCAATTCTATCCCTAACCCTAATTCTAACCCTAACCCTTACTCTATTACTAATTCCAACCCTAATCCCAACCTTAACTCTAACCATAGTTCTATTTATAGATATAAATGTAAATAACCTTTCTTGTTTTATTGTAACTATAACCCTAACCCTAACATTTAGGCAATACTAAGCCTAATTATAACCCCAATCCTAAACATGATTGTAATCATAGTTTTAACCCTAAACCTAACCCTAATTCTAACTGTAATTGTAATCCTAACCCTAAATCCAATTATAATTCTAATCTTGAGATATCCAATTTTGTAACCCTAACCCTAACATTAATTGTAACACTAATCCTAACCCTAACTCTAATTATAACCCTAATTATATCCCTAAAACTAATTTTAACCCTAACCATAACCCTAAAATTGTAACCCTAATTTTAACCCTAACACTAATCCTAAATGTAATCATAACCCTAATACTATCCCTAACCCTAACCTTAATCCTAACCCTAACGCTCACCCCAATACTAACCCTAACCCTAACTCTAATTGTAACCCTAATTTTAACCCCTAACTCTAATCCTACATTTAATTGTAACCATAATTTTATCCATAACCCTAACCTTAATCCTAACCCTAACCATAACTTTAAGCCTAACACTAATGCTAACCCTAACTTTAATTCTAACCATAACGATAACCCTAATTCTAATAAGTACCCACTACGCCACTATCATCTGCAAGCTAGAAAATGGGAGGCAAAGGAACATTTGGCAAGCATGTAAGCATGCTGCACTAATTAATTGATAGCTACTACCTAAATAGAGGAAATTGGTATTTTTCTCCCCTATTGCTCTTGCTTGGATGCCTAACAATAATCTATCAAAACTTTATGCCATTTTTTCTGGGCACAATTAAATGATCCAATAAACTTATATCATAAGTGCTCAAATAACCACAACTTCACTAAATAAATTTCCTTGCTTGTAGATTTACAATTACTACCTTCGGGTTTGCATGTACATATTATTTTTTGTCATCTTCGTGAATAAATAAATTTTTAAAATTTCAAAATAATAAAAATACAAATGAAATGAAATAGGTGCAGTATCTTTTACATATAAGATACCAAAAACTAAAAATAAATTTAAATCCATAATATAAAAAAATTAAAATAAATTTATCAATAATACTTTTACAAATATGGTGAATCAAGGAAAAGCATAATATTACTACAACAACAACAATAATAATAATAATATTATGATTTAGATGGAACCAGTGAAAGATGACAATATTTTAAAAAATATATCTAAAGTATGCCAAGAGATATCCTAATTGAGGCACCTATATTACACTTTTTATTCGATAAATTGATTAAAAGGTGCCTTAAGAAGGATATCTCTTGGCAAATTTTATATATAAGCTAGTAACATCTTTTTTGGTTAAAATTATTTACCCTAGTTGTAAACCTAACTCTAATTATATCCCCAACCTTAACCCTAATTGTACTTGTAACCCTAACACTAAATGTAACATTGACCCTAACCCTAATTCTAGTCCTTATCCTAATTCTAATTATAACCCTAAACCTAATTCTAACATTGACCCTATTTTATCTATAACCCTAATTCTAACCCTAATCATAATTTTATCCCTAACTCCAACTGTAATTCCAACTCTAACCCTAACAATTTTTTTGGTTATAAATATTTTTCGTAATTGTAACCCTAACTCTAATTCTATCCCTAACCATAATTCTATCCCTTACCCTAACCCTAATTATAATTGTAATCCTAATCTTAACCATATGTTTTTTGGTTATATATATTTGCTCTAATTATCTCTCCCTTTGCCTCTTTCTCTCCTATCTATATCTTTTGCACTCTCTATATCTCTTGTGCTTTCTCCCTCCCTCCCTCTCTCTTTGTCTCTTTGTCTTTGTCTCTCTCTTCCTCTCTTTGTCGTTGTCTCTCTCTTCCTATCCTTTTATCTCTTTTTCCATCTCTATCTCTATCTCTATCCCTCTTTCTCTATTCCCCCTAACTCTAATTCTATCCCTAACCATAATTTATCAGTAACCCTAATTGTAATTACAACCCTAACCCTAATTCTAATTGTAACACTAATTGTAACGCCAATTATAATCCCCACTCTTTCTCTATTCCCCCCCCTCTCTCTCGCTCCACATCCCTCCCCACTTCTGTCTCTCCACTTCTTTGTTTCCCTCTCTCTAACACTTTAATGCAATCTTGTTCCTCGACCTATTCAAACTCATGGCTATCCTCATAGTGGTATATATATGTCGGTATATATATTTCCTTCACAATCCAAGTTCATTTACATTATTATGTTTTGTTTGTGCACATAACCCTAACCATAAATCTATTAATGCTAGTATTTCTAGTTAGATTTAACCCTAATTCTAATTGTAACCCTAACCCTAATTATATCCCTAACCCTAACCCTAATTCTAACCCTAATCATAATTTTATCCAGGCTAGCCCCAATTGTAATTCCAACTCTAACCCTAACATCTTTTTTTGGTTAAAAATAATTACCCTAGTTCTAACCCTAACTCTAATTCTACCCTTAACCCTAATTCTATCCCTAACCCTAACACTAATTGTACTGTAGCCCTAACACTAATTGTAACATTGGCCCTAACCCTAATTCTAATTCTTACCCTAATTCTAATTATAACCCTAAACCTAATTCTAACATTGACCCTATTTTTATCTATAACCCTAATTCTAATTGTAATCATAATTTTATCCCTAACCCTAGCCATAATTCCAACTCTAAGCTTAACAATTGTTTTGGTTATAAATATTCTCCCTAATTGTAACCCTAACTCTAGAATTCTATCCCTAACCCTAATTTTATCCCTGACTCTAATTCTACTCTAATTGTAATTGTAACCCTAATCTTAACCATATATTTTTTGTTATATATATTTTCTCTAATTATCTCTCCCTTTGCATCTTTCTCTCCTATCTATATCTCTATCTTTTGCACTCTCTATATCTCATGCTTTCTCCCTCCCTCCCTCTCTCTTTATATCTCTATCTTTCACACTATCTATATCTCTCATGCTTTCTCCCTCCCTCCCTCTCTCTTTGTCTCTTTGTCTTTGTCTCTCTGTTCCTCTCTTTGTATTTGTCTCTCTCTTCCTCTCTTTTTATCTCTCTTTCCCTCTATATCTTGTCTCTATCTCTCCACTTATTTATTCCCCTTTCTCTAACACTTTAATGTATTCTTGTTCCTCAACCTATTCAAACTCATGGCTATCCTCATAGTGGTATATATATGTTGGTAGATATATTTCTTTCACAATGCAAGTTCATTTACATTATCTGTTAGGGATTGCATGTAGAAGATATCAATTAAATGCAAATAAAGATTAAACAGAGGAATGAAAAGACACAGAAATAATAACAGTGAGAGACAAGTTTTAATGTGGTTCACCCAAACTCGGGCTATATGGACACCAACAAAAAGCCCAATATTATTATCCAGTAAATCAAACCGATTACAACCAGCAATCCTTGCAACTAAATACCATTGCAAAATGCCACAATACATCAATGGAAACCCTAACCTTTAGCCACTTTTATCAGGCCTTATGTTGGTTAAAAAATAGGGTTTTTTTTATGTCATCCATAACTCTCGACGCCTTTATAAAATAATAAAAAATTGTTGGAGGTTTTAGGGGCGCTGCCCCTCAACCCTGCCCTGTATCGTGACAGGGAGCGCACTAGGGGCGCTGCCCCTTGACCCCATTAGATAATTTGGGGGGAAACCGTGCTGATAAAAGTGGGGTAAATTTAACCTCCAAGTCTGATAAGGCTCCATATAACAACAATCTCCCACTTGGAGACTGATCAGACTCCACACCATATCATCTCCCACTTGGAGACTGATCATAACACCGCTGACCCTGTATCTCCCACTGGAAATAAGCACCATGGACTCTGTTGTTCTGATTTTATTATTTTTCAGTCTTGAAGACCAACCGAAGTTGAATAGGAGCTCAGCTTCTCCCTTGTTACTACCTTTGTAAACATATCCGCCAGATTTTCATCTGTATGGATCTTTTCTAGCCGTAACTGTCCATCATCCAACACTGACCAGATGAAGTGATACCGTAGTTGTATGTGTTTGGTCTTTGAATGCAAGGCAAAATTCTTTGCAAGATGTATGGCACTTTGACTGTCTATAAACAAATAACTGTTAGCCTGTTGTTTACCTAATTCTTCCATAAAAGATTGCAGCCATATCATCTCCTTGCTTGCCTCTGTTGCAACTACATACTATGCCTCCGTGGTGGATAAAGCAACCACCTTTTGCAACCTATAGATCCAACTCACCGTTGTCCCATGTACAGTAAAGACATAATATGTAGTACTCCACCTGGTATCAACATCCCCTGCCAAATCTAAGTCCACATAGCCTACTAAATCAGTATTAGAGCCCCTAAAACATAAGTGTTTATTGGATGTACCTCTCAAATATTTGAGAATCCATTTTACCGCATTCTAATGTTCCAATCTGGGATGACTCATATACCTGCTTACGACTCCTACAGCATGTGCAATATTCAGTCTCGTGCATACCATGACATACATTAAACTTCCTACAGCTGAAGCATATGGTACCTTGGACATTTTTTCTTCCTCCTCTTGTGTCTTAGGACACATCTTCTTAGTCAATTTCAAATGACTAGGCAAAGGTGTGCTGACAGCCTTTGCATTCTCCATATGGAATCTCTGCAACACCTTTTCAACATAATTAGCCTGAGATAGAGTCAATTTTCTGTTCTTCCTATCTCTACAAATTTTCATACCAAGGATTTATTTTGCTGCCCCCAAATCCTTCATAGCAAATGATTGTGCTAACTGTTGTTTTAACTCTCTTATGTGATCAATGTTAGACCCTGCTACAAGAATGTCATCAATATATAAACATAAAATAATGTAGTTGTCATTATCCAACCTCTTAAAATAAACACAATGGTCAGAATTATACCGGCTATAGCCTTTCTCAGCCATAAAACTATCAAATTTCAAATACCATTGCAGAGGTGCTTGTTTCAAGCCATATAAACTCTTCTTCAATCTATACACCAATTTCTCCTTACCTTTGACCTCAAATCCCTGTGGTTGTTCTATATATATCTCCTCCTCCAAATCACCATGGAGAAAGGCATTTTTCACATCTAGCTATTCCAAACGCAAATCTTCAACAACTACAATACTTAAAACAGTACGAATAGAAGTCATCTTGACAACAGGAGAAAATATCTCATCAAAATCAATACCTTTTTTCTGTACAAATCCTTTTACAACTAACCTGTCTTGAAATCTTTTCTTACCTCCATATTCCTCTTTTAGCCTATAAACCCATTTGTTTGGTAAAGCCTTTTTACCTGCAGGCAACTTACATAATTCCCAAGTCTAATTTTTCAGCAAGGAGTTTATTTTTTCTTTCATTGCAAGCTCCCACTAAACCTTTGTATCCACCTGCATAGCTTCATCATACCCTTCCGGTTCACCAGCATCTGTTAACAAAATAGAATACAAAGAGGGAGAAAACCTTTTAGGAGGTCTACTTAGCCTTGTTGACCGTCTAACATTCACTAGAGTTTGTGGTATTTCTTATTGCTATTGCGGAGCATGAAGAACCACTGGAACATCACTATCTGGAGTATCATACAGTACCACATAATCCTTTTCTTTCTTCTCATGCTATTGCAACTGATCTTTGTACAACACCTTCTCATTGAATACAATATCCTTGCTTCTCACAATTTTCTAATTTTCAAAATCCCAAAGCCTATAACTAAATTCATCGATGCCATATCCAACGAAGGTACATTTTTTTGATTTTGCATCCAGCTTGGTTCTATTTTTAGAATCTACATGTGTAAATGCTTCACATCTGAAGGTTTTGAGAAAAGAATAACTCACCTTCTTACCTGTCCATGCCTCCTCTGGAATACCACAACCCAAAGGAACTAAAGCACCTCTATTAATTAAATAAACAACGGTATTGAGAGCCTTTGCCCACATGTTTAAAGGCAGCCCAACATGCAATCTCATGGTCCTTGCATGCTCCATTATTGTCCTATTCATGCGCTCACCCACCCCATTTTCTTCTGGAGTCCCTGGAACCGTTTTTTGCCTACGAATTCCATTAAAGGAACAATAGTCCTCAAATTCTTTGCTGCAATACTCACCACCATTATCAGATCTAAGACATTTTAATATTTTACCCATCTCATTCTCAACCAAACTTCTCCAGTTCTTAAATGTTTCAAATACATCAGATTTCTACCTAAGGAAATAAATCCAAACCTTCCTAGTTGCATCATCTATGAATGTAACATAATACCGAGAGCCACTGAGAGAAGATACCTGAGTTGGTCCTCATACATCTGTATGCACAAGCTCCAACTTTTCATCTTTCTTTTGCTTCCCATCCTTGAGAAAACTAACTCTCTTTTGTTTGCCATACACATAACTTTCACAGAAATCCATATTAATACATTTCAGACCTGGTAAAACTTTCTTAGAATGAAGTACCTTCATACCTTTTTCACTCATATGCCCAACTCTGTTATGCCACAGTGTTGTCTCAGAACATGCAGCAACTATTTCAGTCTCTTCCTGCGAACCTGCAACAACTGTTCCTGAACCTGTTTGTTTGTCTCTACAACAACTAAAGTAGAAGGAACAATATGACCTATACAAAGATATAAGGTGCCTACTTTCACACCTTTTGCTACTATTAAGGCACATCTTGAAACCTTCCAATTTTTATCAGTAAATGTAACAATGCAACCTTCGTCAGCTAGCTGCCCTGTTGAAATTAAATTTCTACTTAGCCTTGGAATGTGCCTTACCTATTGTAGTAGCCAATGATTCCCATTCTGAAACTTAATCTTGATTCTTCCCTTTCCAACAATCTGACAGGGTTCATTATCCCCCAAATAAACTAGCCCAAAATCCCCTTGGACATAATCAAGAAAATAACTTCTATGGGGCGTAGCGTGAAATGAGGCCCTTGAATCTAAAAACCATGAATCATGAGCATTATCTAGGGATAGAATCAAAGCATCATCTTCAAATTTACTACTTACCACATTTGCCTTCTTATTGCCTTCTTGTTTGTCTCCTTTATTCTCCCAAGACCAGCAATCTTTCTTCAGATGACTTGGTTTCCCATAGTACCGGCAATCGTCCTATCCTCTGGATTGGGTTCTCTTATCCTTTGATTTTCCTCGTGACTTCCCATGACCTCCAGAACCTTTTCCTCTCTCCTTTGATCTGCCCCTGCTTTCTACATTCAAAACACTATCTGATGTGGACCCTCCTGAGCTTTTCCGTCACATTTCCTCACTAAGGATAACACCAACAACACCATCAAATTTCAAAGTATTTGAGCCAGAGACAGCGTTACTTACAACCATTACCAAGCTATTCCATCTTTCTAGCAAAGAACATAATATCAAGAGAGCCCTCACCTCTTCATCAAAACTTACTTTTACAGAAGTTAAATGACTGATAGTCATATTAAACTCATTTAAATGATCTGTCATGGATCCACCTTTAATCATTTTTAGATTAAACAAATGCTTCATGAGAAATACCTTATTTGAGGCTGAGGGTTTTTCATACAATTTAGCCAAAGCTTTCATTAGACCATTTGTTGTCTTCGCTTCCGTTATATTGAATGCCACCGATGGTGCAAGGCACAACTGAATGATTCCCAGTGCCTTTCTATCCAGAATATTCCAATCCTCATTAGTCATTGTTTCTAGTTTCTTGGTTATTCCTTCCAACGGCCTCCATAAATCCTTCTAATAGAGATAATCCTCCATTTGCATCTTCCATAACTGATAGTTCTGCCCATGGAATTTATCTACCTTCAATTTACCCTCATCCACCATTGCTCCCACTCAACCGTGAGACTCCCACTCAACCGCGAGACCTCCCTTCAGATGAGAATCGAACACAACCTAGCTCTGATACCACTATTTAGGGATTGCATGCAAAAGATATCAATTAAATGCAAATAAAGATTAAATAGAGGAATGAAAATACACAAAAATAATAACAGCGAGAGACAAGTTTTAACGTGGTTCACCAAGCTCGGGCTACATCCACCAATAGAGAGTCTAATATTATTATCTAGTAAATCAAACCAATTACAACCAACAATCCTTGCAACTGAATATCGTTACAAAATGCTACAATACACCAATGAAAACCCTAACCCTTAGCCACTTTTATCAAGCCTTATGTCGGTTACAAAAATAAGGTTTTTTATGTCAGCCAATAGACCCCTTGAGCCCTGCAAGGGGCGCTACCCCTTGACCTCATTAGATAATTTGGGGGGAAACCGCGCTGATAAAAGTGGGGTCAATTTAACCTCCGAGTCTGATTAGGCTCCATATAACAACATTATCATGTTTTGCTTGTGCACATAACCCTAACCTTAAAACTATTATATGCTAGTATTTCTTGTTAGATTTATATTATATTTTCTCTTTAATAGTGATGATCCATAATGGATTGCACTCTATCATAGAGAGATCTAAGACCTTCTATTTGTCTAGATTATCATTTACATTTACCAATTTCAATCCACTATCTATTTAAGTCAAATTAACTATTTATTATTAATATTTTAATAATTCTAAATAAATATAAGGTTTAATTTATTTCCTTATACAACTTAACATATATTTTTTTAAATAATAATTTATTATCCATTATCATGATGATCTACAAAACATTGGATAGTTATCTTTTTTATTATTAACCTTGTATTCTATTTCACTATAAACTTGATTATGTACTCATTATAACCCTTATTTTATTTAATTTAATGATACAAAATAAATAAAATTATAATTATAATTACCTTTTTATAACTCTCTATATTTATTTTTGAATATTTTGTTGAGAATCTTTTTTTTTTAATTATATATACCCTGGTAAGGGACCAAGGACCCATAAAAAACCAGGGCATAGCCCTTCAATTGTCTGAAAATGTCTTATACAGTGCCAGAATATAAGTTGTCTAGAGAGGAGGCAAATTACAAGGTCAACCTCATAAAACATACATACTATTAACTTTCTCAAAAAAACCCGCATCTAATAGAGCTAGCTAAATTCCTTAACCCCGTCCTGACCTGTGAGATCCACTATGTCTGCTTCATCATCGCAGATGCACCTATACTCCACTTTCTCCTCCTCTGCTATCCGCACATTCATCTTCTCTGCCATCTTCTCCACCATCTTCCTAAGATAGATTTGCCCATTGACAATGTCATGCAAATGGTCCAACAGAAACTTTAGGTTCAACTTAGTCTCCTTCGAAAACTCTGAGATATCCTCGTGCACCAGAACTGATGAGGCTACAACAGAAGTCATCATAGCAATGGTGAGGGATTGGGCAGCCCCAAAAACATTCCACTGCCCACGCGACGAACCCAAATCAAGGAGAAATATTGACATAGCCTCCCGCAGATTGCCACCATCCTCCCCTTCCACAACCTTTGCCATTTCAATAATCCTCCCAACCCAACGCCTTAATAGTAGATGCTTGATCTCTACATCTAAAAATGCACCCGTATCCTCCAGCACCATCTTGCCAGACATCTTTGTCTTCCTTTTCTTAAGGTAGTTCCACTTCTTCATCTCCCCTCCCCACTGTCTTGTTGCTAATGTTCCTTTGCACTTGTCTTCGGTGAGGCACTGGAGTTGCATCCTTTGCTTTTTCCATCTTCTCCCCAAACCCTACCCCACCACAATAGGAAGACAACTTGCAAAGAATTAGAACCTAGCTAATAAGACTACCTTCACTGCGGCGGGTATTGCTCCCACTATAGCCTTAATTATCCCCAGAAGGCTCGAGAAGAGCTAGACATCTCACACACGTGACAAAGAAAATTCTTGTTACACAATCTTATTAAGTGTGCTAGCTTCTACCGAACACACCTATTAATGATCTGCAGGGCTTGGGAAAGTGAACATCCATCTCCAACCTACCAAATTCATCATGACCTCGCCACCCTATCCTCTGTCGTCCAAGTCATTCGACTGTTTGGGAAAAAAACTGGCACCAGATATAAATTCCCCTTTTCGACGTCTCTGCCTAAGATCCTCCAAGCCCCCTGTCACTCCCGACATGTCCCCTCCTAGCTGTCTAGTGTGCTAGCCCGTTATTAGGCGGATGTTCCTTAATATCATCTTGGATCAATTTAAGAAGCTCAGAAGGGTAAGAGGCCTTGAGCTCCCCTTCGCCAGCCCGACTGCTATCTGCTACATCTATTCCCTGGTTGGCAGCCCAGTCCACAGGCATATTCCCCTTCCTCTTAATATGTGACTTTTTATGGCTAATGAAACCCTTCAACAGCTCCCTGACATCAATCATCACCTACTCCAATCTCTAGTTCCTTACACCTTCTTGGTCAAGGAGGTTGATTATCACCTTCGAATCACCTTCAACCCATAGATTGGTCCATCCTTTGTCTATGACAATTCTAAGCCCTTCTTGAAGTGCACTAGCTTCAGCTATATTATTGGAGTCCTCACCCAAGGACACTAAAAAGTATACCAACGGCTGCCCCATCTTGTCTCTAAACACTCCTCCACCGCCCGCCCTTCCAAGATTTCCTCAAGCCGCCCCATCAAAATTAAGTTTTATCCATCCATTGTCTGGGGAGTTCCATCTGATCACCTGCCTTCCTAGATTGCTCTGGTTTATATCTTCCTTGGAGCCCAGCCACCTAAACCTCGGCCACTCATTTGCCCATTCCATTTCCTCCTCTTTGACCTTCCAATGTTTTCCTTTCCAAATGCCTCCTAATTCTCCCAAAAGGCTTTCTATCTAATCTTAAACAAGATCAACATTCTTTTCCTTATCTCCAAAGACCCTTCAATTACGTTCCAACCACACATTCCAAATCAAAAGGGCTGGGGAAATATTCCATAACATCCTTAGGCTTTACTTTTTATCTTGAGCTACCAACCTTCCAGTAACATTTCACATCCTTTGGGGTGACCCAACTCAGCCTCCACTTGCCCAAAAACCTTCCCCATAGCTCTTGTGCAAACTTGCACCAGAGGAACAGATGACTACTATCCTTGCCTGCTTCCCTGCATAACGGATACCAAGAAGGTCCTGATTTTCTAAACTTCATAAGTTTGTCCCAAGTAAGAGCTTTGTTTTTCCAGGCTATCCAAAGGAAGGCCTTTTGCCTTTGGCAACCCTTGTTTGCACCAAATTCATTCAAGTGTCACAGGATCCACCTTGGTTCCTTTGCAAAAATATATGTTATAGACTTTCCTGACTGTCGCCTTACCTTCCCCACTGAAGTACCACCTATGCATATCCTCCTCCTCCCGAAAAGGAATTTTGCTAATGAGCGAGAGAATGCCTCTCCAGATTTTTTGTGAATCCCCTTCCAGCCTTTCTGGGACTCTCTAGACCCATCTTCCATCCACGTACTCCTTATAGTCTCTCACTAAAAGCCCCATCTGGGGCTCAACCAGTGCAACCACTCTGGCGAACTCAGGGTTCAAGATTAGGGGCTTTCCTTCCACCCACGAACCCCTCCAGAATCTGACCTTAGACCCCTCTCCTACTTGTCAGACTAAGTCAGGCCTGAGGATATTATTGCTAATTCTTATAAAATTCCAAATATTTGACCCACATGGTAAGATAGGTCCTTATTCAAAAAGGTTTTCCACTTGATTTTGTAGATACTTTACTTGAATCACTCTACTCCATAACCTTCCCCTTTCCTCATAAACTCTCCAACCCAGCTTCACTCCCAATGCTCTATTCATATCCTTGAGGCTTCAAAAACCCAGGCCTCCTGCCCTCTTAGGTCTACAAGCTTCTTCCCATTTAACCAAACTATATTTGAATTTTTCTTCAGAGCCCCTCCATAGAAAAATTCTCTACATTTTCTCCAAAATTTTGGCATTCTTGCTCAGAATTTTGAACATTGACCTAGTATAAATAGGAACTATCGCTATAGAGGCCTTGATCAAGGTAATCCTGCTGGCCAGAGTCAACCATTTACCTTTCCAAGAGGCAAGTTTTCCTTGTACCTTGTCCACCACCTTCCTCCATTCTTCCTTCGATGCCCTGCTGCTAACCAGAGGTAGTCCTAAGTAGTTACTTGGGAGAAGCCCCACTTCAAACCCTAAAATTCTTTGCACTTCTGAAGCATATGGATAGTTCTCCTTAAGAAAGTAGATGCAAGATTTGTTTTGATTGACCTTTTGACCAACCACCTTCTCATAGTCTGAGAGTATCCCTTTCAACCTTGTAGCTTCCGGAATTGAGACCTCACCAAAGAGTAAGGTGTCATCGACAAATTGTAAGTGGGTGAGGTTGGGACTTCCGGTTGAAACTTGTAATTCCTTAATTGAAACTTCCTCCTTTGCCTTCCTCAAGGAATAACTCAAGGCTTCTGCCACTATTAAAAAAAGGAAAGGTGAAAAAGAATCCCCTTGTCTCAAAACCCCTCTTTACTTGGAAAAAATCAGTCGCTCTACCATTGATCAATACTGCATACTGGATTGAGGAAATGTAGCTGAGAACCCAACTACACCAAGCCTCGCCAAACCCCAACTGCTTCATAACTTTAATCAGGAAGGACCAAGACACTCTATCATATGCTTTATTCATATCCAATTTAATGACCATAACTTCCTTCTTTTTGTTCTTTATGGAATGAACCATTTCATGGGCTAGAACCACTCCATCTAAGATCTGTCTGCCTTTCAAGAAGCCACTCTGTTCCTTGGTGATGAAGCTCTCCAAACATAGTTTGAGCCTAGATGCCATAGCCTTGGCTGCAATTTTGTAAATTGAGTTGCAAAGAGAGATGGGCCTATACTCATAGAAGTATTTGGGACTCTTTACCTTTGGGATGAGGGAAATGTACGTCAAATTCGAGATGTTCAACATTGATTTCTTTCTCTTGCATTCTTCCACAACTTGCCAGACATCTTCTTCCATGAGATCCCAAAACTTATGAAAGAAGCCAACTTGAAAACCGTCAAGCCTAGACGCCTTCATAGCTCCCAAGGAAAAAGTAGCCACTTTGACTTCCTCCTTAGAGAATGACGCTATCAACTTTTCATTCATTTCCTCACTTACCAGAGTGGGGATATTCGCCAAACATCTATTTTGAGCTTCCAAATCCACATCATCTAAAGTGCCTAACAATCTCTGAAATAAGCTCCTCCCCTCTTCCCTAATTGCTTCTATGTCTTCAATGAGCAAGCCCCCTGGTACCTCGATTCTCAGAATCTTATTATGGTTCTTTCTGACAATAGTGGACAAGTGAAAGAACTTTGTGTTGTTATCTCCTTCCTTTAGCCACTTGACCCTGGATTTTTGAAGCCAAAATAATTCCTCCATTCTTAATAACTTATTCAACTCCTCCAACTTATCTTTCTCCTTTTCCTTGGCACTGTCAGAGAAACTGGATCTTACCAGCTCTTGTTCAACATCGGCCAATTCTTCTTCCACCTTGTTTTTGGCTACAAACAGATTGCCCATCATGTTCTTATTCCAAATCTTGACCTATGCCTTAACCTCCTAAATTTTTTTAAAAAAGATGAATCTCTTGTTCCCTTTAATCTCCTTTTGCCACCACCCCTCCAGAGCTTCATAAAATCTTGGATGCTCATACCAGAATGCTTCCATCTTGAAATGAATAACCCTTAGTTTAAAACCCATCATCCTGACCAGCCTTATTGGCCAATGATCAGAGCCTCCGAAATCGCACACCTCTGAGAAAAAGCTGTCAAAATTCAAGAGCCAATATGAGTTAGTTAAGAATCTATCCAGCCTACATAAAATGTTGTCATTCCCCTGTCTTCAATTAGACCAAGTGAACCAGCCTTCCTTAGGCTGAATATCAACCAAAGAAAGTTATTTGCAAAACTTTCTAAAGCCGATCGACCCCATAATTCCTGTAATTCTACCTCCTTTTTTATCCTCCGGGGCTAAAATGGCGTTAAAGTTGCCACCTACAATCCAATTCTCATTTGAATGAGAAACCCTAAAATCCACCAAACTATTCCAGCACCTGATTCTATCTCCCTCAAGGTTAGGCCCATGAACATTAGTAATCAAAAATCTTTCTGCGGCCTGCAAATGTTTTAATTCCACCGTGATATGATTGGCCTCTCCTAGGACTTTTGATCCAACGAACTTTAAGTTGTTCCAAGCAATCACTAGACCCCCATCCATACCATTTACTCCAATCACACATCCTTCCAGCCATCTCCACATTCACTTTAGTAACTCAATCATTTCATCCTTCCCTATCTTGGTTTCTTGAAATAATCACACATCTAGTGATTCTTTTTCAATTAGTCGTTTAACTAAACGGTGCTTATCTGAGCCATTCAAGCCTTGGACATTCGACCTAACAACTTTCATTTCTCCTAGGTGGGCAGGGAGTACTCACCCCTTTCTTCAGAAACTTATTTAATGTATCCCGAGTTCCTTTCCCGATCTCCACCAAAGCTGCACTTTTAGCCTTTCTAGCTTCCATATTCCTGCCTCTGACAAAGGGACCTCCTGTGTCCATGAGTATATTTTGTTTGCCTCTTTTCCCGCTTCTAGTTTGTAATTTCTAGCCATTTCCTTTGTCTTCCAAATCCACTTCATCCTCTGAGACCTCCTTCTCTTCGATGCTCTCTGAGTTCAACTTTCTTTCTACTTCCAAATTAGGTTATGGTCCTCGAGTATTACTAGGATCCAAAATTATCTCAGTCTTGATGGGATTCTCCTCCTCTTGGGGCTTAGACAAAGGCCACGGTCTATCACTATCTAAGATTTTCTCCACCGGATCCCCCTGAATCGCCAGGGCTTGGCCCTGATTGGAGGGTGATTTCGGGAGCTCCTTCGGCTCATCCTCGCTATTGCCTTCTTTAGCACCTTTCTCTTTATATTTTTCACAAGTTCTTGCTAGATGTCCAATCTTCCAGCACTTGAAGCACCTAATCAGGAGGCATTCATAGTCCAACTCTTTTTGCCACAACCTAATAGCCGAGGAAAATTTGATGGAGTGTCTGAGAGGCTGGCTTAAATCTAGATAAACGCATATTCTTACATAAGACACCAATTTTCCTTGCTTTGAGGCTTCTGAGCATGAAATGAAGGACCCCAAGGAATTGCCAATGAGCCTAAAAATCTCTTCTGTCCAAAGCTCTTGAGGCATCTTGTACAGTCTAATCCAAACAGGGGCTTTTTTAATCAATTCTTTGTGGGGGTCAAAATTAGGAGTCCAAGCCCTAATGTATAACCCCGAGTTTCCCAAAAACCATGGCCTCCCTTTCAAACTCTGACTAAAACTTGATCTGCAAGAACCCTAGGGCCAGAAAACATACCTCTGCTTTCACTCCAAGTTATTTGTTTGATCTTCTATGTTTGGTTGGGAGCCAAGTGTCTCATCATGACAAGTGGATGTTGTGGAATTATGGATAGGGCTAGATGGAGGATGGATTGGAGCAATTTGGATATCTTGCTCATGGATAGGTATAGGATTATGGATAGGATCAAGGTTCTCATGGATAGGTATAGGATTATAGATAAGATCAAGGTTCTCATAGATAGGTTCTTCATAGGTATCATCTTGATCATAGAAAAGATACATGTTATGGATGGGTTGGATTTGGATTTCTTGCTCATGGATAGGTATAGGATCAAGTTGATCATGGATAGCTTCTTCATAGGTAATATCTTGATCATAAAGAAGGTATAGGTTGTGGATGGGCTGAATGGAAAGAATTTAGTCTTGATTAGCATAAGGGCTTGATGTTTTCCCATGCTTTAGATTATGTTCTTGACATACCTCTTGGGTTGCTTGAATGGAAGTGGAAGGCTCTTGGATAGGCTTAACATGTTCTTGTGGGTTATTGACATGAGGGCATGATGAATTTTGACTTGGACTAATGACTGGAGACTCTTCAATAGGCTCGATGGGTTGTGGATTACATGATGGGGTTGTAGGACTAGGCAAGGTGTTTGAAGGTTATTTGATAGGCTCATGAGTGGGTGTTTGACATGGAGATGGTTTATTCCTTGCTAATAGCTATTGGATCACATCCTTTGCAAGTGTATGGGTGTATGGACAATATAGTGGATGGATAATGATAGTGGATGGTGTTGTAGGCTTATGATTAGGATCAGGTGGAGGGATAATGGGATTGGATGGATTAGAATTAGGATTAATCTTACCACAATTTATGAGGTTTTTGATCAATCTCTTAAGTGTGGCACAATTGAGTGTCGTATGGCCCCTAACCCTATGGTATGCACAATAATCATTTTCATTATACCAATGGGGTTTAATGTGGATTTCTCCAAAGGGTTATATTGGTGGAAGCTCAATCAAATTTTCTTGGACCAATTGTTGTATGGTTATATCCAAGGGATCCTTTGGTGGAGGATTGAAGGAACATGGTGATGAAGGGAATGAAGGGCTTGATGGATTAGAAGGTTGGTGGATTAATGGACTAGGAGTAGGATCACATGGTGGTGTTGCGATAGGACTAATAGGCTCATGAATTGGCATTTGAGTGGATGGTGATGGAGGGTACCTCATAGGATACATAATCTAGATCGGTATCTCCCTTGTCAAATGATATTAGGTCTTGAATAGGATAACTTGGGCTCATATGTTCTTGTGGTGATGTGGGTGGATATGTTGATAAAAGGTCTTGGGGTATGGATTGTTGTGGATGTTGGTTGATATTGGAAGAAGTGGGGTATGATGATGTGGAATTGATTTAACATGTTGATGGGTTAGATTGGTATGAAGTGGGATAAGTTGATGTGGACTTGATTTGGAAAGATGTGGGATAAGTTGATGGAGAATTAATTTGACATGTGGATGGATTAGATTGGTATGAAATGGAGGGGGATGACACATAGGATTGAGATGGCATTGGTTGATGGTGAATGGATAGAGGATAATGTGCTTGTTGGGTTTGACAAGTGGCTAGGAAGTGTTGGGCTTGGGCTATGATTTGTTGAATTTGAGGTGATGGGCTTGTTTGAAGTTGAAGTTGTTGGATGATGACATGGAGCCTTTGTATGGTTTGTTGGCCTAGAGGTTGTGGTGCTTGGTAAAGTGCTTGGAGAAGGTCTTGGAATTGGGGTTCTAGATCTTCTAATGTTGGCATGGTATCACACGTGTGTTTAAGGATTAAGACTCTTTTGGCAAGTGCTTGACTAAGATTTGAATGATGATGTGGAATGATTAGGATGATGATGATTAGGATATGATTATTATGACTAAGAAGAATTTTTAGAATGATTTGTTTGTGTTTAGTGTTTATAGCTTGATTTGGCAATGTTCAAACAAATGATCACACATGTACACACATGAATCACTCATGCAAGACACATAAGCAATTTGACTTTGAAATGTTGAAGAATGCAATGATTAAGCAAGCACTTGAAGAAGACACATCAACAAGTCCTAAGACTAGTCAAGTGGGTATGGCCAATTAGGTCTTACTCTAGGTTGCACAAGGTTGACTAAGGAAGTGCAATGAAAGCGAAATCCATCCACATAGCCGGGAGAAAGGGTGCCTTCACTTCCAAAATGTATAAAGTTCTTTGGGGGGCTTAGCCAAGAGTGACAAGGTTTCAACTTCCAAAGATGGTGTCTTTCGATTCACACCTTGGTTGAGGTCGTCCCTTGGAGTGGTGTGTCTCCAAACAGGCCTCCTAGGAAGGGTATGACAAAATAAAACCAAGTGAGGTGTTTTTGATCTCCAAGATCACCTTGCGGTGTAAGGAGAGAGCATACACACACATGCTTGATTCACACTCGCAGTTGTTAGTTGCCCTTTAGAAAATGAGATGTGTGTAAACAGTTCAAGCACTTGTTCTTTTTAACCCTAAGTCAAGATGTGTGATTGGAAGACACTAGTTCATTTTATGCCCAATTTTGATGTGAATGAAGACAATATTCATTTTAAGATGCCCAAACCCAAATGTGTGATGAAACAAATGTTCTTTTTAAGCCCCAAATTCAAGTGTTTACAAACAAGATTGATTGAAATGAAAATATGAAAGATTAGATCGAATGCACCTAATTATTTCACTTTCTAATCTATTGTATGTGCTGACACAAACACTGCTATAGCTCCTTTGATTCACCTACAAGCCACGAAATCAAAAAATGAACAAGTAAACTTGCACATGAAAGTGATATCTGAAAAATGAAGAATCTGATAAAAACTGATTAAGATGAGAAGATATATAAAAATTAATTGCATAATCAAAAAAATTAGGAAATTCTATGCACTTTTAAAAACAATTCGTCAAAATTGGATCAATTTTGCTCAAGTTATGCTTGTTTGAAGTTTAAATTCAAGTTTGACTTTGACTGATAAAAAACCATGAAAAATGACACATTCACCTGATAAAACCTTCTCCACTACAAAGTTCGTCGAGCTAGATTCCAACGAGTCCTTGTTTGCACGATTTCGAGCCCGTATGATGAAGTTATACAAGTTTGAAAAAAAGGCCCTATTAGGGCTTCAGAGGTCAACAAGGCAGGTTTGGCAGTTTGTTATAAACCGCTAATAGTTAGTTTGAATGTGATCACACGATGGTTTTAGACTGGCGATTAGGCTAAGTTGGTGGTTAAGGCCTAAATAGCCCCTTGGTTACCCATGTGACCAGGGGCTAAAGGCCAAGAAAAAAGAAAATTTAAAACAGGTTCTTGGCGCCAGCCCCTTTCGCAGGTCACTACTAGTAACCGCGGGCTACCAAAGCCAAGTCTAAGACAAGTGACAAATGACTAATCTTGACCAACTGATGTTGACCACCACTTTTAGGTGTAGTTAGAGTTTTCCATGAGTGGTTATGGGTTTTCACGGAGGTTGGAGGGTTTAAGGAGAGGTCGTAGAGTTTTTGAGCAGCAATTGGGAGGTGAAAAGTAGTTGACGACTAGTGTAATAGGTAGTGACCAATGGAAAATGAGCGGAAGTCAAAGTTTTTAAATGCAGGCAGAGGATATAGATCAGGTGGCAGCTGAGTGGATAGTGGGAGGTGACAAGGACTCTAGGGCTACGACTGAGTGTAAGCTTGGCAGAGATCTATAGTGCAGACCAAGATTTTGGGGTTAGTCAACAATGGATGTCGTGACTGGCAGAAGAGGAGCTTTTAATGGTGGCAGAGAAAAACTTTGGAGCAAGCGACTAAGGGACAAATAGTGGTGATGGTCTTGAGGAGCAGAGGATGGGAGATTTAATGGCGGTGGAAAAGTTGCGACCACATTTCCAAGGAGCTGTGACTAGCGTTTAAGGGTCTGCGACCGAAGGCTGTGGAATTAAATGTTAAAGTGGATTAAATGTGGTGCTAAGGATTTGGCATTTGAATAAAGCTTAAGGACTGCGATAGGTTTCAAGCTAAGGTGATCCAGAGATTAGCCGACGAGATCTTCAGCAGAGATTTTGACTTAAAAGCAGCGAAAATAGTGGCGACACGGAGATCGGGGAGGCAACACAAGATATAGTAGGTGACAATGGATTTTGACGGGATACAATGGAAAACTTATGGTTTTAGGTCAAGGTTTAGCAATACAGTGAGATGGTTTCAAATGGAGGCAACTGTAAGATGAACGTTGGCGGCAGAGAATTCTGGTGACCTAGGATAGTCAACTTAGGGTTTCAAACTAGTAATAAAAAAAACAAGTGTAAACCTGCAACATAACATAGAGATAAACAAGCCTACGATAGACATCAGTTAACTTGCATCACAGAAAACATTATCTAGGAAAATTCTAATGAAAACTAGAGATCCGATCCAAAGTCCCTGCGCAGAGGTCGTACGAATCTGTACGATACAGCCTATGAACTAAAAGAAAATTGAAATTTATTTAATTAATTGGCTAATGGGATAAGTGGGATTAGGACAAAATGCTACATGATGTCTCTAATAATGTATTTGACTAGGTGTTCAAAGACATGGTCAAATTTGGGTGTCTACAAAACCCACAAATCTCCATGTTTTGAAAGAGAATTTTAAAAATCTTTCTGATTTAATAAGTTTTTTGTGATCGGCACATGCAACCATTTGTTTAAACTTTAAACTTCATCTTCTTTTTCAAAGGCAAACCTAGAAATAATTGAAAATAGAAGACTTCATAAAATTATTCTCAGCAACTTTAGTATTATTCTAGAGTATCTTGTGAGTTACAAATAAGCTCTCATTGTTGGAGCTCAAATTCTAGCAATAGGAAATAAGAAACATTGCTTATAGCATACACATATCAACATTGCATATAAATGCATAGTCTATCTTTAGCAAACAAGTATTTGTAATCACTTCCACCTTCCAGCCTTTTCCAAATGCTGGCTATAGTTTATGCTCCTGCCAGCGTGTAAAAATTATTATGCAACATTAATTGAAAATATCTACTAGCGTTAAATAAAAATAACTTACAAAAGGCATGATAATATATTATTAAATTTAATTTAATATTACTTAAAGTAATTATTGTATAATATCCATATTGACTTCTTGAAACTTGAAAGTATTATGTTGAGTATGTACTAAACTTTGTTAAATTTATGATTCCATAAAGCTTGTCAAAACCCATAGACAATGTGAGATGCAAGTGGGCACCAAGTAGTGGCAAAGGAGGTCCCTTGAAGGTGGAATCTAAGAACAAATGCAGCTGATTTTTACAGTGCACTAGCCATCAGTGTTGATGCAAGCTGTTAGCATTTCCCTATTTTCATAAAAAAAGATCAACATATAGATTTATAAGATTATTTAGTTTATTAACCTTGTGAAGCCAGCTACTCTTGGCCTGTAATAGTGCTTTCAACAGCAAAATATACAGTAGTGATGGGTCACTAAACTGGGTCTCTAATTGGTTTTTAATTTTTACTTAACCATTTACAAATTTCACTATAAAATACACTCTTACTAAGAAAATGCTATTGGAAACAACCTGAAGCATTTTTAACATGACATGCCTACAAATGAAGCACATCTTAATCTTAATGAAGAGAGAACCCAACAAGATATGAACTAATGAGAAGAAAGTGAATCCAGTTACACTAAAAGTACAAGAGAAGGAGCCTCGATAATCTAGACCATTCACTAACATTTTTCATATACAAGAATTCTTAACACCATGGTTCCATAAAAAGCATGGCATGGAAGTAGACAACACTTCCTTCAAAATTGTTTGTATGTTTGTACAGTTTAAATTTTTTTTATAGTTTAAAGAAGTGCTTTTGCCAATCAAAAATAGACTTTTCTACAGCTAAAACTATTTAGCAATGCATTTTCTCTTATCCATTATCAAGAAGATTGTGCTATTGTGTAACTATAACTACAAAAAAATATGTATGCTTAAAAATCAATTTTGGGGTTATGCCTATTTCATGCAAAACCTTTTCAAGAATTGTCTATAAAGTTAAACCATATTTTAGGCTAGTCATTCTCAAAGTCCAGACATACATATATATGTTTAAAAATTAAAACCCAATAATTTTTTTCATTTTCCCATTATTACCAGACCTTGAGCATGAAGTATGTTTAATTTAAACAGAACAATTATTATGGTAAGGTCTACAGCTATTATAGTTTCAGATTGGAATCATGATACAGCTATCACAAATATTTACTATACATTAAAAGACAACATAAACTGGAAGTAGCCAATGAAAATATATTGAGATAATAGGTAGCATATCTACTCACCTATCATAAATGTCTCAAAGCTCAACATTAAAAGCCTCATCTTGTTTGCTGACCCCATACCTGTGGCAGTTTATTAATACCAAAATATTATTAATGTTAGTCATTTGATTGAAAGATATAAATCAGCATTGAATCTATCTTATAGTGTGTGTAGGTGCAAAATTTCTTTCTAGGTGCAATTTTTACATGTCAATACACTAATATTTATCAGCAAATGCAAGCAGACATCATTTCCATGGATTCAGATTTTTTTCAATTTTTAATATTTATATTTTCTTTCAACCAGAGAAAGAGTCAAAAAGTGATTATATATTTGAATTTCCTCTTTATAGAAAAAATAAGCATTGTCCCATCCACTGTTAGATGGACTAATATATTCCATGCTGGCAGGTCTCTTTCATGCATTATATCATTTGTTTTCTTTCAAGATATATTGTATATGCAGCTAGAAATGTTCTTGCACTAAATAAAATAACTGCCAAATAATTCAACAAAGGTAAACCAAAAGTGTGGTGTCATGATCCACTAAGAAGTAATCCTCCACCCATCTTGCAATTTTATTGAATCGACTGGCTTCCAGTTACCAGAAGGAAGTTATCCACCTTTCTCCTACATCCTCCCATTCATCCATGGAAATCAAATTCCATAGGTGACAGAGAAGAAATTATAATCTCATATACAATATTTTGTTCTTTACTTACTACCTAAAAGTGCTATCTTAGTTTTATTGCTACGTGCTATACATCAGAATTTGCATCTTTTTCAAAAATGCACTTCTCATTAAAATGCCTTCCAAAAATGCTTCAAGCAGTCGATAATTATGCACAGATTGGCATTTACAACTATAAAACCATGATTACAAATTTGAAAATATTTATTAATAAATAATAATCCCATAATGTTTAATAACACATCCAAACTTTACACTAACAAATGCATGGTAACTACAGACCATCTACAAAGAATAATTCCAACAAAACAAGCACCCACTAAATTCTAGAAAGTACCAAATCATCAATTAAAGAAAATACACACTAAGCTAATTAAAGATCACATGGGGGTCCTAGAATATTTACCAAATCCTCTTCCTGCTAAACCCCTTCCTCCTGAACCTTGACCATATCCTTTTCCAGTATAACTTTCCTGTGTTCGCCTGCAAAGATAGCTCAAAGTGTAAGGAACATGACTAAAGCTATCATACATTATGGTTCCCACCTGAGCACAACTTCAAGAACTTTGTCTACTTAATCTGAGTTAAAGTAATTTAGGAGACTTTGCAAAGGCAAGGGATCCATATATTCCCATCAAAACAATAAACAACCGACTCAGATGTCTCACCGCTACCAATCTAACGCAGTTGCATCAACAAAAGCCCTAATCTTGTTGTCTTCATCAGCGTTATTTGGAATAGTTGGTTGTGACTGTGTCTGAGTCTGTAACACTTGAGGCACTTTAGGTAGTGCATCTTGAGAGGGGGAGTAGGGGAGGCAGATTGTTGTCCAGGAACCAATGCTACAGCAATGTATGGGCAGCATAAAACAAACACACAGAAACACAAATAGGGAAGAGAGAGACAATGTACAAGAACAACAAATTGTATTTATATTTTCCACTTTCAAAATTACATTCAAACTTCATACACATTCAATGACAAAGTTGCTGCTCTATTTTTCTGATATGCCCCAATCACTGGAGATGCAAACTATTTCTCTGGAGCTACTTGTAGGAACTCCCTAGCTGCCTGTGCTACTGCACACAGAACCTTCTATCCTCTACAATATTCTCCTTCTACTCTCACTATGTTGTTCTCTTCTAGAAGATTCCTCTTGCACCTCTGTTGCTGCAGGCTCTCTCTTGCATTCTACTGCTTTGTCATCAACACTCTTTCCCCCTCTTTTGTCTCATTCATTTATTGCCAGAAAATTGGCGCTCAACTCATTTCAAAATTCAAACTCACCTACCTAAATTAATGCTGGCAGGTGCAAACGATGGTGGAGCAAATTTGAGGAGATCCCAAGTTTGACGCGGGGGCTGGCAGAAGTTAAAGCACTGACGGAAGATTAAATTTTTCCAACACTCCCCCTTAATATGAAGTCAGATGTCATTCAAGAATTTTCTTTTTGGAACAGATCTCTGGAGTTATACCTATCCATTTGCCTTTCCGGAGCAGATCTCTGGAGCTATTTCTACCAATTTGCATCATCTCCGGAGCTATTTTCTGCATCTTCGGAGCACTCTGTCTGCATCTCCAGAGCTGACTTCCTGCATCTCCGGAGTTCTATTTTTGCATCTCTAGAGCTAAACATACCTTCCAGAGTTGAATCTCTGGAGCTCTGCTGATGTCTTTCCAGATCTAAACCTCTGGAGCTATCCTCTTTCTGGGGCTGTACACCTCCAGAGCTGTCAACAATGCCTAGCCTATCTCTTAGGCGTTCAAAAGAATCTTTTGGCAATGCCTTTGTAAAAATGTCAGCGAGCTACTGCTCGGATCTACAATACTGTAACTCAATCTCTCCTCATTCTACCAACTCCCTTATGAAATGATAACGGATCTCAATGTGCTTGCTTCGTCCATGGAAGACTGGATTCTTTGTTAGGGCTATTGATGAAACATTGTCACAATGAATTGTTGTACCATCTTCTTGCTGCTCATTCAAGTCTGCAAGGATCTTTCTCAACCAAATAGCCTGACAAGCTGCTGCATTTGCTGCAATATACTCAGCTTCTACTATAGAGAGAGAGAGAAAATGGGTTGTTTCTTAGACACCCATGATATTACACCTGAACCCATGTGAAATGCATAGCCAGATGTCCTCTTTCAGTCATCTACATTTCCTTCCCAATCACTATCCATGAAACAAGCTAACTTAAACTCATTAGAAACATCATACAAGATGCCATAACTTGTTGTGCCATTCACATACCTCGAGATCCTCTTTCCTACTTGTCAATGTGTGTCATTAGGCTTCTCCATGAACCTAGAAATCAGGCTTACAACATACATCAAATTAGGCCTAGTCGCTGTCAAGTACATGAGGCTTCCAACCAAGCTCTTGTAGAGGGTTGGGTTTACTTCCTTGTTGCTGTCCTCTTTACTCAATTTCAGACCTGTAGCTGTTGGTGTAAGGGCAGGTTTACTATTCTCCATTTTAAATCTTTTCACAATCTATTTGGCATAGTTAGTTTGCGAAATAAATATGCCATGCTCTGTTTGTTTGACCTCAATGCCAAGAAAATACTGTAGCAAACCTAAGTTTGTCATCTCGAACTCATTATTCATTACCTCTTTGAAATCAGCAATGAAAAGATCACTATTGCCAGAAAAAATCAGATCATCTACATACAAAACAATAATCAAAATGTTACCTTCAGCTGCTTTGATATAAAGAGTGGGCTCACTACTGCTTTTGCTAAAGCCATTACTCAATAAATATGAGTCTATTCTACTGTACCATGCCCTAGGAGCTTGTTTCAACCCATAGAGGGCTTTCCGGAGCCTATATACTTTATCCTCTTACCCTGGGACTTCATAGCCAGGTGGCTGCTCCACATACACTTCCTCTTTCAGTACTCCATTCAAGAAGGCTGACTTTACATCCATTTGAAACACCTTCCACTTGTGTTGGGCTACTAATCCTATGACTCATCATAATCTCTTCCAGGCTATTGTTTGTACCCTTTGACAACTAGCCTTGCCTTATGTCTTTCAATTTTTCCTTCAGCAGTAGACTTGGTCTTATAGACCCACTTAACTCTAATCACTTGTTTACCCTTGGGTAAATCAGTTAGCTGCCATGTGTCATTCCTCTCTATGGCATCTAATTCTTTATCCATGGCCTTACACCATTTCTCTTCTTTCACAGCTTCTTCAAAGTGGATTGGATCACTGTAAGAAAATAATGTAAAATTCAAGTTCTCATCATCATCAGCATACCTTGTGCTATCATAAATCTCCTTCACACTCCTTGTTCTCTGTGGCATCAATGATGCGAGTGTGGGGTCTGAATTACCTCCGCAGCTGCTGTTGTTCTGACCTCCGGAGCTACTATACTGCTGACCTCCAGAGCTGCTAAACTCTAGACCTCTAGACCTCCGAAGTTGCAGATCTCTGGAGCTACTGTGTTGTTGTCCACCTTCAAAGCTACTTTGTTGAACACCTCCGGAGCTGTTGTTCTCCAATGCTCTACGGTAATTTCTCCCTGAGTTGTTGCTCTCCGTAGTTCCTCCAGAGTTGCTGTCCTTCAGAGCTTCTTCATCTTCAATGGGTATTGTGACTGAAATACCCATGGTGTTGTCCACCGTTCCATCCCATACTTCATTCTCTATGAATTCAACATCCCTGTTGATCACAACCTTTTTGGTGATGGGATTATACAGTCTGTAGGCTTTTGACTCTTCACTATAGCCTGTGAAAATACATTTTTCACCTCTATCATCAAATTTCTGCCTCTTTTCTTTAGGCACAAATGTATATGCCACACACCCGAAGATTCTTAGGTGTTCAACAATCCATTTGCTATTTGTCCACGCCTCTTGTAGAATCCTATCACGAATGGCCTTTGTAGGACACCTATTCAATAGGTAAACCGTTGTTGCTACAACTTCACCCTAATAATCATGTGATAGTCCTTTTGCCTTCAGCATGCTTGCTGCCATCTCTTGAATGGTTCTATTTTTCCTTTCAGCCACTCCATTTTGCTATGGAGTATACCTAGTTGTGAACTATTTATGAATGCCTTCATTCCTGGAGAAATTTAGAAATTCCTTAGAGATATACTCTCCTCCTCTATCTGTTCTTAGGGCTTTGATATAGCGGCCACTTTGCTTTTCAACTGATGCCTTAAACCACTTGAATTTCTCGGAGGCTTCTGATTTGTTCTTCAAAAAATAAACCCAGATTTTTCTGCTGTAATCATCTATGAAGGTCATAAAATATACATTCCCACTTAATGTGGGAGTCTTCATGGGGCCACATAAATCTGAATGCACCAACTCCAATGGTGCTCTTGCCCTTCTAGAATGCCCTGATTGAAAGGGTTGTCTATGCTGCTTTCCTAAAATGCAGGCTTCACATTTTCCATCGGGCTCTACAATGTTTGGTAGCCCTCTAACCATGCCTTTCTTGGACAATAAACTCAAACCAGAAAAACTTAAGTGCCCATACCTCAAATGCCACAGTTAGGATGGGTCTTTGATGACTGTCCTAAAGGCAGATTGTTGTCCCACTACTGTGAGCACCGGAGATAGTGCTGGGAACTGCGCTAGAGATAGCGCCGGAGATGGCACGAAAGACTCTATGTGTATCCTAAGAGGAAACATTATATTTCTTGTCATCTGCACTGCTGCAATCACTTTCTTACTGCCTCCTTTGTCAAATATTGTGCACTCTCCATTTTCCATCCGGATTCTATAACCATTTTGGACCATCTTTCCAATGCTCAATAGGTTATGTTTTATGCCTGGGGCATAATATACATCCTGGATCTTCCTCCTTTCACCATTCTTGGACTGAATGTTGACTGTACCTTTTCCCATGACGAGAACTTGCTCATTGTTTCCCATTTTTATTTCAGTCTTGATGCTACTATCTATGGAGGCAAAAAAGTTTTTATTTCCACTCATGTGGTTGTTGCAACCGCTGTCTAGATACCATACTTCATCACTACTCCTTTCAGCAAGGTTGCAAACAATAAAAAAATTTGACTGTTTTTCATTTTCAGCCTTGTTCTCATTTGCTACATTAGCATTTTGGCCTCCATGATCACGTTGTTTCTTTCTACACTTACTAGCATAATGACCAAACTTATGACAGTAATAGCATTAAACATTGTTTTTGTCATACCTTTGATTAGAACTGTTGTTCTTCTTCTTTTCTTGATAGCTTGGCTGTGAGTTACTTGCCTCTTCTTGGTTGTTTGAAACTCCTCTTCCGAAGTTGCTTCTTCCTCTACCTCTTTGACCTCTACCTCTGCCATTTCTTCCTCTTCCCCTACCTCTTGCATTGGTTTGAGCCTTGAAGGCATGCTCAAGGGAAGGAGTGGATCTATTCAACCACTGCTCATGGCTTTGTAGAGAGCCTATCAACTCATCCACTGTCATTTTGGACAGATCCTTTGTCTCTTCAATGGTTATGACAATAGGGTCAAATCTAGAAGGTAGACTCCTTAGGATTTTTTCAACAATCCTTTGTTCATCCATGGTTTCTCCATTTATCCTTAACTAATTTAGCATGGTAGAAACTCTAGTGTGAAAGTCTGAAATAGACTCACTCTCCTTCATTTGTAGGGTCTCAAAATCTCTCCTAAATAGCTAGAGTTTGACTGATCTTACCTTGTCAGTTCCCTTATAGTTGTTCTGTAATATTTCCCATGCCCGTTTTGAGTAGTTTGTTGTTGCAATGCGGGGGAAAATAGCCTCTGTCAAGGATGCCTCAATTAGACTGAGGGCTTTTGCATCTTTCATTCTTGTTTCCTTCAACTAGTTTCTTTGAGCATTAGATAGGGCTGCATAGGCTGTTGGGTCTGTGGTGTTTGTGAACCTGTTTGTGACCAAATCCCATAGGTCATTAGTAACCAAAATAGTCTACATCTTCTTAGCCAAGATGCAATAGTTTTGCCCATCAAAGTTCGATGGCTACTGCCATCCTTTGCTGTCTCCACCTGCCATGCTTCTCAAATTTGAGAAGGCTGATGATGCCTAGACAAACTAGGGCTTATATAAGAACACCCACAAAAAGTTTCTAACTGCCAAGAAAAACAAAGCTCTAATACCACTTGTTGAGAGGGGGAGTAGGGGAGGCAGATTGTTGTCCACGAACCAATGCTACAGTAATGTATGGGTAGCATAAAACAAACACATAGAAACACAAATAGGGAAGAGAGAGACAATGTACAAGAACAACAAATTGTATTTATATTTTCCACTTTCAAAATTACATTCAAACTTCATACACATTCAATGACAGAGTTGCTGCTCTATTTTTCTAATATGCCCCAATCACTGGAGCTGTAAACTATTTCTCTGGAGCTGCCTGTAGGAACTCAGTAGCTGCCTGTGCGTACCCTGTGCTACTGCACACAGAACCTTCTATCCTCTACAATATTCTCCTTCTACTCTCACTATGTTGTTCTCTTCTAGAACATTCCTCTTGCACCTCTACTACTGCAGGCTCTCTCTTACATTCTACTGCTCTACCGTCAACACTCTTTCCCCCTCTTTTGTCTCATTCATTTCTTGCCAGAAAATTGGCGCTCAACTCATTTCAAAATTCAAACTCACCTACCTAAATTAATGCTAGCAGGTGCAAACGGTGGTGGAGCAGATTTGAGGAGATCCCAAGTCTGACGCAGGGGCTGGCGGAAGTTAAAGCACTGACGAAAGATTAAATTCTTCCAACAGTGCATACAAATCATTCCCAAATTCATCCCATTCTAATTCTTCATCAGGCTGCAAAGTTTAAATTTAAGATAATTAAAGATTTAATCTTGGGTCTTAAATGCTAACCATGTTCTCATCACAAGTACAAAGGTTTATGTATGCTTACATATTTCAACTAAGATTGATCATGTATCAGAAAACCATTCTTAGATGGAATAACTTGATCTTTAGGAATTTCAATTTCTTTGGGCCTACAAATAACAACATTTATATTTCTAGTCTCAGGATAATTGCCTTTAAGACAATGCTTGTTTATAAAAAAATAGCATTCTTGGATGCTGAGAAACAAAGTCTGAAACACCATGTATACAATATAAAATTGTTGGAGATCGGATTGCATTATGTTAAATAACTTGGAGCCCCCTTTAACATTGCAAAACCACAAATGACCTAAAGACTCAGAGGTAAAAGTCTATACTCTTCTTTCTTCTCTGTCACAGTTGGCATTCGAGGTCTTCCTGGAACTTGGTGCACTAAAATAGAAGTATTTTTGGGCACCAACATTCCCTCATCAAGATACTTTGAAAAATTGAAACATGTGTAAACTACATCACAACCTACACTAACCACTAGAATCAACATGCCCCTAAAGCTCTACCATTGGAATGGAGATTGATGTAGTTAGGCTCTTTGAAGCTTTACACATATTAAGATATGTTGGTTTACAGATTTGTCATTCAACTCTATATTCTCTCACCTAAACAATGACAAATGTAACCACGGTTGAGTCAGTTACAATAGTATTTTATAACCAACTCTCTACTTATTTTACAAGGTGGTAGCTACCTTCAAATGATGTACAATGAATTAAACTGTGTATTGCTTTAAACCAAAAAGCAAAGGAAAGGTAATGCTTTTGACCATAAATCTTCGAAAGGAAATTCCACACTTCTAAAATGGCTAAAAAATAAAGAAGTTCAAAGACTCCGAATAATAAATATGCTAAATAAACAAATTATGAATCCATCACCATGATACATTCATTCAAAGATAAATATCCATAGCAATGAAGCAAAATGAATATCCAATACTTCAACATAGATAGAAAAACAACCACTGGCAATATATTCAACATAAGAAGAATAGTATTCAATCAGCATAACACAAAGATTATGTCTGCTTGAACATCCAGTCTGAATTTCCTTTCTATATTGAAGAGATTGAAAAACATAATATAATAGAAACTTCTAACTTTAATGAGTAAAACAAAGTTTGCCCAAAAAAGATCCATATTATGTCCTGCATACATATATTTATAATGTCCACATAATAACTGTCTTTTGAAAATAGAACGACTTCTTGAAGACAATTGTTTTTAAAATAATAAAATTTTAGAATAAGTCTTTGAGCCAAATATCAGGAAATAACATGAAATAAAAACAACTAAGCGGCCACCCCTTCATCTTCTCTTGAGTCTTCTATACTTTCACCATCCCATTCCTTTGCCATGGCTTCTTATGTTTTCATCTTGATCTTGTACTCCCTGTACCTGGTAATCACGGAAGTAATGCTCTTGCTTCCTGGTGTTGTTGTTATCTACAGTCTAGTTCTCAACTTATTCAACATTCTACTGGCTCTAGCTAAAGTCTCATGGTTGTTGTCACCCTTGGTATTGAAAGAATTCAGATACACCTGCATCAAGCCCAACTTTCCCAAAGATTCACCAGTGATGGTCTCAGGATTTGCGATTTCCTTATTGAAAGTATCTTTAAATCTCTGAGTAATTTCCTGCATATCCAATAGGTTTTCCTGAAATTCATCAATGATGTCGACCTCTAATATATTGCATTCATTCTTAATTTCAATCATTGCATCAAGGTATAGGCGCAGTGTCTTGTTAATTTCATCAATAAGATTGTCATACATTGATAACTTCCACTCCAGAGAGTCAGACCAAGAAGGGTCTACATCCTGTGGGTCATTGATTATTTTCTCCTTGATGAGTGTAAGGGAATCCATGGCCTAGCTCAGAGACTTCTTTGGAAAGCACATAGGTGCTACCCTGCTCTTTCCTTATCTATTGAAGCTCGCTAACCAATTCTTTTCTCTTATTGTGCACTTGAATATAGGACTGTACCGAACGACTAAGGAAAAATATGCTTTCAAAAGATAATTTCTTGATCCATTCATTCACAACTTTAGCAAAATTCAAATTTTTCGTTATCTGCTACATAGTGTTTGCATCAATTCCTGCAATTTCAGAACTGGGGGCTTCATGAGGCATGGGTGTCACTATGGACTGAATGAAATTACTCAAAGAGAGAACTTGAGACTGCAATTTTATGTTTGCCTTTCTTTCTTCCTTAACCCTCTTGATTAAAGCACTCACAGAATAATTAGCATGGTAGGCATCTCCCTCGAAGGTAGAAGGACCCAAGTCTATATGACTTATTTTGTAGTCTACCTCGGTAATTTCATTTTCATTTAGGTCCTTCGCAGGGTCTACAATTTCTATCACCTGGTGACCTGAAGTAGTATCAGTTACCATCCTAGACATTCTCTTAGCCTTCTTAGGCTTCAAGGTACTTTACAACAACTTGGCAACAATATCTACTTCAACTGCCATAGTGGGTACACTTTTTCTCTTTTTGTCTACTACCTTTTTCAACCAACTTGGGGAGGAAGACACTACACTAGTATCCACATTGCTTGGAGCAGTCTTATTCTAATTGCCAACTAGAACAGAGATAGAAACCTCCTCATCAGCAAGAGGAGAGAGAATTTTGAAAAATGGGGGAAAAGAGCCATCATTAACAATTTGTTCAAAGACAGGATCAGGATTCACAGGCACAGTTTTGGTTTGAGCGCCTTTTTTTCTCAAAATAGATAAAGGGAGACTATCTAATTCACAGGCCAATTTCAACTTGAGAACATCATCAGGCCTTTGACCATCACCTCTTGATTGTGAGTTAGAATTCAACAGTGATGTATCTTGTCTTCCTAGAGAACTTTGTACACTAGAACCTTGCACAATCCTTTGTTTAGTAGCCTTTGAATTCCTCTACTCATGAGGTGAGCTAGCATGCTTATGCCACTTTCTAGCCAACCAACCTTCTATTCTTTTTATCACTGTAGAAAAATGAATTCTGACATCCACAACCTCTTTCTCTCACCAATTTATTTGAGGAAGGGGTTTTGTACTCAAAGTTTGATATTCAACATCAATCACTTCAGAGTTCTGCTCAATTTCATCTGGAATGTAAAGGGAGAGACTAAATTCTTGAATTTGGCTCAAAGTGAGCCTCATATAATTCCTTCTTTGGACCTCACTGTCATCTATACAGTCTTCCCAGAAATCCTCTAGGCTGGGATGGTGCTCATAGGAGCCAAAGCCATGGAAGTTCTATTTTACATAGTTTTTCTTATCAAAATTGGGCCTCATTGTCAAAGAATGAAAATTGAATTCACTAAAAGCATGCTCTGCTCCCTTAGCAATGTCATTAGTTTTACAAGAATAAGAAGACGACGTTAACAGGAAAGAGTACCCTCTTTTTCTCATACTTTGATACTTAACATTTACAGTAGCCATTTATTTGCAGACTACCAGAAAAAACAATGTAATCACTGGGATACCGAGGCAGTTTGGTTGGGGCCTTTTCATAACCCCCTACTCTCAAGTAAGTGAACCTATCAAATTGGATATAGAAACTTCCAAACTCCATTATTAATGAAGCAGCCTTGGGAGAGATTCTCAATTCAAGGTTTGCATCCAATTTCCTCACAACAAACATCAAGAAGGCATCATTTACATGATAGTAATCTTTCATTCCAAATTCTTTAGTGAGCTGAGGGAAACAAGCATACACAGGTGTGTCTGGGGTTAAAGACCCATGTGTCCTCAATCCTGCCCAGACAACCTCTTGGCTAGCTAAAATGTATATCAGATATGAGCACTTATGAAATTTAGAAGTCTCTTAAAATTTAACCAATTATTCATTCAGATGACAGCTAATAATTTCAGCCCAGTTTATGAATTTACCCTCACTGCATATTAATAGAATAAAATGACACATCCAATTCTCAAAAGAGTCTGTGTTTTCACTTCCAACTACTCGGTGCATTAGGGTAATAATATCTAAAATTTTGTCTTTGAAATGAGCTATTCTAAGTTTTGAGGGTAACTAGGACTTACCTTTTTTTTAAGATTTCAGCCAATTGCGTGTGATAGAATTTTTGCACCAATCTTCATTTGCCTGGAAAAATTCTTTTCCCACAGTGACAGACATGTCTTCAAAATTTTCCCTTTCTAGAATTCTCAACGCCTGAGAAATAGTTGCAGGGTTGATTTTTGCTATTATCAGCCTGTCCTTTGCTCTAATTTCTAGAGCCTCAGGAATGTACCTCCTCATGCAAGCAATCACCAAGTCTATGTTCTGTACAGAAATAGCCAAAAAACCTATGGCATGTGCTAAACCGCTCTGCAAAATTTTCTCTACGAAAGGTGACTTGTCTTCTTGCTGTAGACAGGACTAGAATTCTACTAGGTCAATATGTCTGAGCTCTGTATCTCTCATGCCGGACCAACTGCATTCAATACCAGAGTGATGGGGAGATCCTTGGTATTTGAATTTCATTACCACTACTAAACAGAGAGAAAAAAGGCTAAGTACTGAAAGAGTAATGGCATGGAGTAGAAGGAATGACAGTAGACAACTTGGAAACATTTCCGTCACCAAGTATAAATAGACATGCAATTATTGTGCCACGACGTGTTTTAAATGCCAAGTTGACGTGGCATTAACTTCGTGTCTCGATAAAATGAATTTTAGATTTGTTCACCTTCCAAAAATCTTGAAAAGACATTCACCGCGCTTGTCGTACCTCCCATTAAATAATCATTGATTGCCTTGAAATCTGGTCCGCAGCTTAGCCATCGCTGAGTTGCCAAAAATGGAAACTTTAGAACCCCAAGTCGGAGGTTTCAAAGTTTTGAAAACCTCTGAATTACAGACCACAAAGACTAACATACAGGCTATGAGACTTCGTAAAAGGGAAAATAAAGTTAGAGAGTCGGCGGGTTCAAAAACTTGTGAACCATGCGACCAAGTTAAGGAACTCAGAAAGCTTGCGACTAGGTTGAGAAACCTTAAAGACCCGCGACTTTGAATGTTTTCAAAAACAAGGGGAAGATAATGCCTAGGACTTAAACAAATAATTGGCATACCAAAGAGGGGAAACAACAAAATTTGAAAAGCCAAAAAATTAATTGAGGGGTAACAAGATATAAAGCAAAATGAGGGATATATATGGAATACTTGCCATCCAAAACACCTACTTTAGCAACCTAGTTTTGTAGGGACCATAGTATAGCCTATCAGCCACAAGATTATATATCTTAGAAACCATCTCCCCCATGCCGAAGGCCATGACAACCGACGGTCATCTTGTTCTACAAATGCTCAGCAACAATGTTGAGAATGGCAAGATATCCCATATACATTAAACCCAACAAAGAATTATAGAATTATGCAATCTTGTATCTTGATCTTTAGATTAAAATGTTTATAATCAGATAGCATATGCCAAAAAATCTAATATGATTGCAACACATCAAACCTATGTCAACTGATCATATTTATTTTTCATTTTTGGCCTGATATAATTTGGCTAAGCAAATTACATTAGAACATTAACAAAAATCCCATTCGCCTGATATAATTTGCCTCAAAAAATTACATCAAAACTCACATAGAACGTACTAGCACTATTAATAAAACTAAGTAACCATAAAACCTATTATTCTACATTCCCTTCCTGATTAATAATCTGTAGAACACACCTATAATTACTTAAAACAAAATTTTAAGAAAATAGGACGGACCTTCATTTGTTTGAGCGTTGGAGATCACGAGATCAAAATTAGTACCCCTTCCCAAATGCTTGGACTGAAAAATTTGTCTTTCAAATTGGCAACAGATATAAAATAGTCTTGAATAGGAACAGAGTTATAATCTTTTGCACTTTTAAACTTATACTACACAACCATGATTATAACTTTTTTCTAACTTTTTTTTTTTGTTGTGGATCTCTCTGCTCAAATAGTAAAAATCCAACAACAACAATAAAATTATTTTGCCACGAGACAAAAAGAAAAAACCAATGTTTCAAGGCCAAATCAATTGAGGCCTTCCAGAAAACAAAGAAAATTTTGATATACAATACAACTTATTATCTTCTGAATGTCAACATAATCAACTTCTTTCTTCTTTTATTTCCCTTGTCATCTTCTCGTGCCACTTCACTCCTTCAAGTCCTGGTGTGTGCCTCAGTGAATCAGACCCCAAATTAGGGCTTTTGGTGCTTGAAATAAAAAAAACCCTAGAGTAGGGTTTCCAAAAGATCTCAAATGAGGGTGTTTTTTAAGCTCCAAAAAATTAAAAATTAAAAGTAAGTTGATGTAGAAAACTCAGATCTAGCTACAAGGTTGCTTTGTTCTTACCATTTATATCATTGTAAATAATAAATCGTCATGTCATATGATTTGTGACTGTATGGTGGTTTTTAGATTTGTTAGTCTTGAAAACTTTCTATATACTCATATAGTTTATCTATCATGAATTATTGACCAATATCATGATATCAAGAAAAACAATGGTTTGCTGAATTGAATTTTGCATTTCAGCCTTTTCAATGCATAATTATGTAAAAGCTTCTGTAGTTCTTCAAATTTTACCTCTATTTTGTGGGGGACTTTGCACTGCCCTTTTTATTGTCCTCATCATTCCCTATTCTAGTGTTTTTCCACAACAATTTTCCTTGCAAGAAAAATTTGATGCCATGTTGTACTACCTCTATGATGACATCATGGCCACCCAATAAGAAAATAAAAGTTGTTAGGGAGCAAATGCTAGTGAGATCATCTGAAATCTATTCATACAAATTTTTAGCCCTAACAGATAAATTTGTTAGAGTAGAAGATTTTGTTGTCATCAATCACCAAAATTTTTGCTTGTATAGAGAAATGACACTACACTAATGAATTAGGCAATTTGAGACATAAAGATTGCTTTTTAAGTCCTAATGTCATCTATTTTCTGAAAGTATAACAAAATATTTTTAAAAAGTTTAATTTTCTTCATTTCATTTATTTGGTTCTTTTTTATGTCAACTTTTTTGCTTGCATAGAGTGGTGACACTGTGTTAATGAATTAGGCAAATTGTGGTTTAAAGATTGATTTTAAAGTCTAGAGTGTTAATGATATTGTATTTCAAATTTAATGTTTAGGAAATCATTACTCATTTCCAAGATTATTTCATTATATGTGTATGTGTATGTGTGGTATGTGTATGTGCGCATGTGTGCATATGTGTAGATGCGTGCATGTGCATGTGTACATATATTCATACACACTGGACTATTCTAATATTCTAATATTTGCCCTATTTAACCCCCAAGTAAAAGAGGCATATCTCCTAAGTATTAACTTGTTAAATTTTATAATAAGCTTTGACCATACTCTTTTATATTTCAACTGACATATTTATAAAGTTCTATTACACATGGAAAATCTTAAAATCATCTAGCATGGCATCCCAAGGAAAGAGAATTTTGATTATCGAAAGATCAACTGAAAGAACAAAAGCAAAAATACATCAAATATAGAATTGTAGTGGAAAACAAGATAAAGTAAATATAAACTACGTTTTTCACTTTTTCTCTCTTACTAAAAATTTAAAACAAGTGACCTTATGAAAATTACAAATCACGAAACAAATTCTTCAGAAAATTGTAAAGAAGAGTGACGATTTTCTCAAGTAACTTACCATGTCATACCACATGCATGGAGAATCCATTGGACAATGACATAAAGTGAAGTTCATAGCACAAAATATGCACCTCAAAACCAAGGGAAGCGTTGTCATTAGAAAGAACTCCATTCAATGAGTTTTTGAAAGTGTTGATATCTAAAGAAGCAACAGTCTAGCTAACAATGTTACTCATTATTATTCTTAGAACTGAGTGCATCAATGGATACATACCATACTATTGAGACCAACATCAATGAGGAGAAACAAGGCATTAACCATATGCATACTTCCCATCAACTGCCAAGAAAAGATTAAAAAGAGTTTTAAGTATGAACACTGATGAAAAGTTTAGCATTCACATTTTTGAAAGCCAATTTGAAATAAAGATAAAGAACTTCCCAATTTATCATATATTTTGATTAAATAAAAATAGAGATTCTAATAATTGCATGTTGATGTTACAAATATTAGTTATATTACTACATATAAAACTCATAAAGGTCATTTACTAAGCAAAATATCATATGCCCATTAAGATATAGAAGAGCTATCTTTCTTGATGACCATATTAGGTACCTCAAGTATGGACCAGTTGTTATGTTTTAAATCTAATAAGCACCAGAGAGAGTGTAGAGATTCATAAGAGCAAGCTATTTAAAAGAGGGAAATTTTAACAAGGGATTTAAAAAAATCTTCAAACATGAAAAGAAGAGAATGAAAAGGTCTCAAACAAAGTCATCAACATCACTGAAAAGTCCCCCTTATAAGAGCACGAACAAACATTCCTTTCGACTTTAATCTACATCAATGTAGTAACTAATTTCAAAAATGGAATTTGAAAATAGTTAATTTCCATTTTGTTTTTCTCTGTACATTCATAAATTACAAACTAATCAGAACATAATTTTTTTCATTCAAGAGTTATTGTTACAAATTTTCTTTTCTCAACTAAAAAACCACTGCCAGAGGATTTTGAGGGTTTTAAGCCCCCATTTGTAGCTTCCACCATTTTAGAGGTTAAGCTTGTTGAGATTTTTTAGACTTGTGAATGGCAACTAAGCTGATTGTGGATATATGTTCAAGTAGATATTTTCAGATATATATAACCACAATTTGCACAAAATGTGCAAAATTAAATACAAAATTGAGAAGATAGTTAATGATTGATTGTTTAATGTCCATTGTCAAATTATAAATGTTAAATGACAAATCAAAATGGTTTATATCATAATAGCATTGCTCTAAATCAGGATTGACTTAACAAAACTAAAAGTATAAATGGAATTCATTTTCACAGGATTAAATTAGAAAAAACACACAAGAATGTTGCTTTTCCATCTGACACAATCTAGAACAAATTAAAACCAGAGCATGGGTTTGGGGATGGCAGTCCCCAGTAAGGTTGCAAGGTAAAACCCTGACCATTAAACCTAAATTAAGGCCTTCAAGGACATAATGACCACAACACTGCCATTTTTCACACACTTCTAAGTTTTAACCAAACTCCAAATCCTTCAAAAAGATGTCTGGCTAAGTTGAACCTACTAGATTCAAAAAAAAAATTAATGTAACTAATTTTAACCAACCCTAAAATTTCATCTTTTGAGATGTACCAGGGCTAAATGATCAGGCTGGGGCCAGACCCTGCACAAACCCAGGCTGGATATAGCCTAGGATCAAAACTTGGCCTAGACTAGTACAAGTAGGGCTAGACTTTCTGATAAATCCTAGTCACACAGATATAGAAGTTTTAAAAATGTCAATGGGCTTATAATATATATAATAATGGTCATGGGATATGCTGGTGAGTGAATCGCCCATTTTAAATCAAATACTAATCACTGCATAACCATATACATTACATAACCATTACTCCATACAACATATAGCTTGGTTATGTAATGTATATGGTTTCATTGAACAAGGTTTAATATCTCAAGAATGTGATCTAAGCATACCCTAGCTTCCTCTTAAGACTGCATGTAATGCCCTCTTGAGCTTTATCAATTATATAATACTGGAAAACAAAATTTACAATTCTATAATACTGAAACCATGGCAAGTGACTTACCTAAAAATTTTGCACAAATTGTGTCATGTTGTCTTTGATGATAAAAAAATAGGCAAAGCTTGCAATAAAAGTACGAAACCCGCGTCGAAACCTTATTTCCAGGTTGCAGCTCGCCAAATTGGATAAGTGAAAGGTCAATACCAGGGACAAAGAGTTTGGAGGAGTAAAAAGCAATAGCAATAGGGAAAGCAACAAAAAGGCGTGTAAACGGCCGAGAAAATGGCCAAAAATGATGAAACACTGAGATTCATCTTCTAAGTTTTAACCCTTCATTATGACTTATGGATTATTTGAGGGTAAACATATTATGTGCAAGTCTAGGACCTTGACTTTCACCTAAGAATCTTTAAATCCAAATATTCAATGTGGGTTGAGCTACATTTCCTCAACCTCACATTTAATGCATTTCTGCATGATATAACATAGTAGGTGGGTAGGGTAATATGGTGTAAACAAAAATCTGATAAATGGGCCAATATAAGACCAATCCAAAGTCTAAATAGAGATGGATTTGACTCAACCACTCCTAGAATTCATTAAACTTGTGGATCTAGGTTTTTTATTTAATAAGTGAATCAACTACCTTAACAAGTTAAGTGCTTGTTTTTATTGCCAAAGGAAGGGCCATCCCATTTGAGACTATCCTATTCGCAGTAGCATCCTTTATCCTCCTGCTCTAATGGTCATCACCCTATCAATTCAATTACCATTGATGACTCGTGAAAAGCTCCATATTCTACCCAATCCCCACAATCTACCCTAATTTTATCCTCCCCCAACACAAATCCCTCCCCTTGTAATGCATATTCATCTCAACAATCTCCATCCCCCAACCTATTATCCTACAAAGATGTTGCTTTGGAGTATGGGGAGAAACTCCCTATGAAGCACATAGAAATCACTCCCCCCGCCTCTAATGGGTGTGTATTAATTGTATCTTCTCGACCAATTAGTGACATGAAAACTCAACTAACTAACCCCATGAGACCTCGATCCCAATCTAATTTCAAGGAAAAAAACCATCATGATACTATCTTGGAGCCCCAAGCTTTCACTTTAGAAAACTAATTTAGTACACTTCTCATTTAAATGGGCACAATCTTCATGAATCTCCCTAGTGAAGTGTAATGTTTTATCCTAGAATGTATGGGGTTTAACCAACCCATCCTAAAAATATCATGTTAGAGAGTATATTTAGAACAGTCAAATAGATGTCATATTGTCTAATTTTTATTTGTGTGACTAATTATTTAGTCATTTTTATTTGTGTGACTAATTATTTAGTTGTGTTTTTTACCCGATGATCAAATTAGTCATTTATTTAGTCATTTATAGCTATGTTGCAAAAAATTAGTAGAATTTAGTCATTTTTAGTTGTCGTGACTAAACATTTTAGTCACGCAGCCATTTATTTGCCAAATTCTACTAGTGGAAGAGATCTATCACCCTGTAACCCACTTCGTCGGTTATGACAATTTCTGGAGTGTTTGGGGACCTCTAAGTGCCTCAAAATTGAGTTTGAAACTTTTTTGACAGTTTTCAAAAAATAGAAACTTTAATATATCTCTATCCAGGTATGATCTTGAGTCAAAACTCACCCGAGATGTTTAATTAGTTGTTCCGCACCTTCTGGGAAAATTTCAGGTCAATTCGAGGTCAAATGTAAAGTTACTAAAAATAGTAAGTCCCACCATTTTTAGCCCTTTTGGAAACTTTGAAAGTTCTAGATCATTCTTCAAGATAAAGGGTATTTGAAAAGACCAAAATTGGGAAGAATAGTAACCTTTTGAAGTTTCAAGGTTGAGACACTTTTCTTAACACAAACTAGCTCCTCGATATGTAGGACTCTTCGAAGTTCTCGAAATAATCAATCCAGTTGCCTACAGAGTTGCTCTACCACTAGCTCTTGCCAGGATGCATAATGTATTTCCTATTTCATATTTGAAAAAGTATATAACAAGTGATAATCATATTCTTGATTGGAATACTTTACAGGTATAGGACCTAGGAGTGGTCATGATCGAGCCTCTCAAGGTGCTCAAAGTTCGACAGAGAGGTTACTCAATGCAAGGTCTAGTGGGACCAGTATGCAGAGGATAGTGCCACATGGGAAGATTACCATGATTTCTATTAGAGATTTCCTCATTTGTTTTATGCTTTTGCACGTTGAACAAAAAACTTTATAATATTGTTTTGGATACATTGGATCATCAAGGACAATGAATCTTATGGGGGGAGATATGTCACACCCCAAATTTTGACTATGTTTTAATTTTTACTTGCACGTAATTAGTAGTTGATTACGCATGATTTAATGATTTGACACTAAGTGAAAATGTTAGGAAAAATCAATGATATCATGAGTTTATGTTTATATGTTTAGAATTTAGACCTGTGATTATATGATGTCATAATTATTTATTCATAAGGTTTATGGATTGACTAATGATACACTAATCCCAGTTTGGTGAGTGCAAGTTGTAACCAGGAAATAGGTTTTTTCCACCCTCTGAGAAAAGAGAGGGAGAGCATTATCGGAGAGAAGTGAATAGACGTATGGATAAGAATAGCTTGTTGCCATCTTAGTCTCATGCTTGCACAATTTAGTGAACCCTCGTCAAGTTTGGTAAGTTGTGTTCAACCCATTTGGTCTAAGTTTGGTTTTGACTCAACAGTCGTCGATATGTGATTGAGAACCTTTAGTGTAGGTTTTTATCAAGAACTAAGTCAGGAAAGTGACCGTCAACAAGGATTGGTCGATAGTCATTAGTTCTTGTGTGATATGAATATAGATTATATTCAAGAGAAATATTTATTTGTGGTTTAACTATCTCATTATTGGTAATTTCTGGTCGAAATTCCATTATGATAACCTATCTATTTGGTGTTTACGCAAGATTGAGAGGGGGAGAATACCTCGACCCCATTCTCATATCTTGTCGAGTGATTAAAAAAATGTTAGTATACGTTGTATATGTAAATATTATGTTGATATATATATCATATATTTAACATGATCCATAAGTATAAACTTATAATTAGTAGACGTTAAATTTTAGAAGGTACGTGGTATAGTTGCATATTCAATGCCAACCACTACGTGACCTTATGAACACTTAAATCTCCTTTACTCTAGGATGGCTTGGAGAGTATGGAGTAGTGCTTCAAACTATTTAAGAAGTGGTCTTTAATGACCATTAATCTCTTTATTATCTACATGTTGCAGTAGAGAGCTTTTATAGGCTTGTTTTAGGGAAGTTATCTGCAGGGGAAGATAGTGGATTAAAGCCTTTTAAGATGCTATGTGAGGAGGAAGAAAGACATGTGAGAAATCAGCCTTAACAATGAGAGAACTCTGTTACCACAGGGAGAAAAAGACCTTTAAGACTTTGAATATTTGCGGGGATAGCACTAAGAGTAAACTCGGATATCATACCCACAATAGTTGTGAGCATTAAGCATATGTTATACGGAAGTCTAACGCACAAGAGATTCTCACAAGACCTGGCAATAGACTCAAAGAGTATTGCAATAAGCTTTCGGTAAGGGACATCAACTGAGAAGAAAGATTGTAGTTCGTCGAAGATAGAAGGAAATAGAAACCTTGATTACTCCTTTGATCTCCAATAGGTTCATTCTTTCTCTGGAAAGCTTTATATTAGTTTGAGAAACTTAAGAATGTTTTCAGCTTTGTTTATTATTGAGTGTTTCAGGCTGATAAGCTTAGATATTGCTTAATATATATATATATATATATATATATATAAGGTTGATAAGTTTAGAATTATATTATGAGTATAAGGCCAATAGGCTTTGTTTATTACTATGCGTGTGAGGAGGATAGGCTTTGTTCATTACTGTGTGTGTGAGGCCGATAAGCTTTGTTTATTATTGCATGTGTAAGGCTGAGTTAGCCTTCACATACCTGTATATTTTAGAATATGACCAACTAGTTTAAAAATCATATTGGTGCTTAGTGGAAGTGTTGATGGTGGTTTTAGCACACAACAACGCAGGTATGATTGCTAGTATCACACCTCTCTTGAAAAAAGTATCCTATCCAAGATAGGACTGCCCCAAGGATAATACAGCTAGGTCTTAGCTTGCTTGGAATGACTCAGTGGTATGTCTAGTTGTGCCAATAAGGGGTCTTACATAAAATGCAAGGTTTATGGAATATGACAGTAGTATGTATGCAAAAACCCTATGATACTTTCAGCAGATTTGTAACGTAGATGCTGCTTATAACCTAACCTAACAAAATTGATACAAATAAAATGCAAAAGGAAAAGGAGAGAGAGAAGGGATAAGAGATCCTAAGTGACAGTCACAACGGGGTAAAATGCTACAGATAGACAAATACTTTCGATAAACCATTCCCTATTTCACTAGGATAGGAAACCCATAATGTTGCAAGAAATGATGCAATCTTCAAAGGATCCTTATGATTGTCAAATTGCATTCACTCATTAAACACCTAGATAATGGCTCAACTTAACTAGTGGAGTGCAACTGAACTATATTCAGTGACAGGGCCCAGGCTAACTATACACAACAACTTACCATCAGTAAGTACTAATAGTATGGACCAAAGCATTCATCGAATATCTTAATATTTACCCATCATTGCAAAAGCACAACTGATTAAATTCAGATTGATATGAACCATGAAAACCAAAGAGAATAACACAAGAACACAAATTCCCAGGAACCTACAAAACTTACTTTGTATTGATCATAATTTGGCAGAATCTCAGCAATTCATTGTCAAATCTTACTTACAAATGAGAGAAAAGGATGGCCCTTTTATAGGCAAGGCACCATACCGAGTTTTTCAATAGACGGTGGAGATTAACTCAACACCAACAATCCATATTATGTGGCATTTAATGAGATACATCAGTTTATTACATTTTTGGATTTGTCTTTGTCTTGTAGGAAAAAGACAAAATACGACTTGCAAATACATTGAATCTGGACAAAATAGATACCCATTTGGTTGTATATGATTAAAAGTCAATTTTTAAGGCCTAGTAAAGCCAAAATAGAGTCACATGACACTTGAAAACTTGAGTTGATGTGGATTCATGGGATTCCAAGTACTAAATGGACCAAGAGGAGTATTTTGGTGAAGGTATATCCAACTAGATGCTTGTTGGACTGATTCTTGATGACTAGACTGCTAGAACAACTATATGCATGCCTTGGACATTGGACTGGATCTGCAAGAACTACCATGAAAGAGGCATGATCTTCAATGTCTTCCAGTTTTGGGGACTTATTTCCATCATCTCGAACATCATACTAACTTCCTCTTGCAGGTACAAGAGTAATTTGGTTGATAAAATGAAGTTTTTGCATTTCTGGGTCAGTACTGTATATGTGTGTGTACATCCTTCCAAGACGACTCCAACAAGCTCTTGTGTCCTCTATGTTGGCAAGAGACACTATGTGGATTCATGAGTGTTGTCATTGATGGCAACAAAGTCCATCCCACTCATCCGCAGCACATGGTATGTCTATACCAGAAGTCAGATTGAAGAGTATTTTGGTCCGGTGAGCAAGAACAGAGCATGCAATAAGGTCTGATAGTCAGGTCCGGATCTCTTAGAAGATGTATCTCAACAAAGTGCAGACTTGGGAAAGTTAAGGGAGTACCATGACTACCACATTCCAGAGATTGAGCCTCCGGTGATGAAAGAGTGAAAAGATATAAGCACCTAAGTGATGGGTTCCTGACAGGCAGAGCAAACTGAGCAAGAACTAACCGGCAGAGCATCAGACCTTAATCCGGATAAGGAATTGATGGTGATCAAGCTTCTTGAGGGATCATTCATGGTTGGCTGACATGATTGATGACTTCTATAACTATCTTTTTGATACGCATCACTTAGTAAGCATGGATTCAGCTGACAGACCAGAGTTTGGGAAAATCTTGAGTATTTTGGATGCCAACTAGAAAGATGCCGAAATCCTTGGTGTGGATATATATATACCAAATGGATTTCGATGTGAAGTAGTATGTTATGTGATATAGTGTGCAAGGAAATGCAAAGATAAGTGTGGAAGCAGGAATACAAGTCTGGTATGTGATAGAACAACAGCACTAAAACAGAGGAAGAATGAAGTGCAATAGATCAGTATATTGAGCCTAACCAGAATTGAACCTCAGCATATGTGGATGCCTCTGATCAGTTCAAACACCTAGTTACCTTCCTTAACTTTGTAGATAGTGAGTCTCTTGTAGGCAGTGAGCCTCTTGTGAGCAGTGTGCTCGGGCAGTGAGCCCTTATTAGCAAGTGTCATTTTGTACTTCTATTCTTTTAACAGAGAATACAATCTTGGGTTAGTCACCCCATGGTTTTTCCCTTAACAGGGTTTTCCACGTAAAAATCCTTGTGTTATATGTGTTGATTTCATTTATGCTCTCATCTTCACTTATGCTTATATGTTTTGATACTAGACTATTGTTAAAGAAGAAAAGAAAGTTAAATTATTTAAGATAACTGATTCAACCCCCCTCTTAGTTATCTACCTTGTTTCCAACAATTGGTATCAGAGCTAAGTTCCTCTAAACAGAGCCTAACAGCTTGAGGAAGATCTGGGAATCTCAATGGATATGTATGGTATGAGGGAACAACTTCAGTCTACCCTAGATGATCTTGAGTAATCTCACTCTGAAGTCAATAACCTGAGGGAAAGACTCAAACAAGCTGATGATTCCATAAATGAACTCAAAGAAAAATTAAGTATCTCAGTGAAGAAAAGAAAGGAACTACTTCAACAATTAGCAAGTCAAAGTGAAGCCAATGATACTAATGAAGATCTGAATGAGAAAAACAAGTCAGGTGAGAAGCTATCAAAAGAGGTCATTATGGTAAGACATGAAATGGAATCAGAGGTTATGAAATTCACCCAAGAAATTGAAGAGAAAAGAAAAATGGAAGATAATCTAAGACAATCTCTCAAGGAGAAGTTAGAAGACTACCACAAAATGGATAGAATAATCAAACATTTGGAATCTGATCTTGAAAAAGCTAGAGATAATGAAGAACAACTTGAAAATCAGATAGACTCTCTTAAAAGGGATCTTCAAACAACAAATGAATACAAAGAAAAATTCAAGATAAGCTCTGCTCAACTTGAAGTTCTTCTTGAAAGCCAAAAGAGGGTAGATGACAAGCATGGCTTGGGATATGAGAAAGGTGAAAGCTCTGGATCCGGTCAGAAGAACTCTGGATTAGGAAATCTAAGGTACAAGCCTAGAAGACCTCCGGTAAGACAACTAAATGCTCAAAGATATCCATCCTTCAATGGATACTGCTACAATTGCAATAACTTCGGTCATAAAGCAAATCAGTGCAGAAGAAGAATGAATAAGACTAACTCATCCTTGTCCAGACAGTGTTTTAACTACAAAAGGTATGGTCACAAATCTCATGAATGTAGAAATGTGCAAATAAACAATTCATTCAATGGTAGATGCTTTGCATGCAATAGAATGGGACATATGGCTAATCAATGCAGATTAAGAGGATACCAGTCAAATATGCAAAGAAATGTTATTTGCTACAATTGCAATAGATCCGGTCATATTACCAAATTCTGCAGAAGTAAGAATCAGGACAAAAAGGGTTCGGTGCATCATAACCAAAATCAAGACAAAGGAAAAGGAAAAGTGAATGCGGATGAAATTCAAAGGAAATGAACAAGATTTGGGTGAAGAGAAGTACAAAAAATGTTGGGGATGGATCCACACCAGAATCTGGTGCTGATATTCCTTCCAGAAACTAAATAGATGAGCTCTGGCTCAGGGGGAGTCACAAAAGAAAATAATTTCCCCCAGCCAGTCAATTGGTGCCTAAAATTGGCACATGGAAAGTTACAGATTAAAAGGGCTCTCAGAGAAACATCTAAATAACCCTTGGTAAAAATATGAAAGATCTACAAGGAGTTTGAAAAGGTTAATCATCCAAGATTAATCCAGTTTGACAGTCATCCGGCAAAAGCAGAACTTTTACAGTTAGATCCAGTATGATTCAAATTGAAATATTTGGATCTGCGGTTAGATGGAATGATTGGAGAAAGGGAGATACATTGTAAGTTATCATTCTAGGTGCATCTCAGTGATTTGGAAAGATCTCTCTCAGAACAAGGAGAACAAGGCAACCGGAATGACTTAAGTTATGCATTTATTGCAATATGGAATTAGGGTTTGCGCAAAAATAAAAGGGTCCTTTTGTTCATCATTTGCACATTTGCATTCGAGAAGAAGAAAGAAAGAGCTCTACAACAAGATTGCTTCAACCCTCTCAAGGATCAACCACATAATTTGATTCAACCAGCAATCTTTTTAGTTCTTATCATGAACCCTAGAATCGTAAAAAGGTATTTCCGCTCTTGAATATCTCTCTCTGAATCTTTTGAAAGATGGCTACTCCAAATGTTGTTAAGATCATTGATAGGCCGCGCCCTAAGTTTAAGAAACATCCTTACAAATCCCTAGAAGTTGATCCCCTAGGCGCATTCTCTAGCATTCCGCATGGGGTTCTGCACGTAGAAGATGTTAGGGTATACATTCACACCAACATTGAGGAATTTGGGGAATCCAAGCTGATGGATATCTATCACAAGGAATTAATTGATGAAACATTTGAACTTAAACCCCAATACAAGGCCATCCGGGATAAGCATTTTAGACAGTGCATCCACTTTCCCTATTTTGCAAAGGATGAATGGGTCTAGTATGTTTTGAGCAGAATGCATGATAACTTCATGTGGTTGATGAGGCCATTTAAGATCACAAAAGATGCCATTAGGGAAGTAACCAGATTGCACTCATCTGGTGGGTTGCCTGCTCTCAAATCAGTCAAAAACCAAACTGTAAGTGAGGCTACCGGATCAAAATTTGACAAGAGGGCAATGACAATAGAAGACATCATAGATCCAGATATCAAATCTACCTCTATGATAATTGGTTACAAAATCTACCACTCCAACAGGGAGAATTCATCATCCAGAACTGCTATATATACTGCATATGAAATGCTAAGGAAAAATGTTGACTATGATCTTTGTGAGCTTCTCCTGAACCAACTGTTAGAGAATTTACAGAAAAGAAAGAAGCATAAGAAGAATTCATTTAAGTACGGTGGCTTGATATTATGTCTATTCTTTTACTATATGAATGAGCTACCCGGATCCAGTGGTTGGGTATGGCAAAATGACAGACCGGTTGCCATACAAATCAGAGATTATATGTATGGGCTTGGTGATGCCAAGGCACAAAGTACAGTACTCTGGGGTTACTTCAAAAACTTCCAAGGCATGATGCAGGCCAGAGAGAGAATCCCCCAATCTCTAGTTGAAAAATACAAGGATACAGTGTGTTTCATGGTAGACACTGATCAATGCCTAATGGAGGCAGTGGAACCCAGAATAGTCTGGATTATGCCAATGGGCTATGAGGTAGATGAGAAAATTCTGGAGCTACATGTTCAACACCTGCTAAGTCAACCAAAGTACCCTAAGGCAGAAAGCTTTGGAACCTTCCAAGAGTTGAGTGTAAAAATTTATGTTGAACTGAGACAGCCTGAGATCAAGAGAAAGGTGAGAAGGGAAGTAGAAGAAGTTGCCAATAGATATGGGATATCAAAGGAGGCAGTTGATGCCAATAGAGAGAAGGTAGAAAGGGCAGAGAAAGAAAGGCAAGAAGCAGAAAAAGAAAGTGCTTCAGTGGAAGCCCCCTCCTAGACTATATCCTCAAAGAGCTCTGCACCTCTAAGAGTCCAAAAGCCTCAAAATCAGAAGCAAAGACATCTGGAAAAGGAGAAAAGAGAACAAAGACACAGGACACAAGGTCATACATAAACCAAAAGGATGATGAAGAGACAGAGTCAAATGAGGAGGTCAAGAAAATGAAGAAGAAGAAGAAAACATCTGGTGAATCCTCTACCGGTCAAAACAAGGAAGAAAAGGCAGAAGAATTTGTTGAAAGGCCTACTCTTTGCATTGATGATGTCATCAAATCAGTCACTGTGGATGGGAACCTGCAACCAATGACTAAATTTTATGATGAATGTAGTGAAGCTGACCAGAAGATCTTGCAAGATGCTACAGTCAAGTATCTAAACATCTATAATAAAGCATTCATTGAAATCATATCTCTAATTCCCAAAAGCCTAGAGAAGGAACTTGAAATGAGAAAGAACAATGCTAAGGCAAAGGACCTAGAGATCTGAGAACAGATAGCTATTTAGCTCTATCCTTCCATCACTCCAAAACAAATGAACATGATCTTCAAGGATTGCAAGGATGAGTTCCGGAGCAAAACCAGAATGAACAAGCTTATGCTCGGAGAGACTGATCAGGTGGCAAAAGAGACTGAAGACATCCTTCGGAATGCATATAAAAGATTCAATCTTCCTATTATAGAGGACATAAGTGATGAACCTTCTGCCATGGATGTCGAAGGATTAAGTGCATCAAAGGAAGATTCTACTGAGAAAAATCTAGAAGAGTTAAAGGAGATAGGTGAGGAAAAGACTAAGGACTTGGATTCCTCTATTCCGGAAGAGGAAGTCCATGAAGAAGTAAATATCTCTCTTTCGGATCCCCCAATAGACTCTGAAACTGAAGGAGAAGCAAGACAAGAGGAGAAAGCAAGTCAAGAGGAAGGGAAAAAGGAAAAAGAAGAAGAACAAATAGAGAAGATGTCTGATGACAGCTCTGAGGTTGCAAGAAGAAAGAAGTCTCCAGCAAGAGACACTGCAGAAGTAGTGAAGAATTTCTTGACCAAGGAAATAATGGAGATTGATGAACCGGAACTATTCCAAGTACCACTCAATTTTGATTCCCTCTCCCTAGTTCAGACAATGAAGATAGCATCCTTTGCCCAAGCAAAGGCAAAAGAAAAACTTCTGAAGTCTCACATGGAAGATTGTGAGCTGATAGAGATTGCTTCTGGAATGTTGGAGAAGATCATGTCTGTTAGATTCAGGACAGACAACTGAGAGGGGGGGTGAATCAGTTGTCTAAAACTTTCTTCCTAATTAAACACTTAAGTCCACTTTATAGTTCAATAGAAAAATAATAAATCAATCATGAAACATAATGCATTAGATCAAGAGTAGAAACACATCAACACATAAGACACCAAGATTTTAACTTGGAAAACCCAGTTAAGGGAAAAACCACGGGGTGATTAACCCAAGATTGTATTCTCTGTTAGAAGAATAGAAAGAACAAAATGGCACATGCCAATTAGGGCTCACTGCCCGAGCACACTTCTCACAAGAGGCTCACTGCCTACAAGAGACACACTGTCTACAAAATAATAAGTATCACATACTTAAACTGGAGAATAGCATCTTCACCATGCTTGAGTCAGTTCCATTTAAGCCCAATACTTCTGCTCTACTTTTAGCTCTTCTCTTCGCTACCACACTCTCATCTCCACAAGACACCCTTTGAAATGACTTCACAACTCCTTATTTATACAAGACATCGACTTAGGAATTATCATCCAAGTCGGCATACATAACAGAGCAAATACGATATGACTTAGTACAAAAGACTTCACACAGAACAACACACTATCGGCCACACAGATTTGAGACTTCAATCTTCTTCTAGGAACACGTCAATCTTCACATAACATCTTCAAGATCATCCGCAGGATGTGTAACTCATCTGGTCGGCCAGAGTTAGGAAGAACACTATCATCCGGAAGTAATTCTTCAATTGCCAGCTCAATCTTCAATGCGGATCACCAACATGAACTGGACATGATCCAAAGGCCTCCACAAGCTTGCCTGAATCACCAAGAACATCCACACTACATCTGCTTACAGAAATCCTTATCTCCTTCATCCAGAACCTCAAGAACACAGTCTGTCATCACTGTCACAATGGAATAGATGCTTGTGGACCTCCAGACCACAAACCAATTAAGCTATAACTTCAAAGGGACTTCCTCAACACTTCACCAAATCCACAGAATAGGATATTGCATTTCTAGATCTCATCGGCCCTATCTATGTCACTCTGTAACCTCTGGACACCTACCAGAACCAATTTTACTTGAGTGGCCATAACTTCTTTAGATCTTCATACGGACCTCTGAAATCTTTTCTAGATCACCTTAAGACACATATCTATGAACCCTTTGATGCGCATCCTCTAATCTTTAACTTAGCTAGGATCTTTAGCTTACTGACTTCATTGTTCTTCTATGTTTCTGATTAGGACTAATTTTCTCAATATCCTCAGCACACAGCTCATCCAATCCTTATCATCAATGCAACAGGAGTATGTTGACATCAATGACAACACCGGTTAGGCCCCTACTTGCAACAATCTCCCCCTTTGTCATTGATGGCAACATATGATGTGAAAAACTATTTTAATCATCAAGGCAAGAACTTCTCCTTACTGTCACAACTTCTCTTCCTTTCCTGCTCCCCCTTTGATTAGCAACCACTTGTTTTTCACATGTCTTCTCTCCCCCTTTGATATCAATGGCAAAGGGCACATACTTGCAAATCCATCACTGCATAATCATACTAGCTGCTCCCCCTGAGTAGCAACTCCCCATCATCAATCCGGACCACAAGATATGACTGTGATATCCACAGGACTGATGCACATCAGTGCACCTTAGTTCATCACCAGAGGGGTAATAACCCCTAACTTCTCCCTGAGATACTCAAAAGAGTCCTTAGGTAGAGGTTTGGTAAAGATATCTGCAATCTGATCCTTGGAAGGCACAAACTCCAATCTGACTTCATTCTTGTTCACTTGCTCTCTCAAAAAGTGAAATTTGATGGATATATGTTTAGTCTTTGAATGCAACACTAGATTCTTAGATATATTTATTGCACTTGAAATATCACAGAAGATTATGATAGGCTCCTCATATTCCACTCTTATGTCTCTTAGCATTTGCTTCATCCTCATATATTATGCTTTAGCAGTGGATAGAGATATTGCCTCTTGTTTCTTGCTCAGCCAAGAAACCAATCTCTTCCCCAAAAAGAATACTCCACCATTGGTACTCTTCCGGTCATCCATATCTCCTGCCCAATCCACATCTGTGTATGCATGAAGAGAGAAATTATGATCTCTAGGATACCACAAACCATACTCAACTATCCCTTTTAGATACCTAAAAATCCTCTTGATTGCCATGACATGAGATTCTCTAGGATCAGCTTGGAATCTAGCAACATGACCAACAACATTCATAATATCAGGTCTAGTTTGAGTGAGATACAACAATCCTCCAATCATTGACCTGTATTGTTTCTGATCAGTCTTAGGAGATTCATCATCTTTGCTCAATTTACATCTGGTTTCCATGGGAGTACTCATTGGTTTTGACTCTTCCATCCCAAATTTCTTCAACAATTCTTGCACATATTTGGTCTGAGAAATGAAGATTCCTTTCTTAGTTTGAATGATTTGCAGACCCAAGAAGAAATTCATTTCCCCAAGCATGGACATCTCAAATTCACTTTTCATTTGATTTACAAAGGTTTTGCACATACTATCTCTTCCTCCAAAAATAATATCATCCACAAATACTTCAACAATCAAGATATTTTCATGATCAAATTTGAAGTACAAATTATTGGTAGCAGTACCTTTGTTAAAACCAATCTTCAAAAGATGCTTATCTAATCTTTCATACCAGGCTCTTGGGGCTTGCTTGAGTCCATACAGTGTTTTTTTCAACTTGCAGACCATATCACCATGATCAAACAATTGAAATCCATCTGGTTGCTCAATGTATACTTCTTCTTCCAAGTCACCATTCAGGAAGGTAGACTTGACATCCATCTGATATACTTTGAAATCCTTGAAGGTAGCAAAAGCAAGAAATAATCTGACTACTTCAATTCTTGCCACCAGAGCAAAAGTTTATTCAAAATCAAATCCTTCTATTTGAGAGTAACCCTTGCAGACCAATCTGGCTTTATTCCTGATTACTTCGCCAACTTCATTTAGTTTATTTCGGAAGACCCATTTGGTTCCAATCACATTCTTGTTTATAGGTCTAGGAACAAGATCTCAAGTGTGATTTTTCTCAATTTGCATCATCTCTTCCTCCATTGCTTTAGTCCAGTTATCATCATTGCAATCATTCACTGTCTTAGGTTCAATCTTTGAAATCAGACAATACTCTTCTGAATCTTGAGCAATCCTTTTTCTTGTTTGTACACCTTTGCTTTTATCACCTATGCTCTGATCTTCAGAGTGATTCAGTCTTACATACCTAGGAACTTTGGGAGTTTTTAGTACTTATGATTCTTCAACAGGCTCATTTAAACTTATCTCTTCTTCCTGATTTACCAGATCAGTTTGAATTTGAATTTCAGAGGGGACTTGGACTCCTTGATTCTGAACATCATTCTGATCATCTTCATCATATTCATAAAACCTTGAGGGCCTTCCAATTCCTTCATCAACCTTCACATTTGTACTTTCTATAATCTTTCTCAGTCTCTTGTTATAACACCAGTATGCTTTGCTTTGAGTAGAATAACCCAAGAATATTCCTTCATCACTTCTAGCATCAAATTTGCCTAGATCTTCATCTCTTTTAATGTAGCATTTGCTACCAAAGACTCTGAAATACCTCACAGTAGGAGTGATGCCAAACCAGAGTTCATAAGGAGTCTTACCAGTATTGCTTCTGATTTGAACTCAATTGAGAGTATAGATTGCAGTGCTGACAGCTTCTCTCCAATAGATCTGAGGAACATTTGCTTCCATCATCATGGTCCTAGTTGCTTCCTAGATGGTCCGGTTCTTTCTCTCCATTACTCCATTCTGTTGTGGAGTCCTAGGAACAGACAATTGTCTCTTTATTCCATGTTTCTCACAAAATTCTATGAACTCACCAGATGTGAATTCTCCACCTCTATCAGACCTCAGACATTTTAATTTTAATCCGATTTCATTCTCTACCATAGCCTTGAATATTTTGAATTTCTCAAGAGCTTCTGATTTCTCTTTCAGAAAAGTAACCCACATCATCCGGGAATGGTCATCAATTAGTAACATGAAGTATCTATCACCTTTCACACTCCTTATTCTTGTCAGACCACATAGATTAGTATGAACTAAGTCCAATAATTCGATAGAAGATTGTTCCTTGCTTTTGAATGAGACTCTGCTTTGTTTCCCCAACTGACATTCTTTGCACAAACTATTTGTAGGTTTCACCAGTTTTGGAAGATCTCTTACAGCCTAAGTGTTGCTTATCTTGATGATATTATCAAAATTCACATGACACATCCTCCTATGCCATAGCCAACTCTGATCAATTTACACAAATAGACAACTTTTACCAATACCAACTAAATGGAAGATATTACCTTTTGTTCGAGTATCGGATGTAATCTCTGTTCTGAAACTTTCAAAGATCTTGCATTTTCCATTCTTGAATCGAAGATCATAGCCTTTGTCCACCAACTGTCCAACACTGAGAAGATTGTGCTTCAATCCTTCAACATACAGTACATTACCGGTTTTGTTCTTTCCATCAAAAGAAATAGTTTCCCTACCTCTGATTCTACCAGCAGAATTATCACCAAACTTTACTATTCCTCCTTCATATCTTTCCAAATCTATGAACTTATTTTTGTCACCTGTCATATGGTGAGAGCATCCACTGTCAATGACCCAATCATCCTTTTCTTCAACTTGGGCAGCCAAAGACTTTTCTACAACTTTATGATTGACAGATTCAAAGGGCATTGGATCTTCTTCCTTGATGGCAATAAACACCCAATCACTTCTGGATTTGTTTCCTATTTCTGATTCATCATCTGTTACTCCTTCATCATCATCCTCTTCATGAACATAGTAAAAATTCTTTTGGAACCTTGATCTGTTAGGATTTGGTCTTGAAAATCTTTCTGGATACTTTGAGGCAAAATGACCAATCTTATTGCAGTTAAAACACTTAAAAGGCAATTTCTTTTCATACTTACTAGATCCTCTTGGCAGTCTTTTTGCAATAAGGGCTTCAAGTTGAGTAGTTTCTGCTTCTTCTTCTTCCAGGTCTTTTCTTGCTTTTTCATACCATGATAGTTTCCTTGAAGAGTTTTCTCCCAGATCAAACCTTTGTTTACCTTTTATAGAGGCACTAGCTTTGAATGCAGATTCAGTCTTGGGGGCATCTCCAAACTCGATCAATTCAAATGCAGCCAATTTACCAACTAGTTTATCTCTTGTGACACCTAAATGGGCTCTGAATTCTTTAATGACAACAACCTTATATTTATAAGAAGCAGGAAGGGATCTGAGAACTTTGACAACAATCTCATCTTCATCCAAGACTCCACCAACACATCTAATGCCACAAACAAGCTCATTTACTCTTGGCATAAAAGTAGTAATATTTTCATCTTCTCTCATCTTCAGATTTTCAAAATTTCCTTTCAAACTCTATAGCCTTGCACATTTAACATACTTGTCTCCTTCATGTAGAAGTTCCCGTTTTTCCAAAATCTCAAAAGCAGTTTCTAGGTCAACAACATTTGTTAGCTCTGAATCAGACAAGGCACTTAGAAGAGCTTCTTTAGTTCGCAGATTGTTTTCAGCATCTGTGATTTCATTTGCGGTTTTCAGGCCATTCTGTGGAGGAGTATACTTGGTTGAAGCCATGGTCCAGTACTGCATTCCCATACATTGTAAGTGACATTTCATGCGACTTTTCCAAAGATTAAAATTGGTTCCATCAAACTTCAGACTATCCTTCTTGTAGGATGACATCCTGGATCTCCTCAAGCGGTTAAGCTCTTTTTAGAGGAACTTAGCTCTAATACCAATTGTTAGATTCAAGATAGACAACTGAGAGGGGGGGGATGAATCAGTTGTCTAAAATTTTCTTCCAAATTAAACACTTAAGTCCACTTTATAGTTCAGTAGCAAAATAATAAATCAATCATGAAACATAATGCATTAGATCAAGAGCAGAAACACATCAACACATAAGACACCAAGATTTTGACGTGAAAAACCCAGTTAAGGGAAAAACCACGGGGTGATTAACCCAAGATTGTATTCTCTGTTAGAAGAATAGAAAGAACAAAATGGCACATGCCAATTAGGGCTCACTGCCCAAGCACACTTCTCATAAGAGGCTCACTGCCTACAAGAGACACACTGTCTACAAAATAATAAGTATCACATACTTGAACTGGAGAATAGCATCTTCACCATGCTTGAGTCAGTTTCATTTAAGCCCAATACTTCTACTCTGCTTTTAGCTCTTCTCTTTACTACCACACTCTCATCTCCACAAGACACCCTTTGAAATGACTTCACAACTCCTTATTTATACAAGACATCAACTTAGGAATTATCATCCAAGTCGGCATACATAACAGAGCAAATACAATATGACTTAGTACAAAAGACTTCACGCGGAACAACACACTGTCGGCCACACAGATTTGAGACTTCAATCTTCTTCTAAGAACACGCCAATCTTCACATAACATCTTCAAGATCATATGCAAGATGTGTAACTCATCCGGTCGGCCAGATTTAGGAAGAACACTATCATCCAGAAGTAATTCTTCAATTGCCAGCTCAATCTTCAATGCAGATCACCAACACGAACTGGACATGATCCAAAGGTCTCCACAAGCTTGCCTGAATCACCAAGAACATCAACTCTACATCTGCTTACTGAAATCCTTATCTCCTTCATCTGGAACCTCAAGAACACAGTCTGTCATCACTGTCATAATGGAATAGATGCTTGCGGACCTCCAGACCACGAACCAATTGAGTTGTAACTTCAAATGGACTTCCTAAACACTTCACCAAATCTGCAGAATAGGATATTGCATTTCCGGATCTCACCGGACCTATCTATGTCACTCTGTAACCTCTGAACACTTGCCAGAACCAATTTTACTTGAGTGGCCATAACTTCTTCAGATCTTCATGCAGACCTTTGAAATCTTTTCTGGATCACCTTAAGACACATATCTACAAACCCTTTGATGTGCATCCTCTGATCTTTAACTTAGTTAGGATCTTTAGCTTACTGACTTCACTGTTCTTCTCTATTTCTGATTAGGACTAATTTTCTCAATATCCTCAGCACACAGCTCATCCAATCCTTATCATCAATGCAACAGGAGTATGTTGAGATTAATGACAACACCGATTAGGCCCATACTTGCAACAATGTCATCCTTTCAAAAGGATCCTTTGGCCTCTCCATCCGGTAATCTTAAATCTCTGATAAACTCTATCAATACTCAGTTTGATTCCTTAGAAAAGGCGGCAGAAGAAAAGGTCCGTAAAGAATTTTTGGGAAAGAGATTCTCTGAGGTGCAGGGACTTATAACAAATGATAGGAGAAATTTGGATATTGGGATAAAGAGCTTAGAAAATGCTCTTAAAGATGGCAGAGATTTATACAAATTTTGTCTATCCTGGTCCACAGTGACAACAGATATTGCCAAGAAGATGGAAGAACAAGAGGGCAAATTATCAAGTTTATCCCAAAATTTTGATCCTCTCACCTCATCAATAATGAATCAAGAGTGCCAGGCTATTGCCACTATAAATGAGATAAAGAGGCTTGAGAAAGAGAAGAAGAACAGAATAAGCAGAATGAGCGAACTAAGAGGGATAATTATCCCTAAGTTAGAGGCAATGCATGAAGCCCTAACTGATGCTTAGACCACAGCCCGGACCAGTGATCCGACAAACTTAAAGAGGGTAGAAGCTTTTACATTTTTGTTAAGTGGCCACATATCAATTTTGGACAAGATGAAGCAGAGTTGGGCGACATAAGTTGTACAGTTGAAGAATACCTTTGCAGATATCCTTAAGTATATGTAAGTACAAAATGTATATATACTTATCCGACAATACATGGGTTGTTTTTCTTTGCAAATTTTGGTGTGCGGATTTCACCCTTTGCCATTGATGTCAAAGGGGGAGTGAGGAGTAGTGAAAAATGTGGAATCTAGCTAAGGGGGAGCTCTGGTAAAAGTGTACATAAGACAGAGCATCAGCCAAGGGGGAGTGTGCTATGACACTTAGTCATTTTTCACTAAGTGTTGCCATCAATGCCAAAGGGGGAGATTGTTGGCAAGAGACATTGTGTGGATTCATGAGTGTTGTCATTGATGGCAACAAAGTCCATCCCACTCATCCGCAGCACATGGTATGTCTATACCAGAAGTTAGATTGAAGAGTATTTTGGTCCGGTGAGCAAGAACAGAGCATGCAGTAAGGTCTGACAGTCCGGTCTGGATCTCTCAAATGATGTATCTCAGCAAAGTGCAGACTTGGGAAAGTTAAGAGGAGTACCAAGACTGCCACATTCTAGAGATTGAGCCTCCAGTGATGAAAGAGTGAAAAGATATGAGCACCTAAGTGATGGGTTCCTGACAGGCAGAGTAGATTGAGCAAGAACTAACCGGCAAAGCATCAGACCTTAATCCGGATAAGGAATTAATGGTGATCAAGCTTCTTGAGGGATCATTCATGGTTGGCCGACATGATTGATGACTTCTATAACTATCTTTTTGATACGCATCACTTAGTAAGCATGGATTCAACTGACAGACCAGAGTTTGGGAAAATCTTGAGTATTCTGAATGCCAACTAGAAAGATGCTGAAATCCTTGGTGCGGATATATATACCAAATGGATTTCGATGTGAAGTAGTATGTTATGTGATATAGTGTGTGAGGAAAGGCAGAGATAAGTGTGGAAGCAGGAATACAAGTCTGGTATGTGACAGAACAACAGCACTAAAACAGAGGAAGAATGAAGTGCAATAGATCAGTATATTGAGCCTAACCGGAACTGAACCTCAGCATATGTGGATGCCTCTAATTAGTTCAAACACCTAGTTACCTTCTTTAACTTTGTAGATAGTGAGTCTCTTGTAGGCAGTGAGCCTCTTGTGAGCAGTGTGCTCAGGCAGTGAGCCCTAATTGGCAAGTGCCATTTTGTACTTCTATTCTTTTAACAGAGAATACAATCTTGGGTTAGTCACCCTGTGGTTTTTCCCTTAACAGGGTTTTCCACATAAAAATCCTTGTGTTATGTGTGTTGATTTCATTTCTGCTTTCATGTTCATTTATGCTTATATATTTTGATACTGCACTATTGTTAAAGAAGAAAAGAAAGTTAAATTATTTAAGATAATTGATTCACCCCCCCTCTCAGTTATCTGCCTTGTTTCCAACACTCCAAGACCTAAAATTCATAATTCAAAGCATCAGTTTCATCTTAACAAGTCATTTTTCATCAATTTGGACCAAAACATGTCCATTTGTAGTCATGGATCAGTCAAAAACAACTCACTGTCAATGTTACTTCCTTATAGACAACTTCATAAATCTAGTGATTTTTGCATGATTTTCTACATTTTTTACCATTTTCAAGTACCCATTTGGCCAATATATTGATCTATGAAGTTCTTGCAATCATTAGGATCCATTTGGGAACTTTTATTTCATGTTTTTCTAGCATTTTCTGTAAAAAACAGGATTTTTGGGGGTCACCGACCTCTTATGTGCAGTAGCATTAATTATCGTAAAACGTGCCAAAAATCTACACAAACTTGGTAAAATATCCATCATGATATGACAAATAGATATGCAATTCAAATCCATCAAGAAAATCTAATTTTCTCCTTGAAAAACTTAATTTTTAGGCCAAAATACCAAAAAGCATTGATTTTGCTTTCATCCAACCTTGCGGGGATTTTAGGTCCGACTGACTAGTAATGTTTCATGAGGTCGGTTGGTGTGAATTTCAACGCAAGTTAGTGGCGAATGAATTTAGTGCAAAGTGTAAAGTGTTAAGTCAGCGTTGATTTTTGATGCGACCGATTTTGCACAGATCTTGAAGGTGTTCGATGGAGGTCGGTTGACAACATTTTTAGCGCAAGGTCGGACCATGGTAATTTTCACACAAGGGCTTGGTGGCAGGATTTTTGAAGACTGTCGACTATTTTCATGTTTTGGGTCGGTCAAGGGCACTTTTAGCGCAAGGTCCATGTTGGTTGTTCCTCTGAATCAGCATTAGGGTTTGCCAGTTCTAATGCACAAGCAAATTCAACCAACTAATACAGGAGGTTGCGTGAGCTCCTCCCCTTCACTTCTGGTTCTGCCGCACCAAGGGAGGTGTCCCTATAACTAAAGATGTGACTTTGACTTGCTCAATGATTGATAGATTTAGCTTGACAGTAATAGGCAGAATACTCTCATGTCTGGACCAAGATCTGCATGGTAGATCACAAGGTTGGCAACATTCTTGGACATATCTGTCTGGTGGGTATGAGAGCATGCAGGGGGTTCCTAATCCTACTCCTACAACTAACAGGTTGGGATAATGGAAAGGTTGGGAGTGATGTTTAGATGCAAGACAAGGGGGATGTGGATCATAACTACTAATCCAAAAGCAGACCGGTGCCTATCTCAGGGCAAGGAGTCAACTAGACGTATACAACAGATGGTTTGCAACTTTCACTCAAGTTTCAGGGGGTTGGATTTGATGCTTGCCTTACAAACATCACCTAAGGATGGGTATTTAGCTGCCTCTACTTACAAATATCCCTGCTGACATGCAACCTTCCCCATGCTCAACCTAAAACAATTTAATCCACTCCTTGAATGGAAGTTAGAGATCAAACATGTGATACAGAAAACCATACCCTAGAACCTGAGAAACCCTTAGCAACCAGATTCAGAAGAAGGAGAATAACATGCAGCAAATGGAGACAAGCAGATAAACACATGCAATGAAGCATTTCTCATATAAAATCAACATTGAAACTAAACATATGTGCAAAATACATTCATGTTGCAACTCATAAACTCCAAAATGGGATAGAACAACCAGGGTCGTGCCCTGTCTTTCGTTATTTACATAAAAAAATGCCCCAAGCCTTCAACAACCAACCTTGAATGAATAACACAGTCTGCATTATATAGCAGGAAGGTGTACCCATCATTCAATACAATGGCGCTTCAAAATATCTGCCAAATACAACGCGTCATGAGGAATTGGCGCTTAAACATTCAATGCAGCAGGTGGAGGGGACAGGAAGAGATCTCGAGCCTTGCACCGCCGCCTGGGGATTCACAACTTCAGTCGGGTACTAGATCCATCCACATCTTCACCCATACCTTGTTAAATCTGCCATTAATGGCGTACCAACTCGCGGCCTTGGGAAAAGCATCATATTGTGCATCGCAACCGTTTCCCACCAAGATTTATCATCCTGATATTTCAAATCATGCAGGAACAAATTATCCCACATGCACCCCGCGGTAACCTCCTCATCATGTCATAAGCTAGGTCGTGAGCATATACTATGTCGATGCTTTTGCTCCCGACGGCACTAGCCTAGACTTCATCATCATCATCCTTTAGCATGATATCCGGATACTCAATATCACCTTGACGTTAGCATCATGATCTGCATGATAACCATACCTTCACGTGAAATATCATCCTGATATTCACCTTCATCGGCACAACCTGATGCATCGGAGGAAGATCCTCCTGCTTTGCCGATACCACATGTCTGGCCGATGAACATCCTGCATGTCCACAAAATCCTAATGACGTCATCGTCATATCCGCATACCGCGCATCTCCGCATATCTAGATGACGTCACCATCATATCGGCGTCGGGGTGATATTCGGAAGATCACCAGATATTTAGAAATATCACCCCCCGCAGAAATATCAGGGTGCACTGTAGCTTCATTTTAAGATCGGGGTGATGCATGAATATGACTGATACTTGGAAATATCACCCCCTTCCTTGGAATATGATGAAGCCGATTAGACAAGTGGATATCACCCTGACATAAGAATGATGTCAGCAGCATCAGGGTGATCCAGTGAACATGAAGTGATAAAATAACATCGGGGTGATCTTAATCAAGATCACTCGATGTTCAAATATGATGACCCCAATGAATATCAGGTCATACTTAGAACCTTACAGCAACATCATCAGGATGATCTTAACTAAGATCACCTGATGTTAAAATATCACCCCGGAGCGAAAGATCAGGCCGGCAGAAAATATGATGATGACCCCCGCGAGAAACAAAAGGGTGATGACCGGAAATATGATGATGACGACCTCCTCCTTGAAGAAAAAAAAGATGCTGATGTTGAAAAATGCTGAGGAGGCCCAGAGACTTAGAACCTTTTTTGGATTTTTTAGGAAGGTGCCTGCATGTTTATATGCTTGAAACCTGACTACTCATGCAGGCACCAACAGTCCGTAGAAGCTATTTTTAGCGCAAAAGTCGGTAGGAGGCAGTTTTATCGCAAAGGTCGATTGGGGTCATTTCTAGCGCCAGATTTGGAAAGGTCTAGGGTGAAAGTATATTTAAAAATATATTTAAGTATAAGTTTATATATTATACTTTAAATATTTTAAATATACTTTCAGGATGTTTGAGATGGGTTTCAGATCCATAGGATTTCATATGCAGATTCTTGAATTTTGAGGTTTTGCCAGATTTCAAACTTAGCCATTTTTTAGGATTTTCAAGGTTTCAGACTTAGCCAAATCAAGGCTTCAGGAACATGTATCAAGGTGAAAGCTTATGGACCCCTCAGTGAAATATGATGGAATTTGACACAATTTTGCAACTGTAAGATCTAGAAACTAAGAATTTCAACATGACACATACTGCAAAAGCAATCTCAAGGGCAATATCTAGTGACATGGGATTTTGGAGCAAGATGTAGTAACACCCAATTTTAGCACAACAGGCAAAAAATGGCTATTTCTTAAGCACAAGACCACCCAAGACACCTCTAAATCAATCATGCACAACATCAAATGACTCCAGACATGCAAAATACTCAAATTTGGAACAAATCCTACACTCTAAGCACAAATTCACTTTCTCATCATCATAAGCAAGAGAGGTCGAGACTCCAAGCCAAAGCAAAAGAGGGGTTATTTATTTGGAATAATGGGGCATGTGTGCAAGGCACAACAAGAAGGAGTATCACCATTTCATATTGAGACTGTGTTTTTTTATTATCTTCAATCCCTAGAAGGTTGAGGCCTTAATGGTTTATCTATAGTTTATAAAATGGTAAACATTTACAGGTTGTAGGGTCGTTGAACTGTAGTGGGCCAAAAGGCTATTGATCTTAGTATATAAGCTATTCTTTATTGTTTTGTAAACCTTTGCAGACTTGAAAGGCCAGATAGAATTAAACTTAGAATGTTTTAGTTTTAGCAGAGATGTTAAGGAAAGATGAATCTTTTCATGTTGTCGAATTCTTAGAATGGTTGTGTAGTAACTTGTCTTTTGTTAGCCACTGAAATATGGTAAAAAGGTTTAATGACTTGTTTCTATCTTTTAGATTTTAAAATTGAGCCTTCCAAGAACTCTGTTTGGACTTAGTAGTCAAGACCAGTGAGTCTAGAAAGAGACGGTTTATATCTCAAATGATTTTATATATGCAAATTTTATTGATTATGATCATAAGGTCTTGTGATAGTTATTCTCTTATCTTAGAGCATATAGAAAAGATATTGATATCATTAGAAAATATCTAAAGATAGTGATATGTTATCACTTTTGTATTTAACAAAATGATATAGTATATTCATGAAATTCGAAGGATATCATGCATGAGTTCACAATCTATTCTTTAATGAAGGACTGAGAACTCAGGAGGACCAATGAGATTGAAAGTATTGTATTGTGATTATCATAGATTCTAACCTATTTAGGTTATAATATTGACCTTAGTTAAGAATATTCACGTTAATGATAGTAAACTTGTATTCTATGTTTTATAAGAAATGCGAATTTGAATAGTGTCTAAGTGGCCTAGAGAAGACTCGAGGATATTACACTCATGATATACTATTATATGTATTCCTATCTTTGGATAACAAGAGTTTTTGATATTATAATATTTTGGGTTAGAGAGGTTAAAACCCTAAAATAAACTAGAAGGGTTTAGAAAACTTAAAACTCTCAAGTCAGATTATGACTTTGTTTTAGTCTATTGCAAGTTATGGTCGGCAATTATTGGTCAAGAAAACCATAGTTCAAGATAGTATAAATTTGGAAAAGAGTCTAAGTCATACTTTGATTTAATTTAATGATTTCTTGATTAAGTCAACAACTTGATATATAGTACAAGAGTGCTTAATCTTTTTGAATTTTTGAGTAGAATGGCAGGAAGTCATAGATCCTGATATTTGCAAGAATGCAACTAGGGACTCTTTGAAAAATTAAAATCATCTAAACCTACACATTGTGTATATATATCCTAGACTAAGGATTAAATTCTAAGTTAGGTTGACTAAGATTTGAGTTTAGTCAAGACAATTCATGTCAAGAGTTACTAGTCAAACAAGTCGAAACTATAGGATGAGATAGTTTCCAAGTCGAGTTAGAGGTGTGTGAACACACGAATGTCTAATTATATAGAACTTTGGCCAAAGTGATGCATTTGTCTCTGCATGCATTAGTTAGTTCACAATGTCTAGATGGCGTAACCTATCATAATGATCATACTTAGCTAGAAGATTGTCTAGAGTCGTATGGTCGATTGTGTTATGTAGGACACAACACTAGGACTTAGATGGCAACCTATTGGTTCCTTATTTATATACTCTTCATGAAGGGGAGGGCCACTTCCAAGAAGGAAGGTGTGCAGGGGACTGTCGGTCTATGGTTGGAGGTAAAGCACTTGGATGATGCTCTTCTTTTGTAGTAGAAGACTCGCCGATACTTGAGTGATAGATATCAATATTTCAGAGACAATATTTTTTATGTTATACTTCATGTTATGACTTATGATTGACTTATGATGTAAAATTATTCTTTTTGCCAAGTGCAACATATTTGTAAATGTAAAGTGAAATGTTTTCACTATGAATTATCTTTGAATATATTGTATTTCAAGGTTGAAAAATATTCAGAAAAGATATGAATTTTATTTCTTTATAATTACGCAAATGATAAAAAAACTTCACTCACGTTTATCATGTTCATTTACTTTCTTAGTAAATTGTTTGTGTAATTCCAAGTAATATGAGATGGTATGTTACAACTGCATTGGATAAAACTAACAAGACCTATGAGGTGCTATATGTAGGTCTAACAAATGCAAAATCTGAGATGATAATAACTCTAAACATAACTGGTGACCTCATCCAACAATATGAAAACAAGATAGTTCCAGGGTCAACAATATACATGTTAGGGATTGCACACAGAAGATATCAATTAAATGCAAATAAAGATTAAACAAAGGAATGAAAATACATAGAAATAATAATAGTGAGAGACGAGTTTTTAACATGGTTCACCCAAACTTGGGCTACATCCACCAACAAAGAGTCCAATATTATTAGCCAGCAAATCAAACCGATTACAACTAGCAATCCTTACAACTCAATACCGTTGCAAAATGCTACAATACAATATCAACAAAAACCCTAACCCTTAGCCATTTTTATCAAGACTTATGTTGGTTACAAAATAGGGTTTTTTATGTCAGCCAATAGAAAAAATAACTCTTGACACCTTTATAAAATAATAAAAACCATTTGAGGTTTCAGGGACGCTGCTCCTGAGCCCCCATGGGAGTGTTGCCCCTCGACCTTGCCCTGTATCATGACAGGGAGTGCGCCAAGGGCGCTACCCCTAGACTCTACAAGGGGCACTACCCCTTGACCCCGTCTTGGGAGCACTACCCCGAAACCCCCAAAAGGGGTGCTACCCCTTGACCCCGTTAAATACTTTGGGGTGAAACCACGCCGATAAAAGTGGGGTAAATTTAACCTCTGAGTCTGATTAGGCTCCATCTAACAACAATCTCCCACTTGAAGACTGATCAGACTCCACACCATATCATCTCCCACTTGGAGACTGATCATAACACCGCTGACCCTGTAGCTCCCACTAGAAATAAGCACTTTGGACTCTGTTGTTCTAATTTTTTGTTTTCAGTCTTGAAGACCAACCAAAGTTGAAGAGGAGCTCAGCTTCTCCCGTGTCACTGCCTTTGTAAACATATCCACTAGATTTTTTTCTACATGTATCTTTTCCAACCATAATTGTCCATCATCCAACACCAACCGAATGAAGTGATACCTCAACTGTATGTGTTTGGTCTTTGAATGTAAGGAATAATATTTTGCAAGATGCATGGTACTCTAGTTGTCTGTAAACAAATAACTGTTAGTCTATTGTTTTCCCAATTCTTCCATGAAATATTGTAGCCATATCATCTCCTTGCTTGCCTCTATTGCAGTGACATACTCTGCCTCCATAGTGGATAAAGCGACCACCTTTTATAACCGTGAGATCCAACTCATTGTTGTCCCACCTACAGTAAAGACATAACCTGTAGTACTCCACCTGGTATCAATATCCCCTGCCAAATCTGAGTCTACATAACCTGCTAAATCAGTATTAGAGCCCCCAAAACATAAGTGTTTATTGGATGTACCTCTCAAATATCTAAGAATCCATTTTACCGCATTCTAATGCTCCAATTCAGGATGACTCATATACCTGCTTACGACTCCTACAACATGTGCAATATCTAGTCTCGTACATACCATGGCGTACATTAAACTTCCTACAGCTAAAGCATATGGTACCTTGGGCATTTTGTCTTCCTCCTCTCTTGTCTTTGGACACATCTCTTTAGTCAATTTCAAATGACTAGGCAAAGGTGTGCTGACAGCTTTTGCATTCTCCATTTAGAATCTCTGCAACACCTTTTCAACATAATCATCCTGAGATAGAGTCAATTATCTGTTCTTCATATGTTTGCAAATTTTCATACCAAGGATTTGTTTTTCTGCTCCCAAATCCTTCATAGCAAACGATTGTGCTAACTACTATTTTAACTTACTTATGTGATCCATGTTAGACCCTGCTACAAGCATGTCATCAACATATAAACATAAAATAATGTAGCTGTCATTATCCAATCTCTTAAAATAAACACAATGGTCAGAATTACACCGGTTGTAGCCTTACTCAGCCATAAACTATCAAATTTCAAATACCATTGCCGAGGTGCTTGTTTCAAGCCATACAAATTCTTCTTCAATATGCACACCAGTTTCTCCTTACCTTTGACCTCAAATCCTTGGGGTTGTTCCATATATATCTCCTCTTCCAAAACACCATGGAGAAAGGTAGTTTTCACATCTAGTTGTTCCAAATGCAAATCTTTAGCAGCCACAATACTTAAAACAATACGAATAGAAGTCATCTTAACAACCGGAGAAAAAATCTCATCAAAATCAATACCATTTTTCTGTGAAAATCCTTTTACAACTAACCTGGCTTTAAATCTTTTCTTACCTCCATCTTCCTCTTTCAACCTATAAACCCATTTGTTTGGTAAAGCCTTTTTACATGCAGGCAACTTACATAATTCCCAAGTCTAATTTTTTAGCAAGGAGTCCATTTCTTCTTTCATTGCATGCTCCCATTGAACCTTTGTATCCACCTGCATAGCTTCATCATACCCTTCTGGTTCACCAACATCTATTAACAAAATAGAATACAAAGAGAGAGAAAACCTTTCAGGAGGTCTACTTAGCCTTGATGACCGTCTAACATTCACTGGAGTTTGTGGTATTACTTGTTGTTGTTGTAGAGCATGAGGAACCACTGGAACATCATTATCTAGAGTATCATCCAGCACCACATAATCATTTTATTTCTTCTCATGCTACTACAAATGATCTTTGTACAACACCTTCTCATTGAAGACAACATCCCTACTTCTCACAATTTTCTGATTTTCAACATTCTGAAGCCCATAACCAAATTCATCAATGCCATATCCAACGAAGACACATTTTTTTAATTTTACATCCACCTTGGTTCTATTTTCAGAATCTATGTGTGCAAATGCTTCACATCTGAAGGTTTTGAGAAAAGAATAGCTCACCTTCTTACCTGTCCATGCTTCCTCTGGAATACCACATCCCAAAGGAACTGAAGGAGCTCTGTTAATTAAATATACAGTAGTGTTGACAGCCTCTGTCCACATGTTTAAAGGCAGCCCAACATGCAATCTCATGGTCCTTGCATGCTCCATTATTGTCCTATTCATGCGTTCAGCCACTCCATTCTCCTATGGAGTCCCTGGAACCGTTTTCAGCCTACGAATTCCATTAAAAGAACAATAATCCTCAAATTCTTTGCTGCAATACTCACCACCATTATCAGATCTAAGACATTTTAATCTTTTACCCGTCTCATTCTCAACCAAGCTTCTCCATTTCTTAAATGTTTCAAATACATCAGATTTTTGCCTGAGGAAATAAATCCAAACCTTCCTAGTTACATCATCTATGAATGTAACATAATACCGAGAGCCAATGAGAGAAGATACCTGAGTCAATCCCCATACATCTGTATGCACAAGCTCCAACTTTTCATCTTTCTTTTGCTTCCCATCCTTGAAAAAACTAACTCTCTTTTGTTTGCCATACACACAACTTTCACAGAAATCTATATTAATACATTTCAGACCTGGTAAAACTTTCTTAGAATGAAGTACCTTCATACCTTTTTCACTCATATGCCCAAGTCTGTTATGCCACAATGTTGTCTCAAAACCTCCAGCAACTATTCCAGTCTCTTCCTGCAAACCTGCAACAACTATTCCTGAACTTGTTTAGTTTTTCTCTGCAACAACTAAAGTAGAAGAAACAGTATGACCTGTACAAAGATATAAGATGCCTACTTTCACACCTTTTGCTACTATTAAGGCACCTCTTGAAACCTTCCAATTTTTATCACTAAAAGTAACTATGCAACCTTCATAAGCTAGCTACCCTACTGAAATTAAATTCCTACTCAGCCTTGGAACGTGCCTTCCCTCTTGTAGTAGCCACTGATTCCCATTCTGCAACTTAATCTTGATTCTTCCCTTTCCAACAATCTAACAAGGTTCGTTATTGTTGGCAAGAGACACTGCTTTGCATTGATAGGTGTTGTCATTGAAGGCAACAAGGATCATCCCAATCATCCACTTAACATAATTTGTTCATACCGGAAGTTAGATTCAAAATTTCTCTAAGTCTGGACAGTTAGGAACAAAGCAATAACAGGGTCCGATATTTTGGTCCGGATCTCTTCGGTGATAAGTCATGATTAGCTGCGGATCTAGGGGAGTCATATGCATTGTAAAGATAGTCTAAATCTAGATTTTTGTCCTCTAGTGATGAAGGATTCAAAAGATATTAGCCTCTAAGTATCGGGTTCCAATTTGTCAGAACAAACAGAAGGAGAACAAATCGACCTTGCAAAAAGTCTTGATTCCGGATGTATGGAAGTTGTTTGTTGGACAATTAGTGATGATCAGTGATAGTGGCCAACATGAGTAATGATTTTCAAAAGAAATTTTTGGTCCCCACCTTAAGTTATGCTTAGATCCAGCCGACAGAGCAAAGCACTTATAAAAGTTCTAAGTGTTGTTAAAGCCGACTGATAGAATGATTGTAGATCATGTTGTGGATATATATAGCCGATGAAATTGGATGATTCAATATACAAAAAGCATGCGAATAAGATGTATGTGAGAAGCGCAGAAATCCAAAGTGCAAATGAAGGCAGAACAGTAAGAAGAGCAGAGCAAAGATGAAATGTGTAAGATCAGTTTTTGTACTTGACCGAAACTGAAATTCTTGCATAAGTAGATGCTATTAATCGGTTCAAATCTCTATCATTCTCTTGTAATAGCTCCATAGGCAGTGAGCCTCCATTTGAGTAGTGAGCCTGAATGCATATGCATTCCATTTGTAAAAATACTTTTAATAGGGTATTAATATTTGTGGGTTAACCCCCACTGTGGTTTTTCCTTTAACCGGGTTTCCACGTCAAAATCTTGGTGTCCAATGTGTTATTTATGTTTTGTGTTCATATGTTATTGATTGATGCTCAAATATTAATTTAATTATAAGTGGTAAAGGAAGGTTAAAAGTAAAAGGATTGAAAATGTGTGACAACTGATTCACCCCCCTCTCAGTTGTCTAAACCTAAACCAACAATTGGTATCAGAGCAAGGTTCCTTAAAAAAAGCTTAACAACTTGAGGAAAGATCTTAGAAGAAGTTTTTCAATGGGTTCACTTAAGGATCAACTTTAGTTGGCTCTAAAAGATCTTGATCAGTCCAAAGCATAAATTTATAATTTAAAAGATGAAATCAAGGATGCTGATGACACCATTGAAATATTAAAAGACAAATTAAAGAAATCTTTGGGAAGGAATAAGGAGCTACTTCTACAATTATCCAACTTATCTGAAGAAAATAGCATGAATGAAGCCTTGGAAGAAAAACAAAGGAGTGTGATAAGCTGTCAGAAGAAGTTGTTGTTCTAAAAGTTGAGATGGAATCTGGGGTAATGAGGTTTACCAAAGAAATTGAGCAAAGAAAGAAGACTGAAGAAGATTTAAATCAAACTCTAAGAGAAAGAACTAATGAATGTTATAGATTGGATAGTATTGCTGGTCATCTAAAATCATATCTACAAGAAAGCAAATACAATGAAAGAGACCTTGAAAGACAAATTGTCATTCTCAGACATGATCTAGAAGTTGCAAATGAATACAAGGAGAAGTTCAAGATAAGCTCAGCTAAACTTGAAGTAATACTTGAGGGTCAGAAAAGAGTTGAAGACAAGCATGGTCTTGGATATGAAAAAGGTGAAAGCTCCGGATCTGGACAAAGAAACTTTCAACCAAGGAATGAGAGAATCAGACCTAGAAGACCTCCAATAAGAAAGCCTAATGCCCAAAGGTATCCATCTTTCAATGTAAATTGTTTCAAGTGCAATAAATTTGGTCATAAAGCCACTCAATGCAGAAGTAGAGTAAATCAAAATAATCCATCCTTCTCCAGACAATGCTTCAATTATAAGAGGTATGGTCATAAATCCAATGAATGTAGAAGTATGATAATGAATGACTCATCAAATAGAGGAAATAGGAAATCTTTCAATGGCAAATGTTTTGCATGCAATAGATTTGGACATATGGCAAATCAGTGCAAATCAAGAGGAAATCAATCAAATGGGCAAAGAAATGTTGTGTGCTTCCATTGCAACCAATCCGGTCATTTTGTAAGATTCTACAAAAGTAGGACCAATGAAGGAAGAGGTTCAGTAAACAGAAAACCAGATGAGCAGAGACAAGACAAGGGCCAAAGAAAAATTGAAGAGAATGAGATCCAGATTGAAATAAGTGAGACATGGGTGAAGAAATCAATTGTGAACCATAGTGATGGGTCCGCACCAGAATCTGGTGTGGATAATTCTTCAGGCAATTAAATTAGGAGCTCTGGCTCAGGGGGAGCTACATTAAAAATCATGAATCCCCCAGCCAGCAGTTGAGTGCCAAGTTCTGGCACAATGAGAAAAGGTACCTTGAACTAACTCAGAACATTTGGAAGGATTTTTGGAAGAAAGGAAGTGATTATGGCAAATTGCGGAGTGATACATGAAAGTCTATTAAAAAATAGAGGAACCGGATGTGCTAAGGAAGAGCATTTATTACAAAGGCAAATTAGGTGATGCAAAGCTTAAAAGGGTAATTCATTCCTCATTTGAAACACTTTGCATCTGGAGAAAACAAGAAGAAAGAAGTGGACGAGCTTAGAGCTGAGAATTCTCAAGATTTGGAAGCAAGAAAAGGATTTCCAAGCAAAACCCTAATCTGTGTAACAAGGTATTTTCTATTTTCTGTGAAATCTCTTGAATTCTCAATTTCTGCATATGGCTACTCCTCTAGTTGTTGATGTAACTGAAAGGCCGCAACCAATTTTTAAGAAGCATCCACACAAATCAGTTGAAGTTGAACTGTTGGGCGTATTCTCTGAGGTTCCACATGGTGTACTGCATGTAGAGGATATTAGGGCATACATCCACTGTAACATGGATGAATTTGGAAACCTGAAACTCTTGGATTTTCTTAACAACTACTTAATGGATGATAGCCACAAATTGAAACCGAAATACAAGGCCCTAAAAAGCAAACATTTTCTGCAAGTCATTAGGTTTCTGACATTTGATGAAAATGAATGGGTTCGATATATTTTAAGCCGAATACATGATGAGTTCATATGGCTATTGAAACCATTCAAGATCACAAAGGATGTTATCAAGGTTGTGACCAGATTAAACTCAATCGGTGGATTGCCCTTGCTAAAAACTGTGAAAAACCAGACAGTGACTAATGCTACCGGTGCCAAGTTTGACAGAAGGGCGATGACTATCAATGATATTATAGAATCAGATGTCAAATTCACCTCCATGGTGATTGGGTACAAAATTTACCACTCCAACAGAGAAAACTCTATCTCCGGAACTGCAATATATGCAGCCTATCAGATGTTAAAAGAAAATGCTGATTATGATCTTTGTGAATTACGAAATCAATTGATTGAGAACTTGAGCAAGATAAAGAAAGATAAGAAAAATTCCTTCAAATACGGTTTCTTGATTATATGCTTGTTCTTCTATTTTATGAATGAAATACTTGGAATTCAAGGTGTGCATTGGGCATCTGATAGACTAGTAGCATGGCAAATAAGAAATCACCTTCTCAGCCTTGGTGACTCTCAAGCCCAAAAGACTGCCATTTGGGGCTACTTCAAAAACTTTTAGAGTTTAATGCAAGCAAGGGAGAGAATCCCTAAAACAATTATGGAGAAGTATGAAAATGACATATGTTTCATGGTTAACATAGACCAGTGCTTGATGGAAGCTATAGAACCAAGGACAGTTTGGATAATGCCTATGGGTTATGAGGTGGATGAAAGAGTTTTGGATATGTATGCTTAACATCTTTTAAACACACCTAAAGATACCTCTGTGGAAAGGTTTGGAACATACAAGGAACTAAGTCTAAAATTGCATGTGGAGCTCAGATAGCCTAAGACCAAAAGGAAAGTACAGAGACAAGTTGAAAGGTATGCTGAGAGCATTGGCCTAACCAAGGAGGCAGTAAAGTAGAACAGAGAAAGAATTGAAAAGATGGAGAAAAGCAATGAGCAGACTACAAAAGAAAAAGTAGAAAGTGAGCCGGTAGTCGCTCTAGAAATCCCACCAAGCTCCTCAAGGAAGACAAGGAGTTCTACAACTCATGCTGAGAAAATCAAGTCCACTTCCACTAAGAAGTCTTAAGCCACTCCATCCGATGGTGGAGGGAAAAGAAAGAAAACCAAGGCCACAAGAACCCACAAGAGCACAAAAAGATGATGAAGACAGAAACGGATGAAGAAGTGAGAGAAATAAGATCCAAGAAAGCCAGAACTTCAAATACTTCTGAAGAACAGCCTTTTGGAAGCATTAAGGCTAGTAAAAAGTTAGTCATTGGTAAGGTCACTATGACTATTGATCAAATTGTAAAAATAATCACTATTCATGGAAATTTAAAGCCTGTCAAAGTTTACTATGATAATTTTGATCAGGCAAACAAGAAAATCTTAGAAGATGCCATTATCACATATTTGAATAAATTCAATAGAGCCTTGCTGGAAATCTTACAAGAACTCCCTAAAAGATTAAGGAAAGTACTGGAAATGAGGAAAGAAGTAGCTAAGGATAAAGACATGGAACTCAGAGAGTATGTTCTCTCCACTTTGTGCCCTGTGATGACTAGAAGAGAAGCAGATAAAATCCTCAGAGAAGTCAAAGATAAATTCAGAAGCAAAGTCCGGATGAACAAACTTATGCTTGGTGAAACTAAGGAAATTGCAAAAGAAACAGAGGAAATTCTGAGAAAGGTCGTAGACAAGGATAAGTATTTTATTATTTTAGAGAAACAAGTTGAAGAAGACAATTCTCTAGTTCTGGAACTAGAAGCTTCAGATGAAGAGATTAACAAGAAAATTGACGACCAAGGTGCTAATTTAGATCCTCTGGAGTCAATCTATGAAGAGACAAATGTTGTATTTGACTCATCAAATCTAAATATTGGAGAAGTTCCGGAAGAGGAACAAGTCAATTAGGAGGACATAGAAATGGTAGACATAATAGTTGATGCAGGGGTAACCCCTCCACCTGATCACTCTGGAAAAGAAGAGGATATTGCTACCATACAAAGCCCTCTGGATCAGATAGCAGGTGGTGAGAAAACACGAAAGAGTCCCTCTGAAGAAAACACAAAGAAGAGTAAAACAGAGGAAGAGGAAGAAAAAGAAAAGAAGGACAAGGCAGAAGAAGATGGTGCAAATGTTGAAGAACCTAAAGCAAACACTGAGAAATCAGGAGAACAAAAGGATTGTTCTGAAATGATTGCAAGAGACACTATAGATGCAGTAAAAGGTCTTCTTGAAAAAGAAATAATTGAACTTGATGAGCCCGAGCTACTCCAAGGCCTGGCCAATCCAGATGCTCTCTCTCCAATTCAATTGATGAAAATAACATCATTCACCCAAGTAAAGGCTAGAGAAAAGATGTTAAAGTCCCACATGGAGGACAATGAGTTACTGGGGCTTGCAACCAAAATTTTGGAGAAATTAATGCCAACCTATCAGAAGAATCAAAATGATTCCCCCTCCGGACATCTAAAAAATCTTGTAAGTTTGGTAAACTCTCACTTTGAGTCTTTTGAAAAGTCTGTGGAGGCAAAAGTTCAAAAAGAATTCCTGAATAAGAAATTCAGTCAAGTTAAGAATCTGATAATGAGTGATAGGTTGATACTAGGCATTAGCATAAAGAGCATCCAGAATGCCCTAAGTGATGGAGGAGATATATATAAGTTTTGCCTATCATGGTCTAAAGTCAATGAGGATATTGAAAAGAAGATAAAGGAGCAGGAATAGAAAATATCAGCTCTATCTCAAAATTTTGATACTCTAACTACCTCTCCTATAAGCCAGGAATGTCAGGTTATTAGCTTTTTAGATGAAATAAAGGGACTTGAAAAAGAGAAAGGTAATATTATGAAGAGGATGTGTGAACTCCAGGGACTGATTGCCCCCAAGTTGGAATCTATGCATAGTGTCTTATCCGAAGCCCATAATGCACTTCAGACAAGTGATCCTCTGGATCTGGCAAAAGCAGAAGCATATGCATTTTTGTTGAGTGGGCACATCTCTATTTTGGATGGAATGAAGAATACTTGGACCTCTGAACTTGCGCAAATAAAAACTAGCTTTGAAGACGTTCTCAAGTTCATGTAAATAAGACTTAATGATTATTTGTACATATGAGGCAGTATATATAGAATTTTTGGAGAAGTTTTGGCTTGCGGACCCCACCCTTTGCCATTGATGTCAAAGGGGGAGTGAAGGGTAGTGAAAAATGAGGTATCTAGAAAAGGGGGAGCACCGGAATAAGTGAATTACACGAGTGTATAGACAAAGGGGGAGTTGCACTAGACACTTAGTCATTTTTCACTAAGTGTTGCCATCAATGCCAAAGGGGGATATTGTTGGCAAGAGACACTACTTTGCATTGATAGGTGTTGTCATTGATGGCAACTAGGATCATTCCAATCATCCACTTAACACAATTTGTTCATACCGGAAGTCAGATTCAGAATTTGTCTAAGTCTGGACAGTTACGAACAAAGCAATAATAGGGTTCGGTATTTTGGTCTGGATCTCTTCGGTGATAAGTCATGATTAGTTGCGGATCTAGGGGAGTCATATGCATTGTAAAGATAGTCTAAATCCAGATTTTTGTCCTCCAGTGATGAAGGATTCAAAAGATATTAGCCTCTGAGTACTGGGTTCCAGTTTGTCAAAACAAACAGAAGGAGAACAGTTGACCTTGCAGAAGGTCTTGATTCCAGATGTATGGAAGTTGTTTGTTGGACAATTAGTGATGATCAGTGATAGTGGCCAACATGAGTAATGATTTTCAAGAGAAATTTTTGGTCTGCACCTTAAGTTATGCTTAGATCCAGCCGACAGAGCAGAGCACTTATAAAAGTTCTAAGTGTTGTTAAAGCCGACTGATAGAATGATTGTAGATCATGTTGTGGATATATATAGCCGATGAAATTGAATGATTCAATATACAAAAAGCATGCGAATAAGTTGTATGTGAGAAGCGCAGAAATCCAAAGTGCGAATGAAGGTGGAACAGTAAGAAGAGCAGAGCAAAGATGAAATGTGTAAGATCAGTTTTTGTACTTGAACGGAACTAAAATTCTTGCATAAGTAGATGTTATTAATCAGTTCAAATCTCTGTCATTCTCTTGTAATATCTCCATAGGCAGTGAGCCTCCATTTGAGCAGTGAGCTCTGGGCAGTGAGCCCGAATGCATGTGCATTTCATTTGTAAAAATACTTTTAACAGGGTATTACTAATTGTGGGTTAACCCCCATCGTGGTTTTTCCCTTAACCGCGTTTCCACGTCAAAATCTATTCATATGTTATTGATTGATGCTGAAATGTTAATTTGATTATAAGTGGTAAAGGAAGATTAAAAGTAAAAGGATTGAAAATGTGTGACAACTGATTCACCCCCCCTCTCAGTTGTCCGAACCTAAACCAACAATTATCTCCCAAATAAACCAGCCCAAAATCCCCTTGGACATAATCAAGAAAATAACTTCTATGGGGCGTAGCATGAAATGAGGCCCTTGAATCTAAAACCATGAATCATCAGCATTATCTAGAGAAATAATCAAAGCATCATCTTCAGATTTATTACTTACCACATTTGCCTCCTTATTTCCTTCTTGTTTTTCTCCTTTATTCTTCTGAGACTAGTAATCTTTCTTCAGATGACCTAGTTTCCCACAGTACCAACAATCATTCTGTCCTCTAGATTGGGATCTCTTGTCCTTTGATTTTCCTCGTGACTTCCCATGACCCACAAAACCCGTTCCTCTCTCCTTTGATCTGCCCCTGCTTTCTGCATTCAAAACACTACCTAATGTGGACCCTCCTGATCTTTTTTGTTGCATTTCCTCACTAAGGATAACACCAACAACATCATCAAATTTCAAAGTATTTGAACCACAGATAGAGTTACTTACAACCATTACCAAGCTATTCCAGCTTTCTGGAAAAGAACATAATATCAAGAGAGCCCTCACCTCTTCATCAAAACTTACTTTTACAGAAGTTAACTGACTGATAATCGTATTAAACTCATTTAAATGATCTGTCACAGATCCACCTTCAATCATTTTTAGATTAAACAAATGCTTCATGAGAAATACCTTATTTGAGGCTGAGGGTTTTCATACAATTTAGCCAAAGCTTTCATCAGGCTATCTGTTGTCTTCGCTTCTGTTATATTCAATGCCACCGATGGTGCCAGGCACAACTGAATGGTTCCCAATGCCTTTCTATCCAGAAGATTCCAATCCTCAGCAGTCATTGTTGTCACTTTCTTGGCTATTCCTTCCACCGGCCTCCATATATCCTTCTGATAGAGATAATCCTCCATCTACATCTTCCATAACTGATAGTTCTGCCCATTGAATTTATCTACCTTTAATTTACCCTCGTCTGCCATTGCTCCCACTCAACCATGAGACTTTCCTGCAAATGATAATTGAACACAACTCGCTCTGATACCACTTGTTAGGGATTGCACACAAAAGATATCAATTAAATGCAAATAAAGATTAAATAGAGGAATGAAAATGCATAGAAATAATAAAAGCGAGAGACAAGTTTTTAACATGGTTCACCCAAACTCGGGCTACATCCTCCAACAGAGAGTCCAATATTATTATCCAGTAAATCAAACCGATTACAACCAACAATCCTTGCAACTCAATACCATTGCAAAATGCTACAATACAATATCAACGGAAACCCTAACCCTTAGCCGTTTTTATCAAGACTTATGTCAGTTACAAAATAGGGTTTTTTATGTCGGCCAATAGAAAAAATAACTCATGACACCTTTATAAAATAATTAAAACCGTTTGAGGTTTCGGGGACGCTGCCCCTCGACCCCACCCTGTGCAACAGGGAGCATGTTAGGGGTGTTGCCCCTTGACCCCGTCTTGGGGGCGCTACCCCCAAACCCCCGCAAGGGGCGCTGTCCCTTGGCCCCGTTCAATAATTTGGGGGGGAACCGCGCTGATAAAAGTGGGGTAAAACTAACCTCTGAGTCTGATTAGGCTCCATATAACAACAATACATTTCAGGATTTCATATCACACCCAAAATTGACAATGACCATGGCGACTATGATTGTATACACACTTTGAGCAGCTCATCCACTGTCGAGATCATTCTGTAGCTTTGCGGAAGACTATAACTTCATACCAAGCACCACCATCAGGCAATTGCTCAAAGTACAAGTGACTATGCCACCAAAAATATAGGTGCACTGGTGGTTGGCACCAAAAAAATAGTGTTCCAATATCTTGTTGACATAAAGGATGGAACTTTAGAGATTGACAAAGCACAGGTAAATACATATCATCAATTGTTCATTTAAAATTAATATATAACTTCTATTGCAAAAATTGTTTATTAAATAGATGGAGAAAAAATGCTAACCTCATTTGCAACAAAAAAATATTCAAATGCATCAGAGTTTGGTACACCATTTTTTTACTATGGAGGAGCAAGTGCAGCGGAATGAATTTCGAGCAGTTTTGTTCAAAAACATTATAAAGTGGATTGATGCAAATGACAATGTGCTTCGCACATGTCAATCAACATACATTGGAAAATTGAATAATAAAAGAACCCTTGACTGACTAACCAGTTTTTTGCACTCAACATTTGAGGGAACTAACCATTGGCTATTAAATTATAACTCAAGTTTTTTCATGGTGCTTGCATTTTTATATTCTTTAAATAAATTGATTTTAAAAAATCAAATGTTCTTCTTTATTGACCCAACCCAATTGGTGTTGTTCTTTAAACATATTTATGTCTATGAAAACCATATACAATGAATTGATTTCTTATGTAAACATACAATAAATTTTGTTTGTTCTTTGTTGCAAGTCCATGGAACCTTAAAAATAGCAAATGCATTTTCAAGCCCTTTTAATGTATTCTACCCTGATTGTAACTACAGATTTGATGTCTATGGAGCATTGGAAGACCAAACTGCTCAATATATAAATGCAATAAAAATGTGAACTATTTCCACTGCCTTTATATCAAGGCCATCCTAACAATTGAGACCAAGCAAACAATACATTGTTCTTTTGACAAATTTGTTATTGACCAATTGCTTCCAGACTTACAAACTATCAGCTATCAACAATACATTGAAGAGAAGTCAAAAGTCATACTCATGCTGTGAGATTTTGTTACAAAAACCCAGTTCACATTGAACCAAAATAATGTTGTTTTCAATGTAGTTTGCACAGCAAAATAGTCTCCGCTTACTATGGGCAGCTGTAACAATGCTCCATTGCCTAGTAGTTTATACAAAAAAATATCTTCTCATTTTCTATAGGCTAATGGTTTACACATAGCATACTCATGCCCAACTTCATATGCGTCTTGCAAGCACCAAGTGGACAAAGGTATGTGCATCGATGGGTTTCAAAAATACATCTTTGATTTCCTATGTTGAGCTAGGACCTTTAATTAGTAATTGAAAATAGTATTTGTCTTTGTGAATTTTGGTCCTTATACTCTTCTATTGTTAGATACTGCTTTGTATTGTTTCATGTTATGCTACACTAATACCTGTGCCTGCTGACATCGGTTTAAAAAAACTCTTTTCTTGTTCGCCAGCTAATTTCTTTTGTGAACAGTAAGTGTGAAAATGAAATAAACAGTTTCAAACAACAATAAGAATAATTCTTTAGTATCATTTATGTATCCTCTCTTTATCAAGTATTATAAAATAGTTAATTTAATTTAACAAACTTGATTGATTACAACTCACATGTAAGTTAAAGTGGGGGCAAAACATAGAGATGAAAAGTGCATACTTTTCACTTTTCTACCACATTTTGCACTAGATTTAACCCTCGTTTACAATAAGCATGACTTGGACTAATTCCAACCCTCTTAGAGCCCAAATTATGCTAAACTTCTCACCCCATTATGACTAACCTCTCATGCCACAAACACCCAATTCCATCCTAATTCCTTGCATTGTGGTTACTTAAGACACTACCATGGTGTGCTAGTACCCACATGGACATTAGTGCATGTGATAATGTCCCACACATTTAAACACACTTTTTACTACTAAAATGCTTGATATCTCCCTAAACCTTAACAGTAGCTCATGCCTAACAATTAGGCTATCCCTAAGTATTCTTACTCAAGTAAGTTATTAAAAATAGAAACTATCTCTAACACCTACACCCTTGTCCTTTTTAGAGTACCTAAGGACATCCTCCATAGCTATTGAACACAAACCCGCCTCCATTGTTGTACCTTCGAGCACCAGTGCTCTAAGACCACACACCTCCAACGCTTCTTATACTTTATACCGAAGCACACTTAATAGAAGATTAATTACTAGCACTTGCACCCACAGAAGGTTCAAGGAATACGCCGATAGGAACAACCGACGACTTTAGAAAATTTTCCGGCGTAATTTTTTTTTACGGCATGAGACAATTTCGAGCACTATAATGCTCACATGTAAAAGCCTATAGGCTAAAAATAAGCTCCTAAATATGCCATAGCACCCTTTTTCTCATACTTTTTGCATTTATCAAGTACTATAACAAGTGATAGAGATGTCACAAGTTTTTATATGCCTACACCCCCTTTCTAACACCCTCTTCTTCCTCTTCAACTCGTCACCATCCATCATTACCTTAAGATAACTTTGATTAAAGTTGGTAAAAAACGCTAAAATTTCGGTCCTCTTGCTTCCATTTTTCCTAGTCAAATCCGACTCCAATTCCGTGTGGACTAGAAAGTCAAGTCTACTAACTCGTTCGTTTTCCTTGGGTCAAGGTCAGAGTCAATAATGGGAAATACAGTGTGCGGGTAAAAAGAGAGCATAGAATAACCATGTTTTTTTTCGCATGTCCGAGCATGGAATAGTCTTCAGTATTTGCGTCCAATAGTTTCCCCAATTTTTCTACATGTGGGGAGGTACATATAGAGTTTTGCATGAGGGTGGAGATTGGTAAGATTATAATTGAATATTTTTTATTGGTATTAATTATAAAGAGGACAATTTTTTTTTTAAATGTATTGTTTTATAATATTATAATTAGCAATCACACTTAAGCAGGCAAAGATAGTATGTAGAAACGACGTAATAAATATAAATATAATATAAATTTTGTATATAAAATTAATATATAACCAAATAACAAATATGTATAAATATTTAATATAAATATACATTTTATAATGTAATATTATTTTAAAATTATAATATCTAAACCCTGAATCATTATTATTACTTATTTGGCTTAATTAGAGCCCTGAATATTTATGTATATAATTTATTTCTTTTCAAAGTAAACAACCAATACATTTTACTTTAGCGAAGCACGCATAGTGCTAAAGTAGCACAATCCCCAACCATGATGAAGAAGAAGCATTTCGGTCACTTATTCTGTGCATGCCCATTCATTTTTGCAGGGAGGTTAGGAAAATTTACCTCCATTTTTTCGAAGAAAATCTTGAGTAAAACTATCACCATTGGGCATTTGGAAAACCCTTTTGCTCAATTCATTGCCACCAAAATTAACATCTCACTACCCAATATTACACGTATATTTAAATCCTTGTTAGTTTTGATTGCGAGTGAACAACGAAAAACAAAATTGAAAATTGCTTTCTCAATGGCAGAAAAAAGAATGGCTAGATCTGGTTCAATCTTCTTGCACGCCTCTCGAGCAACAAAGACAGTCGATCTGCAAAGTTAGCTCGCCCGCTTTGTTGAGGGGATGTCTTTGGCGTAATTAAAAAAATATTAATGCGGCAAAAAGTTAGAGAGGCTAGTTTTGATTTACTTTAATATAGGGGAGAGGGTGTGATAGTGGTGTGAGGTCCCGTAGTTGTCATAGAAACTAACAACATTGGACCCTTCACTAATGACATTCATACTTAAATTTTGTAAAAAAATAATATATATGTACATATAAATTAGTCAGCTATAAATTGAAACTTAAGGTACAAATATGAATCACAATGGAAGCAATAAATGTTTGGTTCTCAAAAGTATAATAATAAAATATATATTCTCAAAATCTGTAATACACTACACTGTTCAATTTTACATAACCATAAGTCAATATTATGATATGACTCCATTTGTACTCATACTATATTTCCATATTTGACATGACATATTAGGATTATAAATGTAAATATAATATACTTCCATATTAATTGTGACAAACACATACAATTTTTAACAATAAAACAAAATTTTAGTACAAAGTTATAATCCTTTTATACTAATATGGTATATTAATTGTCCTATCAAATAAACAAAATGTGTTCCTAGTATCAACATGACCAAACATCTTCTAAGTAATATATGCTCATCAACTAGTCATTTCCGCCATGAATCCCTGCAATCTTTAAAAGATTATGTAAGGATCACTAATCAAGCAGTCAAAATCATGTTTAAAACAACAAAACCAAATAAATGCATTCATTGCAAGCAAATTTCAAACATATTCTAACAAATTTCAAACCTATTTGAATCCACCTATTCATTCATCATTCTTAAATTCTTTAATCCTAACTTCCTCATATTGGCCAATCATATGATGCAACATAATTCAATATCATCTAATCAAATTTAAGTGCACATGTCAACAACAATAAGTTTATTCGATGACATGCCTATAAATACATCATGTTCTCCACTTGATTTTTTCTACAACCTCATACAGTTTTTCCAATCTACTATCCATCACAACATTCTCAATTGTAAGTTCAGATTTTATTTCTCTTTCTCTTCCTTTGGCTTACATTTCCTTGTTTTCATAATTATGTTGCTTGAAAAGGCTACTTCCTATTAATGCATCATTTCTTATGTAAATAACTATTACTTAGTTTTGTAATAGGCAATTTTATCAAATGTGATAAATCCAGTGTAGTGCAAAATGAACAAAACAAGTCCACAATAACAAGTAGCATGTCACTTTGTTGGACAACTAGGGATCCACCTGTTGAGTTCCTATATACATAATTTTTTAACCAACAAAAAACTCTTTTGTTAGACACACAAGAATACTGAGAGGGAGGAGGGTGAATCAGTATTCAAACAATTTCCAATTTCAACAACTTCAACTTATCCGGAGTAGATTAAACCTTAAGCATCACAATATCAACAGGAAAGAATAACACAATGCACATCAACACATAACACCATATTTATGTGGAAAACCCTAGAAGGGAAAAACCATAGTGATGATTAACTCATAATCAACGAAGCTCAAATAATAACTTTGTTTTAGGGGCTTTAACCCAAGGAAGCTGCTACTCCCTAAGTAACTTTGATTTAGGGTCACTCCCAAGGAAGCTTCTACTCCCTGATGACTTTGTTTTAGTGTCACTCCCAAGGAAGCTTCTACTCCCTAAAATCATAGCACATTTACAAAGGATTACAGTAATGACAGTCTTTCTATTGTCTGAAAACTGATATTGAAGCTTAAAAATAGTTAGACACACTCTATGCTTGATCACTGTCACAAATATATCTTCAAAATGAATAAGGACATCAACAACAACTTCTACTCTTTCTCCTTCAGTCACTCATCAACAATGCATTCAATCTGCCTTTTATCTGATTGTGAACTTTTAAATCTAATTACAATCACACTTCACCTCACTCAATTTGATTCACTATTTATACATGATATTATATTGATTACATAGCTTGTCAGCCAGATACAACATGAAAAATACATTTATAAATAGGCCATACATCACACAATATGAAACGTATAGAAGATAGGTCCTAAGTGAACACACACGTTACACCAGCAAAAGATCCAAGCCTTGCGGACCCCGACTCTTTCTTAACCAAGTCCAAAACATCCTTCACAACTTCAATCACCGAGGAATTACATCTGCACATTCTACTCATTTAAAAAAAGGACGGCTTTAAGGAAAACTCATGAAGATTTGAAGAAAAATGACCACATCAACTTGAAAACCTTGTGTGATACTGGAAACAAGAAAGATCTTTGTGAAACTTTTTCTAGTTGAGTCCACATGACTCATACAACATCCCCAAACACTCCTTTGCCACTGCACATCAAAGAATTATGTCGCACAGCTTCAAACATTTACTCTGAAAACACTCTGTCATCCGAAACACACTGCAACATGCTGTCAATTGAAAAAATGAGTTGCGGACCACCAAGAAGCTTGAAACTAAAAGAGGCATGCAATGCACATCCAAGACCATGTCCACGAAACCACAAGGGAAATCATTCACTTCTGGAGGAATTGGGAGCATTCCAGTAGGTCTTCATTACTACTTCATTCTACCGGAGCACATACCAGTGTTTTATAATACATATCTTTCACAGCGGAGGGAAATATGATCTAAAAATTTGAAAACAACACCTTCATTGCCTTCTTGACACAATTCCAGAACCACATAGCCAAATCTATAATTATGGAGGAACGCGGAGCATTTCATCACCCTGTTGGGAACACCTTCACAGAACCAACGCTATCTTCAAGTTGTCAGCAGAAAATCATCCTTCCGGTGATCAAAACATCATGAAACTTGGAACATACATGGAATGACACTGTATGAAGCTATGTTCCAATCCGTAGAAGCACAACATCAATATAATAAGAATGACGAGCAATCTCCCAGACAGTCTTCAAAGAGCAGTCGTCCTAAAATAAAAATTGTCACCAACTTCTGGAGGCCAAAACTTCTTTGTACAAACACATACAACTGAGCAACAATAGGATTGAACATTCAACATGCTTCAGGCCACCAACAACACATCTGATCCTCTTAGTGATTCCAATTCCCATTTCAATTCTACACTGATCAAGGAACATCTCAATTCTGCACTGATCAAGGCATGACATCCAATCATGAACACCATCACACTTCCATGATAGTGTTGACATCAACGACAACCTTAACAATCTCCTCAACCTTGTGACAGTGTTGACATCAATGAAAATAACCTTAGGCATCATATGTGCAACATCTTCAACAAACCATTAATAACTATGCAATCCAACTTCCATTACTAATGGTTGAACTTGTAAAGATGAATAGTCTAACTTCCACTCATAAGTGCTCATCAATCTACCACATTGGATAATCTTCTATTCCAACATTAGTATAAACTGCCAAACTCAAGTTATAAACTATTTTTTGTATTTGTAGTCATGTATTCATCATGGGTAACCTTTTGTTCCGCCATTACTATGAAAACTTTGAAAACGGCACATTCACTGCCTTCTTGACACAATTCCAGAACCACATAGCCAAATGTATAATTGCGGAGGAATGCGGAGCATTTCATCACCCTATTGGGAACACCTTCACAGAACCTTCAAGCTGTCAACAAAAAAACATCCTTCCAGTGATCAAAACATCATGAAACTTGGAACATACATAGAATGACACTGTATGAAGCTATGTTCCAATCCGCAGAAGCACAACATCAATATAATGAGAATGCGAAGCAATCTCCTAGTCAGTCTTCAAAGAGCAGTCATCCTAAAACAAAAATTGTCACCAACTTCTGGAGGCCAAAACTTCTTTGTACAAACACATACAACGGAGGAACATTAGGATGGAACATTCAATATGCTTTAGGCCACCAACAACACATCTAATCCTCTTAGCGCTTCTGATTCCCATCTCAATTCTGCACTGATCAAGGCATGACATCCAATCATGAACACCATCACACTTCCATGATAGTGTTGACATCAATGACAACCTCAATGACAGCCTTAACAATCTCCTCAACCTTGTGACAGTGTTGACATCAATGAAAACAACCTTAGGCATCATATGTTCAACATCTTCAACAAACCATTAATAACTATGTAATCCAACTTCCATTACTAATGGTTGAACTTGTAAAGATGAATAGTCTAACTGTAACATCCACGTTCTAAAAACATAGTTAAACCAGAAATTTACCATAGAGTACTCAACAAGGTAAAAATGAGATAGAGAGATTTTTTTCTTTTATTCAACAAATAATTAAGTAACTACAATTACAAGATTTCTTTTTACAAAATACAATAAACCATATTGTCTTTCTCATTTACAATGTTTACAAATGTAAATCCATTACATATACAAATTTGGAATAAATACTGCTTCTGAATATTTGACATCTTTATCACAAGTCCTGGCATGTTTCCTCCTTAGAGAGAGCATCTTTCCAGTGATTTACCTCCATCCATAGACCAGCGGTCTCCCACACATCTTCCACATAGGAAGTGGCCCTACCCTTCACGAGGAATATAGACCTTAGGTGACCGGTGGTAATTTGCCTTTCCCGAGTACATAGTGTTGTATTCTACTCAACTCTATCAACCATACAACCCTAGATACCCTCTAGCTAAGTATGATTTCTGATAGGATGAGCAATCTGAATACAATGAACCGATAATGCATGCAGAAAACAAATACATTACTTTGGCCAAAGTTTTTAATATCAATAACGTTCATAATGAACGTAGTCGTTGTGTTCACCCACCCCTACTCGACTTGGATACTGTCATATTCTCGCAGTTTAAATCTCTTACCAACCCTAATCATGTAATAGTTTAATCTATGAGTCATAATAATAATACCTTTTGACTTGAATAAGTCTATATGACATAACCATTCTATTGGTTGGTAATCGACTCTAGGGTTACCCTAATATCTCATGTTAATATGATATAACAATATAACCATATCTTATATCTAGGAGTTCTAGATACACAAATAACCCTTGATTAACTTAACCAAGGTTAAGAATAATATAGTTCTTAAATAGATAATGTATCCTATACAAAGGAGCGTAGAATAACTTTGATAATGTTTATAAATAAAACATACCCTAAGTATAAATATCCCTACAAGGTCATTCTCTAGTATACTTAGCCTACTCCATTGTATTGGATCTCTTCATGTATAATAAAGACAAATAGTCTTAAATGGGATTCTCATAATAACCTTATTCCATCTTCCATAGTATCTCTAAGATACTACTATTGATATGATACAAAAGTTTACTAAGAATTCTTACTAATCTAGTACTCCTTGGTTAGATAACATTATCCGCTTTGCATATATATATAACCTATACAAGACAATATGTAAAATCATTATAACCTCATTACTATACGGTTCAAATTAAGAGTATGAAAACAAGGTTCATCCATTTGAGAGCCTATCATATGGTTATTTCTCAATCTCTTTATTGGCTTGCTTTAAACTTAATTTAATAAGAAGACTATTTTTCTTTCAAGATTATGACAACTTATGACAACCTCCTTCTAAGATGTCCGTTTATCTTTCATTCTATGATTTGGCATGATCGACGATTTAAAATCACTAAGAAGATGGTCGACTCAGTCTACTATAACAGTATACTCACTTGTATGACCAAGTATCAACCATATAAATAACATTTGTTGTCTTCATCGACTACATAAATAGTTCAAAATAGTTTACTTAAAAAGTTATCTGTACTTTCCTAAGTTGATACTTAATAGTTTTTTACTATTACATCATAAATTCAGAAGGTTAATCCTACTGGTGAACTCATATAATCGCCCATAATACTACGATGTACATTCTAAGAGAAACTATTTGATTTCCTCATGGTTAATAAACACATGAACTGAGGAATACCTGAAAGTGTACAATCTTGAGTTGGCTGAGATGTGTGAATAAGCCACAGGCCGACGCCACTTGACTGTGTATTCACCTTCTGTCCCAGCTACTATATTCTTTTCTATATATCATCGATCCCCCCACTCCTCAAGTTTTTGACCTTATTAATATATATCAACAATGGCTCATATTAGTCGTTATTCTTAATGACTGAGGCAGGACTCCTACAGAGTCACCTCATTTTGTACCTCCTCTACGATTCGGTTGCAAACTTTAATGAAAGCTTAACAGTCCACATCGGTTTAATCTAAATTGAAAACCAATTTTTAAGAAAAAATCCCACATGTCGATGGGAGATAGCTGCTTCATGGCTCATCGGTTGTGGTGGTTAAAACCACAGTCCTCCTTTTAAGATGAGGCCAACACATCACTTAAACATAACTAATCTTTAAATGATCACAATAAATGGTTCGATCTACCACTAATACTATTGAAGACTCTCCTACAAATAAGCCTTCGGCTACTCAAACATTACTCCATCGACTCATTAGGAGGTATTATCCTCATTCGATGCTAAGGCATTTACATATTTGATTACAGCAAATATAATTCTCATAACATCACCTCTATATTAGATAGATATGGTTTATTCAATAAAATGATATTAATTAAACAAAGGATTACGGATATTGTGATTGGGTTGAGCTTATCTCCCTATCATAATCCGTCAACATAATTCACGTATTCTTAACTTGACTAAATCATCTTAATTTAAGAATCGTTTGTAACATGTCAAGTGATTAATAATAATAATATGACAACCATTTTATGACAATAACGTCGTAATATTTACGTTAAATGTAAATAGTCATAAATCAAACTCAAATGACGTCGTTAACATTATTAATGACTAAGATGACTTAATACGACTTACAAAGATTTAAAAATAATATCGACTACCTGTCGATTAGGTTTAGAAGTAAACTGACAAGACAAGGCTTACCTCTTACGACACATTGGTTCACATTTTCATTATACACTTATAACTCAGTTTGGCAAATAAACCACTCGTAACCTAAGGTCTATATCTCTCTCCTGGAAAGATACTCTCTCTTTTCTCTGAGAGTCATCTGATAATCTGTAATCCTGTTTCAACTTGTAACCAAACAATATGTGATCAGTGCATCATTGTTCAATTAATTCAAATAATAAATCAAATCCCATAATATGAATATTAAATCGATAATAACATAATCATTCCTATAATTTCAATAAATGACATTCAATATAATCCATGTTTTTCCTTGTCATTAATCTAAACATCATAATAAATTTACTTATGTCCAAGTAAAAAGTAAAAGTATAGCAAGACAAAAATTGGCGATGTAACATATCCTTCCCCTAAAGATTCATCGTCCTCAATGATATAATGTATTAAAAAGTAACTAAAAAGCAAGTTCATTGTTTTCAACTGGTAACATTATTAAATAAATGAGGAAATTTTTGATAAAATTCATGGTAATCCTCCCATGTAGCATTTTCCTCAACACGTTGGTCCCATTGGACCTTGCATTGCAAGACCTCTTTGTTACGCAAGCGAAGCTTGCGCAATTCTAACACCTTGAGTGGCTCGATCGTGACCACCCCTGGGTCTTGCATCTGTAAAGAATTCCAAGTCAAAATATGATTATTACCTACAATATATTTCTTAAAATAAGACATATGAAAAACATTGTGCATTCTAGATAAGGCTAGTGGTAGAGCAATTTTGTAGGCAACCGGATTGACTACTTCAAGCACTTCAAAGGGTCCCACATATCGAGGGGCTAGCTTAGAAGACTTCCCAAACTTAATAGAACTTTTTTGAGGTTTAACCCTCAAAAGAACTTTTTCTCTAATAGAGAATTGCCTTGGAACACGTTTTGCATCCGCATAGCTCTTTTGCCTATCATTGGCTTTTGCCAATCTTTTTCTGATCAGATTAACTTTCTCTTCCATTTCAGCTAGCATTTCTGGTCCGATGCTAATCCTATCCTCTAGATTATTCCAGCTTATAGGAGTTCGACATCTTCTTCCATACAATGATTCAAATGGTGCCATCTTAATAGCGGAATGATAGGAATTGTTGTAAGCAAATTCCACAAGTGGTAAGTATTCTTCCCACTTATATTGATGATCCATGCAATACATACACAACAAATCTTCCAAGACTTGGTTAACTCTCTTAGTTTGCCCATCAGTTTTAGGATGGTAAGCTATACTCACATTAAGTTTAGTCCCTAGCGTAGAAAACAAAGTTTGCCAAAACCTTGACGTTACACGCACATCTCTATCCAAGATAATCTTTTAAGAGAAGCCATGCAATCTAAACACCTCTTGCACAAATTTACGAGCTAACACAGGTGCTCCATCAATCAAATTCCCTGGTATGAAATGTGCTACATTTGTGAGTTTATCAATCACCACTAAAATGGCATCATGTGTATTCATTGAATTAGGAAGACCTTGAACAAAGTCCATGCTAATAACTTGTCATTTCCACTCTAGCACATCATGTGGATACAACAATCCTGCGGGATGATGATGCTCTGCTTTTACCCTTTGACATTCTAAACAGCTTGCTACAAATCTTGTAGCATCATTCTTCATTCCTTTCCAAAAATAAAGAGGTTTAACATCTGCTAGAAGTTTGGTCACTCCTGGATGTCTTGAATATGGTGTAGTATGAACTTCTTTCCATACTAGATCCCTTAATCCAGCTGAATCAGAAACATAAATTCAATCTTTATACCTCAATAGTCCATCTGACTCAAATAGAAAATCATCATACCTTGGATCTTTAGGATTATCTTTTAGAGTCTGCTTAACCTGCTCATAAAACTCATCACTAGACAAATTTTGCAATACCAAATCCTTGAAATTTCCACAAATAGAAATAATAGAAGCTATATGTCTTCTATGACTCAAAGCATTAGCAACTCTATTCTCTTTTCCTTTGATGTAGTTTATCTCAAAGTCATAGTTAGATATCAATTCTAACCATCTCCTTTGTTGAGCATTCAAATGTGGTTGTGAGAAAATATACTTAAGACTTTGATGGTCTGATTTAAGTACAAAAGTCTTTCCCAACAAATAATGTCTCCACATTTGTAAGGCATGAGTTAATGCTGCCAATTCCATATCATGCGGTGCATAATTTTTCTCATAAGATTTCAATTTCCTTGACTCATATGCTATGACTCTTCCATCTTGCATAAGCACTCCTCCTAATCCTTCTCTCGAGGCATCTGTAATTACCTCAAATTGTCCTTCGGGGTCAGGAACTTTCAAGATTAGAGCTGTAGTTAACTTTTCCTTTAAAAGATCAAAAGCTTCCTGACATTTGTCTGTCCATTCAAATCTCTTTCCTTTCCTCTATAGGGAAGTGATTGGACTAGAAATACTAGAGAAATTTAGAACAAACTTTCTATAATAGCCTACCATGCCCATGAAACTACGCACCTCATGCACATTTGTTGGTACAGGCCAATCCAGAATAGCTGTAATTTTTGCAAGATCAAAAGATATTCCATTAGCTGATATAATATGACCTAGGTATTGAATCTCCTTCTGGAAGAATGTGCACTTAGATAGTTTCCCATATAACTTATGTTCTCTTAACTTTTGCAGAACTATTTGCAGGTGTCGTTGATGTTCTTCCTCATTCTTAGAATAAATGAGTATATCATCCAGAAAGACTAAAACAAATTTATCCAAACAATCTCTTAATATACTATTCATGAGATTCATGAATGTAGCAGGTGCATTTGTCAAACCAAATGGCAACATTGTGAACTCATAGTGTCCATATCTGGTTCTAAAAGTTGTCTTATGAATATCTTCATCCTTCAGTCTTAACTAATGATATCCTAATCGCAAATCAATCTTTGAAAACATAGTAGCTTCATGCATCTGATCAAAAAGATAATCAATACGTGGCAAAGGATATTTGTTCTTTAACGTTGGTTTATTAAGCATATGATAATCTATACACAAACAAAGGGTTCCATCCTTCTTCTTAACAAAAATAACCGGAGCACCCCAAGGTGAAACACTGGGTATGATTAAACCTTTTGCCAACAATTCTTGTAATTGTGCTTTCAATTCCATTAACTCCATTGTTGTCATACGGTAGGGTGCTTTTGATATAGGCTCAGATCCTGGTTTAATGTCAATAGAAAAATCAAAAACCCTCTTGGGAGGCAATCCTGGAAGTTCTTCTGGAAACACATCTTGAAATTCCTGAAGAAAAGGATACTTTTCCACAAAAGATAAAATAGGGTTTTCTACCCCTTCCTCCACTTGTTTCGTTTTGACTGCAAACACCAAACAACCTTTCCTTCTAGCCCTTTTTAATTGCTTGGCAGAGATAGTTCTGATTTTAACTTCTCTTTGAATCCCTTGGAATTGGGTCAGATTTCCCAAATCATCTAAGCATTCAACTATTTTTGAAAAATAGTCAAACTTAGCTCTATGTTTCCATATCCAACTCATTCCTAGGATTACATCATAGGAACCTAAGGGAGCTACATAAAGGTTTACTTCAGTTGAGAAACTAGGGAGATCAATCTTGGCTTCAAACAAACATTGCTCTACCTGAGCCTTAGATTGGTTAGCATATTCAACTGATCAAGGTTTGGACATGTAACCAACTTTTCTAGAAAATTTATTCAAAATTCTAGGAGAAACAAAGTTTTTTGTGGCTCGTATATCAATCAAAATAGATATAGGGACTCCAAACAAAGTACCTGTCATCTCAATCGGTGTGATTTGATACTTCGCTTGACAATTGTTGAGAGATGCATGAATCCTTTGCTAGAATGCTTCTTGCTGAGTAGGTAGTGTAGTACCTCTTTGTTGACCATTTTGATTCTTGTTAAGGCAATGATTTGCATAGTGGTCGCCCCCACAAGTAAAGCATCCTCCAGTGGGTCCTTTCTTATCTGAAGTCTTCCCATTGTTATCCTCATTTCTTTTGTAGTTTCCATTCTTCTTCTCATTGCCAGATCCACCTTTGTTCTTTTGAGGTCCTTTATCTTTTCTCTTGTTATAAAAGCTCCTTTCATATCTTTTCTTATAGGGTTGATTGTTAGGAGTTCCATTAAACCTCTTACGGCTTCTATCACAATAAGCCAAGATGGATTTCAGTTTTTTCTCTTGCTTGATCGCCTTCTTGTACACTTGATCCTGTTGTGGGACCATGTACATCCACTTCACCACCAACTTGAGCATTTAAGCCCATGATGAATTTTCTGATCTTAAATCTCGTCCTTTTGATACTGTGAAACATATTTCAAGAGTTGAGTGAATTTTTCCCCATATTCTACCACTATTATATCTCCTTGTTGAAGGTTCTGAAAATCAGTCAGTTTCTGATCAAAATAGAGTTGTGGTAACCATCTTTTGCGAAAGAGTTCCATGAACTCATCCCAAGTTACCCTTAGAGAGCTCAAATTTAATTCCATCTTTTTATTCATCCACCAAGTGGATGCTTCTCCTGCTAGTTGGACTGCTCCCCATACTGCCTTGGTCACCTCCGAGTAATTTCTTATCTCAAAGTACTTTTCCATCTCTGTTAACCAAGCTTCTGCAGCATCTCCAGTTTCTGTCCCATCAAATTTTGGTGGAATAACCTTCTTCATATCCTTTGAGAGCTCCAAGGTCAATCTATCCCTTGCCTCTTTATGTGGTTTGGTACTCTTACTTTGATCTTCATGATTTTCTCCGCTTTCACCATGAGAGTTTTCACCTCCTCCCTCAGTATTCCCTTTATCATCCACCTTCTTTTCCAAATCACCTAATCTTTTCTTGGTTTCTTCAAGCATGGTTATGATTTGGTCCAGCTTATTATTTGGTGGGTGGTTTTCCTCTTCACTTTCTCCTTGGTTAGTTCTTGTCCACGCCATGTTTATCGATTTCTCACACCTGAGAATATTGAGTTGTTCATTAGTTCAAGATTATAATGTAACCCATTAAATCTAAACATAATACTCAATTTAAACAATAGTTTGGCACAAAAACAACTCTTTTTATTTATTTATTTCATTTCAAAAGTAAAGAGTATTCTTCTTGATATAAGAAATGACTTCAAAAGTCATTCTCAAGAGGAGTATATCCCCCAGACTCATTTTTAGATACATAATCTCGAGGTATATAACCCTCTGACTCACTATAGGACCTAACTTCTATGATCTCAATAGTTGAGGGTATGTGAGGATCTCACCTAACCATAGTTGTTTCCTCATCTGACATATACTCTATGATTTTGGTAGTGATCTTAACTCTTTCTTTGTTTTCCCTTCTCACTCGCTTGATTCGATTTAAGGCAGTCACCAGAGTTTTAGTATCACTTAATCAAATGTCTCTCTCATCATTGGTTCCCTCAAAGGTTTTGATAATGGCTTCACGTTCTCTTTTTGCTTTAAGGAAACATTGACTCGAATTAACAGACTTTCTTGTTGTCTTCTTAAAACGTACCATCCTGGCACAGAAATTTTCAAACATTAGCTAACCGCATAATGTTAACTACAAGCAAGCAGAGTGGTCTCATAAGCCCTAGTGCTGAACTTGGTAGCTCTGATACCATATGTAACATCCACGTTCTAAAAACATAGTTAAACTAGAAATTTTTACCATAGAGTAACTCAACAAGGTAAAAATGAGATAAAGAGAATTTTTTCTTTTATTCACCAAATAGTCAAGTAACTACAGTTACAAGATTTCTTTTTACAAAATACAATAAACCATATTGTCTTTCTCATTTACAATATTTACAAATGTAAATCCATTACATATACAAATTTGGAATAAATACTGCTTGTGAATATCTGACATCTTTATCACAAGTCTTGGCATGTTTCCTGGTTGGAGAGAGAGCATCTTTCTAGTGATATACCTCCATCCACAGACCGACGGTCTCCCACACATCTTCCACATAGGAAGTGGCCCTACCCTTCACGAGGAATATAGACCTTAGGTGACCAGTGGTAATTTGCCTTTCCCGAGTACATAGTGTTGTATTCTACTCAACTCTATCAACCATACAACCCTAGATACGCTCTAGCTAAGTATGATTTCCGATAGGATGAGCAATCTGGATACAGTGAACCGACAATGCATGCAGAAAACAAATGCATTACTTTGGCCAAAGTTTTTAATATCAATAACGTTCATAATGAATGTAGTTGTTGTGTTCACCCATCCCTACTCGACTTGGATACTGTCATATTCTCACAGTTTAAATCTCTTACCAACCCTAATCATGTAATAGTTTAATCTATGAGTCATAATAATAATACCTTTTGACTTGAATAAGTCTATATGACATAACCATTCTATTGGTTGGTAATCGACTCTAGGGTTACCCTAATATCCCTTGTTAATATGATATAACAATATAACCATATCTTATATCTAGGAGTTCTAGATTCACAAATAACCCTTGATTAACTTAACCAAGGTTAAGAATACTATAGTTCTTAAATAGATAATGTCTTCTATACAAAGGAACGTAGAATAACTTTGATAATGTTTATAAACAAAACATACCCTAAGTATAAATATCCCTACAAGGTCATTCTCTAGTATACTTAGCCTACTCCATTGTATTGGATCTCTTCATGAATAATAAAGACAAATAGTCTTAAATGGGATTCTCATAATAACCTTATTCCATCTTCCATAGTATCTCTAAGATACTACTATTGATATGATACAAAAGTTTACTAACGATTCTTATGAATCTAGTACTCTTTGGTTAGATAACATTATCCGCTTTGCATATATATATAACCTATACAAGACAATATGTAAAATCATTATAGCCTCATTACTATACGGTTCAAATTGAGAGTATGAATACAAGGTTCATCCATTCGAGAGCCTATCATATGGTTATTTCTCAATCTCTTTATTGGCTTGCTTTAAACTTAATTCAATAAGAAGACTATTTTTCTTTCAAGCTTATGACAACTTATGACAGCCTCCTTCTAAGATGTTCGTTTATCTTTCATTCTATGATTTGGCATGATCAACGATTTAAAATCACTACGAAGATGGTCGACTCAGTCTACTATAACAGTATACTCACTTGTATGACCAAGTATCAACCATATAAATAACATTTGTTGTCTTCATCGACTACAAAAATAGTTCAAAATAGTTTACTTAAAATGTTATTTGTACTTTCCTAAGTTGATACTTAATAGTTTTCGACTATTACATCATAAATTCAAAAGGTTAATCCTTACTCGCGAACTCATATAATCGCCCATAATACTACGATGTACAGTCTAAGAGAAACTATTCGATTTCCTCATGGTTAATAAACACATGAACTGAGGAATACCTGAAAGTGTACAATCTTGAGTTGGCTGAGATGTGTGAATAAGCCACAAGCTGACACCACTTGACTGTGTATTCACCTTCTGTCCCAGCTACTATATTCTTTTCTGTATATCCTCGATCCCCCCACTCCTCAAGTTTTTAACCTTATTAATATATATCAACAAAGACTCATATGAGTCATTATTCTTAATGACTGAGGCACGACTCCTATAGAGTCACCTCATTTCACACCTCCTCTACGATTCGGTTGCAAACTTTAATGAAAGCTTAACAGTCCACAACAGTTTAATCTAAACTGAAAACCAATTTTAAGCAAAAATCCCACATTTCGATGGGAGATAGCCACTCCATGGCTCGTCAATTATGGTGGTTAAAACCACAGTCCTCCTTTTTAAGATGAGGCTGACACATCACTTAAACACAACTATTCTTTAAATAGTCACAATAAGTGGTTTGATCTACCACTAATACTATTGAAGACTCTCCTACAAATAAGCCTTTGGCTACTCAAACATTACTCCATCAACTCATTAGGAGGTATTATCCTCATTCGATGCTAAGGCATTTACATATTTGATTACATCAAATATAATTCTCATAGCATCGCCTCTATATTAGATAGATATGGTTTATTCAATAAAATGATATTATTTAAACAAACGATTACAGATATTGTGATTGGGTTGAGCTTGTCTCCCCATCATAATCCATTGACATAATTCACGTATTCTTAACTTGACTAAATTGTCTTAATGTTAAGAATCGTTTATAACACGCCAAGTGACTTAATAATAATAATAATACGACAACCATTTTACGACAATAACGTTGTAATATTTACGTTAAACATAAATAATCATAAATCAAACTCAAATGACGTCGTTAATGTTATTAATGACTAAGACAACTTAATACGACTTAGAAATATTTGAAAACAATATCGACTACCTGTCGATTATGTTTAGAAGTAAACTGACAAGACAAGGCTTACCTTTTATGACACATTGGTTCACATTTTTGTTATACACTTATAACTCGGTTTGGCAAATAAACCACTCGTAACCTGAGGTCTATATCTCTCTCCTGGAAAGATACTCTCTCTCTCTCTCTCTTTTCTCTGAGAGTCATTTGATAACCTGTAATCCTGTTTCAACTTGTAACCAAACAATATGTGATCAGTGCATCATTATTCAATTAATTCAAATAATAAATCAAATCTCATAATGCGAATATTAAATCAATAATAACATAATCATTCCTATAATTTCAATAAATGACATTCAATATAATCCATGTTTTTCCTTGTCATTAATCTAAACATCATAATAAATTTACTTATGTCCAAGTAAAAAGTAAAAGTATAGCAAGACAAAAATTGGGGATGTAACACTAACTTCCACTCATAAGTGCTCATCAATCTACCACATTGGATAATCTTATATCCCAACATTAGTATAAACTACCAAACTCAAGTTATAAACTATTTTTTTATTTGTAGTCATGTATTCATAATGGGTAATCTTTTGTTTCGCCATTACTATGAAAACTTTGAAAACAACACCTTCACTATCTTCTTGACACAATTCTAGAACCATATAGCCAAATCTATAATTGCGGAGGAACGCGGAGCATTTCATCACCCTGTTGGGAACACCTTCACAGAACCAACGCTATCTTCAAGCTATCAGTAGAAAAACATACATCCAGTGATCAAAACATCATGAAACTTATAACATACATAGAATGACACTGTATGAAGCTATGTTCTAATTGGCAGAAGCACAACATCAATATAATGAGAATGCGGAGCAATGTCCTAGGCAGTCTTCAAAGAGCAATCATCCTAAAACAAAAATTGTCACCAACTTCTGGAGGCCAAAACTTCTTTGTACAAACACATACAACTAAGGAACATTAGGATGGAATATTCAACATGCTTTAGGCCACTAGCAACACATTTGATCCTCTTAGTGCTTCCGATTCCCATCTCAATTCTACACTAATCAAGGAACATCTCAATTCTACACTGATCAAGGCATGACATCCAATCACGAACACCACCACACTTCCATGATAGTGTTGACATCAATGACAACCTCAATGACAGCCTTAACAATCTCCTCAACCCTGTGATAGTGTTAACATCAATGACAACAACCTTAGGCATCATATGTGCAACATCTTCAACAAACCATTAATAACTATGCAATCCAACTTCCATTACTAATGGTTGAACTTGTAAAGATGAATAGTCTAACTTCTAGTCCTAAGTGCTCATCAATCTACCACACTGGATATCTTCTATTCCAACATTAGTATAAACTGCTAAACTCAAGTTATAAACTATTTTTTGTATTTGTATTCATCATGGGTAATCTTTTGTTCCGCCATTACTATGAACTGTCAAACTAAAGTTACAAACTGTTATTTGAATTCGTAGTCACATATTTATGTATTGGTTGAGGAAGAAGAGTTGTGAATTTTTTATAATCCTTACCAACATTTCATATGGCCTTCCTTTTATCATAGTTCAAAGTGAATCCAACTTTACAGTATATAAACTAAAGTTATAAACATTTTTTTCTATTAGTTGAACATTATTCAAAAGTTTGATTGTTTGTGAAAGATGTTGTAAAGTTGGTTTTAGTGGTGGTTATCTCAAAAGCCTTGATAATGGGTGCTAGATTGCTCAATTGAATGTTTAATAATCTTGATAGAGTTTCATTAGCCCTTAGGTGATTCATGACTATCTCTTAAGTTACATGTAAAAAGACAGAGAACTTCACTAACCCTTAGTTGAATATACATGATTATCTCTTTAATGACTACGTAAAAATAGACTCTGTACTAGTGTGTGAAATGTGTGTCATACACCTAGGATTTAATGAATTTATGTTTACAATGTACCTAAGTCTTACAAGGGTTCATTCATAATATACACTTGAACAAAAGATTTAAATTGTCCATATCCTTGTGTATGTAGAAATATAATTTCTTTAGTGCCAACATGACATGTACATGGCCATGTGAACCCCTAACGTTAGGGTGCACCACTGTCGGGTCCTCTCCCCAATAAAAACTTTGACTATCTATCATGATTCATAGTTAAGTTGTATTCACTTGTGATTATCTTGAAAGCTAGGATAATGGTTGCTACATTGTTCAACTAAATGCTCAAAACTCTTTATTTTCAATCTTGTTTCATTAGCCTTTATATTGAATACATGCATGTATTTCTAAAATTGATGTTGACAATTTTTTGTTCCACCATTTGTAATGATTTCATGTTTCCAACAGTCTACTTTTTGGAATGATTTTATGAATATCTCATTTGTAACTATTCTAATAAATTAATTACACATGTAAGGTTCACCAATTAGACATTCAAAGAATGTAAAAAAGGTAAAAAATAATAGCTTGGGAGTGTAGAGTTTAAACTAATACAATATTTTTGTTACTATTCAATTCATTTTCCAAGCATCAAGAATATAGTCAACACCACAACCATTCAAGAATGTAAGAACGATTGAGTTTGGCATAAGAAATTGGAACTCCAAGTACTGGAGGATCACTTTTTAATAACTTGTAAATGCTTTCTAACTAACTAGAAGCTTTTAAATGTTAATGTTCAAATAGAGAAAGGGAAAGAAATTTGCTTGTTACTTATTCAACCAAAGTAAATGTCACAATTATAAATGCTATGTTTCAATTTCATTTTCAAAACATATTAGGATACAATAATGTGTTTCAACCAAATTCATTTTCAAAATAGATTAGTATATAGTAATGTGTTTCAACCAAAACTTAATTGTTGGGTAGAAGAAACACATTACTTTATTGTTATATGTTTTGCAAATGAAATGCGGAATTAATATAAAATGTGCCCTTCTCATTGAAACTCTTGTTATAAATTATAAAATGTTATAATATATGTTTGTATTACCTATTATTTTGTTACTTTTCAATCTTTATAAATAAAGAACAAAGCCCAAATGAGGACTAGACATGGTAGAAAGAGATTGAAAACAACACTCCCTCCACATAAAAGAGGAATATGACTACCAATAGATGAGGAAATTGAAGATGTGAACATGCCCACTGCACAACTAGTTGAAGCTATAATTCAATGAATGCAACTATAAGAACAAAGAAGATCTCAATGCATTGAGACTGAACCAAAGATTATATGGAAGGAGCACTTCAAGATGTTGAGGATAATAGATTTTAAAGGAGGGTTGCAATAAACAAATAGGGAATCCTACTAGAACATTAACTAATTGAATGAGTGGTTTAACTTCCACTATACATAAAAGTCCTTTAATAGTGTCAAGTGCAGAGGAAGAGGAAAACATAGTCAAATGGTGTGAAGAGATGGCTAAAGTTAGACATGGGTTTGAAATTACCAATCTGAAGGTAGAAGTTGCACAAATTTGCCAAACAAAGTTGAACATATTTAAGGATGAGCTCCCATGTAAATCCTGGTGGACAAGATTAAAAAAGTGTCATCCTAAACTTACATTGAGGATAATTGAAGGTCTTGATGCTAATTCTGAAGAGTGTCACCCTAAAAAGTGTTTACAACACATTGGCAAAAGCTTATGGTGCCAATCGATATGGTTCTCACAAAATATGGAATTGTGATGAGACTGGCATTCAAGATAACAAAAATGGATCCATGAAAGTGCTAGCCAAAAGAGGTAGTAGAAGTGCTTTGCACATCATATCGAAGAACAGAGAATGGATAACTATTTTATGTTGTGTTAATGTTGCTAGCCAAAGAATTCCAGGTTTTTATTTGTCTAAAGGAAAGAAGCAACTTAAAAATTACATTGCTCAATGTGAACTAGGTGCATACATGGTTGCCCAAGCACATGCTTGGATGACAAAATAATTGTTTGTCAATTGGTTACATCACTTTGCATGATCAATTTCAGGTGGTGTTTCACCAACCAATAGACACTTGTTGATTTTGGATGGCCATGGAAGTCATATTATTGTGACAACAATCCAAGAGGCGAGGTCAAGGGGGATTGACTTGCTAACATTGCTGGCCCACACTTCACACAACTTCAACAACTTTTTCCCCGTGGTTTCAATAAAACTAGTTAACCACTTTTGGGAGGCATGTATGCCATTTTCACACTAAACAGATAGAGGATCAATTCTAATGTATGTTATCTAGTAGCAAGGATCAAATCAACTATAATTTAAGCTTAGCATAGAAGACCATATTTGATTGATGTCTTTTGGGAAGCCTTTTGGTAATCTCTATAGTAGGTATGAAGATGACAATTTCAAGTTTATGTGTGGCAATTTTGTATGCCATTTTTTTATCATAAACATTATACACAAACAAGTATTATTTACTTGTTTTGGGAGGCATTTTGACATTTTCCCTATTAAGAATAAGAATATCTATTGTATTTTTTGTCATTTGGCTTACAAGTATGCTAGTATATCAAATGAATATGAAGAAAATCAACTCTAGTTTTTGTATGCCAAAGAATATCATGTCTAATTTATGTATTATGGAAAATTTTTAGTAATTCTCTGTAGTGAATATGAAGAATATAATTTTACTTTTATGTGTGCCATTTGTGAATGCCATTTGTTGTAATGTATAAGAATCATTTGACAATGATGTGAGCTAATTTTCCCCAGTTGAAGTTATAGCAATACTAAAAAACTATTGGTTCAAGACTTAAGAAAACATAAAAGCATGTTGGAATGACACTAAGTATGACATTACAACATCGTTAACTTATATATTTGTTGGAAGACCTTTATTTTCTTTATTGTCTAAAGAGTTAACTTATGAGATTAAGTTTGATGGGTTATAGGGGAGAGGGCCCAATAGTGGTGCACCCTAACTTTAGGGGTTGACATGGTAATGTACATGCCATGTAATATATTTCCACATAGAAAGGGATGGGAACAATTTAAATCTTTTCTTCCACCATTGTTTTGACCCATGAAGTAGGTGGACCCCTTATTCTTGAACAACATCTGCTCCTTACATGTTCATGTTGACTTTTTCTCACCATGCAACACTACATGTTTTAATCAAATGTATTTACATTTAACTTGCATGGCTCGATATTCAAATCTCATTGACCACATTGTTGGAATTAGGTGCCATTCACCTTGCAAATCCTTAGACATGTTTTAATTAATGTCATTGATAAATAATTATTATGTCTCCAAGGAACATGGAGAGGGTAGACTTGGATGCCCCTCTATGTGGTAGGAAAATTATATATTGTTGGGAATTAAGGTGTCTCAACCTTTGTAAGTTCCTAATGTTGTATTTATTTATTCAGCACTATGTTGTAGGATCCCATAGTCGGCACCTTGTAAATTTTGGTGACTTTGTTGGCCGCGGTTTCCCCCCAAAGTAATTAACGGGGGAGTTCAGGGGGTAGAGCCCCTCTTTCCCCTGAAGAAAAAAATGATCTATATTTAATAAAGGCGTTGCCAGTTATTTTGTTATTGGCTAACATGGATAAACTAACATTGGATAATCGACAAAGAGGCTTGATAAATAAGTGATTGGAGAATGTGAAAGGTCATGGGATGCGAATTAGAATCGACATTGTGTACTCCTAAAAGAACTTGCATTGCAAGTGTGTTGTAATAATCTTTTGATTTGATAATACATTATGCTGGTTTTGGAGTGTGGGGTTTTTTACCTGAAAGGGTTTTCCCCACGTATATCTTGTGTTATGAGTTTTGTATTTGCGTTTGAATGTTGTTATTATCTTTTTGTTAATGTGCATCTAATAACCTGTAACTGTAAAATGTTAAAAATTTGCATAAGTCTTTCCTCAATAGATCAGTGTAGGAAGCATTTCTGCATACCTTACTTCCTTTCATTTATTAATATTTATTCCCTTGCATGCAGTTGTAGTGGCAATTACGTTGGAAGTTACTTTTGGGAAGATATTGGAAATCCGGTACAGATTAGGATGTGTAAGAGTATGTAAGAGGATTTTCTACAAATGGATTTTATGATAGAATTGGTCAATCTTCGCATGGAGTGCCTAGGATTGGGATCTAGGTCAATTTGACCGTTATGATAGAATCTATGATGCTTATGACACATGAGGTGGGTGTAAGGTGTGTAAGAGGAGTTGCTATTCAAGGTCTATTGATTAATTTTGGTGAGGTGTGAGATTCCCCAAGAAGGAATTGGATGCCTAGTTTTGGATGAGTGGTTTTGGCCACTTGTTTTGGAATACTATTCATGGTATCTTGTATTCATCTCTCATATATATTATTGCCTTGAGATGGTAGTATTATGAGATTGTTTTGTAGGTCATTCAAGCACCATTATGCTACAAAATTTAGAGAGATAAGAAGATTGTGATTGTAACTATTTATAGAATTAATACATGTTTGGTTCTCTTCATGTGTGGAATTTTTTTCTCGCAAGGGTTCTCCATGTAAATCTATGTCTTATGGTTTGCATTCTCTTTCATGTTGATTCCATTATATTTATGTTCTATCCTTAATTAAAGAATTTGTAGCATTAAAGTTTAACATATCTTATTGGTTGTTTCACCTTGTAGTCTACAGACATTCACTAAGTGCACTTCCATACTTTCTTATATTGGATGGAGTGGGGATATGAAATGATAGCACCATCAACAATGCATCCCAATGTATTAAACATTACACAAGAGTCCACCAACCATTGTAATTTCCCCCAAGTGATAATGCATATGCGAGTAGAGGTTGTTTATATACTACTTCAAAATAAGGTTAGAACTTAAGTTTGACAAATTTCACAATGTTGGTCTACCAAAAGATTTAAATTTGCATGCTAAATATTCATATCAATTAGTTTTGTTTATGCAAGACAATACGTATTACATGCACCATGACAATATAAACTGTAAAGGGATTTAGAATTCCATAAGTAATAAATGTGTTACAAAACATAAAAGAGAGCACATACAATTATGTTCATAAACACAAGCATAGGGATGGTATACTTTCATTCAGTTCTTATTCTTGGAGATGTATCCTTCTCCAAATAAAAATATATATAAACCAAAAACAAAAGAAAAGATTTGAAACACAATAGCTAGTAATGTTTTCACCTAAAGGCTGATGAAACAAGATTGTAGGTCTAGAGTGGCATTAAACTCAACAATATAGCAGCTATTATTAATGCTTTCAAGAAAATCGAGAGTGAATCCAATTATACAATATATTTCACAAACATTCAAAATTTTGATTACCCATTAGGAGAATATGGGTCGATATAATGTAGTAATTGATAGATCTAAATATTTAAATTTATAATTGTTATGTCAAAAAATGTCCCCTTGGGGGCTTTTTCCTCTTAAGGTTTAGCTCCCGGGTCTTTAGATTGCATTTAGAGCATATTGCATGTTAATTTTGAATCCCAATGAGAAAACCCCTAAGTGTTATGACAAATAGGACCTAAGGGGTGCTATAATGATAAGCCTTTCCCAAAATTGGGAGGGAGGACTTGGGCACTCGCGCCCTAGTCCTACCCTATTTTAGGTCAGGCCCTAAATCTAAGTGTCGATTATATGACCGTTAGGTCCTATGCCGACACCTTAAGTTTGAATTATGAAATTCTTGGCAGGAATGTGTGTTGTTGCATATATAAGCATGTTTAGGTTTTCATTTGTAAACTAGAAAATGAATGTGAACTTTTGGCCTACTTATGATTTTAGAGAATCCATGATATTCATTGTTGCAGAGTAGAGCATTGTTATTGTGTTTGTGATTGCAAATTTGGCTTCATCTTCTCATGTGCATGAAGGATCTTCATCTATGTGAGAGCTACACCACCAAAGTGACATTTGTTTATGTTTGAATCATTTATCATTTCAATTTTTGCCTCTATCCCGCAGGTATACGCACTCTTATCTGACAACGGTGTTTGGAAGACTTGAATGTCTCTCTGGACCTTGACTAAGGAAAGCCTCTAAACACCACAACCCCCAACCACACTCCTTTGTGATTGTAGGTTACAGGTACCGAGTTTCATATAGTGGAGTTACAAAGGAAGGTTGCAGATGACAAGGATTCAAGATCCAAAAGAAAGACGCAGAACGGAGCATTTTCGAGACATGGGCGCCTAGGGAAATGTCCTCCAGAATCATAAAGACATGAATCAGTGTTACAGTGACATTCTACATCTGAAGAAGTCTCGACATCTCAAAAATTAATCTGCCTTGGACAAGGGTGCATAGGGCAATGTCCTCCGCATTTCCAGTGATGAAAACAGATAGAACAATGATCATCAGTGCCAGAAAGAGTTCTGCATTCTGCAAAGAAAATAATACCTTGGACTTGGGTGCCTAGGGCATTGTCCTCGAATATTCTGAATTCTAAACTTCAAAAAATGGTTAGTTATTAATCTCTATCCTTTATCTCAATCTACAAGCATTTGTCGTGATTTTTTAGTTTACTCACTGTTTTGCATAATTAGGGTTTCTTACATATTTAAGGATTAAAGTGAGATATTAGTTAGCAATTTTTGAGTTTCCACATCATTCCAAGTGACAGCCCAACCTGTTAGGTGAATGCTCTCACTTAGTAGAGATTCAACTCAGTTGATATGTCCTTGAATGTTTGTTGTGAAAGGAGGATCTAAACCCATCAACATCAAAATCAAACATCAACCCCCTCCTCTTTTTACTTCAAAACATTTTGGTGAACTCGTGTTTTTGAATTTTTGCATGTTGTTGAGTGTTGTGTGATAGATTTGCATTCATTCATCTTACTGCATTTGAAAAATTACAAAAAAATTGAAAAAGTTGATTTTAAAAAAAAAATTGGCATTTTAGGCTTGCATTTTCAAATAATTTGAATTAATTTGCATTTAATTTCATTTAATTTCTGTTATTTTCATTAGATCTGATTTAAATTACATAAATTCATTATTAATTATTCATTTGCATTGCATTTGCATGCTTAAATTGCTTGAAATTGTGCATTTTTCATAAAAACCTAATTTTGCATTAGCTAGGGTTTGTAGTTAAAATCTTGTTTCAGATTTTACTACCCTTTTCAAACACTCATTTAGGACTCATTTTTAATTGTAGTGTTGCATCATAGTGCCCTCTTTGCAAAAATTCATGTCTAGGATTTGAAAACCTCGCATTTTCACTAGATTTGGCCTTATCGTCTCTCTAGAATGACATAATAACCATTTTGTGAAGAATATTGTTGCATTATTGGACTGATATTGAGCTTATTATTCACTGCCCCTCTTAAAATTCTTCACAACACCTCTTCTTTTAGTCATTTGCATTGAAATAAGGTGAAAAAAGCAAACATTATAGGTGCATAAATGAGCATAATTTGTGTTGTTTCATTGCATTCAAATATATCAAATCATTAATTGGGCCTTGTTGTGTTGAACTATTTTCCTCCTATCTATTGTGTTTGTTGTGAACTTGGTGTGTCCTTTTTAGCTCTTTTCCTCAAACAAGTGTTTAAGAGTGAAATAGTCACACATCTAGGGTACCTTAGTCATCATAAAATTTTGCATGAATTGTCTCCCTAGATTTCATTGGACATTAATGTTACAAGACATTTCAAGATGACATCTTCATGGAATTATTTGCATGAGTATATCTTGGATTTTAAAAATTTCTCTAATTTCACTAATGAGAACCCTCATGTTCTAGAGCACATAGCTTCTGTAATTGATATTGATGTTTCTATATGTTCTACACATGGGCTGAAATTACTTTGTTATACACATGATTTTGATAGCTTCGCATTACTCATCGGAGCATATCCTTTGATATTAGAAGACTTAACCAAATTCATCTCTAAGAACTCTCATGAGAAAGATAAGTATGAAAATTCCTCTTCTGTTAATGCCTTGGAATTGATAGCTAATTAAAGAATATGATGATGTTGATGATTCCATAAGTCATCCTACTTCTCCTATAGTTGAATGTCCAAGAACCTTAGGTGAGAAGACTATAGATGGCTCTACTGTGATTGTAAATTCAAGTCCCTTAGACATCACTAATGATACAACACGTAACCTTCCTAACAACACCGTACCTTCCTCTCATTCCAATGCTCTCCTTGGCCAAGATGTAGCATTAGTGGATGAGAAAAGGTCTCTCACATTACATCCTCTAGGGATAGATGTTGGGTATAATCGAGAGGAAAACAATGTTAATTTGATCTTCACTAATAGACTTTGTAGCAATATTCCTAATATGGTTGTGTGAGGGGCACCTAGTGCACCTTCTTGCTTAAAAATGGTGATTACGGTTCAAGGAGGATTACATCTTAAACTTTGCGAGACAAATTACTCAAATAAATCAAGGTGTTCAAAATGTGTTGTAACAACCACACCATCCTATGATTGCTCACACATATAACACCTATAATAACAAGTAAAGTAAGCAAGCACCTCATGCTCCTGTCTCTCTTCCATGTTCTCAACCTATGCTCCCTCCACCACCTCGTCTTACTCCTAAAAGTGGTCAAGAATATGATCTTATCGAGTAGCTTCACAGTACTCTAGCTAAGATCTCTCTTTGGTATTTAATACAAACATTGCCTACATACTATGGAATGCTCCAAGAAGCTTTACAAAAGGTAATTGTACCACCTGTTGTTAAGCCAAATGATGTATAGCTCTATTAGACTGTATGTATGCGACAAAAATGGATATTATGTTTCAACCACATGAAATACTAACATGTAAAGACAAATATAATGCACTTATAATATTTGCCATGATAAATACAAAATTGATAAAGCGAGTAATGATTGACAATGGATTGGCTCTTAATGTTTGTGGCATTAACCTACTACATAGAATCAAGATTGACACATCTTTAATCAAACCGGATAAGATTAGCATTCAAGAAGCCTTTGATAATCAAGGTAGACCATCTATGGGTACTATATCCTTACCTATAAAGGTTGGTCCTGTGACATTATCTACTATTTTTTATGTCATGCCCAGTTCGCTCTCATACAATATGATTTTAGGTAGACCGTGGATTCATGCCATGGGGGCAGTTCTGTCTACCCTTCATAGATCAATAAATTTTATATATCAAAACAAGCTCTGCACCATACAAGTGGATCCTAAACCAAATAATTGCTTACATAAAAATAAGTAAGCAATCATACAATTTTAAACATCTTACGGGTTGATTCATCGACACCTCTTGCCACAGATAATGTTGTGCAAGATTCTAACACATCCAATGCACTTTTTGGTGATGATTGGGGTTCATTATATTTTACTCCTTCCGGACTGGGGGAATATAAACTTAATAACCTTGACCAATCAAAAGTCGCATCGATCTCATCCAAGCAATCTTTTGAAACACCTAAGAAAATGAAAGTCTCCTTGGTAGAAAATAAAAACAATACCCTTACTTGTAATACAAATTATGATACCTACGAGGCTTCACCATCTTCTAAATAAATGGACTCTCTCTATGGTTATTGATTTCAAATATTTTACAAAAATCATGACTATGCAGGTAATAGATGTGGTGTAAATCAACAAGAAATCAAAGTACCTTTACAAGTTGCTAGAATTAATTACACAACTGCTATAGGATACCATTCTTTAAAGCCTACCAAAGCCTCTCATCGTCCTAAAATCAATGTTAATGCAATTTCAACTAGACCGAAACAATATGAGCGATGCCCTAGGCTAATAGACAAGAATTGTCTGCTGAGAAGCATCCCTTTGAATCAGGTAAATATTTCTCCATCTTTAAGCCACACTTGTTGTAGCAAATATTATAATTTCTCCCAAGGGTGGCCTCTTCCTAGATGTATATGTTCTTAAAATTAGGATGAATCAGGTAAGTATTTCTAACCTTTTACCTCTATGTTGTGTTTCCCACGTAATGCGTTATGTGTTGTTTAGGCCTCCTAGGATGACCCTTGATTCTCTTGTAAGGTCAAGGATACTGAGAGACTACCTTTGTTGTGACCCTTCTTTTATTTGTATCATCATTCTTCTATATTTCCTCTCCCCTATTTTCATTGTTGTGTGTTGTCTCTTACGGACATAGCGTTGTAGTTGGTGACTTGGGGGCACCCTCCTACGTGATTGTCCCTAAGACACTTGTTCTCCTCCCTTGATTTATTGTTTACCTTCTTCTAGTGGTTCTATCTAGCAGGCGGATGACAAAAAATAAATAAGACTGATAAGGACCACGTGTCCCTTCAGCGGATAAACAAAAATGGACCTAGTCCATACATGACAATGGGGTTGATATATATTATTTGATGCTTGGCTAGTACAATCACTCTGTGTATCAATATTTTGATGTTGTCTTGTCGCACTAACAAACCATAACAATATTGATGCTCAGTGCACTTTGTTTATCTTTGATCTCACCTTGCTTTTACTTAATTCTGAGATCTCTACGGTATAGCCCCATGGTTATACTCAGGCTCTGAATCTGTAGTACAACCTTGGCTTTTTGATGTGATTATGTTTATGCATTTCTTTTTGATCATGTGATGTTATTATCTTATGGAAAGATTTCTAATGTCTTCTCTTGCAGGATATTGTGTGTTTGTGAGAACATTTGGAGATCATAAAGTACATGTCACCTCTGGGGGCATGGGCTTTGCGAGAGCTCGTGTTCCCTTGTGTGTTTTCTCTCTACCTTAACATGCTTGATATCGGTACACGATATCAACCACCTTAAGGTGGGGGCATATATAAGGTAAGTTGTCTGATGATTTTGGTACTAATGAAGCATGTTTGTAAGCCCTCTATGGAGGAGGGATATTGTATCTCCACACGAGTGCACATCTTTATTCTATATTGCAATCATTAAGCCTATGTGGAGGTGGGATATCGTGTATATCCTTTTATTTTAATCCCTCTGTAGAGGTGGGATATCGTGCATATCCTTTTATTTTAAGCCCTCTGCAAAGGCGGGGATGGTGCATTCTCGAGGAGAGTGCATATCTTGTCATTTCTAAAAGTCCTCCGAGCAGGTGGGGTTGGTGTATCCTCCCTTATGCATGTCTTTGGCAGTTGTTGTGGTGAAGCCCAACTGTCAGTGTGTGCCTGTAAGGTGCCTGAGATGGTGGTGAACCTAGCAATAGGCTCCTTCCATCGCTTGTTTGCCATGTTTTCTTTATGTCTTCCATGTGTGTGTGTATGGCGTGTTTGTTCCCAAGCATAGTCTCAAGACCAGTGGTGATGAGCTCCTCCTATGATTTGGGATTTGTATTGCGTGTCTGTTTCCTCTTATGTAGTCTCAAGACTGGTGGCGATGAGCTCCTCCTGCATTTTGGGTTGTGTGTTTACTTTCCTTGTACTTGAATTTGCATTCATATATGGAAAAATAAAAAAATAAATAATCACTGTATTCACTGTGTTTTGCGTGTCTTCAATACTGTCTTCTCTATGTCTTGCGTGACTGTTACTGTCTTCTCTGTGTTTTGGGTGCCTGTTACTGTCTTCAATGTGTTTGGCATGTCTTCACCGTGCTTGACACGTTTGTTGACCGTACTTTACTGCATGTATGGGGCTCGCGTTCATGCATACATTAAAGTGGGGGCTAAATATTATTTTGAAAAATGTCCCCTTGGAGGCTTTTCCCTCTTAAGGTTTAGCTCCCGGGTCTTTAGATTGCATTTAGAGCATATTGCATGTTAATTTTGAATCCCAATGAGAAAACCCCTAAGTGTTATGGCAAATAGGACCTAGGGGGTGCTATAATGATAAGCCCTGCCCAAAATTGGGAGGGAGGACTTGGGCACTCACACCCTAGTCTTGCCCTATTTTGGGTCAGGCCCTAAATCTAAGTGTCAGTTATATAACCATTGTTAGGTCCTATGCCGACACCTTAAGTTTAAATTATGAAATTCTTGGCGAGAATGTGTGTTGTTGCATATATAAGCATGTTTAGGTTTTCATTTGTAAACTAGAAGATGATTGTGAACTTTTGGCCTACTTATGATTTTAGAGCATCCATGATATTCATTATTGCAGAGCAGAGCATTGTTATTGTGTTTGTGATTGCAGATTTAGCTTCATCTTCTCATGTGCATGAAGGATCTTCATCTATGTGAGAGCTACACCACCAAGGTGACATTTGTTTATGTTTGAATCATTTATCATTTGGATTTTTGCCTTTGTCCCACAGGGATACGCATTCTTATTTGACAATGGTGTTCAGAAGACTTGAATGTTTCTCCGAGGCTTGACTGAGGCAAGCCTCTAAACACCACAACCCCCAACCACACTCCTTTGTGATTGTTGGTTACAGGTATCGAGTTTCGTAAAGTGGAGTTGCAAAGGAAGGTTGCAGACGACAAGGATTCAAGATCTGAACGAAAGAAGCAGAACGAAGCATTTTCAGGACATGGGCGACTAGGGAAATGTCCTCTGGAATTACAGAGATAGGAATCAATGTTATAGTGACATTTTGCATCTGAAGAAGCCCCGACATCCTAAAAATTAGCCTGCCTTGGACAAGGGTGCCTAGGGCAGTGTCCTCCGCATTTCCAGTGACAAAAGCAGACAGAACAATGATCATTAGTGCCGGAAGGAGTTATGCATTCCATGAAGAAAACAATACCTTGGACTTGGGTGCCCAGAGCATTGTCCTTGAATATTCCAAATTCTAAACTTCAAAAAATGGTCAGTTATTAATCTCTATCCTTTATCTTAGTCTACAAGCATTTGTCGTGATTTATTAGTTTACTCACTGTTTTGCATAATTAGGGTTTCTTGCATATTTAAGGATTAAAGTGAGATATTAGTTAGCAATTTCTGAGTTTCCACATCGTTCCAAGTGACAGCCCAACCTGTTAGGTGAATGCTCTCGCTTAGTAGAGATTAAACTCAGTTGATATGTCATTGAATGCTTGTTGTGAAAGGAGGATCTAAACCCATCAACATCAAAATCAAACATCAACCCCCTCCTCTTTTTACTTCAAAACAATAACTTAAGTTTGACAAGTCGCAATGATGGTTAAACAAAAGATTTAAATTTGCATGCTAAGTGTTCATGTCAACTTTTTTATTTATGTAGGATAGCATGTATATTACATGCACCACCACAATATAAATTCTAAATAGATTTGAAATTCCATAAGTAATGAATGTGTTACAAAACACAAAAGAGAATGCATACAATTATTTTTACAAACACAACCAAATGGATGGTAGACTTTCATACAATTCATGTTCTTAGAGATGTATCCTTTTACAAATAGTAAAAGAAATTAACCAATAAGAAAAGGAAATATTTCAAACTCAACAGTTGGTCATGTTTTAGCTAAAGGCTAATGAAACAAAATTATAGGTGAATGGTAGCATTCAAATCAATAATGTAGCAACCATTATTAGGGCTTTCAAGATAATAGAGAGTAAATCCAACTTTACAATGTATTTCACAAATATTGAAATGTTTGATTACCCATTAGGCTTTCAAGATAATTGATAGTATAAACACCACACAACAAGAAACAAACAGTAAACAACACATGACAGTAGACTATACAATAAACACCACAAAACAAATCAAAATACAACAAAATAAAGGAAGTGGGTCATTGCCTTAGTGGGGTATGAAAATCTCACCTTCTCTTTGAAGATAGACAATTAAATTTAAAACAACTACCCAACAAATAGTCAGGTTCTCTCCAAATTCTTTACACTCTTCAAATAAGGTTAGGAGCTAAGCACGAACATGAAAATGAAAACACTTAACATTACCATTAATAGGTCATAAGAGTCAAGTAAGCTTGCAAAGAATGGGCAATTTTCCACCTTGAGAACCATGGCATTCCCCAAAATAAGTGAGTAAATAATGAAGGAATGGTTATAGTAATTTTGTTATGCATACCTTGTAAGTCTTTTGGTGTTGATGTCGAGAAAATAGTTTATGCCATAGTTTACACCCTACATCGCAACCCTCTTTGTCACCCATTGTAAATTCAAATCGAACTTATAATCTCTGACTTGGATATTTTCTGAAAGTTGGATATGTATATAGCAGACTTAACTTATTACTTTCTTTTGTATTTCAGATGCAATTTCCACTTCTCATACACTTCCGATTTTTGTGTCAATCCATGGTATTGTAGGGCAAAGACATTGATATAAATATGTGAGTGATGGTAGGAGTCACATCTGTGATAAAAATGACTCCTCAAGGAGTCACACCTATCACAGGTGTGACTTTGTCACCATTTGTATTATAATCGGTTTCACCGATTTTAACAGTTACTAATCACCGTTTAGAATGCAGAAGATGTTTATGCTTTGGTAATATATCATTCGATCATGCTATATTGATATTTATCTTAACATACCTTATATATTACGTATGAATATATAAGTAATATTTAATATTACTTATATATTCATATTTATTATTATGTTATCTGATCGAAGCTACAAACAACTCAACACTCCCTCTTAGCTTGGGAAGATAACAATATCACAATAATCTCTATGAATATCAATTATCTGATCTATAATGAATTACTCAAAGTAATTTAATATCACATAACTCATGAGATATAGTATCACCTATCTCGTGATACGTAGCATCACCTACCTCGTGATACTAAAGGATATACTATACTCGAGAACATTACATTCTCCTTATATATATCCCAGTTATGGTATGTGCATTGACATTAAGTCACATAATGTCTACCATAACTTAATCATGATAACTCCATGATTCATACCAATATCAAGTCACATGATATTAGTCTAATGAACATTATAAGATCGTCACCTTATAATGTTAGGTACAAGTGTAGATTATCCAAAAAATTGTCACCTTTTAGAAATAAACACAGAATGGGTAGGCCCATAATGTCATAGAGTCACACATATGACACAAGATGTTTACACATTAAACATCTTTAATATATTAGTACAAATCAATTAGAATTTTACATTTCAATCATACCAAGATTTTTTCTGAAGTATTCAACTTTCACCTTGAGGAGTGGTTTAGTAAGAATATCTGCAGTTTGATCTCCTGTACTGATATACTCCAACTGAATCACATTCCTTTCCACCATATCACGCACATAGTGATGAGGAATCTCAATATGTTTAGATCTATCATGGAATACTGGATTCACGGATAACTTAATACAGCTTTGATTGTCGCAGTGAATGATAGTTGGTTTCAGAGGTTTACCAAATAATCCCACAAGCAGTTTTCTATGCCATACTGCCTCTCTAGCAGCCATAGAAGCTGCAATATATTCAACTTTTGTAGAACTCTGAGCAACTGAAGATTATTTTCTGCTGATCCACGATATCATTGTTGACCCTAAACTGAAACAACATCCAGAGGCGCTCTTCCGGTCAGTTACACTTCCAGCCCAATCTAAATCTGTGGATCCATGTAGATCTAAGTCAACCTTTTCATATTTTAAGCCATAATTTAGAGTACCTTGAAGGTATCTCATTATATGTTTCACAGCCACAAGATGTATCTCCTTGGGCTCACACATAAACTGACTTAAGGCATTTACAACATAACAGATATCAGGTCTGTTATTGACCAAATACATCAAGGATCCAATTATCTGTCTGTACAGAGTGGGATCTGCCAACGGAGAATCTGCTGTGCTTCCTTCAATTTATGAAGATTTGTTTCCATGGGGGAAGACATAGGTCTACATTCCATCATACCAAACCTTTTTAATATATCAATTATGTACTTCCCTTGGTTTAGAATAATACAGTCTGATTTCTGCCATACTTCCAGTCCAAGGAAGTAGTGTAATAGACCTAAGTCCTTCATGTCAAATTCTGAAGCTAGATCTTTCTTACATTGATTAATAAGGTAATTTTCTCCTGTAATCAATTGATCATCAACATATAATATCAATATTAACATATCACCTTTGCTTTGTTTGAAGTAGAGATTTGGATCTGCATCATTCTTTGAGAAGCCTAATCTGAAGAGATAACTGTCAATTCTTTCATACCAGGCTCTAGGGGCCTGTTTAAGTCCATATAGAGCTTTCTTTAATTTACATACATGGGATCCTGCATTGTGAATCTCAAATCCTTCGGGTTGCTCTAAGTAAACCTCTTCTTCAATGGTTCCATTTAAGAAAGGAGTTTTTACATCCATTTGATGGACTTTCCACCCTTTGGCTGCTACAAAAGCTAGAACTGCCCTGACTGATGTATATCGAGCAACTGGAGCAAAGGTTTCATCGTAATCAATTCCTTCCTTTTGTGAAAATCCTCTGGCTGCAAATCTTGCTTTGTATTTCCCTATACTGCCATCTGCAGCATGTTTGATTTTAAATAGCCATTTTGAAGAAACAATAGATTTCCCTTTTGGTCTAGGTACTATATCCCACACATCATTCTTCAGGATGGATTGATATCCTCTGTCATGGCATCCTTCCATACTTGGTGCTTAAGAGCTTCTATAGCACTAGAAGGTTCTGATTTAATGAATTCACTCATTAAAGCTACATAACTAGAGAATCTCTTAGGTCTTGTGCTTTCCCTAAAAGTCCCTGATGGAGCGACATAATTTTTAGCTTCTTCCATTGTTTTGGTGGCCCAGAGTGGTCTTTTCTTGGGATTTTCTAGTGATGTGATTTGTTCATGGTTTACCTCTTCCTCAGGATACTCCCTCTGAAACTCAGGTGTAGGATCCTCTTCTATGCTTGAGTTGGAAGTTTGAATTTCTGACTCAATATCATTTCTGGCTCTTTTGAAAGCTATGTCTTCCTCAAAAATCACATCTCTGCTTAATTCAATCTGTCTTTGACCAGGTATATATATTCTATAAGCTTTTGATGTTTCACTATAGCCTACAAAGATGCCTTTTCTCCCAGAAGGTTCTAGCTTAGTTCTTTTCTCTTTGGGCACATGAATGTAAACAGGACAACCAAATATCCTTAAATGACTAATGTTTGGTTTTGTGCCAGTGAAGGCTTCTTCAAGAGTTTTGTCATCAATATGAGAGTGAGGACATCTGTTCTATATATAGACAACAGTACTAGATGCTTCTGCCCAAAGTGAAGTGTCTATGTTCTGATCAAGTAACATAGCCCTAGCAGCTTCTACAATGGTTCTATTTTTTCTTTCTGCAACTCCATTTTGTTGAGGATTATAAGGTACAGTGAACTCCCTCTTAATCCCAGTGTTTTTACAAAAGTCTTTAAAAATGTTTGAAGTGTATTCATTCCCATTATCTGTTCTTAAGGTTTTGATTTTTCTCCCGGAAGAGTTTTCAGTAATGGATTTGAATTCCTTAAATCTTTTAAGGATTTCCTGTGATTCTTTACATTTAAGAAAATAGATCCATGTCTTTCTGGAGAAGTCATCAATGAAGATTACATAGTATAGAAACCCACCTAAGGAGGGTACAGACATGGGTCCACATAAATCTGAGTGGACTAGTTCTAATACTTTATTTGTTTTGCTAGAACTATTTTGAAAGGACCCCTTTGTATTTTTCCCTAAGGCACACCCCTTGCATACCCCTGAATTACATTGTTTGAGTTTGGGTAACCCTGTAACTAGTCTTTCCATGGAAGAGAGGGCACGGAAATTTAGGTGTCCTAGTCTTCTATGCCATATTTCATTAGAGTCTGCAATTTCATGAATTAGGGCTTGATTTGGTTCCGTACATAACTCGTACAAGTACCCTTGTCTATGACCTATGGTTTTGGCTTTCTTAATAGTAGAATTCTTTGGCCATGCCAATACTTTGCTATCCATAAAGGTCACCCTATATCCATTATCTTCAAGTGCAGATATGGAGACTAGGTTTCTTTTGATGCCTAGGACAAACAATACTCCAGTAAGTTGGATGGAGATGCCAGTCTTTAATTTGAGGGTGCATGTGCCAACACCCTTGACTGGATGTACAGAGTTATCTCTACTTGTTACTTCTTCGTTAGGTTCTTCTACCATGGTGTTTAGTAGTTCCCTGAACCCTATGATGTGTCTTGATGAACCACTATCTATAACCCAGGTGTTGGATTTATTTGATTCTTGGTTTGAAAGTGTAGAGTAGAATACATATTTCTCAGATTCATGCTCCTTTATTTTGCCATAAGATGCTTGTTGTTTGGTTCTGTCAGGACATCTGATTGCATAGTGTCCATATTGGTCGCATCTGAAACATTGGATGTGATAAATGTCTTTCTTGAATGAACCTTTCCCGTGATAATTTTTCCTCTTCTTGAAGTGTTTCTTCTTCTCTTTCTTTTGAGAGTTTGTATTTAGAACATGAAGGTCTTCATCTATATTTTTCTGTTTTGACCCTTTCTTTGTCTGTCTAGATTCTTCTTGAAGATAGTCTGATCTTAGGCGGTCAAATTTTAGAAATTTGGACCTTGCACTAATGCCCTGAACAAATGTCTCCCAGGAATTTGGGAGACCATCTAGAGCAATAAGTGTTAGTTCCTTGCTTTCAATTTGGTACCCAAGTGTTGATAGTTGATCCCTTAGTGCAGATATTCTCATAAAGTATGCATTGATAGATTCTCCTTTGTTCATACTTATATGATTTATTTCTCTCTTTAGGGCTAAGGTTCTGCTAGAGTTATTAATTTCATAATTGCCTTCAAGTGACTTAAACATATGATATGCAATCTCATGTTTTGTCAGAATTGGCACGATATGATCTCTAACTCCATCAACTATGATTTTCATGGCTTTGTCATTTCCTTCAATCCATGTCATTTTATCAGGATCATTCTCTGGTTCCATTTTGTTTTCTCTCACAAATGAATCAACTTTATTTTCTTTTAGTATCATCATAATTCTAAATTTCCGTGATGAGAAGTTATTTCCTCCTTCCAATCTATCTTCGAATCAGATTGCTGCTGTCATTTGAGAAATGAGATGTATTAAATCTGAATTTCTCAAGTTCAATTTTCTACCTGGATTTTGCTTACCTTGGCTCTGATACCATGTTGAGACATGGACCAGCTAGGACTCGAACCTAGGACCTTCCATTCGCTGCTGGAGTGCTCTACCACTGAGCTACTGGCCCCTCTTGGACCAGTCCATCGCCGGTCTGGGTGTGGCTTATTTCCAACACCAACACCCCCCTTAAGCCACACCTCTCGTGTGCTTGGGGCTCCTAGCCTGGGCCTGTCTCTGATACCATGTAAATTCAAATCAAACTTATAATCTCTGACTTGGATATTTTCTGAAAGTTGGATATTTATATAGCAGACTTAACTTATTACTTTCTTTTGTATTTCAGATACAATTTCCACTTCTCATACACTTCTAATTTTTGTGTCAATCCATGGTATTGCAGGGCAAAGACATTGATATAAATATGTGAGTGACGGTAGGAGTCACATCTGTGATAGATGTGACTCCTCAAGGAGTCACGCCTATTACAGGTGTGACTTTGTCACCGTTTGTACTGTAATCAGTTTTAGCGATTTTAACAGTTACTAATCACCGTTTAAAATACAGAAGATGTTTATGCTTTGGTAATATATCATTCGATCATGCTATATTGATATTTATCTTAACATACCTTATATATTAAGTATGAATATATAAGTAATATTTAATATTACTTATATATTAAGTATGAATATATAAGTAATATTTAATATTACTTATATATTCATATTTATTATTATGTTATCTGATCGAAGCTACAAACAACTCAACACCCATTGCTTCCATCAGCTGAGAAGGATTATCAAAACCCATCTTTTCCATCCATTGCATCTACAAGTAAGCCATAAAATAACTTGAATTAAATTGAATAACTTCTACTCACATATGCATTATGAGTTGGTGAAAAACACAGTCATTGTTGAATCCTTACACATTGTTTAATGTAGTCTACTACATTATTGAAGGTGTTATCCTTTCATATCCACACTCTGATCTGATATACACAAGTATGGAGGTGCACTTAGTAAATGTGGTTGTGTCTGATTTGAATGTGGAGTTGTGCAAGTTAAATACGAAGATGCTTGTGTAAATTGAGTAGTGTTTCATGGTGAAAACAAGTCAATGTGAACACATAAGGGGTAGATGTTGTTCAACCATAGAGGATTTATGTGTTGATTTTTGGTCAATACTATTTTTGACCCTAAAAATGTAGTTTTAAAAAACCTATTTGGTCCACCTATTTAATGTGTTAATATGATGATGAAGATAAAAGGTTTAAACTATCCACATCTCTGCCTATGTGGAGATATAGTCTGTAATGCTAATGTGGCACATAAAACCCACTTGTCTATCTAACCTATTTTTTAGTGCTAAAGTTAGGGTGCACCACTTGTTTATCTAACCTTCCCATCCTTCTTGATGGTGCTACCTCATATGATATCCCTCCCACTTTTGATATTCCCTCCCTTTCATTTGATGATTTTGTTGGTGATGCAATCAAGGTAGGAGGGTCCGATGAGGGACTGCCCAACCTTGCAATCTTAAACAACTAACAACATGATCAAATAGAGATGCAACGGAAGTAAATAGCTAACAATAGAAAGAAAGAGACATTCATCTACTCATGACACAAGATATATCCTGGGAAAACCCTAAAAGGGAAAAACCCAGCCTTCAAAGCTCATTCTTCTTATATTAAGATCTCAAAACACATTACATATGCCACTCAGGCTTTTACAGACACTAGGCCGTAGCCTAGGGTTACAAAACAACATTACTTCATGATTTCTTTTGCCAGCTTCTCAATTCATCATTCCCTTAGTGTTCGACCCTTCTCATCTCATTTTCTTCCTTCTGTTCATCTTATAGCATCCTCTTACATGATTGTGCAACTTTATAGTTTGAGGATGATGCAAGGCACTAGAATGCTTATTATCCACTCTCTTCATGTTGACCCAAATAAATCACCCCCTTTAATTTTACCCCTTCTTTTCACGTCATTTTATCTCCCTCTTCTATTATCTCATTGATATGGGTTCTTTAGAATCATCTATTTCGTCTCTTATCTCCATTCCCCTTTCTCCCTTACAATCCACTACATCATTCCTACATTTTACATCCCCATCAAAACACTAGTTACCACCTTTTTCTCTCCTCTCATTCCTTATGCCCTTATGTTAGGCCAAATCCCCTTTTCCCATTGACCTTTATACTCTTTCATACCACAATTATCACACAATTATTTCTACTCCTCTAATCATATACCATTCTCATTTTATCTTTTAACCATTCCTCATGTCTTGTTGATCATGTCTCCAATCTTACTTAACACATCTCTTATACTTCATCCATGCTTACCTTTACCTCAGGGGAACTTTGTGTGGGCTTGACACCACTTTCTTCCCTCCTTTATCTATTATCATGCCCTATGATGACACTCTCGTCCCTTCACCATACAACTAACCTCCCACATATTTCCAATCTACATATTTATTCTCCTTACATGTATTGCATTCTATCATATCCAATCAATGTACGGGGGCATATATTGTCCCCTTATATTACAGATCACAAACACATGTGTAATGGTTAAAGTGAGCCCCCATGGCTTCTACACTACACATGCTTGGTTAGAATGACTCTCTAGAAGGCTTACACCACTGTTTTGATCATAGTAGCTTCATCACAACCATGTACTACATCCTTTTATATGGAATCCTTCACATCCATATTCCATTTACCTTATGTGGCCTCCTTTGTTGCTACATGTCCTCTTCTCTACTAACTCCTTCATAGCCCATCTCATACTTTCCAATTTAGACTATTATTCATGGATCCCCCATCCCCCTCATCTGGTTTAGCAAACTTAAAGTAAAAATAGTTGTAGAGTGTGTGGAACTTGTTCGTGTTAGTATTTCCATGGTAAACATTGATTTCTTCTCTTACGTGTTTTTTAAATATGAAGACGAAGCTTGAGTAGAAGACAAACAAACGACATTAAGCACAATTCTTCAATGTCCTTTATGTGTCCTCACTTTATCAAGTACTATAAATACTTTATTTAATTTAACATACTTGATTCATTGTAGCTCACATGTAAGCTAAAGTGGGGGCAAAATGTAGAGATGAAAAGTTCATACTTCTCACTTTCCACCAAAATTTGCACTCGATTTAACACTTGTTTACAATAAGCATGACTTGGACTAATTTCAACCCTCTTAGAACATAAACTATCCCAAACTTCTCACCCCATTATGGCATGACCTCTCACACCGCAAACACCCCATTCCATCCTCATTCTTTGCCTTTTGATTACTTAGGACACTACCATGGTGTTCTAGTGTTCTAGTGTCCACATGGACATTGTTGCATGCGATAGTGTCCCACACACTTTTTCACACTTTTTATTGCTAAAATGCTTGATTTTCTTCCTAAACCTTAAATAGCTCATGCCTAACCGTTAGATTATCCCTAAGTATTCTTACCAAAGTGAGTTACTAAAAATAGAAACTATCTCTAACACCTACATACACCTGTCTTTTTTTAGAATACCTAAAAGCATCCTCCATAACTATTGAACACAAACTTGCCTCCATTGTTGTGCCTTCGAGCACCAACGCCCTAAGGCCACACCTCGAACTCTTCCAATACTTCATGCCAAAACATACTACTCAAAAGATTAATTGAAATATACTTCTAAATATACTATAGGCACCCCTTTTCTCATACAAGTGATACATGTCGCAAGTTTTTATATCTAACCCCTTTCTAACACCCTCCTCTTCCTCTTCCTCTTCCTCTTCACCATTAATCCGTTGCGTTAAGATAACTTGATTAAAGTAGGTAAAAAACACTAAAATTTCGGTCTACTTGCTTCCATTTTTCCTAGTCAAATCCGACTCCAATTCTGTGTAGACTAGGAAGTCAAGGCTACTAATTCGTTTGTTTAAAGGTCAAAGTTAATGATGTGAAATAAAGTATGCGGTAAAAGGAGAGCATATTGGACTATACGGACAAAACATGGAATACCTAACCATGTATTTTTCGCATGTGTTGGCCCGTGCAATTAATGGACTATTTTAAATGAATAAATGTCTAATATCATTTTAATTGTATAAAATTCTATAATTTATATTGTATAAATATTTTATATTAGTTTTTAGTATATATTTAATAATTTTTTTATTGATTTTCTTTATGTGAATAGCACTTCATATTCTGTATGAAAGTGGAGATATGGAATTCATTAAATTTTTATAGTCCATAGTTGTATAATGAGTGCTTCTGGATTTGACCGTGATCAAGATTTTTCTCTCAACGTTTTAAATCACACTTTGTGATCCATCATCAGGAGAAAGAAAGCAAGAAAGAGAAGAGACATAAAATGATAAACTGCTAACCCAAACATTGATCATTTTATGTCTCTTCTCTTGCTTTCTTTCTCCTGATGATGGATCACAGAGTGTGATCCGAAACGTTGAGAGAAAAATCTTGATCACGGTCAAATCCAGAAGCACTCATTATACGATATAGAATATTACAATTGAATATTTTTATTTGTATAAAAATAATCTCGTCCGTAAGATCTTGAAAATCAATGTCCAGATGAACATGTGAATTCCTTTAACATTAGGGCAACTAAAGATATCAAATTTAATTTCCTCTCTTAATTAATATTAGTTTGTCTTCAATATAATGTTCGAGAGTGGTAGTGGAATCGAGGTGGCAACCTTACATTACCTACATCAATATGGGAAGTCTCTATACAACCTAAGTTGGCTATACAGCCTGAGTTGGCTTATTGGTGAAAAACTTGTCCTCTTGAAAGGGAGGTCACAAGTTCGAATCCTACAGGGGTTAGAGTATGTATGCTTCGTATTGAAGCACAGTTAGGTGCCTCCTTCAACACTAGTGGATCGTATGAAATGAAATAAGAAATTGTTCGACTTTTGGAACAAGAAAATCCAATACAAAGTCGAACAAATAACCTCTACAAAATACTTCATTTATTGTCTGGTTTGTAAAGTGAATCAACAAAATACAATAATCAATAATATATCAATTAATGCTACAACAAAAAATTGGAAAGATCAATACAATAGAGTAAATCAATGTAAAATCAATGTAAAATGAATTGTGTAAACTATATTTAATTTAGTTTTTCAACTTTACATTCTAAAATTTGAATTTATGGCATCCAAAAAATATATGATGCATATTGTTGAGAGGATATAATTTATGCTTTTGAGGGTCATGAGTTGGATCGCCATATCATCATCAGATTGCCATGTCGACCTATGTATTTTTAGGCACTTATAACCTTTGCAGTATGAAAATTTTATAATGTTTTGGTCATTTAATTGCCTTTCATTTGACATTTTAAGAAAAATATAAGTTGTCAAAAAATTTATTTAATTTATTGAAATCAATAAAAGTAAAGATTTTTTTTATCAAGTCTTATTAATTATACATATTAAATATGGAAACAAATATCTTTGAATAAAGTATTGCAAATAATTTACTTATTATTTAAAAATATATGATTATCTATAATTTAAATTAACTTAAGTATTTTTGAATATGAATAATAATTTGTAAAAATGTCAAGATATAATTAGCTTATATTTAAACTCAAAACTAACTTCTCAAAAGAATGGGAGTGTTTTCTCTTATTATTTTCTAATTGAGATACATAAAACAATAATGCATTAAGCATAAAATAAACAAACAATATCAAAGGTCAAGAACTCTTCTCCACTTTGTATTCTTCCATACCAATTTACATCATTTACTTCAAGTCTATTTAAAGATACTCTCATTAATGCATCCAATGTATCCAAACCAACTTTGATTTTCTAACATCTTTGATGATGTTTTGTTTTGAAAATCCTCTTTCACAATCAAGAGTACTTGGAGGAATAGCAAGCACGACTTGTTATAATTTCACCATATGAAGATAGCTTTCGTGTCAATGTCAAGACTCTCCATGCATCTTTCATTTTGAAACTCTCACAACTCAAACAAAAGAGTTTAACTTCTTTTTACAACCACCAACATCAGGGATGAATACAAATTCATTGACATTATTTGAAGTAATATGTTGCAAATGTGATGCAGAGCAGGGGATGACTTCTCAACCTTCACAAACATGAGTTGACTGATCATTCTTAGGGTGGACAACAAACTTGCAAAACATGGCACCTAAAACCTTCATTCATGAGCCCAAATTGGTTTGGGTATATGGGATGATTGTCAACACTTGAGGAGGACATGAGACATGTTCATTTGACCTATGGATGCTCACCAAACTCACAAATTGATCCAACTGACTGTCCTACCCAACATTCCTTCACAAACTAACAAATTTCCTTGTAGCCCTTGAAATGAGGTTTTGAGGGCATAACTCTCAGACTTCCCAAACAACTTACTAAACTCTATAGCTTTTCAAGTACCCATTTAGGCCCTCTATAACATACCTAACATGCAGGGTACCTTGTTTTGGAACAAGTGCCTTGAAAAAGGATTATACCTGCTGTTCCAAGGGGCAATTAGCCTTGTTTTACAAAGGAAGTGCCCCACCAATCTTGTCTAGAACTTTCTATCCAACTCTAGGACTTAGGATGGATTGCAACTAGATGGATTTAATAGGTTTTGAGGCTCTTTGGGAGTTTCAAGTCACTTTACCAACACCAACTCACTCTAGCTATGTCAAATGGCTTAATACATGATGATATCAAGCCAAATCCACCTCCAAACTTGCCTCAGACAACTCCCCTGCTCCTGCACACAAAACCCAATAGACTACATACCTAACTAAACCTAATGCATCCATTTTGCGGCCCCAACACGGTGATTTGGGTCAGAACCCCATCATTTTCCTTAAACCCTACCAAACCCTCCTTGAAACAGTAAAATCAGAACAACAACTATAAGATCCTTCTACCACAATGTAAAAGCTCCTAAATTGATTTAAATGAAAGGTAAAACAAACATTTACACCATTGTATGAGTTAGAGCCCTTGGCAGTACTGTACGAGCGAGTATGGTACTGTGGAACAACGAAAAGAATAGTAAAAAGTAGTAAAATAGTCTCTTCTTTGTATTTTCTCTCTTAAAACTTCATGATCCCTGCTCCTCGAGTTGTATAGGGATAAATACAATGTTTTATAAATCTTCTTCCATCGTGCAAGATTCTCCCTTTGTTGCAAAAGGCAAAAAGATCACTAATTTTTAGCCTTGTCACTATTTTTCTAAACATAGCACATGTTATTTTGGAGGTCCACTACCAAAAGGATTCCTAAAACAGAGAGAGTTGTCTGACTCAAACCTTATTACAATAATAAACACACATATGACCACTCCTAGGCTCATAATGAGCATAAAATCCAAAAATAAAGGCTCCTAGTGAGCATACAATTCAAAATTAACTATGGTGGTCTCTGCACCATACAACCGGGGTGAAAAGATTTCAATCTCCTGATGAAATGATCTCTTGGACAGAGGCTCCATGCTGCTTGATATCTTCTTCTGTCATCCATGTAGCATCTTCAATTGGCAAACCATGCCATTTCACCAAATGTTCATTATAGGCTTTGTTTCTTGTCCTCCTAACCTCTCTTGTGTCCAAGATAGTTTCAAGCTTCACTGGTTGACTAGGTGGAAGATCCCTTACCCAATCCTCATTAGCAACTTCTTCATCTTCTTCATCTACAACATTAGATCCTTTGAAAGGATACAGGTCTGCAACCTTGAAAATGGGGGAGATAGCAACTCCAGGAGGGAATTCTATCTCATAAGCATTCTGACCAACTTGTGGACCACCTTGCAGGGTCCTATCTTCTTCATCATCAGTTTTGTATATCTACCCTTGGGCAGTCTCTCCTTCCTCAAATAAGCTAGTACCATATCACCTACCTTGTATTGAACATCTCTTCTTCTTAGATCAGCCTTCTCCTTGTACTTGGCAACACTCTTTTTAAGAGTTTCTCTTACTTGCTGATGTATATCCCTCATGGCTGTGGAAAAATCTTCTCCTTGTGCACTCCTGTTGTCTACCCCTAGTAGGTCTCTCAGCTCATAAATGCCTCTTGGCTTCATACCATACACCACTTCAAAAGGTGTTCTTCCGATGCTCCTGTTAACAGAGTCATTGTAGGCATATTCTGCTTGGGGCAGTAGGAGATCCCATGACTGATTATGCTCCTTTGTTAGACACCTCAATAGGTTTCCCAAGGACCTATTGACAACCTTAGTTTGCCCATTTGTTTGGGGATGGTAGGCAGAACTGAAAGTTAGATTTTTTCCCAGCTTCTTCCACAAGACCAATGAACTTGGAATCTCTATTAGACACTATTGTCAAAGGCAATCCATGGATTCTTACAATTTCCTTGAAGAATAGACCAGCAATATGAGAGGCATCATTAGTGGAAATGCAAGCAATGAAATGTGCCATCTTACTAAATCTATCTACAACAACAAAAATGTTGTCATAACCTCTTTGTGTCTTGGGCAGACCTAGAACAAAGTCCATGCTGATTGACTCCCATGGATGATTGGGTATTAGCAAAGGCTGATATAAACCTGCATTGGAACTTGATCCTTTAGCCCTCTAGCATATCACACAACTCTCCACAAACTTCTTCACATCATTATGCAGCTTAGGCCAATGGTAAAACCTCTTAACCTGCTCCAAAGTCTTGTCATAACCAAAATGACCACTCATGCTACCACAGTGTTTTTCTCTGATCAGATTTGCTCTCATGGAGCATCTTGGCGCACACAACTAAGCTCCCTTGAATAGTAAACCATCTTATACTACAAACTCAGAAAATTCATTGTGAAAAACATCTTGGGACTGATTACAAACATCAAAAACATCATTGAAATCTTCATCATTCTCATACATACCTTTAAGTGCATCAATGCCTACACTCTGCAACTTGATCTCCTCCACCATCATGGACCTTCTACTCAGTGCATCAGCAAATTTGTTTGCTTGTCCTTTCTTGTGTTTGATGGTGAATGTGTAGGCCTGCATATACTCCATCCACTTCATGTTTCGGTGACTCGACTTATCTTGGTTGTTCAAGAAACTCAAAGCATGATTGTCTGTGAAGACAATAAACTTCTTAGGTAATAAATATTGTCTCCATTTTTTGAGTGATTGTACCATATCATAGAGTTCAAGTTCATAGGAGGAGTACTTCCTCTTGGCTTCATTGAGTTTTTCACTTAAGAATGCAACCGGTCTCCCATCTTGGCTTAGGACTGCACCTATGGCATATCCACTTGCATCACATTCAATTGTGAACACCTTGCTGAAATCAGGGAGTGCAAGAATAGGTTGCTGAGCCACCCTTGTCTTCAAGTATTCAAAGCTTTTCTCAGCTTCCTCAGTCTACTGAAACTTTCTCTTTTTATCTCCTTTGATGGTGTCAAGAATAGGAGAGCAAATGTGACTAAATTTTTTGATAAACTTCCTATAAAATGTAGCCAAACCATGAAAACTTCTTACCTCTGCTGCTGTTCTAGGAGTTGGCCAACTGAGTATGGCTTCTACCTTGGATGGATCCATCTTGAATGTACCCTTGGAGATCACAAACCCAAGATAGACAAGATCTTCGTTCATGAATTCACACTTCTTGAGGTTGATCATCAGTTTCTCCTCATTCAACCTCTTCAACACCATGTCTAAGTGTTGCAAGTGTTCTTCTTTGGTTCTGTTGTACACAAGAATGTCATCTAGATAGACTACCATAAACTTGTCTATGAAATGCTTTAGGACTTCATTCATAAGTCTCATGAATGTAATTGGGGCATTTGATAACCCAAATGGCATTACCAGCCACTCATAAAGGCCTCATTAGTCTTGAATGTTGTCTTCCATTCATCACCCTCTCTTATTCTTATTTGGTGGTAACCACTCTTTAAATCTATGTTTGAAAAGTAACATGCATCACCCAAACTATCCATTAGATCTTCTATCTGGGGTATGGGAAATCTATACCTGATTGTTATCCTATTGATGGCTCTGGAATCAGTGCAAAGTCTCCATTCTCCACCTTTCTTAGGTGCTAGGACAGTTGGAATAGTACAGGGACTTAAACTCTCCTTGATCAACCCTGTTGACTTTTTCCCAGACTGGATGCTTATTCCCAGATATCCCTACAAGGTAGCCATCAGTGATCAACAGGAGCTCTGGGCCAGGGGGTCAACAGTATAGGAGATAGACTCTATATTTTATCTCCTCTTCTTCTTCAGGCTCTACAAGACCTAGGGGGGTATTCCCTACTCAACATCCATAAGGATATGCATGCAAGGCTGGGATGTTGACGGAAAGCAGATGAGTCCTCCTGTATGTAGACCAAAACTGAAAGATAAGGGCAAAGGGGCTAGCTTTGGGCCTATTTGCAGTTGTAGACAGAGGACTGAGGATCCTAAACTAACTCTAATGTCCTAATGTTGGTTTTAGATTTTGCTTTGGAGTTGAAGTGTGGATGCAAAGCTGGATATGGTTATAACACAAAGCAAAGCATGATTGGTGCCTATCCAGGGCCTGGAGTCAATAGACATACACCTGTGAATGTTCAGCATAAACAACTAAAACTGGATTTCAAGGGGATCTATGTGATACCTGCCTTACAGGCATCTCCCAATACAAAGTGTTAGGTTATCTCTACTTATGGTATCCCTACTGCAGTATATCCCTCCCAATGTTCAACCTGGAAACAGTTTAATCTACCCCTTGAGTAGAAGTTAAAAGGTCAGACAGTCAACATAGGAATTCTATGCTCTAGAATCTAAACATTACCAAACATCCAGATTCAGAAGAAGAATACATGCAATACTGGAGACAGAATTAACACAACACATGCCAAACAGCATTTCTCATATAAGTTTAATCATGAAATCAGTGGGTTCATGCCAAAAACAAACAAAAGGAGATACATAAACTCACAGGTAAGCTGTACAGAGCAACCAGATCAGCTTGTTATGCATTACAGAGCCAAAATCATCAACTTTTCAACAACAACAAATGAACAACACAACCTGCTTATAACAGCCAGGTAGGTGCTCAGCAATTAATTACAATGTTGACCAAAATCTCGCCAGATACACGGTATCATGAAAATGGCGCTCAAACACAACCAGATTGGCGCCCAAACTTGAATGCAGCAGGTAGGGGAGGAGACAGGAAGATTTCTCGAGCCCTGCGCCATCATCCGCTGATTGACACCTTCAGTCGGGTACCAAACCGACCCACGCCATCGCCCATACCTCTGCAACCTTCGCCATTAATGGCGCACCAACCCGCGGCCTAGGGAAAATCATCATACAGACCATCGCAAGCTTTTCCCGCCGAGACTCATCATCATGATATTTGAAAATGCAGGATAACAATATCCCACATGCACCCCGCGATGACCTCAATAACACCTTATATACTAGGTCATGAGCATATATCATGTCGGTGCTTTTGCTCCTGACGACACTAGTATAGACTTCATCATCATCATCTTCCAGCAGCATGATATCCTGTTGTTCGAAAAATCACCCTGACGTCATCATGATATTTGAAATATAACCTTCATGATAATCGGCACAACCTGATCCTTCGGAGGAACATCCTCCTGCTGAGCTTATAACAAAAGTCTGGCCGATGAACATCCTGATGACGTCATCATCATATCCTGCTGACGTCATCATCATATCCGCCTACTGCGCACCTCCTCACATCCGGATGACGTCATCATCATGTTTGCAAATATCAGGAGGTCTCTTCAAGATGATCAGTTGTTAGAAATATGACCCCCGCGGACCTTGATGACGTCATCATCATATTAACATCATCATGATATTCGGAAGACAACCGGATATTTGGAAATATCCTCCTGACGTTCGAACATCAGGTTGCACTGTAGCTCTTCTGTAAGATCGGGGCGAAAACTGAACATGATGATGCTGCTTGAAAAGATCACCCTCAATAGATAACACGCGAAACCAGCAGGCGGATATCTCCTTGATATCAACATCATCATGATGTTCGAACAAACATATATCCGGGTGATATGAAAATATCACCCCCTCCTTCGCGAATATCATGATGCAGATAGGCAGAAAGAAAAATATCACCCTGATATACGGATGACGTCAGCATCATCAGGATGAGAAACAAAGAACAAGAAGTGATACAACATCATCAGGATGATATTGACTAAGATCATCCCGACGTTCCAAAATATGATGACCCTAGTGAATATCGGGTCGCAATTACAACTCTTCAACAACATCATCAGGATGATGTTAACCAAGATCACCCGATGATAAAAATATCACCCCGGCGAAATATCATGAAGGTAGAAAATATGATGACCTCCGCAAGCAGCAGGATGATAACTGGAAATATGATGATGATGAACACGACCCTTAGGAAAAAACAAGTTAGGTCGAGCAATTCAAAGAATAAGCAACATCATCATCATGCTCGCGCAAGGTGATAAATGGAAGATCACCGGAGACTTTGAAACATCACCCTCGCAAGCAGATGAGGGTGCACTGTAGCTCGGCAGCATCATCATGATAAAAACCAAACATCACCCGATGACTGAATATGATGATGATGACGATGAAAAACCCAGTCGACGAAGAACATGATGATGCAGACCATCGAAGACAAGATGATGATGATGACCTCCTCCTCAGGAAAACATGATGCTGCAGTTGAAAAATGCTGAGGAGGTCCAACACTTAGAAAAAATGGGCAAGAAGATAAAGGCTTCAAATGAAGAAACCTCCTGATCATGACAAATCAACCCCTAGTCAAAATGAGTGTCAACAAACCCTTTGTCCAATAGTTCTGGAATCTAATTTTTGACCTCTTCATTTTGCTGTGGTGTCATCTTGTGTGCTGCGTTGTTTGGAAAACTTGCACCAGGGCTGAGATCAATATGATGGCTTACATCTCTCACAGGAGGTAATGAGCTTGGTAGGTCTTTCACCAATATGTCTTCATACTTGTCCAATAGGACCTGCACCTCCTCTGGTATCTTTTCTACCTCTGTTTCTACCTTGGCTGATATAGGCTTGCCAATGATGGCATATCCAACCTCTTCTTCTTTTAGTGTCTTCAAAAACTCCTCTTTTACCATCATCACGCTTGGTCCTTCATGGACTGCTGCACCATCTTCTTTTAGTGGAGTAAGTTGGTATGACACTCCATCCTTCACAATCATGTAGGTGTTCTCCTCTCCATCATGCTTGGTCTTCCTGTCAAATTGCCATGGCCTGCCTAGTAGTAGATGGCATACATCCATGGGGATGATGTCACACAAGATCTTGTCCTTGTAGGCACCAATGTTGAACTCCACCCAAGCTTGCTCATTCACAAGTACTTGCTGACCCTTATTGAGCCATGATATCTTGTAGGGTGTAGAGTGAGGAATTCTCTTGATCTTGAACTTTTCTACCATTTCCAGAGACACAAGATTGTTAGTAGAACCAGAATCAATAATCACCTTACATACCTTCCCTTGTGCTTTGCAAGTTGTCCTGAATAAGGCCTTCCTTTGTGGGGGCTCCTTGGCTGTTGGTACTTTCAGTAATGTCCTTCTTATCATCAAGGACTCTCCTCCTTCTGGGTTTGCATGTACAAAAGATGAGTTCACACTCTCTTGGTCCTCCTCTTGTACTATTTGGATTCTTCTATCACCTCCATGGGAACTTGATTCTTGTTTGTCTGGGCACTTGAATGCAGGATGTCCAGCTTGGTTACAGTTGTAGCATTTGCCTGTGAAGGTGCTTGACCCTCTACCTTGGCCTCCAAACCTGCCTCTACTATTTGATCTTCTTTCTCTAAAGCTACCTCTTTCACTTGACTCTCCTCTTGGTTCATGGTTCTCTTTATTGCTGTCATTTGTCTTTCCTTGCTGCTTTTGTCCTCTTCCACCAAAATTTCCTCTTCCTCTGAAGTTCCTTCCTCTACCCCTTCCATTTTGTTCTTGTTTCCTTTTGATCTTCTCCTCAGTTCTTACTACCAGCTGGAAGCATTCTTCCACATTCCTGGGTGTAGTAAGACTTAGTTCATCTTGGATATTGAACCTAAGCCCATTCATGTATCTAGCAATCTTTTCAACTTCATCCTCATTATGGCCAGTTGTCATATTGAGCTTGTGAAACTCCTTTGTGTAGGCCATTACATCCATCTCTTTCTATTTTAAGTTCTGCAACCTTCTGAAGGTTTGAATGGCATAATATTTTGGAAGGAATTGACCCTTCACCTTGGACACCATCTGGTCCCATGAACTAATTTTTGCTTTTCCTTTTCTAAACCTCTCTGACTGAATATAGTTCCACCATGTCAGTGTTGCTGCCTTCAACTTGGTCTTTGCCAATTTGACTTTCTTCTCTTCAGGCATCTCTTTGTACTCAAAGTAGTTAGATAAGGAATCAATCTAGTCTAGTACCTCCTCACTGTTCATCTTCCCTTCATACATGGGCAACTCCATCTTAACATCAGTGCTTTCTCCTTTCATAGTCTGCAACATCTTCATAAACCTTTTATCATTTGGATCCATCTCTGCCTCATTAGATCCCTCTTGAAGGTCTACATTTTCACCCTCATACTCTTGGTCATTGTCTTCCTCAATGACCCCACCTCTCCTTAGGTTTGCTTCAATGGCTGCAAGTCTGGTTAGGACTCCATCTTGAGATTCCTTCATCAATCTCACTTCTCTAGTGAGGACTAGGCTGTTCTTAGGAGGCATTTTGTACTCCTTCACACTTTCCCAATCAGAACTTGTGCTCTGATACCACTTGATGCAGAGCAGGAGATGACTTCTCAACCTTCACAAACATGAGTTAACTGATCATTCTTAGGGTGGACAGCAAACTTGCAAAACATGGCACCTAAAACCTTCATTCATGAGCCCAAATTGGTTTGGGTATATGGGATGATTGTAAACACTTGAGGAGGACATGAGACATGTTCATTTGACCTATAGATTCTCACCAAACTCACAAATTGATCCAACTGACTGTCCTACCCAACGTTCCTTCACAAATTGACAAATTTCCTTGTAGCCCTTGAAATGAGGTTTTGAGGGCATAACTCTTAGACTTCCCAAACAACTCACTGAACTCTTTAGTTTTTCAAGTACCCATTAAGGCCCTCTATAACATATCTGACATGCAGGGTACCTTGTTTTGGAACAAGTGCCTTGAAAAAGGACTGTACCTGCTGTTCCAAGGGGCAATTAGCGTTGTTTTACAAAGGAAGTACCCCACCAATCTTGTCCATAACTTTCTAACCAACTCCAAGACTTAGGATGGATTGCAACTAGATGGATTTAATAGGTTTTGGGCCTCCTTGGGCGTTTCAAGTCACTTTACCAACACCAACTCACTGTAGCTATGTCAAATGGCTTAATACATGATGATATCAAGCCAAATCCACCTCCAAACTTGCTTCAGATAGCTCCCCTGCTCCTGCACACAAAACCCAATAGACTACATACCTAACTAAACCTAATGCATCCACCATTTTGGGCCCAACACAATGATTTGGGTTAGAACCCCATCATTTTCCTTAAACCCTACCAAACCCTCCTTGAAACAACAAAATCAGAACAACGACTATAAGATCCTTCTACCACAATGTCAAAGCTCCTAAATTAATTTAAATGAAAGGTAAAACAAACATTTACACCATTGTATGAGTTAGAGCCCTTGGCAGTACTGTACGGGCGAGTATGGTACTGTGGAACAATGAAAAGAACAACAAAAAATAGTAAAACAGTCTCTTCTTTGTATTTTCTCTCTTAAAACTTCATGATCCCTGCTCCTTGAGCTGTATGGGGATAAATATAGTATTTTTTAACTCCTCTTCCATCGTGCAAGATTCTCCCTTTGTTGCAAAAGGCAAAAAGATCACTATTTTTTTTAGCCTTGTCACTGTTTTTCTAAACATAGCACATGCTATTTTGGAGTACCACTATCAAAAGGATTCCTAAAATAGAGAGAGTGGTCTGACTCAGACCTTATTACAATAATAAACACACACATGACCCCTCCTAGGCTCATAATGAGCATAAAATCTAAAAATAAAGGCTCCTAGTGAGCATACAATTCAAAATTGACTATGGTGGTCTCTCCACCAAAATTTTAGAGAAGTTTAACAAGTTAGAATTGACCTAACCCTTCTTAATTCTCTTTTGTAATTGTAGTACTACCTACATATAAAAAAGAAAGTAGAATTATAAAACAATGAATAATAATGATTACTTTTAAGGCTTATATTTTAAGAGTAAAAAATACATTCTAAAAAAGGAAAAAAATATATAAGAGTAAAAACATTCCCCCAAAAAAATCATTTATATTCTCTTTCAAAATATTTCAAGTTAATAATATTTTTCTAAGAAATAGTAAAAATAATTATACAAATGAAATATATTATAAATTAGAATAATATATCATATTGTGATACTGTAGATTTTTTTTTAACTTTTGACTAAATAAAATTGAAATCCCAAAAATAATCTAATATCATAAAATAAAATGTGTAGAACCCTAACCCTAGTTGGATGTGGATAGATTTGAAATGTTTGCCTAAGATATTTAAATGTGATAATATTGAATACTATTACAATTTAAAGAATAATTACATAATATAATAACAATAACATATTCATATTTACATCACTACAATATTTTATCTTAGTCACTTAATTTTTTGTTTAAGTAATAATAGTAAGTACTTTTAGAGAACATGATTTTAATTAATCGAATATTGTGGTTTAGTAATAATTTTAGGTGCATTCATTTAATAAAAGTATGTTGGGTCAGCTCCATTTAATTACCCTAAAGTATAGTTATAAAACAAATTTAAACCCTAATAATTTTTTTTTAAATAGCTGTGAAAAGAAATCAATAAATAAAAATATGCATGCTTTGTAAAAAAAAATTTAGTGTTATTTTATTTTACGAAATTAGATTATTTTTGGGATTTTAATTTTTTACTCAAGAGTTAAAAATCTAGAGTGTCATGAAAAATACTTTTATTTTGGAGATTTCAATTTTATTTACTCAATAGTTAAAAATTTAGTGTGATGGAAAATATTTAAATAAAGTGATGCCATGTTCCTGAAATATAGTTAGTAAAATCTTAAAAATATAATGTACTTGCTTATCATATACTTTTCCCTTTTTTATTTGATTTGATAAAACCCTAATAAAATATAGTTTTTGTTTGATTTGATAAAACCCTAATAAAATATAGTTATAAAATAATATGCAATATTACTGCGATTATTGTAATGGATGCTTATTAATCGCCCTTATCATGTAAAAGTTTTCTGCCAATTAGATTAAAGAAAAGTAAATTTTCAATTTGTTATAATATTTGCATCTATACAATAGCAATAGTTAAATATTTTTTAAATAGAAAAACTATTTCAGTTCTCATTGGTTGCAAAAAGAATTAAAGCACTATAATGTTCACATACAAAAGACTACTTGCTTATCATATACTTTTCCCTTTTTTATTTGATTTGATAAAACCCTAATAAAATATAGTTATAAAATAATATGCAATATTACCACGATTATTGTAATGGATGCTTATTAATCGCCCTTATCATGTAAAAGTTTTCTGCCAATTAGATTAAAAAAAAAAAAAATTTTAATTTGTTATAATATTTGCATCTATACAATAGCAATAGTTAAATATTTTTTAAATAGAAAAACTATTTCAGTTCTCATTGGTTGCAAAAAGAATTAAAGCACTATAATGTTCACATACAAAAGACTATCGACTTAGGATTTGTTATTTGAAGCATTCAAAAACCCTAAAGATTTAAATGTCAAGATTAAAAACAAAAACCAAGGCCATCAAATATTAAAGTGTTTGATATTTTAAAATAAACAACACAAAGTAACAACCCATGGATTGATGATTTAATGATCAAGAAACTGTTGAGCCGATGAAGTAAATAAAAACCACTGCACCAACCCAAATCAATTGAAAAACCTGCACGAGCACGAGGGAATAGATAAAATCTAATTTAATATACTATGTCAACAATTTAAAAAAAAATCAAAAATTTTCACAACATTGCAAACTGAGATATCTCCATAAATGTACCAAAACTTGCATAACTCGGTAGATTGTCCTCGTCATAATTTTGATTTGGGAAATGTAGGGTATTTATAAAATTTTGGGGTAAAAATGATTTGGGTAGTTGAACGATAATAGTTAAGTGAACTGCACTGGTTTTTAATATTTTCAATTTGTTACGAATAGGTTTTGATTTAGGTTTTTAGGTTTATAAATAATAAATTAGATTCGTTAATTTTAATTTATTATTTATAGTGGAAAGATTTAATTAAATACAAGCAAAGTAACAAAATAATCTTTAAACTCTTTTAATCTTTAAACTCTTGTCACTATTGTTTTATAAAAAAAATATTAGGGTGTATATTTAATATAATAAGAAGTTGTTTCCTATGTATTAAATATTCAATGTTCATATTTTCACTTAAAATTTAAATATAAATTTTTAAAATTAAATATTAAATATTTAAATAATATAATAATAATTATTAAATAATTAATTAATGTAATAATACTAATACTTTTATAATTTAAAATGCATTAAAATATTGTAAGTTTGAAAAATAAAATAAAAAATGTAATCAAGATTTTTAACTTTTGAGTAAATAAAATTGAAATCCCTAAAATAATCTAATTACATAAAATAAAATGTGTAGAACCTTAAAAACTAAATTAAAATTAAATTACTTTTACCTAATGAAGCAAAAAATTAATCGCCATCCATTTAGGCATAACTTAACTAGTGGGATTCATAATTTGTTTACTTGTCACATGCTCCCCTCAAACTACAATTCTCTCCGCAATTATAGTTTTTTGTTGCACTCTCCGACATAGAAGAGGTCATTTTTTTGAACCAATGACAATACAGATAAATCATTTTTCAATAATTTTTTGTTAAAAATTTATCATGTTGACATAGGAAAAGTACAAGTTTAAATCAAATTTGCCCGACAAGAAAAATAATCCTTTCTTTTGATTGGTTTACAATCAGTAGATTAGTAACTAAGATAAGTGTGAACTCATTGCAACAGGTACTAATAAATTAATTATAAAATAACTCTTAAACTAAATAAAATAAAATAACTCTAAAAATAATTAATCCAAAAAAGTAAAATATAAATATAAATATCATTTAGATGACTAAATAAACATTAGGGCCTAAATTTGAAAGTTGACCTTGTTTGTCAAGCAATTTTTTTATGACAGTTATTTATTCATGCCCTTCAAATACTATGACATGTCTTAGTATAAGTAAATCATATAAAAATCATATATATATATCATAATCCTATATAAATTTTGACAGTTTGTCCAAAATATTATCTTTCATATGATACAATCTTTTTAAAATTTTGATTGTATTTTACAACAAAAATGTCTAAATACAACTATACAATTGTCAAATTTAAGCCCTAATTGTAATCATTTAGATAACTAAATAAACATTGTTTAGATAGAAATTAGAAATGATATTCATAATAAAAAAAAAAATAATTTGTAAACTAAAACTTAAAAAATTAAAGTAATTTTCATTTATCTTGAGAATATTTTCTAGTATTGTTATTCAAAAATAAAATATAAAGTAAATAATGTGTAAAATAAAATAGATTAAATAAAAGAGGAAAATTAAAATAAATAATTAATTCAGAAATATTATTATACACTGAAGTGCATAACTATTTACTATTTTATTTAACAATTTACATTATTTTAATAACTAATAATAAAAATAATACTTTGAATAAAAATAAAGTAAAGTAAGAAAGAACAATATAAATAAATAAAAATAATTTTTCAAAATGAGAACCTCTTGATCAAAATGCACACAAAAGGGAGGATCTCAAGAAGTAGGGAAAGGCACCTTAAATTGTGTTTGTTCAGTTTCTAAGGACTGTTTACTGTTGATCAAAATGCACACAGAAGGGAGGATCTCAAGAAGTAGGGAGGATTTCAAGAAGTATTTAGAGACACCTTAAATTGTATTTGTTCAGTTTCTAAAGACTATTTACTATTGCTGGATATTAAAATTCTTTCATTTCATTTCAAGAACCTCTTAAAATCTTTACATAAATTTTTGAAAAGATAACTATACTATTATATTCTATCTTTAAAAAAAATCACGAATCCACTAACTCAAAAAAAAAAAACTCCTAAAATATTTCAATGACAGCAAAATAAATCTAAATGAAAGCTTCCTCTGATATTAATTTTATTATCACTATCCTCTGATAATGGTTCCTCCTAAATAATCATAAAACAAAATCAATTCCAAAACGCAGATTCCTATATTTTCGCGTTTATAATGATCAAATCGTTAGACCAACTACCACCATAGTTATTTTTTGGAGCTTTCACATTAAAGGCGTCAGGGGGACACCTTTTTGTCCAGACACGTCGTCCTGCCACACTGTGTGACTTCCAAAAATTTTATAACCACGTTTACATTTCAGTCCCATTGCAAAGTTAAACCTACTTCAAATTTTCTCCAATCAAAACAGCAAATTGACCAGTTGTAGAAGTATTTTAGTGCCTTTGGTCGTCTCAGCTCTGACTTGACCAGGGCTTAGCAATGTAACTAAAATCCAGACATTGGCGGCTATATATACTGCCTGGTGCCAACTTATTGGTTTGTTCCCACCTCAAATATTACTTCTTTTTCTGGTTTATAAACCAGACTACCTAGTTAGACTTGGATCCAAGGTTCGATTCCCACTCTTCTTCAGAAATGGCTATTGCAAAAGTGATAGTAGAGAAAGGAGCAGATGGCGTTGCAGTTGTCACAGTCGATTACCCTCCAGTTAACGCTATAGGCAATGAAGGTAGTAATTAACGCTAAATCTCCACATTATTTGCTCTCTAATCTTTTTCTTGATAATTGCAGTCATTAACTAACACAAATATCTTAGTCAGAATGATTAAATAAGGCTTGTGAGGTCTGTTTTAAAATTTAACACTTATATAAGTTCAAGTACATTTCATGGTTAAACAAGCAGTACAGATCATTTGAAAGGTGGACCTATCTTTTTTAATTAATGTTTGGGAGAATGATTTGTTTTTGTTTTATAAATTTATTTATTGTTTGGAGAATATATCTGGATGCAACGGCGTTGAGCGTTTTCCGCACAAAGTCTTTTGATCCCAAAATTGAGGGGTTTGGAAGGTGACTTTTGAAGATAAAAAAGCTCAACGCAGTCGTATACAGATATATTCTTGAATTTTTAACCCGTGGAAATCACAATTGGTCAAATTTATAGTTTTTTCTTTTCGAATTTTGCAGTTCAGAATGGCTTGTACAGGACTTTCACTCAGCTTCATGCGGATCAAGAAGTTAAAGCTATTGTGCTTAGAGGTATGCCCGGCTGTGTGCTTAAAAAGTACTAATTATCTAGCAGGTGCGAATAGATTGGATTTAGATAAGCACTGCAAATTGACGTTACTCTGTGTCATTCTTTTTGTAGCTTTAAGTTCTGCAAAAGGACTACTCAGTGCTTGTTACTTTCCAAATATAAAGTTGTTTTCATTTACCTTTTATATTCTGAACTCCTAGGTTTCAACCTCATGGCCAAGCTTGGGAGTAAACTAAACCTTCCCAATTCACATGCACGTGGATTACCATTTTGCATTTCGTTGTGTTAAAACTTGAAACTTCATTTGTAGTTAAATTCCACCAAATTCCATGAAATATTGTCTTTTTAAGTTTTTCTCTGCTTTTCAATATCTGAAATAATTTATAATGAAATCCATCAGTAGGAATTTTAGCCATTTTTTGAAGGATGTCACGAGGAATTCTAGGAAAAGATGAAAATGCATAGACGTTAGCCTATATTTGTTAAGGGTCTAGTTTTAACGACATCATTTGACAGAGGCAGTGGAAGCTGCAAATAATAAACTATTTAAATTTTAAATCAAAGTAGGAGTACTACATAGTCTCTCTTCAGCCATGGACAATGTAAAAGATTAATGTGGAAGACTTGAAATATCAAAATCAAGAACAAAATTTATGAGGATTTCAGATCTCCTTGTTGAAACTTGTTGAGGAAAGATGAACTAATGTACCCTTTTTAATGTTGAATCAAATTAAATTTCCACAAACTGTGTCAGAACTAAGGAATTCTGCCTACAGTCGCTGATTACTATTCTAATATGTATGATCACTTTTCCTCATTTATATTGTTCATATTCTGTATCACTTTGGTCAAACTTTCAACCTCACAACCAAGCTTGGGAAGAAACTGGACCTTGCCAATCCATTTACACCAGGAGTACCAGAAAGTGAGAAAATTTATTTATCTATGTGCATATAGTCTGAATATTCCATAACCTATTCATTCACACTGCTTATTAGTGAGAGGTTGAAATGTGGATTTCCATTATTGGTCTTTACTCTCAAATTCGGATAATACAACTATCTTTGGTCACCTTTATTTGGACCATTCAGTTTGGATAAGTTACATGAAGTTTGATATATATTCAAATATAAGAGAATCTAAACTGTCATCTCATCCTATAATCACACTGACTTGCCACAATCACTGGCTTTGGTTGGTGGGTGGTGTGTGATTGCCTTGGAGTTGTTCCAATTTCACATTGAAGTGTAGATATTTGCCCGCAATATTGTTTATCATTTCTTTCGTGAGGAATCAGACCCTCAAATCGTTATGTTTATCTTTTTTCTGTTATTTATTTTTTTGCTAACATCCTGCAATAGGGCACACCCATCAATCAATTGCAAGGGAGTCAGCCCCTAGAATATATATTCAGAGTTGTGATATTCAACACATATTTCAATTGAATCTGGTTCAATTGATTTGAGGAGATTTCCTAAGGAGATTTTGAAATTTCCTGTAAAGAAATTCAACCTTTGTATGAAGAATGACATTATTGTGTACGACTATTTTAGCAAACCTGAGCTTGTTCTCTCTTCATCCTCTTTTTCCCATCTATCATGGATATGTGCTTGATACCAGTGTAGCTTTAAATTTTTACGAATATAACTAGCATAATTACTTTTTAGCAGGATAGAAAAGTTTTGTTCATAAAGGTAGATTGTGGAGATGAAGATTGATAGCCATTCTCCCGTTGACATCTTCAATCTTAAAGTCATTACTTTTATATCTATAATATTTATCCTTTTGCAATTTTTGTTTAGATCAGAGATGCCTTAAAAATGTACTTGAAGTACTTGATAAGTTATATTCAGCGCTAACAGTTAAGCTGAAATGATTTTTGTGCATCTGTGGATACTAATATGGATCCTTATAATTGTTTTTTCTTAGAGAAACCATCAATGATCAATATGCTGCCTATTGCACACTGGTATGCTTGTTAATAACAGGGGGACAACTCTCAGTGCCTTGGATCTTTCGGCATTGTAATCTTGCAGGGGAAATAGAAAAAAGAATTTTGAAGTTGCATCTGTTGATTTTTCTACTAATTTGGTAGGTTATCTGTGTTATTCTGTTTTAGGAGCGAATGGAAAGTTTTGTGGTGGAGGAGATATTAGGGGATTTCAAAAGTTTCAACATACAGGTAAGAAAGGAGCTGCAGTTTGGAATTTTATTTTGGCAACTATGCATATGCTTTCAAGTTAGTAAGATTACATTATTATTTTGGAGGCTGTGTAATAGTGTATGTTTCACATTTGGAAACTAAGTCAGTTATCATTATAACACTGTTCTAAGTCTTCAATTTCAGTGCTTTCAATCAGTTGAATGTGCAGAGCAGGGGCATATATGGTTTTCATATTGTTGAAATGAAATTTCAAAAAATTGCACAGCGGACATGAACACTTTATTCTTTGAAATTGCTTTCTTATTCCAATTTTTGCTTATTTGCTAATAGGGTCTACTGGTGAATCATTACTTGTACCTGGATTTACTCTTGTCAATGATATCATTGAAGGTATGCTGAAATTCAACATAACATTGCCATTGTGGTCAAAGACTAATTCAATAATTTAAAAATAAAATTCATTTGCTTACAGAAATAGGTCATTTGTTGTCAGTTTTCTTCACCAATGTTCAATTCTCTTAACAGGAGGACCAAAACCTGTAGTTGCTGCAATTGAAGGTTTTGCGCTTGGTGGCGGCTTGGAGTTGGCAATGGTATGCCATAGTATAGTGTTTTCATACTATTATCCTTATTGTTGGGATACATCATGATATGTTTCTATTCTATTTCTTATGCTTGGTGACTTTGTATGTTAGAAGTTAAAGGAATGATGTCAGACTAAACATTAGGGAGATCCATTCTAGCCCCTTGAAAGATTCATTTGAAACAAATCTATTGCATGAGTAAAGGGTTGAATAAAAATTTGGAAACACAATCAGTACTTACCACTGGACTAGCAGGAATTTAAGTGTTATCTTACAAAGTATCCTACATAAAGCAAGTACAAATGCAAGGAACCTTGCTCCTATTGAGGTGTTCTATGAAGATTGTAAAAGCACTTTCAAATTTTCTGAGCAATCTATCGTGAATTTAGATTTATTCTTCACAGTACTTGCAATCCTTTGGAAACTTTTTTATGGCCTGAATAACAATCAATGTTTGACTATTTATAAAATAAGAAGAATATTAGAACAATTCTACTGCACTTGTAAAATTGTAATTGCCCTGTGACAATCAAGACAAAGCTACAAATTAATGAAATGGTTGCTTTAAAGGTTTTCAAATAAAAGAGTATTTCCGTTTTGAGCTAAGAAATGTTGGCAACAACTGTGAAAAGTCTTATAGACACCTTGGTGAGTTCTTTGGAAGGAATCTAGATTCCCAAGCTAGGATCTCTATATCAGCGGGACATGATTTTTATAGCAAATTTGGCTTCCAACCATGTTCAAATGGCATGATAACCTCCTATCAATACCATAGAAACCTAAAAGTTGAGTACACTTGGACCCTCGGTCAATCTATCAAGTGTTTTTTCTTTGATTGAGTCCTCTCTTATTGGTCAAGTTCTCTCCTGTTGGTTGAGCCCTCTCTTATTGGTCAAGCCTTCTCTCCATTGACTGAGGTTTACTTTATCCCAACTAAGGGCTCAATCAACTGGAGGAGGAGGGGCACAAATGTCCTCTCCCTACCGTTGGTTCATTGCTGGCTAGTCCATTAGTGCCATAAGTTGCTATGCTGTGAGGGACACCTGAATTCTGTAGACCAATGAATTCAGTAGTGCTGGCAGTTCTTTAGTACTTTACTTCAGTACTGCTTTAATTCCTTAACTGGTCAGGTAAGTAAGTATTCAATTCTTTGATATATCTGGTGATCTTCAATTGCCTCAGTTCGTTAGTGTTTCTTTGAGGGTTGATGCTGTAGTATTAGCTTAGTAGAGAAGCTTTCTATATTTAGTTAACCAGTAGGGGAACCAATGCTACATTTAGACACACATTATTGTTCATCATTGCATTGTATAACCTGTAGTTTTCAGATCCTCTTGCTGTCAATAGATAAGTGAAACATTAAAGAAGAAGGGGCTCCTGTTCTGATCCTATAATTTTAGTCTCTGAATCCATCTGTAATTTTCTTTTTATAGTATTTGTTTGTCAGTAGGAATTTGTAAGATATCAGTTTCCAGAAAGCCTTTCTGATAGAATTTATTTTACAGGCTTGCAATGCACGCATTGCTGTGCCTAAAGTTCAACTTGGTCTCGTTGAACTTCAACTCGGTATCATCCCTGGTCTTGGGGGTAAGCCTATCTACTCTTTTCTCTCTGTAAATTTTAAACTTCCATATATATGTATGTTGTGATAAATTTCTGCTCTGTATGGCAATCTTTATTTTGGGTGCAATGATACATATGTTATTTATAGTTAATGAGTCAGAATTTATAAACACAATAATTAAATGAACTGTCCCGTTTTGCCTGAAACTCATCTTTAGAAATTGCAATTGGTTTATATGTAATTAACTCATTGGCTTCAGTCGATCTAGTTTAGGGTATTGAAATATGGTAAATTAGAGAAAGGATGTCACAATCAAATTGCTTATTTCATCGGAAAATCCTATGTTTGTTAATATATGTATAGTATACCCGACTAGCCTTTTGGAAGCAGAACATGTGCAGAAGCATTAGAGACATAAGCATAACAAAGGAAGACCACAAAAGAGAGATATCTGTCAGTGCTATTGAGCTTGTATCATGTGAAATCAAGAATAATTTGAATGTATAAATGTCTTTTGATCTTCCAAATTCCCTGTCTTATGTATCTTTCACCTATGTAACTCTCGACTCATCATATTCCTTACTCCTAGAATACTTTTAGAATAAATCATTAAAACACAAAGCAGTCATCCATATGGATGGCTAATCATGCCAACATCTAATCACCCTGTAGAAGTGCTGGTTCTTGCTCTATAGTCACCAAAAACCATTAAAGTTGCAGTACCATGAGTACTGATATCTTCACCTGGCACTGAAGGATCCCTAAAATATTGTAAGACAGTCGGTGCCTAGATTGTGGTCCACATTCAGCCACATTCCACTACTTAGTCAAAATGAGATGTGTAGTCTTGAACAATTTTTTTCCAACTCTTATGACCGACCAAATCTTGCTCTTCTGCATTAACAATTGGTCATTAGATGCTTGCATTTCCCACAGTTACAACAATTTTCCTGTTTCCAACTTTTTTTAAGTTCTCAGTTTTTCTTTTCTCTATGGATAAATGCTTTTGCTTTGTATTCTTCATCATGTCCATTGAGTTGCTTTTTCATTGGAGCAACACTAATTTTTTTTGCAAATCTTCACCATCATTTTCACTGTATTTCAAGAGCTTGAAATGACTTTGTTAGTGTGTTCAATGTAATTGATACCATCTCTCTATCATCAATGTTATGGATTGTCCCATAGGACGCCTGCACACACAATGTCAAAATATATGACTTTTCTTTGACAGTAACAGTACCTGCACATACCACTTAAGTTAGTAATGAAACCTAGTAGGTCTTAGGGTGGAGGAAGAGTATCAAGAAAATATAATGAGGACAGGCATCTCTAGGAGTGTTAATCATTCATTAATATGGGATGACTCTAGCTAAACAATCTAACTCCAAGATAAAATATGACAATCCAAACTCTTACAAATTGGTAAATGAAGAGCCGCATTCATATTTGACAAGAATTTCAATATAGAGCTGTGTTTATCTTGAATGAGGAAAATGTAATCAATCATAAACCTCATCTCAGGATAGGTGGGTCCATCTCAAACAAGGAAGCATAACCAGTCCTCGGCTCTCTCTCGAAAAGATAGAATATTACTGAAGCTAGTCTCTCTGTTAGGACAGGGAATATACTAGAACTGTCTCCCATTGAGACATGGAGTACTGTTTGATCTTACTGAAGCTAGCCTCTCTGTTGTGACAGGGAATACACTAGAACTGTGTTCCATTGAGACACGGAGTACTCTCTGATCTAGGTCCTTTTTTGGGGCACAGTGACAGAACTATTTGAATTGCTTCTCTATCATAATGGAATGAACTATAATCGAGCCCCATAAAAAGACAAACAATACATTCAGAACTAGGCCTACTTTACGGACACAACACTTTGGGAGAGAAACTCCTTTTGTAGATTTTGCTTCCAATAATAATGGTACATTGGGCCACAAGAATTTAGCCACCTCTAAGCAAGGTATGATTTTGAACCCTTGACACTAATAATGTCAGACCTCTATGAATTAAGGGGGAAAACCAAAGTATAACATTATATGCTACAACAAATTGAATGAAATTATGAATATAAGAGAAACATAGAAAGATCTAACATTGAACACAACTACTCTCTTATTAAACAAGTATCTTATAGATTAGAATTACTGCCTCACGTAACATTCACCTGGTATTTCTTGTTAGCTGCATAGAAAGAAAGAAAGAAAAAATCGCATTAATGTCCATAGATGACCAAGCCCTAAGAAAATACCATAACATGCTTCCTTGCTATGTTGATGACAGAGAAGTAGAACAGAGCAAGCCCACAACCCTAAAGAATATTAGAAAAAACAATAATACCAAGAAATGGGGAAATAATGATCAAATAAACCTGTAGAAGAAGCAACATGAGGGAGTTCAACTTTTATTAGAGAAGTTGGACTCATCAAAGCGATCTTTAAAGGGGCATGTTGTGACTTGTAGAGCAATTAATTTATTTTGAGCTACTGAAGAATAGCATAAGACAAGAGAAATGATAGAGAGATAAAGATGAAGACAGGAGGATGGTGTCATCAACTACTAATCATGACATTACTATAATATTTTGTTCTCATTTACTATGAAGTTTCCATATTTTTTTACTATAAGCTTTCATATTTATCTCTCCTATCCAAATTGACATTTAATACCAGAATTAAATGTGAACCAGGGCTGGCTTTTGTGATATTTTAGCATAATAAACCTCAATCAAACATAATAAATATCATTAGGCACCTCTCAAATGCATCATTCAGCACTCTCTCTCTTTGAGAGGGGATTTTCAAGTACATTCTGGCCAACTAACATAATTGTTGACTTCAGAAAGTAAGATCTACTGCTTCAAACCTGCAAGCCTGCATTAATGTTAACCGACTATCAAATCTATTGTGTTGACCAAAAAATACTGCTGCAATGACTCAGCTGATAGTTATACCAGCAGTATTGACTGTTTGAGAGCAGAAACCTGCTGTATGGACTGGAATATTTGGCTGTTGACTAAATTAGATTGTTGTTGACTAAATATAGATGGGATGAATAATTAACAAATTGGTTACTTATGCCACATGCCTCGTAACAGCCTATTATGTCAGTGAGATGGAGCCCAAAGAGATAGGTAAGATGTAAAAGCACATATATTAGATTAGGAGTGCTGCACTACTTTGTGGTTAAGTGGGTTTTTTATATGATAATTGGTAAAGCATGGATTGGTGTGAGAAAGGCACAAATAAAAGAGACCACTTACCCAAGAGAATAAATGCATGTACCATATTTGAGACAAGTTCGAAGTTTATTTTATTTGGTCATTCTCACTTATCCTAGCTCATCCGTGATTTCTTGGTTGATGTTTCATTGTTATTCTCTACGCAGTGACATGAGATTGGAATGCATGTTTTAGGTGAGTATGAGATTTATGATGAAGGATAGTGGCTTTTCAATAAAAAGATATCCCATGAATGAGGTTCTTCTCTTGTTGTGGTATGTGACAGCAAGAGACCTTGCTGTGGTTTGTGTCAACAAGGTAAAGAGTAGTTGCAATTTTTTGTTATTTTTGTGGATTCTTGGGCCAATCGCTCACCTAGATCGCTAGTTGGGACCTGAGTGTGATCGATGTTAAGTTGTTAATAATTTCCTTCATAGAAATATCTTTTATGATATTTTATTGTCTGATGGTTCTGTTTGGAATAGGTGCTGTGTGAGAGATTCTGTATAAAGCTTGACTCCTGTGTCACACCTTTGTCCTAGCTTGGGCTTTGCATTCTTTGGGAGATAATGTCTATGGTTGTGTCGAGAGAGTGCATTAGAAATGTGGTCTGCCTCATCTTTCATAGAGCAGTCTGAATAAGTACATGGCGCATGGTTGTATTTCAGTTTTATATTATCAGAAAATGACATGTATGGTTTTACAATGTATTCATTTGCTGGAAAAGTGCCAATAATTTGAAATGCATATTTTTGTGGCACGCTTCACTGCACTACCTTGGCTGTTATTGTTAGTGTTCAAGGTTGGACAGTTTGGCACCTTTTGCAGTTGTTTGAAAAATGTAACCCCTTTGTCCGTAGTGAGCCATTACAATAATTTGTCATCTAATTTTCTTGTATAGGTTAGTCTTTCATTGGGATCATGTTTGCTTCAATGAGTAATATAGGATATGGTACATATTATGTTAAAAATATCTTTTGAAGTATGTAACCCTTTTGTATATAGTGATCCATTACAATAACTTGTCATTCCAATTTTTCTTGTATAGGTTAGTCTTTCATTGGGATAATGTTTTCTTAAATAAGTAATATGGGATATGGTACAACTTATGTTAAGAATAAAGTTATTTTGGTGTATTACGAACCTTTTTTCCTAAACCATATTTAAAAACTTCTGGCTCAGCAAAAACTCACCAGGCCAAAATTTAAACTCAGACTTGGGACTCAACAAAAACTCAGCATATTAAAAATATCCATAAATTTGTAAAATAAACTTCAATAACATGCAAAATATTGAATATAGAGAACTTAGGTAGTTTTTCTATTAGTTTTAGACCAAAAAGGGAGTACAATGCACATCATCCTAGAAAAAGTTGTTGTCATCCTAAAAAATTACATATCCATAAAAATATTTTACAAATTTTTCCTTTGTCTAAAGCTCCTTAGTGTCAGTGTCCTTGAATTGGATGCTAAAGGTTTCTCCTCTGGAAGAATATTATCCTCAAGCAAATTGTGATCATCATCTAGTGAAGCCCTTCTAATGCTTCCACATCCAATTCTACATTTGCTGCCCATTTTGCTGCTTCCCTCTCAAAACCAGTGATCTCCTTGGAAAATAGGGGCTCCACATCCTCAACAATCCAATTAACCATATTGATGTCATCTAAGTCAGTTGCATTTTAAATCTCCTTTCCCTCCACCTTTTTGGCATGAAGATGAAGGTTGTATGACACAAAAATAAGGTTATTGAGGTGCATTTGGGTCAACCTATTGTGCTTCTTTGTGTGAATGGCCTGAAACATGCTTCAATTGTGCTCACCCCTAGAAGCACTATAGGGATACACAAAATGCAAATGACAATGCTTTGAAGATTTAGTGTTTTTGCACCATATTCTTCTTGCCACAAATCTGCAAGGACAACATTTATAACTTTGTAAGTAAACTACAATTGCACTTATTATACAACTCTACTATCTAGGAGGACTACAACTTAGGGTTTGAAGGATTTAGTTTTTTTACTTGGTTGTTGGGTCATTCTCCTTTGAGTGCATATAGCCGAAGAAAACAACCTCCTCTTTGCCCCCTTGTAAATCTACAGCTTCTCAAGAATTGTGTCTCCAAGGGCTTCATTAGATGTCATCCTCTCTATGTATGTGTTGAGGCCATCCATAACCTCCTCATCGACCTTAGAGTAATAAGAGAAGAAAAAATTGACATTCAATTAATAGGCCTTTACATGTATGTGTTTTTGCTTGTTCCATCGCTGATCAATTATGCACCAAATGGGTTCATATTTTCGTTTGTTGGACCCATCATAATGCTGGATGGTCTCCTTGATCTTGCCTATGGCTTCATACAAATAACCCATTACTCAAAACAAAATGGTAAGTGTTTTCTAAAAAAAACAATAAAAACTTGATTGACAATAACAAATTAAAAATAAATGAAAACAAATAATGGAGTTGATTACTTTGTAAGTTACTAAACATTAAGTTTAAAGTTACCTTGATGATCTTGTTCGTGCTCTTGACAAACACATCATCATAAACAAGCTTCAGAACCCTTTCCCCTTTGGCCTTTCTTGAGTATTAGGATGTCACCCACCTAATGCTCATAAACGTCTAATTAACAGATGTTAGTGAGATTGGAATGCTTTGCAATGTGATGTAGATGGTGGCAAATCATGTGGCTTCTGATCGCATAAACTTTTTTCCCTTGGTGTGCTCTCTCATTAGGTTAAGCACCCAAGGGTGGTTAGAGATGTATTTAACGATGTTTCTTGCCTCTTCAACTATGGTTTTCACCCATTGAAGTTTGCATATATCCTCACGTAGAAGATTGATGCAATGGGTGACACAAGGGCTCCAAGGATTACATTATTGGCCACAACGTGAATGACATTTTTCACATCCATTTCCATGACCACCTCATCCAACATATTGCACAAGTCATAGCATTTTTCACTTTGTGGGAGCAATCAATCAACTTTAAGAACACCAATTGTCCACTTGAAGCCAAAGATGATCAACATGTGGTTCCTACCATCCATCCACCCATCAAACAAAATAGTGTAGCCCTTTTTGGGCCAAATTCTCTTTTGTTCTATGATCTCAATTTTTTTCATTGCTTCATCCAGTAAGGGCCCATCCAGATCATATACACTAGCTGGCTTGAACCTTTTTTCAACAATAGTCAATGCATTGATCAACGACTCCCAATATGGGCTCCTCACAACATAGAATGGTGTGTTGTTATAATACCAAAAGTTAGCACATGCCATCCTCGCCTCACGATCATAGTTACAAGACTTGGACTTGGCAAGCTGATTTTTGACTCGGACTTGGTTTCAACACTTAGACTCGGCAAATTGAAAAAACCATGAAATATAGAGATTTTTAAGGATTTAAAGCTTTTATTATGCACTCTTCAATAAACCAACTTTAAAGACAAACTAATCAAATAGAAGCTACTTTGATCACATACACAAGCATACATCATTCAAATGAATACAAAAATGGATTTGAGCTGAAGGAAACAACATTTTTAAATATATAAATATTGTTTATTGTTTTAGGTATACATCAGGGTCTATTATATTACCACATCCGCTAAGTAAAACAAAATGGGAGAAGTGAACATAAAAATGTGTGGGCTACGAGCTGTGAGATATGAGATGTTGCATGTGGGAAAGTAAAGGAATAATAAGTCATATCCAAAAAATTGTTGGTTGAAAGTAATTCCATTATCATGGCCATTGACTAGATACTAATGCAGGGAAAGTGAAATTTTGTGTGTTGTGATAAAATGATGCATGTGAAAGAACAAAAATGTAGGGGTAGGATGACGAGAATATGAATATTGAAACTTGCATATCAAAGTTCATGGAGAAAGTAGCACTGAACATTGGTTATATTCTTTGCTCATTTCTCAACTTCTCTTCGCCCATCTTTGCCTTTGTTATAGATTTCTTTTGCACTGCCACTTTCGACATAGCAGCCGAGCTGAACGTACCCACTTACATATTCTTCACCTTTAGTGTGCGTTTGATTTTTGTTTTGTTTCATTTTCCCAAGCTTGTCTTGCAAATGTCATATGTTTTGTTTAAAGACCAGGCCTTTTGCTATTTTTGCGAGGGATCTGTTGGAGTCCATGAAAGATAGATCCAAGCTGGGTTTCATTTTTTTGCTTTCTTTATTTTTCTGTTTTTTGCTGCCACAGCTGAGTCTAAGCGATGGGGCTTGCTGAGTTCGGTGAGTTTGGCAAACTTGGTGAGTCTGACCAGATTTGATTACCCAGTTCCTGAGTTTTGCAGCCTTGTTTTGACTGGTTCGCCTTGAGACTCGCCGAGTCTGGGCAAGTTTGAGCAAGTCTTGTAATGCTACTCATGATGCTTCTCTTGGTTCCATGTAGTACCTTTGAGCGAAGGTTTTGCACTAGGAGTATTACAAGGAACAAACAATCCATGAGATTTTGTCCAACTTGAACTATCTTTAGTGGATGAGCCTTGTATTTGTGGGCCAACATAAGAGTCCATGACATCAGTTTTTGAGTCAAGAGGGAATTCATCATAGCTGCAATTGCTTCAGTTGTTCTCTTCCTTTTTAATTTCTTCTCCTTATACAAATCAAGGACAACCTTTAGCTCTTGTGTAATCTCTGGTTTCAATGAATTACACAATTGCACATTTCTTCCAGGGATTTGTGCAAGGTGATATTTAAGGCAATTGATGCGTCCTCTCATCCCCAAGCCACAATAATTATACATTCAGTCTTGCCTTCGTACCTAGTGTGCCATGCCTTCAAGCAGGGTCCCTCAGCTTGCCACTACCATGGTTAGTTGTGGATGCCATCTCTATTTGCAAAGTTGGAAACCCTAGTTCTAAAAGAAGTGAGAAAAGGAAAAAGGAAACAAAACATGAAATATTGAAAGCCTAGAAGTGTTAGAACAAAACAAAAATGAAAGAAAAATAGCAAAAACCAAAAAAAAAAAAAAAGTAACACACCTTTCAAATCTAGTCATTAAATCTGCTGAATCAGTTGAAGGTCAAACAAGTTAAAATCACCAAAAAATTTATTGAATGAAATCAAAGAGTCAAGGGCACAAGAGCATAAATCACATATGTGAAAAAACAGTGTTTTTGCTGTTTTCAGGGTGTGGCCTGTTTTTTTGTGCTGCAAGGAGAGTTTACATGCAGGACTTGTGAGTAATCTTGAATGCTCACCCAAAACTCACTGGCAAGTAACTTGCTGGCGCTGTCCAGCTCATGGAGTCACGAGTAACTCAGAGTTTTGAATCTATGTACTACACAATGAGTAGAAAATAGATCTTTTCCTTGAAATTTGTCATGAAACTTTTTATTCCATATTGCAACATACATTGGCTGTAAATCACTATTTTTACTCTGTGAGGCACTTACATAGGTCTGCTTCTGCTATTGCTTCACATTGTCCGGTGACAATAATATTAGTTATCTAAAATTATCTGGCTGTGGGGCACATTTGAAAGGATCACATCATTTTTGCATGTTTTCTTGTGGCCCACCACAAATAAATGGCATGTTAATGTTCCAGTGACAGATATAGGGGCTGAATTAGAAACACCATTTCTCTCCCACAGTTAGGTTCATCTACCAAAAAGGCTGGAAAGGAGGTACTCCATTGTCTGATTTAAATTTAACTAACTTCCACTCAATTGATTACTGAATTGGCCCCAAATGAAGTTGACTCTTTGCAAGTGGTTCAAGAGCGAAGATATTGGATTTCTTTGCCTTTATGGGTAGATGGACTCTCAAATGTGATTTCCCTTATGTAACTTGTTTTGTTCTTGTTGGTATAATACGAGATGCTTTATTTCAATAAAAAGGTTGTATTGCATTTGCTATTTGATATAACTGTCTTCATCTTTATGTTACTATAGTCTTTTCTCCTGTGTGGATGATGTGGAACACAGCACCTGCAGGCTTATGATATGCCATATGTAGTATACTTGATCATCAATTGCATCAGTGCATGTGCCACTATATTTGTATGATCATAAAAGCAGTTTGATCAAATAATTTCTGTTATAAAAGGTGTTATGGCATGGTCTAGTTATTTGTGATTTTTGAGCATTTCTGGCTTATCAGAACTATTTATTTTGGTTAATCCTACTGACCATAGTTTAGTAAAGTAGCCCGTACTTATATTTCTATCATCTATGTGTGCAGGTACACAGCGATTGCCTCGCTTGGTTGGACTTCAAAAGGCAATTGACATGCTACTGGTAAGTGTAATTTTCTGTTCTTTCAATGATTTTCCTCTTGCTTATTAAGAGCTTAACTGATGGTAACTAATACATCATTTGTTTTGTACCAAACAGGCATCAAAAACATTGAATTCTGAAGAGGCACATAAAGTTGGACTCGTGGATGGTATTGTGGCTTATGAAGAACTCCTTGATGCAGCTCGGAAGTGGGCATTAGATATTTATGAAAGTCGACGTCCTTGGCATCGATCTCTCCACATGGAAGACAGGCTAGGATCAATACCAGAGGCATTAAATATTTTGAGGAATGCCAGAGCTAAAGCAAAACAGATGTATGCTAATGTTGCATACCCCTTCACATTGTTGGATGTGATGGAGGACGGAATAGTTAATGGTTCTGTGCAAGGAGTTCAAAAGGTTCAAACAGATCATCCTTGTAAAGTTAGAGTGCAGCTTCACTTTTATAGAAATTGGTCATTGAAGAAATGACTTATTACACATGGTTGAAATTGAAAATCCCACAAAAATATAATATCTAGTTGTGCTAGAGTCTGACTGTAGTATGTCATGATTTGTGATTTGGAAATTACATGTTTGTCCCTTATGTGATGCAAGAAGTTAAGAAGCATCTGATTGAAACAAATGAAGTTTAACTTAGCTATGTGAATAAAAGAGATGCAAGATATAATGCAGGTACAAAGTACTGAATTGTTTAGTAAGCTCAATAATACACGATATAAGATGATACAAATGCTGAGATGGCACAAACATTAATCCATAATGTTAGGGTAAACCCGTGTCAGGTGAATTATTAAATTCTGAACTAAAGTTTAATTCCACATCAAACCCTAATGGGAGACCCTTTGAGGCCACATATGAGCCATTGAAGGTGTCCAAGTGACCCTGAGGCAAGATTATCACAACAATAATAACAGTTATAGTGATGATAGGTCTGAACGAACTCTCTTGCAAGTTAGTTGAATATATGAATGATCTTGCTGGAGACAAATTATAGGAAAATTACCATTTGGACTCAGAAATTTCTCCATATCCATGATAATTCTTTACAGTTAATGCCAACTTTATGGATATTTTTTAACAATAGTTTTATTTTGCAGGAAGGGAAAGCATGCCAAGATCTGATCAAAACTCCTGAGGCAAAAGCTCTCATGCATGTTTTCTTTGCTCAACGCTCTTCTTCCAAGGTAGGTTACAATTTCTAGGGAGTTGATTGATCTTCAATTTTAAATAAAATATATATTCTTTTTGCACTAAGTGAATTTTTTATTAGCAGATCCCAGGAATTACAGATCAAGGATTGATCCCCCGCCCTATTAGAAAGGCAGCTGTAATTGGAGGTGCTCTTATGGGGTCAGGAATAGCAACTGCTTTAGCTTTGAGTAATATTCTCGTTCTTGTAAAGGAGATTGATACAAAGCAATTAGATGCTGCAATCCAGAGAATACATGGTTAGTATAATTTGGTGAGAATTTACACATTATTTTCTAGTAGTAAGGACCATTGTTAAACTCATATTTGCTTGGAGAGAGTTCGATCATTGAGTTTTCTTTCAGCTGATGAACTAGGAAGAATTTTACCTTGAAAAATGTATTAATATTTCTAGTGTGTTTTTCTTTAATGCTTGAGTGGAAATTTACATTTTGTGGAGATACATATTGACCTTCTAACATGATGCAATATAACTTTTTTATTTGATCCATAAGTTGAGGGTTCTATTGGGGGCCCTCCCCCAGTAATAAAAAGAGCTGAAATATGTTACAAAATACCAAAAGATCTGATCAAGTTAAACCAGTAGGAAAAGACCAGTTGGACTCCAAACTAGCCCACAATTAAGTCCATGATTGAAACAAAACACTCCCAGACTGTAGAACATCATTAAACTAAAATCCCAAAACTGTCCTGCACTGTAAATGCAAGCAACCCCATCTATTTATGGGATCTAAGAACCATGTGAAAGGAAGCCTTCTTCCTTGAAGAAGATTTCTTGAATGAGACTGGTCCGGTCATCCAAAATAGAGGATCTGCTACTAGGATCTGAATTCCTTGTACTAAATAGTGGGAGGAGATCCACCAACCAAGAGAGCCAAAGTCTGTCTAGCTGACAAGGGAGACAGGTCGGGGGGCCAAATCTCCTCCGTAGAAGAAACATAACATAGTGTCCATGCCTTTCACAAGTCGGGGGATAGTTTGACTCAAATAAATTCAAGATTATTATGTTTGGGCATACATTTGCCATAGTTTATGCAGCAGTTTTGGATATGAAGCTTTCTGATTACTTGGAGAGCAGTAATATTAAAGTGAGGGAGCATACATGCTTTTGGAGAGATTTCCAATATGTTGACCGCATTTTATTGTAGAAATGTATTGTCTATACTTACAACCTTTTTACTCTTCAATATATCATTAAGGACACTCATTAGTAGTCTTATAAGGTGTTTTGTTGTTTTGTGGAACTTAAGAAGGCCTTTAACACTTCTCCAAGTCATCTTCGTTTTTAGAAGCCATGCGATCTTGGTATTTCATGTTTTTTCATTATTGAGAACCCGAGGCTAGAGATATGTGTTTGTTTGACAATTTCAAAATTCGTATGGCTTCTGATTCTATAAGAGTTCCATTGTTTCAAGCAATGGTACACTCTCATCAATTCTTTTTTGTATTTAAATAGACGAGGTTGAAGGATTTATGTACAAACATACTCATTTTGACCATGGATGTATGATACATGATGTTTTCATTTCTATATTTCTTTTTGTTAATGATGTGGTCATCTCTTATCGTCTCGACAGTTCACAAAGATAACTTGACACTCTTTCTCATTTTTGTGAGCATAGCCAGCTTATGGTCCAATTATTAAAACAAAGGTTATGGTCTTGAGCACCTCTAGGGATCTGCTTTCCAGATTTTTGTTACTCTACAAAGGTGAGAATATAGAGATCATGACAACTTATTCTTGGGTGTTTAGTTTATTAGATTGTCTTTTATCATCAAGTCTGCATTTCTTCCACATCTTTGTAAGGGCTGTCTCACTTTTTGTCTTAGAGTGCCAATGCTCTTAGATACATTTTCAAGATAACCCATAAGAAATACAACTTTTGAACATAGTCTCTAAACCCACAGTTCTTTATTGATCAAGGGTTTGGGGCATTGGTTTGCGATCTATTAATTAGGCTCGTACTGAGAAACTCTAGATTATAATTCTACTTTATGATTTGTTGCAAATAGATGGTCCTGTTGTCATTCTCCAAGTTGAGTATGCTGTTCAATGCCTTTGTCTTGAGAGTATCTTCAACCTTAATTTCTATTTCATAGTCTTTCATAGACTCAAATACCTAGGAAATTCTGCCTAAGGTTGTGTCAAATACCCATATTTGGCACTTTGGTAAGAGAAGATTGCCTCTTTGGGCCCCTCAAGGTGCTTCTGTTGTTGGTATTCCAAGACTGCTTCGCTCCAATACATCAGCATATCTATTTATTGACTTCCTCCAATTAGATACTTTTTCTAATTAGATATTTCTACATGTCCTCCTTTTGTTTTCATATATTTCAAACATTTCTTTGACCTACCTTCCAATTCCACAGGACACAACCACAAGGGCCAGTATAGCTGTCTTCTAAGTATGTTGTCAAAAAAGGATTCATTGTAATGTCCCCTTTAAGAAGATCCTTATTTTCCACCTTGCACATAAGAGTTACTTCTTAAAGGAAACATTAGTAATAGATAAGATCAATAAATCATATTAAAATTATCAAATAAATAAATTATTTAATTATTCAATCTTAAGTGGATTCATACTTAGGGTTGTTTATTATATGTTAATTTTATTTATTTTCAAACCCTAGTGGAGATGGGGTACTATCTCTTGTTAGGTTGCATGAATCATCCTCTACAGGTAGTGCCTTTGTATGATGTAACACATGCCCATTCCACCTTAGGTCTTACTAAGTGTCTTTGTATGATGTAACATATGCCCATTCCACCACAGGTCTTACTTATTACCTTTGTATGATGTAGCATAGTCCATTCCACCGCAGGTCTTATCCATTGCCTAAGTATGATGTAACATGGTCCATTCCACCGCCGGTCTTATCTACCTTTGAGGTATTAATGCTACTTCTTCCTAACAAGTTTACCTCCAATCTCTCAATGTGTGTTATGCTCTTATATAAATCAAATATGATTACTCTTTATTATATTTATTTAATTTCAATATCAAAGTTGTATTTAACTCAGAAGTGTTCTCTTAAAAAATATCTTTTGTTCCTGTTCTTTTTACTTTCTATCTTATAACCTTTATTTATTTCCCTTTCAAGGGATATGTTCGAAGAGACACATCTCTTATTATGCTTCGCGTAAAATACATACGCACCTCTTATAATTTTTATTACTTTAGTAAATTACATACGTACCCTTTTATAATTTTTATTACTTTATATTAATTCCCTTTAGTGGTAAAACTAGTTCTAACCATACCTAACTCCGTTATCATAAGAGGATAGGTTAAAAGATGTTTATTTATTTTATTTATATTTACATTATATCATTTATATTATAATAAATGATATATGATATATTTTATATTATTTATACTATATCATTTATATCATAATAAATGATATATGATTTATATTATATTATAATGTAAGATAATTATAAGAATATTCGTATTTATATTATTAGATATATTTATATATATTGTTATTTATAATATTGATATTATATTTTAATTATAATAAAATATTCATACAATAATATTATTTATTAAATAATATAATGTATGTAATTATTTCTATTATCCCAAATAATATTTTACAAACCATCTTTATCATGTTCAAATCTTTACTTTAACAGTGTCTTGATATGGGGACATGACATTCATCCATATTTCTGTTAGCATTTTAATTTGATCCTTTTAGGACAACACAAAATGAAACATCATGTAAGGATAAACCTTTCTTTGAATTAGAAGGGGAAGCTCCCTTGTAACTTAAAACAAACCGAAATCCTCAAACGTAAGGAAACTATCTCTAGCTTTTTGCAATATGTACAAGTTAAATCTTTCGGTTTTGGGCATGCATTGCAAACAAACTACAAAAATTGCCTATCCTTTTAGTTCTAAGGTAAGGGAACAAGGCTTATCAACACCTATACTCAAGACGAGTTTTTTATATCATTTCTTGACAATTAACATCTACAATAGCTAACAAAGACTTGTGCTCTCTAGCTAAACACAGAGACTAGAAAGCGCGAGTACAACACAAGACTCGAATTGGATTACACACACAAGATTAAGCAAATCAAATGAAGGGAATTGCATACAAAGCTACAACAACTACACTTCACCGAAATCAACAAGAAAATGCCTGCAATTTTCAATAAAGGCAAATTGGTTTTACCTAATCAACAATTACACAAGATCACAAAAAGCTTGAACAATAATCTCAGTGAAAAATAGGTGTAAAAATTACCATTCCCCAAAATTTAAGTGCCAAAAGCACTTATTTGCAAGTTTTTACAAGATTTTTGCATGCAATTTTATTCAAGATAAATAAAAAACATCCTACAGTTCTTATACTATCAATAGTTTGCTTGCAAACAAAGCAAGCTTTAAATACAAAATTGTCACTTTTCTTATTTAAATAAGAAAGCCTAAAATAAAATGTCTCTGAATATATCTTCTAGAAGATCATCTCAGATAGCCATCTCCCAAAAATAGCAAAGACTAAAAATAGCACAGGCTAAAAATTACTAGTCCAACGGTTGGCTCCTCTAAGTGATTCTGATATAGCTTCCTCTTCTGAGCATGGTAGATCCTTTGAAGAAACTTGAAATTGACAACTCACCAAACAATCATGGTGACTTGAATCTGAAAATCCTACCATCCTTTTTTCTCTCTATAAACTTGCAAGCCTTGGTGTTTTGAAACCTTAAGTCTTGTTACATATGATCCATGATAGTTTATCCTTGGCACAACCACTACATGATGATCTTGAAACACCTTGAATAAAGAGTGAAGGAAATAATAACTTCTTTGTGTTTGCTTTTCAAACCCTCATTACCTTATGCCAAATCTATGAACTTGATGATATGAAACTTTTCTGCTCGTTTTGAAAGGATGAAAACAAGTGTTGATTCTTATACAATTATAATGAAAATTGAAGAATTTGCTGCTAATGATTGACAAGATCCTAGGAAATTTCCTTTAGTGGTGTCCTTCCTTGCTACCAATGAAACCCGTGCTCGACAAGGACAAATAAAACCATGGCAAACACTCTTACGAGGATAAGTTGCTCAAATGAAGCTATCTTGACTATTTTTTTGCTCTCCTCTCACATAGGCATGCTTTTTGAGCCTCAATGGACATTTTTTGTGTTCACTTGGGCTCCTCCTAGACCATGCGCACACTTTAGGCCTCTTGGAGCAATTTTTCATGTTTTTAACTTGACTTGTCCTCATGAAGCATGCTTTCAAGACCCTTCTGCACTTTTTTCACTGAAAACTTGTCCATTTCCCCACAAGTGTGCACTTTTGGGCCTCTTGCGCCACTTCTGAAAACTTTCATGTTGACTTAAGTGATTGGGTGCACTTTTTGGGTCTTAATGCACTTCTTCTAATTTGAAGTTCACTAAAGTGACCTCTCTCTCCAAGCATGCTTTTTGGGGTCATATGCACGGTTTTAATGTTTTGAAGTTGACTTAAATGGATGAGTTGTGCTTTTTGCAGTCTCCATGCACTTTTCATATGTTTAATGTTCACTTAAGTGAATGAGGCATGCTTTTTTGGGCCTTGGTGTCCACTTTTGTTATATTTTGATGTTCTCTTTGTTATCCTAGTGAAAAATTGCTCCCTTTTCTCACATGTGACTTTTTGTTCTAATTTTAAGTTGACTTTGGACAATTTATGCACTTTTTCACTTAAGTCACCTTTTGTACAAAAAGGTTCACTTTTTGTTATAATTTCATGTGGACATTTTCACTCTAAGTCACTTTTTGTTCTAATTTTAAGTTGGCATTGAACAACTTATGCACTTTTTCGACTTAAGTGACTTAAGCATGCTTTTTGGGTTCTTTTGCACATTTTCAAAGACTTAGGCACGCTCCATGAGTCTTGGTGATCATTTTCATGCCCGAGATTATTTTTGCCTTTCCTTCCTCATCCAAGTTTTCATCTTCACCTTGCTTGATACAATGGAAAGCTCTTTCTCCTTTCATTGGCCTTTCCTTCCTTGTCCACAAGTCTTGATGATCATTATCCTGCCCGAGACTATTTTTGCCTTTCCTTCCTTGTCCAAGTTTTCATCTTCACCTTGCTTGCTACTATGGAAAACTCCTTTCATTGGCCTTACAAAGATGTTGATTATAATCGACAAAATCAACATTCATGACCATGATAGACAAGGATTCAGTTGTGATTCACTATACGAGGAATGTCAAGGATTTGACTTGAAAGATGATTCAATACGACAAGTTTTGTATGGGTATGATATTATCACAATGTTTTCAAAGAAAAATACTAATTTTATTTTTTTGAAGCCTCTTTAGCACGATCTATGTGCATTCCTTGCCATCTATAAGTACATGGCCATCTTTTAAGATAATGTTTTTACTTGGTTCCATACATGGATGTCTGTATTAGAACTAAATTTTATGATGAATGTGGTCAAGGTTTTGTTTTATGAATAACTTGATATGAATTTTTGAATGTCTTAGTTTCCAAGTACTATATGGTCTTCATCTTTGCATTGTAGAGCAAATGTTTTGAAGTAGAAAGAGAGAAAGAAAATATATTAATGTCCACAAATGACCAAAAATAGATCAATAGGACTAGAACATACAATAGGTACAATAGCAAAGGACTAGGGAAAAAAAGGAGGCCCTAGAGAAAAAGCAAATACAAAAGGGGGCTAACCAAAAGAGGGCAAACCCCCAAGTAAATATGATAAAAGGAGGGGATAATAAACATAAGATCAACCAAGTGGGCAACCAAAATCCACAAGTGGGGTAATTGTGATCAATGGTTGCCCAATCACAGTGGGAGTACCAATTCAAAGTGATTGGGGATACCTTGGGTGAACTTATCAATCATACAACTTCTTATATGTCGCTGAAACAACCAACTAGTATACAAATACAAATGCAATGGCTCCCACTAACTGTGATTGACACTAGGGATTATCTAGGATCAGAGACAAAATGAATGTTATGACTGTCTAGTCAAATGCTAAATACCAAGGTGTGACAAATGACTGGCGCTCGTGAGAAGATTTCAAAGATTTAAACTGAAAATTGACATCTGAACAAGTATATGATGGAACTGCAATATATAAAAATGTACTAACAATGGAAGGGAAGTTTAGTTAGGAATGTAAACTAAATCTTGGACTGCATGAGTTTTGAAGATGGGAAAAGAAGAAAGAGCTGTCCAACTCCAAAAGATTGGTCATGTTAGTTATCCTACAGAGTTGTGAGTTGTAGTAGCATATGAAAATAAAATTTAAAGAAACAAAGAAATTTGAAAATGTTACAGTAATGGATGTTGACATACAATTCCATATCCCATACTACTCATGGGCCTTGACACAACACTGTTAAGAAATTAAATCAATTTATAGAGTGTCATGCTACAAAATAACAATAACCATGATAAGAAAGATCAAATACCAGCAATCATATCAATAAGAATACCTGATCATAAGTGATTAGAACATGGGAAAAGCTTATCTGAAGTTGCTAGCCAAATTGAAGATTTCAGACTTCCTACTAAATCGACTAGCACAAAACTACAAACCAAAAAGAGAAAGACATTTAAGCTCAACAGTATCTGGAATCTCTCCTTAATAAACACAGATTGGGTTACCACAAAGAATGATGGGCTTAACACTATTACACCTGGATTGAACAATCAATTGAAGAGGTAAAAGTAAACATTCTCAAAATAAGAACCAGCTTGCACAATCTGTGATATAGAATAAAAAACCTGGAATATTTGCAATCCCCCTTAAGATGATAAAATACATGTAATTATTTCCTTCAAGATAAAATCAAATGTGTAACTATGTGATGAAAATAAAGTTGAAGATAGACAACACACACTGCTGTATTTCCCTGTTTATGAGCATATACAGTCCAAATGTTAGAGACTGTCACCATAAATATTTTAGAAGATCAATGTACCAGGGAAGCTGATTAAATAAAATCCACGATTTAAGATCTCAGTACAATATGAACTAAGATATCACTGTTAATTTTAAGTGAAACTAGACTGCCTTCTTGGTTATTATTCAGTCTTCAACTCTACAGGTTGTAGTGAATGTAAATTTTCTTTTTTCATTTTTATGTATCACTTTCTTCAACTCTACATGATCTGTGATGGTTGTTAATTAGTGGTTGTGATTTTATGTGTTGGATTATTTTGAATAACAACTGAACCTTCCCATGTTATCTAACTCTTTTTCTCAAAATTTATCATTTTTACTCAAAGGAAACTTGAAGAGTCGGGCATCAAGTGGTAAAATTACAGAGGAGAAAGCAAAGCATGCTATGACACTTGTAAAGGGTGTTCTAGATTATAACGAGTTCTACAATGTAGATATTGTAATTGAGGTATGCCATATTTTAGAGTGGAAAGAATATAAATCAAATTAAAAGCATATTTTAATTGATGTGTATGTTAATTACGTGTGTTCAATAGTCTGTGATTAGCAGTCTGCATCTTCTATTATTACTTGTTTCTGTAGTTAGTTAAGCGTACACCTTGTAGTGCAGATTTGAATTAGTAGTTTTGGTATGAATATCCAGGCTGCAACTGAAAATATACCTTTGAAGCAAAAGATATTTTATGATTTGGAGCACATATGTCCTTCTCATTGTATCTTAGCGACAAATACTTCATCAATTGACCTGGAGGTAGTTGGTGCAAAAATTAAATCTCAGGATCGTTTAATTGGTGCTCATTTTTTCAGGTAATTAACAAAACTATTGTTTTTTTCTCTGATTGCATCAAATATCTTATCATTTGACAATGTGTCAATCATTCAATTATATACATAAAGAATGAGTATCTCGTGAGTTGAATTGCCACAAGAAAAATTAAAATTCATTGGATTCCTATTTTTCATCTTCGACAACATCTTGTCTTCTGTTGCAACTGGAAATGGACATTGTTTTGGACAATATAAAACTACGAGGAAGATGCCCAAGGATGGAGTTGTACTTTCTCCGAACTCTAGATTATGTGTGTGTATAATATCACGATTCCACTTTCCACAAGTTAAAACCATGAATGCATGGATGTTGTCAGGATGAAACAAACTATAGTATCATATACATATGGCTGGTTGTTTAACTTTATCTTTTGTAATTTATAATGTCTTGGTTAAAATTAACAGGTAATTTTTCTACCAAACTGTTTTTGTTCCTTCTGTATGAGGTATTGCCATTTTAAGAATGGTGGAGACAAGGATGCATCTAGTGTTTTTGAAATTTGTTATAAACAGGTAAAATTGATGGGGTTGAAATCGAATAACTGTAGTTTGATTACCTTCACATAAAGTTTGGAAATTGTCACATTTTGAGTCTTTAACAACAAGATTTTGCGATTTATCTTTGAAGAAGAGGTAGAATGTCTAGTTTCTAATTCAGTTTTGATTCCAAAAATATGGTTTGCCTATGCTATCTTTAGAGAAAGAGAGGAATACGTGTCCCAGATCACACTCAAAAGGATGCAACAAACACACCATGAGCATACAAAACCTGGAAAGCTTAAGCTTAATGGGGGTTGGCCCTAGTGTTGGTTCTTAAGGGCTAGATTGGACAGGTTTTATGACTGGGCAAAGATAGAAATGGACTGTAAATGTCCTGAACAGCTAGGTTTTAGCCATTAGGACTAGAAAGGTTTGGGACAGAATTTAGCATTGCTGTTTGCTTGTTTTACAATAGTTTCAGTTTTGTTTCAAGCATTTTAAAACATGTTTTGAGGTTCCAGATTGCCTTCAGTGTCCATTGGGCAAAGTTCAAACATAGAAACCTTGTGGAAGGGAGTAGCAGCAGGACTATGCTGCATGAGTGGGTGTTAAGGAATGCAAGAAACAAAAATAAAAGCCTACTCTAGCCTGTTTCATTATTCCTTTTTTCCATTTCTGATAGATGCTAACACTACAACAACAGAAATGTAAATCTTTCTATTTACAAATCATATATAAGTGGGAAAGAGAAAAATTACATCATCTTTTCCATTCCCAAGGTCCAACAGGTGATTCAGAAACAGAAAATCTGATAGAATGATGGTAGATAGAGGTACAAAAAATGTGTCAAACTTTAGCTCTAACCTTACCAAGAATACATTGCAAGGAAATGTGCCCAAAACTCTAGATAAACTCTGCGAAAATGACAACTACAGCTTGATTAGGTTCTGATTTGGCTGTGAAACAGCTCCCAAATCATGGCTGAATGTGTATCAAATGACTGAGGTTATTAGAGAATCATTGTGGTAGATATTTTTTATCAACAACCTGATTCCTGGAGAGTATCACAGACTGAGAATGACCTGGCTGCTACTGGGAAATAATTGGACAAGAACATCAAGAGGGATTCATAGTATAGAAATGTAAGAATAATTCACTGAAGCTTCTTCTCCAGAAGCAGCTACATGAAAGAAAGCCAATAGACTAATAGAATTAAGTTTTTCAGGTCTAAAATGACATACAGAACTGAAATATTCTCCCTTTTTGAGGGGCTCTTGAACCCTACAACAACTTGCAAAGCCACCCAATCCCAGCATAAAATGAAAAAAAGTGTAGACTATATGTTTGGATCTCTAGACCAATCTATAAGTTGCTGTGAGAATATCATGGGAGAGAACTCTCAAGCCCATAGGGTCTAAACAGTGAAGAGAGGATTGAAATCTGAACCAGTAAAATGAAAGCAGACTATTTCCAAGGCAAATGAGAGCAAAATGACCACCTAATAAGGAATAGAAGAAATCAGTTGGTGCAGAAGAGCAGGGTCAGCGTGTTTAGAGTGAGAGGATGCCAAAAGACTCTTAAAAAATATTTTCATAATTCATTTGAAGACAAATAACTAGGGTTCATTGACATTCCTAGGACAGTATTACCAGTCCCATGAACTTGTGGTATGGCAGAAAAGTTATGCCGTGAGGGGCCCTGAGATTATGCTATCGTACAAAGAATGTATTGCAACTTTCCTTGAATGTCTTGTATAGTCCAGGTAACAAATCCAAGCAGGCACACTAATGGTCATATTTGACCAGATATTACTCTTCCAACAGAAAAGAGGAATATTTCAGGTGAAAATGCCTTCTAGAAGGATACCTCAATAAAGGAAGAATAAAATATAAGAAACAAGAATATAGAGAGAAGGAGGAGCAACGCTTCATGCATTAATTTTCAACTTTCAAGTATGCATTACATTTAAAGGCTTCTGAAGGAAGAATAAAATATAAGAAACAAGAATATAGAGAGAAGGAGGAGCAACGCTTCATGCATTAATTTTCAACTCTCAAGTATGCATTACATTTAAACTTAAAAGTGCTCTTCGTCAACTGATTTTGAAACTTTCACCTGCTTCCTGAGTCCTAACTACAACTATTTGTAACTCCTAACTTACTAACATCTGCCAACTACCTCATAACTACTCCCCCATAACTGCTATGAGCATTATATATATTCTAGTTTCTAAAAACGTCTCCTAGTGGTCATGCATGATACAACATAAAGCTTATCTCTAAGCTTGACTATCTTGTCCAAGTGGTTTTATGAAGATATCATCTGTCTGTTAGCTGAAGGAGCTGGTGGTCGTTGTTTTCTGTTAGCTCATGAAACAATTCTTGTTTCTAGGCCAAAAACATGTTCCATGTTTGTTCTAGATGTCCTATCATCTGTTGAACCTGCTTAATCATCGTCAACGAAACCAACAAGCTGAAAATGATTATTCCAAGCATTTCAAATACCTAACTATATTGCACCTTGTATATCTCAGAATTTGTTTTGCTTCTCTCTGATGATCCATCTTTGTTTCGCTCATGAACTTGGAAATATAGCCCTCAACAAAATGAGATTGCACCTTGTGCCTATGAGATAAATCAAGCTGCCCGCCAACCTCCAGAAAAGTGAATCATTGAACTTGTTTGAGTCACAAGTGGTTGATAACCTGGGACCAGCCTTCATTGGAGTAGATACCTGCTTCCAATAATCCATACAAAATATTTCATCATTTATTTGGAAATAAAAACTCCATCATTAATCTTTCAAACTGTAGTCATGGGCAATATGTAATGAAATTACTTGCACAAGAGAAGAATATAATAGGAAATATGCCGCAAATACTGATAATACTTGAGAATAATAAGCCACTTCAAGGGGGCAAACTTCCAAAAGTCTCCAATGAGAACACAATTCACAATATGATGATCATAAACTAACCACTAGCTCCTATATATACCATACTTATAAGCCTTAGATGCCACCTAGGCCAACATAACTACCTATATAAGACTATATAAATGATTATATAACTTAATTAAGGATTATGCTAGCCACAAATTGGCTACACCTATCCCGATACAATTAATGGGTTAAGGGTGTAGCATGTCCCCCCCTCTTCAGAGAAGCGTTGTCCCACACTAATCAACTATGGATGTTTTTGCACAAAATCTTCATTTTCCCATGTAGCATCTTTGACTGGAGAATTCTTCCATTTGATCAAATACTCTTTGATCGCCCTCGTCCACATCTTTTAGTGTGTGTTTGAAGAATTCTCTCTGGTTCCAAAATCATTTTGCCCTCCTCATCAAGCTCTAGTAACTCAGTCTAGGCTGCAACTCTTTGTCCGATAACCTTCTTCAAGCATGAGACATGGAAGACCTGATGTATTTTATTGACATAAGTAAATCCAATTTGCATGCTACATTGCCGATCCTCTACAAAACCTTGCAAGGACCATAATACTTGGGTGCAAACTTGTTATCCTTCTTTTGTCATTTCAATGACATTTGCTTATATGGCTATAATCGCATAAAGATCCAATCTCCTACTTCAAAATTTCTTTCATGGCGGCGCTGATCCACTTTTTGCTTCATTCTATTTTGTGCCATTGCCAAGTTCTCCGCAAGACTAACAAGTACCTCTGTTGATGCTGGATGTGTTCTTCAATTGTTTGGACCTTTGGGTGTGCTCGCAATGAAGAGGTGATTGATGGTGGATGGTACCCATATAGTACCAATAATGGAGACATTTTGGATGAAGGATGAAAAGTAGTGTTGTACCACCATTCCACTAGTGGCAACCATTGCACCCATCTCACTTGTTTATCCAAAGCAAAACATTGGAGATAACTCTCCAAGCATTTGTTCACCACCTTAGTTTGTCCATTTGACTGGGGATGATATGACAAGCTATAGGCAAGCTAAGTGCCCAAACATGAAAATAAGTTAGTCCAAAAATTACTTGTAATAATAGCATCACAATCACTTACTATGACTTTTGGAGTCCCATATAGTTTCTAAATAGTATCCATAAATGTTCTTGCTATAGTGCTTGCTACAAATGGGTGTGACAAAGTACAAAAATGTGCATTTTTGGTGAGTCAATCCACAACGACCAAGATGACATTTTTTCCTTCAGACCTGGGAAAATTTGTGATGAAATCCATGGATACCTCCTCCCACCTCTAGTTTGGAATAGATAGGGGCTATAGAGTACCCAGAGTTATAATTCTCTCGCCTTTATTTTGTTGGCATACCATGCATTCTGCTACAAGTTTTTAAACATCCCCTTTGAGCCCACCTCAAAAGAAATCTTGCTTGATTCTATGATAAGTCTTTGAGAAACCTAAGTGCCCACCTATTGGAGAAGCATGTAGTTCTCCCAAAATTTTAAGCTTAACGTTTGAGTTCTTACATAGGTACAACTTGTCCTTGTACCATAAAGCATTTCCTTTCCATGCAAGTTTGTCTGACACACTTGAATCTTGTTGGAGTTTCTCAATAAGAGTTTGAGTATCCATGTCTTTCTCCCACTCTTCTCATGTGTCATTTACCTAATCTACTTGTAATATGGAAATGACATAGAGTAGTGACTGTGGGTTCATCCCTCCTAGATAGAGCATCAACCACAACATTCTCCTTTCCTTTCTTATATATGATCTCAAAGTCATATCCCAACATCTTTGTGACGTATTTTTGTTGTTCTTCAGATGACAACCTTTGTTCCAAGAAGTATTTGAGACTATCATGATTTGCCTTTACCTTAAAGTGTCTTCCAATTAGATAAGGTATCCATTGTTTAATTGAATGTAGGATAGCCGACACTTCCTTCTCATAAACCGGCTTCAACAAATTATTACCTTTGAGTTGGCAACTCTCAAATGCTATGGGTCTTCCTTCTTGCATGAGTACTGCTTCTATGCCATGTTCCAGAGCATCACATTCCACAATGAATGTTTAAGAGAAATATGGGGTAGCTAGATTTGGAGTTGTGCACATGACTTCCTTTAGCTTCTCAAATGCCCTAGTAGCTGCCTCATTCCACTAGAAGGAATCCTTCTTCAACAAAGCTGTGAAAGGTGATGCTATGCTGCTATAATTCTTCACAAATCAGTGATAGTAACTAGTAAGCCCTAAGAAATCCCGTAGGTTTTTGCGGGTCCACCTTGCCTCCCTCTTGTGAAACAATATGACTTAGGTACTCCGCTTCTTTGACTTCGAATACACACGTGGATGGCTTAGCATAAAGCTAATGCTGTTCAAGAATGTCCAAAGCCTGCTTCACATGTTGCAAGTGTTCCTCCCAAGTTTTGCTATATATTAAGATGTCATCAAAAAATACCAAACCAAATTTCCACAAAAATGGCCTAAAGATAGAGTTCTTCAGACTTTGAAATGTATATGGTGCATTTGTAAGGCCAAAAGGCATCACCAAAAATTCATAGTTGGCTCTCATGGTTTGGAAAGCTGTCTTATGTACATCCTCATCTCTAATTTTGATTTGATGATAACCAAAACAAAGTTCAAGTTTGGTAAATTAAATAGCACCATTAAGCTCATCTAGCAAATCATCAATCACTGGAATTGGAAACTTATCTTTTATGGTGTATTTGTTGAGCTCTCTGTAATCAAGACACATTTGCCAGGGGTCATATTTCTTGTACACTATTACCATTGGAGAGTAAGCACTCTGACTATGCCTGATAATACCTACCTCTAGCATCTCTTGTACCATCTTCTCGATCTCACTTTTTTGTACATACAGGTACCTGTAGGGCTTGATGTTGGGCGGTTGACTCCTTGGTACTAGTTGAATGGCATGATCATGATCTCTTTTAGGAGGCAATCCTTTTAAGTTTTGGCATATCTCCAAAAACTACAAAGTGACTATCTATAATTGCTTGCAGATCTAGCAATGTAGGAATCTTTGACTGATAGGCTTCTAATGAAAACAATTGGGCCACAACCCCACTTATTATCTTTTGCATTTGATGAGAACTTACCATCTATAGATACTTTGCACGCAACCCTCTTAGTTCGATTGTCCTACCCTCTAAGTGAAAACACATGAATAGCTCCTAGAAGTTCATCTCCATTGCCCCCAATGTAGTAAGCCACTAGACTCCTAGCACAATGTCTATTGCACCCAAGGAAATAGCAAACATAGGGCAATCAAGTTTGTATTCTCCCATGGACAATTTAATGCTATGACATTTCCCCAAACAACTTACTATACCCTCATCTGCAATCATGAGCTAAAATTCTAGACTTGGATAGATAAAACAATTCAGACGAGCAACTAACTTGTAATTGATGAAGTTGTAAGTGCCTTTTGAGTCTATCAACACTGTTACTCTCTCTTTCTTCAAGAAACTCACTACCTTGAGAGTTTGTGGTATGCTAATGCTAGAAAGTGCATGACAAGAAATGGTTGTGTAATGTCCCTTTCCTAAGCAACTCAGTTATGGGGTTAGTCTACTACTTCGAATCTCGTAGACTAACGAGGATGGCTAGGGAACCCATGATGAATTGGTTTTTTTCGAGGCTCAGTCTGCATTTTCGGAGGGATGGTTTGGGCTCCTTTTGGCGGGATGTCACTCCTGGCTCTTTTTGGAGTGATTTTGGGCCATTTGGCCAAACTTTCTATTTTTAGTAGGGGCTCATGGGACTCGATGCGAGTCGGTGTAATGGTCTTGGTATTCACTCAATTTCATTTGGCCTACTCGATAGTGCTACGGAATTCACTTTTGGAGACCGTTTGGATTAATTTTAATTAATTGATATATACCTGAGTTAAATTTAACTTAGTGTTATTATTATAAAGTGACTTTATTAATAGATGAAGACTTGAAATATATTAAGTTAAATAAAGTCATATTTCCCTAAGTGTGGGTGCCCATGTCAAGAGGGAATAAAAAGTAATGTTAAATTGTTTATTTCCCAAAATGAGGCATTGGAAAGTGAAGGAGAAATAAAAAGAAAAGTTGAACGCTCATTTGCATTTACCATTGCATATTTTCATGAAAAGAGAGATTGTTTGGCTGAGCCAAGGGTTTGATTTCTGCAACTTGTGAAGATGCAACCCTTCATAGTGTTGAACATTTGCGGGAGTGAAAGATCTCTCAAGGGTGTTGAAGGTGATCTTACTTCAGAGGTCACATTTGTTCTTACAAATCAGATTTTGCAGGCTTGTCACGAAAGGTTTACACAATGTTAATCTTCTGTTTATTGGCATGATAATATTGGAGACATGGCTGAAAGTATATTGCAGGTGAGAGTATTGATTTTGGAGACTTTTTGTTGAGGTTTTGGACTCCCATGCTGGTCGTACAACTCCAGCAGCCGGCCGCACCTCTTTGATGATTGTTTGAGTTCATTTGAGGCATTTCTCACTGTTTTTTCTTCTTCCTTCTGGTCGTTGAGGTTCATATATCAGTTTACAGGTTTAAGGGGGCAGAAAAGGGAGTATTTCTGAGTGTTTAAAGTTTTATTTGCTGCTGCTCATCACTAGAAAAAGGCCGTACCAGCTCACAGAGAGGAAGTGTGCATCCTAGGATCCAACGCCTAGGGTTTTGGTACATCCTTTGACCATTATTTGAGGCGCCAAACATCCTTTGTATTGCTGTTTCTGATATTTGATGAAAAGAACCAGGGTTTAATCAATATGAGAGGAATTTATTGAATCCAAGCTGCTGTAACAGTCATTTTCAGACTTATATTTTCTTATCAGCAAATGTGTATGAGTTATTTGATGTTGTACTCTTTTCTCCATATGGGTATTGTTTATTATTGATGTATTATGCTTTTCCCACATAAATGAACATCTGAGTAGTGTAGAATGTTTATTTCTGAATACATATATGCTTGCATGCAACCGATGTTATGATCAAAAAACCCAAAACGCACCAGGTTCAACTAAACCATAGGAAAAAATAAGGGGTGGGTTATTACAGGTTGGTTGGGTATCTATTGATTTCTCATCTTGGTCACTGCCAAACTCTAATATTTCATCTTCATCATCTTCTTTCTCATTAGGCCCTTCAATGTAGAACAATTTCTTTTCAACACATTTATGTCCTCTAATGTATTTGCTATCATAGTTAATCTAGTGGTTTGAGAGAATGGTTGTGCTGGAAAGCTCTTCTCTCTTATGCCATTGAACCCTTGCCTTCTAGGAGCTAAAAACTTCTTCTCTACCTTGCATGCTAGGACAAAAGACTCGAATATGGTGGTAGGACTAAACATGCATACCTCATGTTGGATGTGATCCTTGAGCCCACCAAGAAACAAGTCATTCAAGTTCTCCTCTATAATTATCTCTACTGGCAAGGATAGGTTCTGGTATTGTTGATATACTCCTTGACTGATCTTGTTTGCTGTAGTTTGGCTAACTGGCTGAAGTTGTTATTTGACACACTATTGGTATAGTGTGATTGTAGCTCCTTTGTAAAAATTGACTAGGTGACAGTGAGCCTTTTTCTTCCTTTTTAGCACATAGCCATCGGTACCAAACGGATTGCTCTGGTTTTAGATATAAGGAAGCCATTGTCACTTTTTGCCCACTTGGAATTTGATGAACATCAAAAATATACTCCATTTGATTTATCATTTATCCAAGTCAATGGATCCTTGCCATAAAACTTGCAAATATCCACCTTTGGTATAGGTTCCGAGATCCCGTATGATTGCCACGATTTGGATCCAGATTGGTTGCCCTGGACAATCCATCTTGACTGCTTGGAACATCGTGTTGTACCTTTGGTTGTGAGAGAGATAGCATCTGGATAGATCTTTGGAGTGGGACATTGTGTCCTTGATGTCAGCGATCTCTTTCATACTAGTCACTTCTCCTTTCATACTAACCACTTCTGATATTTGAGATTGCATATTTTGCATACTTTCTTCCAACTTTTGCACTTTCTCATCTGTTTAAGACCACACCAGATCTGAAGTTCCACGTTATCCTATCTTTTAATCTATATCCTCCTTGTTAGGAGATTTTCCCAGTGTGTGGGAATTCTTGCCTCGACCTCTAGTTTGTGGCCTTGTCATGATGCCTTCAAAATAGTTTTGACAATAACTTATTCAAAACAAATCAAAATATGCTAAAATTTTTACTATAACTTACCTCTACTTGGTACTCACTTTAAAAAAATCTCCAAGAAATTTGTTGATTTGTAGCCTTGGCAGCAAATTTGGTGGAAACCATAATTTTACAACAACTTCTTCAAGTTGGCTTCAAATGACCTTGAATTTAGACTATAGCAGCTTCAATATGTCCTTGATCAACCCTCCAAAAATTAGAAAAAGATTAACCAAATTGAGAGATATGTGCTTCACAATTTGACCTCCAAAATTGAAAAAAATTTGCCTTGTTTCTTGCCCCTTGGATGTCAAGATCATGCTTTGATACCACTTGTGATGAAATATCTTGCACAAGAGAAGAATATAATAGGAAATAATAATGATAATACTTGAGAATAATAAGCCACTTCAAAGGGGCAAACCTCCAAAGTCCCCAGTGAGAACACAATTCACAATATGATGATTATAAACTAACCACTAGCTCTTATATATACCATACTTATGCCTTGGATGCCACCCAAACCGACTTAATTACCTATATAAGACTATAAAAATTATTATATAACTTAAGGATTATATCCTGATACAATCAATGGGTTAAGGACGTAGCACAATAATGCAAGAAACCTACGTCTGTCATAGTGACATGTCAAAATTAGACACAAATATGATTTTACATGTTTATTTATGTTGGTCTTGTTGCTTGTGATGATTAAGTCATCCACATAGACAATGAGAATAACTGTATCACCTGAACTCTTGATGTATAGATCTAGTAAGATGGAGATTAATTTTCAACCAACTTACACACAATATGTTCTTTACTTGCAGCTTTGAAATTTTGAACTCTTCATGTCTATTTGGTAGAGTTTCTAGCCAAATATGCAATGGCTAGAATCAACCTATTTGTCACCATCTTTGCTATTGGAGCAAACATTTCTCATAGCCTGTCCTTTTGTTGGGAAAACCCCCTTGCCTCCATCCTTGCCTTGCTTGTTCAAGGATCCATTAGCCTTGCATTTCATCTTATATACCCATTTAGACCCAATGGACTTTTTTTGTAGTGGAAATTCAAAGGGACCCAAGTTTCTTTTTTCGTTAGGGTACCATATGCCCTCGACATAGCCCTTTTACGTTCTTGTTGACTCTTTGCTTCATCATAAGAATTTGGCTTACATGAAGTGTTAGTCATCAAAGAAAAGTTACAAATTGCTGAATTACTATCAACATTCAAAGATTTTATATATTATATGTAAGCTTTTTAACTTTTTTATATATAATAAATTTTGTTTGCTTTACTTTTTTTATTATATATTTATTTAATTATTCGGTTTGTTATATATATAATATTATATTATATATTTTATGTAATCTTATTTATTTAATCACTTTTTTCCTTTCATATTTAATTTTTATAATTTTTTATTCTTTCTTTATTTTGGATTATTATCAATAGTTTTGAATTTTATTTCCTTCCTCTCTCCTTAATTTTCTTTCTTTTTGTCAGCCTTTTTCCTTCTATCTTGTCATTTTTCCTCCCTTCTCGATTTATAATAGTTTTCTCCTGCAATTTTCCAATTTGTTCTTCTCATCCTGAAGATGGATCATGTAGTATGATCCGAAATGTTGATGATACAACAAAACACAATACAGTTTAATCCAGAAATTATTTTGACAGACATTCAAGGAATCGTGATTTATCTTTTTCTTTTTGTCTATTGGGCGATCCAGATCTCAGAAGATATTTGGGAGATGACACTCTAAATTGTTAGAATATCTATGAGTTATATAAGGAAGAAATATTAAACATTGATTCATGAAAGAACATTCAGAGAATAATGCTTATGGAAGATAATAGAACAGGAATAGAAAACTATATTAATCTGTGTAATTTCTAGATGGTATATTCTTGAAGGAGATGTATGGCTGTTTTTCTTCCACTAGCTGCATATATGTTATGATCTCTTTTGTTGAGTCAAGGAGATGAGGAAAAAGTATAATTATAAGCAGTTTACAAGAACAGATGTTGCAGAAATTTTGTGTTCCAACCATTTTTTCTCTCCTGGTCATTACTCAATGAGAAAGCTGAAGAATGTTGAATGACATGGATCCCATTGGTGATGTGTTTTGTGGAGCTCAACATGCTAGCATTGTAGTTTGCTGAGTCCTTCATATGAGGTTGAATTGCTGGTTCACAATAATATTTGCAGAAATCCACTGGCTGTGAAGTTGACCTCAATGTGCATGTGCTGTGAGATGCAAATCTGCAGTGTTGTTTGCACTTTGCAGAAGGTGCCAAGTACATGAACTGTAGATTTGTGAAGGGAAAATCTAGAGTGTATTTCACAAAAATTGCAAATCTGGCCTGTTTGGAGAGGTCTGCCTGTATAAGGACAGAGGCGGCAACACTGTTGAAGCATGGGGTATTGTGGAAGCATGTGTGGGGAATCCACCTAGATCATTAGGCCTTCCACCCGAAGTACCTTGAGAGAGCTTGCTTTATTTCAATCTTTTTATGGTAGGATTGTATCACTTCGCTCTATTCTCTAATGGGACATGTTGATAGTCAGACCTTCCAGCAATCACAATTGGAGACAATTCAGCCTTAACAACTTGGATGGCAGGCATTTTTGCTGTGTCATCAATATATTGCATCTGTATATTTTGCACATTACCGAGACCTTCTTGTCTGCTCTCAATATCAACTGGGGATTGGAAATTTAAAGCAGACTAAAAGAATAATTTAATTTTCAACTACAACATCCCTGGTAATCGTCACCTTATTGGTAGAGAGTAGAAATATCAATCAGCCTATACACGGTAAATTCTTAGAATGATCACTATAACACTCTAACAATAGTTTCTTATACCAAGAATCTAACAATTCTCTCTTTTTACAACACAAAGGCGTAAGCAGTAGAACCAAAAGTTTTGAAATGAGTTATCTTCAATTTTTTGCCTAGCCATGCCCCTGAAGTTTAAAGTCTTAAAAGTGCCTTACATGGGATTTTATTGAGGAAATAGACAACAGTATGTACTTCTGTCCGATACTTAATTGGAACTTCCTAGCCTTTTAACATTCTTCTCAACATGTTCATAACTGCCCAATTTTGTCTTTCTACGACAGCATTTTTCTGAGGTGTATATGGGGTTTTGAATTGCCTATGTATCCCCTCATATTTGCAAAGACCAGCAAACTTTTTAGAGGCAAATTCACCCCCATTATCAGATTTGAAAATCTTTATCCTCCTATTTGTTTCAATCTGAGCAGCAGCGCTAAATTGTTTAAAGAACCCAATTTTCTTTTACCATAATCATCAATAAACAGTCTAAACTATGTGGCGCTAGAAATAGAGCTTATCTTTGTAGGTTCACATATGTCAGCATGTGCCAACTCTGAACAATGTTTCACAAGCTTTCCCTCGCTCAAAAGGATTTCAAGATTATTTTGCTGCCACACTTGTTGCACAAACCTCTCTGTTTTCCTGTATGTGAGGTAGTTCTATGTTCCTCCAATATATAAAGATATTGTAAATTCAAATGACCATATTGTTGGTGCCAAATCATGCTGCTGTTGGCAACAACTAAGGCATATGTTTTGAAGGTTCAGCTTCATGAAAACAGTGGATATTATGTTCTATAACACCGAGGCTATAATCTTATTATCATATTACACTTTTTATCCTTTAAAAAAGTAAAACATTGATTTGCTTTGAATGATACTTCTAAATGTGCTTCCCTAGCTATTTGTCTGATAAACTGTAGACTCTTACTCTTGCTAGTAATTTACAAACATCATTGCAATGTGATATTTACTAATGTACATAAACATAAATTTGTAGAATAAATGGACCATTCATGGGAGTCATCAAAGAGGTGACCTGAGATGGTTAAATTTTTCACAAAAGTAAAAATGACCATGGAAGCTTCACTTAATCAGAAAAAATGGGAAAAGTGTGGGGTTGTGATTATCCCACATTGGTAATAGTTGTGAGACAAAGGGGGCTTATAAGTCATTACAAGCACCAAAATCTTTCCTATTTGGAAATAGGCTTTGGCATGAAAGTCCCAAGTTGGTGTGATAGCTCTCTCTAATACTAAAACAGTGCTTAAAGATGCTTGTATGCTTTCCCAGATTACTAATGTTTTTTAAACCAAAAATCATAGAAGAAACAAACTCCTCTTGGAAATTGATCATCAAAGAGATGACTTGAGATATAACTCAAAAATCCCACAAAAGTAAAGATACCTATTAAAAATAACAATGGAAGCTCCACTTAATCAACTAAAAGGGAAAAATGTTGGGTTGTGATCTATGTCATAGGGTTTGCCGAATTTAATGTTTGAAGTTCGAAATTCCACGAATTTAATGAAAACCTTTAAAATTCGTTGCAGTTCACCTAAAATTCGTACGGCCCTAATGTCCGCGGCTGTTGACAGTCCCCTGTGTTGAATTCATTGGCCGACGTGAGCGCTTGTTGTTGCAGAGTTGAGATTCAGGCGAGTCTTCAGACAACTGCGGGAGCCGCGGTCAAGCCTAAAGTTTCATTTTATTTATTTGGCGCAGCGATAGGGACTTCGTTACATTTTCTTTTTTTAAAATATGTCCAAGTCATATTTATTATATGACTTGTTATTTTTTAAAATATGTGTCGGTTCCCATTGTTTTTTAATATTTATTAATAATTATCATATTTTTCTGTTTTTTTTAGTCTTTCAATGTATTTTTAAATTTGTCACTGTGTTCGTTGTCTTTTTATTTTAATATTAAGATTTAATACATTAAGATTTAATAATTTAAAATATAATATAATTTAGATTTTTTATTATTGAAATCTATTTAGCAATGTTAAATTATTTTGACAATTTTGTGGATTAATTATTTATGTTTTAAAAAAATTCAAATTTATATTGGCGAATTTAATCACGAATTTTTTTTCGAATTTTCTCCCCTTGCCGAACTTGATCCGAATTTTATCGTTGTCGAACACAAATACGAACTCGAACCTTGTGACATAGGTTGTGATAATCTCACGTTGATAATACTTGCGAGATTTGGGAGGCTAAGGATTTGGGTATATTACTTTTTAAAAAGGTCATCTGGTCTGTAGATTAATGTTGCTGGACAAATCCATCATGTATCAAATGCCAAGTAGAGATTGTTAGGGTCAACCTAATGAACAATTTGGAATTGAACATAATGGATAATTTAAGAGATAGAAAGGCCAGTTGGGAAGACAAAGTTACTGCTATTTTAAGTCGTGAAGTACTGTATCGGTCAAATGTTTATTGGGAAGTTTGGCAATGAAAGGAGATGGTTGACCAAGCTAAGTTTCATAATGTGAATGCTTGTAACATAGAGTATTGGGCCTTTTGAGTTAACGAGGGTCTTGAGTCTCTTGTACGTAGAAATGCTTAAGCCAATTAGAAGTGAGAGGTGAGCATAAAATATAGTATAGTACAATTTGAGAAAGAAAGAATTTATATTGATGTCCACAAGTGATCAAAATAGGTCAGTGGGACTCAGAAATACAACTAGAGACAATAGCAAGAGGAGCCAAAAAGAGGCGCCAAAGAAGATTCAAACTAAAATCTATGTTACTGGTTTTGGTTTGGGTATGGGGGTTTGGTACGCGGATTCACAAATTTTTTTTGGTGTTTGGTTCATTCTGGGTTTGTCCATACAAAAAACATATAAAAAATCAGAAATATATACATAGTTGCAGCCTAAAAACAGGAATTAAGTTAAGAATACCACATAGCATCATATTGATATAATAAAAAGAACTGCCATAAAAATTAAACATACTACTTCAATGTCAGTCAAACTTGAATGTCATGATAGATATTCATTGTTTAATATTAAATTAATACTATCAGCAATCAACATCATATAGGTTTGCAAAAAGATCATCATCATTGTTGAGATTAGATGATGTAGGTAGATTAGAAGAACCACGAGTAATGCCATAGGGACTCGCACTAAAAGTAAGCTCGCTATTTGACTCTCAACAAATGTAACATGTTGGTAAGTGGAAGTATCTAAGTTAGTATGCTTTGGCTCTATATTCCACAGCTTTGTGTCCCCTTCTAGTCATTTTTTTTATGTGAAAGAAGGTGCAAATTGGTATGCACATACACTTAGTGCTCTGCCTTTCTTGAGTGCAACCGGTTGCACTTTATTGAGTCTAGTTCTGCTCAGATGCAGACAAACAAGCAATTTATTAAGGCAAAGATAGAGAGTTAGAGTTCTATAATTTAAAATTATAAATGAAAAGCCAAACTTGAAAATGTGTCTTTTTATTTTAGATTAAAAATAAAATAAAATAAAATACTTACTTGGGATAAAACTTTGATCGCAAGAGGGCTTAGTTGTTGGAATGCTTGGCCATGAAGTACCACCATGAGCATCCTTCTTAAATTTGTCACAACGAGTGGAAATACTTTGACCATTGGAGTGTACAAAATCAGTAAAATCACTCGTCTACATCCCTCCAAATTAGGATTAGGGAAGATTCTACGAAACACTTGTACCATTCGTTAACTTTCAAATCTTTGTATGGTGCAACCAGCATTGGAATAGAAAGGATCTTAGCACTATAATATTTTGGAGTCAATGCAAGGGCAAGATGTAGTGGGGTGGTCATATTGTTCTTCTATTGCTCAACAATAATTGTGTGCACCTGTTTGAAGAAAGTTTCTTCAGGGTCTTGCTCTTTTTCATTCATGATGATCTTTATCTTCTTAATCATTGAGTCGATACCATCACATACCCCTCCCAAACAAGGCTTATCCATGTCAGTATAATGGATCATATTCAAAATGGGCTTAGTGAAACTAAGAAGATATTCCACACAACCCCACCAAGTGTCATTTAAGACCATATGCTTAAAATAATTTGTTGCTTAGTGTTGGATTGCCTCCATATGGACCTGACTTGGCTAATGACCATGCTAGAAAGTGTGTCTTAAATCTTCACAAGTTGTCTCAAGTTGATTGTGTTGGAGGCGAAACGGGTCTCAAAAACCTATTAAATTTTTTTAAAAAAAATTAAAAACAACGATAAGATTCACACATAAAATAATGGAAATAATATAATGTAGATAGATCACACACAACAAAAGGGATGTTCGTGGTCCAAGATGCCCTAATATCAAATATATTTAGAAATAGAATAAACCTTTGAGGTAGGGAAACACTGTACAATACTCCTTATGGAAGAAGCCACTCCACAATATATCTCCTAATAACATAACATAATGGAGAGGTAAACCACTAAACCCAATATAGACCTAGTCATTACCTAATATAATTAATTACACTTGAGTTGTCCCATGACCGAATATAACTAAAGAGACGTGTGCCACATGTCGACATGTCCATCAACCTATATACATTATGAAATCATATTCCTAAGTACATAACAAACAAATAAGAAAACATACTTTAGTTAAAAAAATAAATTACTAAAGTGAAACATAAAACTTCATACTGTTTCACTCACCTTCAGCGGCTCCAATTTCAAGATTGTTTTGAATATGCCTTACAACATGTGGTGGTTGGTGATGAACATTTGGATCTCTTCATCCTTGGCATACACTTGTTTGATCCAATCAATTTTGTTGCCAATCTTTTGTAGCATAAGGTTGAGGGAGTGGATAGCACATGGTGTCCAAAAGTTGTGTAAATAATGTTCCTCAACCAACAAACCAACCACTCCACAATTTTTTGTGTTGTTCTTTATTGACTTAGACAACATTCTCAGGCCCCACTTCCTCAATGGCCCCTATAAGGATGCCATCAATAAATCATGCGTCCTTTGACTACCCCTCACAATCCACGACTTTCAAAAACATTGTCACTTTAGGCAGCATTTCAATTACATTGATCAAAGGCCGATTTTTGGCATCCTTCCATCTATTGGAAAAGATGGACATCCATGTCTCTTTCCATGAATCCCTAATGGCCTTCAGCGAATCTTCTACAAGTGTAACCTCTTTCCAATAAGGTTCTATGCACCTTCTCATAACCTGGGTATTTGTACCCTTTTGAAGCCTCATTAATTTTTCTCACCATTTCTTACCAATATGGTGAGTGAACAACATTGAAAGACTAACCACTTGCATAGATGCATTTGCAATGTGTTGATCGGCAATCTCTTGAGATTGCTTTTGAAATGCCATTTTTAATGGTGCCTTTGGTCTTTTATGCAAAATGGTTTCTTCTTGAAGTGTGGCAAAAAATGGGTGGCTTTCTACGACAACTTTAGGATTAGATGGGAGAAGAGGGTGCTTCATTCCTCAAGATCCTTTCTTTGCCAAATGATGATTTGTTTTGTGGTTTCCTGCTTCATTTGCTTTCTCTTGCTTTGCAATACATTGTACCACTTGAGATCGTGGCACGGGTACACCATTCTTTCTTAAGCAAGCTTTGATGCCCATTCCAAGAATGCCATACTAGTGGGTTTTCACCCAATTGTATGAGCTTGTATGCTTAACATCACACCCACTGCAAACCCAAACATATCCCCCATCACCTAGAACTTGTATCATTTCAACATACTTCCAAAGTAGAGAATTTTTGGTCTGTTTTGAGTGGGGTCGGCCCATGGAGCTAGAATTGGCTACCATTGTCATCCCTATGGCAACAAGTTTGGTAAACAACAGATTCCAAACAAATTAAAACACACTCATACACACGCGTATCTTAACTCATTTAATTTTTTAAACATAGAGTCATAGAAGAATGAAAACAAAACAAGAGAGCTAGTTTGTAAAACAAAAATAAAGAAAATAAACCAAAAAGACTTACCTCTTTTCCAAAAATCTTCCTCTATGATCTCCTTGGCAGCAATGGGCTCTTGCACATGTAAGAATAACAATCCAATGGCTTTGGAACCTTCAATGATCAATCTTTAGCTCTATTTGTGTAATGGCAAGCAAGAATGAAAGTTCAACAAGAATGAATGGTTTTTGTTGTTTGCATTCACAATGAGGTAAAATGAGTTTGTTTGTGTTTCTAATGCTTTAGATGTCACTTTTAGGGTTAGGGCTCCCATTTTTTGTCTTTCCTAGTCAAAATCAAAGTCTAAAAATGATTAAAAGCAATATTTCTTAAAAAAGGCATTTTTCTTAGCTGGTTTGCTTTGGGTATTGTTAGATTCTTTTGGGTTCATCATGGGTTTGTGTGTGCCCTGGTGGAATCCTCCGATGAATTGGTTCCGAATTTGGATTGGGTACAAACTAGACCCAGATTTGGGCAATGTAGGGGATGAATTGGTAACATTGAGTAAAATATAACTAAAGGCAAAACAAAAGCTGAAAAGCATTCTGACAAACAAAAAATGTGGGGTCAACCCAATGTGGGGAAACCCAGTCCTGTCAGAAAGGAAAGAACCCATGAGACCACCAAGATGACTAAAATAGTCTATAAGTAGCCAAATATCCAAGAGAAGGGATTCATCACCAAAGCAAATAGAGCTAAGGATGCCAAAAATTTGGAATGGGCAAATTGGGTCTAATCTGTATCACTAGAAGAGTTGTCTCACTTGTCAATAATTGTGAAGGTGGCAATACAAGAATTTATGATGTCCCTTCTAGAAAGCCTTGGGCTAAGAGATCCAAATTGGATGACCATGGGGGGGCACAAAGAGTGTCATTCCAAAATTCTGTCCAAAGCTTTCTTAACATTTAAGGTCGATGACCCTCCACCATCTAAGATATTGTTGGAGGTGAGAAAGAAACTAGTGACAAAAACTTGAATAAGAGACCCCACCTCGGAGTGAGATATGGTAGGAGCGTGATACCTCATGATCAACAAACTCATAGATTATGTCTAATTTTGTGTTTTGATGCTATTCTTAATTTCTTTGTGGATCTTGAATGAATATTAATTATATGGCACAATTTGGGCACATTAACTACTTTTAATTGGGGATTGGCCTTGTGATACGTTTTTTAGTTTGCAATCAATTGAGAACATTTTCTGTTGAACTTGCACTAGTTTCTTATGGAAAATATAACTTATTAGTGTTATCTTTCTCCCCTAAATCCTACCTCCCTACTTTCAACTGGTAATTGCCAAAAAGGTATGCATAATATTTGTATGTGTATCCAACTTCATCCAGCTGCCTGTTTATTATGTCAAGGATGCTCCCTTTTGTCTACCTTAAGCTAATTTCTAGCTTAGCTTCTCTGGCTAATAAGACACTCAAACTGTTTTTTCCATTTAAGTTTGTACAATCTTTCATCTTCTTTTCTCCATTGAATGACAATTTCAAAGATTCCAACAAATTCTTTGCTGTGCAAGTCAATGAAATTTAAGGAGTTGGTTGAAGTCCTTTATGGTTAAATTGTCAACGAAACCTTTGCTTAAACTAACGAGTTGCACTCTCAAATATAATGTTGACTAGTTAATTTCCTCAACCAAGCTCATATGTAATTCTGTTACAGAAATTGAACAAGACTCTCATCACTTGAAAATTCATCATCAGTTGTTAAATAACCCTTACAACCTTGCTAAACTGTTGAGCTCTCTTTTCCTAAGAATCACTTATAATGAGGTTAAATATATTTCCCTTGTGGAGGTTGATTTTGAAGCCATTCCTTTTGTTGTTACTGTTGGCACCAATTACTATGAATCTGTCTTGTTGCATTTTTTGAAGAAGTTTCATTTTTTTTGGTTGAAAGCATTCATCTTTCATTAAAATATAGAACATAAGTACATGATGGAGTACAACCAGTGTGGATTTAGCAGCCAGACGTGGAGTACAACACGTGAGAAAAAACATTTTATATTTTGCTATCATATACAGAAGATTCATTTATCTGTCATGAATATTTCTATCCTTGAAGCAATATTATCTGTCAAATCTACTTTAAAAATGAAGAATCTTCCCAAATGGAAGTTTTATGACTTTCCAGTGCCTGTGCATTGACATAGGAAAGAAATGCCTGATAGTTGAATAGAAATCTGATTATTCATACCATGCTTCCACATCATCTACATGTCTCTAGGCATCACCTTTTTGTTTTTCCAAAGGGACCATATTCTGATATAAATGAAGTCTGAAAATTATCTTGCAATACAATAAATTGAGAAGGCATAATTTACAGTTTCTTCTCTCTTGACGCATCTTATGATCCTCAGTAGTAAACCCAGTTTTGCAAAACATTACAGTATCTGACCAACAAGGTCTAGCCTGGCCAACCAAGTTGCTTCAGTTGCTAAATACTTTGTCTTTCAACACACTATTTCTTATTGTATATATGCATCCCTTTCTTTTCTTCCATAGCTTAAAGGAGAAATTACATGAAATATAGTTAAATTTAGCAATCAAAGAGAAATCCCAAATGATTTAGCTTGACTGATATAGTTTAAGGTATCATTTTTTTAGGCTTCCAGTGAAGTAGATTCTTTTTTATTTCAAATACTTTTTTTCAAAATGTATTAGAGCATTCCTTATGCAATTTCTGCATATGTAATGTAACATTGATAATGATGCTTGCCACTTTGTTCAGTCCTGCACATGTCATGCGACTGCTCGAAATTGTTCGCAGTAATCAGACATCTTTGCAAGTCGTAGTAGACTTGCTTGGTCTTGGAAAATCTTTGCAGAAGGTACCAGTAGTGGTGAAAAGCTCACCTGGATTTGCTGTGAACCGTGTATTTTTTCCCTATGGAATGGGTGCTCATTTTCTTGCTGATCTCGGTGTAGACCCTTACAGAATTGATTCGGTAATTAAATCCTTTGGAATGCCCATGGGTCCATTTAGGTGAGTTGAAAAAATGTCATTCTGAACAAATTGACTCTTATTATTGATGTGCTGATTGAGAATAAAAGAACTAATCAGTTTTCAATGATCTTTTTCAGGATGGCAGACCTCGGTGGTCTTCAGACTGGCACACTAGTTAACAAAATATGGTTACAAGCTTACCCCGATCGTGTCTATTTTCCACCGCTCATGACTTTACTCTATAATGATAATCGTCTAGGTATGTTTCAGTGTTAAATTGTAGTATGTATGTGTTTTAAATCAATATGTTTTGCTGATTATGAAAAGATAAGTGTTGAATTGGAATTGACTTCTGCATTATTGCAAGTTGATTACTGTAATTGGCAGCTTGGGGTTTAAGAAACTTTAAAAAGATGATTGCTAATCATAATGTGAGGGCATCCATAGGAGCAACACAACATTTGATATTTAGTCATTCAAACATCCTTTTGTGCCAACTTGACCAGAAGATTAGAAGTTTAGTAAAATTTAAGAAAATGGAAAACTTTCAGAAGCTCGCTGATTATCTAAAACTAAAAGCTTGCATACAACATTGAATTTTTTTATAGATCAAGTGTATCTTCTGATCTCTATGAAAGTTGATTTGAAACTCTGGAAAATTCTTAAACTATGACATATGTGAGTATAGAAATCTGGGATAGGAGATATCAAATGAGTATCATTTGCAATGTAAATGGGCTTTACTTCAAGGGTTTTTACTTCGAGGGTAAATGGAATACTGACTGGACACATCAAATCTACATTTTATCTTAAACTTTCCAATTTTTAACATAAAAACTGAACATCATTCTTTCCTAGCACATATAGGAGTAGAATGTCAGAAGATTTAGTAGATTGCGTAGCAGGGGCAGAGTTGGTCATTTCACAATAAATGTCAATAGGATGAGATTGTGCTATGAATCTATGATGTATGCAGTGTTTTGTCAGAGTTTCTGGGACGGGGAGACGGGTTTCTGGGGATAGCAAATATTTTCGAAAATTTTAGGGGATGGCTATATGTATATATATATATATATATATGATACAGAATTGAGAACACAGTACAATAATGTTGGCAGTTAGCTGCCCCCTTGTCAGTGACAAATGTTAGCAAAAGAGAGCTCAACTTATGAGGACTTTGAAGACATAAACCCTGTTATCTTGTTAACTTCAATCAAAGATTAGAACCACTTACCAAAAACTTTGATACCACTTGTCTTTCAAAGTATTGAAGGTACTGAATGCAATTTTGCTAACCTTATCCTGAACAACAACATTTCAAACTTGAAGGCAAAAAGATACCATGAAACTTACATCTGAAGCACAATACCACTTCTTATTACAATACCACTATGAAGATGAAGACTAATACACTCCTGATGACATCACATGTGATTGAAAGACAAACTTTCAAAACAAACAATTCTTCTTCAATCAACAACACTTTTTGACCCACATGACAAATCTCCAATGAATCTATTTGCTTCCCTTGAACAACTCAACTCAACTCAGCACTGATCCACTTCCTGACTTAGCCATGAAGCAACATATTAACCTGATACCACTTCAAAACTGGAGCCACACAACTTGAACAAACCTTTCTGAACCATATTAAAGAGGAAGATCATCAATGGAACATGTGAAATTAGTACATCAGAAAACTCCTTAATATCTCTAGTTTATCACTATCTTCAAATCACCTGAAAGCTCCAAGATACATGTCATAAAACATAACTCAACAAAGTAATATATATAATCATCAAACTAATTTCCTGATATGAATAATCATCCTGCAACCAAACTATTCTGACACCTTTTCTGACATGAAAAAGAATGAAGACCATTTGATGAATACCATCCTCCTGTTCTGCACAAGACACTTTTCACACCATAATGTCAATTCTGATACAAAACCACATCTGAAATATACTGTACTATGCAAGAACTGCTGCCTCTTGACTTTGTCATTCAAACTAGCTCATCAAATAAGTACAACAACAAACAAACTGCATCATCAAATTCTTTCTGCACTTACCCATTGAACTCCACACACAGGACCCACCCAAGCTGATTAAGCTGCAAAAGGGAAACTAGCTCTGATACCAATTGTAGGAGTCAAGAACAACACTGAGAGGGGGGGTGAATCAGTGTTGTGTGAATTTTCAAATATTTTAAAACATTTTGCAAACTTTCTCTTACAGAACAAATGGAGATGAATACATTAATGATTTGTGCACAAGATTAATAATGAAGGATGTGAACAAAACTTAATAAGTAAAGAACTAATATACACACATACAGATGAAGACATCATGAAACTTAACACATGCTTTTCACGAGTGGAAAACCCTTCTTCTGGGTAGAAAAACCACTCAAAACTGCCTCACTGGCTTAACTGATAAAACATGCCTCACTGGCTACAATATGTGTCTCACTGACAAATGTTGAGGTCACACAGACCCATAAGCCTCACTGGCATACTGTTTAGAAGCACCAGCTTCAAGGAGCACCAACCCCTAATACAGAACAATTGAAAAAAAGAATTCAGAGGGTCTCTCTGTTTCAATACAAAACATTTCTTCTCTTTCTTGTGTCTGTCAAATGTCCATTCTATTCAAAATCAATCCTATATCCGGATACACTCAACAACACTTCACACAAATATGTTTCATCAATGTCTGTTTATATATTTGCATCAATGCACCTGAAAAACCATTGTATACAAATTTTATGTCCTTTCACCTTCAAAACATATTTTCATTATCCTCTTATCAAAACCTTTCATCTTCTCTGATTGCATCAAATAGATCTCCATTCTGTATTCTTTATAAACTGCAAAAACAATTCATCTGCAAGAAAATATTCCTCAGTCTTTTCATATTTCTCTCTGCATTTTAAATTCTTCAATAAAATCTAATCAATGCTCTGCAAATAATCTCTGAGAACTTTTCATCTTCTCAAACCCTTTAATTTGCAAAAATAAAATCATCTTAAAGAAAAACTTTCATGCTTATTTTCATGTTCTTCTTCCAAAAAATACATTTGTAAACCCATTCATATTCCCTGCAAGAAACAAAATCATCTCTCCAATCTTCTTTTCAAAACTTTTCATCTTCTTTTCAATTTTCAAATTGAATGTCTTCAACAATAAATCAATTTACCTCAACAAAGCACCTGTAAACATCTCACAAAACAAAATCATCTGTAAAAAAAATAAGTCTCCTTAAAAACTTCCAAGCTTTTACATACAAAACCATTTGAGCTTCTTCTTCTTCTCAATCTAGAAGAGTAAATCAAATCACAAAAAAATAGCTCCAAAAATATTATCATCTCCATATTATTTGATGGAAGAAAAGAAAATTTCTAATTATAAAGTACTCCATCAAATGGATGTCTTCTTCTTAGAAGGAAACTTTAAAACCACTATATTCCTTCTAATGTCAAGCTCCTTTAAAAAAGCAATTTGATGCCTTAAATAAAATGAGAGAAGATCCTCATTTTTCGGTAAAAAAAAACTTTATAAACATAACTTAACTCCTCCAAGACATCGGGCTATGATGTTTTCCTTTTGAAGATTTTTATGTTATATATTTGATGTTTTTTCTAGTTTAAAAAAAAACTTAAGACTTGATTCTCACCGCGGGCTCCATGCTCCTATTTGAAAATTTTTTCCCGCTCGAGCCTTTTCTTTATAAGGTGATAAAGTTTTAAAACAAAAACTTGCTTTATATGAAGAGCTCGTGCCACCAAACTTGACCGTTTGCAAAAAGTCTTATATGACATTAACACCCTTAACCCGTGATTTAGACTTTGCCACCCGATGAACATAATGCACAACCAACGCATTCGATGGAAAGAAAGATGGGGCCGGTGGTCACAATGTATAATAACCCATTGGCCGGTCAACATAAGTGAAATGACCTACAACATCAGGTCAATGAATTGTTATAACAAAAAGGTTATGTGTTACATACGGGCAGAGGAAAGTGAAGAGAGTTTCAACAAGGTTCAAACCTTAAATCTTAGAAATTGAACAACCTTTCTTTAACCAAAACTTGAAGAGTAAGTAACCGGTGACAGTCAAGGTAGGAGAATAGAGGTCTGACAATAGCTCAAAACATCCTCAACTGTGAAACAATATAGTGTGTGGCATGTATAGTCTTATGCACCTTTAAAGGAGAAAATTGTATGCATAAGGATATGTTTACTAAGCAAGTTCTATGAAGATGGATAAGGGAATGATAGAAGACAGCACTGAGAGATGACAAACTACAAGAAAAACACCAAGGTGATCAATACTCTCAAATACATGAATCTTGTATATGAATGCACATGAAATGCATGAAAGCCCATGACCAATTTCACTGCCTCTTGTAAATCATGTCATCTGTTTCACTGAGATCAAATATGATTATGCCAAAACATGATGTCAAATGAACTCCATCACCTATATCAACAATACCACTGATAAACAACTCATCGCATGAGAGATATACACTAAACAAGCCAACTCAACTGACAACACTTATTCTGTCCATATGAACAACTCCTGATTGATGTTCGTGAGAGATATACTAAACAAGCCAATTCAACTGACAAACTGAAACACTTATTCTGTCCATATGATCAACTGACAATTCCTAATGTATAAAGGCACCAATTCAAACTCAAAACCATATTGATATCAAATATTCATCCTAAAGATATCCTGAAACACTCTGCATCGCTGAAACATTCTCGAAACTCTCTTGAGAACATATTATCAATATGAACACACTAAAGCAACTCCAAACCATCAATACCTTTTTGACATCAATGACAACCTGACTCCATCAAATAATTTATCAATGATAACAATAAGTTATATTAATTAAAAATTGGTCTTTAATTAGCTGTTCCTTTGTAGAAAGGATTTAGATAGGTCCCTGTTTCAATCTATAGTCTTATTCACATTTAATAAACCATCTTGGTTCATATTTTCTTGTGAAAGATCAAGCTTGCCTTTTCTGAATTCCTCAATTAGCAAACTCTAGTTATTGGGGGGTCATTTACTAATGTTTTAACTATCGATTCTAATCCTGCTTCATCTTGATGCTAGGGATTACACTACTTGGTCTGGGTCTGTGTAATCATGCACAATCAGATGCCCTATGGCCTTGAAATGCTGTTGTAATTGGTTCCATGCTGCTGAATTACTAGTAGAGGTAGTTATTGGAGTTACTCTAAGAGGGGGTGATAAATCCGTGAGAGTGTACCTTGGGTTTCTTATTATCACATCTAAGATAGAGGGTCAACTCCCTATCTTGTTTACATTCTAGATAACAGTGAAAAATGTCAGTGGGAGGAGTATCTTGCTTCCTCATTGTTGGAGTTTCAATTCGCATCTCTGGAATGCGAGTTGGAAACGGACAGCTATGCACAGATAAACTGCTCTCCTATTGGAAGGGGGAGTTCCCTTTTCGCTAATGTTCGCTGAAAAGATAAATAAATTAAACTTCACCTATCTTCTTTTTGATTCTCAGCTGCAAGCCCAAGGTTATAAAACTTTAAACACTGCAGAAGAGGTTTTTCCTTTTTAAAACTTCTACTACAACTAGGCTCAAACTAATGACGCTTTTAATCTCCTAAGTAAATTTAGAGCAAAGGGATTAAAAGTGGACAAGGAATGATTGTTTAACACAAAAACTTAAGTAAATTTCTCCCAGATTTACATCACAAGATTCATTGTACTTTAATGATGAAAGATGAAATAAAAGTTACAGAAGCCACACATTTAATGACAAAACTTGATGATCTGAGATAGAGTATTGGAGCAAAGGCAGGCATGAGATTTCTATTCCAACATCACAAAGTCGATACAACTCTAGGACAACAATATTGTAGCAAAAGGTAGGCATACAACAAGCGATCAAACACTGGAAACAGATTACATAGAGTGAACAAGCACTTTCAACAACAATTTTGCAGGCTAGAACAGGCACAACAAAATATTTTATCGTCAACACAGGGTGAACAAACACTTGGAATAACAAGCAAAGGCAGGGATGAGATTTCTATTCCAACATCACAAAGTCGATACAACTCCAGGACAACAATATTGTAGCAAAAGGTAGGCATACAACAAGTGATCAAACACTGGAAACAGATTACATAGAGTGAACAAGCACTTTCAACAACAATTTTGTAGGCTAGAACAGGGACAACAAAATATTTTATCGTCAACACAGGGTGAACAAACACTTGGAATAACAAGATTTGCAGGCTAGAATAGGCACAACAAATTTGCTATCACAAAAGTAGCTCTTTACAATGGGCAAGGCTGCCCTTATTTATACTAAATCAAAGGAGTAGGGAACCCTAAAATCTCCTTGATTAACCCTAACTAGCTTGCGAAAAACTCCAACTAATACAAAATGATTTCTTTCTAAATATAGAATGGATGAGCTTTAGATGAAAGCAAATGTTTTAAAACAAAAAACATCTGAGTTAAAGCTGCTTTGTTTTGAGTCACATTCTCATCTACATTCTTGCTTTATGGTGATGTCATCCATTGATATTTTTTGTTGATTTCTTCTAAAAAGCAGATTTTGAGCGAAAAAAACTGGCACATGGGTTTTGTAGGCAATCTCGTTCTGAAGCAACCTAGATCGTCGGATTTTGAAAAAGCGGAGGATTTCCCGAAAAAGCAGCAAAAAAATAGATTCTCGGAAAAATAAAATTTTCCAATCTTTAAGAGGATGAAATTCTAGATGGACCCACCTTGATGAAAACTGAAAAAACTTCGGTCCAATTTCTGAAAAATGATCCCCTAGAAAAAAGGACTTTGAAAAAGCGTGCCTTCTTGCTTCCTCAACTCGAAACTATGAAGAACGCTGAAAAAACACTTAGTTTGAGCCTTCGAATCTTCGTTGAAAGAAAAATGTCTTCTTCCTCTGGATGCAACCTACAAAAGATAATGAAATAAAGAAGCCAAATGCTTGTCTTTATAGATCTTTAGGGCGAAAAAACAACTTTCTTTGTGAAAGAATAAAACTTGGATCTCATCTATGAAGAAAGCATCTTTTAAAGCACAAATCCAAGTGGATGTCTTCGAATAGAAAAAATCCCTATTTTGTAGCTGCCTATGGCTTCATGTGTAAGATGTCGAAAAATATCTTCTTTTGATGATGTCATCGAACACGCGAGTTGCCAAAAGTGTTAGCCAATTTTCTTTCGTTTTCGACACTTTTGCACTTGTTCTGACTCCAGTATGGCTTGTCTTCGACTTCAACAAGATGGCAAAATGTCACCGTTGACTGAAAAAGCTGACTGATCCTGACATTTTGAAGACCTATCAACTGTGATTTCATCCCCAGTCTCGGACAGACGATCTGACGTCGTTCAATTGCGAATCTGACTTCTGGAAACTGTCACCGGACAAAGCTCTGGAAACGACTGTCAGAAAACACTGTCAAACACGAAAAAAAAATCTATCTCTGGAAAAGTTGGGCGCCCCTAGCCTCCAGGGGCGCCTGGTTTTTCATGCCTTTACCATTTTTCTAAAATTTGCAACTTTTTCAACTTTTCGATTTGCGTGCGCGTTACGGTCGCTGTGGACCCTTGTTTGGCTGTCGATTTCTATCTGTTGGGACAAAACTGAGTCCGATGATTTGGCAGATAGGCAGGCCTGATGAAAACTGAGCTAACTGTACTCTCTGTCTACCTCGAGAAACGTGCCAAACTGACTTGTGAACCTGACTGGGCTGACGGAGGAAGATTTTCGTTTTTCAGAAAAAACTCAAAAATAAACTAAGTTTGGTGGATTTGGGCGCCCCTAGCCTCCAGGGGTGCTTGACTTTCAGTGCCTTAGAATTTTTTTGGAAATTTCAAATTTTCATGCCATTTCTCGATTATCGTGCCAACAGCCCCTGTTTGATCTTCGTTTTCGGTCGTCCGGATGACTGCTGAGGCGGGACGGGGGATGATATGAGCAGCCTTAACACATCTGTGATGAAATCCCAGCTTTTACCGACGTTTGACTAAGTTTGACCACCTGGGAACGAGCTAACGGATTGACATTTCTCGGAAAACGCGTAAAAAATCTAAGGCATGAGAAGTTGGGCGCCCCTGGCCTCTAGGGGTGCTTGGAATCTGTGCCTTAGCCAATTTCATGATTTTCAACCTTTGTTTGCAACTTGCTCCGTTTTGCATGTCGGCAGCTGTTTCCTGATGTTGATTTTGACGATTTCGTTAGTCAACTGCCACTGGATGAGGGATGAACTGGATAGCCTAGGTACATCTGACGTGAATTCCAACTTTTCGGGACCTGATGACCAAAATGACTGCTTTTACGCTCACCGGAACTGACCGACGGGCACTTCTTGCATTTTCTTGAAAAGTGCGAAAATATTCTAACATTGGTGCAACTAGGCACCCCTAGTCTCTAGGGGCGCTTGGATTCTCCAGACTTAGTCAAATTTGATGATTTTCGACTTTTCTCCTCACTCCGGATTGACCCTGCTCCGTTTTGTGTTCTTCGTCGAATCGACAACTGTTCGTCGGTTCTGCGTTGTTGGAACAACGTTGAAAACTTGAAAACGAGTTCTGGCAGATGGACTTCCTCCATTGATGACTTCAGAGCTCATGCTTCGCCTTTCGTAAAAGCAGAAATGACCCAATAGAGAAAACTTGACATTTTGCAAATTCCGTCTGGACCACGCTAATCGTGAAGCAAAAACGACCAATCAGAATCAAGTACGACACCTGAATCAGAGATTCTATTTTTAGAAAATTTTGCTAGCATCCGTATCTCATGAAACCCAGAAAACCTAATTTGACGTCTATTTTTAGAGATTTTGCTTTTTTGACTTTTTGACGAAAATGTTTCTAGATTTGCTCAAAATGCCTTAATGAAACAATTTTTTTTGATTGGGTACAACAATTAGCTCTGTTTGGGGACCATGTCGGATACTTATAGCATAGGAGAACCGAGAATCTTTGGACTTTTTAAGCTTGGACCAATGCCTTATTAGTTGGGTAATAGAGTCAGGTCACTTTCTTAATCACCTAGAACAAGACTTTTCCCTACATCACCTAAATCGGACTTCCTAAAATCACCTAAAAGCGGACTTCCAAAAATCACCTAAGAGTTGGAACTTTCTAGAACACAAAGAACACAACTGTCACATTACAAAAAGGTGAAAAACATTACGACATAACGATTACAACACAGAAAGGGGAAACACATTACACACAAACGCTCTTTTAGAGCGAAGACAAGAAAAACAAAAACTGTTACACAAAATCATCAACTAGTTCAGAAAAATAAGAGCCTTTCCTCTTGAGCTGTGAGATTTGTCTTGACAACACATGGCTTTTCTTCCTTTGCAACACCTTCTCGAAGAGCCACGATTCAGGCAGGTATTCATGTTTAGGCCATGAGAAGTTCATGAGGAATTGATTAACTTCTTCCAAAGTGAGTAACCTCTACAACAGGTGAAGGTATAGAACCTCTTTTTGAAGATAAGAAGCAATGTCTTGTGGCCAAAGTATGCTTGTGGGAATGGTAACGACCACATATAGCACTTGACTTTCATTTATGTCTTCAACATATGCAATCGTGAACTCTGTCAATGTATCATCCTCTGAAAAAGGTCGAAGCTGCTGATACAGAATTTCCGTCACTGGTTCTTGGCTTACCGGATCTACCACTGTTATCATCAATTTATCTAGTAATTCAGGTACTTCTTCATCATCCTTAACGGTCATGTCTTCGTCCATCCAATCCTTAGAATTTGAATGACAAATCGTCAAGATCTGAATCTTCGAACACCTGATCATTATTAAAGTATACTTGATGGATAACATCTTCACCTGGCAGCTCACTTTCCCATTCATCATTTTGAGTCTCATCAACCTCCATAGAGCAATATTCTTCAATGCGGATATCTAGTAGCGTCTCATTTCCAGCAACCATGTACCTTTCTTCTTCTGATAGGTAAGTGGAATCAAAGACAGATTCTTCTAAGCTTTGTGTTTCTTCTTCATTTGCTTGATCGATTTCACATACAACATATCTCACCATGCACTTGTCGAGGATTTCTGATTTCTCCAATTGATTTTCTTCAGTGACCAAGACTGAATATTCCATGAACTTTTCTTCTCCACAAGCCTCTTCATATACTGCATTTTGTGTTGACTTTATCATATCTGTGACATTTCTTTCTTGCACAGGTTCATGGATATCCTCTGAAAGTTTAGCATCATCTTTTTCACTAGTGTCTATGAAAACTTCTTGAAACAAAGATGAAGACGAGCTAAATTGCAAAAGAAAATTTACAGTATCCTCTACTGAAGAATCACTCTCCAAGCGATGTAGAAAACTGTCGAGATCCAATGATGAATCTTCCATACAATCTCCGGTTTTGAGAAATTCCTCTAATGATGAATCATCTTCAAAATGAAGATCTTGTTCTTGCTCCAATTGCAATGCTTCTTTGGTCTCTTCTCATTTGGATGTATCTGACACCGGTTCTTCAAATCGACCTTCAAAAGATGAGAAGAACAAATTGGATTCATCATTGCTCTCTGTAGTATATTTGATCTCTTCCTCGTGATTTTGCTCTTGAGAAGATTGTTGCACTTCTTCTTCCTCAGAGAAAGGATGCAAGTTGTGCATTTCTTCAGATTCTTCCATGAACGATCCTTCTTCATATTCGAAGAAATTATGCAAATTTTTAGCTTCCGATGAACATTCATGTTCCATATGCAAACACATGATGTCGCTTGAAACAGAGTTAGGAAAATGATCCCTTCTAATATTTGATTCACACTGGTAAAATCCCTTCATAGAGCTGCCATCAGATTCGTCAAAGAGACGTTCAAGATTATCCGAAAATCCTTGATTTTCATTTGATGCTTTTAACATTTGCATGAATCTTCTCATCTTAGGGCACTTTTCTCCATCATGTTGGTTTGTTGCATGGAACAAATAGTAGATTTGTATTGCAGAAGACACATCTGCCTCTTGACGCATAGGTGATACTTGACGCACAGGTGAAGCAGGTTGATCACTAACATAGTTAATGAAAGAATCTGGTATACTTGAAGGAGATGGAACTTGCCGAAGCAGTACAACATTCAAGGGCACTAGTGGCTTGATTGAATCTCTCTGGATCTTTCCTGAAGTGATCATATGATCTTCTAATTCAATAGCATACTCCTGAGCTTCTTGCAGTTTTGTAGCGTGTCTTTGCTTGAGGTAGAAAGAAATTTCTGAAGATTGAAACAACTTAGTAGAATTTCTGATAAAGGATTCAGGGTGTTTGCAATTTTTCCAACCAAACGGTTGAATCTGGTCACGAACTCTCGCATTGGCTCACTTCTGTCTTTCTTGATGTTTGAGAGTTGTGCAAACAAGACATGACTATCTTCTGTGGGCTTGAAACGAGTGAGAAATTTCTCCCTCATCGACTCCCAACTTGTGAGAGAGTTGGTAGCAAGGTGATTAAACCATTCAACTGCTGAACTTTGCAATGATTCCACAAACAAACGCACTGCAACATATTCATGTGCAACGCCAAGAATTCCACAAGCAATGGTGAAGGCAAAAATGTGCTCATCAGGATGCTACTTGCCATCACCATGAAACTTCAGAAAACTTTTTCTTGATCCTTCAAGAAGCTCATGATATTTTGCTAGTGCCAAAAGTCCAATGTTGTTAACCCAAGGTAATGGGGGTGGACGCTGCTGATTCTGATTATTGCAATTGTTATTATTTGCATCACCCATTGCTCTAGGCTGGATTACGGGTTCCTCTTGAGGTTCTTCCTGCTTGACTTCAGGAACTAACTGGATTTCAGGAATAATGTTGGATGCTTCTCCAACTTCTGTAAGAATAAGATCTTGGAAGAAAATTTCTGTAGTACCGTCTCTTCCCCTCCTTGTATAAACCCTGTGAGCCAGGATTATCTATTGCCACGCGAGAGGTGGTAATATTGGTTTTTCGGCCGTAAGATCTGCTTTGTTTTCTTCTTTGTCAAGAATAGTAGCTACGTTTCTCCACTGAGCAGGACTTTCCTTTTCTGCAAATATGAAATTGCTCAGGCTACTAATGATGTCCGTTTGCTCTCCTTCCACTCGCACAAGATTTGGTTGAATAGCAGGTGGTGTAAGATTTGGTTGTTGAATTGGAGCAGTAGGACGCTAGAGAGTCATTCCTGTGACATAAGCCTAAGCTTGCTTAAAGTTTTATGCCTCGTGCCCCATGGTGGGCACCAGAAAATTGTTGGCGTTTCAATTCGCACCTCTGGAATGCGAGTTGGAAACGGACAGCTATGCACAGATAAACTACTCTCCTATTATGAGGGGGAGTTCCCTTTTTGCTGATGTTTGCTGAAAAGATAAATAAAACAAAATTTGCCTATCTTCTTTTTTTGATGCTCAGCTGCGAGCACAAGGTTATAAAACTTTAAACGTTGTAGAAGAGGTTTTTTCCTTTTTAAAACTTCTACTACAACTAGGCTTAAATGAATGACGCTTTTAATCGCCTAAGTAAATTCAGAGCAAAGGGATTCAAAGTGGACAAGGAATGATTGTTTTAACAGGAAAAACTTAAGTAAATTTCTCCCAAATTTACATCACAAGACTCATCGTACTTTAATGATGAAAGATGAAATAAAAGTTACACAAGCCACACATCTGACGATAAAACTTGATGATCTGAGATAGAATATCAGAGCAAAGGTAGGCATGAGATTTCTATTCCAACATCACAAAGTCGATACAACTCTAGGACAACAATATTGTAGCAAAAGGCAGGCATACAACAAGCAATCAAACACTAGAAACAGATTACACAGAGTGAACAAGCACTTTCAACAATAATTTTGCAGGCTAGAACAGGCACAACAAAATATGTTATCTTCAACACCGTTCCCTTACAATGAACACAGAGTGAACAAACACTTGGCATAACAAGATTTGCAGGCTAGAATAGGCACAACAAATTTGCTATCATAAAAGTAGCTCTTTACAATGGGCAAGGCTGCTCTTATTTATACTAAATCAAAGAAGTAGGGAACCCTAAAATCTCCTTGATTAACCCTAACTAACTTGCCAACTCGCAAGCTTTATTTCTATTTTAAGACAAAGATACAACTAACAAACGCTTTAAAGCAATTTGCTTTAAAGCAAAGAAAACTCCAACTAATACAAAGTGATTTTCTTTCTAAATATAGAATGGATGAGCTTTAGATGAAAGCAAATGTTTTAAAACAAAAAGCATCAGAGTTAAAGCTGCTTTGTTTTGAGTCACATTCTCATCTACATTCTTGCTTTATAGTGATGTCATCTATTGATATTTTTTATTGATTTATTCTAAAAAGCAGATTCTGAGCGAAAAAAGCTGGCACATGGGTTTTGTAGGCAATCCTGTTCTAAAGCAACCTAGATCGTCGGATTTTGAAAAAACGGAGGATTTCTTGAAAAAGCAGCAAAAAAACAGATTCCTGGAAAAATAAAATTTCCCAATCTTCAAGAGGATAAAATTTTGGATGGACCCACCTCGATGAAAACTGAAAAAGCTTCGGTCCAATTTCTGAAAAACGATCCCCTAGAAAAAAGGACCTTGAAAAAGCGTGCCTCCCTGCTTCTTCAACCCGAAACTATGAAGAATGCTGAAAAAACACTTCGTTTGAGCCTTCGAATCTTCGTTGAAAGAAAAATATGTCTTCTTCCTCTGGATGCAACATGCAAAAGATAATGAAATAAAGAAGCCAATTGCTTGTCTTTATAGATATTTAGGGCGAAAAAGCAGCTTTATTTGTGAAAGAATAAAACTTGGATCTCATCCATGAAGAAAGCATCTTTTAAAGCACAAATCCAAGTGGATGTCTTCGAATAGGAAGAATCCCTATTTTGTAGTTGCCTATGGCTTCATGTGTAAGATGACAAAAAATATCTTCTTTTGATGATGTCATCAAACACGCGAGTTGCCAAAGGTGTTAGTCAATTTTCTTTCGTTTTCGACACTTTTGCACTCGTTCTGACTCCAGTATGGCTTGTCTCCGACTTCAACAAGATGGCAAAATGTCATCGTTGACTAAAAAAGTTGACTAATCCTAACATTTTGAAGACCTATCAACTGTGATTTCATCCCCAGCCTCGGATAGATGATCTGACGTCGTTCAACTGCGAATCTGACTTCTGGAAACTATCATTGGACGAAGTTCTGGAAATGATTGTCGGAAAACACTGTCAAACACGAAAAAAAATCTATCTTTGGAAAAGTTGGGCGCCCCTAGCCTCCAGGGGCGTCTGGTTTTTTATGCCTTAACCATTTTTCTAAAATTTGCAACTTTTTCAACTTTTCGATTTGCATGCGCGTTCTGGTGGCTGTGGACCCCTGTTTGGCTGTCGATTTCTGTCTGCTGGGACAAAACTGAGTCCGATGATCTGGCAGAGAGGCAGGCTTGATGAAAATTGAGCTGACTGTACTCTCTGTTTGCCTCGGGAAACGCACCAAACTAACTTGCTGTGAACCTGACCGCGCTGACGGAGGAAGATTTTCGTTTTTTAGAAAAAACTCAAAAATAAACTAAGTCTGGTGGATTTGGGCGCCCCTAGCCTCCAGGGGCACCTAACTTTCAGTGCCTTAGAAATTTTTTGGAAATTTCAAATTTTCATGCCATTTCTCGATTACCATGCCAACTGCTCCTGTTTGATCTTCGTTTTCGGTCGTCTGGATGACTGCTGAGGCGGGACGGGGGATGATATGAGCAGCCTAAACACATGTGATGAAATCCCAGCTTTTACCGACGTTTGATTGAGTTTGACCACCTGGGAATGAGCTGACGGAGGCATTTTTGATGTTTCTCAAAAAACACATAAAAAATCTAAGGCATGAGAAGTTGGGTGCCCCTAGCCTCCAGGGGCACCTGGAATCTGTGCCTTAGCCAATTTCATGATTTTCAACCTTCATTTGCAACTTGCTCCGTTTCGCGTGTCAGCCGCTGTTTCCTGATGTCGATTTCGACGATTTCGTCAGTCAACTGCCACTAGATGAGCAATGAACTGGATAGCCTAGGTACATCTGACATGAATTCCAGCTTTTCGGGGCCTAATGACCAAAATGACTACTTTTACGCTCACCGAAACTGACCGATGGATGTTGATAACTGAGAGGGGGGGGGGTGAATCAGTTATCCTAATTATTTCCCTTATTGAACTTTCTTATTAATTGATGCAGCATTGAATCAAACACAAAAACATTACCATGAAATAAGAAACACATAACACAGTATTTTTGACGTGGAAACCCTGTTAAGGGAGAAAACCACGGGGTGATTAACCCAAAATTATTCTCTGTTAGAAGAATAGGAGATTACAAAAAATGGCACTTGCCAATTAGGGCTCACTGCCCGAGCACACTGCTCACAAGAGGCCCACTGCCTACAAGAAGACACACTGTCTACAAAGTGATAAGAATCACAGTCTTGAACTGATTGGAAGCATCTGCATATGCTGGAGTTCAGTTCCAGTTAGGCTCAGTACACTGATCTGCTGCACTTCATCTTTCCTCTGTTCTTTATTCTGCTATCTTTCACATACCGGATCCTTTTTGCTACTTCTGCTCTGTTCTGGCCTTATTCGCATATATCTTCACACCATTACTCCCTTCATAACTAAATCCATCCTCTATATATATCCGCACAAGTAATTTCATCACCTTTCTAGTCGGCATCCGGAACAGTCTAGTTTCTTACAAACTCTTGTTCTGTCGGCTGAATCCTTCCTCACCAAGCAATGCGGATCAAGCATATACTTGTAGATATCATTAATCATGTCGGTCAAACATGATTCATGCCTTCACAACCTCTATCATCAATAGTAACACATCCGGAAAGTAGTCTGATACTCTGTCAGTCAGTTCTTCCTCTGTTTTCACTGTCTCTCAGGAATCCGGTACTCAACTATTCATATCTTTCTCCTTGTCCATCACCGGAGGCTAAATCCTTGGAATATACCACTCAAGGTAGTCCTCTTGACTTCCCCAAATCCGCACTGCACCAAGACACTTTCTCTGAGAGATCCGGATCAATCTGTCGGACCTTGCCACATGCTCTGTTCTTGTTCACCGGACCACAACAATCTTTATTCTGACTTCCGGTAGAGACACATTATGACTTGCGGATATGTGGGATGACCTTTGTTGCCATCAATGACAACAACCATGAATCCATATAGTGTCTCTTGCCAACAATCTCCCCCTTTGGCATTGATGGCAACACTTAGTGAAAAATGACTAAGTGTTTTCACTATGCTCCCCCTTTGCTGATGCTCTGTCTTTATATACAATTTCCGGAACTCCCCCTTAGTTGGATTCCTCATTTTTCACTGCTCCTCACTCCCCCTTTGACATCAATGGCAAAGGGTGGGGTCCGCACACCAAAATTTTCAAAAATTTTCTATACATAGCCGCATATTTACATACTCACATATACTAAAGAATGTCTGCAAAGGATGTCTGCAATTGGATCATTTCTGTAGCCCAACTTTGCTTCATTCTATCCAAAATTGAAATGTGACCACTCAACAAAAATGCAAAAGCTTCTGCCCTCTTGAGATCTATCGGATCATTTGTTTGGGCGGTGGTCTGAGCATCACTGATGGCCTCATGCATAGTTTCCAACTTAGGGATTATAATCCGTCTAAGTTCTCCCATCCGGTTAGTGATGTTCTTCCTTTCCTTCTCAAGATTCTTTATTTCATTCAAGACTGCAATAGTCTGACATTCTTGATTTATTATGGAGGAAGAGAGAGGATCAAAACTTTGAGATAAGCTTTGTAGCTTGTCCTGTTCCTCTTTTATTTTCTTATCAATTGCTGCTGTTGCCTTTGACCAGGATATACAAAATTTGTAGATGTCACCGCCATCCTTAAGAGCATTCTCTAAGCTCTTTATTCCAATGCTCACAATCTTCCTATCTTTAGAGATTAATTCTAATACTTCTGAAAATCTTTTATCCAAAAATTCCTTCCGGACCTTTTCTTCAGCTGATTTTTCTAGAGAATCAAAATGTGTATCAACACTGCTGACTAAGGTTTTTAGATTACCGGAAGAGGAGGTTGTCGGATCTATCTGGATTGATGGCATAATCTTTACAAGTACTCCGGAAGCAGCCTCTATCAACTCACAGTCTTCCATATGAGACTTCAGGAGTTTTTCATTTGCCTTGGCATTTGCAAATGAAGCTATCTTCATTGTTTGTACCGGAGAGAGAGAGTCAAAGTCGAATGGGCCTTTTAGAAGCTCCGGTTCATCAATCTCTAAAGTTTCTTTGCTCAAAAATTGTTGAACAGTTTGTGCAGTGTCTCTTGCCGGAGACAGATGTTTCTTTTCTTCTGCAGTCTTGGAACTGTCAACCTCTTTGTCTTTCACCACTGCTTCCTTCTCCTGTAATTTCTCTTCTTCTTTGGATCCGGAGACTGTAGGGGAAACCGGAGGAGAGATGCTTGTATGTTCAGGGCCCACTTCTTCCGGAACAGATGATTCCAAATCCGCAGCTGTTTCTGCACCTAAGTCCTCTACAACAGGAAGATTGAACCTTTTGAAGGCCTTCCGGAGGATCTCTTCTGTCTCTTGGGCCACTTTGTCAGTCTCACCAAGCATGAGTTGATTCATCCTGGCTTTACTTCTGAACTCATCTTTGCAGTCCTTGAAGATTATGTTCATTGTCTTGGGATCAATTTGAGGATATAGCTGAATAGCTATCTGCTCCCGGATCTCAAGATCTTTTGCATGAGCATTGTTCTTTCTTACTTCCAATTCCTTTTCTAGGCTTTTAGGAATAAGAGATATGATCTCAATGAAAGCCTTATTATATATGTTCAGATATTTGACTGTGGCTTCCTGCAGAGTCTTTTGGTCAGCCTCACTGAAGTCATCATAAGATTCAGTCATTGGTTGAAGGTTTCCATCCACCGTGACCGACTTGATTACATTCTCTAGAGACAGAGTGGGCTTTTCAACAGATACCTCTGCCATTTCATCCTTGTCTTGTCCTGAGGAGGGTTTACCGGATCCTTTCTTCTTCTGCTTCTTTATTTCTTTTACTCCCTCATCTGACTCTGTTTCCTCTTCATCCTTTTGGCTTTTATAAGCCCTTGTGGCTTTTGTCTTGGATCTTTTACCGGATGCCTGGACTTCCGGTTTTGAACTTTTGGTTGAGGGAGGTGCAGATCTTTTTGATGATCTGGTCCGGGTGGGAGTTTCAACCGGAACACTTTCTTTACTTTTCTCTTCTTCCTCAGCCTTCCTCCTCTTTTCCCGGCTGGCATCAAGTGCCTCTTTTGAGATGCCTAGGCCTTGCTCAACTTCTTTTCTTACCTTCCTCTTTATCTCCGGTTCCCTGAGTTCTACATGTAACTTTACACTCAGTTCCTCAAAGGTTCCAAACCTTTCTGCCTTAGGATCTTTGGGCTGGCTTAGCATGTGTTGAACATGCAGCTCTACTATCTGTTCATCCACTTCATACCCCATGGGCATGATCCAAACAGTCTTTGGCTCTACTGCCTCCATTAGACACTGATCTGTTTCAACCATGAAGCATACTGTGTCTTTGTACTTTTCTACAAGGGATTGGGGTATTCTTTCTCTTGCATGCATCATGCTTTGGAAGTTTTTGAAGTATCCCCATAGAGCTGTATTTCTTGCTTTGGCATCCCCAAGTCCATGCAAATAGTCTCTGATTTGGATGGCAACCGGTCTGTCATTTTGCCATACCCATCCACTGGATCCGGGAAGCTCATTCATGTAGTAAAAGAAGAGACAAAGGATCAGATTGCCATATTTGAAGGAGTTTTTCTTGTCCTTCTTAATCTTCTGCAGATTTTCAAAGAGTTGGTTTACTAGAAGCTCGCACAAGTCATAGTCTGCATTCTCCTTTAACATCTGATAGGCTGTGTAGATTGCAGTTCCCGGTACTGAATTTTCCCTACTGGAGTGATAGATTTTGTAACCAATTATCATAGCTGCAAATTTGACATCCGGTTCAATGATGTCATCAACTGTCATAGCTCTCTTGTCAAACTTGGATCCGGTTGCATCACTGACTGTCTGATTTTTGACAGATTTGAGAACAGGTAATCCACCGGATGAGTGCAGACCGGTTACAGCCCTAATTGCGTCCTTGGTGATCTTGAAGGGCTTGTTCAACCATAAGAAGTTGTCATGTACTCTACTTAGTACATACCGGACCCATTCATCTTCTTCAAAACAGGGGAAATGAATGCACTGTGCAAAGTGTTTGTCCTGGATGGCTTTATACTGAGGTTTGATCTCAAAGGAGTCATCTATCAATTGTTTGTGATAGATATCCATCAGTTTTGATTCTCCAAAGTCTTCAAGATTCGCATGGATGTAAACCCTAATATCTTCCGTATGCAATACACCATGAGGAACACTAGAGAAGGCTCCTAGTGGATCTACCTCCAATGATTTGTAAGGATGTTTCTTGAATGAGGGGCGAGGTCTATCAGAGATCTTAACTATATTTGGAGTAGCCATTCTTCAAAGATTTGCAGTGAGGTAATGAAAAACGGAGAATACCTTATGCGCCTTCGATTTGCACGGAGTGATTGGATTGATTTCTTTATGCAATGACTTCGGCAGGAGATCCTTGGTGTGCTTGATGAATCTTGTTGCAGAGCTCCACTATTCGCTTCTTCTTGAGTGCAGAATGAGCAAATGACTTTTGAGAAATCCCTTATATTGCTCCGCGAACCCTAATATCTGTCTGCAATAAATGCTTCACCTACATTATTCCGGTTTGCCTTGTCTGGATAGCTTGGAGTATCCCGGATTAGTCCTGATCTGTGAATATCATCCGGATCTTTCAATCATGAATAAATCGAGGTAACATATTACAAGAACATCCCAAACACTCTGTCCAATCCGCAGAACAAGATAGCGCACTTCCGGATCTCTCCGGACCTTTTTGTAATCCTTTGTCATACCGGAGCATCTCCCTGAACAGGTCTTATTTGATCGATCACAGCTTCTTCATAACTCCAAGCGGACCTCTGAAAACTTGACTGAAGCATCTCAAGACTCATATCTACAAACCCTTTAATCCGCATCTTGTGCCACATCCGGCACCACTTGTTTGGCTGGGGGAACAGGATTTTCTTTGAGTCTCCCCCTGAGCCTGAGCTCACTTTTTAATTTCCGGAAGAAATATCAGCACCAGAGTCTGGTGCGGATCCAACCTCTACATTCTCTGAACTTTTCTTCACCCAAATCTTGCTCATCTGATTCCTAACTTCATCCGCATTCATCTTTTGTTTACCCTTGTCTTGATTCTGATTATACACCGGACCTCTTTTGTCCTGATACTTGTTTCTGCAGACTTTAGCATTATGACCGGACCTATTGCAGATTTGGCAAATAACATTTCTTTGCATATTTGACTGATATCCTCTTGATCTGCATTGATTAGCCATATGACCTACTCTATTGCATGTAAAGCATCTACCTTTGAATGATTTGTTTACTTGCATAATTCTGCATTCATGGGATTTGTGTCCATACCTTTTGCAGTTGAAGCACTGTCCGGAGAAGGATGAATTAATCTGATTCATTCTCATTCTGCACTGATTAGCTTTGTGACCAAAGTGGTTGCAGCTGTGGCAGTATCCATTGAAGGATGGATATCTTTGAGCATTTGGCTGTCTTACCGGAGGTCTTCTAGGCCTGCTCCTTGGATTTTCTGATCCAAGATTCTTCTGACCGGATCCGGAGCTTTCTCCTTTCTCATATCCCAAACCATACTTGTCATCTGTCCTTTTTTGACTTCCAAGAAGAACTTCAAGTTGAGCAGAACTTATCTTGAATTTCTCTTTATATTCATTTGCTGTTTGAAGGTCTCTTTTGAGAGAGGCAATTTGATCCTCAAGTTTTTCTTCATTATCTTTGGCATCTTCAAGATCAGATTCAAGATGTCTGATAATCCTGTCCATCTGGTGGCATTCTTCTGATTTTTCTTTAAGAGATTGTCTTAGATTGTCTTCAGCCTTTCTTTTTTCTTCAATCTCTTGAGTAAACTTTATAGTTCCTGATTCCATTTCATGTCTTAACATAATGACTTCTTTTGATAACTTTTCACATAACTTGGTTTGCTCAGTCAATTCTTCATTTGTATTGCTTTCTTCACTTTGTCTTGCCAACTGTTGGAGCAGCTCCTTTCTCTTTTTCATAGAGAGACTTAATTTGTCTTTTAATTCTCTCATGAATTCATCAGCCTGTTTGAGTCTTTCCTTTAATTCATTGACTTCAGAATTTGACTGTTCAAGATCCTCAAGAGCAGTCTTGAGTTGCTCCCTTAAACCATATGCATCCATTTGAACTCCCAGATCTTCCTCAAGCTGTTAGGCTCTATTAGGAGGAACTTAGCTCTGATACCAATTGTTGATAACTGAGAGGGGGGGGGGTGAATCAGTTATCCTAATTATTTCCCTTATTGAACTTTCTTATTAATTGATGCAGCATTGAATCAAACACAAAAACATTACCATGAAATAAGAAACACATAACACAGTATTTTTGACGTGGAAACCCTGTTAAGGGAGAAAACCACGGGGTGATTAACCCAAAATTATTCTCTGTTAGAAGAATAGGAGATTACAAAAAATGGCACTTGCCAATTAGGGCTCACTGCCCGAGCACACTGCTCACAAGAGGCCCACTGCCTACAAGAAGACACACTGTCTACAAAGTGATAAGAATCACAGTCTTGAACTGATTGGAAGCATCTGCATATGCTGGAGTTCAGTTCCGGTTAGGCTCAGTACACTGATCTGCTGCACTTCATCTTTCCTCTGTTCTTTATTCTGCTATCTTTCACATACCGGATCCTTTTTGCTACTTCTGCTCTGTTCTGGCCTTATTCGCATATATCTTCACACCATTACTCCCTTCACAACTAAATCCATCCTCTATATATATCCGCACAAGTAATTTCATCACCTTTCTAGTCGGCATCCGGAACAGTCTAGTTTCTTACAAACTCTTGTTCTGTCGGCTGAATCCTTCCTCACCAAGCAATGCGGATCAAGCATATACTTGTAGATATCATTAATCATGTCGGTCAAACATGATTCATGCCTTCACAACCTCTATCATCAATAGTAACACATCCGGAAAGTAGTCTGATACTCTGTCAGTCAGTTCTTCCTCTGTTTTCACTGTCTCTCAGGAATCCGGTACTCAACTATTCATATCTTTCTCCTTGTCCATCACCGGAGGCTAAATCCTTGGAATATACCACTCAAGGTAGTCCTCTTGACTTCCCCAAATCCGCACTGCACCAAGACACTTCCTCTGAGAGATCCGGATCAATCTGTCGGACCTTGCCACATGCTCTGTTCTTGTTCACCGGACCACAACAATCTTTATTCTGACTTCCGGTAGAGACACATTATGACTTGCGGATATGTGGGATGACCTTTGTTGCCATCAAGGACAACAACCATGAATCCATATAGTGTCTCTTGCCAACAATGGACACTTCTCGCATTTTCTTGAAAAACGCGAAAAAATTCTAACATTGGTGCAACTGGGCACCCCTAGCCTCCAGGGGCACCTGGATTCTCTAGACTTAGTCAAATTGATGATTTTCGACTTTTCTCCTCACTCCGGATTGACCCTGCTCCGTTTTGCGTTCTTCGTCGAATCGACGACTGTTCATCAGTTTTGCGTTGTTGGAACAACGTTGAAAACTTGAAAACGAGTTCTGGCAGATGGACTTCCTCCATTGATGACTTCAAAGCTCATGCTTCGCCTTCCGAAAAAGCAGAAATGACCCAGTAGAGAAAATTTGACCTTTTGCAGATTCCGTCTGTACCACACTGATCGTGAAGCAAAAACGACCAATCAGAATCAGGGACGACACCTGAATCAGAGATTCTATTTTTAAAAAATTTTGCCAACTTCCGTATCTCAAGAAACCCAAAAAATCTAATTTGACGTCTATATTTATAAACTTTTTAAAAATAGAAATTTCTATTTTTAGAAATTTTGCTTTTTTGACTTTTTGACAAAAAATTTCTAGACTTGCTCAAAATGCCTTAATGAAACAAATTTTTTTGATTGGGTACAACACTCATAGAATTTTTCAGTCGGGCCTAAAGTGTGCCATGCTCTTGAGGACATCATTGATTGTATTTTTGGAAGATAATGTTTGTTATACCCCTGAGCTTTCTTTTAAAATAAAAGCAAAATTTCCATAATCAGGGCTGACCTAGCATTTTAAGGGTTGGATTTGGGAAATTAACTAGACAGCATTCTATTTGAAATATATTTTAATTATATATTTTATAATTATATTTTATATTTTGATATTTTAATTATTTATTATTATTATTATCCCATTTCGAAAATTTCAATATGTTTGACCTTTGCAAAAGTTGGCAAATTTGGTTGAGTGTCAATATTGAATAACTTACATTTGGGATCACTTTGATATAAAATTGACCATTTGATACTGAATTGTTAGTTTGAATTGCTTTATAAACATTGAAATCCTTTGTAAGAATGGAAGTTTGTTTATCATCCGTTCGCTTTTCTTTCTTCGGCAATAACTTTTTTCATTCTTTCAATCTAACTTTGGTAAGAAGAATCTGATTATGGTTTTGAAGGTGTAAAATCTCCATCTTTGTCAAAAGTAAGTTTCAAAGAGCGCTTATGTTGTGCTTTTAATTTCAAGATTTCATTACCTTGGTCTTTGAATTTAATTTTTAGTATTAGAACTTCATGTCTAAGTTTCCCTTCTTTCACCATCGTTCTAAAAGATTTTCTCAAGTTAATTCCATGGTATTTTAGTTTTAATTGTAAAACTGATGCCATATAACCATTCTTGGGCATCATATTCTGAATAAGAAAAAAATTTACTTGAAAAAACTGCTTTTTGTTTAAATAACATCCACCAAGCTTGGCCACCAGTATTTTCCATAAAAACAAGGAAGGAGTCAATAATGTCAGAGAACATAGTTTAAATAAAGTCAATTCCTCACCAAGGAGGTTGATATAGAATATATTGTAGATTCGTTAAATTAGAAACAAGTCGTCAACAATTGTCTTAATATAATTAGGTTTTTAAACAAATATAAAATTATCAAAATGTACATTTTTTTTAATTTATCCCTTTTTATGTTCACTTGATACAAACTCTCGAGAAAAAATAAAAAATTTAGGCATCTTCTAACATTAAAAGGTCAATATCTATTGTATTGTCTTTAAGAGTCAGAAGGAAGGTTTACTGTAATGTCCCACCCCAGGTGGACACTTGCAAACTATGATTTCTGCCTATATATTTTCGCTTGGGTTTTTAAGTTTATGCTTGTTTTGATTCTCAATGGAATATTGCCAGATGAAGTGCAAATAACAAATACTAATTCAATTACAAAGAAGAATGACTGAATTGAAGTGCTTGATAATATATTTCTGACTTGATATAACTTGCAAATTACAATATATATAATTAAAATCAGACTTTCTGTTCTTGCAAACACAATACATTCAAATCAGATTTATCTTTGAATGCTTTAACAATTAACTCATACCTGGAATAGCCATAGCTAAATGAAAAGCAAATTTGGAAATGATGATCAGTGGCAGTAAAACCCTTGTGAAAAACAATTTGCAGCCAATAAAGATTTCTCCACCAATTTAATGCTCTAGACTTCAAACCATAACCTAGCTGCCCAAATTGGAAGAGGAATGCGGCCAAAAGGATAGGCGATTCACCTTTTACTTCACACGCCTCCCTTATGAACATGTACAGCCTGCTGGAAATGGATAGTACGGCTTGATCTAAGAGTGGTACAGCCCAGCCAAAGTGCAAATAGCAACAATTTTTATCAGTAGCAATTAGTCTCAGATTTATCAATTCAAGATTCTTCAGAACCTCGTTCAAAACTTCATCAATATGCACGATGTGACAACTGATTTGCAGCCCCCTGGTAAAGCTACCTTCAGATGATATTACACACCCTCGGGAAGCTGATACAAAGAAGATGCTACGCTCTCCAATGCCAAATTTGCGGAAAACCCTAAGTTCTCTTCTCCCAAAGCAACTCATCAAATGCACAAATATAAAGAATAATGAAAATGACCTTTTACATTGGCTTTATATCATCCTCTAGAAGGCACGACTTCCCAAGCAGCTCTTTAGTCATTAAAATATATTTTAATATGTGCTTTTGTTGACTTTAATATATATCTCCAACATAAGGCGTGCTTTTTAATGAAGTATTAATTGCACATCAACATTAAATGGCCATCACTTTTATAAAGTTATAAAATAACTTTATAATATCTCTTTTAATAATTAAATATCATTTTAAAGCCATTAAAATATTAATAACTCATTAAATACTTCTGATTTTCCAATTCCATCTGAACAAGGAGGTTCACCATGGTACCCTCTATGCATCCAACCGCCTTACCAAAAATAGCATGGGTCCCTCTCTATCAACCACTGATTCACTATAAATAGTAAATCCCTCATTATCTAATCAAACCAATTGAGTAAGGGATCGACACTGCAAGCAAGACCTGTCCAGGTGCCCTGCTATATATAGAAACACAAACTCTCTTGAAATGATAACTTACTATAAATAGTGTGTATAACTGAGTCCAAAAACATCAAATGAAGGCCAGCCTGAACCAAACTCTGCTCTGAAGGAGAAGGCAACCAGATAACTGCCAAACAGGATCCTCTGAACACCCCCATTAGCTTACGAGGGTCAGATAATAGGCTAATCTTCCAAACTTTGATGCTCTCGAAATTGGGGACATTACATTTACATCATGAAATACTTGCGATCACCCTTTTTAAATTCTTTATATGTTCTAAGAATGGCCTTGAAATGCTGTTGTAATTGGTTCCATGCTGCTGCATTACTAGTAGAGGTAGTTATTGGAGTTACTCAAAGAGGTGGTGATAAATCCGTGAGAGTGTACCTTGGGTTTCTTATTATCACATCTAAGATAGAGGGTCAACTCCCTATCTTGTTTACATTCTAGACAACAGTGAAAAATGTCAGTGGGAGGAGTACCTTGCTTCCTCAAAGAATTGTTCAGTCGGGCCTAAAGTGTGCCATGCTCTTGAGGACATCATTGATTGTATTTTTGGAAGATAATGTTTGTTATACCCCTGAGCTTTTTTTTTAAAATAAAAACAAAATTTCCATAATCAGGGCTGACCTAGCATTTTAAGGGTTGGATTTGGGAAATTAACTAGACAACATTCTATTTGAAATATATTTTAATTATATATTTTATAATTATATTTTATATTTTGATATTTTAATTATTTATTATTATTATTATCACATTTCAAAAATTTCAATATGTTTGACCTTTGCAAAAGTTAGCAAATTTGGTTGAGTGTCAATATTGAATAACTTACATTTGGGATCACTTTGATATAAAATTGACCATTTGATACTGAATTGTTAGTTTGAATTGCTTTATAAACATTGCAATCCTTTGTAAGAATGGAAGTTTGTTTATCATCCATTCACTTTTCTTTCTTCGGCAATAACTTTTTTCATTCTTTCAATCTAACTTTGGTAAGAAGAATCTGATTATGGTTTTGAAGGTGTAAAATCTCCATCTTTGTCAAAAGTAAGTTTCAAAGAGCTTTTATGTTGTGCTTTTAATTTCAAGATTTCATTACCTTGGTCTTTGAATTTAATTTTTAGTATTAGAATTTCATGTCTAAGTTTCCCTTCTTTCACCATCGTTCTAAAAGATTTTCTCAAGTTAATTCCATGGTATTTTAGTTTTAATTGTAAAACTGATGCCATACAACCATTCTTGGGCATCATATTCTGAATAAGAAAAAATTTTAGTTGAAAAAACTGCTTTTTGTTTAAATAACATCCACCAAGCTTGGCCACCAGTATTTTCCATAAAAACAAGGAAGGAGTCAATAATATCAGAGAACATAGTTTAAATAAAGTCAATTCCTCTCCAAGGAGGTTGATATAGAATATATTGTAGATTCATTAAATTAGAAACAAGTCGTCAACAATTGTCTTAATATAATTAGGTTTTTAAACAAATATAAAATTATCAAAATGTACATTTTTGTAAATTTATCGCTTTTAATGTTCACTTGATACAAACTCTCGAGAAAAAATAAAAAATTTAGGCATCTTCTAACATGAAAAGGTCAATATGTATTGTATTGTCTTTGAGAGTCAGAAGGAAGGTTTACATCATGAAATACTTGCGATCACCCTTTTTAAATTCTTTATATGTCCAAAGAATGGCCTTCCACATGGCTATTTATTATGGATTTTGTTATTTGAATTTTAACTTGTAAGTCAAGCATTGCCATTCGTAAGGAAGTGTAACATCCATTAACCAATAGATGTGTGGCATGGAGGATGAAAGGTCAGTGCAATGATGTGGGCCAAAAGTGGGAGAGGGGAGAAGTCAAGAGGACAATAGAAAAAATCAGTATGTTGGAATTAAGCACAGGGAAAAAAAATTACGGGCAGAGCAGTGATAGGGATCCTGTATGAGAATGAGATATGATGTTTGGGATAGGGTCCCTGATAATTATGAATATATTTTCTTTCCTCCTGTAGAATTTTTGTTTTTGAAATTTAGCTAAATTTTTTTAAAGTTATTTTGTTCAAAATCTTTGTTTTGGACTCTGTTAGAGTTTGTGGGTGTGCCTTTCTACCACCCTACCATTTTTTTATGAATATTGTACTATTTTTATATTATTAATATATTGTTTAATAGGGAATATTCATCAGAAAAATAAATAAATCGTTTTTTAATTTTTTTTCTCTTTCTAAAATGATGTTTTTTTGTTCCAATGGCTTGGGCAAAAATTTAATTTTCTAATGGGTTTGATTTGGCCATGGGCCCAAAATATATTTTTTCTGGTGACCTATCAAAAATTAAATAAAACCACAGATCTTGCTTCCAAGGGCAGAAGAGTCCTAATTGGCTGGGACACCATTTGTAGTATAGCTGCTAGGTGCACAGTAAATACATAATATATTTACATATTGGAATATAAAATAGAATATATATTCCTATGTCAGGGAATTGAATGGATGGGTGGTAGGTTATTTATATGTGGATCAAGAGACACGTTTAATTGGATGTGTCACATCAAGGTGATAGGTCACATCTTCTGGGGTGGTTTCTATAAATTAACTTGTTAAATTTTGTCAGTATTTTGTACTTGACTATGTATTAATCACTTGTTGGCTTGTGGGTAGTTGCTAGGAATTAGTTTTTAGTGGCTGTTGATGGTTATATTTTGTTTGGCAACCGTTGGGCACTTTAAATATGCTTCTCATAGTCAGGGAAGGCAATATGATTATATACATGATCCTCCCTGGTCGACATTTTCATTGTAGAAGCACTACCTAGAATAAAACAATCAACATTATTCATATAGAATTACTTAGTATGTCCTGTTATGCTCTACTTATATTACAATTAGTAGTGTTATAGTTTGACATCAAACATTTGGTGTCGTTGCCTACATGAAATCATGTTAGATTCATAAAGAAATAGTGCCAGTCAATACCTATTGACAACTACACTGGAAATTGATGAAATTAATGCCATTAAGCTTGAACAAAGACGAGGGAAGATTAGAGCATAGTCAGGGGGAACACTGGGAAATTAGACGATCCCTTTGACTGGTGGAACAACAAGAACGAAGGAGGTTGTAGGAACCAGTTGACTCCAAAAATCCATTAGTCCAGAGTTGAAGCCGAAGTGAAAGCCAAAGCCAAAGTGTAAGTTGAAGCTGTAGTCACGAAAGAAGACATCAAATCATCCCATTGACTATGAACGATGACCTACAACATACGAAGGAAGAGCGGTTCAAGGTTTCCCGACAACTTCCATTGCCTAAAGAAGGGTGTGTTGATCTCGTAGATCAAGTTCAGTTAGAGGAACAAACAGAGCTTCCTCTATATGAGGAAAGTCTTCGTTCTGAGATGGAATGGGGGGGCTTCTTTGCAAATGAAGACAAGGAGCGTATGAAAGTAATCTTTGTGGTATCGAAGAAGAAATCAAGCCAAAAACACAAGGGCAAAGGGTTGGAACAAAAGACCAAAAATTGAGGATGGTACTAGTAATGTTTGGATCAATGAACTCTTTGGAAGGGTTGAGGGCTTGGACGTGTCCAAAAGTGCCCAAGAAGCAAACGAATGTCTTGACTACACATGAAGTAATGGTGACTTCTCCAGCCACTTCAATTTTCGAAAGGTAGAAGTTGCCAAAGTTTAGCAGAGATGCATTCGAAGACCTTGTATGGCATTGTAGGACTTGTATTACCATATGGACTGTAAATGGGCAGACAACCCATCAAGATTGGTTGAGATATTTCCCAGTCATACTGCGAGGAGTGGGGGTCAATTGGTATATTGATATTCGAGATACTGAGTATGCCACGTGGAACAAAGGAAGGCATTTGAGCACGGGTTCAAACTATTGAAGGACGACAATGAGATTGTTGTTGAAATTTATAATATTTGACAGGGTAAGCATGGAAATATATGAGCCTCGTACAAGAGGATCAAAGGATTATTGATTAGATTGGACAAGGAACTAGTTAATGGGTTAAAAAAGAATGGTTCATTGAAGGGTTGATACCATCTGTTTGAAAGAAAATGAAAATAGTACCACCTTCATCATACATAGAAGCGCACAATAGAGCTATGGATATAGAAAGTGAGAACAAGATGTCTTCATGCTCAAAAAGAAAAAAATGATGGAGATGGTGACTTGGATGCAAGTAGTGATAGTGATTTGGGATCAATGCAAGCATTATGGAGAGATTTGCTTAGTGTGATGAAGGAATTAAAAACAGATAGAGAATCCAACAAAGAGCCTAAAGATTTATGGTGCATAGATTGTAGAGTAGAGGGCCACACCAAAACAAATAATGTTCTATGATATTTGTTAGATAATGGGCCTGTCAACTAAAGAGTATTTGAATAATTTGAAAAGTAAGAGCACACAAGTACTTTTTACATAAGTAGAGTAGTCTATTCCACTCAATATTCCATTGAAGACGCAAAACAACAAGAATGCATCTCCTAGCAGCTATTGGAATCAAATATGTACTAATAGATTCAATAACAATCGCATGGGAGGTAGGAGTCAAATACAATATGACTCCACAAGTTGGCCTATCATACAATGTTAAAGAGTCTAGTGAATGGGGCCATTTTGCAAGAGGCTGCCTAAGAAGTCAAAGAAAAATAAAACTACTTTGTAAATGATGTGGACTGAGTGACCATAATGATGCTAGATGTCCAAAGCGGGAGGCTAGCATCAATATGATTTATGTAGAAAAAAAAAAGTAATGGCTATTACTTGGACCCAAGCAAAGAAGGCTACATACCTAGATCCATGTATAGAAAAGGAAAGACTTTGTGAAGTAAGAGCCAAGGTGGAGCATGCTATGGATAATGGATGTTGCAACTCAAATACACATTTAGGTATGGTAACAAATTGATTGGAATCAAATAAAGTTATTACAAGGCAAGTACTTTAACCATTATACTACTTTAACCATTATACTAGTTAAAGTAATGGATTTACTGCAAATTATTCCTAAACTTTGGAATGCTATAGCTAATGCTATACCTAAGAGGTATTAGATTGTGCATGCTATTGCCCATTTAGAATTTGGAAGTGGGAATGAGGAAGCAATAATCGAATTGCCATTGTTGGGAGATTAGGTGATTCATCCCATGCTCCTCATGGTGAACTTGGCAAGAAAACCAGTGATGGTACCTATGGAGATTCTCGAAAAAAAACTTGACAAATACAATCTTTAACAGTAGACTGGCGTGAGTGTACTTCCAAAGGATACTTGGCAAAGCTTGGGTAAACTGACTATTTGGCCACCATCTAGTTGGTAGGGGCAAATCAACAAGGAATAGAGGTGCTTGGAGTCCTCATGGGGCAAAAGGTAATCATTGGAATTGGAGTATTTGTACTTAACTTCATTGTCATTTCATTATGCAAGAAGGCGTACGATGCATTGTTGGGTAGGGGTTGGTTGCTAGTAGCCAAAGTAGACCATAATTGGAAAAATAACATACTCTTCATTGAAAATAAAGGCTTGAAATATATAATTGATATGAAGAATCAAGTAGTGAGTGAGAAAGCAGCTTCTTTAGATTCATAAGAGTTCGACTTCGGGGAAGAGTGGATAGGGAAAATTGATCAAGGATCCATGGAGCCAAACACTGAAGTAATCTTGGAATTGTAGCCATGTTTTAAAGATGAAACAAGTTCCCTTAGTGGTTTGTTCCATTGGCAAATGGAGGGACATTAAGTATTTCTGCTGAAATATAATTTTATTTCAGCCATGGAGATTAATGAAGAGCATGTACTATGAGATGCATGGTTCAAAGATATACGTTTGTTCTTAATGGCAAGAAGCTACTAATTTGATCGATTATGTAGGCCCGACAAAACTGTTAGAATCCAACTCGATGAACGATGGTATAGGCAAATTTTGTAAAATTATTAAAATATTTGATTTTGAGCCAATTAATATGTTGTAATGACAGACGTTCATAACAACACCAAACTTTTCTTTCTATTACAGTCCACAAGCTCAGTTTACACTTAATTTGTTGATAGTGGGTTTACAAAGTGTTGGTTAACAGATTTATCACCTCAATTTATACTCCATTTGCCCAAGACAGTGACAGCCTAACCAACAGTTGAGCCACTTGCAATTGATAGTTGCAAGCGCTCTCTTCTTATTTTACAAGGCGCAGCTACCTTAAGAAGATATGCAAGGAATGAAGACCGGGGTATGCTTTTAACCAGAAAGCAAGAAAGGTACACTAACATCTACCCATAACCATGAAATAGATGTGCAAAATTAATTTATGAAGTGAATGCAGTCAAATGATACAAAGCCCATTTATCCCACACCCATGATGAGAAACCAGAAAAGAATGAGCAGCAAAATTATTTTCAATAGATGAATTAATCTAAATTCAAAGATTTAAAATAGACATTGACACAATTTAACATAACAAAATTGTATGGAAAGAGATTGCATGACTCAAACATAAGTGAATTCACAGATTCAAGAATATATTCTTTCTTTCCCTAATACAAAATAAGTTCACAGATTCCTTTCTGTACAACAAACTGTGATTGAAAACAAAATTTTTGCCTTTCATTTCTCCTATTCCCCTATTACGCCAAAAGATAGCCCCTTCTTGTCAACCCATACATATATATATACATCAAAATAAAACTGTTTCTTTCCAAAACGTTATATCATGAAAAAGACTGTTATCCGAACTGAACTAAAACAGTCCCGTTATCATAATTGCCATTACTACTACCAAAAATGAAAGATTTCATACATGCAAGGTAGAGAAAATTTAAATCTCTCAGTGGAGGGGCTCTATTTCCTTCTATTCGGATCTCAATGAAAAGGTTGTGCAACTCGGCACGCTCTTCTTCCTCTTCTAGAACAAAAATAACTCGGCGGTATTCAGCATAACTAGTCCTCTCCTTCCATGCCATTGTGCACAGCTGAGAGATGATGTCAACTTGCTCTTCTTTGGGCCAATCCAGACCAGTTTGCGGGACTGGTAATGGTTCATCATCCCAAACTCCATCAATTGCAGGAAGCACCATTTTTTTAAATGTTCAAGTAAGCTGAACTCAGCAGTGTCACCACCTACTTTATAGCAGAAAATAAAACCTCTTCGTGTGGCCGCCTCAGCAAACTCAATTCATTACGCTTGCTATAAATGGTAACATTAATGCAATCGTGCATGTATTTCTTGAAGGAAGAGATTCATGATTGAGTTGCGTACCCCAAAATCCCTGAAAGGATGTCTCTGACTTACGGTACAAACTATTAAATGAACCGGCGGCGCCTTGAAAGCTGAGAAATTTATTATAGAATCGCAGGGTCGCAGAGAAGCAAAAACATAGAACCATATGTTGCGAGTTCGGAAAAATTAAGAACCTCTGACGTATGAGCCGCCACCAATGATTTCCATCTTGTATGCAAGGCCAAACTTGGAGTCCCCCATAAAAGAAGTATATTGGCAGAAGGAGTCAGGGAGTCGGGCTTACCGAGAACCTTGAAACCATGGAGTCGGAGGTTCTGAAGTTCCGAAAACCTTCGACTCCCCGACTTAAGAACTAGTCGGGCGTTTTTAGAGTTTTTGAACCAATGAAACTACCGGCGACAAAGGGAACTACTTCTGAGTTTTATAAGATCATTGAGATGGGAAAACATGGCGAAGTTTAAGACCTTTGTACATGATGGGCATTTGAACATGAAAATTTGCTAGATGAAATATGTTAAAATTTGAAATTTCTCAAGTTCGAATTTTAGGGTAACACAAAGAACACAATAGGATTAAATAAACATCAATACTTCTTCTACTCAGTGAGTGCTCACAAGACCGAAATGGTCCTCAACTACACAACAGAACATACAAAACCTGTTTTTATTTTCCAGTGTTAAAATGAGGATGTAAAAAGATCCCTTGTTTTGAAAATATCATGCAACACAACTGAAACAAAAGAAGATTTCATAGTCTTTAATTTTGGAAAAAAAAAAATAGTCCGCTTTAGTCCACATTTGGACCCTTCAAAAACTCCCAGACAGAGGTTGTCGATCAAACTACTTCCCTTAACAGAGGCGTCCACAATTTGCAAAAGATGTAGCCTCCAGACAGAAATTATTGTTCAGGATGCTTCCTCTGAACAAAGGCAACAATAGATTATAAATTGTGCCTTACAACAATGAACGTATCACAATTTTTAACTCTGTTTACACTTTTATCGAGACCCTATTCATATCAATAGGAAAGAAGGATGCATTCTATCGACTCCTCATTCACAAACATTAATGAAATTCATCACCTGAGCATGCTTGTTTGCCAACTTCCAGCCACGTTGATAGTTCTGCTTATGCCAAGCCTTCTAATTCTCCTTTTCTATCCTTATCTCGTGTCTCTGTGCATTGTTTCCTCCCAACAAAATTCTCTCTCCCTATTGTTCCTCATCGAAAGCAAAACTGCTCTCAACATATATCTGCGTTCTTCCTTATGCTACTTTTCAATCCTCAAACTCAGGCTTTTTGCGTTGAACAGTGCACACTCCTAAAAACTGCCCAACTCTCCTGAAAAAAACAAGAGCCCGTGGAAAGGAAAACTAATCCCAAGATGAAGGTATCACTCCCATAACTAAATCTTTTTCTCCCGTCATGAGAAAGAACTAAAACTGATCCATAGAATATATGTAACTGATTCTTGAAGAGGAATTCAATGATGTTGGACTCCATCAGCTAGGTTGAATAAGGAGAGAACTGTTCTAGAGCCTTGAGTCATTGCATGAGGTGAGAATAAGAACAAGAGAAGGATACACAAACTCTTGCCATTACAAATTTTCAAATTAACTCTTTGGTGGGCAACTTTACCTTGAGTTTCGAAGGCTACAACGACTACAAACAACTACTTCAAACCAAAATTGGGTACGAAGACCCCGTAACAAACATAAAACAAAAACAATGCACACCGAAACCTCATGAGGATGATGCTCCTGCATCAAGCTCCCCGAAAGAGTTGTTTGTGAGAGTAGCTCGCAAATGGAGCTGGATAGTAGGACTACCCTTTTAGTTGTAAACAACATGTAACATAATCCAATGCTATGAATAGGTAACCTACAACAACTTACTTCTTTCTTGTCTTCCAGCACTTGGTAGGAAGAGACCTTTCATTTCGTAGCGAAATGAGGTCTGCACTTTCTGTCACCTGTGAACTCGTGTCCACCTTGTATCATGGGATGTGACCCACTATAAACTGACTACCTCCACTAAGCTTCCTCTGCATTATCTTCTATAACCTCCCCACACAAACATGCCACATCCTCATACATATCGGAAACTACATCTACATTCATCCTTGCAAATAAAGGTAAACCAAAAGCAAAATTGTCATAATATACCTCATTTTCCTTCATTGTTCCAATATCTTCTTCCCTATTCACTGCACCATTTGCTTTTATGCCTCCACCCGCAAGTTTCTCCAACCATTCTGCTTCTATTGCCAAAAGTTGAAACATCAGATCATCCTTGTTTTCACCATTCATTGCAATTTCAGCCACCTCTTCTACACTCTTTCCTCCATCTTCGTTGTCCATTTCGTTCACTTCCTCGTTCACTCCTATAATCTCTTCATCTTTATCTTCAGCTGCAACCCCTTTATTCTTTCCTACCTTTTCATCCTTTTCACATTCTCTCACAACTGTACTCTCATTTGCTAATGCATTTGCCATTTTTGCAACTTCACACTTTCCCTCTTCTTCCTTCTTCATATCATGTAGAAATTCTTTGCCACTCATCAACAATACCTTGTTGCTGCTGTTGCTCTTACTGTCAATTTCTCCTTTCAAAGGTAACAATGTATGTTTCTGGCCATTCTTCTGTAGAGTGTAAGTATTGTTTCTTCCATCGTGTATGGCTTTCCTGTCAAATTGCCAAGGTCTACCAAGAAGCACATAGCAAACATCTATAGGCATAATATCACACATAATAGTGTCCTTATAACTACCTATTTGAAACTCTAGTAAGGCTTGCTCGTCTACCAACAACTGATACCCCTTTTGAAACCAAGAAACTTGATAGGGGTTAGGATGTTTAATCCTATTAAGGCCTAGTTTGTTTACCATTTCAATAGCCACAAGATTATCTGTACTACTGCTGTCTATAATGAGTTTGCAACACTTACCTTTTGCCTTGCAATTGGTTTTGAATAAGGCTCTCCTTTGCACAGGTTCTAAACTCTCCTTTGGTGGCTTCAACAGTACTCTTTTGAACAACAAAGACTCTCCTGTCTCAGGTTCTTCTAAGTGATGAGGAGGTGATCCCACACTCTCTTGGTCTGCTTGCACAATTTGATTACTTCTTTCAGGTCTTGTGTAACCTTCTTGTGGGAACTTAGGACACTCCCAACCTTTGTGGCCTGCAAACTTATTACATCTAAAACATTTACCAGAGAAACCTCTTCCTCTTCCTTGGTAGCCTCCTCTTTCAAATAGTCTCCCTCATCTGTTTTGGAAACCTCCTCTTTCTGGATTGTTTTGTCCACTGGAAGTGCTTCCTTCCCCAATTTGATGTTGCTGCTGTCCTCTACTATCATTATGTCCTCTTCCTCTAGATCCTCCACCTTGCTAGTTTTGCCTTCTCATAAGCTTCTCCTCTGCCTTAATGGAAAACTGATAGGCTTCTTCAAGAGTTCTAGGGGACAAAAGACTCAATTCATCTTTCAAGCTGTATCTCAATCTATTTAGGTACCTAGCAACCTTCTCCAAGTCGTCTTCACTATGCCTTGACCGGATTACCAATTTGTAGAACTCCTCTGTATATTCTTTCACACTCATCTCCTTCTGCTTGAGATTTTGTAACCTTTTGAACATGTTAGTTTGATAGTCTCCTGGAAGAAATTTGGCTTTCAGTAACCATCTTGTCCCAAGAAGTTATCTTTTCCTAGTTTTTCTTTCTTCTCTTTGACTGAACATAATCCCACCACATAGCAGTGTGGCCTTTGAGTCTTGTACAGACAAACTTGACTCTCCTCTACTCTGCCACTTCTTCATACTCAAAGTACTTGTCAAGCTCATTGATCCAATAAATGAGTTCCTCTCCGTTGAGGCTTCTTGAATAGGTGGGAACCTCTATCTTTGGATTGGTTCCAACCCCCATGACTGCTCTTAGCAATCTCATCTCCACTCCATCAGATTCTTCTTCCACCTCTTTTCTGCCTTGTCGATCCTCTTCATTATCACTTCTCCAACAGGTATTCCTCTCCTCTGTGCCTGTTCCATGGCATCCATCCTTGCTATGAGGTTCTGTAGCAACTCCATAACCCCTTCATCTATGCCTCTTCTGACACCTCCCCGACCTCCTCTTGGCATTCTTCTGGGTGGTATCTTGCCCAATCTTTTTCTGCCCAATCACTTTTGAGCTCTAATACCAAAAATTAATGACAGAAGTTCATAACACCAAACTTTTCTTTCTATTACAGTCCGCAAGCTCAATTTACACTTAATTTGTTGACAGTGGGTTTACAAAGAACACAACAGGATTAAATAAACAACAATACTTTTACTCAGTGAGTGCTCACAAGACCGAAATCGTCCTCAACTACACAACATAACATACAAAGCCTGTTTTTATTTTCCTGTGTTAAAATGAGGATGTAAAAAGATTCTCTGTTTTGAAAATGTCTTGCAACACAACCGAAACAAATGAAGATTTCATGGTCTTTAATTTTTGAAAAAAAAAACAGTTCGCTTTAGTCCACATTTGGATCCTTCAAAAACTCCTAGACAGAGGTTGTCGATCAAACTACTTCCCTTAACAGAGGCGTCCACAATTTGCAAAAGATGTAGCCTCCAGATAGAAATTATTGTTCAGGATGCTTCCTCTGAACAGAGGCAACAATAGATTATAAATTACGCCTTACAACAACGAACATATCACAATTTTTAACTTTGTTTACACCTTTATTGAGACCCCATTCATATCAACAAGAAAGAAGGATGTATTCTAAGATGCCCATCGACTCCTCATTCACAAACATTGATGAAATTCATCACCTGAGCACGCTTGTTTGTTGACTTCCAGCTACGCTGATAGTTCTGCCTATGCCGAGCCTTCTAATTCTCCTTTTCTATCCTTATCTCGCGTCTCTGTGCATTCTTTCCTCCCAACAAAATTCTCTCTCCTTGTTGTTCCTCACTGAAAGCAAAACTGCCCTCGGCATATATTTGCGCTCTTCCTTATGCTACTTTTCAATCTTCAAACTCACGCTTTTTCTGTTGAACAACACACACTCCTAAAAACTGCCCAACTCTCCCGAATAAAACAAGAGCCCGTGGAAGGGAAAACCAATCCCAAGATGAAGGTATCACTCCCATAAGTGAATCTTTTTCTCCCCATCATGAGAAAGAACTAAAACTGACCCATAGAATATATGTAACTCATTCTTGAAGAGGAATTCGGTGATGTTGGACTCCATCGGCTAGGTGAAATAAGGAGAGAACTATTCTAGAGCCTTGAGTCATTGTACAAGGTGAGAATAAGAACAAGAGAAGGATACACAAACTCTTGCCATTACAAATTTTCAAATTAACTCTTTGGCGGGCAACTTTACCTTGAGTTTTGAAGGCTACAATGACTACAAACCAAAATTGGGTACGAAGACCCTGCAACAAACACATAACAAAAACAATGCACACCAAAACCTCACGAGGACGATGCTCTTGCATCAATATGTGTTGTGCTAATGAATGTTATAAAGGACACTACCCATATTGTATAAATCGACAAATACGACAAATTAATGAAGTTAGAAAGTGAAGTAAAATTTGGGTTCCACACGAAGAAAATACAAATGCTAAAGGAAAAGGTCTTACCATGCAATGGAAATAAAAGAAGAAAATCAAACATTTTTTGTAATGTCCCCTTCTAGTAAGTCAAAATTTTCTCAACCTTGCACACAATTTCAACTTGTAGAAGAGAACATTAATAACCAATTCATCTTTAATTAGAGTTGATATCCACGAGTAATTATCAATATCAAAGTTCATATACTTTTCACGAGTAATTCGGTACTCTTGCCTTTTATCATAAGAATCGATTTCTATTTATTTATACTCAGAAATATTTATTCTCCTTTTGATGATTGATCTTCTATCGGTTCTTTATCTGCCATAATCCTCTAATAATGTTTGCCTTGTATCTCTTTATGACAATGCTGCCTTTAGTTAGGAATCACTGCCTTCCTTTGCATCAGAAGGCAACATACCAATCTTATTGACAAAACACAATGCACTCAGATCTGATATAAGAATTGTCTTCAAAGGATGTTGGAAAGCTAATCGCTGGCTTATTTTCTAATTGTTATCTCCTTATGCACTCTTTGTAAGAGTATCCGAATAGTTCTTCCCCACTAGTTTTCTCACTGCACTTTTCTGGACATTCAGATTCATACTCTTGTGCTGTAGGGGTTAAAGTAATTTCCTTTCATAACCATTTCCATGTGTTGAATCTCAATTCTCCAAGTCTGACATTAGTTCCTCATACAACCTCCACAGCGGGACATGTGCAAGAGTGGAGAAATCTGCTATTAATAAACCCTTTCTTATCAGATATGGCATTGTGTTTTAAAATGAAGTGTTGATGTTCAATGCTGGTCTGCTCTGATTTCCAAAAGATTTCTGTCTAAATCGATTGCTGCTATGTAATATGTTCGCTGCCTTTCCTCTTAATCCGTCTTCCTTAGAATCGCTGCCCTATCCCTTTTTCCATCGTGACTTCTTTCCTTAAATATGGTCATTCTTTTAATATGAATAGTCATTTCTCATATGAATCATACCCCTCTATAATGATATGCAATGCTTCATTATAATATTTAGTATTTATTATATAATAATATTTCTTATTTATTTATATATTTATAATAATATTTATATTATTATTTAAATGTATAAATATATTTATTAATATATTATATTATAATTATAATAATAATATCAATATTGATAATATTATTTTTGTATTTATATTATCATTTATAAATATCATAAATATAAAATATTTATAATATTATTTAATATTATTGTTTATATACACGATTGATGAGGACACACTATATTTGACGGAAATGACTTCTCTGCTTTATCATTGCGTAATCTTTAATTTAAACAATGCCTTAATATGGGGACATGACATTTTTCCACCATCAACTCTTGCATATTTTCCACCATATGGTTATCTAATATTAATCATTTCACCGTCTGGTCTGAAACTCGATCTTTTGCACCTTAGATCCACTGTACAAACAAATAAGGGAGCTTGTATTTCATTTGTGCACCTAAGCAATTGTTCCACTATAAACCTAAAAAGTTTTTTGGACGATTTGAGGCTACCCTACGATTAAAGAAATGTCTTGTTTGAACTTTTGCCAAATGGTTTGGGTTATTTGCTGCCATACGATTATGTATTGTAGCCGTACATCCATTGTCATCATATGACCCTTTTTGATCTTGTCAAACCTCTTGCACATACCGTACAATTTGTTGATTGCCTTGCGGTAGTACGCCACCAAAGGGGAGCTAGGCCTTTTTCTATTTTTTTTGATGTAAGATGAACATGTGGTGATTTTCTTGTTGTACGAACCTATGGTGCTATTTTTGTCGTAGGGTCTTCTATAATAAACGCTTGCCCATTCCTAGATTTTGATTTTGGCAAAGTTAGGCCGGAGCTTAATGCACTTGTGACAAGTAGATTGCAAAGTAGCTTGGGTGGACTGGGGAGATTCAATACCATCTATGCACCAAGAAATGTCGGATGCATTTCTATAAAGGAATGGAAGTCATTATAGCATGAAGGTGATTTGGGTAATAGAAAATCCATGGTGTGGGCGAAGGATGGACATGGTTTTCATGAAGAGAATGTATCTAAAATGCTAGGACGGTCTTTGCAAGCTCACCAAGTTTTGAATTACTATAAACAACAATACAATCTTTTTGTTGTACAACATCATCCAAAAGAAGTATGCCCTCTGCCCAATAACCAACTTGGTGAAGATTTTTCTTAGTTACATACACATTCAAACTTGACAACTCATTTGTATGGTTTGATGCAATTCATAAAACTATATGGCAATTCTAGATTTGTTCTTTGCTTGTCAACTAGGAACTCTACCTTTTTTTGGCGGGGTAGTAAGTTTGTACTTGAATATGTAATAATCACTTGCTGACTTGTGGGTAGTTGCTAGGAATTAGTTGTTAGTGGTTATTGATGATTGTGTTCTGTTTGACAACTGTTTGGGTACTTTAAATATGCTTCTTGTAGTCAAGGAAGATAGTTTGATTTTACACGATCCTCCCTAATCTACAATTTCATTGTACAAGCACTACCTGGAATAGAACGATCAATGTTCATCATATACAATTACTTGGTATGTCTTATTATGCTCTATTTATAATGCAACTGGTAGTGTTATAGTTTGACGGTGAACTCTTGGTAGTGACTATTTTGAGCTTTATTAGTTCTAATACAATTGACTTGATAAAATATGATAATGTGGTAGTTAATCAATCTTCTTGATTTTGGACCAGGCTAACTTTAATGCCTCTCACATTCTTTCAATGCCTATGGTTTCAAATATTGACAATACGTGGAACCTATTATAAAACCATATAGTTGGTACAACTGGTAATGGTGATTAGATAGGTTTGTGTCTGTATTCTCATTCCAAAGCCTGCATAAAAGTATTGTGTGTTACCAGACTGAAGAGTTTGTGGGGATACTTTACTCATATCTAGCTTCTTGGTGTGGATTTACTAAGTGAGAATCAAGATTTAGGTTATTAATTAAAGCCTATGATGAAGGTGCAGATAGCCCTTATAAGTACAATTTTTTTCATGGTACTGCTTTGGAACTAAGGTTTTGACTTCAGGTCAAGTCTGTGTTTAATAGAGTAGGACAAAATTTCAAATGCCATGTAATAAGAGATACATTTACAGGGGAGATTGCGGGAAAAGGATACTATAATTATCAGGGCACAAGGAAGGAGAAGCCTGCACCAGAATTAAAGAAGTATCTTGAACAATCTCGCAAGCTTGCTGGGTTTTCACCCACTGATAAGGTATGCTTGTTTCCTTTTCTCTGTTTTTAGATAACTAGAAATAATGATTTTTTTTTGGGTCTATTTACCAAGATTATATTTTTACTCATTAATAATTTAAGTCTGAATATATTTTCATAGCAGGTCACAAACATCACAGACCAAGAAATTGTGGAGATGATATTTTTTCCAGTAATTAATGAGGCATGCCGTGTTCTTGAAGAAAAAGTTGTAATTAGCAGTTCAGATCTTGACATTGCTTCAGTCTTAGGAATGGCCTTCCCAGCCTACAGGTATTTCATACTCAATGTTTTTATGATACAGCTGCTCTATGTTACCTTTAAGAATATTTAACTTATTATAAATTGGTACCAACTTTATTTAATGTTTGGTAATCAAATGTTTAAGGACATGATGGCCTTAAAATTGATATTGTCTGGTCAATAATATATGGTTGTATAATTATTTTGCTATGCTCTACTACTAATCCATTAGTTGAAAAGTATACATCTCCTAGAATGAAAATGTTCCCTGAGGATTGGGGCACTAGTCAAGTTGCTAACTTTCTTTATGGACCATGGTTATGAAAGGTAACATGCGCCCTATAAGCTCTTAGCAACTTCTTTGGCAACAGATATGATTGCATATTTCTGCAATCCAGTGGCGAGCAAGCTGAGTTAGCTGTGTTTTTGGTTACTTTCCTATCATGGGTGAAATCTTTGATAGTATAGATGATTTAATAGAATGAACTGAAATATGTATTGATTTCCTCCAATAACCAGTAAAATGGTTAATGGGACAATAGTGTACGTTGCTTAAAGAGACATAGAAGTGCTCAAAGCAACTCCAAAAGAAAATTAAATAACAGAAGAAAATAACCTACTGAAGAGCTATTAAAAATGTACATGCTATCTGTAATAGTATGCAACAAGATGAGAATCCTGGAGGAGGAGAAAATGAAAACTAATAAGGCATGCCTGAGAGTGAGCGATTATTAACAATTCCTTGCATCTAAGGCATTTGGAAGGAAATTGATAATATATTGCTGCCTGTGTGTGACAAACTGATATAATATGGAATGGCTAATCATCAGGCCTCTTGCACCACAGTTTGAAAGCCTATCAAACCCAGTAACAATACCTGATACAACCATAGCATTGGCTCTAATAAAAATGTAAGCATTGAAGCAGAAGAACTGACATTTTTCCAAATACTGAATATTGTGATGATCTTGGACAGTGATGCAAACTGCTCTTGAAATCTCATCCAATGGGAGAAAACCTGGCATATCTCAAGCTGATGATAAAGACCATTCTGTCTGTAGGCATATAATGGAATGATGCAAAATTTTGGTGGTAAAATTTTGTGTATCAATACAAGTAATATTCAGTTAAGCTCTATAGATCTTCAGATGGATACCCTTTTAATAGAAAATTTAGTGGAAGGAGGTCTCTGTCTAAAGTTTAAACCTAGAGTGGACAGTAAGACAATAGCTTGGTTGTGCCAACTAAAAATTAAACCTTCAGCATCTAGCCTCATAGAAGGCTAGATTACAAAATAAGGATGTCTCTTTTGACAAATGTGTCCATAATACATCAGAGGCTATAAAAAAAATGACCACATGAAATATGGCTGGAATACATAGAGGAGAGGAATTTTATTAGACTAGACTCATAAAATGTGGTACTGTTTTGTGTGTGTAACATTGAAATGAAAACCCTTTTGATGCATGCCCAACTTGAATCTTATAACCCAGATCGTCAGATAGTATCCATAAAAGCAAATTTGGGGGACCTAAGGTGTGGAAGAGTTAAAAGCTTTGTCCCGATGTCTGAAACTTAAGGTGGAAGCATTGCTTCTCTTAAGCATTGAGAACAACATAACCCCTAATCTCATCTCTGATGCTGATGAAATGCAAAAAAAAGAGATTCAGTGAAGTGAATTCGGATTCCTAGGTGTGCGGAAAGGTTAATACTTCAACAGACTCATTTGAAAGTGAGATTCACTGCTTGACTCATTGTGGACATGCTAAAATTCATAATTTTAGTTCTGCACAGATTAATTTCAAAGGTAGCGATGTCACCAAATGTTCTTGTAACATCTAGCTATCATTGGAACCCTGCAATTGTGTCACAATGTACATCAAACCATTATTGTTTACAGGAAAGAAATGATTTGCAGTATTTGGATAAATGAATGAATTAAGGATTTTAATAGCATCCACAATTCCAGAAAATATGCTGAATGCACTGGTACAATACATGTGGAGATAAAACTATAATCCTTCACGTGAAGCAATTGAAAATTTTATATCCTCATTTGTGTAGAGCCATACATGTTGAGTTGCTTGCTTACATGATTGCTTGAAAAGACTTGTCCATTTGCAATATGATATGAAATGTCATTTACTCCAAGAGGATTAAAATGAAACTAATCTGCCTCATTTTTACAGTTTGTAATATTTGAATGATTGTGTTCTACTCGAGTTTAAATGACATTTTTTTGAATTTTCCAAATGTTCTAGCGATGTGTTCTGGTTAGATAATGCCTTGAGTTTGAAATGATACCTTAAAGAAAGGAAAGAAAAGGTTCTTTTTAGATCCACAATGCCAATCCCTCTGTGCATCTGACTGTGCTTGAAACATTTGTTATTTCCTTTCTGCTGATTCATTTAAGATGAGTTCATTTATGCTGCTATGGAATTAAACATGCCACGATGTGGCATTACATTCAAAGATTTTGATAATAGAATTGAGGAAAAGGAAACTGGTTGCCCAGCTCAAAGAAATAAATTGTTCACATACTAGTAAGTAAAATCATACAACTTTCAGTAGAAATTTAAGTATGATGAGCATCGTATTTTCATTTGTCCTCTCTTGTGGAATACCGAGATATTCTTTTGCAAATTTGTACTAGAGGCATATGCTAGGATGGATTCATATAAAAAGGATTCATCTACTGTCTTTCCCCTCTAGTTACAACTTGAGTGGGCCTAATGGTGAAGTTGTGTATGCTCCGTATTGGAGGTCACATGTTCGAATCTGGAGTGGGTAGGATTGTACATCTTAATGAACACAAGGTAAATGGAGAAAACAATCTCCTTGGGGAATACTTGCATAAGTTGGGTCTCACACACCAATTTTGTGTCTTTCATGGAGGTGACCTAAAATCTACCTTTACCTTTACCTTTACCTTTTACCTTACACTCGATTGTTCAGTCTTTCCTAGGGACCGTAGAACTATTTAATTAATTATTTATTTTTTGATAAAGAGCAATTATATTAAGGAAAGAGAGGCAGCATGCCTATATTACAAAATCGGGTGATATCCATTACAAAGAGCAGCAAGAGACCATAATTCAGCAAGACAGACCCAAAACTAAAGTGTTAAATTGTATGCATCTGTTAAATAGAGATCTAGATCATATCAGATTCGCAGTTTGAAATGTAAAGAAAGAAAGAAGGAGATTATATTAATGTCCACATATGACCAAAATAAGTCAATGGGACTTGGAAGTACAACTAGAGACAATAGCAAGAGGAAGCCTAAAAGAAGCTCCGAAGAATTTAAAAACTAAAATATAATTAAAGGCAAAGCAAAAGCTGAAAGTCATTCTGATGAACAAAAAGTGGGGGTCAACCCAAAGTGGGGAAACCCAAGTTCTGTCAGAAAGAAAAGAACCAGTGATTTCACCAGGATGACTAGAAATAGTCTATAATTAGTTCAATATCCAAGAGAAAGGACCCATCACCAAAATAAATAGAGTTGAGGACACCAAAGTGCTATAATGGGCAAACTGGGTCTAATCTGTATCATTAGAAAAGGAGTCACACTTGCCGATAATTGTGAAGGCGCCAATACAAGAGCTAATGATGTCCCTTGTAGAAAGCCTTGGGTGAAGAGATCCTAGCTGGATGACCTTGAGGGGAGTGGAAAGAGTGTTGCCTCAAAACTCTGTTTGAAGCTCCCATAACATTCATGGCTGATGACCCTCCGTCATCTAAGATGCTACTTGGAGGTGGGAAAGAAATTGGTGATGCACACCTGAATAAGAGACCCCAAGTGGGACACATCATGAGTGTGGTGCCTTGGGTGAGAGAGGTGGGGTGCCTTGGTCCAAGTGCATGTAGAAGTATGTCGTCTCACTGATTTGTCATCAACAACGTGAAAATTAGTGGTATCTTAAGGGCATGTCATGCCTCCAATACCCATGATAGGTTGGAAGAATGGGTTGATCAATCTGGTGGCCCTAGAAATCCCTTGTAAGACATTTCGCCTGAAGGTGACAACCTCCCTCAAGAAAAGAGCCAATCACCATTGACCTGGGTAGTGGAAGGAAGTAGAAAGTGAGCCACTAGAGTCTCTGTACAAGCAATGGTATCCTTCCCCTATCTCAGTAAATAGGGCATCTGAAAATTAAGGGGCCCTCTATCTCTGACTCAAAACTATGCCATAAACTATTTTGCATATCTCAAGAACTCTATAAGTCTCCAGCAGCATCCTGAGCCTTATCGTGAGGATTGTTGATATTTTGTACAGCCCTCCAGACCAAAGTGGGCCTTGCAGTGGGCTTGAAGAGGCTACTGGGGGAATGTTGTGGCAGAGTGCATTGTTTTGCATGTCTTTTAGCTTCTACCTGTTGCATTGCCTCATGGAGCTGATGCTTCTACTTCTCTGAGGTCAATATGGATTATATTGCCTCTGTGATGTTTAGGGGATTCCTATTGCCAAAAGAAGGATAGTCAAAACATTCAACCACCTTCTCATTAGTTTTTTTTGCAACTGGCATATGCATTAAAGTTACTGGTGCAGCATGTTAACTGGTATTTTTATGAGGCTGCCATGTAATTCTTTGTCCCTGGTTTGTCAGTTGACAGATGTTGCAACTTGCATTATTGCAGCACTTGTGTTTGAAAGGGCGAGCTGCAACCATTTATTGATGTATTCTTATGACTGCATGGCATTGCCTCCTTGAGGATTGGGGTGGTGAATGGGAATGGCAAAAGGAACATTGCTGTTCACATGACCAGCACAGGGAGAGAGAGCAGGGTCACTTTGGAAGCAGGGTTATAATTAGCTCTGGGCAAGTTGGGACCAGTTGAACAGCAGTTTGAGTTATAGGCATGTTTCTAGCAGCAGGGGTTTGGAATAATTCCCATTGATTCAACACCTGAGTAGGTCTCGTGTTTCCCTCTCATTATTTGAAGCTTGGAAACCGATAGAGATGTTAGTATGAGAACTAGAGAGGGCAGCATCACCTGAGGCTTGGAATAATGTGTTGAGTTGCGAATTCAAGGGGGTAGCAATTTCATCCTTATGCACATTGATGAGTTGTTTGTGTTTATTGTTGGTTTGTGACTTGGAGGGATCCTCCGTAGCCTGCATCTAGGGCTTTTCTCTGCTTAAAAATCTTGAGAAGAGCAAAGGGATAATGTAAGTACTTGCATTTGCGATGTTGAAGATCTCCTTTTATAGCTTTCTGTATAAGCCTGTTATAGCTCCTTTTCATTTAGTTGTGGATTGCAGTGCCTGGAGGCTGGAACAATAAAATTTAAAATTTAAATGATAAAACCTCTCCAATTTATTGCAGTTTAGGCAAAGATTGAGTTTAACTTTGGTTCCCAAGATTGCAAGTACAAACTCTGTGATGCTGACGTTACCTTCATAATTATTCTTCATAATCATATTCTCAATATTCTGTGATGCTGACATCACCTTCAGAATTATGGATGCTGACACTATCAATAAAGGAACATTCACATCATTTTTACCTGACGAATGCAAGAAATGAGGAACTCGTCATTTTCTTTATCCACCCCTCCCATCTTGCCATCATTCTTGTATGGCAAGTAGCAGAAATCATTAAGGAGATATGCAGATCTAGTTTTTTCGAGAATTGAAGTTTTGATGGGCTTGTACAACAGAGATTTTGAAAGAAATTTTATTTTGGGAGAGTCACTCTCATATGCCATTATTCCTCCCACTGCTAAATGCAAAATGCCTTCTCCAGCTGTGTGATGGCCAAATAGTGGAATTTATGGTATAAAAACTGAGTATTAGAAAGTCCTAAGAACAGATGAGCTTTAAATAATTTGGTGCAACACAGATGGCTCTTATGAGGCCTGTATTTGTATATTACACAGACTATTCTCCCCCTGCTCTCTATTTACAATACTCTTTCAGTTTCCTTAGCCTTATGTCTAGCTCATTTATATGCATAATGGATTATGCAATTGCAATGCTAAAATAAATAGGTAATAACATGATTCAGATGAGCCAGACCTATTCATTCCCTGAAACACTGAATGAGTCCAAGCTGGCATCAATCAGAGTCCAGTTTGTTTTCAGATGTTAAAGCCAAAATCCTTCTCTTCAAACTGGCAGTCCCTTTTACAGTCTAAATTGGCCAAGATTTAACAGTCAATTTGCTGTGAAGCTAGATTGACGCAGACATTGATTTTATTTGATTCAATAGAGATCAAGTTAGGATTTATGATTAGTACATTTGTAGCATTTTGTTGATTTGGTGCTGTTCATGATCTTAAAAGGAAATGACCTTGAATTGTGATTTGCAGAGGGGGTATTGTCTTTTGGGCAGACAATATTGGGGCAAAATATGTCTTTTCCAAATTGCTGCAGTGGGCAAGCATATATGGCAACTTCTACAAGCCATCCAATGCATTACAAATGTGTGCCACACGGAAAATTCAGTTGGTAAGGAAGCTTTTGGAAAACTTATCGACAATCATGTCAGTTATAAAATTGCAGACATACTTTTTCTATGCCCTTTATTTATGTAGCATACAATAGATTCTTTGACACAATCCTTCAACCTTTTTGTAGGCACAAATTCCGCTGGCTGGCGCATCTAGATTGTAATCCTAGTTCTTTAGAAAGCTAATGTTATTGAGAGTTTCTCTGGACAGTAAAGGACAACAGGACTATACAAACTACAATTTTCTTGTTCATTTATTATATTATAATTATTTGATTGAAGTAAAAAGATAAGTAGACCGTGGAATCAGATTCAGAACTGTACTTCGAACATTTTTCATTCTGACAGGAAGCTCATTGGAAGTTTATCATGTATCCAGAATAAGAGAATAATATTGGAGGGTTTGTTATATATTTTGTTAATGGTGATCGGATTTACCTCACATGCAGCTTTAGTCGTTTGAGTAAATTATGGCTGTCACTTAGTTATAAAGCAATTTATTATAGAAGTTGAAGTCTCAAACTGCTACTTACATTGCTTTCAATATGTAAAGAATAGCATCAAAAAAAGAAATAAAGAGTTGAATAATTGGAATACATTAAAGAGCTTCAACAAGAATCTCCTTCCTAGTGGAAGGCATAATGAGTTTAACATTAGCACCTGGACTATGTTCAGCATTCTAATATATATATTTTTTAACAAATAGTCCAAATATATTCTTGCCTAACTAATGCAGGCCATAAATACAAAACCTTTCTAGAAATCTATTTTAAGTAGATTATAGGCTATATTCTTATCTTAATTTATCTGAAAATATTTGGCCACCAAGTATATGTAATTAAGGTGGTAGTCCCATGCTCAAGTATATAATAATGCAGTGCATTACAATGCAATTCCTACGAACAAAACATTTCTGGAAGGAAATAATTTATATCATAGGAGACCATATACATTGCTTCTTGATAAAAGAATGCACACGGAGCCAAGTGAAGTCTTGTAATCCACTTGAAACTCAAAGCGACCATTGAGTAAAAAGACATATATGGGGAAACCATCAAACGACATTAATAGGTAAGAGCAATGTTGCTCTAAGAAAGAAGCATATACCAAACTAAGAGAAAGCAACACCCTAAAACTGGCATCTATGAGATAAAACTAGGGATGACAATATTTGAATAACCGATCCCAGTGCTATGTGGCAACCAAAATTGGTAAATAAGAACTCATCACAAACACAAACATCGGGATTGGAAGGCTTCATGGGTGCTCATGACAAGCTCTTATTATTCACCAATATGAGGAAAGACCACTCGAAGCAAACAATTGTATAGAGCTTGTGATGCAAAACGAATGCACTTAGTGTTTGATTTAATTGGATCCTTTATCCATTCAATCTTTACAATACTAGTTTCCTGCTGTTAAAGATCTACCTTAACATTTTACTGTTATTATAAATGTGATTAATTTGTAGAAGACAAATGAATTGTTAATATATAGTTTAAAAGTTAATGAGAATTGCAAGTCCCTCTGCCAACACTCACCTTAGCACCCAAGCCAGCCTCCTTTCGAACATCCTTGCCAGCATGACAACCCTTAGTAGGAATAAACCCCTGGACAGCCAAATTCTTCCCGTTTAAACATGCAGGGTGACTGAGCTGCACCTGGAGGCGGCCATCTCAAGAAACAACCCTTACTTGCAGAGGTGCTCCAGCACGACAACCTCATTTAGCAGACACACCACCTCCAAGGCAGCCTACGAACAAGAATTCTGTATCGGCTTCTATCTCCTTTTTCACCACCAAGCCCAATGAATCCTCCTACAAATCCTTTCCTCCTTGCAACGTTAGTATTAATTTACATTAATATTTCTGTTTATGATTCTTTTATTGGTCCAAAGGACAACATAAGCTGAATTTCCTTTATTTACAATTTAATTTATTACAAAGGTTCCATCAAGGAGGACGACAGGGGATGGAGATCTTTTTGGGGACGGCAAAGGGGACAACTAAATAAAAAATTGGGAAAATTTTAAAAATAGAGGGAAATTTCAAATATTCATACGATAACATTGATAAAGCATTCATCATATATATTATAGATCCTTCATACATAACATTCAAATTGAATTGAGAGTCCATATGAGAGCCAAACAAGTTAACAAATGTCAAAATTTAATTGTTTTCATAATTCATTGTCAATATGCATGTGATAATAAAAAATACAACAAAATGACCAAAGGCTACAAGTTTCACCTACAAAATGGCAAAAACATAGAAAGTATGCTACTGCCCCTAATTTGCATTTGCCAATATTGCATCAAAATCGAAGTCTGGCTCTAAGTCACTGCCACTATGAGGGGCTACTTCATCCACTGGAATCCCAATCAATCCTTCTTGCTGCCTCCTCATCAATTTAGGTGGCATCTTCGGGATCAACATCCTACTGTAAAGCTAGAGCCTGACGATCTTGAAGTCGCAGAGGACTATGCACAACCACCAACTTATCTGCTCCTTTAGAGGTAAGCCTATTCCTCTTGATAGAGTGGATAAAGTTATATTTGGACCAATTTCTCTCTGGAGCAAAGGAACTGGGAACCTGCCAAAGGAGGTGAATGGCCAAGCATCCTCAACTCTGGTGTATACTTGCCATGCCATGTCCACCATCCAATAGGGTTAGTTTGAGCTAATGTAGCTCTATCTATCTTTGCCCCTAATTTGTTGAATGTTGGACCACGCAAATTTGTGAAGGCAAGCCATTGTGTGTGAAATATACTCAACTCCTCATTTGAATATATCTTTCAAAAGGTCTTCATTAACCCTTCTTTCACCTCTTCATTATCACAAGGAGGTAGCCTACCAACCTTTGGTGCATACCATTTGGGATTTAGAGCAAAGGCTGCCATATAAAGTGGCATGTTAATCGTATTCCACCTCTGCATCACAATGGGCTTAATATGCTGCTCATATAATCCCAAATTAAGATACTTGGCAAAAATTGCTTACTTCATCCAACCAAGCATGCTATCAAATGTCTTGTAGATCTCTCCAAGATTAGGATAAGAATGACCTCTACAACATATGAGATGGAGCAAACATATTTGCAAAGTGCATACAAAAATTTCAAAAAAGAATAAGATTATAAGACTCATAGTTAAATGACAAGTTAGAAACTTAGAAACAATAAAATATTAAAATTAGAAATTTAATAATAAAATCAACAATTAAATATTTAATATTTAATATTTTTAATAAAATCAACAATTTCTTACCTCTTAGTGGACCACCAATCGTCATCAAGGAACTTTTGTTTGATAGCTTTTCCTATCGAACACCCAGAATATTGAGGGGGGGTGGTGAATCGGTATTCTCTAAAACAACTTAAGCATTTAAACGTTCATTCCACATAACATATTTAATTTGCGGTAAGAAAGGAAAGCATGAAATCAACTATCACAATGCATAACACTTGAACACTAGATTTTTACGTAGAAAACCCAAAAAGGAAAAAAAAAAAAACCACGCTGAGGATTAGCTGACATAACAATACTGATTACAACTAGGCTCGCTACCAAAAGGACTCACTGTCCATAATAGAGAATGCTCACTGCAGGTGGCTCACTGCCAAAGGACTCACTGTCCTGAATAGAAAGAGATAGAAAAAGAGGCGGCTCACTGCCAAATATGAACTCATAGAAATGCATCTGACTTATGTTGAAAGCACAGTTCCACTGAAGCTCAGAATATTGACTTAGCACACTTCATCTTCACCACAATCTCAACTTATCCTTCTCTACATTAGATTTCGCTCACACACTTAACTCCTTCACATTACTTGCACACACACACACACACACCCCTCTAAACAAGATTTCAATCTTGTATATATACCGCATTCATGTAGAACATCAAATAGGTCAGCATGATGAATGTATCGTGTGACTTCTTATCATGTCGGCCCAAAACTTAACTCCATATGCTTTGCAAAGAGAATCAAGGTGTGCAACACATTGAGATAGGTCGGCATGACCTATATTTGCTCCCATGACACTATTCCAAACATGTCTTGACTCCACACAATCTCAACACCTTTAGGTTGGCTTAACTTGTGAAGTAGTAATAGCATGAACTAACTATTAGTTCATAATTCAACGCGTGGACCCACCAAAATGCTTACCATTTGAATCATGCACACCTCTGACATCCATAATCTCTTCCTCAAAACATGGCAAGATATTCATCTACAGGTGGGCATTCCAATTTGTCACTAGCACTATCATTACACTGTCATTACAGAGTCCGATACTCTTTCAACTCTATCTATCACTCCGGGGGAATTCAAGACCTGAATCTTTGGATTTAGAATGCTTTGGCATGCACCATCATTACCTTACAACCGCAGAGCAAAACTCTTTATAGTGGAGAAATGCGGACTAAAGAACTATGGCCTTGTCATAGTTTTTGTTCAGTAAATGCCTTAGAAAAATCTTCAACAAGTTGTAGTTGACTGCAGAGCACCAAAATGAATGAATATCATGCTTAGGTGTATTCTCCATCATACTGCACTTAGTAGCTTCTCTGGATCAATACTTAGGATATCATACTTAACTAGACCAACACAACTGTATTTGTATACCTTACTGAACTTCTTCGGACTAACACCACTATGTCTTTACCTTTTGTTGCCATCAATGACAACACTGCTTACTACTATGCACACCATTTTCTTCATCATCATGCTTATGTTGCCAACAATCTCCCCCTTTGTCATTGATGGCAACATAGCCAAAACTTCTCCCCCTTTGTCATCAATGACAAAGCAACTACTTGTATATCTACAAGTCAAAAACTTCTCCCACTATCTCAAATATGATCTTGCTTTGTTGTATACATATTCCCCCTTACTATTTTATTTCTATACATCAAAATATCAAAAAAAAAAAAAATCTTCTATTCTTCCGCATATTTGCAAGAAATCAGAATATGAAGCTTATTGGTTGGTGGGAAAACTAGGTAGATTTGAGTGTTTGTATTTGCCCATTAATCTACAAGAGCAAATCTTCTGCCTTTTCAATTGATGCTGGAGTAACTGTCATCTTTCCAACCTTATTAGCTTCCCTTAATAACCCTGTTAGTGCAGCCATCTTAAAGTTGACTATCTCTCTTAACTGACTCATATGATCTTTGATTGATTCTCTTTGATTCTGCAATTTCTTGATGAAAGCACGAGTCTTTTCCACTTCAGCCCTTAAATTTCCATTATTATCCTTTAGGGGGTCATAAGTTTTGGAGATGTTTACTATATGCATTTCCAAGTCATCAATCTTATCTTTTATTTCTTTTGTAGATATAAGCCATGATAAACAACATTGATACATCACATTTGCATCACTCAAAGCATTTTGAATACTCTTTACATTCACTTCCAATAAGCTATGTGCCTTGGAGCACTTTTCTGATAAGTCTATTAGTCTCTTATTGCTTATTTCTTCCATTACTTTCTTTTCAATTGCATTTTCTAAGGACTCAAAATGATTGTTAACAGACTCCATTAGATGCTTCATTTGTTATGCTGGAGTCGGAGATGCACCCCTCTTCGTTTCTAGCAGCACATTCTAAAAAAAATTCATTGCTTCTTCTAGAAGCTCATTGCCTTCTACATATGATTGTAGAATCTCCTCTTGAGCTATGGCCTAAAAGTTTGTTCTAAATTGAAGTTTCTTTAGTGGAGAGCTATTGGACAAATTGACTTGTCCATCCAGAGATTGCAACTAAAGCAACTGTGGTGAGGCAGTATTTTGAATGTCTTTGTTGGGCCAAAAATTCTTTGCTTGAGTCTATTGGAGAGACTCTAGAGCACTCACCTATTGTATTATTTTTCTCCTCTTCTGAAGTGGGAATCATGTGTGAACCAGAGGTTTTCGGAGGACAATTTTCCTCATGTGCCTCTTCATCTTCTTTGTTCTTCAAAGGAATAGATGTTAGGAAAAGTGTCTCAACCTTGCAACTATGAAAGGTTACTATTCTTCCCAGTTTTGGTCTTTTCGAATACCCTTTATCTTGAAGAATGATCTAGAACTTTCAAAGTTTCCAAAAGGGCTAAAAATGGTGGGACTTTCTATTTTTAGTAATGCTACAGTTGACCTCAGATTAACCTAAAAATTTCCCAAAAGATATGGAACTGCTAAATGAAAGGAAGCTAGGTGTGCGGAAATCACTTCCTACACTAATCTAATGAGGGGAGGAGAGTGCAAATTCAATTTTATCTTTACAATTACAGATTATGTTAACCCACTAACAGAGATATTGCAGCAAATACATACACAAGAATGTAAGACAGAAGAAGAGAGACACAAGATATACGTGGGGAAAACCCTTATCGGGTGAAAAACCTCACACTCCAAAACACAACTCAAATGTATTCCGTAAACAACGAAGGTTACAATACAGTCACAGAGCCAATGCTCTTGCAGAAGTCTTCGACACTCATATCTGGAGATGATCTGGCATCATAACAGTACCTTCTAATCACATAATGCATCACCTCTCCAAAGCACCTGTTTATAAAGAACATACAAGGCAAAAATGGCTCCACATTGAGATGGGCGTCCAACATGGCCTCATGGCCCAAAACCCACGCCTATGGACACTTGTCCAACACTGTAGGATGTCCCTAACACTTGTTAAGTCACCCCATCCCAAGGAGGTCGCCTATTTCCAAAATGGGATATGACAGATGCTCTTACAACTCTTACAACCGTCATAGAATCTGTCATAACTGTCATAACTTACAGCTATAAGAAAATTTGTCATACACAAGCTATAAATAGCATATTCTTTTACAACATGTCATAGTCCACCTTGGGGCGCCCAAAGATGCCTTTTTCAAATATGCTTCTCGACACATGTCCATACCTGTCATAGGGTCTTCTATTTTCGACTCTTACATGTCATAACTTTGTCATAGGAATCTGTCATGACCGTTTCGGTCAATATTCCCTTACACACATTCCAAGATGCTGACACATGGAAAAATATTCCTACCACTAAGTGGGACGCCTATCTCCTCATGTGAGGACAAATTTACATGTGGTCATATGCCATGTAGGATGACACATCACCGTGCCAACTCCCACAATATGTCAACATAGGATTTGCATCCAAATTATACAATAGGCAATAAATAAATAAATACAATGAAATAATACAAGGAATTACCAAGGTCGAGACACCTTAATTCCCAACATTCTCCCACTTGTTGAACACCTTGTAAGAGCCAATAGAAATAACAGGATTTAACTACTATAGGCCGAGAGGCCGATAGACTCTGAACACCATCTGAATTTCTCTGTGCCCACTGGCTTCATCAATGCATCTGCAACATTCTTCAAAGTATCTACCTTATCCAAATTTACCTTCCCATCCTCTATCATGTCTTGCACGAAGTGAAACTGTACATCAATATGCTTTGTTTTGGCATGGAAAGTTGGATTCTTCGCAAGGCAAATCACACTTTGATTGTCACAACAAATCATAATCTGTCCTGCATCAACACCAATATCTGAACACAATCTCTTAAGCCAAATGGCTTCCTTGCAAGCATGAGTTGCTGCCATGTACTTAGTTTCTGTCGTGGACAAAGCAACCATAGGTTGTCACTTACTCATCCAACTAATTGCACCACCAAACATAGTGAACACATAGGCACTGGTGGATCTCCTGCTATCAATGCCACCTGCCCAATTAGAATCCACAAATCCACGAATACAAACTGAATGTGGAGGTCCTGCAACATTACCATGTAAGAATATAGAATACTCGAAAGTACCCTTCAAATATCTGAACACTCGCTTAACTACATCCCAATGTACCTATCCAGGATTAGCCATAAATCGACTAAGGACTCCCACTGCTTGGGCAATGTCTGGTCTTGTGTAGACCATAGCATACATCAAACTACCAAAAACACTAGCATAAGGTACTCTGCTCATGTCCTCCACTTCACTAGGAGATTTTGGACAATCATTAACAGACAACTTTGTCCCCAAAGAAATAGGAACACACAATGGTCTACAATTTGCCATGCTAAACCTATCCAACACGGTCTTCACTTACTTACTCTGGCTTAACCAAAGTTTTCTGTTAGCTCTGTCTCTTATGATTTCTATTCCCAGAATGTACCTGGCTGCCCTTAGATTTTTCATCTCAAACTGTGCTGACAACTGAGACTTAAAATCAGAAATCATATTCTTACCATTCCCAATCAACAGCATATCATCAACAAACAATGCAATAATGAGAATGCGATCATTGTCAAATTTGTAATACACACAATGATCTGATTTCGATCTCAGATATCCAATCGACAACACAAAGGCATCAAACTTCAAATACCACATCCTAGGAGACTGCTTCAAACCATACAAAAACTTCTTTAACTTGTAAACCAAATTTTCTTTACCTTTCTCTATGTAATGCTCTGGCTGTGACATGTAAATCTCTTCCTCCAAATCACCATGAAGGAAAGTTGTCTTCACATCCATCTGTTCTACCTCTAAGTCATAAGTAGCGGTAAGAGATAACAAGAAGCGAATGGATGTCAGCTTTTGAGAAAATTTTACCATAATCAATTCCCTCCACTTGTGAATGCCCCTTTGCAACCAATCTAGCCTTGTACTTTTCAACACTGCCATCTGCACTGAATTTCTTCTTGAATACCCATTTTCATCCAACGGGTTTCCGTCCTTCAGGCAAAGGCACCAAGTCCCATGTCTTATTCTTCTCCAAAGAAGCCATCTCTTCTTCCATGACTTCTTTTTAGGAACCTACATCTTTCATGCCCATAGCCTCTTTCACAGTTCTAGGCTTATCAATGTTAGTAAGTAAAGCAAAAGCACAACTAGAATCAAGTAATGACTAACCAAACCTATCAGGTTGCTTTTTCGTTCGTGTAGACCTCCTCAATGGTTGAGGTTGAGGTTCTGCTTCTTCTTCTGAGCTTTCAGAGCTGCTAGAGCTCTCCTCATCATCAGGTCTCACAGGGTCTTTGTGTTCAGTCTTCTCAGGGGTAGAAGGAAACTGAACCGCATCCTCTTTCTTTTCTGTCTGTTCTGGCTATAGAACAACGGAAGAAGGTTTTAGCTCTCTGAACACAACACTTCTATACAACACTTTTTTAGCCACATGATCCCAAAGCTTGTATCCTTTCACATCGACTCCATAGCCAATGAAAATACATTTAACAACCTTGTTCTCTAGTTTAGACCGTTTCTCCCTAGGCACATGTGCATATGCCTCACAACCAAAAACACGAAGATGTCTAATTGAAGGCTTCTTACTAGACCACACCTCCATGGGTGTCTTACCAACAAGAGCTGATGTAGGAGACCTGTTTACCAGGTAGCAAGCAGTGGCAACAACTTTAGCCCAAAACTTTTGTTCAAGGCTTGCTCCACTAAGCAGACTCCTAGCCTTCTCCATCAGTGTCCTGTTCATCCTCTCTGCAACTCCATTTTGCTACGGGGTATATGGAGTTGTTTTATGTCTTTCAATCCCTTGCTCTTTACAAAACTTATCAAACTCTGCCGAACAAAACTCACCACTGTTGTCAGTTCTCAAACACTTAATCTTTTTACTAGTCTAATTTTCAGCAAAGGCTTTGAACTCCTTAAACCGACTAAAGACTCCAGTCTTGCTTTTGATAAAATAAACTCATGTCCTTCTACTGTAATCATCTATGAAAGATTCAAAATATATAGATTTAGAAATCGAAGGAACATTAACAGGACCAAACACATCAGAATGAATAAGATCCAATACACCAGAAGACTTGTGAGAACTAGAGTAAAACTGAACACAGTTTTGCTTTCCATATACATAGTGTTCGCAAAAGTCAAACTTGATATTACAATCATTTAACCCCTCAATGAGGTTTTTATTTTTCAGGGTTCTAAGACCCTTCTCACCAATGTGGCCATATCTCAAATGCCATAACATAGTCATTTCAGCAGGAAGCTTAACTTCCAAAGCATGTGCACTACCATCAGAACTAGTTACAACATATTTCTTTACTGCTTGTTCAGATGGTGGGGATGAAGTGACTGCAAATCTTTTCTTCGAGTCAGAAGAACTATTGCACTATGAAGTGCATGCCTCTAGGTAAAACAAAGTACCCTTCGCAAGCACCATAGATCCTCTAGTCATCTTGCATCCATCCTTCGAAAAGACAACCTGCACACCTGCATTTTTCAACATACTTACATAAAGCAGGTTCTATGCCAAGCCTGGGATGTGCATAACCCTAGTGATCCCCTTCACTCATCCATCAGGGAATCGGATTGAGACTCTTCCATGACCAATAATCTTTAGATGAGAATCGTCACCCAGGTACACTTTTCCACCATCAAACTCTTCATATTTCATAAACCAGTCTCGATGCAAGGTCATGTGGAATGATGCACCAGAATCAATCAACCACACATCATCAGATGCATGGGTGGCCAGGGCTGCGATAAAGGCATCACCATCATCTTGTGACTATTCAGAATCTGAATCAGGAGCATTCTTCTTCTTCTTCTTCTCCTCTTTGCATTCCTTTCAGAAATGCCCAGTTTTCCCACAGTTCCAACAGACAACCTTGGACTTTCTAGGAGATTTGGATCTCCCACAGGATTTGGATATGCCCTTTTCACCTTTCTTGTCCTTCTTCCCTTTCTCTTTGGGTCTTCCATGAGCTACAAGAGACTCTTTGGGTGACTCAGATGTCTTCCTCCGCATTTGTTTAGATAACAGTGAAGACACCACATCTTCCATCTTGAAGGTGGTAGTGGTGCTTCCGATAGCCATGACAAAATGATCCCACAAATCTGACAAAGAACAAAGCAGGGTCATACACCTATCCTCCTCCTCCATTTTCACACCCATAGATGTCAACTATGCAACGATCATGTTGAAAGCATTCATATGGTCCACAACAGATCCTCTGTCTTCCATCTTCAGAGAAAACAACTTCTTTTTTAGAAAAAGCTTGTTCACCAAGGACTTGGCCTAATAAACATCACCCAGCTTCTTCCAAAGGTCTTTCGTGCTCTTCTCCTCATGGACATTTAGCAAGACAAAGTCAGCTAGACAGATTCTTATGAGACCCTTAGCCTTCCAATTTTTGAGGTTCCAATTAGCTTGTGACATTGTTGTAGGTTTTACACTGGATACAGTTTCCCATAGGTCACGATCAACAAGTAGGTCTTCCATCTTGAGTTTCCACAACTCAAAATTAGTGCCATTAAATTTCTCCACCTCTAATCTTCCAGATGTGGTTGACATCTCCTTCCTGCAACAAGATACAAAAAACTCTGCACAAACTCCCACTCAAACTAAGATTAGCTCAAAAAACCCCTACCCAGCAGCTAGAACCAAAACTGGCGAGGCTCTGATACCAACTAAAAGGAAACTAGGTGCACGGAAATTGCTTCCTACACTAATCTAATGAGGGGAGGAGAGTGCAAATTCAATTTTATTTTTACAATTATAGATTATGTCAATCCACTAACAGAGATATTACAGCAAACACATACACAAGAATGTAAGACAGAAGAAGAGAGACACAAGATATACGTGGGAAAACCATTATCGGGTGAAAAACCCCACACTCCAAAATATAGCTCAAATGTATTCCGTAAACAATGAAGGTTACAATACAGTCACAGAGCCAATGCTCTTGCAGGAGTCTTCGACACTCGTATCTGGAGATGATTCGGTAGCATAACAGTATCTGTCAATCACATAATGCATCACCTCTCCAAAACACCTGTTTATAAAGAACATACAAGGCAAAAATGGCTCCACATTGATATGGGTGTCCAACATGGCCTCATGGCCCAAAATCCACGCCTATGGACACTTGTCCAACACTGTAGGATGTCCCTGACACTTGTCAAGTCACCCCATCCCAAGGAGGTCGCCTATTTCCAAAATGGGCTATGACAGATGCTCTTATGACTCTTACAACCGTCATAGAATCTGTCATAGCTGTCATAACTTACAGTTGTAAGAGAATCTGTCATACATAGGCTATAAATAGCATATTTTCTTACAACATGTCATAGTCCACCATGGGGCGCCCAAATATACTTTTTCCAAAGATGCTTCTCGACACATGTCCATACCTGTCATAGGATCTTCTATTTCTGACTTTTACATGTCATAACTTTGTCATAGGAATATGTCATGACCGTTTTGGTCAATATTCCCTTACACACATTCCAAGATGTCGACACATGGCAAAATATTCTTACCACTAAGTGGGATGCCTATATCCTCATGTGAGGACAAATTTACATGTGGTCATATACCATGTCGGATGACACATCACCGTGTCAACTCCCACAATATGACAACATAGGATTTGCATCCAAATTATACAATAGGCAATAAATAAATAAATACAATGAATTACCAAGGTTGAGACACCTTAATTCCCAACACTAAATAAATATCTCGAGTGAGTTTCGACTCAAGATCAATACATGGATTGTGAGATATTAAAGTTCCTATTTTTTGAAATTGTTGAAAAAAAATTTGAACTCATTTTTGAGGCACTTATAGGCCCCTAAATGCCCTAAAAGTTGTCGTAACTAACAAAGTGGGTTATATCTTGATAGATCTCTTCATGAGCTTTCCGACGCATCAAACGGTTCGTCAATCGGATACCCAAATCAAAAGTTATGACCTCCGGAAGTTGGACGTCCTATTTTTTGAGAAATGTGAAAACATGTTGGACACATAAAAGAGTTGTAAAGGGGAGAGTTACACGTGTTGGTGTGTGATTTGACACATCACAAGGCATATTTGATTAGAGATAATTTGGGCGCCACTTTTGGGTGGTTTCTTGGCTCATGGTTTTGTAATTACCGTTGGCGGTTTACTGTATTGTATCTCCTATATATCAGGAGTTTGGGATGGAGATTGTGTGTAAGAATCTTATAAATGTTGAGTTACCTCCTGGATCTCTGGTTGGTTATACTCTTGTGAAAGCTTACTGTTGATGATTGTTTTGATGCAATCATAACAATAAGTTAAAATTCACATATAATGAACTGAAACTATACTTGAAAGATAAGAAGGAATCATTTGAGATTCAACTAATCCCAAGTCTACAATGGTTCGGTTGGTCAAGTTCAGTTGGTCAATGTGAAGCTGTAATGTTCAAGGGGCCTTACGTAGTTTAGGTTTGTTTGGTGGTTTACTGGACTAAGAATATGCAAAAAGGTCATGAGATATGTCAATACTTTTCATTCCTTTGCATAAAAGTGATACTGTGCTGCAAGTTTTAGATGGTTTTCTTGAATTTTTTGCAGCTTTCTTCTTTATCTATTTATGAAAACTGTCTACTTATAGCTCTATTATGCATGCTTCTTCAAATTTGAGACAATTTCCTTTAGATTTCTACGTTTTCAGCTAAATATTTCAGATGGGTTGGGAAAAGTTAGAAAGATCTAATCTATACCTCATTTAATCTACCGAAGGATCTAATTATTTCTGTTATGCACTATGTAAATACCACAGTAATTTGATCAAATCCACAGTAAAAACCTTAAATGTAAGTTCTGAGCATTTTCACAAACATACATTTAAAATTGCAAGCTCTCAAAGAAGATATTTCAAAACACAAAGAAGGGCAGGAGAACACTCAGAAGATAGATGCAGAACTCCAGATTCTATTGTATTAGAAACGAATAGTCATACATGATTTACAATGTAGGAATGACTCTTAGTTTCATTGATCATACTACAGAGAACTTACAAGCTTTACAGATACAGTAAGGCAGCCAGACATTCCACGCGCACCTTGCTGCAGACAAACAGATGACCTCCTTCTGCTTCTAAACTATGCTAACTTGCTGTATGTTCCTAAAAGAAAAATCCTGTTGTAACCCTTGTTGTTTTCCTAAAATCCCTGTTGTAAAGTATTACAGTGTAGAGAGGCACAATATAAAGACATTCTGATTGTCCTCACTACAGCAAAAACCTAACTGAACCCCTGGTTCAAACCCTTGGTTACAGCAATAAATACAGGTGAACCAGCTCTTCAAAATATCTCTGAGCAGTGTCAAATCTGGGTGAAATATTGCCCCTTCTGAGAAGTTCCGGCAGCTGGGCAATAACTCTTGTTTGTCTGTTGCAATAATACCTTCAGCTGCAACTCTGTCCTTCACTTGAATGGCCTTGACTTTTTCGCACTTCATCCTTATCTTCCTGCTCCTGAGATCAGATTTCCCTCCTCCATGAGGTCATTGTGTTGACTTTCCAGCTGCTTCCTCAACTGCAAGCCTGCAAGACAAGACAAGCAATAAGTATTTCATTTATCACATAAACAGCAGGAAATTAAAATAACCGTTTAAATCCAGGTGACTGCGCAAGATTGTGGAAATCGGATCCAGAATACTCTCAAAACGCGTTCAAAACGCATTCAGACCGCTCAAAACCCATCGGGTCAACCATCGCTGACCGAAAAAATGCCACGGGCGCCAAAAAATAGTTTAAAACTCCACCGCTTCATTTCCCGCCCATCGGCATGACTATCGCTATCGGCGTGTCAAAAAAACATGTTGGTCGATATTCACTTCATATGCATGATATTCTGGAAATATGATGCTCTCCCTTCCGAAGGTCCAGATGACGTCATCAGGATGTTTCGCTTCTGTATATTGGAGAAAAGAACAACATCATCATCATCATCATGTTGAAGGAGAATAGGAGGATATGGAATATGATCCTGCTGCTGAGGAAAGGAAAATGATGGTGACGTCATCGTCATATTCGGGCTTCATTAAAATGCAAAAGATGACGTCATCATCATACTTCGTTAAGATCAGGGGGATAATTATGATATCGGGTCACCTAAGGAGCATGATCAGGATGATGAATGTAATACGACCCCTTTGCGGCCAAGGTAACCCTCTCGAAAGATCAGGATGATGATGATCATCAGGATATTTGCAAAAGGTCATACTTCTCGGCAGGAGGACCTCTCGAAATATCAGGTAGACAAACAAGATCATGATGATCTTGACAATATGACACGATAAAAAATATGATGATCGTCCTCATCGAATTATCATGATGACGTAACCATCATGTTCGTTTTCGGAGCATAAGGATGAGTTGAGGTCATCATCAGGTTAGCGCTAGGGTGATATTCAAAATATGATCATGCTGTTGAGGAATGGAATATCACCTTCTTCTTAAAAGATAGGGTGATCATCATGATATTGCAAAAAGGAGATCAGGAGGATATGAAGACGTCATCATCATCATAGCGAATTTCAGCAAATATCATGATGATGACCCTCCGATAGGATTATAACATGCGCATGCAAATATGCCGATGGTGGATTTTCTAAGTCGGTGATCTTATAATATCAGCATGATATTATAATATTAGGCGATGTAAAAATATCATGATGATGCTCGCGATACAAAAGACTGCTCGACGGGGAAAACTTACTATGACTTAAAGTTGACGTCCGGATATTTGAACATCAGGATATTATCGGGGGGGCGTTTCAAATATGATGATGATGTTCTTCATACAGCAAAACCGAGTTTATATAATATGACTCTCCTAAAATCATGATGCTCACGGTGCGCATAAGGCCATTTGACGGGTAAAGGGCACTACCACCTAAGATTGACGTCCGGATATTGCGACTGCATGATTTTTATCAGGTGATAGACCAAGATCATGATGACCTTAACAACATGAAAAAAATATGATGATCACTTGCGATTATCAGGTTTGACCAAAACTTTGACTGTGCATAACTTCCACATATGGACGAATTTTCAAGTGAAGTAAAAGGCAAACCTGCATGGAATTTCAAGCTCTTTCTAAATATGAGGTCACAACAATAAAATATGAACTTTGACAAATTGACCTCATGATGATGACCAACCTCATCCTGACCTTCATTTTGATGATGATGCACCTGACTCATTTTTACCAAACCGCCAGAAAGCAGACAAACACAAGCAGAACCAAAAAGCAAAACATCAGCAGGGGTCCCCATTTTGCTAAGGAGCATAATGGGACGTGTTGTGAACATCACAACACTTACTTTGCAATTATATTGTAATCTTCTTGATTCCTGGATAATATATTGGACAACTTTGGAGTGGGGTTTTTTACCTGAAAGGGTTTTCCCCACGTATATCTTGTGTTGTGAGTTTTGTATTTGCATTTCGATGTTGTTATTACCTTTCTGTTAATGTGCATCTTAATCTGTAACTATAAAAGTAAAAATTTGCATAAATCTTTCTTTAGTAGATCAGTGTAGGAAGCATTTTTGCATACATTGCTTCCTTTCAGTTGGTATCAGAGCCTGATCACCTTTGGTTCTAGTTGTTGGGTAGAGGGTTTTTTGAGCTGATCTTCGTTTGAGTGGGAGCTTATGTAGAGGTTTTGGAAATCTTTGTTGTAGGAAAGAGATGGCGAGCACATCTGGGAGGTTTGATTTAGAGAAGTTCAATTGAGGCAACTTTGAGTTGTGGAAAATCAAGATGGAGGACTTATTGGTGGATAGAGATTTATGACTTGTCGTATCTGGATCCATGCCAACAGGCATGAAACAAGACGATTGAGATCTGATGGATCAGAAGGCTAAGGGTTTGATAAGACTCTATTTGGCTGATCCAGTGCTCCTAAATATCCATGAAGAGAGATTGCAAAGGATATTTGGAAGAAGCTTGGAGATGTTTATCAGGCTAAATCCCTGGTGAACAAGTTATTCCTATGAAAGAAATTGTATTCTCTAAGGATGGAAGATGGAGGATTTGTCGCTGATCACCTGAATACATTCAATATGCTTGTTGCCCAGTTGACCTTTGTTGGTGTGAAGATGGAGGAGGATCGATGTATGACATTGTTGTGTTCCTTACCAGATTCATGGGATCACCTTTTTATGGCCATTGGGAGTACCACTACCACCTTCAAGATGGATGAAGTGGTTTCTTCATTGTTGTCTGAAGAGATGCGGAGAAAGTCTTCCGAATTGGCTAAGGAGACTCTTGCGGTTCGTGGTAGATCTAAAGAGAAGGGAAAGAAAAAGGATAAGAAGGAAGAAAAAGGAAGATCCAATTCCCGTGGGAGATTTAAGTCTCTTGGAAAGTCCAAGGCCCTGTGTTGGAATTGTGACAAACCTGGTCACTTCTGCAAGGAGTGCAAGGAGGAGAAAAAGAAAAAGAACTATGAATCCAATTCTGACAAGTCCTCTTAGAATGAAGGAGAAGTGTTTGTTGCTGCATTGGCAACACATGCATTTGAGGATGTGTGGCTTATTGACTCTGGTGCATCTTTTCACATAACCTCGCATCGGGGTTGGTTTTCAAAGTATGAAGAATAAGATGGTGGAAAGGTGTACTTAGGTGATGATTCTCACCTAAAGATTGTTGGCCATGGAAGAGTCTTGGTTCGTTTCCCTGATGGACAAGTGAAGGGAATCAATGGTGTTCTACATATCCCTGGTTTTGCATGGAACCTTCTTTCTATAAGTAAGTTGAATGATGTGGGTGGACAGGTTGTTTTATCGAATGGAGGATGCAATATGACTAGAGGATCTATGGTGTTGGCTAAGGGTGTTTGGATTGGCACTCTATTTTAGCTTGATGCATGCGTAATTCAGTGCAATAGTGCCTCTATTTCGAAGAAGAGAGCTTCATAGTTTCCATCCTCACCATTGGAACCAATAGTGAAGAGGACTATTGCATCTACTTCCAATGGTCGTGCTTTCTGGGTACCTAAGGGTGCTCATTCTATGGAGATGAAACTTCTAGCTAAGAAGACAATGTTATGGCACCAAAGGCTTGGTCAAATTGGTGAAAAAGGTTTAAGGACCCTGAAAAATAAAAATCTTCTTGAGGGTATGAATGACTGTAACCTCGAGTTTGATTTCTGCGAACATTGCATTTATGGAAAACAAAACTGTGTTTAGTTTTATTCCAATTCTCACAAATCTTCTGAGGTGTTCGACTTGATTCATTCTGATGTGTTTGGTCCTATTAATGTTCCTTCGATTTCAAAATCTGTTTACTTTGTTTCATTTATTGATGATTATAGAAGAAGGACATGGGTGTATTTCCTTAGAAGCAAATTTGAAGTCTTTAGTAGATTCAAAGAGTTCAAAGCTCTTGTAGAGAATCAAAAGGATAGAAAGATTAAGTGTTTGAAGACTGACAACGGTGGTGAGTTTTGTTCGACAAATTTCAACAAGTTCTGTAAAGAACAGGGGATTGAGAGGCACAAAACAACTTCGTATACCCCTCAACAGAATGGAGTTGCAGAGAGGATGAATATAATGTTGATGGAGAGGGCAAGGAGTATGCTAAGTGGAGCTAGCCTTGAACAAAAGTTTTTGGGCTGAAGTTGTTGCTACTGCTTGTTACTTGGTTAAGAGGTCTCCTACATCAACGCTCATTGATAAGACACATATGGAGGCATGGTCTGGTAAAAAACCTTTATTAAGACACATTCAAGTATCTGGTTGTGAGGCATATGCACATGTGCCTAAGGAGAAGAGGTCTAAATTGGAGAACAAGGTTGTGAAGTGTATCTTCATTGGTTATGGCATCGGTGTGAAAGGGTACAAGCTTTGGGATCCAACGACTGAGAGAGTTCTATATAGCAAAAGTGTGATCTTCAGAGAGCTCAATTATTCTTCTATTGTCTTCAGCTAAAGAAAGAAGAGAAGAAAGAGGATATGCTTCAACTTCCTTCCACCCCTGAGAAAGTTGAACTAAAAACATCTATTGGACCTGATAATGAGGAGAGCTCCAATAGCTCTGAAAGTTCAAAAGAAGATGAAGAACCTCAACCTCAATCTTCGAGGAGGTCCACACGGATAAGGCAGCAACTTGATAGGTTTGGTTATTCATTGCATGACTCCAGTTGTATTTTTTCTTTGATTTCTAACACTGATGAGCCTAGAACTATGAAAGAGGCTATGAGTATGAAAGATGCAGGTTCCTGGAAGGAGGCCATGGAAGAGATGGCTTCTTTGGAAAAGAATAATACTTGGGACTTGGTACCTTTGCTTGAATGACAAAAACCTATTGGATGCAAATGGGTGTTCAAAAAGAAATTTGGTGTAGATGGCAATGTTGAGAAATATAAGGTTAGATTGGTTGCAAAGGGGTATTCTCAAGTGGAGTGAATTGACTATGGTGAGATTTTCTCTCCCATTGCAAAGCTGACATCTATTTGGTTCTTGTTATCTCTTGCAACAACATATGATCTAGAAGTGGAACAGATGGATGTGATAGCAACATTCTTTCATGGTGACTTGGAGGAGAAAATCTATGTCATAGGCAGAGCACTACATGGTGAAAGGTAAAGAAAATCTGGTTTGCAAGTTGAAAAAGTCTTTGTATGGTTTGAAACAGTCTCCTAGGATGTGGTACTAGAAGTTTGATGCCTTTGTGTTGAGTATTGAATTTTTGAGATCGAAATAAGATCATTGTGTTTATTACAAGTTTGACAATGATCACATTCTCATTATATTTCATTGTATGTCGATGATATGTTACTCATTGGGAAGGTAAAAGTTTGATTTTTGATTTGAAGTTTCAGTTGTTAGCACAATTTGAGATGAAAAATCTAGGGGTAGCTTGGTACATTATGGGGATGGATATCATAAGAGACAGAGCAAACATAACGCTTTGGTTAGGCCAGAGTAAGTATGTTAACACTATGTTGGAGAGATTCAACATGGTAGATTGCAGACCTTTGACTATTCCTGTTACAATGGGGACAAATTTATCTATTGCAGATTGTCCAAATTCTCCTTATGAGATGGAGGATATGAGCAGAGTTTCTTATGCGAGTGCGGTTGGTAGTTTGATGTATGCAATGGTTTGTAGAAGACCAGACATTGCCCAAGCAGTGGGAGTCCTTAGTCGATTTATGGCTAATCCTAGATGGGTACATTGGGATGTAGTGAAGAGAGTGTTCAGATATTTGTGGGGTACTTCTAAGTATTCGTTATGCTATCATGGGTATCCTACTAGATCTCGGCATTTTGTAAGTATTAATGGATTTGTGGATTTAGATTGGGCAGGTGACATTGACAGTAGGAAATCCACCAGTGCTTATGTGTTTACTATATTTGGTGGTGCTATTAGCTGGATGAGTAAGCGACAACCTATGGTCGCTTTGTCTACTACTAAAGTCAAGTACATGGCAGCAACTCATGCTTATAAAGAAGCCATTTGGCTTAAGAGATTATGTTCTGATGTTGGGTTTAATGCAAGGAAGATTACTATTTGTTGTGATAGTCAGAGTGCCATATGTTTGACGAAGAATCCTATTTTCCACACGAGGACTAAGCATATTGATGTCCAATACCATTTTGTTCATAACATGGTAGAGGATGGGAAGGTAAACTTGGAGAAAGTTGACATTTTGATGAATGTTGTAGATTCCTTGACAAAACTTATGAGCATAGAGAAGTTTAGATGGTGTTCAGAGTCTATGGGCCTCTCGGCCCCTAGCAATTAAATCATGGTGTTGATACTCCCTTTGCTCTTGCAAGTTGTTCGACAAGTGGGAGAATGTTAGGAAAAGTATCTCAACCTTGCAACTACGAAAGGTTACTATTCTTCCCAGTTTTGGTCTTTTCGAATACCCTTTATCTTGAAGAATGATCTAGAACTTTCAAAGTTTCCAAAAGGGATAAAAATGGTGGGACTTACTTTTTTTAGTAATTCTACATTTGACCTTGGATTGACCTAAAAATTTCCCAAAAGATGCAAAACTACTAAGTAAAAATATCGGGTGAGTTTTGACTCAAGATCATACCTAGAATGCGAAATATTAAAGTTTATATTTTTTGAAACTATCGAAAAAAAATTTGAACTCAATTTTGAGGCACTTAGAGGTCCCTAAATGCCCCAAATGTTGTCATAATCAACAAAGTGGGTTATAGCTTGATAGACCTCTTCACGAGATTTCTGACGCATCAAGCAGTTCGTCAATCGGACACCTGGATCAAAAGTTATGACCTCCGAAAGTTGGACCTCCTATTTTTTGGGAAGTGTGAAAACATGTTAGACACATAAAAGAGCTGTAAAGGGGAGAGTTACACATGTTTGATTGGAGATAATTTTGGTTCCACTTTTGGGTGGTTTCTTGGCTCATGGTTTTGTAATTAACATTGGCGGTTTACTGTATTGTATATCCTATATATCAAAAGTTTGAGATGGAGGTTGTGTGTAAGAATCTTATAGATGTTGAGTTACCTCTTAGATCTCTAGTTGGTTATAATCCTATGAAAGCTTGCCCTACAAGTATATTGTAATCTTCTTGATTTCTGAATAATATATTGGGCGGCTTTGGAGTGTGGGGTTTTTTACCTGAAAGGGTTTTCCCCACGTATATCTTGTGTTGTGAGTTTTGTATTTGCATTTTGATGTTGTTATTACCTTTTGGTTAATGCGCATCTTAATCTGTAATTGTAAAAGTAGAAATTTGCATAAATGTTTCGTCAATAGATCAGTGTAGGAAGCATATCTACATACCTTGCTTCCTTTCAGTTTCAACAAGGCTCAATCAAGGTTGTGCCGACAAGCATATAGTGCATGAGACATTGCAACTGCCTAACCAATGAAACAAATGGATGCGTAGGTTAATCTTGCATGCAAACAAAATACCACAATACAAGGCCATGCATAAGTTAAGCCTATGTATGAGGAACTACAAACACTTTTTTTTGGGTGATGCAAGATTGTTGCAACCCAAGGATACTCTTGCATCACTTGTTTGTGATTGCACGTGAATGCGTACCTAACTTTTTCTTTTCCTTGTAATACATTGGCAAAGATTATTTAACATAGGGTGTGGTACTTGAATTACTCTTATTACATGCACTATGCTCAAAATAATGGTATATGATTTTAAGGGAAGGACTTACTTATTAAGGTCTAAACTACTATACCTACATACATACATACTATATATTATGTATGTATATGTATATACATGCATATACATATATACATATACATACACACACACACACACCTTGAATGCATTTGTTAGGCCTTGAGACCCTAGATTTATGGATGTATGACTGACAAAAAAAGATAACTAGGGTAAATTGTTCCTAAACTATAAATAATTTTTGTATGATATTATGAGTTATATTTTATGAGGAAATAAACCTTAAATTGCTTTCCAGTAGGGTTTCTAGTCCAAGATCAAATATTAGTTGGAATCTTTATAATCTTAAAGCCTTGTGCAAATTTGACACTATATATATTTGCCTATAAATAGAATTGAAAGTGAATTAAATTTTTTTAACAATTAGGATTAAAACCATATTAAAAAGGGGCATATTGTACTTGAGTTTTATCCAAATTATGACTTGTGTGATATTATTAGTTGTACTATGTTTGATTTATGTTTCCCCGTTTTCAAATTTTCTAAGTCATGCGTATGTTAAGTCATTGTTCCACCCTTATCCTTCATTATTTGTGTCTTCCTCTAAAGTCACGCCCCCTCACTTAGTCTTTTTATGTGTAGTCGATGATCCCTTGTCTTTTCGAACCTCAGTCGGCAAGTTCAAAAGTTCCTGAACCTCCTGATTCCCCGACTCTTCACAAAAGCGAATGTCTCAGACTTGTCTTTCGGTCTTGTGTCTTTTTGTTTAAAAGAAAACCCTTTGTAGTTGGAGAGTCAGAAGTTCTTTGAACTTCCGAACTCTTGGTTGGTTGGTTCATTGGTTCATAAAATCTCCGACGCCCCGACTGAACACGTTCACCACTCCCAAAGTGCGACCTTTTGAGCTGTTGATGAGTATGAGGAAGTGACACCTGTCAATTCACCATAAATTTGGAATGTTGGGAAAAGTGTTCGCACACTTTTCAGAGGGAAATAAAGGGGGTCATTTATGAATTTTGAAGTACGGTTTGCCGCTAAGATTAAATGCAATTTATGAAGAATTTAATAAGATTTGATTTGAGACTTGGATAAATTTGCCACCTTGTAAAGAAAAGTATCATTTTACATTGTAAGGAGAAATACGCTGAAGGAGTTCCCAGTCTCGTCGTTAACAGAGAGATCGCAGGATTCTTCATAAATAGGTCAGGATAATTGGCTTTTCTCCTAGCCTCCCTCTCTTGCTATGAAAGTGTGTATTTGTGATTCATTTGGTCTGGGAAGAAAATTTTTCTTTCATGAATTTGGATAGTTCATTTTACCCAAATGTCTTGTGGACCTCTTTTGTGTCCTTGACTAGTTTGGAATTATTTGCTTTCCGATTTCTCAAGCAAGTCAAAATGAAATATAAGTTCCAAGGGTTTCCAATTGTTTCTGTTGTTGAAAATGGCTTGCCAAATGTGAGGGATACAGACCTCGGTCATGTGGACTTAGAGGAATTCTGGAAAAGATTGCAGCAAGAAACTAGGTCATCCCTTGCGGAGAAAATTGTAATCAATGGGTTAGCCCGAGCTGGGGGTTTCCCGCCTACTGTCTCTTGTCCAAACTTAGTTGTTGCATGCATGAATAATTACTTCCCTGATTCACAAGTGATACGAGCCTCTGATGGCTCTGTGATAATGAGAATTGATTCAGATGCTGTGTCACATGCTTTGAAGTTGGTAGATCATGAAGAATTTGTTGATGTATCTGTCACTACTGGTTGGGGAGATTTTTGGGATAAGAAAGACTGGTACTAGAGTCATATTGCCAAAAGTTGGTTAAAGGTTGAGAGGAAGGGGAAGTCTAGACTCCCTACCAGTTTGAAAAGAGGTCACTTTAAAGAGGAAATCTCTGATATGATTACTCTATTACATCGTATTGTCGAGAGTGTTGAATTTGACTCTTTCGAAACTAGATGTGCCAATTTATTTTGCTTATCTGTAGTGAATCTCAACACATTGACTAGGCTAAATTGATAAGTGAACACATGCACGAACAATTGGTGAACTTTCTGCAGAAGGTGACTTTCCCTATGTGTTCTCTTTTGGTCTACATTCTGGCTAGCAAAGAGGTTGTTTGGCTTGGTTTGAGAACTCAAGGATCTCTTACTCCAGAGACACCTATTTATCGCTATTTTTTGCAGTTATAGAAAAACATTGGGATGAAAGATTTCTGCTGAATTAATGATGTTTTCCTCATGCTATCTGTGTAGAAAATTGAAGGCTCTTTGGAGAAGAGATTTTCCCTTTAAGTGGCTGCTATGGTGATGAATTTTGGCAATTTCTATATTCAATTTGATCGCTTTTCATATTTAAGAATTGGGGGTTTTGAAAATGCCTTGTTAAAATTGCCAAGGTACCCCTTAGATTTTCTGGTGCTTTTAGAGGTTTGTCTTCAGATGGCGACTGTAAATATCAGATACCATGCCATGAAGAAAAAGGGATATTCTTTTCCTATGACCTCATCTTTCTTTTCCTATAAAAGTAATGATAGTGCTCGGAGTGTAGAAAAATTATTGGCCGAGTATAATTTCAACTTGTTGCCTGTGAGGTTAGCCTTTGACGGTAAGAATTTCGTGAAAAAAAAATTGCACGGAGGTAGCCTCTACATACACAAGCCTCATCTCGAGGATTATTGGGAGGATTGTATGGATGAGAGAGAAGTGCAGAGAAGGAGCTAGATGAGGTTGACAATTGACCAAATCCATGCTTTTGAATTGCCATTGCAAGTCCCCGAAGGTGTGGATGATAACTCAGATATTTTGGATGAAGGTTATCATGGTGCTATTTTACAATCCCTACCCCAAGTGCACTGGTCAGAAAAAGAGGTCATGGATCTTAGGATTTGTTCTTTCCATGTATTAAGAAGAATTGAGAAATGGCTCAATAAAAGGTTCAAGGAACAGGCTGGCTCTTCAGCCCTAAAAGAATCATCTGTGAGAGAACAAAGCGAATATTAGGATACTCATACTCCTAGAAGCACATCAAGTTTGGACACAACTCTTCATAGAGTTGGCTCACAATCGGGTGGAGACGACGAGCAACCTAAAGATGTGAGAAGATTGAAAACTGCTTGTGAGTAGGATAGTCAACATGTACCTTTGAGTGCAACAACAAATAAGAGATTGGCTACTTCCCAATTGCAAGAAGACCATGTGCCTCCTTCTACCCCCCTTGCAACAGATAATGATTCTTTGATTTTCAATTAGATTGGTTAAGACAATGTGTTTCAATCATTGTTTGGTAATCATATGTCCCCTGATTTGAGTGATCCTTCGAAGCACAATACCCCTCTTGTGCATTCGGATGGTGTGGTTTTAAATTCTGATGTTAATGCTGATGTCTATGTTTCCTCCTCTCTTGCTTCGCTGAAGAAAGTTGTTGAAAAGAAGAAAAGGTATGCTCCCATGATGGATGACAACTTAGACACTATGGCCAAATTTGTAATATCCCTATTAATGATATGGCTGAAATTCCTCTATTCTAATTTTTTTTTTCTTTATTAGATTTCTTGCAATCGTTTGACAAAAAGACTTAAACCAACATCAAAGGATCAATGCAAATTATCATGAACAATTGAACAAGTGAATGACTGAGCCACAAATGCTTTATTATAGCCTTCAATGGAAATGATTACATAAGATAACTTAGTGTTCTGTATATCAGTCCATATCTGATTTATATCAAACTGAGAGGAACCTCCTGCACCAATATAATGAAAAATGCACGAAATAACAGAAATAGCAGAAACACAGAAGGAATTACCTCCTTTGAGCCAACTCAATACAATAAATTTGTGGATGCCTTCATTGGCCTCAACACATACTTATATACTAAGTCTAATCTAAACAACTATTACTTCCCATGAATGTGGGATAATACAATATACTCACGGGACGACTTACAAAGCATATGCGTCCAACAACAATATACTAACAAAGTAAAGAGAAGGGTTAAACACAGGTTCCTAACATCCCGTCCCCCTTAGAAAAGCCTTGTCCTCAAAGCTTAAGATGTGGAAATTGTTGCTGAATCTGAAGGAGTGGTTCCCATGTAGCATCCTCTAGTTGCATTCCGTGCCACTAAATTAATACCTCTATGATGGATCAAGATAGAAGTTGACAAGTGCACCTGTCGAGGATTGCCTCCAGCTCCAAAATGATGGATCCTTCGTTATCCAGTTCTAGCAAAATAGTTTGTGCTCTGATGTTGGTGCCAAGAACTTTCTTTAGACAAGAGACATGAAATACTGGATGAATGCAGGAAGGAGGAAGCTCCAATTTATAAGCAACTGATCCAATCTTCTGAAGAACCTTAGATGGCCCATAGAACTTTGGAGCCAGCTTATGACACCCTTTGAGTTTGAGGGATGATTGCTTGTATGGCTGTAGACGAAGAAAAACCATATCACCTACTTGAAAAGTGCGCTCAGAATGGTGTTGATCGGCTTGTTTCATTCGATTTCTTGCCATGTGAAGATTGTCTTGCAAGATGCAAAGAATCTAATCTCAGGTTCGGAGAACCATGTTGACTGCCTGAACTGGTGAACTGCTGGGGGTGTATGGAAGGAGCACTGGCGGTGCTTGACCATAGGTAGCTTCATATGGGGTCATTTTAGATGCAGTGTGGTCGGAGGTATTGTACCACCATTCAGCGAGAGGGAGCCACTTTGCCCACTGATGCTGTTGTTTTGATGTGAAGCAATGAAGATACGTTTCCAAACATTTGTTGATAATTTTAATCTGACCATCTGTTTGTGGGTGATACCCCGAACTCATCTTTAGTTTGGTGCCAGTGTGTTGAAATAGTTCTGTCCAAAAATGACTGGTGAAAGTTGCATCACGATTTGAGACAATGGAAGAAGGGATGCCATGAAGGCAGAAGATCTGGTCCATGAAAATTTATGCAACGGAAGAGGCGGTATAGGGATGGATGAGGGCACAAAAATGACTATATTTGGAGAGGCGATCAACCACAACCAAGATCACTATCTTCCCTCCAGATTTAGGGATCCCCTCAATGAAATCCATATAAATATCTGTCCAAATCCGTGTAGGGATGGGCAAGGGTTTGAGCAATCCAGGAAGGAGTGTCATTTCACCCTTGTTGCGTTGGTAGGTATCACATTTAGCCACCATGTGTTAAATTGCCCTTTTCATTCCCTTCCAAAAGAAGTTATGCCGTGCCCACTCATAAGTTTTGAGGAACCCAGAGTGCCCTGTCGATGGAGAAGCATGGAGTTCATAGAAGATAGACTGTTGAAGATCTGTGCTCTAGGGAAGCACCAGACGACCCTTGTATCTCAAAGAAGCACCATCCCAAGAGTAATGCGGTACAACAAAAGGGTTATTGGCCAACTGTTGGATGATTTGAGATAATGAAGAGTCATTGACATAGCCCTGCTAGACAAATTCCAACCAATTTGGAACAGGCATAGAAATAGCTGAAAAAGAAGCTTGGTCATCAAATGTGCGAGAAAGAGCATCTGCCACAATATTGTCCTTACCCTTCTTGTAAGTGATCTCATAGTCATAACCCATGAGTTTGCTAACCCATTTCTGTTGTGCTGGGGAGGAGACCCGTTGTTCTAGGAAATATTTCAGACTCTAGTGATCAGTCTTGATCCATAAATGATTCCCTAGTAGGTATGGCCGCCACTTCTGTACTGCATGCAAAATAGCCATCATTTCCTTCTCATATGTAGAGAGTACTAAATTCTTACCAAAAAGGGCTTTGCTGGTGAACGCAATGGGATGTTCATCTTGAAGGAGAACAACACCAAGTCCATTGCCGCAAGCATCACTCTCAATAGTGAAGGTCTTGGAAAAATCCAGCATACCTAGAACAGGTGTAGTACACATAGCTTGTTTCAGGTTTTCAAATGCACACTCAATAGCATGTGTCCATTAAAAAGCATCCTTTTTCAACATAGCTGTTAATGGAGCTACAATCTTCCCGTAATCCTTGACAAACTTGCGATAATACCAGTTAGTCCCAAAAAACCATGGAGGCTCTTGAGTGTCTGAGGATGCGGCCAATTTTTTATGGCATCTATTTTTGCAAGATCCACTCGAACCCCTTAGGCTGAAACAATATGCCCGAGATACTCCACTTCTTCCTGGCCAAAAACTCATTTAGACTATTTTGCACAGAGATGATGATTAGAGAGAAGTTGTAGTATAAGATCTAGATGTTGGAGATGCTCAGCCCATGTTTTACTATAGATGAGGATATCATCGAAGAAGACTAGGATGAATTTCTGCAGGTAGGGCCGAAATATTTTATTCATCAATGCCTGGAATGTTGAAGGAGCATTAGTGAGGCCAAAGGGCATGACCTAAAACTCATAGTGGCCATCATGTGTGCGGAAAGCCATTTTATGGATATCATCCTCATGAACCCAAATTTGGTGATATCCAGAACGAAGATCCAACTTGGAGAAAAAATAAGCGCCATGAAGCTCATCAACAACAGGAATCGGAAACTTATCCTTGATTGTGATGTGATTAAGTGCTCGGAAGTCAATGCAGAGGTGCCATGAGACATCTTTCTTCTGGACAAGAAATACTGGTGAAGAAAAGGAATTGGTACTAGGGCAAATAATACCTTGATTCAGTAAGTCTCAAACGAGCATCTCAATCTCTATCTTTTCGTGAAATGGGTAGCGGTAAGGCCTGATGTTGGGAGGAACGCTTCTAGGAAGGAGCTGAATATGGTGGTCCTCTGGTCATGAAGGTGGTAATCCCATTGGTTCATCAAAGACACATGCATACCTATCCAAAATTTGTTGTAGATATGAAGGAGTAGTGGAGACCGTTGATGGTTGCATCTGAATGGAATGGAGCTGAGCGATGACACCATGTGAATTCTTCTTAAGAAGCTTTTCCATGTGATGTGAGCTGATGATGCTGAGAGACCCTGGTTGTAAGCCCTTCAATGTGTGTTTTTGCCCATTTTTTGAAAACTGTATCCAAAGTTCAGCAAAATCCCATAAGATGGGTCCAAGTGTGCGTAACCATTGAGCGCCCAAAACCACATCACATCCACCTAAGGGCAAGGCAAACATGTTAGAGCACATGTTATAATCTCCAATAGAGATACGGACATTGTGACACTTCCCTTTACAAGGTAATTTGCCCCCATTGGCAATCATGACTTCAAAGATGGAGCAAGGATGGACAAAACAATCAGCTTGTTTGGTGATCCGAGGGTCAATGAAGTTATGAGTGCTACCAAAATCAATGAGTATTGTAAGAGGGAGCTTCTTGAAGTAACCCTTGACCCGCATGGTTTGTGGGGTGGTGACTCCTACTAAAGCATGGAGAGAGATCTTTGGGTGGTCTTCCTAAGAAGTAGGGTCAACAAGCGGCTACTGAGTTTTGACCTGATCATCTACTGTATCCTGAGCATCTTCATAAACTTTAGTTGCAGGCAGAGAATCTGCATCCAAGAGATAGAGCTTTTGCTCAACATATCTATGTCCTTGAGTGAATTTCTCATCACAATTATAACAAAGCCCTTTTTCTCTACGTGCCCGCATCTCTGCTTCAGTCAAATGCTTAATAGGAGTTGTTCTAGGAGCTGGTGTGATTGGAGGTCTTTGGGAAACCACATTTTTGAATCGAACAAAAATAGATTTGGAGAGCTGTTGAGTTGTGATCTTGTCCTCCGCCAAATTAGCCAACCCTAGGGCTTCCATCATTGTGTTGGGATGGAACATTTTAACCTCAGATCAGATTGCACCCTTCAGACCACTGACAAAACAACTCCTGAAGAATTCATCAGACAATCCCTCTGTGTGATTGGCCAGTTTTTCAAATTCTGTCTGATATTCTCTCAGAGTGCCAGTTTGGCAAATTTTAGTGAGTGCTCCTGTGAAGTCATCAAAAACACTAGGGCCAAATCGTTGCAAAATGAGTTTGCAAAAATTTGTCCATTTTGGTTCTTCATGAGCCTTGATGTACCAATGGAACCATTGAAGGGCTTCATGTTCCAAATGAAAGGATCCAAGTGGGACTTCGTTGACATCAAAAGTATTATGCAGACTAAAATATTGTTCTGCCCAATATATCCATCCAGTCGGATCATCACCATTGAAGCGAGGAAAATCAAGCTTCGGCCCACAAAAATTGCTGGAAGAAGAGAACCTAGTGTCTGCAAAAGACTCTGGCTACCATCTATTGTTCATGGCTGAATGCTGAAGATTGAGGCTGAGAATTTTTTCATCTAGATCTTGGAGTTTGGTCTTGAGGGCTGCAAGTTCATCCTCCATGTTTTTTTCTCTTGTGCGGGTGACAACCATAAACATAAGATTTTTTTTTGGGGAAAGGGTAGAAAAACAAAAATAAAAACTTTTTTAGTAAAGGAAAATTTGGATTTGGGAAAAACTCTGATGGGTAATTAGGGTTTGACTAGGTTTTAGACACTTTCTGAGGGACAGGGAAGCAAAAAATGGGGCTTTTAGAAGTGAGGTGAAAGAATGGGAAAATTTGTCCAAGAGGGACAAAGGAGCAGAAATAGGAAATGAACATTATGGCAAAATGTGTAGGCTATTGGGTGAGAATTAAGAAGTTATGGCAAACCCTAAAAATAGACAAATGTGGGATTTTTGGCTTCGATAAGTGGAATTTGGGATAGGGTCCTCACGGAAGGAAATATGCAGAATGAAATTTCTGAGGTTCCAGTGAATTTTGAGAGGAAATAGAGCTAAAACAAGGAAGATATGGCAAAAAAACATAATTTTTTCTATTTTTTTGTTTTGTTTTGTTTTTCTGGAAACGATTTGCTAACGGCTTTGGACGGTTTTTAATCTGTAATTTGCCAGCTATCAATAGATATGGGCCCCAAGTATGTTTGGCTGCCTAAAGGTTCAAGGAAGTCACTCGGCCACCAATGCTATCTAACAGCTTGTGTATTGGGGTAGTACCCCTCACTCCACGACTCAGGTAAAACTGATAACCACTTTGCCACAAACGATAGCTCTTGGTTTACCTCACGGATGGGAACTAGTCAATTAGGTAGGGGCCGTTGCCCTTTTTGCTAGCAGATCGTCTCAATGGGCCAGCTACTTTGGGGTTCCTGTTGTACTCCACATAATGAGTTTTAGGGCTATATGCCCAAGCACTTCCCACAGTTAAGCAGATAGGGATTATTCCTTGATCCGAACCTGCAATTGAAATGAACAATACAGATGCAAAAAAAGAACTACTGCAATAATCACAACATCTGGAGGCCGCTGCGGAAAAAAATTTGGTAGAAATTCCATCCAGCAAGCCCAAGAAAGTGCTTTGATACCAGATGAGAGGAACCTCCTGCAACAATATAATGAAAAATGCATGAAATAACATAAATAGCAAAAACACAAAAGGAATTTATTGATTGCAGGCCACTTCGAGGGGGCAACCTCCTTTGAGCAAGCTCAATACAATAAATTCATGGATGCCTTCATTTGCCTCAACACGTACTTATATAGTAAGTCTAACCTAAACAACTATTACTTCCCATGAATGTGGGATAATACAATATACTCACAGGATGACTTACAAAGCATATGCATCCAACAACAATATACTAACAAAGTAAAGAGAAGGGTTAAACACGGGTTCCTAACATAGACTTATTAACAAGGTACAAATGACCAAGAAAATAGCATATAAACTTTATTGAGTCAATGCCCAATGAAAGACAATGACGACCAAGACTACATATGAATGTATGATGCTTGTAGATGTCCTTAATTCACTTCTGTTCCTTCATAGAAGTTTGCTATACCTTCAATCTACTCTACTGTCATAAATGATATCACTACTGTAGTTGTCTTCAAAGTCTTCAAGCAACTGAAATTTGCTCCAATGCTCTATGAAATACCTGCAAATTAACACAAAGATGAAATCTTTATGAAATTACCATACAAACATGGATGGGATCATCACCATTCCATGGTCAAGGGATCATCTCCTTGATAGTTAAACTGAAAATCAAAATTTCTAGACAAGAACCAAGTCATGAAAGATTACCAAATGCTCAAAAGATACAAATTGAAGTTCAATGCTTGTATTTAAGCCTCTCCAAGCTGACCGATGCAATTAGCTCCATTTGATAGTTGAATTTGAAATCCACCAATGAGTATTCATCTCCTTGAAGTATTTTAAATGCATTGGATCAATGATCACAATCATTTAAAACTATCCTTTGTCTTTTTTTTAATGCAATTCACCTCAAAAAACCCACACCTTGGACAAAATCAAACTTCCTTAAAAGTTTAGCTATCTTTTCCATGGACGGTAGCCAACACTAGCAATATTTTATTTAATAAAGTCTCCTTTATGGCTGGACGAGTGCTAAAAATTTCACAACTTACATTTAAAAACCTTCAATATAATTTTAAATGTCTTCTTCTTGGGTGGCGATTAGCATCAAGGCATTTAAAATAGCAATAAGAACTTCCCTCTTGGCTAGGTAGCGACTCAATTTTAAATGCACTTCACATAATTCAAAGCTATAGCTCCATCGTGTACACTTTTACTCTAGCTAGGATCTATCCATATGACTCCCACCGTGTACATTTTAATGACACGTGATCCAATGAATGCATCGTGTACACAATTACCTTGGCCAGCTGAGTTCTATCTCCTTAAATGCTTAGCTTGGACCTATATGTGAAGTGTGTACACTTTTATCTCCACTGATTGGTTTGGACCTAAATTTCAACCACTTGGCATAGAACAAGGATCATCGTGTACATAGAAAATTGCTTGGCATGGACCTATAATGCAACCGATCACTCCATGTAAATATTGCTTGATGAACAATGGTATAGGACCTATCTTGGGTGGAAAGCATCATCCGTATGATCGATGGAATATAGACATGAAATTGCAATTAAAGATTGCCAATTTCCAAATGTTGACCTGTCACTCAAAGGAATAATGAAAATATAATTTGAATATTGTACTTTCCATTAATCACAAACACCATGTTTTGGCTAAATAATTAATATTGTCAAATACAACTTTAGCCAAAATACAAATCTTATCTAGCTCCGAAATGGGGACATTACAAGTTCTCCCACCCGGAGATTGCTTGCCCCAAGCAATCGTAAGTGCCAAATGAAAATCAATGAATACCAGGATCCCAAATCCATCTAGGATCTCCATAGATGCTTACACTAACAACCTCCAATCTTCTAAAATAAAAGATCCTGGGATCGCTTCCACTGTCACACCATGATGCAAACACATCCATACCAATATATATGCCAAATACCAATGTATCCATCCTTCTTGTTTCACTGTCATAAATCAAAACAACTGTATGTAAACTAAAAATATCATCCAAATTGATATAAAATGTGCCACCCAAAGTGTATGAAGATGTGAAACCATCACTAGACCAAACCACAATGAGAATATATTGATCTCCATCAATGCAAATTGTTCTAAAACTAAAATCACACATTTCAATACTCAGCAATGAAGAATTACTATCAAATCATGGAGAATAGTCTATCAAACAATCCACACACTCCCATATGGAATTCTCATCAATACGAGATCATGCCAACTCAATGGTTTGACCTAGCTCACCAAAAGGAACCAGTGTACCTTGCAAATTTGAATTACCTCCATCTTCACAGATCTGATATACAAAATCAAATTGTGTAATGCCCTGTTTTTCAACAAAATTACCATATCCAACACTCCAATCTTGTATGTCATCATTAGTAGACCACAAATAACTATCATCCAAAGGTGTTAGCATGTCTATCTCATGAAAATGCAAAGCCATATGATTGTTGTCCTCAAACAAATCAGGTATGATGTCATGCTAATCAATAGAATTGTCATCCATCTCAAAAATCAAATGCTTACCATTAAATGCCAGTTCCATACAATTCTCTTCACATGCATCATATATGTTCTCATGAAACAAATCATGACCTATAGCAATCATAGATTTGGCTGTTATTTTATGAGGCAAAGTGTACTTGAGGGCTCTCATAATAACTTGTTTTCCATCATGTTGGAAACTTAACTCCATAGCCTATAGATCTTGGATGATTCTTTGCAAAGAATGTAGCCATTGCATACCAAGCACAATTTTGTTATCCTTCAAATCAAGAACATAGAAGTCATCACAAAGAGTATACTCACCAAAGATAATATTTAGCTTGCTCACCTTCTTCTTGCAAAGGATAGTGAGTCCACCTATTGTAGCTACATCAAAGCCCTCAAAGACATCACATTGCAAACCTCGCTTATTCACTAAACCCTCGTCAATGTAATTATGTGTAGCTCCACTATCAAGAAGTGCCAAGACTTTGCAACCAAACAATGTACCTTCAAAGATGAATGGATTTTACATTGAACCTCCTGAAAGATAAGCAATCCTAGAACTCTTGTTACCTTCACTCACCAAATTAAGTGTTGGTTGTCCATGATCATTATCCGAAGTAGAATCATCATCTACCTCATTGATTACCTCTATGTAATGCACCTTGCCTTTATCAAGACACCTATGACCAATCTCCCAAGGTTGTTTGCAAGTGAAGCATAATTTCTTCCTACGAAGTTCATCTCTTTCTTCATAATTCATCTTTGATGTACCTTCATCTTTCTTTGGAGTGGGTTGCTCATGAAATTTCTGATTTGCATTATCATCTTTGAAGTTCTTCTTTTGAGGTGTATATGTGATATCCAAATCAAGTGCAAGATTGATAGCCTCATCAAGTGTGCTTGGCCTATGGACCTTGACCAATCCTTTGATCCTATCATTCAATCCTTCAACAAATAACATTGTAATCCTCCTATCGGTCATGTTAGGAACCATAACCGCAATATTTTGAAATTCACTGACATAAGCATCCACTCTACCACTCTGTTTCAACTGTGCAAGCTCATGGTAGTAGACCTCCACATCCTTGCGGTCAAACCTAGTAATGAGTTTATTAACAAACTCATCATATGAAGTGATCCCATTATGATGTTGAGAAACAAGTCCATGATGCCACCACTCATAAGCTAGACCCTCCAAATACATAGTAGCAAAATGTATAGCCTTTTCTTCACTCACGAGCTTGAGTGTAAGAAAAGTATCTAATTTATTCACCCATGCTCTAGCACTTAGCTTTCCACTACCATCAAAACTAGGAAGAGGAATTTTGTTCAATGCATCCTTATACTCCTTTGGCTGTGTACGTTGTGCTCTTCTTTGCCTTGGACGATTCACTCTACCTTTTTGAATTTCTCTCTTTTGACTCATGTAGTTGTTGAAATTAATTCTATTCCTTACATGCTCAGGTAGCGAATCATACTCATCAACCAAAGATATGACATTCTCCTCAAAAGAGACCTCTTCTTCACCCTGTGGCTGCTCCTCTTCTACTTCATCTTCTCTAGGAAGAAAAGTAGGCTGCATAGGCCTCTCAATTGTAGGTGCGCGTGTTCTCCTAACACGAGGTGGTGATCTTCTTGCTACACTACTTGCATCTTGATTACCTAGATTAGCCTGATTGTTGTTATTCTTGTTATTCATCAAAGCTCGAAACATCCTTTGAATATTCAAATTTGTCTCACGCTGTTGTTCTGTTGCCTCACACTATTGAGCTGTTGTTTCACGCTGGTGAGCTACCATCTCACGTTGATTCTCAACCATTTCACTTAACATCTGATAAATATCATCCTATGGATTAGCATGCCTTCTATCACCCATTGTATATGTCCTATAATGATGTGGCAATGGATCAATGTAGTAGCTCATAACCCATAGGCTGGCAGGATCCAAGCTCTGATACCACTGTAATATCCCTATTAATGATATGACTGAAATTCCTCTATTCTATTTTTTTTTTCTTTATTAGATTTCTTGCAACCATTTAACAAAAAGACTTAAACCAACATCAAAGGATCAATGCAAATGATCATCAACAATTGAACAAGTGAACGACTGAGCCACAAATGCTTTATTATAGCCTTCAATGGAAATGACTACATAAGATAACTTGTTCTATATATCAGTCCATATCTGATTTATATCAGACTTATTAACAAGGTACAAATGACCAAGAAAATAGCATATAAACTCCACCAAGTCAATGCCCAATGAAAGTTAATGACAACTAAGACTACATATGAATGTATGATGCTTTTAGATGTCCTTAATTCACTGTTGTTCCTTCATAGAAGTCTATTGTACCTTCAATCTGCTCTATTGTCATAAATGATATCACTGTTGTAGTTGTCATCAAAGTCTTCAAGCAACTGAAATTTGTTCCAATGCTCTATGAATTACCTACAAATTAACACAAAGATGAAATCTTTATGAAATTACCATACAAATATGAATGGGATCATCACCATTCCATGGTCAAGGGATCATGTCCTTGACAGTTAAACTAAAAATTAGAATTTCCAGACAAGAACCAAGTCATGAAAGATTACCAAATGCTCAAAAGATACAAATTGATGTTCAATGCTTGTATTTAAGCCTCTCCAAGTTGACTGATGCAATTAGCTCCATTTGATAGTTGAATTTGAAATCCACCAATGAGTATTCATCTCCTTGAAGTATTTTAAATGCATTGGATCAATGATCACAATCATTTAAAACTATCCTTGTCTTTTTTTTAATGCAATTCACCTCAAAAACCCACGCCTTGGACAAAATTGAACTTCCTTACAAGTTTAGCTATATTTTCCATGGGTGCTAGCTAGCACTAGCAATATTTTATTTAATAAAGTCTCCTTTATGGCTTGGCAAATACTAACAATTTCACAACTTGCATTTAAAAATCTTCAATATCATTTTAAAGTCTTCTTCTTGGGTGGCGGTTAACATCAAGGCATTTAAAATATCAATAACAACTTTCCTCTTGGCTAGGTGGCGACTCCATGTGTCAACTTAATCAATTTTAAATGCACTTCACATAATTCAAAGCTATAGCTCCACCATGTACACTTTTACTCTAGCTAGGATCTATCCATATGACTCCCACCGTGTACATTTTAATGACACATGATCCAATGAATGCACCATGTACACAATTACCTTGGCCGGCTGAGTTCTATCTCCTTAAATGCTTAGCTTGGACTTATATGTGAAGCGTGTACACTTTTATCTCCACCTATTGGCTTGGACCTAAATTTCAACCACTTGGCATAGAACAAGGATCACCATGTACATAGAAACTTGCTTGACATGGACCTATAATGCAATCGATCACTCCATGTAAATATTGCTTGATGACCAATGGAATAGGACCTATCTTGGGCAACAAGCATCATCCTTATGATCGATGGGATAGAGACATGAAATTACAATTAAAGATTGCTAATTTCCAAGTGTCGACTTGTCACTCAAAGGAATAATGAAAATACAATTTGAATATTGTACTTTCCATTAATCACAAACACCATGTTTTGGCTAAATAATTAATATTGTCAAATAAAACTTTAGACAAAATAAAAAATCTTATCTAGCTCCAAAATGGGGACATTACAAAATTATTGCAAGAGACACCCAAGCCAAAAAGGGCGAAAAGAATGTCTAAAATGGTAGCAGACCCTTCCACAGGGCATCACATTTTGGAAATTGTAGATTTGTGGGTGACAAAAATGAAGATGAGGTCATTGAAGTTGACTTCAATTTGAGCAGGGTTGATATGGGACCTGTTGGTGCCTGCTAAATCAATCTAAACAACCAGGTCCAAAATGTTTAATATGCAAGCACTCTCTGAGGAGGTCATCAAGTTTTTCTATCATCAAGTGTTCTTCAGAGTGCCTTTGCTTATCGGGCAAATCCTAGAGTGTTGCTCCGACGGTTTGGGTCTTACCGACGGGGGGCTATGGAGTGCCATCGGCATGACATGATGTATCGGGTGGACCGTGCAGTATTTGGCCAACAGGGTTGTTCTTGCCGATGGAGCTGCCATCGGAGTGACATTGCGTATCGGTGCAACGCTAGTATGTTGTTCCGATATGGTTTGTCTAGCCGACGACGGAGGGTGGTTGGAGGCTTTCAGTGGTGTCCATCGGCAAGAGTTGTGGGATCGGAGAGGTAGGCTGGAGTTTGGCTGATGGAGTTGGTCTCCTCGATCCAGTGGTGTCATCGGCGTAACTTTTGACGTCAGTGCGAAGAGTTTGTGATTCGCCGATAGTTGGTGTCTGGCTGACAAGGGAGTGTGGAGGCTTCGTCGGTGAGAGTGGTTATATCGGCGGAGGAATTTTGGAGTCAACCGATGTGTTTGATCCAGCCGATGAAGTTGTATTGGTGTGACTTGGGCTTTTGGCAGAAGGATTTTTAGGCTCGCCGATGGAGTTGGTCTCACCAACGGAGGTTTGGTATCGGTGAGAGTTAGGCGAGAGATGGGCCGACAGGCTTTTGGCGGAAGGTTCATGGGTCAAGCGGGGCAAAACGCTCGACGCTTATTATGTTTGTGACCATGCTTATAAGGTGCTAGGGTGGTCTCTGCGACATGCATGTGGGACTATTGTTCCCTACATTTTTTGAATTTTCTAAACGAGTGCATTTTGGCGGGAAGGTTTCAAAGGCACGGTTAATGCATTTCTTGGTGGCCGTGGGTGGTTGAGCCATCAATGGCGATGTGCAGAGGCATGGGCAAGCGGTCAAACAATCATGTACCTGATTTATGGCAAGAAAATTCTCCAGCGGTGGCACAAAGCTTGAGCTCATCTGCCCCTTGTCCTTTTCTTGCTTCTCCATGTTTTGTCCCCTGCTGCTTTTAATCTTTGTAGGCTTTTTTCCTTAGAGGGAATGTATCTGGCGAATTTTGAAATTGGCCATGTAATTAATTGCTGAGTACGCTCCCCTGTGGTATTAGAGGGACTCTGTTACTCATTTCTAGTGTGTGGAAAACTGGACATATCTAGCTTTGTAAAAGGATACAACTGGTTTTGGTCGCTCTGTACAGAAGCTCTTGTGAGTTTATGAGTCTCATGTTTTGTGTTTCATGTATAAACTAACTAGTTTCATGTTGTTTTATATGAGAAATGCATTGATTGCATGTGTTTAATCACTTGTCTCCAAGCTGTAGCTGTATTTTCTTTTGAGTCTAAATAACTAAGGTTTGTTTATGATTTAGGAATACAGGTTTTCTGTATTGAATGTTTAATCTCCTACCTTTGTTCAAGGGACAAATTAAAAGTTTCAGATTGATCATTAAGGAAATATGTTATAGCTAGGATCCTTTTAAGCATGAATGACTAAACACTCTGTTCTGGGATATATCTGTAAGGCAGATATAATGAAATCCCCTTGATACCCATTCTTGGTATGTTTATGCTGAACATTTACATGTGTATGTCTACTGACTCCAAGCCCTGGATAGGCACCAATCTAGCTCTGTGTTGAGGTTATACACCAGGTCCAGGTTTGCATCCAAACATAAATCAATTTCAAACTTCCAAAACAACCATTAGGACTGTAGAAGTAGTTTTAGGATCCAAAGTCCTCTGATTCACAACTGAACATAGGCCCAAAGCTAGCCCCTTTGGTCTTATCCTACAGTTTTGGTCTACTTACAGGAGGATTTATCTGCTTTGTATCAACATCCCAAGCCAGTTCATAGTCATATTCTCATGGGTGTTGAATAGGGAATACCCCCCTAGGTTTTGCAGAGCTTGAAGAAGAAGAGGAGATATTATAGAGTCTATCTCCTATATTGTTGGCTGCTGGCCCAGAGATCCTGTTGATCATTGATGGCTACATTGTAGGGATAGCTGGGAATAAGCATCCAGTCAGATTGAAAACCAACAGGACCTTCCACTGTTGAAGGTGAAATCTACCATGCTAAGTTCTCTGTTAGCACCTTATGAAAAAGAATCAAGAATGAGCGACAGGAGAATGACAAGTTGCAAGCTCAAGTGAAGTCTTTAACTTCATTTATTCAATCTAACTTGAGGATTATGACTCAACCTACAAATGAGATGCCTAGTATAGCTATGGATGGCCTGGACCCCAACATATTGCAACCAATCAGACAATGCCAATCCGTAGGTAATGTTGTCAATCAATGGGTGGAAAAGGTTACTCTCAATGGTTTGTAGTACATTGAAGAGTCTACAAACTTGTATACCTCCATCGCTAGCAAAAGGGAGATATTGGCTATAGAATTGCAAGTGGTTAGGAAGGATAACAATAGCCTTTTTATGGTTTCTAAGGAAGTCTAGGAAATGGTTAATATTGATACTAGCATTATTGTAGCAAAAAAGATCTTGAATGATCCCAAAGAAATAGAATTTGCAGTGTGGTTGTATACACTTGAGTGGAAAATGTCTGTAATGGGAGAAGTGGAAGAGGAGATGAGGAGTACTTTGACCCACTATTTTATCGATATGGAAGATCTTAAAATCAATTTCGCAATTCTAGATACAAAAGCGTTCGATGATAAGTTGCTAGAGATTAAAGAGATAAAACATAATTTCAAGAAGATGATCAATGAGGAGCTTATGGCTATTGATATAGTCACTGGTGAATCACTAGATAAGCTTGGAAGAGTAGCAACATATCTCCCAACCTTCAAGAGCGAACTCGATGAAATTCATAAAAGGGTGATGAACGTTGATCAAATGATAAGCAAAAGAAAGCTTCAGGTTAGTATCACTCGAAGCCCAAGTGGCAAGACATTAACACTGATCATTGGTAGGTATAGGACCTATAAGGTGAAATTGCAAGCATTGGCAACTCAAGCGACACAAGGCGATTCAACTCCAGGTGAAGGACAAAGTAAAGAGAAGGAAGTGGCGCAAAGGGAGGTGGCTCTTGATGAAGATGTGAAAATTGTCAAATGTGACTTTTTCATATGCTTTGATTTTATCTCATGCCAAAAAACTATTGGCTCTAGAGAGCTCTTTCTTTAAGTTATGTTTATTTTAAACATCTTTAAATCGGTTGTCCCCAAGAAGCCGTTATTATTATTTTAAAGACAGTTATGGAGACAAGGCTATAAATTCAAAAAGCCTATCGATGTTTAGGATCTTTTGGCAAACTTTGTTTTGGTTAGAGATCAATTTTGATGTGTTGCTACTTTCAGTTGCTTTAATATATGAATTGAAATTGGTGTGGTGGAGTTCAATGATCATAAACTTTGTGTTATGGTTATTGGATGTTCATTCTTCCTATGTTGAATGTGTTATTGGTTACTGATTATCAGTTCTGTATTGAAGTGATTGAATGATATTATTCTTGCTCATTACTATGAATGATTATCTTATGGTGAATGGTTCACAATGGTGATTATATTAAATGGTTTATATAATTCTTTAAAAGTGTGATTGGATAATAGCTATTGAAGTCTTTGTACTTCTTTAAATTTAATTTATATTAAGATTTATTGCCTTCTATGCTTTTTGGTTAAAAGCACCACCTTTCTTGCTTTCTGGTGAAAAGCATATCATATTTCATTCTTTGCATATTATTTAAATACATTTGTGCCTTGTAAAACAAGTAGAGAGTCGTTGCAAAACATCATTGCAGCTGATTCAACTGTTTGTCCAGTTGTCACTTGTTTGGGTGTGAGAATATAGAGTTAGGTGGCAAAATCTGTATACCAACAAATTTTTGGTGACTCCACTAGGGACATATTTATTTAGATATATATCTTGAGTTGATTTATCATTGGTTTTTATGGTTCTCCGTGGAAGAATTGCACCATTCTTGCAGCCTAACGTAGATTGGCTTATCGGTGACCAAGAAGATATCATAACTGGTCTACAAGTTTTGGCCTAGAAAAATAGGAGAACAAATCAACAATATCACCAAGTTAATGAAGTGCTCAAAGAAGAAGAACTTGGAGATATAGTAAGAGAGAATACTAGGCGTTTTGGTGATGCCTAGGAAATCATCTTTGTACCAGATGTAGTTCCTGTGCCTCGAAGAGAGAGACCTCTTCGAATACAAGAAATTCTTTCCAATAGACCAAGAAATCAAGTTAATAGACCAAGGAACCAAGTTTGTAATCAACAAAACCATCCTCATGATAACCAGTAAGTGGTTGGTGACTCTGCTCTCTTTTGATTTTCTATACTTGTGAAAAATAGATTCAAAGAGATACACTAGAGGTGATAAAAGGAAGGGCATTACTGATTTTGATTTTGACTTGCTACAATCTTTAGATTTTTCTCCTTTCCCTCCCACCATAGGGTTAAATCCTCAAGTAGACCATCTTCTCTACCTCCTAAAAGAGATACCTCAAATTCCTCTTGTCAATCTCTCACCCTTGAAGGTACTGTTCTACCACTACAGATCAGTTTCCCAACTCATAACCTAGTCAATATGGCTCAACCACCTCCTGTACCATGTGGAGCAACTTTAGGTCCTTTAAGGTTAGGAGCAAAATTGCATTAGTTGCCTAGAGGGTCCAGCAAGATCATACCCAAGTTCAGGGGAGATGGGAAAATTACCCCAGATGAACACATCAATGCCTTCTTTGCAGCTTGTTCTATCTTGGGGGTACAATATGAAGATGTATCTATAAGATTTTTTGTCGAGTCTCTTACTGATGCTACTGCAAAATGGTATTATCATTTACCTAATGCATCTATTAGAGATTGCACAACCATGAGACAACGTTTTGAGGATAGATTTAAGACTGCCGATAATGAACATACTTTGGTAGCCCAACTATCCTCCATGAAGAAAGAGGTACATGAGAAGATGAGGAAAGTTGTGGCTAAATTCAACAAGCTTGTGAATAGAATTCCTGATGATGTGAAACATGGTGATGGTTTACTAAAATGCTTCTTCATCAATACCCTTCCTCCTGATGTTAGTTTCCCCATAAAGAGAGAAGGCGTTGCTGATCTGGCAGTAACCCAAATAATGGCTATATCCATAGAAGTTGACCTAATAACTGTTGGTAAATGGAAAAAGGAATTGTAAATGGGAAAGCCTTCAACAGTTAACTCTACCGATCTTGTAATTCAGAGATTGGCCAATGACATCATAACTTTGAAGAGGCAAATGCCAAAGGGCTCTCAACAACCTTTTTATTAGGATGTGCAAGGAAAGATCATGGCTCACAAGAGAATTACAATAGGACATTGCCTTTGATGGCCCTACTCAAAGGTTAGCTATTGAAAATGACCCTTCTACAAGTAAAAGCAATCATATGGTGTGCAACTTCCATCTGACTATAGACCATGATGGTGCATCTTTCCCTGAGATGGTTAGGTTCATGCAGATGCTCTCAATGAATGAGCACACAAAAGAACCATAGGTGATGCCAACATTAATTTCATTAAATATGAGTCAGACTCTGAGATTGGGGAGGATGTATATACTAATCTAGATAACGCCAATTGTGCGGTGTTTACTAGAGGACAACAAGCACAAAAGAAGCATGATTCTAAAGGCCAGTCTAATAACTCTTCACCAACTCCAAAGTATATTCTGTTAAGGCAGACTAGTGATAATTCCAAAAAGACAAAAGTTGTCACACCCAAAGTTGCACTTGTTGAGGTACCTTCTACTTTTCTGATGATGTTATTTCCAGTTCCTTTAATACAGTTGAATCTTGTAAGAATACCAAAATCCAAATCTCTCAAGCCAAGTATCTTAGACTCAATCCTTCCGAGCTCGTTAGGCTTGTTAGATATGTCAGACAAGAACCCTCCCCTTCCCACTTTAATGTTCAAGTGTCTGATGAAAATGTAGTTCATATTGAGACTCAAAATTGTACAAACTCTCACTCCAAAGATTCCCATCCTAAGAATCCCTTTGAAAAGCTAGAACCTTTTAATGTTTTATTGTATATTGTTGCCTATAAGTTAAGCAATTGTGTTATAGACTCCGGGGCATTAGATAATGTCATGCCTGCCCAGGTAGCCAAAGCCTTAGGTCTGTCAATTACCTCCTCTCATGGTAGGTTCTTTTCTATGGATTCTTCATGAGTGCCAATCTTAGGTCAGATTAAGGATGCACAGGTTTCCCTCATAGCATACCCTAAGAAAAGACTGAAGCTAACTATCTTGATGGCTGATATTCCTGCGAGTTATAGGATGATTCTGAGGAGAAGTTTCTGTAGAGACTTAGGGGGAGAGATACAAAGGGATTGGTCTCATGCTCTAATACTGGTGGATGGCAAGAAAGTTTGCTTGAATCCCAAACCAAAAGCAGAGGTTACTGTGCTAAAGTCAGTATATCCAAGGGCAAATATATTTTATGTAGAGACCGGACTAGGCACATATATGTTCACCTCAATTGTTGAGGAGGATTCTAACATAATTAGTCCTAACTTGGCTAATGAGGTATGGAATTTGGAGTTTGATGGTAGTTGTTCTACTGCCAGATCAGGTGCTGGTATTGTTTTAGTTTCTCCTGATGATTATAAGTTCCCTTTTGCCTATAAGTTGGATTTTGACAACACCAACGATACAACTGAATATGAGGCCTTGCTATTAGGGTTAGCACTGGCCAAAGAGAAGGGTGTTAAACAATTGAAGGCAAAGGGTGATGTTGAATTGATAGTAAAGCAAGTGAGGAAGTTGTATTTGGTAAAGAATGGGAGACTAAGGCATTACAGAAATAGGGTATGGGATTGTATTGAAGACTTTGTTACCTTCTCGATAGAAGTTGTACCAAGAGATCACAATGCCAGGGCTGATTCATTGGTTGTTTCTACATCCCTTCTCTTGCCTCACCTAAATTTCAAGGACAAACCTTAAAGGGTTGAGGTAGTCTATCAGCCTAGCATGCCTGATAATGTCAACCACTGGCAGGTGTTTAATAATGATCAACAGATCATTTCTTTCCTAGAAAAAGCTAAGTCATTTGCTAATGTTTTCTTTGAAGGGAGTTCTCATGAGAGTAATGATATTCTCGAAGGAGAGGCCAACTCTCAAAATGAACAAGGGACTAAGATAATATAGTTAAAGGGAAACAATATTCCCAAGGGTTTGGTCTCCCTTGAGGATCTTTTTAACAGACATGATCGATATATAAAATAGAAAAGCAAGGTATCTATCATATCCTCAGCCGAATATGATTGTGTCAACATAGGAATGGAGGAAGACCCTAAGATTGTTTGTATTGGAAAATGTTGCTTTCCCAAGGAAAGAGAGTGTTTAATGTCTTTGTTGATTCATTATAGAGATCTCTTCGCGTGGTATTATGTGGACTTGAAAAAAATTAGAAATGGAGAACAACAACACCACATACCGCTGAAGCCCGGTACTTTGCCATTTAGATAGAAACAAAGGGCATATAATCCTAAAGTGGCCAAGGCTATATTTAGTGAAATCGACAAAATGCTAAAAGCAAAGATCATCTATCCCATTCATCACTCTATGTGGATTGCTAACATCATGCCTATCAAAAAAAAGAATGGGGAGATTAGATTTTGCGTTGATTTTCACATTTTGAACAAAGATTCTCTAAAGGACAACTATCCTCTACCGGTGATGGATCATATTTTACAGACTATATCTGGTTTAGAAATGATGCCTTTGCTAGATGGATTTTTAGGGTACAATTAGATTGAAGTAGCCCCATAAGATCAACACAAAACAACATTTACTACTTTAGTTGGTGTGTTTGCCTATAACAGGATGCCATTCGACCTCATCAATGCAGGGGCCACCTTTCAAAGAGCGATGTACTTAACCTTCAGAGATTTGAAGAACAAAATTATTGTGGTATATCTAGACAACCTAACTATTTTCTCCAAGAAGAGAGAAGATCATATCCATGATCTCAAGGTAGTTTTGCAACGATGCAAAGATCATGGTATTTCTTTGAACCCTAAAAAGTCAATTTTTGTAGTAACTGAGGGTAAATTGTTAGGTCATATTGTTTCTAAGGATGGTATGAAAATTGATCCTGAGAGGGTTAAAGCCATTCAGTAATTGAGTCTTCCAACAACAAAGAGCAATACTAGATTGGTTAACTTTCTGAGCATATTTGTCCCTAATTTTGCAGAATTAACAAGACACATTACATAAATGATGAAAAACCATCCGATCTTCAAGTGGAATGAAGAAGGTAAGAAGGCATTTGAAGATATTAAGATTGCCATCACTAATGCTCCTACCTTAGTGAAATCTTGCTCACTCATCTGATTACTACCCTCAAGGGAATGGGCAAGTAGAATTGAGTACCAAGAACCTAATTTCAATTGTTAAGAAGTTGGTGGATGAAAATCATAAAGGATTGCACAAAAGCCTCTATGAAGCTTTATGGACAGATAGGATAACATATAAGAGAACAATTGGGATGTTTCCTTTTCAGTTAGTATATGGAATTGATAGTACCGTACCTATTCCTTCAGAATTATCAACACTTAACTTACAAAAAGCAATTGAAGATGAGCAGTTCCAATCATCACTGGAGAAGAGGATAATGTACCCGAACAAACTTGAAGAACAAAGGGAAGTGGTTGTGGATAGAATTACTAGACATCAGCAGACAGTAAAGAAAATTTTTGACAGAAAATCCTAGCACAAAAATTTTGTTGTAGGAGATGTAGTACTCTTGTGGGACAAAAGAAGAGAGCCTAAAGGGGCTCACAAAAAGTTTGATTCTCTTTGGAGGGGGCCATTCATGATCAGACAAGTAATTGGTGAGAATGCCTTTCTACTAGCATACCCTGATGGAACGCCATTATCTCTTGCCTACAATGGGCAAGATCTCAAATTGTATAATTGGTGATGTTACTTGGTCTCTCTGTGTATCATAGTTTCTTTCCTTGTCTTTTCCCTGTGTGTTGTTGTTTTGGTGTGACTGTTTCCCTTTTGGAAGAAGGCCTTGTGCCAAGTTTGTCTAGATTCTTCGTGTCTTGTTCAGTCCTTGTCCCCTTTCAGGGCTTGTTGTTTCCCCATTTTTGAATTTTCTAAGTCATACATATGTAAAGTCATTGTTCCACCCCTATCCTTCATTATTTGTGCCTTCCTCTAAAGTCACACCCCTCAATTAGTCTTTTTATGTGTAGTTGGTGATCCCTTGTCTTTTCGAACCTTAGTCAGCAAGTTCAAAAGTTCTTGAACCTCCCGATTCCCTGACTCTTCACAAAAGAAAACATCTCAGACTTGTCTTTCGGTCTTGTGTCTTTTTGTTTAAAAGAAAACCCTTTGTATTTAGAGAGTCGGAAGTTCTTTGAACTTTCAAACTCTCGATTGGCTAGTTCATTAGGGATTTTGAAAATGCCCCATTAAAATTGCTGAGGTACCCCTCAAATTTTCTAGTGCTTTTAGAGGTTTGTTATCAGATGGTGATTGTAAATATCAGGTACCATGCCATGAAGAAAAAGGGACATTATTTTTCTGTGACCTTGTCTTTCTTTTCTTGTAAAAGTAATGATAGTGCTCGGAGTGTAGAAAAATTGTTGGTTGAGTATAATTTCCACTCATTTCCTGTGAGGTCAGCCTTTGATAGTAAGAATTTCGTGAAAAGAAATATGCACGAAGGTAGCCTCTACATACACAATCCTCATCTCGAGGATTATTGGGAGGATTGTATGGACGAGAGAGAAGTGCAGAGGAGCTGGACAAGGTTGACAATCGACCAAACCTGTGCTTTTTAATTTCCATTGCAAGTCCATGAAGGTGTGGATGATAACTCGGATATTTTGGATGAAGGTTATCATGGTGCTATTTTGCAAGCCCTACCCCAAGTGCACTAGTTAGAAAAAGAGGTCATGGATCTTAGTATTCATTCTTTCCATGTATTAAGAAGAACTGAGAAATGGCTCAATAAAAGGTTTAGGGAATAGGCCGGCTCTTCGGCCATGAAATAATCATTTGTGAGAGAACAGAGCAAATCTTAGGCTACTCATACTCCTAGAAGCACATGGAGTTTGGACACAACTCTTCATAGAGTTGGCTCACAATCAGGTGGAGATGTTGAGCAACCTGAAGATGTGAGAAGATTGAAAACTGCTTGTGAGCAGGATAGTCAGCATGTACCTTCGAGTGTAACAATAGATAAGATATTGGCTTCTTTGCAATTGCAAGCAGACCATGTACCTCCTTCTACCACCCTTGCAACAGATAATGATTCTTTGATTTTCAATGAGATTGGTGAAGACAATGTGTTTCAATCATTGTTTGGTAATCCTATGTCCCCTGATTTGAGTGATCCTCCGAAGCACAATACCCCTTTTGTGCATTCGAATGGTGTGGTTTTAAATTCTAATGTTAATGCTAATGTGTCTGTTTTCTCCTCTCCTACTTGGCTGAAGAAAGTTGTCAAAAAGAAGAAAAGGTATGCTCCTATGATGGATACGAACATAGACACCCAAGCCAAAAAGGGCCAAAAGGATGTCTACAATTATAGCAGACCCTTCCACAAGGAATCACATTTTGGAAATTGCAGATCCTGTGGGTGACAAAAATGAAGAAGAGGTCACTGAAGCTGACTTCAATTTGAGCAAGGTTGATATGGGACCTTCCACTATTGAAGGTGAAATCTACCATGCTAAGTTCTCTATTAGTACCTTATCAAAAGGAATCAAGAATGAGTGATAGGAGAATGACAAGTTGCAAGCTTAGGTGAAGTCTTTAACTTCATTTATTCAATCTATCTTGAGGATTATGACTCAACCTACAGATGATATGCCTATCATATCTATGGATGGCCAAGACCCCAACCTGTTGCAACCAATGATGCGAAGCCCTAGGTAATGTTGTCATCAATGGGTGGAAAAGGTTACTCTTGATGGTTTGTTGTACATTGAAGAGTTTGCAAAGTTGTATACCTCCATCACTCGCAAAAGGGAGATATTTGCTATAGATTTGCAAGTGGTCAAGACGGATAACAACAGCCTTTTTATGGTTTCCAAGGAAGTCCAGGAAATGGTTAATATTGATACTAACATTCTTATAGCAGAAAAGATCCTGAATGATCCCAAAGAAATGGAATTTGCAGTGTGGTTGGATACAATTGAGTGGAAAATGTCTGTAATGGGAGCAATGGAAGAGGAGATGAGGAGTACTTTGACCTGCTATTTTACCAATATGAAAGATCTTAAAAGTAATTTCACAATTTTAGATATAGAAGCATTCGATGAAGATGAGGATAAGTTGCTGGAGATTAAAGAGATAAAATAGAATTTCAAGAAGATGATCAATGAGGAGCTTATGGCTACTGATATAGTCACTGAAAAATCACTAGTTAAGCTTGGAAGAGTAGCAACCTATCTCTGAACCTTCAAGAGAGAACTCGATGAAATTCATAAAAGGGTGATGAGTGTTGATTGGATGATAAGCAAAAGAAAGCTTTCGGTTAGTATCACTGGTAGCCCAAGTGGCAAGACATTAACACTGATCATTGGAAGGTATAGGACCTATAAGGCAAAATTTTAGGCATTGGCGACTCAAGCGGCACAAGGTGATTCAACTCAAGGTGAAGGACAAAGTAAAGAGAAGGAAGCGACGCAAAGAGAGGTGACTCTTGATGAAGATGTGACAATTGTGAACTGGTGACTTTTTCATATGCTTTGATTTTATTTCATGCTAAAAAACTATTGGCTCTGGAGAGTCATTTCTTTAAGTTATGTTTATTTTAAACATCTTTAAATTGGCTGTCCCCAAGAAGTCATTATTATTTTAAATATAGTTATGGAGACAAGGCTATAAATTCAAAAAGCCTATCGATGTTTAGGATCTTTTGGTAAACTTTGTTTTGGTTAGAGATCAATTTTGATGTGTTGCTACTTTCAGTTGCTTTAATATATGAATTGAAATTGGTGCGATGGAATTCAGTGATCGTAAACTTTGTGTTATGGTTATTGGATGTTCATTCTTCCTATGTTGAATGTGTTACTAGTTGCTGATTATTAGTTATGTGTTGATGTGATTGAATGATATTATTCTTTCTCATTACTGTGAATGCTTATCTTGTGGTGAATGGTTCGTAGGGGTGATTATATTATGGTTGATATAATTCTTTAATAGTGTGATTGGATAATAGCTATTGAAGTCTTTGTACTTCTTTAATTCAGTTTACATTGAGATTTATTGCCTTTTATGCTTTTTGGTGAAAAGCATATCATATTTCATTCTTTGCATATCATTTAAAGGTAGCTGCGCCTTGTAAAACAAGCAGAGAATTATTGCAAAACATCATTACAATCGATTCAATTGCTGGTCCAGTTGTGACTTGTTTAGGTGTGAGAATATAGAGTTAAGTGATAAAATCTGTATACCAAAAATTTAAAATCTTTAAATGTAATTATTTGTCTGAAATGTTTTAAAATCATATTATTTCTTCATGTTCCATCTTTTAGGAAATTGGATGAAATGGTGGGGCTAATGGGAGCCTCATCCAATTCATATAAGTTCCTCGAATGGCTACACACATAGATAGGGTGATTAGTTGGTTATAATTTTCATCTCACCTAGTCTCTCAAATAACCAGAAGGAATGGCGGGGCTTATGTAATCCTTTTGCCTTATCCTATTAGAATCTGAAAAGATAAATAACCTAGAAAAATAGTGCAAATGAATAGATATTAAACTGTGAAAGCAAATGATACAAGATCAAAATAACAACACATAGTTAGTCTCCATCTAAGTAATGCAAATGCTAGAAGTAGAATAGCATTATGAGGATGCAAAATTAAAAGATGCCTAATACAAGCTAGGTAGCATGTTTATATAGAAAAGGGAGAGGGTGGAGGTGGAAACACCAACCAATAGGAAGCAACAATATATTGATCTAAAGATAGAAAAATATCTTCCCAAGATAGCGAATGGGTGCTCCCTTATAGGATGGTGACACCTCATAACCCACTCACTTAATTAAACATGTTTTATGAACCTAAGAAAGATTGATAAAAGGTGTAGGAAAAACCTAGGAATAAAGGAAAAATAAATAACCCAACTAGGAAACAGAAACCTACACTAACACCCCCTTAAGCGCAACTTAGGTGGGTAAAAAGATGGGTCCCAACAAATCAAGCCCGATGAGGTACCCATGTACATAAAAATCCTGCACAAAGAGAAAAAAGCCCCCCAAAGAGAGAATAGCCTCCCAAATAGAGAGAGAAGAGTCCCCCTAGAGTAGAGAGAGTGAGAACTCTAAGTGAGAGGATGAAGCCCCCTAGAAGATGAAGCCTCCCGTACCCCCAACAAAGCTCGCAAATGAAGGAACTTGCTCTCGATGAATGGTTTGGTGAAGATATCAACAACCTTCTTGGAAGTCAGACAATAATGAAGTTTGATGACTTGACCATGGATGAGCTCCCAGATGTAGTGCATGTGGACCTTAATGTGTTTGGTCTGCTGATGATGGACCAGATTACATGAGATCTGAATGGCACTTTCGTTATCACAAAATATGACTGAAGGCTATCAGATCTAGATACCAAACTTAGTGAGAATATTCTGAAGCCAAATGGCCTTAGTGGTAGCATTCACAGCCCCCCAATACTCAGCCTTAGTAGAAGATAGAGCAATAGCAGATTGTGTTGTGCCTTGCACACACGCCTCATTCCAAAATGGGGACCCCCTCTTTTGATTTGGCTTAGGGTGACAGTTAGATCTTTTCATCTCCCAAGTGGTTAAGTGTCAAAGTATATTTTAACCTTGATTGAATGATGATGTTGAAAAATCACTTAAAGAATCTGCTAGGTTGGATCTTTGCACTCCTTTTGATGGTCTTGGATTGCCCTTTTGCACTAGATTTCCCTCCAACCGACCTTTGCATTGAATTGTTAACTAACTGACCTTTGCGCTAAATTGTCTTCCAATCGACCTGGCGCTGGAAACCCTTGTCACCGACATTCGGGCTAATTTTCCTCCCTGTTGTTCTCAAAATCAACTACGCTCATTTTTGTAGACAACCCCTACAAAACTTGTCTGTTTCGTAGCCTACACTCTAAGTTTGCAAATCGAGACAAGTACTCTTTCTCTCGTGCGAAGTCATCTGACATCCTAGAAGAGTTTGCGACATTTCCTTATGACGATTTCTCAAAAATCGTGAAGCTTGTTTTGGTCGTAAGCTCACCAAAATATCAATTATTGAATATTTTGGGGTGTTGGAATTTTTTTTTGTGTTTACATGCAATATCGGTCTTTTTTGCTGCTATTACATGTGTTTTGTTGTTTTGTGTAAAGTCGGCCTTTTTTGCCGCTATTACATGTTCTGCCAAAGTTCTTTCAATATGCGAGAGCGGTTAAAACCACCGCTCACGCATGTTCCTTACCAAAGTTTCATATGTATGGGTGGTTGTTATTACCGCTTTAGCACATCAAACTTTAATATGTATGAGTGGGTTCTTTCGTCGCCTTGGTAGATTTCTCTAAATCTTGAACTGCGAGTTCCATTAATGGTGTTCGTGTGGCCATTAATACTTTACATTTAACCCTTATTTAAGCGTTTTGGTCACTTTTCTTTTTAGTTTTCGTCCTCCAACTCCTCGGAATAGCCATTTGATGCCCTGCGAAGACAATCAAACCACAGAAATTGTGGATTGTGCAAATTTCGTGTTTAGGTTTTGGTTTCTCGTTTAAAGGTAAGTCTTCATTTCATTTTTTCTTGCTTTTCTGTTAGGGTTTTATTTAAACGTTTTCCATTTTGAAGATTTATGTAAATGTTTGTTTTGCTTCGAGTCATCAAAAGCATACGTTTGAGTGTAGTTTGAAACCCTACATTGGATGTGTGTGTTTTCGCCATTCCCTTTGTTCGAATAGCGGCAGATTTGTCATGCCTTACTTCATTGTCTTGTGAAAACTTTGGCTGTGTTTTAACCTTCATGCATTGGTGGAATTATCGCCCATCGCCGCATCCTTCTGTTAGATTCAGGATAGACAACTGAGGAGGGGGGGTGAATCAGTTGTCAAAACTTTCTTTCCAATTACACACTTAAAGTCTTCTTAGTGATTTAGCAACATATCAATAAATCAATCATGGAAACATAATGCATTCAATCAAGAGTAGAAACACATCAACATATAAGACACCAAAATTTTAATGTTGAAAACCTGGTTAAGCCAAAAACCATGAGGTGATTAACCCAAGATTGTATTCTCTGTTAGAAGAATAGAAAGAACAAAATGGCACATGCCAATAGGGCTCACTGCCCGAGCACGCTACTCACAAGAGGGCGACTGCCTACAAGAGACACACTATCTATAAAAGAATAAGTATCACATAATTGAACTGGAAAATAGCATCTTCACCATGCTTGAGTTAGTTCCATTTAAGCCCAATACTTCTGCTCTGCCTTTCGCTCTCCTCCTTGCTACCACACACTCATCTCCACTAGCCACACTTTGAAATGACTTTACAACTCCTTATTTATACAAGACATTGACTTAGGAATAATCATCTAAGTCGGCAAACATCTATAAGAACATCCGCAAGATGTGTAATACATCCGGTCGGCCAGTCTCAGGAAGAACACCATCAACCGAAGGTTATTCTTCAATTACGAGATCCAACTCTAGTGTAGACCACCAACACGCGCTAGACATGATCCATAGACCTCCACAAGATTGCCTGAATCACCAGGAACATCCGTACTTCATCTGCTTACTAAAATCCTTCTCTCCTTCATTCAGAATCTCAAGAACACAGTCTGTTACTGCTGTCACAAAGGAATAGATGCTTCTGGACCTTCAAACCATGAACCAATCAAGTTGATACTTCACAAAGACTTCCTCAATACTCCCTCAAATCTGCAGAACAGGATAATGCATTTCCGGATCTCACCAGACCTGTCTGTGTCACTCTGTCACCTCTGAACACCTGCCAGAGCCAGTTTTACTTGAACAGCCACAACTTCTTTAGATCTTCATTGCGGACCTCTTAAATCTTTACTAGATCATCTTAAGACACATATCTACAAACCCTTTAAACCACATCCTCTAATCCTCATCTTATCTTGGACATTTACCTTACTGTCTTCACTGTTCCTGATTAGGACTAATTTTCTCAATATCCTCAACACTCAGCTCATCCAATCCTTTTCATTAATGCAACAGAGGTATGTTGACATCAATGACAACACCGGTTAGGTCCATACTTGCAATAATCTCCCCCTTTGTCATTGATGGCAAGATATGATGTGAAAAATTGTTTTGACCATCAAGACAAAAACTTTTCTTTACTGACACAATTCCCCCTATTATCAACAATCATTCACTTGTCTTCTCTTCCTTTACTGCTCCCCCTTTGATTAGCCACCACTTATTTTTCACATGTCTTCTCTCCCCCTTTGACATCAATGGCAAAGGGCACATACTTGGAATTCCACCATTTCAAAATCATATCAGCTGCTTCCCCTAAGTAGCAGCTCTTCATCATTAATCTGGATTACAAGATATAACTATGATATCCACTGGATTGATGCACATCAATGCATCTTAGTTCATCACCGGAGGGGAAATAACCCCTAACTTCTCCCTGAGATACTCAAAAGAGTCCTTAGGTAGAGGTTTAGTAAAGATGTTTGCAATCTGATCCTTGGAAGGCACAAACTCCAATCTGACTTCATTGTTGTTCACTTACTCTCTCAAAAAGTGAAACTTGATGGATATATGTTTAGTCTTTGAATGCAACACCAGATTCTTAGATATATTTATTGCACTTGAATTATCACAGAAGATTGTGATAGGCTCCTCATACTCCACTCTCATGTCTCTTAGCATTTGTTTCATCCACAAAACTTGAGTGCAACTACTTGTTGCTGCAATATATTCTACTTCTGTAGTGGACAGAGATATTGCCTCTTGTTTCTTGTTTATCCAAGAAACCAATCTCTTCCCCAAAATGAATGCTCCACCACTGGTACTCTTCCGGTCATCCACATCTCCTGCCTAATCATCATCTGTATAGGCATGAAGAGAGAAATCATGATCTCTGTGGTACCATAGACCATACTCAACTGTCCTTTTTAGATATCTAAAAATCCTCTTGACTGCCATGACATGAGATTCTCTAGGATCAGCTTGGAATCTAGCAACAAGACCAACAACATTCATAATGTCAGGTCTAGTTTGAGTGAGATACAACAGTCCTCCAATCATTGACCTATACTTTTTCTGATCAGCCTTGGGAGAGTCATCTTCTTTGCTCAACTTACATCCGGTTGCCATGGGAGTATTCATTGGCTTTGAGTCTTCCATCCCAAATTTCTTCAATAATTCTTTCACATATTTGGTCTGGAAAATGAAGATTCCTTTATTTGTTTGAGTGATTTGTAGACCTAAGAAGAAATTCATTTCCCCAATCATGGACATCTCAAATTCACTTTTCATTTGATTTGCAAAGGTTTTACACATACCATCTCTTCCTCCAAAAATGATATCATCAACAAACACTTCAAGAATCAAGATATTTTCATGATCAATTTTGAAATACAAATTACTGTCAGTAGTACCTTTGTTAAAACCAATCTTCAAAAGATGTTTATCCAATCTTTCATACTAGGATCTTGGGGCTTGCTTCAGTCCATATAGTGCTTTCTTCAACTTGCAGACCATATCACCATGATCAGACAATTGAAATCCATCCGGTTGCTCAATGTACACTTCTTCTTCCAAGTCACCATTCAGGAAGGCAGACTTGACATCCATCTGATACACTTTGAAATCCTTGAAGGTAGCAAATGCAAGAAATAATCTAACTGCTTCAATTCTTGCCACCGGAGCAAAAGTTTCTTCAAAATCAACTCGTTCTATTTGAGAATAGCCCTTGCAGACCAATTTGGCTTTATTTCTGATTACTTCACCAACTTCATTTAGTTTGTTCCGGAAGACCCATTTGGTTCCAATCACATTCTTGTTTCTAGGTCTGGGAACAAGATTCCAAGTGTGATTTTTCTCAATTTGCATTAGCTCTTCCTCCATTGCTTTAGTCCAGTTTTCATCATTGTAGGCTTCATCTACTGTCTTAGGTTCAATCTTTGAAATCAGACAATACTCATCTAAATTTTGAGCAATTCTCCTTCTAGTTTGTACACCTTCGCTTTTGTCACCTATGATCTGATCTTCAGAGTGGTTCAGTCTTACATACCTTAGAAGTTTGGGAGTTTCTTGCACTTCTTGATCAGGCTCATTAAAACTCATCTCTTCTTCCTGATTTACCGGATCAGTTTGAATCTATTTTTCAGAAGAGGCTTGGGCTGCTTGAATTAGAACACTGTTCTGATCATCTTCATCATATTCATAAAACCTTGAGGGTTTTTCAATTCCTTCATCAACTTTCACATTTGTACTTTCTATAATCTTTCTCAGTCTCTTGTTATAACATCGATATGCTTTGCTTTGAATAGAGTAACCCAAGAATATTCTTTCATCACTTCTAGCATCAAACTTGCCTAGATCTTCATCTCTTTTAATGTAACACTTGCTACCAAAGACTTTGAAATACCTCACAGTAAGAGTGATGCCAAACCAAAGTTCATAAGGAGTCTTACCAGTATTGCTTTTGATTTGTACTCGATTGAGAGTATAGACTGCAATGCTGACAGCTTCTCTCCAATAGATCTGAGGAACATTTGCTTCCATCATCATTGTCTTAGATGCTTCCTGGATGGTCCGGTTCTTTCTCTTGACTACTCCATTCTACTGTGGAGTCCTAGGAGCAGACAACTGTCTCTTTATTCCATGTTTCTCACATAAATCTATGAACCCACCAGATGTGAATTCTCAACCTCTATCAGACCTCAGACATTTCAATTTTAATCCGGTTTCATTCTCTACCATAGCCTTGAATATTTTGAATTTCTCAAGAGCTTCTGATTTCTCTTTTAGAAAAGTTACCCACATCATCCGGGAATAGTCATCAATTAGTAACATGAAGTATCTATCACCTTGCACACTCCTGATTCTTTCCAGACCACAAACATCAGTATGAACTAAGTCCAATAATCTGGTAGAAGATTGTTCCTTGCTTTTAAATGAGACTCTACTTTGTTTTCCCAACTGACATTCTTTGCACAAACTGTTTGTAGGTTTCACCAGTTTTGGAAGATCTCTTACAGCCTGAGTATTGCTTATCTTGATGATATTATCAAAATTCACATGACACATTCTTCTATGCCACAACCAACTCTGATTAACTTGAACAAATAAGCAACTTTTACCAGAACCAACTAAGTGGAAGATATTACCTTTAGTTTGAGTACCGGATGCAATCTCTATTCTGAAACTTTCAAAGATTTTGCATTTTCCATTCTTGAATCAGAGATCATAGCCTTTGTCCACCAACTGTCCAACACTGAGAAGATTGTGCTTTAATCCTTCTACATACTGAACATTACCGGTTTTATTCTTTCCATCAAAAGAAATAGTTCCTCTACCTCTGATTCTACCAGCAGAATTATCACTTAACTTTACCACTCCTCCTTCATACCTTTCCAAATCTATGAACTTACTTTTATCACCTGTCATATGGTGAGAGCATCCATTATCAATGACCCAATCATCTTTTTCTTCAACTTGTGCAGCCAGGGCTCTTTCTATAACTTTATGATTGACAGATTTAGAGAGCATTGGATCTTCTTCCTTGATGGCAATAAACACCCAATCACTTCCAAATTTGATTCCTGATTCTGATTCATCACCTGTTACTCCTTCATCATCATCATCTTCATGAACATAGTAGCAATTCTTTTGGAGCCTTGATTTGTTAGGTTTTGGCCTTGAAAATCTTTCCAAACATCTTGAAGCAAAGTGACCAATCTTATTGCAGTTAAAACATTTAAAAGACAATTTCCCTTCATACTTACCGGATCCTCTTGGAAGTCTTTTTGCAGTAAGGGCTTCAAGTTGAGCAGTTTCTGCTTCCTCTTCTTCTAGGTCTTTTCTTGCTTTTTCATACCATGAGAGTTTCCTTGAAGAGTTTTCTCCCGGATCAAACCTTTGTTTACCTTTTACAGAGGTACTGGCTTTGAATGCAGATTCAGTCTTAGGAGGGGCATCTCCAAACTCAGTCATTTCAAAAGCAGCCAATTTACTAGCCAATTGATCTCTTGTGACGGTTGTATGGACTCTGAATTCTTCAATGGCAGGAACCTTGATCCTATAAGAGGCAAGAAGGGATCTGAGAATTTTGCCAACATTCTCATCTTCATCCAAGACTCCACTAGCATTTCTAATTCCACAAACAAGCTCATTTACTCTTGGCATAAAAGTAGTGATATTTTCATCTTCTCTCATCTTCAGATTTTTGAATTTTCCTTTCAGACTTTGTAACCTTGCACATTTGACATACTTGTCTCCTTCATGTAGAAGTTCCAATTTTTCCCAAATCTCAAAAGCTATTGGTAGGTCAACAACATTTGAAAGCTCTGAATCGGATAATGGGCTTAGAAGAGCTTCTATAGTCTGCAGATTATTTTCAGCATCTGTGATTTCAATTGGGGATTTCGGGCCACCCTGTGGAGGAGTATACTTCGTTGAAGCCATGTTCTAGTACTGCATTCCCATACATTTCAAGTGACATTTCATGCGACTTTTCCAAAGATTGAAATTGGTTCTGTCAAACTTTGAACTATCCTTCTTGTAGGACGACATCCTAGATCTCCTCAAGCGGTTAAGCCTTTTTAGAGGAACTTGGCTCTAATACCAATTGTTAGATTCAGGACAGACAACTAAGAGGGGGTGGTGAATCAGTTGTCAAAACTTTCTTTCCAATTACACACTTAAAGTCTTCTTAGTGATTTAGCAACATATCAATAAATCAATCATGGAAACATAATGCATTTAATCAAGAGCAAAAACACATCAACACATAAGACACCAAGATTTTGACGTGGAAAATCCGATTAAGGGAAAAACCACGGGGTGATTAACCCAAGATTGTATTCTCTATTAGACGAATAGAAAGAACAAAATGGCACATGCCAATTAGGGCTCACTGCCCGAGCACACTGCTCACAAGAGGCCCACTGCCTACAAGAGACACACTGTCTACAAAAGAATAAGTATCACATACTTGAACTGGAAAATAACATCTTCACCATGCTTGAGTCAGTTCCATTTGAGCCCAATACTTCTACTTTGCCTTTCGCTCTCCTCCTTGCTACCACACACTCATCTCCACTAGCCACACTTTGAAATGACTTTACAACTCCTTATTTATACAAGACATCGACTTAGGAATAATCATCTAAGTTGACAAACATCTATAAGAACATCCGCAAGATGTGTAATACATCCGGTCGGCCAATCTCAGGAAGAACACCATCATCTAAAGCTTATTCAATTGTGAGCTCCAACTCCAATACAGACCACCAACATGCGCTGGACATGATCCATAGACCTCCACAAAATTGCCTGAATCACTAGGAACATCCGCACTTCATCTGCTTACTGAAATCCTTCTCTCCTTCATCTAGAATCTCAAGAACACAGTCTATTACTGCTGTCACAAAGGAATAGATGCTTCCGAACCTTCAAACCATGAACCAATCAAGTTGATACTTCATAAAGACTTCCTCAATACTCCCTCAAATCCGCAGAACAGGATAATGCATTTTCGGATCTCACCGGACCTATCTATGTCACTTTGTCACCTCTGAACACCTGCCAGAACCGGTTTTACTTGAACGGCCACAACTTCTTCAGATCTTCACGCGGACCTCTTAAATCTTTACTGGATCATCTTAAGACACATATCTACAAACCCTTTAAACCACATCCTCTGATCCTCATCTTATCTTGGACATTTACCTTACTGTCTTCACTATTCTTCTCTATTCCTGATTATGACTAATTTTCTCAATATCATCAGCACTCAGCTCATCCAATCCTTTTCATTAATGCAACAGAGGTATGTTGACATCAATGACAACACCGGTTAGGTCCATACTTGCAACACCTTCAGGAGTCAAGTCTTTCCCACATGTAAGGGCGGTTAAAACCACCACCTTTACATGACCTTTATGCAAACCTTCTAATGTGTGATAGTGGTCAAAACTACCGCTTTTACACATAACTCAGAGATTTTAAAAAAACAAAAAAAACAAACAAAAAAAAAAGATGCAGTGGTGGTTAAAACTGCCGACTATACATCAAATCTTCTCAGTATACATGCATGGGCAGTCCATTCCACCGACTTTGCATATGTTGCAAAGATAAATTTAACCTAATGTAAGGGCGGTCATTTTGACCGCCCCTACATCTAAAAACATTTTTCCAAACATATGTAAAGGCAGTATTTTTCACCGACTTTGCATGAGAGTTGTGAACCCTTCCCAAACACATGTAAGAGCGGTCAAAATGATCGATTTTACATATGTAAATAATCCCTCATGCAGGAGTGGTCATTTTGACCGTTCATACACATTTTCCTAATTTTTTTTCCTAACACTGGGAAAATTCACCTTTCAAGACCTGTTAACCCACTTTCGCCCTTTACCTCGATTTGCATGCACTCAAGCCCTTCAACGCATGCTTTCCTGCTCATGATCATCAAATCACAGTTATCCCAGTTTATCCATTTTCCCCTAACTGCGAGATCATGGCCTTTTGCATTTCTCAACAAGCGTCCGTGGTAGATATTTCTTCCAGAGTTCTCTTCAGAGCTGATGTCGGAGTCGTCTCCATCCAAAGCCAAAATCATGAAGTACAAGTACCAAGGTGTCTTCCTGGTGACTTCAGTACAGTCAAATATTGATGAAATCAGGGATACAAAAATAGGACATATGGATATGGCAAAATTTGTGGACAGAACAAAACAAACAAATCCTTTCAGACACATGCAAAAGATCATTGACAGTAATATTCACTTGGTTGCCTCATTTCCAGTTTCTGCACATAATCCCAAGTTCGTTCTTCAAGTGGCTAGCCATTACAATAGGGACACTAGGGTTGTGACAGATTCCCAAGGGAATGTGATCATGAGGTTGGATGCAGAATTCCTTGATAAAATATTCATGTGTCCACCTATTGTAAACATTGGACAGATTGATTTTGCTCAAGGGCAAAAGGACTATGATACAAATGTGGAAGCTACAAGAAGGTATATAAACAACAAATGGTTGAAAATTCTTCGAAGTAATCTGACTAGATGGCCGAAGGATCTTTCTAGGAGTGACTTCGTAGAGGAAGTTTGTGACTTGATTACAGTTTTGAGTCGCATCAGAGGACTCCCTTCTTCCTCCAAGTTTCAAGAATGGATGTACACATACATCAAGGTGATTCTTCAGGGCACACAGAGAATATTCTAGGGAGAGCAGATCAGTAATGCATTGCATGAACAACTGGTGAAGGTCAACACAACATTCAAATTCTATATGACTTCATATCTTTTATATGCTACTGCTAGCATGAGAAGCTTTCGTGGTTTGACTCAGGTCGGTGACAGGAGATTGGTTCCTGTATATGAGTATTATCCTCAAATTGCTCTTAAGAGATCAATCCATCATTTCTGAAGGGTGAATGATGCCTTCTTTTCAGTATTCATGTGCTTATGGGACAATGAACTTGTTCAGAAGAGGGTCTTAGATGAAGCTTGGGAGGTTGTGAATTCTTTTGGCTGCTTGTTCTTACAGTTCCCCACTTTCACATAACTTAGAGTAGGGTATTATCTCAGCTACCCTTATATTCTTCCACGGTATCCCAGTGACCATATTGTCCTCATGGAATTATGTAGACAGCTGATTTTAGTGCATAATAAACAGATGGAGCTGAAGAAGTCAGGCATAAAGTTCCTTGTTGAAATTGGAAGGTATTCAGTTCAATTGGCTAACAAGGCAAAAATAGTTGATTCTGAATTACAGCTGGTCACTATGAAAACTTTCAATAAAAGGGACCACTTTGACTTCAGAAGAGTGCAAGATAAGATCAAAAGGAAGTCAACCTTTCATGTGCCTATTGTGGATGATATTTGGGCTGATCTCAGGACACAAAACGAGATCAGGAAATTAGACTACTGTAGACTTCATCTGAGTCAGATAGAAGAGCTGGGCCTCGCTGATATTCCAGACAGAATGGAGGAGGATGGGGATGTTCTAGATCCCAAATATAACACCAAGAATGTTGAAGTATCACCTCTTCCAGAGGTGAAATGGTCAGTTAAAGAGGAAACATCATAAGGAAAAGATTTCAGCCAATCCTGGCTAACACAATTATATGGCTGGAAAGCAAAGGGATCAAATTGAAGGAATTTCTCATGGGGTCCAAGACTGAAGCATAGGAGCAAACAGACAAGAAAGTGGAGAATAGGACCAAAAATAAGAGTGACACCCCTTCTTCCTCCAAAATACAAAAACCAAAAATTAAGTTTGTATCCAAGGGAGGGAAGAAGAAAGAAGTTGCAGAAACCTCCAATGTCATTGAATCAGGTGCTGAAGATACAAATGTTAAGCAAATGGAGGTTGAAGATGTTGAGACTGAAGAGCAAAATATTCAGAAGTCTAAGGATGTCCAACAAATAGAAGTATCTGATAAATCTGATGAGGAAGATGAAACTGAATAGCACAAGGATGAGGATGCAGAAAAGGAACAACTTGGTGATCCACATCAGTCCCCTGAGAAAGATCTTGCCACTGGAACACAAGTTTCTACACCCCTTCCTCATGCTCCTATTTCTGGTAATTTTTCAGTAGTTTCAAGTGTTCCTTTTTCACCTATTTTCATTGTTTCTTCTGATAATACCCCTACTTCTGTAAGAACCAATTTTGGGACTGTTTTTTATTCTTCCGGTTCTATCCCAAGTTTATCTTCTCCATCTTTTGACATTGGTGAACAATCTGTCTTAGATAATCTTATGGATGCTTCAGAGAAGGTTGTCGATACAGGTGTAATTTTTACCAACACTAGTCCTATTGTGACCATAACAGGTGTAAATATGGATCCGGCGAAACAAGTAGTGGACTCATCTCCGATTATTGGTGCTTCTGTGCTTCCCCCATGGTTGTCTGCATATACTCCAAAGAGAAAGAATCAAGCTATTTCACCAGATGAGATTGATATTGAGACTGTTTCTAGGCTTATCAATGTGAAAGGAATCAGATATGCAGAGATTGCTAAACCACCAGAAGATGCTATTGTCGACAATTTTGACATGAATGATTATGTTGTTTCAAGGGTTGAGTTAGGCAAGCTAACTCATGAAGGCATAAAAGAAGATTTTCAAACTACTGCCAGCACCTTGCTTGAAAAATATGATGAAGTCAAAAAGGAAAAAGAATAGTATAAGGCTAAAGCAGAACAACTTGCTGCAGTTCTTCAAAAAATAGTTAAGTCGTCTGAAATTGTGGAACCCATGGCAGTAACTGTAGAAGATCCCCTGATCCAGAAGGTTGAAAAAGCTCAAGCTAGAGGGAGGGTGGTAGGAGATATTGTAGAATGTTTGCTAGCTCAAGGGTGAATTCTACTAAAGACCACTGTAGAAAGAAAAGAGAAAATGGATAAAGCCAAAGTCGAGCTTGATAACATGGTTGACTTACTTTCCTAGGAACTGCAGGATCAAGAAGAGAGCTTGGAGGAGTGGATAGAGATGAAAAAGATTAAGATAAAGAATTTGATCACCATTGGGGTCATTGCAAATAGGGAACCATATATTAAAACTAAGGAGTCTCTGGTTCATCGTATCCATATAATAAAAGGTTTACTTGAAGATCTATGTCAAGATCGTGAAGCCAGTGAAGATAGTGATGTCACGCTTCTACATAGGCTGGAAGAACTCCCATGCATCCTCACAGGTAGAGACCATAAGTTCCTTTCAGCAGATGAGATGATAAGTTCCTTCAAAAAGATGGTTCAAAGGAAATTCGAAGAGGAGGTGCCCTCAGTACTTTCCATGGACAATCTCTATGATTAGCATTCGACTTTTGAGAACCTGAAGGACAACCTTGACAAACATGAGAAGGCAATAAGGGCAGTAAAAGATGCAATTCTTCGGGCCTGCACTATCTCAGAAAATACGGCTAAACCAGATGCATGTGAAATGGCGGCTATACAGGCCAAGTACCAGAATTTTTGGAAGAAGAATGATGGAGGAAGCTGATACCTTAGTTTATTTTATTTTTGTATATGTAATTTGAATTTTGTTGTGGACATATTCATATGTAATTTTCCAAAATTTAATTACATGTGAGGCAAAGGAAGTCCTAAGTCAAATAGGACTCTTCTGTTTGAATAAGTCAAAGTAATTAGGATTTTCCTATTTTTGCTCTCGGTTTCTCTTATAAATAAAGAGGACCCCCATTGTAAATAATCATCTTTTAGTTATTGAAGCGAAACTCTACCAAATTGAAGAGCATTTTGAGACTTTGTGTTCAAATTGTAAATCAAATTTTATCAGGTGAATATAAAAGCAAGTGATCGTTCAATCTTTGTGTTGAAATAACTTGTGGCGTATTGGAAATTATTCTTATGTCCTTTTCCTAATACTATCTTATCTGCTTGATCAAATTGTAGTGTGAGTGTGAATAATCTAGGAGATGTTCTAAAGCTGATTGTGGAGACTTTGTGCTATAACAATTATCTTTGGTTTGTGACTTTGTGTTTTGAAGTAAAAGATATTGGAAAGACTTTGAGCTGCTATTATCTTTTGTGATCATATGTTTTATCGTAGCATTCGGTGAAGACTTTGAGGTGTACCTTATTCTACTTAGTTCTAAATTATAAATCAGTAAAAGGAGCAACGATAGACTTTGTGCTCTCGTGGGTTTCTTGGTTATTCAAATTTGTATCGAGAAAGTGCTCTTTCATTTTGTAAACATCATTTCTGAAAAAAGTGAAATGGATGATGGTCTCACCCCTAAGTATTTAGTTTAAATAAGTTTGTGATAGTTGATAGCGAACCTCCCCTTGCTAAGAGGGGAGATTTATCTCATTACACTGTGGTTGATATAACCATTTTGCCTTCAGTTAGTTGAAGATAAAATATTCACCCAACACACCTGAAGGATTTCTGTGCTAAAAACAACCATCTCTGACTTGCGCTAAATCGATCGATCACCGACTAAGTCAGACGAGTCCAAATGGTTTGCAAGTCGAATGGACCTAAAAAGCCCACAAACTATGCGAATCAAACTTATAAGTCTTAGCGCTGAAAAGGTCCCTCACTGACCAAGTCTGACGCATCCTATTTCCCCACTAGGTCTGAGCTAGGGAGAAACCGCGCCAAAACCCTAAATCTGGCAGTTGTACACTATGCATTAATGGTGATTTCGCCAAGGGATAAAAGGGGGCAAATCCTCCGTTTTAAGCATTTTCTTTGCATTTGATTAGATTTCTGGAGCTCCGCTTACATTTTTTGCTGTCAATCCGCCCAAGTTTGAAACTGTGACCTACCTACGCAATCTAGACGCACCTTCCACGTAGACTAGGTAGGGTTCTTAAACCTAATCTTTGAGCCTTCATTGCATACCATTAGGGTTTGAGTTAGTGTGTTTCCTTTTAAATGGGTAATTTTAGGGTTGCTAGCTAGGGTTTTGCATATAAGTTGCTTGTTTTTTCCTTTCAAACCCTGCTAAGATTCCCTGTTGAAAATAAAAATGGATTGCCATGGGCTGACTAGAACAAAACTTAGACAAATTCTGCCATGGACACCTTCAATTTTTAGCGCCAAAATGAGGTCCGACTGACCTGTAAACTTGCTGATTCTCTAGTCGGTCGGTGACCTCTAAAACCCGCACTGCACTTTCAAAACCGTTTGTGCGCTAAAAACATTGACCTCCGACCTACCTATCCGTGTTGCATTTCTTCGATTAAGTCGGATGGACCTCAAAACCCCGCGAACCTTGAATTGTCCTTTTGTGCCAAAAACCCCTTGTGCTGACCTTGCGCTAAAAGACCTCGTCTCCGACTTGGTCGAACACTTTGAATTCCTCCGCAAAGTCGATGACGTCCCGAAATCCCACTAGAAACAATACATTGGCCTTGCGCTAAAAATGATCTTGTTCGACCCTGCGCTTTAATACTCTCCCACTGATTTGGTCGGTAGTAACCAAAGCCCACGCAAATCAGACCAAGTTGAATCTCGCGCAAATGTGATATGAACGATTTGAAAGGGATTTGCGCTAAATCACAACCGACAGACCTGACAACCAATGGAAGTCGGTGACCTTCAAAAGTTGCGCAAGTCAGTAACCATCGAAATCCGCACAAAATGGTAAAAAGCATGAATGGTAGTAGAGCCTTCGGTCAGACCAACCTGTTTCTCTTGCCGAGGTCGGCAGACCCTAATTTCAACGCTTTTCTGCCTGTAGGTCAGATAACCCTAAAAATAGCGCAAATCATGCAAATGACTAAATTTTCAAAGGGAAATTACAAAAAATGATAGAGTTAATGTTGTAATGCATAGATAGTGATAATTTTCAAAAGATTTCTTGCAACATTAAATGTTTCTTTGCATATATTAATGATAATTGTTATAAATGCAATGATGATAACTGTTAGATTTAAGATTCTTTAAAAGGGTATATTAGTAGTACTAGCAGATTTATCAAAGTTCATCTTAAACTTAGGAGTGTGTTAAAGATTTCTCAAGGTATCAAACTTATAAGGTCCAGTCCTGCAAACTAAATGACTGCCAGAGCCCAAGCTATGAAGTACGAATTCAAAGGAATCTCTCCAGAGACCAAGATTCACTCCAGGTGGAGTGATGTGGGAGATACAGACCTAGGTCACATAGACCTAGATGACTTCACATTGAGGGTCTTCAGTTTGAACCCAACTCCTAGGGCTAGAATACTCAGGGATAGTGGTATTTCACAAGCTGCTGCCTTCCCCACTTCAGTGCAATGTACAGAACTGATGGCAACTTGTGCAGATAGGTATGATGTAATGACAAGAACAATCCAAACAACCAGTAGGGATATCTTGGTTGATTTAAGCTGACCCTTTCTAGTTGAGACCTTTGATATCCCTTGGCACAAGGTTATGACTATGCTAGACAAATAAGGATCAGAGGATACCTATAAGAAAGATGTAGAAGGATGCAGAAAGTACATAAATGACAATTGGGCCAAAAGTAGAAGGTCTGCTCTCATTAAACTTCCCTGAATACTATACAGGAGTGATTTCCATGATGAAATTCAAGATTTAGTAACTTTCTTGAGCAGGGTATATGGATTACCCACAGCCTCCACCTTTGAGGAGTGGATGTTTGTGATCATCACTGAGATATTGAAAGGAACTAAGTTTCATTGGGCCCAAATCCTCAGCGACAATATTCATGAGGCCTTTAGCAATTTCAAGGATAAAAGGTACTTCAGATGGACATCTTATATTTTTTATGCATTGGCAAGAAGAAATCACTATGTTGGGCTGTCCAAGGTTGGATAAGTCAGGAATGATGAGCAAACCTAGATAAAGGTATATGAATGCTACCCACAGCTGACCTCATCTCAATCTTTGATACATTTCAAGAGTAAATGATGCCTTCACAATGTATATCACCAGAATGCTACAGGGTAACACAACCTTGAGGATTTCCACTCAGGCAATGAATGAAATAACTAGGTATGGTAGATGGTAAATCCAGTTTGAGAAATTCACGTATTTAAGGGTGCAAGGCTTCACTGGGATGGCTTACAGACTTCCCAGGTACCCCGACGATAAGATAGTGCTTCTGGAGCTGTCTAGACAGTTAATACCCTGTGCTGAGAAGCTCAAACACTTGCACAGAACCAATGTTCAGTTTCCCATCAAGTTTGGCAAGGGAATCTATGCATGCCCCTCTTTGGCATCTACAGAGCATTCTGATAGAGAACTTCAACTCCACAACTTACACTACTACAATGCAAGGGATCATTTTGATCCAAATAAGGTGATGGAGAGATTCGTGAGTAAGAAGTTGTTCCATAAGATGCATATTGAAGATTTTTGGGCCAATTGCCCCGAGGATTATGAGATTATGAAGAAGGCACATTCAAGGCTGCCTCTGGATTTTATTAAGAAGTTCCACATTATGGCAGTACCAGACCAGCTGCAAGATGATGAAAATATTATGGTCAGAGGACCATGGGAGGCTCAATACCATCAGCCTATTCCATTACCCAATTGGGCAAATGTAGAGGAGAGCTCCTTGGACACTATTATGAGAGAACCTATCAAATTGAGCAAAGCCTGGGTAAGAGGACATGTGGCTGCTCTAGAAGGACAGGGAATTCAACTCACATATACAATATTGGAATCAGATAAGGATTCTGGAGGAGAGGAAGATGAACCAATCAATGTCACAGATGAGGCAGAGCCAGCTGAGAGGCAAAAATTAGATAGTGAAGAACATACATCTTTGGCTGAGAAAGCGAAGAAGATTAAGAAGCCATCTGCAAGACCTCCTCAAAAGAAAGATCAACCTCCCTCTACCAGGATAAGGGCTTCCAAGAAAAGAGACATGCCAAGTGGCCCTGGAGAAGGTTCTAAGGCAAAGAAAGCAAAAGTAAAAGAGGTCAATAAGGAGGATGATACTACAAAGAAAGATTTCAGTCCTCCAACTTCCCTATCACCTGCTACTCAAAGAATAAGCACTGCTGTCACAACCCCTGCCATTTCTACTGCCACTTCTTCTTCTATCACTTCTTCCATTGCTGCATCCACTTCACCCATGACCTCAACTCCCATAACTCAAAAAACATCCTCTGCCACCTCTCTCACCTCTGTCATTACAGCTACTTCCTGCTCACTGGCAATTTCTTCCAATACCTCTAGTAGCCCTATTTCCTCCACTATCGCCATTTCATGCCCTTCCACTATCACTACACTTACATCTTCTACTTCTTCCACTCAATTACCATTACCTCCCATTTCTACCATCCTTTCACCCCCTCTTCCTCTACCTTCACTACCCTTCACCTCTTGTCGTCTCTTCTTCCTTATCATCGATCTTAGCTGACCTGACACAAGTTAATATGCCTCCCCTAGCCATATCCTCTGCTGTCCCTATTTCACAAATGCCTGCAGATTCTTTGGCCGTGCCACTGCTGCCTGGGATTGAGAAAGAATGTGCAGAGTTAGGATTGCATGAGCCTGAAACAACACTTGAGGAGGAGAAAGATATATTGACTGAAGTAAGTAATGACACTCATGAACCTTCGGTCACTGTTGAGGTCATTGATGTATTTGATAGTCCTCCGGATAAAGGTCAGACCGAGGAAGTTTTCAAGTCAGCTTAGGAAACTACAATGGCAAATCTAGAAAACTTGGCCCAAGAAGAAGTAAAAGAAGAAGAGATAAGCATAGAAAAGAATGAAGAACCAGAACAAGAACCACCCAAAGAGCTGGTTGTAATTGATGGTGACGGAGCCACTAAATTGAGTAAATCTTTTGCACCTGAATGGCTACAAAGCAGAATGGAATATCCTGAGCCTCAAGTGGAGATAATGCAGCTTGATTTGAGTACAATTTTATCACAAGCTCAGAAGCCTAAGAAACAAAAGAAGGCCAAGATACAGTCCAGAATCTACAAGGATGAGTTTGAATCAAGAATTGCAGAAATAATAGTCCTGCTAGCTGATGCAGCAAAAGAACAAGTCAGGGCGGAAGATTACATAATATCTACAGTTGATCTAGGACCAGTCACTCGTGCTCAAAGAGTGGATGATTTCAAGGAGTCAGTCACATCAATTTTGGAGCAATTAGACAAGGACGAGATGTCTAGGAAGGATTTGAAGCAGCAAAATGAGGAACTTCGCGCATGCTTTCAGTTTTTGTAAAGCTAGTAGATGCAGGAGGAGATATAAGGACAATACCCACTTTCCTGTCTATTGATGAAATGACCAAATTGGGCAAAGTAAGATCCAAATCCCAGGGTACAGAAAATTGGTTATCAAAAGTTTTTGAGATGGGATGTGAAACTATTAGCACCTCCGCTCAAGCACACAAGAAGCTGGTGGAATTGCATAAGAAATGGAAGGACTTGTGCGAAGAGTGTGACTCCTTCGAAGAATATTATTCGCATATGTATTTTTGGATAAAGAGTATCAAAGAATTGCCTGCCCAGACTTTGGTTGTAGAGAATATTTTGACTGGGAATCAGCTGCCAAAGGCCGTTGAATGGTATCAAAAGTTGCTTCTGAGAAAAGAAACCTTTGATAATATAAAAGAAGCATACAAGCCAGCCGATGAGGAGCTAAGATCGATCATATATGATATCAATGACTCCTTAAAGGATTGCCGGGAAGCATCCTATGATGATTATGCTCCATTTGATATTGAAAAGTGTAAAGATAAGTTGCATAAGGTGATTTTTGAGGATGCCACGCTCAGTATGGAGGACAGGTTAGATAAAGTAAGCGACCTCAGGGCCGAATTCAAGGCAGTTCACAAGGTAGGTGCAGAGATAGAGAAAATATACAACAAATTCAGTCGGGAGTTGGAAATGTTCGACTACTGGATAAATCATTTGAAGGATCCAGATCCATCTAAGATTAATCCTGCACTTGACGCATGGCTGACTTACCATAACAAGCTGGCTAGCGAAGACAAAATTGACTTAGATAAAGAATAATGATAATATTTTGAATATTTTAAGGATGTAATCCCGTCATAATTGTAAATTGCTATATTCAGGGCAACATGTGATTCTATTTTGTCTTTTTCATGCTTCTAAAATGTTCTTTTCTACTAATATATTGAGTTGGCTAGTCAAATTGACTAGATTCGATGTATCTGGGGGCTATTTTTTTATCTTTTTCATAAAGGACAAAATGTAATCCGAGAATTGATGTGAGCTGTTACAACTGTATTTATTGATGTAGTCTAGATCGTTGGTGTTGAGTTAATCTCCACCATTCATTTGAAAACTTGGTATGCTGCTTTTCTATATAAAGGGCTGCCATTTCCTTTGTTTTTAAGAGAGATTTGATGCCGAATTGTTGACTTTATGCCATTTGAAGTAATACAAAGCAAGTTTCTGCAGTAGTTCTAAGAATTTGTATCTTGTATTGGCTCATTTTGGTTTTCATGGTTCGCTTCTTGCTCTCCCATAGTTAGCTAGTTGTGCTTTTGTAATGTTCAAGGTTTGCTTAAGTATCTGATGAATACTCTAAGTCCATACTTTTAGTTGTTTGCTGATGGTAAATAGCTGTGTAAAGTTAGTCTGGGCTGATTGTTTGTGCTAAAGTTCAATTGCATTTCACAAGTTAAGTTGCGTCATTTATTAGGTATTTAACAAATGAATGTAATCTAAAAATCTACTGACTTCCATTGAAGATAACACCGTTTTCTGCAGCACTATAACACCCATTCTAGATTGGTAACTCAGGAAGCTAGTTAAAAGTTTGAGAGTATTTGTCTACTAAGGGTAACTTGTGCATTATGAATGTCACTTAGGATTCTTCTAAAACCCTAACCTTTTGCATTTCTTTAAAACCCTTGTTAGTTGTTAGATTAAGAATTCTAGCAACATCTTATATTATTTTATCAGCTAAAAACCATAAAGGGTTTATGTGTGTTTGCTGCCCCAAAACTTGAAAATCTATAGATTGCATGTAAGACTCCTTGTAGGCACATCTAGACATACCACTGAGTCATTCCAAGCAAGCTAAGACCTAGCTGTATTGTCCTTGGAGTAGTCATACCTAGGGTAGGATACTTTTAAAGAGAGGTGTGAAACCAGCAATCACACCTGCGTTGTTGTGTGCTAAAACCACCATCAATAGAATTGGCGCTAGAAGGAGGGCCACTATTTTCCTTTATTTAAAAATTAGCAAGTCTGGGGACTAGATAGAGACACACTAGATCCAGCTCAGTTGGAGAAGAGTTGCTGTCCCTGACAGAATTTAGATGAACAAGAAGAGATCAAGGGATCCCAAGAGCCCCAAGAGCTTAGTCAGCCCTAAGGAACATAGTTGCAACTCCCTTTAATCCTCCCAACATGGCTTTCTTTGCAGGAAATAACTAGTCTCCTTTTCTGTTCAACGATTACCATGATATGCCAAAGAACCCAGATAAGTTCTATTCAAGATTTAGAGTAAATGATCCAGATAGGACTGCAGATGAACACATTAAAATCTTTGAGGCTAACATGTTCATGTTTAAAGTACAGTATGAGGATGTGATATGCAGGTTGTTCCCTTACTCTTTGCAGGATGAAGCTTATTATTGGTTCGCTAACCTCCTTGTAGCATCCATAAATTCATGGCGGAACCTGAAAACTGCATTTCTAGATAGGTTTTGTATGCCTACCACCCCAGCTGATCTTTATCGATCTTTTGTAGAAATCCGTCAAGGTGAAGGAGAGATGATAAGTTCCTTTAACAATAGATTTCAGAAAGCCTTCAGTCACTTGCAAGTTCCTTATGTTGTAGAACAGGCCGCTACCCTACCCATTTACTACGCTGCCCTAGATATAAACTCAGTACACATGACACAATGTTTTTGACGTGGAAACCCTATTAAGGGAGAAAACCACGGGGTCATTAACCCAAGAATGTATTCTCTGTTAGAAGAATAGAAATACAAAATGACACTTGCCAATTAGGGCTCACTGCCCGAGCACACTGCTCACAAGAGGCTCACTGCCTACAAGAGACTCACTGTCTACAAGTTATAAAGAAAGAAACAAGATACTTGAACTGATAGGAAGCATCCACATATGCTAGAGTTCAGTTCTGGTTAGGCTCAGTATACTAATCTACTGCACTTCATCCTTCCTCTTCTTCTGTGCTGCTGTCTTTTCACATACCAGACCTGCCTTACTGCTTCTATACTGCTCTTCTACTTTTCTTCACACACTACTCCACACACTACTATATTTCATATCCAAATCCATTTGATATATATATCCGTACAATGGATTTTATCCTCTTTCTAGTCGGCACCCAGAATAGTCAATATTTTCCCAAACTCTAGTTTGTCGGCTGAATCCTTGCTCACCAAGTGATGCGGATCAAGGAGATACTTAGAGAAGTCATCTAACATGTCGGCCAATCATGGATGATACCTTAAGAACCTTGATCACCATCAATATCTCATCCGGAATAATTCTGATGCTCTGTTTGTCAGTTCTTCCTCTGTCTACTCTACCAGACCGGACCCCAATACTTAGATACTCATATCTCTTCACTCTCTTATCACCAGAGGCTTAATCCCTAGAATCTATCAGTCAAGGTATTCCTCTTGACTTCCCCAAGTCCGCACTTTACAAGGATACTTCCTCTAAGAGATCCAGACCTGACTATCGGATCTTGCTGCATACTCTGTTCTTGGTCACCGGACCACAACATTCTTCAATCTGACTTCCGGTATGAGCACACCATGTCCTGCGGATGGGTGGGATGAACTTTGTTGCCATCAATGACAACAATCATGAAGCCATATAGTGTCTCTTGCCAACAAAACCAGCAATCACACATATGTTGTTGTGTGCTAAAACCACCATCAACAGATTGCTTCTTGCTCGACCAACAAACATGACTTGAACCAAGTGAGATGTTGTAACCTAAAGTAGACTTGCGATCTTGAGAATCTCCTACCTAATCTAAATCTGTGTAGCCCACCAAGTCAAGATCAATGTCCACTGCGTAGTGAATCTCAAAATTGTGAGTACTCTGAATGTAGTGAAGTATCTGCTTGGTTGCTTTCTAGTGCAGCTCATGGGGCTCCTGCATGAATCAAGAAACCATGCCTACAACATATGAAATGTCAGGTGTCATATGAGTCAAATAAATGAGACTCCCAATAAGTTGTCAGTACAAAGTGCCATCAACAAATGGTGAAGAACATTGAGCCTCAAGTTTGACTCCAAAAGGAAAGGGAGTCAGAGCAGGCTTACAGTTAGCCATATGAAACCGTGAGAGTAAATCTAGATCATACTTGGACTGTGTGATAGTGATCCCAGAAGTAGACTGGTAGATCTCAATCTCAAGAAAGTAATGCAACAAGCCCAAGTTAGTCATCAAAAACCTGTCATGAAGGGAAGATTTGACTACCCCAATGGTAAGAACTCCCTGTGATCAACAAGTCATCAATATACATAACTAGAAATAGGAGCAAATAATCCTGCTACAAAATATAGACATTGGGATCAGAATGACACTGAGTGAACCCAACTGTCAGAAGGAAGGAGTCCATCTTGGCATACCAGGCTTGAGGAACTTGTTTGAGGCCATAGAGAGACTTTCAAAGGCAGCACACAAGTGAAGAATCTTGAATGAATCCCTGTGGCTACTCCATGTAGATTTCCTCTTGAAGGTCACCATGAAGAAAAGTACTCTTCACATCTATCTGGTGTACTTCCCAACGATTGGCTACATCAATGGCAAGAACAAGTTGGATGGAGTTCATTCTGGAAACTAGCATAAAAGTCTCAGAGTAGTCAATCCCAGGAACTTGGGAGAATCCTTTGGTGACTAGGCAAGCCTTATGCTTATCAACTAACCCATATGCTGCAAATTTTATCCAATAGATCCACTTACATCAAACAAGTTTTCTTCCCTTAGGAAGCGGGACAATGTCCCAAGTGTGGTTCCTCGTTAAGGAACTATACTCTTCCTGCATAGTTATATCCCACTCAGGAATACTAGAAGCACCTCAAAATGACTGTAGATTAGAGGCAGTAGAAATGAAGACATGTGGAGCATCCTATAATTGTGAATGAGTCTGCCTAGTGTTTGATGGATCCCCAACCCAATCGCCTGCAGACTACATGGTCTATCTAGTCCAAAGTGGACCAGAAGTTAGATAATGTGGAGGAGAATCATCACCCTCTGAATGATAGGAGAGGAAGGAGGTGAATCCTTTGAATCGCTCTTAGCATTATAAGAAGGCTCCTCATCATCAAGACTCTGCTCAGGTGAATCTGACTCATCAGAAGTTCTGTCATGTAGCCCAAGTGATCCAATATCAAAGTAGAAGGAGGTGGAGAAGTGATATGAATTGAGCTCGAAGAGCCCTCCTCAAACTGAACACTCCTCTCAATAAACAAATCATGTGTAGTAGGGTGGAACAACTAATAACTCTTCACACCATCAGGATAGCCTACAAATATGCAAGGCCTTACATTTCTCTGTAGGAATGTGGGCCCATGCATGAGAACCAAAAACTCAAAAGTGCTTAACTAATGGTTTTTGACCGCTCCAAGCTTCAAAAGAAGTGACTCCCTTCAAAGCTCAGTGAGGAACATGGTTTTAGATATAACAATCACAGTTAATGGCCTCTGCCCAAAATTGTGGTGCAAGAGATTTGAAGTGAATCATGCAATTCGCCATTTCCTTCAAGGATCTATTCTTCTGTTCTGCAACACTGATCTGCTGAGGATTGTATGGAATTGAATGCTACAAATCAATCCCCTATGAAGTGCAAAGCTGCTCAAAATGATGGTTGACATATTGACCACCATTGTCAGTGCACAAAACTTTGATGGCTTTCTCGTTGATTCTCTACAAAAGTTTTAAAGTCCTGAAAGTAATCAAATACCTCAGACTTCTATTTGAGAAAGTACACCCAAGTATAGTGACAAAAGTCATCAATGAAGGCTAGAACATATATGGATTTACTAAAGGATATTAGATGAGGAAATGGTCCAATCAAATCACTATGAACTAACTTTAGTATCTGTGAAGCTCTCCATGCCTTACCTTTGTCAAATTTTTCCTTAGGATGCTTACCAAGAATGCAACTTTGGCAAACACCACCTGAAAACTGAACTGAAGGCAACCTTGTGACTATGTTGTGCTGGTTGAGCTGTTGCAAGTAGCGGTAGTTAAGATGGCCAAACCACTCATGCCATAACTTACTCACATCATCAAAATGAGTGAGAAAAATAGTCGAAGGAGGATCAAGAACAAAGTGAGAAAAGAGATAGAGCCATGACTGATGATCTGCTCTCCCAACTGCAATTGTAGAACTACTATGCAACTCACGAATCTCCACTGAATCAGGAGTGAACTCAACCTGCTTGCCTAACCCTGTGTGAGTGATCTGATATACTGATAGGATATTAGTTGATAATGAGAGCACACAAAGAACATCATGGAATGTGCCATCCCCCACATTAATAGACCCTCTCCCACACACCTCAACAAGAGTGTCATCACCCATCAAAATAGAAGGCATAGTACATGGCTCCAAAGATGCAAGTTCTTCCTTAGATGAATCCATGTGGTGCGAAGCACCCGAATCAAGAACCCAAGTGGATTGTTGTAAAGCAACTGCTACAAACGCCTTTCCCTTTCCATTCCCTTGTTGTTTTCTTTTGCCTTGTTAGACCCCTCATTTGAATTCTATTTGATAGACTCAAGAACATTGATATTATTCTTCTCAAGAATGTGTGTCAAGTGATCAATTTGTTTCTTCAAACAATTATGTTCATCATGACCATGTCTTTTACAATAGGCACATTGGACCTTCTCTTTCTTAGGCTTGTCACCCTTAGAAGATTGGGTCTCATTAGTTTCTTTTGAAGTAACTGGTATCTGATCCTTCTTCTCCTTGCTATTATTTTGTTTCTTATCCTTATTGTTACTATTGTTTCATTTTTGTTCTTTTGTGCCTTGGTTGGTAGCCAAGGCATGTGACTTAGAGGATTTAAGAGTGCCTATCTGAATTAGCTTATCCCACTCCCGTGTGAGAGAGATAGTGAAATCATCCAAAGATGGCATAGTGAACTGTGTCCCAAGTGCACCTTTAGTAGCATAGAAGGTAGAAACAAATACAGAATATTCTGAACTTAGCTTATAGGGATACTAAGAATTAGTTGTTCATCTTTCTTTTCAATTCCACATTGTTGTAACTACAACCTTAGTGATTTCAATTTTGTGGAAAAATTCTGAATTGCGTTGAAGTTGCCTGAATTTAAACTAATTAGTTCATTTTCCAACATATGACCCCTCATTGAATCTTGTGTGTCAAATAGTGTTTCTAGATTTGTCTAGATTTCATTTGGTGAACTCAAAGACTCGATATGAAAGAGCAAATAAGGAGAAACAAACAAACACAATGTTCCATAGGCCGAGTCATCACATTTGTTAAACCATTTAGGCTTATCTTCATCTTTAACATGTTTAGCTTCAAGTTGATGCAGGAGCATCTTTGGTTCAAGAGCAATCTTGCATCAACCAAAAATATTTGCATTTCAGTTTAGTTTGTTTCTTTTCATTTTCTAGTTCAGTTCAGGCAGTTTAGTCAGTAGCAGTTTTTGTATTTTGGTCCGCATTCTTCTGCAGTTGCATCTCATATCTTGCAGAGCTGGATTTAGCATCTAGATTCATTCATCTACAACATATCTAAAATTCAGAGCATTTGGATCAATTATTGGAAAGCTATTGCTATCAGAAGATCAACTGTTTTCTCAGTACAGAGCATCCTCACAGTCTCAGGCAATCAGCTAAAGGAGAAGACCTGCGGAGCATTTCTCGACTTGTGGAGCCTAATGACACATCATTTAATGATCTTTGGTTCGTGGCTGACCTTCCCTGAGATCCGCACATCATTCCATTCATTTGCGGAGGAGTTCTATTTTGTTAGGGCTGACCTATCCATGTACACATGTTATAGCTCTTCATTGAAGTTTGTGATCTTCCTTGGCTGATGTGGAGGAATCTTATGTTCCGGATATGATATATAATGATGTAATAGATGCCTAGGAAAGTAGTTAGCAATTGATTCATAATTCTTAGTTTGAGTTCTTTGTGAAGGAGCTTCAAAGCTATATCTTGTGCATATTCTAATATTCTATAATTAGGCCTGTGAGCCCTAATTTGTAAGCCCGCATGTTGCCAGCCGATCCGTGTTTGAACTCTATGATATACTGAATGACCAAATCTATATTTTCTTTACCTTTTTGATTTGTTTCCGTTGTGTTTACTCTAGCTGCATGGTCTGGACAATTCTCTTTGAGTACCCTCCTATCTGTGACTGCACCACAAGTCCCATTGTTATCCTCTATAATCCAACTTTCCTTAAGTAGATTGCCATACATGATTTCCACTCAAAGTAGTTGTAGGGAGTTAAGATGGGTATTGTTGTTTGATCCATGATGAAGAAATGTTGAAAAGAAGAGAACACACACAGGACAACCCCCCCTTTTCACTCAATCAAAGAACCCCCAAGCAAAGATGATTTAACAACTGCATTTACAACTGCCACTAGTAAGAGTACTTAGTGGTCTTGATCTCAATGCTTTACAAAATCCTCACAAATTTGGTGTTTGTTGAAAGTACAATACTGGAACAAACCCAAGTGAAACTAACAACTACACTATGAAGTACATGAAAAAACACGCACTTTCAAAAAAAGAATTGCCTCGATCCGAGGCCGTATACAAAAGTTATGCACCTTTGAAAGTCCCAAAATGAGAACTGCGTAAAGTCACCTGCGAGAATCTATGATTTATAAAAAAAATTGTGCACCGTAATCAAGAATCGTTTGCACCACTGTGAAGAGCACGAAAAAATAGCCAAAATAAAAAAAATTGCTCAGGAAACGGAGGCAGAATGACCCAGAATGGGGCCTCGAAAGTTTTCCTTCAAAATTGAAAGCTTCAATGGAAGGGGTTTATGAGGCAAAAGTTGATCTCTGCCAAAAACACCTCCAGATTTAGTGGTCCACCAATTTTAGAACTTTTGACAAATCTAAAACCCTACTAGATGTAAGAAATATCCTGCCAGGTTTGGAAGCTTCTAGCCAATTTTAGAACTTCTAACAAATTTAGAAGCACAACTAAAAATAGCCTCCCTGTTTGGTGGCACGCAGGCCAAGAGAGAGGAGCAAGGCTAAATTTAAATTTGAAGGTATTTTTATATAAAAAATATTGAACAGATCGTAAGAAAGGTCAAATTGTAGGCTCGAAGTTTGAAGTTATTTTTAGCAAGCCTGAAAATGGTCGACGATGGCTTAGAGGGGGTAGGGGCCTAAGGCCACTCCTGCAGCCACCCCTCAAGGGTCTGTCGACCCAAAGAATGGGTCACGCCCTTTAGAGGGGGCTCGGTCCCCTTTGTTGGATCTAGGGCATACAACTGAGAGGGGGGGGTGAATCAGTTGTATAAAACTTCTTGCTCTTTCAAACACTTGATTCTTTGTTGTTAGTTAGTAGCATATCAATTAATCATCCATGAAAGCATAATACATAAACACAAGAGCAGATAAGCATCAACACATTGAACACCAAGATTTTGACGTGGAAAACCCGGTTAAGGGAAAAACCACGGGGTGATTAACCCAAGAATTATTCTCTGTTAGAAGAATAAAGAAAAATGAATGGCACATGCCAATTAGGGCTCACTGCCCGAGCACACTGCTCACAAAGAGGCCCACTGCCTACAAGGAGACACACTGTCTACAAAGTGATAAAAATCACAGTCTTGAACTGGAGAATGACATCTCTACCATGTCCGGATCAGTTCCAATTAAGCCCAAAAACCTCTGTTCTGCCTTTCGCACTTCTCTTCGCTATGCCACACTCATCCACACACACCACACCTCGAAATGAACTCACAGACCGTTATTTATACAAGACATCAACTTAGAATCAAACATCTAAGTCGGCAAACAATCATAAAAGTATCCGCAAGATGAATAACACATCCGGTCAGCCACCACAAGAACATTCGCAGGATGAGCAACTCATCCGGTCGGCTAAACAGAGCAAGAACTTCATCCGGAAGAATAACTTCAATTCCGGGCTCTACTATCAATGCGGATCAACAACACAACCTCAACACGATCCAGAGAACTTCACACGCCTGCCTGAATGTCCAGATACATCCGCACTTCCTTTACTTGCTGGAATCTCTTGTCTTCCTCATCCGGAACTTCAAGAACACAGTCTGTCGCCACTGTAGAAGGTACTTCCGGACCTTCAAATCATACATTATCAATGCGGACCAATGACACAACCTCAACATGATCCAAGAACCTTCACAAGCCTGTCTGAATGACCAGGTACGTCCGCATTTCCTTTACTTACTGAAATCTCTTATCCTCCTTATCCGGAACTTCAAGAACACAGTCTGTCGCCACTGTCATAATGCAAGAGGTACTTCCGGACCTCCAAATCATACACAACTCGAGATGGCACATCACAAGGACATCCCAAATACTCTTTCCAATCCGCAGATTAGGATTGTACAATTCCGGACCTCACCAGACCTTTCTGTGATCCTCTGTCACCTCTAAGCACTTGCCGGAACCGGTTCCACACAGACAGCCATAACTTCTTCAGGTCTTCATGCGGACCTTTGAAAACTTGACTAAGCATCTCAAGACTCATATCTGCAAACCCTTTAATCCGCATCCTCCGGTTCTCAACCTATCCAATATATTTGCCTTCTTCTCATCACTGTTCTTCACTGTTCCTGACTGAGGGTAATTTTCTCAATATCCTCAACACACAGCTCATCCAATCCTTCTTGTCAATGTAATATGAGTATGTTGACATCAATGACAACACTGGTTCACTTCATACTTGCAACAATCTCCCCCTTTGTCATTGATGGCAACATATGATGTGAAAAACCATCAAGACAAGAACTTCTCCTTTCTGTCACAGCTCCCCCTATCAACAACAACTTTTTACATGTCTTCTCTCCCCCTTTGATCATTAACCACTTGTTTTTCACATGTCTTCTCTCCCCCTTTGACATCAATGGCAAAGGGCTCATACTTGCAATTCTAATACATCAGAATCATACCAGCTGCTCCCCCTTAGTAGCAGCTCCCCATCATCAATCCGGATCACAAGATATGACTGTGATATCCACCGGACTGATGCACATTAGTGCATCTTAGTTCATCACCGGAGGGGCCATGACCCCTAACTTCTCCCGGAGATATTCAAAAGAGTCCTTGGGAAGAGGTTTTGTAAAGATATCTGCAGTCTGATCCTTGGAGGGAACATACTCCAATCTGACTTCTTCCTTGTTTACTTGTTCTCTCAAAAAGTGAAATTTGATAGATATGTGTTTAGTCTTAGAATGCAATACCGGATTCTTAGAAATATTAATTGCACTTGAATTATCACAGAAAATTGTGATAGGCTCCTCATATTCAACTTTGATGTCTCTTAGCATCTGCTTCATCCATAAGATTTGAGTGCAACTACCTGCTGCTGCAATGTATTCTGCTTCAGTTGTAGACAGAGATATTGCATCTTGTTTCTTGCTTAGCCAAGAAACCAATCTCTTCCCCAAAAAGAATGCTCCACCACTAGTGCTCTTCCGGTCATCCACATCTCCTGCCCAATCTGCATCTGTGTAAGCATGAAGAGAGAAATCCGGATCTCTAGGGTACCATAGACCATACTCAACTGTTCCTTTCAAGTACCTAAAAGTTCTTTTGATTGCCATAACATGAGATTCTCTAGGATCAGCCTGGAATCTTGCCACAAGACCAACAGCCTGCATTATATCTGGTCTAGTTTGAGTGAGATACAACAATCCACCAATCATTGATCTATACTTTGTCTGATCTGCCTTTGGAGAATCATCATCTTTGCTTAACTTACATCCGGTTGCCATAGGAGTGTTCATAGGCTTTGAGTCTTCCATACCAAATTTCCTTAACAATTCTTTCACATATTTGGTCTGAGAAATGAAGATCCCTTCTTTTGTTTGAGTAATTTGCAGACCCAAGAAGAAATTCATTTCACCAAGCATAGACATTTCAAACTCACTTTTCATCTGATTTGCAAAAGTTTTGCACATACTATCTCTTCCTCCAAAAATGATATCATCCACAAACACTTCAACAATCAAAATATTTTCATGATCAATTTTGAAATATAAGTTACTGTCAGCAGTACCTTTGTTGAATCCAATCTGCACAAGATGCTTATCCAACCTTTCATACCATGCTCTTGGGGCTTGCTTCAATCCATACAAAGCTTTCTTCAACTTGCAGACCATATCATCATTATCAGACAATTGAAATCCATCCGGTTGTTCAATGTAGACTTCTTCTGCCAGATCACCATTTAGGAAGGCAGACTTGACATCCATCTGATATACCTTGAAGTCTTTGAAGGCAGCAAATGCAAGAAGTAATCTGACTGCTTCAATTCTTGCCACCGGAGCAAAAGTCTCTTCAAAGTCAATTCCTTCTATTTGAGAGTAGCCTTTGCAGACCAATCTAGCTTTGTTTCTGATTACTTCACCAGCTTCATTTAGTTTGTTCCGGAAGACCCACTTGGTTCCAATTACATTCCTGTCTCTAGGTCTGGGAACAAGATCCCAAGTATGATTTTTCTCAATTTGCATCAATTCATCTTCCATTGCTTTGGTCCAGTTTTCATCATTGCAGGCTTCATTTATTGTTTTAGGTTCAATCTTTGAAATCAGACAACATTCATCCTGATTTTGAGCAACATTCCTTCTAGTTTGTACACCTTTGCTTCTATCACCTATGATCTGATCTTCAGAGTGGTTCAGTCTTACATACCTTGAAATTTTGGGAGTATCCTGCACTGCTGCTTCTTGATCAGGCTCATTCAAACCTATCTCTTCTTCCTGATTTACCGGATCAGGCTGACTTTGTCTCACCGGAGAGGATTGAGGTCCTTGAACACTGTCTTGGTCATCTTCATCAAACTCATAAAATCTTGAAGGCTTTTCAATTCCTTCATCAACTTTCACATTGGTGCTTTCTATCATCTTCCTCAATCTCTTGTTGTAACACCGGTATGCTTTGCTTTGAGTGGAGTAACCCAAGAAAATTCCTTCATCACTTCTAGCATCAAACTTTCCTAGATCTTCATCTCTTTTAAAGCTAACACTTGCTACCAAATACTCTGAAATATTTCACAGTAGGAGTGATGCCAAACCAGAGTTCATAGGGGGTCTTACCGGTGTTGTTTCTGATTTGAACTCGATTGAGAGTGTAGACTGCAGTGCTGATAGCTTCCTTCCAAAACATTTGAGGAACATTTGCTTCCAACATATTGTCCTGGCAGCTTCCTGAATGGTCCGGTTCTTTCTCTCAACCACTCCATTCTGCTGTGGAGTCCTAGGAGCAGAAAACTGTCTCCTTTTACCCTGCTTCTCACAAAAATCAATGAACTCACCAGATGTAAATTCACCACCTCTATCAGACCTTAGACACTTTAGTTTCAATCCGGTTTGATTCTCTACCATAGCTTTGAAGATCTTGAACTTCTCAAATGCTTCTGATTTTTCTTTTAGAAAGGTAACCCACATCATCCGGGAATGATCATCAATTAACAACATGAAATATCTATCACCTTGCAGACTCTTGATTCTTGTCGGACCACAGAGATCAGCATGTACTAATTCCAACAATCCGGTAGAAGACTGATCTTTGCTTTTGAAAGAGACTCTGCTTTGTTTACCTAGCTGACATTCTTTGCACAAACTATTTGTAGGTTTCATCAATTTTGGAAGATCTCTTACGGCCTGAGTATTGCTTATCTTGATGATGTTATCAAAATTTACATGGCACATTCTTCTATGCCATAACCAACTCTGATCAATTTGAGCAAACAAACAACTTTTATTTGAACCAACCAGATGAAAGATATTACCTTTTGTCTGAGTACCGGATGCAATCTCAGTTCCGGAGTTTGTAAAGATTCTGCATTTTCCATTTTTGAACCGGAGATCATAGCCTTTGTCCACTAACTGACCAACACTAAGAAGATTGTGCTTCAATCCTTCAACATACAGTACGTTACCTGTTTTGCTCTTTCCATCGAAGGAAATAGTTCCCCTGCCTCTGATTCTGCCAGCAGAATTGTCACCAAACTTTACCATTCCTCCTTCATACCTTTCCAAATTCAAGAACTTATTCTTGTCACCAGTCATATGGTGAGAACATCCACTGTCAATAACCCAATCATCCTTTTCTTCCACTTGAGCAGCCAAAGCTTTTTCAACAACTTTGTGATTGACAGATTCAGAGAGTATTGAATCTTCTTCCTTGATGGCAGTAAACACCCACTCATTTCCGGATTTGCTTCCTAGTTCTGATTCATCATCTGTTACTCCTTCATTGTCATCTTCTTCGTGAACATAATAGCAATTCTTTTGAAACCTTTGTCTGTTAGTATTAGACCTTGCAGATCTTTCCGGACATCTTGAAGCAAAATGACCAATCTTATTGCAGTTGAAACACTTAAAGGGTAGTTTTCCTTCATACTTACCGGATCCTCTTGGCAGTCTCTTTGCAATGAGGGCTTCAAGTTGAGCTGTTTCTGCTTCTTCTTCTTCCATGTCTCTTCTTGCTTGATCATACCATGACATTTTCCTTGATGAGTTTTCTCCCGGATCAAATCTCTGTTTGCCTTTCACATAGGCACTGGCTTTGAAAGCAGATTCAGTCTTGGGAGGATCATCTCCAAACTCGGTCATTTCAAATGCAGCTAGTTTGCCAGCCAGTTGTTCTCTTGTGACAGTTGTGTGGGCTCTGAATTCATCAATGGCAGCAACCTTGATTTTGTAGGCAGCAGGAAGGGATCTTAGGATTTTGCAGACAATCTCATTTTCATCTAAAGTTCCACCAGCATTTCTGATTCCACATACCAGCTCATTCACTCTTGGCATAAAGGTAGTGATGTTTTCATCATCTCTCATTTTCAATCTTTCAAATTTCCCTTTCAGACTTTGCAACCTTGCACTTTTGACAAACTCATCTCCTTCATACAGAAGTTCCAGTTTAGTCAGGATCTCATATGCAGTTGGTAGGTCAATAACATTCGAGAGATCTGAGTCATTCAATGCGCTTAGAAGAGCTTCCTTGGTCCGCAGATTGTTTTCAGCTTCTGTGATTTCATTCAGAGTTGTCGGACCACCTTGTGGAGGTACATATGGTTTTGAAACCATAGCCAAGTATGCTTTTCCCATACATTCCAAGTGACACTTCATGCGACCTTTCCAGAGAGTGAAGTTGGTTCCATCGAACTTCAGACTATCCTTCTTGTATGACGACATCCTGGATCTCCTCAAGCGGTTAAGCTCCTATCAGAGGAACTTAGCTCTGATACCAATTGTTGGATCTAGGGCATACAACTGAGAGGGGGGGGGGTGAATCAGTTGTATAAAACTTCTTGCTCTTTCAAACACTTGATTCTTTGTTGTTAGTTAGTAGCATATCAATTAATCATCCATGAAAACATAATACATAAACACAAGAGCAGATAAGCATCAACACATTGAACACCAAGATTTTGACGTGGAAAACCCGGTTAAGGGAAAAACCACGGGGTGATTAACCCAAGAATTATTCTCTGTTAGAAGAATAAAGAAAAATGAATGGCACATGTCAATTAGGGCTCACTGCCCGAGCACACTGCTCACAAAGAGGCCCACTGCCTACAAGGAGACACACTATCTACAAAGTGATAAAAATCACAGTCTTGAACTGGAGAATGACATCTCTACCATGTCCGGATCAGTTCCAATTAAGCCCAAAAACCTCTGTTCTGCCTTTCGCACTTCTCTTCGCTATGCCACACTCATCCACACACACCACACCTCGAAATGAACCCACAGACCGTTATTTATACAAGACATCAACTTAGAATCAAACATCTAAGTCGGCAAACAATCATAAGAGTATCCGCAAGATGAATAACACATCCGGTTGGCCACCACAAGAACATTCGCAGGATGAGCAACTCATCCGGTCGGCTAAACAGAGCAAGAACTTCATCCGGAAGAATAACTTCAATTCTGGGCTCTACTATCAATGCGGATCAACAACACAACCTTAACACGATCCAGAGAACTTCACACGCCTGCCTGAATGTCCGGATACATCCGCACTTCCTTTACTTGCTGGAATCTCTTGTCTTCCTCATCCGGAACTTCAAGAACACAGTCTGTCGCCACTGTAGAAGGTACTTCCGGACCTTCAAATCATACATTATCAATGCGGACCAATGACACAACCTCAACATGATCCAAGAACCTTCACAAGCCTGTCTGAATGACCAGGTACGTCCGCATTTCCTTTACTTACTGAAATCTCTTATCCTCCTTATCCGGAACTTCAAGAACACAGTCTGTCGCCACTGTCATAATGCAAGAGGTACTTCCGGACCTCCAAATCATACACAACTCGAGATGGCACATCACAAGGACATCCCAAATACTCTTTCCAATCCGCAGATTAGGATTGTACAATTCCGGACCTCACCGGACCTTTCTGTGATCCTCTGTCACCTCTAAGCACTTGCCGGAACCGGTTCCACACAGACAGCCATAACTTCTTCAGGTCTTCATGCGGACCTTTGAAAACTTGACTGAAGCATCTCAAGACTCATATCTGCAAACCCTTTAATCCGCATCCTCCGGTTCTCAACCTATCCAATATATTTGCCTTCTTCTCATCACTGTTCTTCACTGTTCCTGACTGAGGGTAATTTTCTCAATATCCTCAACACACAGCTCATCCAATCCTTCTTGTCAATGTAATATGAGTATGTTGACATCAATGACAACACTGGTTCACTTCATACTTGCAACACCCTTAAGGGTTGAAGCCCTTTTTACTAGCGCTATGAAGCACTTAGTAATAAGCATTGAGCATTTTTTTTAAAGATTTTCTTTTATATATTTTTTTCAATTTATTTTTTACAATAAACTCTATAGATATTTGCCTCGGAAGGCGTGTTGGGGGGCCAAAATGGCCGTCTGGCAAATTTTTTTTGCCTCAGATGCTCCTGACATCAAAACTGGGCAAATAATATATGAAAATTCATTTGCAAGGCCTCTTGGATGGAATGGAAAGGTCTATTTAGCCTATAAATGCTTTGATTGAAAACTGATTTCCAGATATGAGCTTAAAACCTTAGTTTTGTAACTATATCAAACGATCTCTAAATTCGGTGAAATGAAAGCCCAATTTGACTTTCTCGAGCCTCCTGGATGCGTTGGAGCAACCAGAAATGCCACTAGAATAACCAAAAACACTGCAATCAACCATATCTCACAAAACACATGCAAAACTTAGAGGTTAAAATGTTTCTGTCAAACTTTTTTGATTCTCTAGATCATCCGAAGATGTAAGAAAAGAGCATACTGAGTTTTTGGAAAATCTGCAACAAAGCTTATTAGCCCCCCCCCCCCCCCCCCCCAAATCTCTCAAAAAATGAAACTAAAATCTATTCTACACTAGAATAGCTCTAATACCATGTTAGAATTTGAAAAGATTAATAACTCAAAAAACTAGTGCAAATGAATAGATATTAAACTGTGAAAGCAAATGATACAAGATCAAAATAACAACACAGAGTTAGTCTCCACGAGAGTAATGCAAATGTTAGAAGTAGAATAACATTATGAGGATACAAAACCAAAAGATGCCTACTACAATCTAGGTAGCATGTTTATACAAAAAAGGGAGAGGGTGGAGGTAGTAACACCAACCAATAGGAAGCAACCATATACCGGTCTAAAGATAGCTAATGGGTGCTCCCCTATAGGATGGTGACACCTCATAATCCACTCACTTAATTAAACATGCTTTATAAATCTAAGCAAGATTAATAAAAGGTGTAGGAAAAACCTAGGAATAAATGGAAAATAAATAACCCAACTATGAAATAAAAACCTACATTAACATATCCAACATACTATGTGTGGTCGAAGTTGTAATTCAAGAACATGATACATAAGAAGGATTAAGAATGATGTTAAAATCATAAGGCATCTTTAGATAGATATGAGGAGGTCCTATCCTTTTGTACTTGAATTTTGTGAATGATGAGTCAAGGTTGGCACCATTGATAATTATAATGAGTTTCTTGATTATTGTGCATAATGAGTAAAAGTTAGCACATACATTATTTTAAACCTTGGAAAAGGTGATATGTTATGCAATTTATTTAACTCTTGTTGAGAGTCATAGTAGTCATTTGCACTTGTTCCTAGTTTCTTCCTATGCAATATGATTTTGTGACCCTATCTTCGAAGGATATGGTTCCACCTTTTAAGGTGGCATACAAGAGAATCATGCAAATCTATGGTTGGTGGAAAAGAGCTTCCATGACTCTCTCTCTCTCTCTCTCTCTCTCTCTCTCTCTCTCTCTCTCCAATTTTAATTTTTTGTTCATGATATCATGAAGTCTTAGGATAGAGGCAATTAATTGGTACAACATTTATTCTTTTATTTTATATTTTTTGAAAACATGAAAAAAATATTAAGGGTTGACTGAATATTTTATTTAGGATGACTTCTATTATTTCACCTATTACTTAATGTAGTTTGAAGATCTTAGTTTTTTGTTTTATGGTTATATGTTGAAAGAGATATCTAAGTTTATTGTAAACTTGTAATCTAGGAAAGGTTCATTTACCATCTTTGTACACATTATTTTGTTCCCAGTATTTTCATTTGTTGTACAAATCATGATGTATTCAAATTCTAGAAAATTTAAGAAAAAATGATTTAAGTTGAATGAGAAAAGTTGATATTTTAGATTTATTGCTTTTACACTTGCACTAAAAATGGATAATTAATGTGTGATTAGATTTAATGGTTTTCATGTAGAGCATGTAATAGACTGTGTTGTAATGAATCAAAGCATACTTGCCTAATCGTAACAAAATCTAATTCTTGTTTTCTAAAAATCATTTTCATGTAAATTTATAAGGTTGTTAAAACAATTTGGAATTAGAGGATAATTTTTGTTGTTACTTGATAATCTTGGAATAGTATGTCAAGCTACTTAACTAATTATTTAGTTTTCCAAATTTGTATGGTAAGTTGCTAAAAGTTAAAGTATATAGGTAGAACCAATCTTTAACATGTTGAGGACTTAGACATTTAATCAATGATACTTGGTCTTATAAAAGGTATAAAATTTGATATTGAAAATACACCAAGACTTTGTCACAGTAACAGAAACATGTATGATTAAGTATCACATGAACAGATTAAATGAAATGTTTTTTTGCACTCTTAATTGAAATGATATTATTAGTTTTAAAGAAAAAATAGTCAAATTTTAGTGAGTTTTTAGCTTTGCAACTCTCAGGTTATGATAGTTTCATGCATTAGTCACTCTAGAAGAATAATATCATTGAAAAGCACAAAATTTATTTTCAATGTCATGTTACAATTATTAGTAAGATATACTAATATAAAATTTTAAAACAGATAAAATGTGGGTTACACGTGATAAATCAATGTATTATGGAAGGTGTGTTGTTGAAAGTTTTGTAATATTTATTTTTGACTTTCTTCTTTACACATCCAATGATCTTAAATCTAGAATATTTTACCTCCAACATGTCAAATGATATTATTAGTTTTAAAGAAAAATTAGTCAAAATTTAGTGAGATTTTAGCTTTGCAACTCTTAGGTTATGATAGTTTCATGCATTAGTCACTCTAGAAGAATATTATCATTGAAAAGCACTGTGGGTTACACGTGATTTAAATCAATGTATTATGGAAAGTGTGTTGTTGAAAGTTTTGTATTATTTATTTTTGACTTTCTTCTTTATACATCTAATGATCTTAAATCTCTTACATCTAGAATATTTTACCTCCAACATGTCAAATTATTTGACCCCAAACTTTAGAGGCTTTAGGCTAGCACTAGAAACACCATCCCCTTCTCCCTCCTTCATGGGGAGAGTGCCTAAAATCCCTTAAGCCAATCCTAGTGGTCAAGAATCCTTAAAATCTATTGAACTATCCAAACAATTCCAATATAATCTACATTATTTTTTAGATTAATTAGTGGGGGTTCTATTGGGGCCCCTGCCCTTGAAATTGTGAGGGTTTGTTCATAGGACCCACATCCCATACACTTCATTTGTTGGGATAACACTTTAATTAATACTCTACTAGTAGGGGATACTATTGCAGTTACATTTCAAACTCCTATTCCTCTTCCTTTGATGCTCCTATGGTTGAACACTTTGCTTTCTCCCCTTGTAGGGCACTGCTTTCAACTTCTCCCTCCTTTGCTCCTATAGCTTGAGCACTTTCTCCTTCTATATTCTCTTACAAGGCAGCTACTCCTTATTCCTCCTTGCTTTCCTCCTCCAACACCTACATGCCTATCACACACAACCACTAGAGTGGGAATAATACTCTAGCACATTCTATCGATGCTAAGATGTCCTTGGGAAGATTTGAACCTTAGTCTCCAACATGAGAACCACGTGGTCCTACCAATTGACCACAACCCCTTTGACTATATAATCTGTATTGTTATGAAACTAAGGTTAATTTATACGACTCATATATAATATACATGATAGCTTTGGTGTCATTGTTATTTCTACCTCTTCATAGAGACCCTTTAGCATAACTTGATAAATCATTTTGAATTAAATCCAAGACTTTTGACTTTTTATAAGCCTAGAAGTTCCTCTAGAACCCCTAATGACTAACAAGCACACACCCATACCCAATCCAAGAGAAACCCCAAACCCAACTGCAAGACAAAGGCAAAGACCTACATATAACCATGCAAGTTTGAGATTCTTCAAACACTTAATTTCCTTAGGTTCCAACAACTTGGTGAACCTTTGCATTGTTGCTTCGCATATCATGGCAATTAAGTTATCATCCATCTCCATAAAGCTTCCCCTTTGCCCCTGTTAATGAAAAGAAAAAGTTTAATCATTATATACAACATTTAAAAGGATTTTAAAAAATTGCAATACAAATTTTGTATTACCATATAAGGATAAGTTACATATATATGAAAATAATCAAAATTGTAAAAAAAAATTATTTTCAAGCCCTCCTATACACAAGCACAATTTAATTAGATTATACCTATGATTTATTTAATTTTTTTGTGTGTTATAAATGCTTATATAGGTTGTTTAAATTTTATTTTATAGTGCTATAACCTCTTTCATGATATCTTTAGTCATTATAACTAATAACTAATATAAATTGAAAATAAAACCCCAAAAACAAATTTATGAGTAGATATTTAAAGACAAAACAACAATTATAGAAGAAAATTACTATTAGATCTACATTGAACTAATTTAGAGAATGCAATCACAACTAATTAAAAAATAGGATGTGGTAGGAAGCAATAAATCAAGCCTTGATTTAAAGGCCATATTTATAACCACTATTTAAAATAGTGTTAGTGTGGGAAGAATTTACGTCATAAGAATTATTTTAATTAATATTGTAACGGAAACATTTTGATTTTTATAATATTTTTTATTTTTATTTTTGTTTTTTAAAATAAAAGAAGAAAGTATATTTTAGAAAATATCAATTTTTAAAAGCCTTGGAACTAAAAATTGTATTGAATAACAAAGATTTGATATTGAATAAATTATAATATAAGTGGTATTTTATATTGGATTAGGTTTATTTTTTATTTATTATTTATTTTTTTATTATTTGTGTGTTTACATGGTGTCTCATTTGAGGGGACACTTTATGGAGTGTATAATTTATATTATGACATCAAATCAAAATATTTATTATCATATTATTAGATGTTTAAGAGCATTTATGACATTTTAAGATATTGATAGATTCTATGATGAAAATAATTGTACAAGGTTAACTTCAAAAATCATGAAGACTTTTGACTAACTTATGACATCTAATAATGGAGGAGGAATGAGTCTAAAATGAAGCGCCCTATTTTAGTGGGTATTTATGGCATAGGAAGTTACATTTGAAGTTGGGAATGTTGACTTTTCCTCACATGGGCATTAAAATTTGAGCATGAAATCTGGGTGTTACTTTTTGCTCATAATTTTGGGCTTGATCTAAGTGCTGGGATTACAAAGTGGACACTCACATATTGTATTGTAACTAGTGTTTACCTATAATAGAATATATTAAGCACTTCTTTATTATTACTAAATTTTTTCCCAATTTTTTTCTTCAAAATATATACTATTTTATATGTACTTTTATATATTACATCCAGGGCTTAAATTTGACAGTCAACCTTGCTGATCAAGCAATTTTTTTATGACAGTTATCTAGTCAATATTGCCTTTAAAATACTATGACATACATTACTATAGATAAATTATATAAAGACCAAATATATATATCATCGTAATCCTATATAAATTGTGACAGTTTGTCCAAAATCTCTCCTTTCATATGATAGTCTTTTTCAAAATTTCAGTTCTATTTTACAGCTAAAATGCCTAAATACACCTATACAACTGTCAAGTTTAAGCCGGAATTACATGGTATTACATATTTTATTGTTTTTCTTAAATTGTTTACAACCTATATAATATTTCTCTCATTCAAAAACTTAATAAAAATTGTTTAATTATATCTAACTTCCTTTCATTTCAACAAAATATTATGTAATATAATTCTTTTTAAATTGTTTAAAAAACCTCTTTACAATGCAAATCAAAACCTTAAGAGGAAGGAAACAATTTAGCAGTTGGAAAGAAAATGTACCTGATTTTCCATGGCGTCATTTTCGTTTGAGACGAATGAAATCTCGTAATCGTTACCTTCAGGAATTGCATCCAAACTCAGCCTTTGACGCGTCCTTTTTTTCCTGGCTATAAGCTCTTCCGTGCGCGTCAAAATTACAGGCAAATTGCCAGCTCGCCCCTTGACGTACACTTGAATTGACGGAAACGACAGCGGGCATTTTCCCGTCTCGTTCCATCTTGACGGGTATTCTAAAGCGCAACTGCATTCCACAGTCCACGTCGGTTGACGGTCATTGTTGACGGAATCTGCTTTTGTTGTGTCAAATGCCCCGCAAAGAAGAGTCTCGTCACGGACGTACACTTCAAAGCAAAGTTTGCCCGTCGTTCGTACGCCGTCGGTGTTCACAAAACTCCAAATTGACGGGTCTCCGTCATCGCTTGTCCGTCGAAGCGTCAGAAAAGCGCTAGCTGACGGACGGATTTTTTTTCCGTTAAGTTGCAGATCCGTCAAATTGCTGCGGGGCAGGAAATGGAGCGTCAAATTCTCTGGCGCGCCATCGAATCCTCGGGCATCCACAATTTTGATGCAAATAACTTTGATTTCGAACCATTGTTGCTGTACAGGGCGCCCAGATTTGCAGTAAAATTCAATCAATTTTTGTGGCGTGAAAGATTCCGTCACCTGACACATATTGCAGACTTGAAGCCGAATAAGATCCCAAGCAACTCTGCATGTACAAACACAGCTAAATTTAAAGGTCCGACAGTAAACTGACTCAAAGTAAAGCAATAAAAATATTAAAATTCTGAAAATGCCAGCTGGTGTCAGGTTATATTAGTCATATTTTTGCAGGGCTTGAGGTGTTTTTATCGAGTCACGGGCAGAAAAATAATATAAGGCCTGTACATCTATAAAAAATAGGAGATGCCTGATGTGATCCTAACGTTAATGTCTGTAACAATCCAGTAACGCGTTTGCTTTGATCATATGAGCAAGCGATTTTGTTTAACGATAGGTAATGAAAACTTTGGAAATAGAAATTGTTAGGGAAATTTATTTAAGGTCATTTTCACCATGGATCTACAAAGAAGGCCCTCCAAACATATATTTTTCTTCTTTTCAAAAAGTATGCATTTTCTTAGGATTTAGTGTAGAAGCTAAAACAAACTTTCTATATTTTAGTGTTATTTGTTGAGGAGAACTAGGTAAAAAAGAAAGAAAGAAGCTTCTGTAACGTTCTGCTTGTAAGATAACTTTCTAGCAGAAAACTGTCGTAAATCAAAAAGGGAAACTCTAAACATTGTTTGGCTAAACTTATTTCTCATGCAAATAAGCAATTTTCCAGCGTTTTTTTCCGGTTAGGAAATTTTTTAGGCGAATGGAATAATTCCTAACATTTCTCAGAAAATTCGTATGCGCGAATGTATATCAGTAGCACCTTGTCTATATCATATGCAACAAATTTCGGCCACAAATCTTTGTCTTTGCTCCATTTGCTCGTAGAAGCAGAGTTAAATGAATTTATATGCTGAGATAATTAAAACTAAAAATGTTCCAAAAGAAGAAAACAGATCTACAGAAGACCGAATGCAAACAAAATTACCAGATACAAGTCGCAAATGGTGACTATTACAGAATTTTGCACAGAAATTGTGGCCGTTACTGAAGCTTACTGCAGATCCGCAAACTGCAAAGCGTCCAAAATAATGTTAACACATGCACACGCAATTTGCCTTGTTCAAAATACTTTTGTTTGCGGAGGCAGAATTTCTTCAAGATGAAGCAAAGATTTTTAAAAAAAAGAAAAAAAAAGAAAGACGAAGCAAAATTACAGTGTTTCCACAAACTCTACATGTTTCTCAAAAAAGAAAAGAAAAGAAACAAAGCTTTTTCTTGGCAGCCATTAACTGTATGTGACTTGTGTAAACTTACTGGAACAAATTTTTCCGGCGAGGAGAGCACAGAAATTGGTGGAGTTGGAAATGGGCAGAGAAATGGAGGAATGATGGGATCCAGCTATAGGCCATAAAAATAATAAATATAGTATAAAATGGGTTTCATGTTTGATGATAAGGTACGTAATGATGAATGGCACTAACAAGTAAGTAGACATCACTTTCTGTGTTGGGGAGCGCAGCATTAGTCTCTTTGGAGGCACGTTACCCACCCAGTTTCGTTTTCTATTTTTTAAGATATCATGAAAAAGTGGTGCCTAACCTTGTGCATTCACTCATTTATCTCTGCCATATGTGTGTGTCATTTTCATGTGAGTAAGGGAATAAGGAGAAAGATAAGGATTGTAATCTTTAGACTAATGATAAGGATTATATTTTTTTTTTTTTTATGAAGGGTTTTAGATGATTGGGTAGATGGTAAAAATAAGGAGATTAACTTTAATAATATTTGGTGTTCAATTTATTTCAAAGTTTCTAAAACTCAATTTTAATAAAATGACATATAAAGTTACCTTCAACATCACTTTAAAAGTTGAAAGTTCTATATTTAATATTTTAAGATTTTTTTTTTAACTCAATTTAAATAAAATGACATATAAAGTTACCTTCAACATCACTCTAAAAGTTGAAAGTTTCATATTTAATACTCTAAGATTTTTTTTTTTTTTTTTTTTGGAGGCTACCGAGATGGCTCGCACACCCCAAACAACCTTGCTATTACGAGTGGCGAGAATCAACCTCGAGACCTATATGGGAAGAACCCAAAGCCCTTAGCCAACTACGCCACTCGTGCGGGCTTAATAGTCTAAGATTAACAATAATTAATAATTTATAAAATATTTAAGGTGTTTATGATCCCATTCAGGCCTAGGAAATGATATGAGGATAATTCACAACTTGTCTAAGTGATGAGAATTACTTAAATAGTATTATGGATTATAAAATGTATAATGGAACTTGTTGGATAAGATGTGGAAGCCATAACATATTTAGACAACATGAGATTAGTAGAAATGCTACTTCTACTCAATATGAGAATATGGATAAATACATAAGAGAATTATTTATAGAAAAGGCTAAAATAAGAATTCTCCTGATAAAAAAAGGGATGAGATGTCCTTCTTGATTTGTCTAGAGTGTGTCCAGAGCACACCGATATGTGGAGACTAGGATGGAGTGTTGGACTCATAGGACTAGAGTGTTGGACTATCATGTTGGATACATTGATGGCTTCCCTTCTAATGGCCCTTGTACAAGGTGTATAGTGTTATTACTTATAGCTGAGGTTGACAATTGATAGACATGTGTTTGACGTGTATGATCATGTGACATGTGTGTGGATAGGACATTGCAAGTGTTAAACTTGTATGGTGTGGATTACATGTGGCATGGAGCATCATCATGTGCTTGATGCACATAGTACCAAGTGTTAGACTTGTATGGAAGATCATTTCCTATGGTGTAGAACCTACCAAGTGTTATATGTGTATAGAAGCATAACATGTGGATGTTGATCTTCCATGTGTCACATGCATATGGTCCAATACAAAGTTGCAAAGGCATAGAAAATGTGCAATGCCCTAAGATTATGCTCAAGACATTAACAAATAAAAGTGGATGCATAAATTTTTGCAATATAAAAGTGGCATCAAGCAAGCCACACTACACTCCTGTGTTGCCAAGGTGTCATAACAACAAGTAATGATAGAGTTGGAATGCACACCAACGCACAATGCAAGGTGACACAAGTGGAAGACTTAAAATAACCACATGACAAAATGTCGTGAATAACATTGAAAATGAGATATGGAGGAGAGTCAAGGTTTCCAAGACCACTAATGAACCCTACAACCTGTCTATCAAGCTGCTCCCCTGATATCTCGAGACACAAGAAGTATAGAGCCAAAACTACCAAAAGTTTAGGATTCAGAAGTAAACCTACACAGCATCAAATTTCCCTCTCAACCTCAACCTTGCAAGTCAGCCTTGCAACTCAGTCTGGCAACTCACCCTTGCAACTCGACCTCGCAACTTGGCCTTGCAACTTAGCTTTGTAGACAAACTTAGCAACTCGTTCTTTAGCCCTTGAGTTGCATTTACCAATAAGCACTAACCTCAAACTTTGGCACTAGGTTTGTAGTTTGCATAGTGCAACACCCACTTAGGGTTTAGCTATTGAGTTGCAACCTGCATCCTACACCACCCACTCAAACCTCCAAGCTGAAATCACAGAGCCTCAAACTTCAAATTCTAACTAACATTGAACACAATGATGCCTCTCAAAATTTGTGGTTTGATGTGCACCAAGCACTTCAGACTTTGGGGTCTAAATGATGATATGCACCTCAGACTTCAGGGTTCAAAATGCAACTCGCACTAAACAAGGTCTCGACACAAGTCTGAGACAAAGAACCTTTGACGAATCAAACTTCAAGGTCTAACTTGCATTTTGCATCATGCAAAATGCCAAGTCAACTCCAAAGTCTACCCCCTTGAGAAACTCAAACTTTAGGATCTGATACGCATTTTACACCATTCAAAATGCAAACATGACTTTAAACTCTAGCCCTTCTACAATTTAGACTAGAAACTTTGATATGCATGCAATTCAAACTATGAAATCTTATTCGCAACAACAAACAAGAGGAAAATTAAACAAGGCACAAAACTAGCAAGACTCATTCTCTAACTCAATGAGGCATAAACTTCCTTAGTTTTTGTGTTGGGATAAAATGGCTTAGACCAAATGTTTGAGCACCTATGGGCTCTATGTTGGTCAAATGATAACCTCGCGAAAGGATATGGTTCTAAAGAAACAACATCTACAATGACTCTTCTTCAAAACCCAAGTAAAGCAACATGAAATGCATCTTCAAGCAAGGAAGATAAAATACATCTAAACATATTAACTCAAAGAGAATAATACAATAAATAGAAGGAAATTCAATCAATACTAGAAAACTTGTCATGCCACAAGTAGAAAGGAACTTGACATGCTCTCCAAGAAACTATAGAAATCCAGTTAGCCCTAGTGGTGGTACAACACGACCCAACCATGTGGAACCCTCAGGCGCACCCCTCTAAACTGAGAGATGGTTGATTAGGCGATCATACACACATATAATACAATATGAGGTATGACACAAATCATGGCATCACACGTACAAAGAACATAAATGTCATGAAATCAAGTACATAAAGCAAAACAATGGTTATAGCCTCTAACTAATAACACATAGGAAAACATGGTAGCAACCACCAAAATCAAGAAATGAGTTGGCAAGACAAGCAATACATCACAGGCACACATTGGGTGCCAATGACCCAATGAAAATAGGATAAAGACTGCTAAGCATCGGATGTAGAGTGTCATTGTTGACTTGCTTGATCTCTTGAACTAGGTCTTTAGTGCAAGAAACAACATTAGAATTATCTTGATTTAAATTTTGTTTAAATAATTAAAACCCCCATTTATTTTATCTCATTATCTTATCGATATAGATGGGATATCACCGATATTGAAGGTGCAACATGGTCCACTCTACTCCTTCTCTTAGCATCCAATATTAGGTTCAAAGTCAACCCTTGCCCCTATGGGAAAGGCATGAAAACTAAGTTCAAATCTTGTGATCCTTGTATCATTCACCCACCAAATTAAGGCTTGGAGAATGAGGTCCAAGTTTGGGATCCCTCTAAGAATTTAGACTTCAGATTCTAACTAACATTGAACACAACTATGCCTCTAAGAATTTGGGGTCCAACGTGCACCAAGAACTTCAGACTTCGGAAAAATCCTATGACATAAAAGTAATCTATAACATATTGTGAAGGCTTTTTTGAATTGATATGGTTGGCCTCAGATTTCCATATGGGTAGAAATATTTGTGTTATACAATTGAGTACAATTATATGGAGGACATGTTGTGGCACAAATATAACTACACCAACATGTCAAGGTGGGTGGATTAAGCCTACTAGAGGTCTCATTCTTCTACCCATTCCTCTTGGAACATCTAAGCTACATTAGTCAGATGAAGTCTCTCAGGGGACCTAAGATGAAAAAGCACCAAACTTTGGTGAGGTGGTGTGCACAACCCAAGGCATGTAGAAACCTCTCATATATTCCCATAGTTGCATGGAAAAGTCATCTATAATATCATGTGATGATTTTTGTTGAATTAATATGGTTGGCCTATGGTGTCATATCCCCATATCAAATCGATTACTTTCATCCCAATTAAAGATTGGAATGATGAAGCTTTCGATCCATGCTAGCTTCCTTACCAGATTACACAGAGAAGATATCAAAGGAGCATAAGTCTTGCCTAAATCAAGAAATGCAATCCATCTAAATTGGAATCAAACATATGAACTTACCCCTGCACTGGCTAAAGACAAACTAAATATCGATGCATATATACAAACCATACAAAGGAGTATAATATATTAAGCCATCGATCAAGTTAACTCCCACATAGCATTCAAAGGAATAATACAAGTTAATAAGACGAAGCAGCGATCTCATAAGAAACGATTGTGTTAAGAGAGTTAATTACATCATTAACATCACAAAGGATGCGAACCAAGGATGGCGTCTCATCCAAAAACACCCGCCAGAAGGTATAAGGCCCAAAGGGAAAAGGATCGATGGATCAATCAATCAATCATCACTCCTCTCTCATCATTAGAAGGACACAACCAAAAAGCAGTCAAACCATCAAACAAAGTATAATCCAGTCATATCGTGGGCAGAAAAATACAAAGAGATCGCTATCAAAGACATATCTTTATCAAAGACATATCTTCATTGTATGCTCATTTTAACGCTAACTTCAAATAAGAACAGCCAGGTAAGAATCGAATCCAAGTCTCTTACATTATTATATCATTTACTATTCAATCAAGAGAATAGAAAGCTGACAGTCTATAATAGAAATTGCATCTGCTATAATATATATGAGATTTGACAGTGGAAAACTACAGTAGTAGGAAAAGCATAGTCTTTAAATTACATAATGCTGCATATGACTAGATATCAGGATGAAATAAATCATATAATAGATTGAATAAGAGTATATGATCATCATAAAAGGAATAAGTTGACAATTAGAGATAATAGAATGAAAATATATGTGACATAATAGAATAAGTTCTTAAGGAAATCATGAAAGATGTGGGATGAGAGATGGTGGCTCATGGTCAATCAACCAATACCCAAATATCAGGACAAAGGGAAAGGGGTAAGCAATATGGTAAATCTTGGTTGATGCTTGAGTTGGTCAAGAGCACCTTCCGGGCTAAAGACAAATGAATGCTTATCTCAAGTTGGTCTAGAGTACCCCTCTGAGATAAGTGCCCATTGTCTCATGTTGGTCAAAGGGACCCCTCTGGGACAATGGATAGGCCCTTGTCTCGTGTTGGTCCAGAAGACCCCATTGGGACAAGGGATGGGCCTTTGACGCGCGTTGGTCTCCGGGTCAAAGGAATGGAATATGGACCCCATAATTGCTCCCTTATAAGTCCTCTCTCATGGGAAAGTGGTTTGATGAACATGTAGACCCTAGTATGCCTCTCCCAAGGAATTCATGTGATATGCATAGTAGATATAGTGAAAGTATAATGCATATAGATTATGATTATAAGGTTTGATTTAAGATATCTTATGGTTAAAATGGTTGAAATAGAAGAATGAAATTCTAATGTACTCTTTTACGAGTTGGAATTGTTTGCAAGGTTGCAAAATTTTTGGCTTGCTAGAAGGGGACATTACAAATGGTATCAGAGCTATCAACCTGCCATCCTGTGAGGAAAATTGATGCAAGCCTACTCAAGAAGGTACAACACAAGAAACAACAACAACCAAATGGAGAATCACAACGAAATGAGGGCATTCATGGAAATGACCACCAAGGCAATGATGGGCCATAATGAAAGAACTACCAATGCATTATTAGAGCAAGGGAAGGTGACTCAATTACTCTTAGAGACTCTCCAAAAAGTGGGTAGCACCGTGGATCAGCTCAAGGCTCCTTCAACTCATGGGAAGGAAGTAACCTCTAACCAAATTGAAAATAACAACTCTTCATCAAGCTCAAGGATTCCGCTACCATCTTTTCTACCTAGTGAATAAACTTCAAGGAGGGAAGATGAAACTCCCCAAGATATGAGCACCGAAGACATTGCTAGAGCTTATGCAAATCTAGAATCAGAAGTAAGAAGGGTAGTATCCTTCAATGATTTTTGTAACTCAAAGAGGAATGAATTGGCAAGGAGAGAAAGAAGACCCATTAATAAGGATCTAAAGCAAAAAGCCAACAAGGCTACCCTACTTTGATGGGACCAATAAGATCACCCCACATGCATGGCTTCAAAAGTTGAATGACCACTTTCTACTAAGCCCAATAACCGAAAGGGATGCTCTCCAATTTGCCATCCTACTTGGAAGGATTGGCCTACGAATGGTGGCATAATGGGAACCATACTCAAGGGCATGAATCCATCACATCCTATGTGGAATTTTCCAAAAGATTCATCAAGAAATTTGAGAGATGACGTCCGCAACAAGATTTCAAAGACTTAACCCTAGTAAGACAAAGAGGTACCATGGATGAATATGTGCATGAATTCGAAAAGATAGCCATCAGAGTTTCTAGGATTGATGATGAAAGACTAACATTCCTATTTATTGAGGGATTGGATGAAAAACTAAGAGGTTTAGTAGGAGCACTCAAACCCACAACATTAGATGGTGCCATTGAAATAGAAACTCAACTAGAAAGAAGCAAATCCTACCAACCATCCACTAAACCACTCCACAAGAAAGGAAGATTTGATAAGACATCATACCATAAGGGCGAAAGAAGGACTAAAGATCCATGTCGCAAATGTGGAGAACCTTGGGAAAAGGGTCATATGTGTCCAAACTTAAGAGACTTAAAGGAAAAAGGCTTATGTTTCAAATGTAAAAAAAAATGGGAAAAGGGTCACAAATGTGGGCAAGTCCATGTCATAGAAGCCTTGTTCGATAATGAGGAAATAGAAAACCCAATAAAGAGGAGAAAGTATGAAACTGAAGAAAATGTCACCTTGGCTGCCATATCCAAGGTATCTAAACATCATCCATTTAGGCTTAGAGGCATCTTAAAAGGAAAAATGATAACAACCCTAGTAGATAGTGGGGCCACACATAACTTTATAGACGAATCCTTAGCCAAAAGAATGAAACTTGACCATCAAGATTTTGAAGGATTCATGGTATCCTTAGCCGATGGATCCACCAAGGGTTGTTCAAAAATGTTATCTCAACTTAAGTTGGCCCTGGGAAGACACCTCGTTGAAGATGACTTTTATGTAGTAAACATGGGAGACACAGATATGATCCTTGGCACACCTTGGTTGCACTCACTAGGATGGGTCATACTAGACTTTCCCAAATTAGAACTTTCCTTTACAAACCAAGGAGAAAGGATTACCCTACATGGCTTATCAAATGGATCACCTCATGTAGTCTCTTCAAAAAGGATGGAAAGGACATTTAGGCATAACCAAGTAGAATGGGCAGCCCAATGTTTAATACTAGACAAATCAACTCCAATGGGAAAAGCCATCCACATTGGCATCCAACTTATCCTTAGGAAACATAAGAAAGTATTTGATGACATACCACCGGGTTTGCCTCCCAAGTGAGGGCTTGAACACATAATTGAAATGGAGAAAGATGCAAAACCTGTCATCACAACCCCCTATAGACATCCCCAAAAGTTTAGGGAAGAGATAGAGAAAACAATCAATGAACTTTTAGAAATGGGTCACATACAACCCAGTTCCAGCCTATTTGCCTCCTCCGTGGTTTTGGTTAAGAAGAAAGATGGAACCATGCGAATGTGCGTGGATTATCGAGCCCTAAATAAACAAACTATAAAAAACTGATACCCTATACCAAGAGTGGATGAGTTAATTGATGAATTACATGGAGCAAAGTATTTTTCAAAGATTGACTTAAGATCAAGCTATCATCAAATCTGAATGAGGGAAGAAGATATTCCAAAAACCGCATTTAGATGTCACTATGGTCATTTTGAATTCCTGGTTCTACCTTTTGGATTGACAAACGCCCCGACTACCTTCCAATCATGTATGAACCATACATTCCAGAAGCAATTAAGGAAGTTCTTGTAAGGAAAGCACAAGTGCGGAATATAGCTTCCCTAATGTCAATTCAAAGGGGATAATGCAAACAGGTAACGTTTAATTCAAATACACAGATGAACACACCAGAAAATACAGAATAAACATGCAAGATAACAGAGAACAACACCAGATGTACATGGGAAAACCCTTTCGGGTAAAAAACCCACCACCACAAGAGAGACAATCTTTATTTACAGTAAGCTTAGAAAGATTACAATAAAGATCCTAGCCTTCTCGCTCAGGTATTGATTCTCAAATCATACACACAGTTCACTTCCTCTGTACATCTACAGAATGAACAATTTGATCGAATCTCATCATCTAAAAACATACGACCTCACCAAATCTGTATATATCTTACAGTCTTCAAGAGCAAAACCATTTTTAACTTCTGCCCTAACTGTTCATTTCAACTGACCCAGCATCGCTATCTTCCAACCGTCGCAACTGTTCATATTCATGTGAGACCTTTAGTCTGACATTCACCAGTTCAAGTTTGATATCCAGGTTTATATACCCGAACACTCAGTAAGACTATCGTCGGCAATTTTATTGCCGACGATGCCAGTCTAAGCCTCATCGGAGTAGCCCAAGCCATCGGAGACCACTCCACCATTCACACCGATGGTTCATTTTCCCACCGATACCCAAGCCTTCATCCTTCATCAGAGTAACGAATGCACATTGGAGAAGCTAGAGCATGTCAACCTGATAGAGCATGTCAACCCGATAGCTAGCCCTTCATCGGTGTAACCTTGTAGATTGCCCAAAGACTCCTCACTCCTGCCGACACAGAAAGTCAACCTGATAGCTCACTACCATTAGTGAAACAAAAACAACGAATGAATGAGGTTCCAAGCAGTAACTTGAGACATTAGGTCTCTTCAATCTCCCACTTGTCGAAGAGATTATTGCTACCTCTTGATCCTCATTCGATTACTGAGAATTATGGGCCCGAAGACCCATTTCATCTGAACACCATTTGAACTTGGTCATGCTCACTGGTTTAGTCAAGGTATCTACAACATTATCCAAAGTATCAACCTTTTCCAGCTTTACTTTTTTGTCTTCCACCATATCATGAACAAAATGATATTGGACATCAATATGTTTTGTCCTAGCGTGAAAAGTAGGATTTTTTGCCAAACAGATAGCACTTTGACTGTCATAATGAATTTGTATCTGCCCTGCATCAAAACTGACATTAGAACACAACCTCTTCAACCAAATGGCTTCTTGGCATGCACGAGTAGCTGCCATGTACTCTGCCTCTGTTGTGGACAAAGCGACTTCAACCTGCCGCTTGCTCATCCAACTGATAGCACCACCATTTAACGTGAATACATATCCACTAGTGGATCTTCTATTGTCAATGTCCCCTGCCCAATCAGAATCAACATATCCCTGAATGCTGATAGATTTCTGAGATCCAACTGAGTTTCTGGTGCAGGGCACCTAGGAGCACCTTGGTTCCTAAAGTCACTTTGTTTGCATTTTTTTTTTAAAGTTGTGGTTTTGATTGTAATAAGGCTTTAGCCATGAGTATATGGTCCTTTTTGTGTGGTCAAGATGATTGAGGTGACCATATAAACCTCAATCATGCTTAGTCCACTTGGATCCTTGTTGTGCCAATCAGGCCTAGAAGGTCTAAAGGATTGGTTTTTGAGTTTTTTTTGATTGTTTGTTGGTTTTATCATGTTTTGGGAGTATGGAGGATGTTTTGATTCCATTGGACAAGAAAAACAAATTGCCATCCTTTGGAAAATGCAAAAACTCCATAGTGTCAAGTGTTGTCAATGGTGTTAATGACACATTGACCAGTTGCAACTTCATTTTGGTTATTAAAACTGTTTGTAGAGGTTGTAAACTGACTTGGATAGGTTGATATGGAGGAAATATTGCTCCGGCACGGAGGAGAAAGTTTTTGTACAGAATTTGGGCACAAAAATCAAGAAAACTGACTATTTTTCTCTGTTTTTCTTGTTGTGTACGGCCTGTACAGATTTTTTAGGGGTGCAAATGTACTTTTTCTGAAATCTCTTGGAGTCAGGGTTCTAATGCAACTAGTTTGAGGTCCTGAAGTGGTCAGAATCAAAAGTTATAGATTTTTCTTTCAAAACAGGTCCAGAAACCCTGTTTTCTAGGGCAGCCATAGAAATCCGGCCCTAGAATGCATTCCCACCATTGAAAATTCACAAAAACTGGTGAAATGTAGGCTAGGGGTATGTACTATAAGATTCCAAAATCTTTTTGTTTGAAAATTCAGTCTTCTATTTTTAATTTGATGCCCTAGGTCAAGTATTCCTATGTATTTGGCCAGAATTGTGCAATTTATTGATGTAGATGACAAAGTCTGATAGGTGGGTGAATGAAAGTTGGTTTGTGAGTTGTTTGTAGGTCATAGAAGAGATCCAAGTTCCTACCCTAGGTTTATGACCCCAATTTTGAGCACTTGCTTTGTAAACTAGCATAAATTGATCAATTAGGCCTAGAAGACCAAATGAGTGTTCTGGATTGCTGGAGTAGAGTTGGAACAGGAGACTTGGGAGTTTGATAGGGTTCCATAGAGTGTATCTAAAACCATCATTTGCTTGCCTGGTCATATGAGATTTTGTCAAGTTTTGTTGAGAAAACCTAGTTTGGAGGGCTAGTAGCCTTACTAGTCAAGGTATAGGTTGAAGAGTTTTGGGAAGTTGGAGACCAAACCAACTGCATAGAAGGTGTTTGTTGATCTGTCTTGAGGTGTTGGAGAAGCCTAGAAGGTGGAGCCATCACTAGGATACCAAATCCTTCATACACCCTTGATTGTGCCTTTGGTTGCTTGGTTGAAGGCTGTTTGAAGTGGGTGAGTGGGAAAAGGACAATAGAGTAAACCCTTGTGCCACTCTGCATCAGTTTCCATGATAGCAAATAGCATAGTCAGAAGTTCCCTTCAAATTCCTCATAACTCTCTTCACAACATCCCAATGTGATTTGCCTAGATTTGCCATAAATCGGCTCAAAACTCCCAATGCCTGGGCAATGTCTGGTCTGGTACAGACCATTAGGTACATTAAACTGCCAACAACACTTGCATAAGGCACTTTTTTCATGTCATCAATTTCATTCGAAGATTCTGGACAATCTTCAACAGATAGTTTCGTTCCCTGCAAAACTGGAACAACTAACTGTTTGCAATCAGACATATTAAATTTATTAAGAACATTGGTAATATACTTTCTCTGGCTGAGCCAAACCTTTCTATTAGATCCGTCCCTTTTGATTTCGATTCCCAGAATGTACTTCACTACCCCTAGATTCTTCATTTCAAATTTCAAGGACAACTGAGATTTTAAATCTGAGATCATCCCCTTACCATTGCCAATGAATAACATGTCATCCGCATACAGTGCAATTATAAGAATCCGATCACCATCAGTTTTCTAATAGACACAATGATCAGATTTAGATCTCATATATTCCAAAGATAAAACATACGTATCAAATTTCTGATACCACATTCTGGGAGATTGCTTCAAGCCATAAAGAGACTTTTTAAGTTTACATACCAGATGTTCTTTACCTTTTACTACAAAATGCTCTGGCTAGGACATATAAATTTCTTCTTCAAGGTCCCCATGAAGAAATGTCGTCGTCACATCCATCTGCTCAATTTCAAAGTCATATGCTGTTGCAAGTGACAACAGAAATCTAATGGATGTCAGCTTAGCTACAGGAGAAAATATTTCTCCATAATCTATACCTTCCTTTTGAGAATACCCCTTAGCAACCAATCTTGCCTTGTACTTTTCAATACTACCATCTGGACCATATTTCTTTTTAAATACCCACTTATAGCCCACAGGTTTTCTACCTTCAGGCAAGGGCACCAAATCCTAGGTTCCATTTTTCTCCAACGATGACATTTCGTTATCCATGGCTTCCAACCAAGAATCTGAATCAGGTAAACTAATAGCTTCTTTAACAGTCCTAGGTTCATCAGTATCAGTAAGCAAAGCATAGGCACAACTTGAATCAAGTACTAAAAATCCATACCTATCTGGTTGTCTTCTTTCACGTGTAGACCTCCTCAACGGCTGAGGTGCAGGTTTAGGTTCTTGCTCTGGATTTGAATCTTCGGAGCTACTCGAACTCACATTTGAATCATCTACACTTGGTGCTTGTTGTTCCTCTTTTACAGGGGTTAGAGGAATATTAACAACACTCTTTTCTTTCTTCTCTTCTGTCTTCTCTGGCTGAGGATCAATAACCAAAGGTTTCAGCTCTCTGAAAATTACGTTCATGTTGTAAATTACTTTTTCAGTTTCAGGATTCCAAAGCTTGTACCCTTTAACATCGACTCCATAGCCAATAAAGATACATTTGACTGCCTTGTAATCTATCTTAGATCTTTTTACCTCAGGAATATGAGCATATGCCTCACAGCCAAAGACATGAAGATGTCTTAGAGAGGGCTTCTTTCTAGACCATGCTTCCATAGGCGTCTTATCAACCAATGCCGAAGTAGGAGAACGATTTAGCAAGTAACAAGTTGTAGCAACTACCTCAGCCTAGAACCTTTGTTCAAGACCAGCATAATTCAACATACTTCTTGCTTTCTCCATCAATGATCAATTCAACCTTTCAGCAACTCCATTTTGCTGTGGAGTATAAGGTGTAGTCTTATGCCTTTTTATTCCATGATCAAGACAAAATTTATCAAAATCTGCATTACAATATTCACCACCGTTATCCGTTCTCAAACATTTTATTTTTCTACCAGTCTAATTTTCCACAAGATTTTTAAAATCTTTAAACCGACTGAACACTTCTGATTTATTTTTTTAAAAATATACAAATGCCCTCCTTGAATAATCATCAATAAACGATATGTAGTATCTTGATTTAGACAGAGAAGGAACATCAACTGGTCCAAAAACATCAGAATGTACATAGTCCAGAACACTAGAAGATTTATGAGAACTAGAGTAAAAAGAAACACGATTCTATTTTCCATATATGCAATGTTCGCAGAAATCGAATTCCAAATTACAATTAATCAGCCCATCTACCAGGTTTTTGTTTTTCAAAGTTTTTAAACCTTTTTCACCTATGTGACCAAGTCTATGATTCCAGAGCATTGTTTTCTCTACAGGAAGTTTAACTTCCATAGAGTTTGCATTATGTGTTACAATAGTAGCTTTTTTAGATTTTACAGAGACATTATTACAGCACACTGGTTTAGCATCTAACCTATACAAAGTTCCAATGCGTTCACCCTTTGCCAGTACAATAGAACTTCTAGTCATCTTACAACCACCACTCACAAAAGTAACTTGCACTCCAACATCATTAAGCTTACTAACAGAAAGTAAATTTCGAGCTAGACCTGGTATGTGTAATACTCCATTCATTCCCTTTATTCTGCATCTGGGAACTGGATTCTGACTCTTCCTTGGCCAACAATTTCCAGTGTCGAATCACTTGCCAGGAACACCTTCCCACCAGCATACGGTTCATACTTAGTGAACCATTCTCTGTGAGATGTCATATGAAAAGATGCTCCTGAATCCACCAGCCATACATCTTCAGATGCAGACGTTGCCAAGGTAGCAATGAAGGCATCAGCATCACTCTAAGAAGAATCGGTGTCAGAGAAGTTCTTCTTTTTTTCTCAACTTTGCAGTCTTTTCTGATGTGTCCTTTCTGCCCACAATTCCAGCACTTCACCTTGGACTTTTTGCTACGAGATTTCGATCTCCCCTCTGATTTGGACTTAGACTTCTTGTCCTTCTTCTTGTCTCTTTCCTTTGATCTACCTCGAACGGACAGGGCCTCTTTGGCCATCTCAGAAGATTTCCTCCGCATCTCTTCAGATAATAGCGAGGCAACAAATTCTTTAGTTTTAAACGTGGTTGTTGTACTTCCAATAGCCATCACAAGATGATCCCATGAGTTAGGTAAGGAACACAATAGAAGCATACAACGGTCCTCCTCTTCTATTTTTACACCTACAGAAGTCAATTGTGCAACAATCATATTAAACAAATTCAGATGGTCTGCTATAGATGCTCCTTCATCCATCTTCAGAGAGTACAACTTCTTTCTGAGGAAAAGTTTATTCACCAATGACTTGCCCTGATAAATATCTCCCAACTTCTTCCACAAAGTGTTTGCAGTCTTCTCCTCATGGACGTTCAATAGAACAGAATCTGCTAAACATAATCTTATAAGTCCTCTGGCTTTCCTATCTTCCAGGTCCCAGTCTTCTTGCTTCATGCCTGAAGGTTTAGTCCCAGACACAGCAACCCAAAGATCTCTGTTGACCAGCACATCTTCAACCTTAAGCTTCCACAACTCAAAGTTTGTACCATTGAACTTTTCAATGTCTATTTTCCTGATGTACTTGCCATCTTATTTAACAAAATAGACCTCTACAGAACTCCAACTCACAGAACTGACACAAAAAACCCAACCTACCAACAAGGATAACACAACTGGCCAGGCTCTGATACCACTTGTAAGGAAAGCACAGGTGTGGAATACAGCTTCCCTAATGTCAATTCAAAGGGGATGATGCAGACAGGTAACATTTAATTCAAATACACAGATGAACACACCAAAAAATACAGAATAAACATGCAAGATAACAGAGAACAACACCAGATGTACGTGGGAAAACCCTTTCGGGTAAAAAACCCACCACCACAAGAGAGACAATCTTTATTTACAGTAAGCTTAGAAAGATTACAATAAAGATCCCATCCTTCTTGCTTAGGTATCGATTCTCAAATCATACACACAGTTCACTTCCTTTGTACATCTACAGAATGAACAGTTTGATCGAATATCATCATCTAAAAACAGACGACCTCACTAAATCTGTATATATCTTATAGTCTTCAAGAGCAAAACTGTTTTAAACTTTTTCCTTAATTGTTCGTTTCAACTGACCCAGCATCGCTATCTTCCAACTGTCGCAACTGTTCATATTCATGTGAGACCTTTAGTCCCACATTCACCAGTTCCAGTTTGATATCCAGGTTTATATACCTCAACACTCAGTAAGACTATTGTCGGCAATTTTGTTGCCGACGATGCCAGTCTAAGCCTCATCAGAATAGCCCAAGCCATCGGAGACCACTCCACCATTCACACCGATGGTTCCTTGTCCCACCGATGCCCAAGCCTTCATCCTTCATCAGAGTAACTAATGCACATTGGAGAAGCTAGAGCATGTCAACCCGATAGAGCATGTCAACCCGATAGCTAGCCCTTCATCGGTGTAACCTTGTAGATCGCCCAAAGACTCCTCACTCCTGCCGAAACAGAAAGTCAACCTGATAGCTCACTACCATCAGTGAAACAAAAACAACGAATGAATGAGGTTCCAAGCAGTAACTTGAGACATTAGGTCTCTTTAGTTCTTGCTAATATTCTTTGATGATATCTTGATCTATAGTAAGACATGGGAAGATCACCTTAAGCACATTGATGAAGTATTGTCCATTCTTGAACAAGAGTCCCTATATGCAAAGGCATCAAAGTGTGAGTTTGGAATGGAAGAAATCCTCTACCTAGGGTACAAAATAAGTGCTCAAGGAGTTCAAGTAGATGAGGAAAAAATCCAAGCTATCAAAGAGTGGCCAAAACCAAGAACCTTGACTCATCTCAGGGGATTCCTAGGCTTGTGTAGCTATTATAGAAGGTTTGTTAGAAACTTCTCCAAAATTGCAGCTCCACTCTTCGATCTAACCAAGAAGGGATCCTTCCTATGGGATGAAAAAGCGCAAAGGGCCTTTGAACATTTGAAGGAAGCAATGAGTACTTGCCCCATACTTGCCATTTCAGACTTCTCATTCCCCTTTGAACTTGAATGTGATGCATTTGGCGAAGGCATGGGAGCCGTGCTAATGCAAGATAAACATCCTATTGCCTTCGAGAATTGCAAGTTAACTTCCGCCAAAAAACTATATTCCACCTATGATAAGGAGATGTTGGCTATTATGCATGCCCTGGCTAAGTTTAGGCAATACTTGGTTTGCGGAAAGTTCGTGGTGAAAACCGATCATAATAGTCTACAATTATTCTTAAAACAAAGGGATTTGAATGACCGACAATAGAAATGGGTGAGTAAATTGCAAGCCTAGAATTTTGACATAGCCTATGTAAAGGGGAAGAATAATGCGGTAGCCAATGCCTTATCTTGAAGACCGCATCTATGTGCCATGACTAGTATAACACCAGGTTGGAAGCATCTCATCATAGCAGAGTATGTCAAGGATCCCCATGCCAATGATATGATTGAAGGAAGTGTAAAGGATGAAGGCTACACCATAAAAGATGATCTCATCCTCTACAAGGATAGAATATATTTGATAGCGGGTTTTAAGATGAAGGATAAAGTGATCAAAGAATTCCATGACAATCCTCTTTCTGGGCATCAAGGATATTATAAGACATACAAACAAGTACACGAAAGGTTTGCTGGAAAGGGCTAAAGAAGGATGTACTTGAATATGTTCAAGAGTGTGCCACATGCCAAAGAAACAAAATAGAGCACACTTATCCAGCCAGACTATTGCAGTCGTTACCTATGCTAGAACAAAAATGGAGCAGCATCTCTATGGATTTCATTATCGGACTTCCTAAGGTGCAAGGAAGGGATTGTATTTATGTGGTGGTAGATAGACTCACCAAGTATGCACATTTTATGGCCATCTCTTCTGAGTACAAGGCCCCTCAAGTGGCTGAATTATTTTTCAAAGAGATATTCAGGCTCCATGGGTTACCTCAAAATATAATCAGTGATAGAGATAGCCAGCCCATGAGCCTATTTTGGCAAGAACTATTGAAGTTGTTTGGAATAGAACTCGAAGTTGTTTGGAATAGAACTCACACCGAGCACAAGTTATCGCCCACAAACTAATGGGCAAACTGAGATAGTGAACAAATGGATCGAAGGCTACTTGAGAAACTATGTAACCGGGCAGTAGAAGGCATGGATCAAATGGCTACACATGGGAGAGTTTTGTTACAATACCACTCATCACATGTCTATTGGGATGAGTCCATTCTAGGCCATGTATGGGTATGACACTATGTCATTTGGGAAGCTACTTCTACCGAAGAGTAAGGTACCCAAGGTGAAAGATTTCCTACAACAACATGAGGACATTATGAGAGTCCTTAAGGATAACTTGCATCATGCACAAAATTAGAAAAAGATTTATGCAGATCATAAGCATGTGGAAAGATCTTTTGAGGTGGGAGACATGGTGTTCCTTAGACTACAACCTTACAAGCAAACCTCCATTAAGAGTAGCGGGGCTGAGAAACTCAAACCCCAATTTTATGGGCCATACAAGGTTTTAAGGCATGTTGGTGAAGTTGATTATGAATTGGATCTCCCCAAAGATAGAAAAATTCACAATGTATTCCATGTCTCTCGACTTAAGAAAGTGCTTGGACAAAGAGTTATTCCATGTGAAGCATTACCCCCACTTGATGATGAAGGACAATTAGTCCTCGACCTGGAGAAGATACTTAACACCTGGGAAAGAACCTTGAGGCATAGAACTATATCCGAGTACCTTATCAAGTGGAAAGATCTACCTGAGGATGACTCCACTTGGGAAGGATCGGAAATTCTCAAACACCCAAGTTTGAGCATTACTTGAGGACAAGCAATCTCAAGAGGGGAGGCCTGTCATATCCCCATATCAAATCGATTACTTTCATCCCAATTAAAGATTAGAATGATGAAGCTTTCGATCCATGCTAGCTTCCTTACCAAATTACACAGAGAAGATATCAAAGGAGTATAAGTCTTGCCTAAATCAAGAAATACAATCCATCTAAATTGGAATCAAACATATGAACTTACCCCTACACTAGCTAAAGACAAACTGAATATCGATGCATAGATACAAACCATACAAAGGAGTATAATATATTAAGCCATCGATCAAGTTAACTCCCACATAGCATTCAAAGGAATAATACAAGTTAATAAGACAAAGCGGCGATCTCATAAGAAACGATTGTGTTAAGAGAGTTAATTACATCATTAACATCACAAAGGATGTGAACCAAGGATGGCGTCTCATCCAAAAACACCCACTAGAAGGTATAAAGCCTAAAGGGAAAAGGATTAATGGATTAATCAATCAATCATCACTCCTCTCTCATCATTAGAAAGACACAACCAAAAAGCAGTTGAACCATCAAACAAAGTATAATCCAGTCATATCATGGGTAGAAAAATACAAAGAGATCGCTGTCAAAGACATATCTTCATTCTATGCTCAAATTAACAATAACTTCAAATAAGAACAACCAGGTAAGAATCAAATCCCAGTCTTTTACATTATTATATCATTTACTATTCAATCGAGAGAATAGAAAGTTGACAATCTATAATAGAAATTACATTTGCTATAATATATATGAGATTTGATAGTGGAAAACTACAACAGTAGGAAAAGCATAGTCTTTAAATTACATAATGCTGCATATGACTACATATTAGGATGAAATAAATCATAGAATAGATTGAATAAGAGTATATGATCATCATAAAAGGAATAAGTTGACAATTAGAGATAATAGAATGAAAATATATGTGACAAAATAGAATAAGTTCTTAAGGAAATCATGAAATATGTGGGATGAGAGATGGTGGCTCATGGTCAATCAACCAATACCCAAATATTGGGACAGAGGGAAAGGGGTAAGCAATATGGTAAATCTTGGTTGATGCCCGAGTTGGTCAAGAACACCTTCCGGGCTAAAGACAAATGAATCCTTATCTCAAGTTGGTCTAGAGTACCCCTCTGAGATAAGTGCCCATTGTCTCGTGTTGGTCAAAGGGACCCCTCCAGGACAATGGATAGGCCCTTGTCTCGTGTTGGTCTAGAAGACCTCACCGGGACAAGGGATGGGCCTTTGACTCGCATTGGTCTTGTTGGGAATTAAGGTGTCTCAACCTCGGTAATTCCTTGCATTTATTATTGTAATGTAATTTATTTACTTAGCCTATGTTGTAATTTTGTTGCACATCCTATTTTGTCATTTAGTGTGAAGTGGCACAATGAGTTGTCACTCCACTTGTAATATGACTAGGATGGTCAACACACTCCATGTGGAGATAGGCATCCCTTTTGTGTGGTAGAGGTTTTTCTGCCATGTGTCGACATCTTAACTAGTGTGTAAGTGAATCTTGACCGAAACGGTTATGATAGATTCCTATGACAAAATCTATGACATGTAAGAGTCAGAAATAGAAGGTTCTATGACAGGTGAAGACATGTGTCACAAGGCATCTTGGAAAAAGGCATCTTTAGGCACCCCAAGGAGAGTTATGACATGTTGTAAGAGAATATGCTATTTATAGCTTGTCTATGATAGATTCTCTTACAGCTATAGGATATGTCAGTATGATGGATTCTATGATGGTTGTAAGAGTTGTAAGAGCATTTGTCATTGCCCATCTTGGAAATAGGCAAATTCTTTGGGATGGGGTGACTTGACAAGTGTCAAGAACATCCTACAATGTTGGACAAGTGTCCATAGGCATGGGTTTTGGGCCATGAGACCATATTGGATGCCCATCCCAAGATAGAGCCATTTTTGCCCTGTATTTTATATATAAACAGGTGCTTTGGAGAGGAGATGTATTATGTGATTGACAGGTACTGTTATGTTGTTGAATTGTCTCCAGATATGAGTGTCAAAGACTCCTGAAAGAGCATTGGCTTTGTAACTGTATTGTAAACCTCATTGTTTAGATAATACATTTGAGCTATGTTCTGAAGTGTGGGGTTTTTCACCCATAAGGGTTTTCCCCACGTATATCTTGTCTCTCTCTTCTTCTGTCTTACATTCTTGTGTATGTGTTTGCTGCAATATCTCTATTGTTGGGTTAACATTGTTGTAACTGTAAAGATTAAAATGAATTTGCACTGATCTCTCCTCATTAGATTAGTGTAGGAAGTGAATTCTGCACACCTAGCTTCCTTTCAGGTCTCTGGGTCAAAGGAATGGAATTGGACCCCATAATTGCTCCCTTATAAGCACCCTCTTGTGGGAAAGTGGTTTGATGAACATGTAGGCCCCAGTATGCCTCTTCCAAGGAATTCATGTGATATGCATAGTAGATATAGTGAAAGTATAATGCATATAGATTATGATTATAAGGTTTGATTTAAGATATCTTATGGTTAAAGTGGTTGAAATAGAAGAATGAAATTCTAATGTACTCTTTTACGAGTTGGAATTGTTTGCAAGGTTGCAAAAATTTTGGCTTGCTAGAAGGGGACATTACATATGGTAAAAAGTTATCAAATGTTGCAAAAAGCATAAAAAACATTTAGTGTTAGGGGTGTGAGTGCAATTTTGTGAACCACACATTGTGGCACAAATCGAACTACTCCAACACATTAGGGTAGATGGGTTAACTTTATTGGAGGCCTCATTCTTCCAACCAAATATCTTAGACCTTATAGGCTACATCAATCAAACAAAATCTCATGAGTGACCTAAGACATAAAAAAACACAAAGCATTGGAAAGATGATGCACATAACTCGGACACATAGAAATATCCCATCTATTCCTATAGTTGCACAAACGATTTATCTACAATATCAAGTCTCTCAAGTGACTTTGATAGAAAAGCACCAAACTTTGGCAATATGGTTCACACAACCTAAGGCATGTATAAACCTTCCATTTGTTCATATAGTTGTATAGATGAATCATATGCAATAACCTATGACCTTTTTTACAAATCAATGTGGTTAGCATGTAGTATCAAGTTATTAGATGTTACAAAAGCATCATAAATGTTTAGTGTTAGGGACATGAGAGTACAATTTTGTGAGTGATGCATTGTGGCACATGTGTACATATAAAAGTGAACCATAGAAGAGAATATTAAACTAAATTAACCTACCCTATTCACAATTACAAGCTACCTCAATGATAAAGCAAATGCCTAGTTAAGCTAATGAAAACAATAAAAGTTCTCACCAACACTAATCATTGTTGCACCAAGCTATGATGGTTGTGCTCAAAGGATTATGATGTGTTTTTGAGAGAATGTGGGTGCTCCTACCAACAACATGACTTCACATTCTCTTGGTTGGTGAAAATGGCTTTGGTTGAAGCCAATCTATAGATTTTTTGATGAGGAGATGAAGGGATAATATTGATTCGAAGGATCAATGGATCTCATTGCTCGAGAGAATTGGAGTGATGAGGAGCCTCCAAGTGGCACCATGTGATAGGTGCACATGGAGGGGTCCAAGATCCAAGGGAAATCAATGGTTGAGGATTCCCTTGGAAGAAGTGGATGGAGAGGATTGACCTATTCCTCATGTACAAAGACCCATGCCCAAGAGGACTCATGTACGCTTTTGGAGGATGTGAAAGGTTTGAATGGATTGATCATGTTTAGAGTTGTGCAAGTGGATGATTAGTTGACTAATTAGTTTTAGCCAACTTAATGAAAAGTGAATAAAATAGGGAATTAAATAAATAGGAATATTTATTTAATTTTTGGATAGGGATGAGGAGCTTAGGTAAATAAATATTTAAATTTATTTATCTAAGGTTAAACTACAAAAGAGGGATGATAAGTGATTGATTAATTAAATAAATGATTGAAAAAAATCTAATTAATGCTAGGACAAGGGTCATATGAATAGTGCATGAATAGTGATATTATTAATTAAATAATAACAAATTATTAAAGTAATATTAGGATGAAAATTGGATAACTAATCAAATAAATAGTAATTTATTCAATTGACTATAGAAGAAATAGTTAAGTGATGTCCTAATTATAGCTGAAATAGTGATGAGATAATTTTAGGTGTTTAAATTTTTCCCCTCTTTGAGATGGCCTTGTGATAGTAGCATCATTTCAAAGAAATATAAAACATAGCACTTGGTTTGATGACAAGATTTTAATTTTGGAATAAAATGATTAGGGATGATGCCCCAACCACTCAAAGGAGGAGTGATGAGGAGAAATGATGGTAGGGATGATGCCCCCTTGAGAGGGTAGGCAGGTTCAAAGAACATGGCTGTGCTCTTGAAATGGATAAGATGTAAGATGGATGAGGAGAGAGGATGCAAGATGATTAGATAGAAGAGGTTGAGGATTTGACAATGAGTAGATAAGGATGAAAAGATGGAGGAAGTGAGGGATTGCATGGGATGGGGTGGAATGATTCATCATGTTATGTTGGATTGAGCAACCTTACTTAATATAATACTGGATATTATGCACCAAGGTATAATGACCAGGGTGATGATGTGTTTGGTGCATAGAATTGACTCACAAAAGATGTCACAAGAATCCCCATGTTTTATAGCACCATGATATAGAAGACCATGATATCATTGTGGCAGGTAGGCTACAAGGACCAATGCAGATACAAGACAAAATGGTAATGCACACAAGCAAGAAAGAAAGAATGCACAAAATGATGCAAAGATAAACATGATGTTGCCCCTAGTCAAGTTAAGAGCCGAAGATTGGTTGATTGATTATAATGGATAGTGTTGTTGATGTGGGAATGATATATCCTGAGAACAACATGAGGATTGGGAAGGATACATTCTAATGATGATTGAAGTGTGATCAAGGCTTGTATCGAGGCTGGGAACAAGACCAATGGATGTGATTGGATGATTTACATAAATTGTTTAGTGATATATATGTGGGTTAATATTTGCATGAGATATATGGATTGCTAGGAGAATTGGATTGATGGAATAAATTTCATTGGAGTGTGTTTAGATGGATGTTTGCTTGATACCAATGACCAGGGAAAACCAAGTATAGGGACAAGGGATTGGGTATGGTTTGGATGGATATATGAAGGGATAGTTCATAGGGGATGGGATGGATGGGGGATTCATGATAGATGGTTTGGATTGGATCTTCCAAGGACTATGTCGCATAGGAATAACATGCCCCACCCAAGATATGTCACTTATGATAAGGCATTGTGATGTTTATGATGATGCATGATAGGGAGGATGTTGAAAAGGATGGGTGTATGCCAAGAGGTGTCAAAAGCATGTTTTAACATTGATTCCCTTGTCCTTATCAAGATCAAAAGTGGGAAGAGATGATGGGATAGGTATGAATACAATGGATGAGTAGGATGGGAGTGATAAGATAGATGAGGCTTTCCTCCAAGTATAGGATGCTCTTAGGTAGCAGATAATGCATGACACCTATGAATGGGTTATCATCATGGTACTTATCCAAGGTGCCATAAGAATGGTTTTCACCTTTTGACAAATTTTCTCTTACTTTTTTTTTATTTGGATGGGATGGATTTGGATGAGGATGGATGGATGAAGGAACTTGAGCATCTGTTTCCATAGTAGGGTGATATCATCCCATTTTGAATAACTATTGCACATGAAGCATGTTTTTGTACTCATCATGTGCTTAGATGTTGGTAGAAACCTTGTTGATTGTTAAGTGAGCTTCTCTAAGATGTAAATAGGGTGCTACCATAGTTTTCATGGGTAGAGGGTGATGCCAAGGAAAATGACATGAAAGGTAGTTTGGATGGAGGATGGATGAATTATGCAAAAGCATGGATTAAGGAGATGTGATGGGGGATATGTGTTGGGTAAGGGTTTTGATTATGATAGGTTGGGGTGATGGAGGTATGAGGGAATTCCATAGGGTCAAGAGGAACTAGGACCAACAGTTGCACACACCATGAGGGAGTTGGAATCTTTTGATTTTGAAAGGGTATTTTAGGTGGTGGGGTTTTTTATGTGCGGAGATGCTTGATTTGCAAATTTGGTGTTAGGATGGGAGATTTTGGGATTGGGATGGGGGATTTTGGGATTGTCATTTTGGGGATTTGGGGGCCCAAATGGTCTTAGGATTTTTAGGAGGGGTATTGTTGGGATTTGGAATTTTATGATTGGGTGCGGGATGGGGGCTAGGGATCTTTAGATTTGGAGATGTAATGACACTTTGGAAATATGGATTTGGATGCTCCACTTGGATTTTATTGTTTTTTCTTTAGGACCCACATTGTTGTTATTTTTTCTTTTAGATTGGTGAGCCTTTGTGGATTGATTGGGATTTTGAATAAGATGTGAATTGGATGTTCCATGTTGACATGGTGCAACATGGCAATCTTTCAATTTTTGTGGGTTTTTTGTGTTATATGCAGAGGCATCCAAAGTGCTTCCAAGGTTAATGTTGTGATCCAATGGGGAGATATCATCTTGGAATCCCATGAGGTTGGGGATAGCTTCATCACTTTGGAATAAATCAAATGATGTGTGTGCTTGTTGGTCTTAATTAGGGCTTTTGGGGGATAAGGGATGGTGGATTTGTGGAAGGAAGGATTAGTTGATTTATGGATGGAAGGATTAGTGGATTTATGGATGAAAGGATTCTAGTGTGATAGAAGGGAGGTGGGATGGTGGTGAACGTTTTGTAGGAGTGATGGGAGGCACTTATGTTGAGGTTAGAAGGAGCTCTCTTAGGATTTAAAAAGGTGGAACCAAAATTTTAGATGGTTTTTCTTGAGACGTGTAACCAAGGCCCTATGATCATAGATTTTCTTTGAGGTGTGCAGGTTCCAAGATGCCTTGATCATGAACACCTAAGCCTTTGCCTTGATAGTTCATGTTTTGGAGCATGTGATTGGCAATGGGATGCTTGTTATGTCAGAAACAAGACACAAATCCAGTTTGAGATGGGAAGGGATTGGTGGTGGATGTGAGTTGTTCTTTTGTTATGAGAGAATCACCACAGATAAAAGTAATGGGACCAAGGTGATAGGGTGATGGTTTTTAGATGAGGTTAATAAGGGATGGTAGGGGACCAGTAAAAGGATTAGATGGGGTGTTTGGATCTTGATTTGGATGGGGAGACATTTCAACATGTTTTGGAACAAGCTCTTGACATAACCATATTTGTTGAGGTGATACAATGGAGGAGTGTTTAGCTTTGCTTAGTGTTTGGATATAATCCTCTAGTGGTGCACATGGATGTGCAAGGGATGTTTGATGTTCAAGGATTTGGAATTTGATGGTGTTATGATTATGGATAGGTGTTAGGTGGGTGACAACATAATCAACAATACACTTAGATAGCTTTGGATTAGTGGGGTGGCATGAATCCACCATTTTGTGATTTTGGTTGAGATCCTTTGCTAGTAGTCTTTGGAGGAAATCTAAAAAGGGTGATTTGGATATGGTAGGATTGTATTGATAATTGGATTTGTGGGTTGATTGATAATGGGATGAAGTATTTAGATGGGAGGTGGAAGCGGTGGGGGCCTCGCAAAAGGATGGACATTGAGATATTGATGGGCCCTTATCAAAGGTGCCATAAGGATGACCAATAGATATGCATTTAGGAGTGGCGAGGTACCTTGTGCTAGCCAATTCTTGGTCAAATGGTGTTTGATTATGCGTGGATGTGCAATGGAAGTTTATGGCAAGCTTGTTTGCAATGATGTCATCAAGGGGATCAATTTCATAAACTCATCTTGATCAACAAGACTACCACCATCATTAGTTTAGAAGGGATTTTTGAGATAGTTATGATGAGAGGAATCGCAAAAACAAAATAGATTCATGATTTTTGATTTGGATTCTTTGATGAGTTTGGATGATGTGATTTTGGATTTGATGACTTTAGATTTCTAAGGATTGGACCTTAATTTTTGCTTCGATATCAAAATGATTATGGATTTTGGATTTGAGGGATTAGGTAACTTGATGTTGGATTGGTCAAGGTCAAGGATGCATGACACTTGATACTTGGATTGGATTGATTTGGATTAATCAAGGTTAATGATATATGACACTTGATGATTGGATTGGATTGATCGGGATTTTGATTTTGGTTGGTTGGATGGAGTTGGAATGATCTGATATTGTAGAAAATCGTAAATATGTCTACAAGCACTCAAGCATGATAGAGGCACCTAGATATGTCTATATGTGCCGAAGAATGAACAGAGGCACTTGATTATAAAAATTCCTAGATATGTACTACATGCACTCAACCATGATTAGAGGTGCCTATCTGTGAACATGGGCACTCAACCATGTTGTTTAATGTTGTATTGGATGATGATTTTGTTAGCTGCCATTGCACCAAAAGATCGACTTGTTAATGCCTGATACAACCACTTGACTTAACAAGCACGGGAGGCGGTTAAGCCCTTGTCGCAAACCACCGCAGCGCAGCGCTGAACAAGGAGACCAAGGGTCACACCTTGCAACAATCCCCCCCAGCGCAAGCACGAGGTTTGAACCCGTGACCTCAACTCTGATACCAATTGTTAGCTGTCGTTGCTTGCACCAAAAGATTGACCTGTTAATGCCCGATACAACCACGGGAGGTAGTTAAGCCCTTGTCGCAAACCACCGCAGTGCAGCGCTGAACAAGGAGACCAAGGGTCACACCTTGCAACAGATTTGGATTTGAAGGGATTAGGTCTAAAACCCTTAATTAGTTTGATGTTGGAAGGGGTTGAAAGGGGTTAAGCCCTGACCAAGTTTGGTTTTACAATGGACGATCTTTGGATTTGATTTTGATTTAGATGGATGGATGGATAATGGATGATGAAGGGTTAATATGATTTAATTGAGATTTGGATGAAGTGATTAGATGTCAAATGGGATTTGGATGATAATGGATTTACAGATAATGAGATTGATTAAGGATTTGATTAGATTAGGATGGATAGTGGATTTTGGATAAAGGGCTAATTGGATTGGGGTTACTTAATGGATTAGGTGGATAAATGGGAGTTGATTAGGATGATAATGGATACAGAGCTCAATGATGGGATTGATTGGGGATTATGATGTGATTACGAAAATGATTGGCTGGATTAAGTCAAGGACTCTTGATTGGATTTGATAACTTAATTTGGATTGGGGTCTTTGATGTTGGTTTAGGTTGGGGGATTTGGCTTAGCTTAAGTATTAATTGGAGAAATGGTTTCAATGCCTTAACCAAGGTTGAAGGATGATGTGGATGATTTTTGGATGAATAAAATAAGGTGGATTTGGGATATTTTGAATGAATGCTTGGCCTTTGGCATTATTTCACTATTTGCAAACAATAGATTTAAATCAATATTCAAAGGTTTGCAAAAGATTCAGATTTTTAGAGTTTGAGGCATTCATAGGTTTAGACAAGAAAACACTTCAAGCACATAAATAAGCCTATATTATTCAAGTGGTAGTATACACTGTTATGTCGTAAAATGTCCCCCTAGGACTTTTTACCTCCTAGTTTAGCTCCTAGGTCCCCTTAGTTTAATCATGCATGGGTAAAACTCATCTAAGAGCAAAATCCCCCAAAACCCATGTCAAATGGGGCTTTGGGGCCCATCCTAAATGTGAATCATGACTAAAAATAGGCCTCTAGACTTGGGTACCCATGCCCTAGTCCAGACCTATTTTGCTAGGTCTCAAATTTAAAAGTGTCAGTTTATGACTGTCAAAAGGTTTCCCTTTGTGAGCCTTTTCAAATTGATATATGAATGTTAGCGGGATTGCATATATAAACATGTTTAAGATTTAATTTTACTCCTAGTTGATTAAGGTGAACTTATGATTATCAAGCAAAGAGCATTCAAGGCATTCATTGTGTTGTAGAGTAGAATTGTGTTGTGTTTGTATGTGTTTGTTGCAAATTTGGCTCCATCAACTCATTTCCTCATATTTGAAGGCACTTCATCTCCATGAGGGCTTTCACCTCCAAGGTGATATCTGTAGACACCTAAAATTGGCTTGCTTCGCAAACTAATTTTTCATATCTCTATACCTTCATTATTCCTCCTATTAATTAAATAAATTCATTTTATTTAATTAATTTATCCCTCATTGTCTACCTTGACCATTTACCCATTCCTTGTGATAAATTAATTCATTTAATTTATCACTTTTACCTTACAACATTATCCTCATTTGATTAAATAAATATTCACAATATTTATTTAGTTAAATTCTCCTTTTCCCTAATCCTCATTAATTAGATACATCATACTTATCTAATTAATCTAGTCTACTAATTGACCTACCCTAACCTACCCTAGCCTACCTATCCCCTAGACCTAGGTTAATTAAGCTAAACACTCAATTAACCTTGCTTATCCCCTTCTTCCATGCACCTTTTGAATAAAAAATCAATCTTTTATTCAAAGGGTCAAATCCCCCTTAACCCTCATTTATCACTCTCTTACACATGTAAGAGTACCATCTTCACATCTCCACATAAAAGTGAATTAAAAATTCACTTGTCATGTCCCCCCTTCCCAAAATGAATCTTTTATTCATTTTAATCCTCCACACCTTTCCCCATGTGAATTTAAAATTCACTTTTAATGAGAGCCCTCCAATCCCATTGACCAAGTTTCAACCCTTGATCTCCCTCATCCACTCTCCTTGTGACACTTGTCACAAGGCTATGAACCCAATCCTAACCCTAACTCTCATTGATTCCTAGCCCTTGATCTCACCTTCTAATCCTGACCCTCCATTCTCATTCCCAAAACTCTATAAATGAAACCCTCTCCAAGCCATTTTGGAGAGACTCCATCATGCACAAAACCTCTACCAAAATCTCTCCACAATCCCCTTATCATGCCACCATAATGTCTAAATCATATCTCATTTCCATCTAGTCTCTCAAATCTATCATCTAATCCATAATCTCTCATCTACATTTGTGTTGAAAAGCCTTGAGCAATCCACATTTTAGTTACACTAATCATGGGAACAATCTTGAGGAGCTCTTGGGTGCATCTCCTTCCCGCACGGATTCGTGAGGTTTCAATGAAGGTATAATCGTTTTGTTTATGCATTAGATCAGTTTTAATCTTCATTTTGATTTCACTTATCACATTGGCACGCCCGATGGGGACCCACAAGGTCCGAATCTAACTTGATGTGTGAGTTTTTTGTGTGCATAGACGTGTTTTTTACAGATTAGCGCTATCCACCCTACGCAGTGGCGCCATCACTAGCTCGTTTCAGCGCTATCCTCTGTTTTAGCGCCATTTCTACGGAGAATTTTTTTTTTCCTAACTTCCACTCACATGTCTCTTTTAAAGCATTTTTCTGCTATTTTTGTGTCAAAATGCTCTCTGTTTTTGCAGGAATCTTGAATGAATAAGGGGAGGTTATGCCAAAATTTCTCTAGAAGAAAAAAAAAACAACATTTTTTTTTGCAGATCAGACGCATTTTAGCCTCATATCAACGCTATCTGCCCAGAATGACGCTATCTTCAAACCATGATCAAAACCTTTGACAATACGCAGTGGCACTTTCCATGACCTATTTTAGCGCTATTGTCTGTATTAGCGCTTTCTTTCTATTGTATTAGCGCTATTGTCTGTATTGGCGCTATTTTCTGTATTGGCGCTATTTTCTGTATTAGCGCTATTTTCTGTATTAGCGATATTTTCTGTATTAGCGCTATTTTCTGTATTAGTGCCATCGTCTGTATTAGCGCCATCATCTGTATTAGCGCTATCTTACCTCTGTATTAGCGCTATTGTCTGAGACTTTTTTTTGGGTTCTGTGCAGGGACTGACAGTTTGCTTGCAGGTCACCAATATCATCTTGAGGATACTAACAAGTCTTTTTGCAGGGCTCTTTCATCTTTGTTTAAAACATTTCATTTGCAACTTAAAATGAACCCTTGCATGTTATCTACAAATTAAACATTTCATTTTGGTGCACCTAAAAAGAATCTTTGAGTGCCTTAGTGTAAAGAACATTTGATTTTGGTGCAACTAAAATTAATCATTGCTTGCAACAAACAACTTTAGGCACATTTTCAATTTGGGCTTAAAACGAACATTAGCTCTTGTTTGCTGTGTCTTGTGCACTTGCACATTTGTGTTATCCCATAGGGTAGAATCAAAGTATCCTCTCCCCTTGCCTTCAAAAGGATCTTGGGTGAAGAGAAATGGTTCTATTCTATATTTTTTAGGACGTGGGCCTGCCCTTGAGACACATCCATTTGGAGAACTCATTGGCGACCCCAAGCGGTACTTTCATCCGGTCCGCTATATGTAAATTGAGGATAAGGCGAAAGCCAAGTCTAATCGGTATTAGCGCTTACCATTCGGTGCTAGCTTGAAAGGAAGTAGTACCCTTGAGGTATATTAAACTCCTAGTAGAGCTAGTCAAAACCTTAAGTGGTTTATCGGATGCTCGTAAGGTGCCGATCCCCCGGATGTTCCCCCACTACGAACCTTTGTTTTAGTGGCCCAAATCCTTGAGGTTGTACATGCTTGATTGTCACATTTTTCATAAATCAAACCTTTAACCATTGTGTCTTCGTGCTTGATCATTTGTCTACTTGCCAAGAAAAATCAAATTCATCCATCAATCCAACCATTCACATCCTTTAGCGCCATTTCCTCTCTATTTTAGTGCCATTTTCCACCTGTTTTAGCGCCTTCTTCATCCATGTCAAAAAATCAAATTTTCCCATCAAAAACATCAATTTTATAAGCCCATTTTCAAAAAAATTCCGGTCGGGAGGCTGCGCCCCCGAACCCCTGCAGTGGGGGGTCGCGTCCGTCCCCCCGCACCCCCCCTCACGTCGAGCTGAGTTTTCCTCCCAACACCGCTAAACCACCCCCCCATTTATCAAACCCCATAAGTTGAGCTTATCCAAATCCCTTTATTTGAGCTTGATCAAATTCTAATCCACTTCCTCTCGAGTCATAATCTATCTTCGTCATCCTAATCATTCTTATCCACTTCATCTTAATCCAATCACCCATCTATCCTAATCATCCTAACCACCTATCTTATCCACATCATCATCCGAACCATCCTCATCATCCTTAATCCAATTCATCAACATCATTCTAAACCCCATCTCATCCAAATCACATCCAAAACCCAACCAACATCAATCTATAATCTTCCAAACCATATTCCAAATCCAATCCAAAATCAACATCAATCCCAATCATTATCCAAATCCCTCAACATCATTATTATCCCAATCCAAAATCCAAATCAACCCAATCAAAAAAATCAAGACCTTAGTCAAACACATCAATCCTCTTTCTTAAGATCATTAGTCTATCTTAAGCATAGAGAACCATTTATCAAATCAAATCAAATCAAAACAAATCATCTTAAGGTCTTGAAATTTTGATTCCCAACACCACAATCATCCATCATCCCATATCATCTCCAACAAAATGGATCCTTATGAAACTATACAACAATTACAAAGACGTAGAAAAATCTATGAGAACATGGATCCTAATGCTAAGGAACAATTCAAAAATGCAATTAAAGATATGCCCTTAGCACACCTCATCGTTGGAGAATCCCAATCCCCTATCCAACCTTCATCATATCAACAAACACCCTACACATCATCCCCATCCACATCATATCAATCTTCATTCTTTCAACCTTCATCATACCAACCTACATCTTACATATCCACACCATCAACCTCATATCAACCTTTACCCTCATATCATTCACCATCCCCTTACACATCCATGCCATCATACTTATCCAATCAACCAATACCTCTAACTTATCCATCCCCCAACCTTTGTCATGCTAACTTTGATCAAGGGAACACCAATCTCGCACACCTTATATCTGAAAACCAAACCTCATATCAACAACCAAATCCCCCATCTCCTAATCCCCATCCTCCAACCCTCCCATCACAATATCCCTCCAACCTTATCAACCTTAATCCATCACCTTATGTATCTCCTAGTCCACCAATCCCTATCACCCATCCACCATCTAATACATCATCTAGTCCAATACCTATCCTTGAACCCATCCACGAACCATCACAACCTAATCCCATCACCCCCCTATCTAATCCCAATCCTAATCCTACACCATCCACCCTTACTATCCATCCATTATATTGTTCCTCAACCCATTCACTCATGAAGGATGCCATCCATTGGCTATTAGCAAGGAATCAAATACCCTCATGCAATCCAACATCCACCAAATTTCTTGAACAACCTCCTATCATAACTCAAGAACCATCATGCATCCATGTTCAAGAACACATAATTCAAACACCTATTGCATCCATCCAAGCACCTATCACATACATCCAAGTCACTCCCTCTTCTATCCAAACACATGAGCCATGTCAAGAATCAAATCCAAAGCATGTTGAAACATCAACCCCTTCTCCTAATCAAGATCTAACCATCCCATCTAATCCCATCCCCGATCCCCTCCCATCTATTGATCAACTTATTGATCTCACCCCATCTTCTACCACCCCTTCACCATCCCCCATGAATCCTTCACCTCCATCTACCAATCCCATCCAACATCCATCCCCTTATCCACTTGGCACAAGCACTTTCATCCGTGGTGACTTCCTTGTAGGAGGCGAACAACTTCCTTCCACCACCTATCTATCTCCAACAAATAATGGATTCGCGTCTTGTTTCCAAAGCACCAAACATCCCATTGTATGTCGCATGCTCCAACTTATGAACTATCAAGGCAAAGGCTTAGGCCTTCATGAACAAGGCATCTTGGAGCCCATCCACACCACATTCCATCCATCATCACATGGCCTTGGCTATGCATCCCAAGGCAAACAATCTAAACATGTTGATACCCTCCACCCACCTTCCAAAATCCATTTATCCAATCCTAAACATGGTGCATCTCATCGCACCCCCAAAACATATGTTGCCATCCCTCCTCCATCATCCTATCATTTGCAAAAGCATGTGACCATCCATCTCCCTCCATCAAATTTACCTCCACTTCTTCCAACTCCAAATATCCCTATCAAATCCACTTTACCTCCACTCCTACCAACTCCTAACATCCCCATCCTCAAATCCCCTCAATCATTTATCCATAAATCCACTTTTTACCCCTCCACCCATAAATCCCCTAAAATCGCCAATCAAGACCAACCAAAGCACACATCTTTCAAACATGAAGCTTCCCCCAAATCCATGGGATTCAAAAATTTGAATGCCTCAACTCATAAAGCACAAAAGCCTAAAGCTATTATCACTTCCAAGCAAAATCAAAAACCCCAAAGGCTATCAAAGCCCACACCATCACAAGAAAAAGCAAAAACAAAAATGGTGTGGGTCCCTAAACAAAAAGCACCAAACTCTAATGAGGCATCTACATCCCAATCTACAGCAAAATCCCAAACATCCCGCTCCCCATCTAAAAATCCCATAATTCCTAAGTCCATTTGGGTACCTAAAACTCCAAATCGACCATCCAAAAATCCCCCATCGCGATCCCCATTACTCCCAACTCCACATCCAAAATACAAGCTTCCAAATACATCACGGTGTGTGCGACTGTTGGTCTTGGTTCCCCTCCACCACTTAACATTCCCACATACCCCCATCTCTCCATCTTTTGTTCACTATCCTACATATCTTCCCCATCACATTCCTATGGTCCATGCTTTTGCATAATCCACATCATTATCCACATAATCCACATCATAATCCATTATCCACCATCCATTCCATCTTCTCCTATCTACCAACAATTCATGCAATCATCATCCATAATGCTATCCAACATGGTACCATCTTCTCCTTGCTATGGAAACAGACGCTAGAGTCCCCATCCCATCAAAAAAGCAAAAAAAAATCAAAAAAAATCAAAAAATCAAGAAAATAGTAAAGAAAAAAATCCGTCCAATGGTGAAAACCACTCCTTGTGGCGCCTTGGGCAAGTACCTTGATGAAAACCCCTTGTGGGCATCATGCGTAATCCCTTCTCCATCCATTTTGCATCCCTACACTTGGGGGCAAAACCATCTAATCTCCACATCCATTATATCCTTTGCACATCTTATCCACTATCTTATTCTAATCCTATCATATTCCTATCCACTACCCTCTATTTATCCTACCATTTCCCATCCATCCTATCCATTATATCTTTTTTCTACCATTTCCCACCTTAGATCTTGATAAAGACAAGGGGCAAAATATCAACAACATGCTTTGGAGACCTCTTGGCATATTCCCTTTGTAAGTATATCTTCTATCCATCTACTACAAAAGTCCATCCACTCAAACATGAACCCATCATGCAAAATTCTAAGCATCGGGGCATATGATTCCTTGCAACCTAGCCCTTGGAAAAAATCCTCATCCCTATCTTCCATCTATCTAACATGCATCCCTATCGCTTGTCCATTCATCTACCACAAATCAGTTATACATCATCAATTCATCGCCAATCCCCCTATCCAACCCCATCACCCTCACCTCTAGACTTGGTGTTCCCTTGTCATTGCTATCTAGCATAAAGGTCATCCACACGAAAACCAATGCAACCATCTCATAATAAACCATTCCTTTTCCAAAATCAGAAAATCCAAAAAACATCAAAAAAATCAGAAAATGCAAAAAAAATCAAAAAATCCTTAAAATCCCAAAAATATCCATCATAAAATCAACATTGCTCCACCAACATCTCATCATCCAACACATCATTCAATCATTCATCACATCATCACATCTATCATCATCTCACATCATCATCACAAATCAGAACTACATATCATCATCACCCGCATCTTAATGTGCCTTGATCCCATGGATACAGGGTATGTAGGCAGTCTGGAATACGAAGGAAGTTTCCAGTACTTAGGTACCTAAGATGCACCCATCTATCCTCAATGAGCTTACACTAGATCCAAGCATCGCATCATTTATCGAAGCATCGTCCCTTAATCAAAATCATCAACTATCAAATCAGCATCAACCACAACTTGTCACCATCATATCTTGAGCCAATCTTACATCAACTAATCATGATCCAATCATCAATTGATTCCTGCCTTAGGATATATCTTTCCTACGATAGGCAGAATCTATCCAATCATTATCCATTTTGGCAAGAGAGACAATGGCTATTCGTTTTGGTTTGTTGGTCTTTTTGTTTTTGATTTTTATCTTTTGTCCTATTCGAAGATCACATCAAAGCTACCTTGATCTCACTATATCATGGTATGTGGCGAAAACATCTAGAATGGGGCATAGTCTTGCTTTCGTATGCTGTGCTTGTGGGCTGGTTTCATTACTCCAAGCTAGTATTCATATCTTGTTGATCATAGGGTCGGTTCTAGCATATTGGTCCCCTTATGCATCTAAGGTTCATCATACCTTTTGTGTACTAAGGACTTATGCTATGAGTCCCCTTCCCTCGTCAGGACAAGGTTGTACTATCTTGGGCATGCATGGGATCATCCCTTTGTTTGCATGTCTAGTCCATGCAAATGTTGGATAAACATCATCACTTTGGTCTTCTATACCTTGGTGAACATATCCACTTTGCTATATCAAACCTAGGATTGCTCTAAATCATTTTTCAACACAATGATCATCCACCAATCAATTTCCCACCATCATCATCCTTTCATCTCACCACTTATCCTCCAACCACTCCAACCAATCTCTTCCATCCATTTCGAGAGCACAACCGTGTTCTTGCAACCCGCCTATCCTCTCGAGGGGGCATCATCCTTACCAATTATCCCCAAACCTTACCCTATTCTTCTAAGCCAAATTCTTTTTCTATCCAATATGACTCTATGTTTTAACTTCTTTGAAATGATGTTACTTAGCCGCAACACCATCTCAAAGAGGGGCAAATGTAGACACCTAAAATTGGCTTGCTTCCCAAACTAATTTTTCATATCTCTATACCCTCATTATTCCTCCTATTAATTAAATAAATTCATTTTATTTAATTAATTTATCCCTCATTGTCTACCTTGACCATTTACCCATTCCTTGTGATAAATTAATTCATTTAATTTATCACTTTTACCTTACAACATTATCCTCATTTGATTAAATAAATATTCACAATATTTATTTAGTTAAATTCTCCTTTTCCCTAATCCTCATTAATTAGATACATCATACTTATCTAATTAATCTAGTCTACTAATTGACCTACCCTAACCTACCCTAGCCTACCTATCCCCTAGACCTAGGTTAATTAAGCTAAACACTCAATTAACCTTGCTTATCCCCTTCTTCCATGCACCTTTTGAATAAAAAATCAATCTTTTATTCAAAGGGTCAAATCCCCCTTAACCCTCATTTATCACTCTCTTACACATGTAAGAGTACCATCTTCACATCTCCACATAAAAGTGAATTAAAAATTCACTTGTCATGTCCCCTCTTCCCAAAATGAATCTTTTATTCATTTTAATCCTCCACACCTTTCCCCATGTGAATTTAAAATTCACTTTTAATGAGAGCCCTCCAATCCCATTGACCAAGTTTCAACCCTTGATCTCCCTCATCCACTCTCCTTGTGACACTTGTCACAAGGCTATGAACCCAATCCTAACCCTAACTCTCATTGATTCCTAGCCCTTGATCTCACCTTCTAATCCTGACCCTCCATTCTCATTCCCAAAACTCTATAAATGAAACCCTCTCCAAGCCATTTTGGAGAGACTCCATCATGCACCAAACCTCTGCCAAAATCTCTCCAAAATCCTCTTATCATACCATCATAATCCTCATCTCAATCTCAAATCTATCATCCAATCCTCATCCTATTGTGTTGAAAAGCATTAAGCAATCCACATACATTCTAATCATGGGAACAATCTTGAGGAGCTCTTGGGTGCATCTCCTTCCCGCATGGATTTGTGAGGTCTCCATGAAGGTATAATCATTTTGTTTATGCATTAGATTAGTTTTATCTTCATTTAGATTTCACATATCACAATATCTATTTTGTGTTTCAATCAATATATCTTATCATTTGATTTTGCCTATGTCCACCAAGGACATACACTCTATCTAACAATAGAGTTGGAAGGCTTGAATGCCATTCTGGGGCTTGACCGAGTCAAGCTTCTAATCACCACAACCCCCAACCCCTCTCTTGTGATTGCAGGTTACAGGTGTAGGATCTTGTAGAGAGGATTTGCAGGAGATCATAGCATAAGATAAAGATTCCCTTCTAGACAAGGGCACCCACCCCTGTGTCCTCCAGATTGGCGTTGTCAAAAACTCTGAACCAGGTTGCAATGTTCATCATCTTACAGTTCCAGATCTATAGAAAAAGTGGTCTGTTAGACTAAGGCACCCGCCCCAGTGTCCCTGAAGTTTCTGCTTTCCAGAATCTAAATCTTGGTATGTTTCTAATCTGCATTTAGTGCCTTCTTGTGTGATCATTTGTCGTGTTTCATCCGTCTGTATACGATTTCATATAATCAGGGTTTAAGGCTTAATAGGATTAGGGTTTAACAAATTCATCAATATATTCCAACTTTCCTTATCATCTCAAAGTGACACCAAACCTGTAGCTGAGTCCTCTTGCAATATAAGTGACTTGACTCAGTTTATGTCCTGAAATGATATATGTGAAAGGAGGGTTTGATTGAATCCATCTAAAACATTACCACATCATCATCATTCCCAGTTTTCATATATAACATTTTGGTGAACCTATGTTTTTACTAAAATTGAATCTTGCTGAGTGTTGCAATCAATTTTTCATTCATCCATACCATATTAATCATCATACATTCAAAAATCTTGCAAAAATTTGAAAAAATTGAGAAACATAAGCATTGCATTAAGGCATAGTTTGCACTAGTTTTCTTGCATATCATTGAAAAAATTTAATTTTCTGATATTTACATCAGATCTAAGATAAATTACAGCATTTCATATTTTCATGATCATTTACCTTGCATTTGCATAGCTCATTTTCTAGGGTTTTGCTTCAAATTTGTATTTTTTCATATAACCTAGTAATTTCAAAAGCTAGGGTTTGTAATTAAAATCTTGTTTCATATTTTATTACTCATTTAAACACTATAAATCAAATCTGATTTTTGACTGTAGTGTGGCTGCATTATGTGTCTTTGCATTTACATTTGCATTATTAGCACATTTACATTGAAAAAAGTGAAAAAATTGAGCATTTTAGGTGCATGAGCAAGCATAGTTTTGCTTTGTTTCATTGCATTTGTCATAAATATATTTCATTTTAGATCTTGAATTCATTTTCAATCATACATTCATTGGTAATTTGAGAATTTTGCATCATTTCATATTATTGTGTGAATATTGGCATATTTTCTAAATTACACATTGTGTATTTCAACAAGCATATCTTGCTCCTTTGGTTTGTTCTATTAGTTTGTGCATTGAGTGTTGTATGCTTTTGCATGAGTTGTATAACCCTTTACCCTAATAGAAACATCCCTCTAAGGAGAAGTCTTAGATTAATGGGTTCTAGTGCTCCCGATAGCAACAGTGTACCAATATCGGAAAACCCATTGAACACTTACTTTACAAAAGGTGAAACAACTTTGCAAGATATCATACCTCCTACAACTACAATGGAAGAGAAAAAATTTCATGATTTTGAAGATCCTATTGATGTGATAACACATTTACTTGATGATCAAATAAACAAACTTGATAAGGAACTAGTTGATTTTTAAGCATTTGTGGAAAAAGAAAGGATAGCTGAAGAGGCTATACATGTTGTTCATAGTCTAAGAGAGTTATTAAAAGAAGGACAAGATAGTGTTAATACACTATGTGGAATAGCCCATATAGTGCATAACAACATTATGACAGTGATCGAATGTGCATATACTATTAATAATATGTCATCACCGACTCATACACAGGTATTGGCACCTATACTGACTACCAAAATGTCCACTTTTACATCATCAATTCTCACTACTAATGCACAAGCTTGTAGTAATTCTACCACTAGTATTGGAGTATCTAATGACATTGATTCACAGAATTACAAGGCCGTGGGATTCAATTATCAAAACTTAGCACCTAGGGTGACTTCTTATATGAATAATCACTCTCAACCACCTCTCCATTCCACCCATTCTCAACCACCTTTCACTTACAATTGTTCTCAACCACCTTTCACTTACAACTATTCTCAACCTCCTTTCATTACTACTCACAACCAATCACCTCAAAATTTCATGACCACAACTTCTAATTCTTCTCAACAACAAACTGCATCTCCTAATGATGCCCTTTTAAATCAACTTTTGCAAGGCATGACTTCTTTACAAAAAAAGGTGACAAACTTGACTAATTCTTCCCAACCTACGTTACCAACATATCATGCTTGTAGTCCTTTATCTTATGCAATCCTAAGAACTCCTATGCCTGAAAAATTTGAGACTACTCGCTTTGAAAAATATGGTGGTAAAGGTGATCCTAATACTCATGTGGCAGCATTCACAGTGATGTGTAGTAATTTCTTCTTCGAGGAGGACTTGCTAGCAAAACTCTTCCCATTATCTCTCAAAGATACTTCTTTGAAATGGTTTTTCTCTTTACCTTCAAACTTGATAAACTCTTTCTCACAACTAGTTGATCAATTCTTACAACACTTCCAAGCAAACATTGGACCTATGGTCTCTTTGATTGACTTGGTTCATTGAAAACAAGGTTTGAAAGAGAAGTTAACATAATTCATTAGTCAATATCAAGGACTCATCTTGCAAATACAATACCCAATTAAAGATGAAGATCTTTAGAAGGTATTCATTATAAATTTACAACCTAACATCTATGATAAAATCCTCTTGATGAAGTATAGCTCTTTTCAACATTTATGCACATCCCTTTGTGATTACCAGCTTTCGTCTAGTCAGTATGAGAATCAAAAGTCATCGGCTCAAGTTGGTCAATCCATGGCTAGACCTTCACAAAACAACTTTAAGAGGAATAACAAGAGTTTTATCAAGATCTATGGACAACATTCAATCACAAGTGTCCGCTATTAGTAATGCTAAACGAGCACCATTTCAAATTAGACAACAACAAAGACAATTTACTCCATTATCTGAATCTCTTCAATCAATTATGAATCAAGTAGTGAGAAAAAACCTTTTGAAGCTTTCTCCTGTGAAACCATTTGATAGTAACGGGATACAAGGACCTAACTTTGATGCTAATGCCTTCTATTAGTATCATCGATCGGTAGGACATGACACTAAATGATGTATGCATCTTAAACATGAAATTCAAGACCTCATCGATTCTAATATAATACAGGTAACAAGAGTGAATGACAATGGAAATAAGTCAGTTCCTTCGAATCAAAATTTGTAGATTTTCACTAATCCATTTCCTAAGCATAGCAACAAAATATGATAGAATAAAATATAATAGAACAATAAGATCTGACTATCTGGACTATGACGAAATAGTTGGCATGATAGAAGTGGATAAGGAGAAGGTTGAAGAATCACCTTGTCCACGAAGAAAAGGTATCTATGCTGAGGTCCCTCCATTGTTATCCCTCCAAGGATTGGGAGACAACCAAAATGCACCGGATACGCAAATTGAACAACTGCAACAAGATATTATGATACAAGAAAAAGTTGTCACGGTGGAAAATACCCCATTCCACCACGAAAGGCTTATTCATCAAAATAAGAAAGAAAAGGATTGGAAAATAACAAGGTGACTATCATCAGTGGGAAATAACTCCCCTCCTCACAAGCAACAAAAGATTTCAAATATACAGGGACTTAAGAAACAAGCATTGCATGACTGTCTTGGAAATAAGAATCAATCAAGTATGAACTACTCACACTTTGTACAAAACTTGATGGAGCACCTTTCTAAGATGCTCACAAGTTTGAACTCCTCTTAGATAAAATATAAATATATAAATATATATATGTGTGTGTGTGTGTGTGTGTGTGTGTGTGTGTGTGTTGTGTTCCCCCATGATGTGTTATGTGTTGTTTAGGCCTCCTTGGATGACCCTTGATACTCTTCTAAGGTCAAGGATACTAGGAGACCGCCTGTGACCATTCTTCTATTTGTTCATCATTCTTCTACCATTCCTCTCCTCTATTTTATTGTTGCATGTCGTGCCTTAGGGGCATAGCATTACAGAGGGTGTTTGGGGGCATCCTCCTACGTGATGTTCCTAAGGCACTTGTTCTCCTCTCTCATTTTTATTGTTTACCTTCTTCAGTGATTCTACCTAGTTGGCGGATGATGAAAACAAACAAATACTGATATGGACTATGTGTCCCTTCAGCAAGAAAGAAAAAATGGACCTAGTCCATACATGAAGATGGGGTTGATATATATATATCTGATGCTTGACTAGTAGAATCATTCCGTGTGATATATCATCTTATGGCATCTCTCGTGACTAACATTTTACAATCCACTCAATCTACTCTTGTGCACTTTGAATAGTATCTCACCTTATTGCTACACTTGATTCCAAGGTACCTGCAGCATAGCCCAATGGTTATACTCGACTCTGAACCCGTGAGTATAACCTTGGTCCTTGATGTGATTGTTTTCATGCATAGCTTTCATGATTTAATCTTGTTGTTTATCTTAGCATATTATATCAATGTGTTTGTGGGACATTCAGTGATCCTAAGCACATGTCACCTCGGGGGCATGGGCTTTGCAAGAGATCTTGTGCCCTTGCATGTCTTCTCTCTAACTTAATGTGCTTGATATCGGTAAGCGACATCAACCACTAGTAGAATTTTGGCAAATAAATGACTACGTGACTAAAAATTTTAGTCATGACAACTAAAAATGATTAAATTCTAGTAATTTTTTGCAACACAGCTATAAATGACTAATTTGATGGTTGGTAAAAAACACAACTATAAATGACTAAATAATTAGTCACACAAATAAAAATTAGAAAGAGAGGGAAATTAAAAAAATATTTCGAATTAGAAAGAGGGAAATTTAGCGAGGGAAATTTTTTCCATGAAAAATAATTCAAACGAAAGAAACTTGACCGCCTCTACGCTCAAGACATTGTTCATGCATTGGACGTGCTGTATATGGGTTGAATTTGCGCTAAAAAATAGGTAAGGCTCATTGATGTCCCTCTTTTTGCATTGATGAATTGGAACACAATCGCTTGAAGATGTTAATTAAATTATTGTATTTTGTTAAATTCTCTATTGGGCAGACCCATTTCATGGGGATTTCCCGGAAGTGATACAAGAGTTTCTAGAGAAGGGCATGGCCATATGCATTGCATTCAATCATTGAGGAACCTTACTAGTAGGTTTGGTATTCATGCATTTTTTAAACTATAATTTTTTGTTGTGTTTGGTACTTTGTTTCAGTTATGCCCATTTATCGGATGCTATAAATACAGACACCGAAATCTAATTCAATTTGTTGACTGTTAATACTCAAATAATACCCCACTCTTATTAGGGAAGCATGAAGTTCAAAGGTCAGATGTGAAGGATCAGAGTTGCACCTAATTGTAGAAGAACTACCTCAACCTTGCAAACTTTTTAAAAAGAAAACAACAAATAATCTTATATTGCTTAATACGCATTTCAGTTTCTGCCAGCCCTATCCCAGTTTAGTCCCCTGAATAGTCCTTATTGTGTTGAAGTATTGGTTATTAATACTAGTGTTGGTGTGTTCTAAAGAGTATTCAATATGCTCCATTGTTAAAATGGAGTTTGATTTTTCTTAATTGGGGTCATCTTAGGTGGTTCAACTTGGCTTAAAATGCCCAAGTGATGAGCTTCCAGATCAATCTAGGGTTTCTAGCTTTTTTTTGTGATATGGAAGTCACCCTTTTGGATGTTTCTCTCCCTGATGATCATCTAACTAAAATGTCCTTTTAGCATGATGATTTTCCTCTCATGGGAAAATTCATGGGAAGAAGACTAGATGGCGTAAAACTCTATGGATGGATATGGAATCTATGAGGCTGGATATAGAGTTAAATTCTTCCTTTTAAGGAATTCTTTCTTCTTCAAGTCTGTCAAGGATAGAGAGTTTTCTCAAACAAGGGTCATGATATTTTTGGCAAATCTGGGTTGTTTTTATGTCCTCTGGCAACCATTTTTAGACCTAGATCATCTCTTTTTCAAAGGTTCCCTTTTGGATCCCACTTCTACAACCTCCCTCTGGTTTGTAGAGCAGTGAAGATAGTTCAGTTGCTTTCAAAGATCTATACCTCTAGACCAATGCTAGTCACAAGTTGCATAGTGCATCATAATGATTGTCTTACACCCTGTGCAGTTGTTAGTAGCTAGACGACACAAAGTCAATTAAATGGTAGCCTAAAATAAGCCTCAAATAATACAAGGAAACAAGGATTACAACCTAGTTTGAAGTCTTTCCCAAAATTTTGAATCAAGAGTAAACCACTAATGATAAGAAACAATAATAGGAAACATGGTTTACAACCTGGTCCCCATAAATTGTTGACAAAGCAACCTAAAGAAAAATGAAACTAAAAGATGACATTTTTAAATAATCAAAGCTCTATAATTGTGTAATTATGATTAAGTACGTGTACATGCTAAGCCTTCTCTATACGATGCACAGTACTAGCATGCCCAATGTGTTGATGATTACCACCACCATGAGGATGCTCAATAGGATTCATTGCCACACCGCGAACCTTGGGCCAACAGTTTCTTTTGATCCTATATTTGTGATATGCATTTCTAGCTTTGAGCATTGGATTTTCTGTCCTTTCACCACCAGTAACCTGACCAATCATGGCTCTGCAACTACTTGGCACAATCTTCTTAGCTCCAGATGGAAGCTTTACCCTGTAAATTGAAACCAATTTCTAAGACTCATTAAACAAGGCTATTAAAAATATGCAAAATCAAAAATTACACAAATCTGAACATTAAGAGAGAACTTAGATAATTGTTCCAAAATTATTTCCACTACCTTTGGAATAATTACATTTATCAGCTCACTATAACCTGGAAAAAAAATTAAGCATAGAAATATGCCATAAGTCTCCACAAGGTGTACACCTAGAACTCAAAATAGTTTGAAAATAATTTGGAAAAAGCCACCATCCATAGGACATCACAATAGATGCATCACATGTTTGTTGCTATCCAAAAAGAAAGATGATAAACAAAAATGATAATGAGTCAAGGGGAACATCAAGAAGCAGTACATTCAAATTAAATTTCAACCAACTGCTAAACGAGCACAACCCACTTTGACTTGTCATAAGTTCAAAATATTAGAACAGGTACATTTTTATGTCTGTAAAGGTGACAATAATCCAATAATGGATCAAACGTTTCAGATTGAAATGCAATAGAAATGCATTACAAATAACAGTAATCAAATTTGAAATTACTCAACTCATAAAAGAATAGTGGAGAAAAGACAGAAAAAGTGTTCTTTGATTTGATCTGGCCAATGAGAAATATTGCCTCAAAAATTCAACTATATCACCATGTCTTTGGCAAGTTCATTACCAATATCTTGGCCAACATTATTACACAAATGAAGAGCATTATTGGCAAAAATAAAAACTGATTTGAGGCTTCACTAAGATAGCTTGACAAAGAGAAATGCTATATCTTACTAAGACAGGCATATGAACCCAGAGATGGGATAATACCAAAAACTAAAATAGATCATACATCTAAACACAATCCACAAAATGTTATTAATGGTGATATCATCTAAGATACCAATAGGCATTGAAAAAATGAGATTAGCAATGATTGTCTGCTATTTTGACTTATTTTAACAAATGAGTTTCCAATGTGAAGTGTCAACCAAGGATTTTATTACCATTCTATTGACTGTCATTTTCTAAGTCATGACTATCAATTTTGAACCAAATGAGGCCTTCCAATGCTTTGGCTCTGGGGGCTCATGATTTTATCGATTGCCTGTGATGGAGTTGCCTGTCATGTATGCTTTTATGATTTTGAGGAACACACAGAATCAACAATAGAAACAAGATAGGATGGCAACTATTGGAGCCAATGGGCCATAGATGCAAAATTAAAGTGAATGTCTAAGCATGGTTAATGGTCTTTTATTTTGTTGCTTCTAATTATATTTGTTCAGCTATCAAGGGGGTGTAAGTCATGGCATAGATTTGTATCTCTTTATTTCCTTAAGGTAGATCCTCACATGATTCATATCTTGGTAGTAGGGGTATCTCAACACCAAAAATTATTTAGAATCCCACTCCTTCATGAAATTTAATGACTGCAAACTACTATCCCTTGACTTATCTCTACCATAAAGACAACTCTATGGAACATGTATAGGGTGTAAGTCATGGCTTGGCTATGTCTAAGAAAGTTCATAGTTTGTTCTATCTTCATTTCAGAAATATTGTCTCAAAAATTCAACTATATCACCATGACTTGTTCCATGTCGTAGTACCACAAACTGTTTCTTTGACCATCATGGGACCGTGGTATACTAAACATCACTTGAAGCCTTTCACCATAGTACCACACTCCTTCATTGAAACTGTCATGGGGCCGTGGTATTCAACACTTACATAACATAAACTCCTTATACCTCCATACCGCAAGCCTCACTTAAGGCCACCACGGGGGCGCGGTGTACTATTTTCCTCTACTCCTTCTTACTGCATTACCACTGGTTATTCTCTTGACTACCACGGGACCGCGGTGAAGTATCATATGCCACTTAAATTTATACCGCTAGCCCACCACTTCATTTTGAGACTATTGCAGGGTTGTGGTAATCGATCTCTACATACCACAATACCGTAAGTGCAATCTCTTCATGCTGCGAGATAGCAATAACTACTCCCTTGTTATCCTTGGTTCCCGCACACCCACCAAGACCTTTTGAGTGACCTGTAAGACTGCGGTGAGAGACAAAAATACATCAATGGTAAAAAATACAAATATCTTTCACATGGACTTGGTATGGGGTGCTTATAAATGACTCCTGGAATAATTTTAAAAGAAATATGGATCCCTAAGATGGATTTATGGATTTGTCAAATGTTCTTTTATCAAATGTATGAAGGTATCTTTATTGTAGGTTATTTTCCCTATATTATTTATTCTTGGTTTGAACTCCTTGATTTTGTAGTTTTTTGTTAGGACCCAGAGCTTTCATATACATGACCACCTACAAGGCGCCAAAGGAGTCATTTGGATCATGACTTAGGAGCTGGTTAGTATTCATTGAGTGGTATAATGGTGGTTGAACGATCCTGGTCTATACAACTAAGAGATGTACTTGTGTGCTTTGTAGTTTGTTTGTTTAATTTTTTGATGCTTAGAAAAACATCATAAATAGATAGGATGATATTTTTTGTAATTTATTCCTTCAATCACTTGTCATAGGTCCAGTTGGAGGTAGCAGAGTTGGTGGAATGGAGGGTGTACCTTATCCACCTATTTATTCAAGTAGAAATGTTGCAAGTTCCACTTCGGATCACCAAAGCCTTCACAAAAACATCTGCACAAAATTCAATAATGAAGAATTTATGCACAAATTCTCTTTTGAATGATGCACAAATCCTCCATCGTAACACTGCACTATTGCTGGGCCTTGCAGTGATGCAGGTGATTCCTGCATCATTACAAGGCCTAGCAACAAACCATGCGGTGTTGTGGTGGAGGCTTTGTGCATCATTTAAAAGAGAATTTGTGCATAAATTCTTCATTATTGAATTTTGTGTAAAACTTTTTGTGAAGGCTTTGGTGATCCAACGTGGAACTTGCAACTACAATATCTGATAAAAATATGCTTTTGATGGATGTTCATATCCTCATCCAAAGCTCCAATTCACACATAGGCAGGAAGGACGCTTTCAAAGGTTGAGGAGTTGGGCTTTACACCCATTGGTTGCATTTTCTTAAAATTTTCTAAGGACTTTTCAGAAAAACCCATTTTAAACATATTCTTTAATCACGACATTCCATGATATCACATTTCTTTGAGGCATTTTTTGAAATAGTTCACTTGCCTTGTCTATGCTTCCACATTTTCATGTATGTCTAGTAGGGTGCTTGTAACTACAACATATGACAAAAAAATCCCTGTTGTTATGCTTTGATGGATGTCCCTTCATTATTAATAGATATCTGATGTAGTGCATATTATTATAGTGCAAGCCTATTTTTTAGATTGTTTCATTTAGAATCACCAATATTCTCCACAACAACATTGTCTCTGTTTAAAATGATGGAAATGGTTCACATCTCTCAGAACAATTTCTCTTGCAACAATCTTAGAGATGAATTTAGATGCAGTGTGAAAATCAGAACATACTTGATGGTTCTTAACAACTCTAATGGTTGTACTAGGGGCCATGTTTAACAAACCAAATGCAATTGCTAACTTTTCACTATGGTGGTAGATAAATGATTCTTTTTTCTTCTATTCCACAACATTAAGTAAAAGTCTTGAATTTGGAAATACCCTACTACCTTCATTTGCCAAGCCAATTTTGCCAATTTTGCATAGCTCTCCCATGTTTGTGGATGTGATATATCTCCTACACAAAAAAGCATGTACCATTTTATGCCCTTGAATCCAACTACATGCAGGTATCTTTTTAATTCCTCTATCTTTCATCAATCTCCTTACTATTTGAACTTCACCACACCTGCCTGCTTCTGCACAAATGTTTTAGAGAATAACATAAGTTGCAGCATTTTTAGGATCCAACTAAAAAAGCAGTGTTGCTGGAATACTCGGCCTACATTCAAATTCTAAATTCTGGGAAATTATATATAGTAAATAGATTGATGGCTATTTGGATAGTGAAATTATTAGCTTTCTTAGAAATTAACTGAAATATCTTATCTTGAAATATCTAGAAGAATTATTTTAATTAAAGAGGATTTTGTGGTTATTTTTGTAACAATGATTAACAATAATTTTATAGTGCAGCTAGCTTGCTATTTTCATTCAAGATACAAGTCATCAAAGTCAAGCACATACTAAGAAGATGGTACTCTACTTCAAACCCTCAACCTCAATTAGTTTAGTATGCTTACATGGGGATATTAAGGAAGTTGCTAAACAATTAATATATATCATTTGTTGTTTGTGAAGGAGAATCATGTGAAATCTAATATGGCAGTGGATCAATATCTGGTTTCTTAAGTAAAGATGATGTCACAATTGGGAAACTTGTTGTGAAACATTAGGTTAGTAATTTTTGGATGTTAAGGCTTCCCAGTTGGATATCAAAGATCTTTTCTCATCAACTTAATTTGGAATTTATGTATAATTAATGGTTTCTTTCATGGTGCAGGTCTTTATTGAGACAACACATGAACCAGGGTTGACATTTTTTTTTGAATCGGTAAGGATGCTTAGAGCATCATAATATATTAGTATTAATAAAAATGTTTTTATAAATTACAAAAAAGGCCTTTCCTGGCCAAAAAGATAAGATAACAGAGCATTTTAACTAAGAACCCTGAACAAAGCTATAGATCTAAAAGGCCCTTTCTGGCCAAAAAGTAAACCAAAGTTACAACGAAGCCAAAAACTTAAAACAAAAAGAGTGGTTCACATGTTGTCCATATTTAAATATGTAACCCTAAAGCCATGAACCCCCAGTTGGATTCTTTGCAGAAAGGACTGTGTCATCATTGGTGAACGGAACTACCAGTGGTTGGAAATTTGACAAGAAGCTCCATGCATTGAATACTTCCTCTATCCTTTCCCTCTTGGACCTTCCAAATGCAAAACTGTGAACCTGTAATGAATTATCAAAGAGCTCTCTATTACCTGATTGTAAACTTGAAATCATCGCTTGATAAACACAGTTAAAACTGGGTTTATTAATGATATCTTCACAGAGGAAGAGTCTCCCTACCAAGGCTAAGCCATCATGGAGATTATAAGTAGCAAAAGCTTCAAATAACTTGACATCTAGGACTAGATAGTCACGAACAAACATTGATGCTATCCTTTTAACCTTATCAACCTGATGAAATAAGTCCATCACATTTGAGAGAAAATGAGATACCAGATGCAAAGCATAACATACCCTGGATAGCAACAGAAAATCTCTATCACATACATCTATCAAAGCATCCTCCACCAGCTCTTCATCGAGCAATTTGAAGACCCTAGCCATGAAATCTGAGTTGATGCTTCCGTGCATTGGTTGTTCCCATGGTTGAACAGGCAAATGAAGTCGACAATTGTGGGGATAGATAGACATTGCAGATACATAGAAAGAGCAAAATGAAGAGGCAATAATGAAATAATGACACAAATTCCATGTTCTCTTGCATAAAAAGAGGATTGCACGAGCCAACATAATGAATTGAAGTCATTCAAGCCAGTGGGGAAATAAAACCAAGGCAGATGAGATCCAAATGTGGATTATATTGCTCAGCTCCCAACACTCCTCTTACAGAGCATTCAATGAATATAATCAAAGAGACATGTGCGAAGCTTACAATTAATGCCATATGGAAATCTACATAGATTGCAAGCTTCAAAATGACTAAATATACTACTAATTGACATCAATTAATAATTAAATTGACTAAATATACTACCAATTGACAGAAATCAGTGAACAGTGAATAAATATGACTAAATATATGACCAATGTTAAATCAGTGAATAAAAATGACTAAATATACTACCAAATTGATCAAAATGATGATTAAAATTAATTACTAAATACACTACCAATGGATAGAAACCAGTGAATAAAAATGACTAAATAAGTGACTAGTTAACAACAATCAATGACTAAATATATCAGTGAATAAAAAATGACTAAATAAGTGACCAGATTACATCAATCAATGACTAAATCAACGACTAAATATACTACCAAATCAATCAATCAAAACAACCAATAAATGACTAAAAATGGTTTAGTCATCAATTTGGTTGTGTTATAAATGACTGGCAATAAACTACTAATGGTCACGTGACCATGTTTGGTCATTTATAAGCACTTTTTAGTAGTTTTTTAGTAATATATTGCTCTTTTTGTACTAGTGAACCACCCTAAGGTGGGGGCATATATAATGGTGTATGTCTAATGATTTTGACACTAACAAAGCGTGTTTGTAATCCCTCTCCATGAGGCAAGATGTTGTATCTCTTGAGCGAGTGTACATCCTTATCTAAATTGCAATAAAAAAGCCCTCTCTGCAAGGCGGGATAACATATCTCTTGAGCTAGTGCATATCCTTTTATACAAAGCCCTTCTATAGGAGGCAGGATGGTGTATCTCTTGAGATAGTGCACATCCTTTTATACAAAATCCTCATCGAGAGGTGGGGTTGGATCTTGAGCTATCCTCCCTTAAGCGCGTCTTTGGCGGTTGTTGTAGCATAAGCTCAATCGTTAGGTGTGTCTGTAGCATGTTTTAGATGGTGGGACTTAGAAATAAGCTCCTTCCATCGCCCATGTTTTCCATGTATAAGACATATAGTATGTCTAAGACATGCTATAAGGCGCTCGTGTATTCCGTGTGTCTTCTTTATGTGTCTTCCCCTATGTGTGGTATCAAGGGCGTAGCGATGAGATCCCCCCACACTTGGGTTTGTTTGGCATTTCTTCCCCCGTGTGTGGTATCAAGGGTGTAGCAATGAGCTCCCCCCACACTCAGGTTTTGTTTGGTGTGTTTTCCCCTAGTGTAGTATCAAGGGTGTAGCGATGAGCTCCCCCTACATTTTGGGTTTTGTATTGCGTATTTTTGGTGGTTTCAAGGGTGTAATGATGAGCTGTCCCCGCCCCTTAGGATTTTATTTCATATATGAAAATGTTATATCAATGTATTCATCATGTTTTGCCTGACTGCTCTCATGTCTTCATCATGTTTTACGTGCTTCCACTATATTCTCCTTGTTTTACATGCTTCCTACTATCTTCATTGTGTCTTGCGTGTCTTCAATGTGTCTTCTAGTGCTTACCTAAGACTGGGGGCTAGAAATAGTTCCTCAATCTTTTTGTATGCCTTAGCTTCATGTGCTTGGTGTGTTTGATGTGCTTTCAACCGTACTTTAATGCATGTATGGATCGTAAGATCATACATACATTAAAGTGGGGGCTAAATGTTATGTCGTGTCCCCCTAGGAATTTTTACCTCCTAGTTTAGCTCATAGGTCCCCTTAGTTTAATCATGCATGTGTAAAACTCATCCCGGAGCAAAATCCCCTGAAACCCATGTCAAATGAGGCTTAGGGGCCCATCCTAAATGTGAATCATGACTAAAAATAGGCCTCTAGACTTGGGTACCCACGCCCTAGTTTAGACCTATTTTGATGGGACCCAAATTTAAAAGTGTCGATTTATGACCGTTAAAAGGTTTCCTTTGTCATCCTTTTCAATTTGAATTACGAATGTTAGTGGGAATGCATGTATAAACATGTTTAAGACTTCATTTTACTCCTAGTTGATTAAGGTGAACTTATGATTATCAAGCAAAGAGCATTCAAGACATTCATTATGTTGCAGAGCATAATTGTGTTGTGTTTGTATGTGTTTGTTGCAGATTTGGCTCCATCAACTCATTTCCTCATGATTTGAAGGCACTTCATCTCCATGAGGGCTTTCACCTCCAAGGTGATATCTATTTTGTGTTTCAATCAATCTATCTTATCATTTGATTTTACCTTTGTCCACCAAGGACACACACTCTATCTAACAACGGTGTTGGAAGGCTTTAATGCCATTTCGGGGCTTGACCGAGGCAAGCTCCTCAACACCACAACTCCCAACCCCTCTCTTGTGATTACAGGTTATAGGTGCAAGATCTTGTAGAGAGGAGTTGCAGGAGATCAGAGCAGAAGATAAAGATTTAGGATCTGAAGAAAACAATAGATAATATTCCCTTCTAGACAAGGGTGCCCACCCCTATGTCCTCTAGATTGTCGTTGTTGGAAACTCTAAAGTAGGTTGTAGTCTTCATCATCTTACAGTTCCAGATCTACAAAAAAAGTGGTATGTTAGACTAGGGAGCCCGCCTTGGTGTCCCCGAATTTTTTGCTTTCTAGAATTCAAATCCTGGTATATTTCTAATTTGCATTTAGTACCTTCCTGTGCAATCATTTATTGTGTTTCATCCATCTGTACATGATTTCATATAATCAGGGATTAAGGCTTAATCAGATTAGGGTTTAACAAATTCATGGATATATTCCAAGTTTCCTTATCATCTTAAAGTGACACCAAACCTGTAGATGAGTTATCTTGCAACAGAAGTGACTTGACTCGGTTTATGTCCCTGAATGATATATGTGAAAGGAGGGTTTGATTGAATCCTTCTAAAACATTACCACATCATCATCATTCCCACTTTTCATACATAACATACATGCATGTGGGCCCACCAATATGTTTGGTCTAATTTTAATATGTGAGTCCCATGATAAGGAAACTAACAATTTTTATATTACCCAAGTCGCTCAATAGTTGCAAGGGGAGAAAATACACGGAATGCACATCGAGTTTTAGGGGTACGAGGTGAGTGAATTCTTGGGGCTAATTGCTTACTAATGCACCACACACATATACAATTGATGATCTTAAGCTAGGATAAACACGACTTCTAGGTACATGAGGCTAATATCCATGAATGAGAGCCCATCTACAAGCATGTGTTCATGGGTGAACCTAATCCCACTTCACCTTGCCTCCTTACGAAAAGGGGTGACAAGGTTGTGCTAGACACGATGATGACTCCTTTGGGGTATAAATTTCACTCTCCCCCCTTTGTATACCCCACTAGAATGTGTGGTTCAGGTAATTCCCTAAGGTGATGAAATTCTTAGGCAAGCCCATTGAAGGGAAATAAACTTAGGTGCTTTTGATTCTCAAGATCACCTTGCAGCACAAGAGAAGAACATACACATGAAATCCCTTGGGATGAAAATGAGAAAAAGATACTAACTTAAGATTTTGATCTCCAAAATCACCCGAAGGTGCGAGAAAAGAGTATACACTTAAGTAGGCCTCACAAGCACATCAAACAAGATTAATCCTCTTAAGAAATTGAAATGTGCCTAAGATTAGTAATAAAATGATAAGTCCTTTGACAAATGATGCTATAAACAAGACATTAGTGTTTGCTAATGTCTTGGACAAATGATTTCCTGCACAAAATTATGTTAGCTCACAAGGCACAACAAGCAAATGATTAGTCCAAGGATTAGCAAGGCTTAAATCCCAGAAAATTAATTAACTCTGTTACAATCACGAAAATGAACAAACAAATCTATAGACACTTAAGTATGAACACATATGCTTAATTGCAAAAATGATTGAATATACCTATAAGCGCCTAAGTGTGAACAAAGGACCCTGACTACAGAAATGCTTGGTTATGTGCTACATGCACCCATCTGTGAACAAAGGTCTTGAAACAAGCTATGGCCATAAAATTTTGATAAAACCCTATCAAAAATGATGTTAATCTTGCAAAATACACAAGGTAAGTTGAAAAATGAGTAGCATAACACCTTGTAATATCACTTATTGTTAAAAAATAGAATGTAAAAGGTGTCAAAAGTGATGAATTTTTTTTGGAGTCTAGGTACAAAGGTGTTGATTTGTATCATGTAGGTGCTAATTCGTGCATGGAAATGCTCATTTGTGTTTAGGGCTGAGAAATGTGATATAGACCTACAAAAATGATGTTAATCTATAGCAAGAGGGGGTTAGAATGATAGATAAATAATTAAAATGAGATACCCATGCAAAACCATAAGATGCCAGTCCAAAAACACTTGCAAGAAGACCAAAAAAACAAGATTTAGATTTCAACCCGATGGGCTACTAGGTCTCAAAATAGGAAAGCTTAAATAGATGTTATAGGCACCCATCCATGCACATGGATGGTCAAACATAGAAATGAATGTTTAAGACCTACAGGTGCTGAAATATTATAGGGGTGCCCATCTATGAACACATGCACTAAAATAGGTCATGCAAGCATCGAAACAAGCCTACATACGCTAAACTAGAACTTGCAAGTCACACAAGGATAAAAACACAAAAATATGATTAGATAAAGGGACGTGGGTCCCACTAGGCATGCCAAGAATGTGTACATATAAAAGTGAACCATAGAAGAACAATTTAAACTAAATTAACCTACCCTATTCACAATTATAAGCAACCTCAATGATAAATCAAAGGACTAGTTAAGGTAATGAAAACAAAAAAAGTTCTCACCAACACTAATCCTTATTTTACCAAGTCATGGTGGTTGTGATCAAAGGATTATAATCTATTTTTGAGAGAATGTGGGTGTTCCTACCAGTAAAATGGCTTTGCATTCCTCTAGTTGATGAAAATGGCTTGGGTTAAAGATAATTTATAAATTTTTTATGAGGGGATGAAGGGATAAGATTGATTTGAAGGATCAAGGGCTCTCTTTGCTTGAGAGGATTGGAGTGATGAGGAGCCTCCAAGTGGAACCATGTGATAGGTACACATGGAGGGGTACAATATTCAAGGGAAATCAATGGTTGAGGGTCCCCTTGGAAGAAGTGGATGGAGAGGATTGAAATGGTACCTTGAGGGTACTTTAGAGGTATGGGAAAATCTTTGACCCATACCTCATGTACAAAGACCCATGCCCAAGAGGACTCATGTACACTTATGGAGGATGTGCAAGGTTTGAATGGATTGATCATGTTTAGGATTGTGCAAGTGGATGATTAGTTGACTATTAGTTTTAGCCAAGTTAATGAAAAGTGGATAAAATAGAGAATAAAATAAATAGGAATATTTATTTAATTTTTGGATGGGGACGAGGAGCTTAGGTAAATAAATATTTTAATTTATTTATTTAAGGTTGAACTATAGAAGAGGCATGATAAATGATTGATTAATTAAATAAATGATTGAATTTATTTAATTAATGCTAGGACAAGGGTAAGCTGAATAGTGCATGAATGGTGATTTTATTAAGTAAATAATAAAAAAATATTTAATTAATATTGGGATGAAAATTGGATAATTAGTTAAATAAATAGGAATTTAGTCAATTAATTATAGAAGAAATAGTCAAGTGATGTCCTAGTTATAGTTGAAATAGTGGTGAGATGATTTTAGGTGTCTACAACATAAATATGATTGTGTGAACACATTGGGGTGGGTGGGTTAGGTACAATCATGAAATGTTTTCGATGCATCTATAGTGTTTAGTGTTAGGCACATTCATTACATGTTTAATTTTGGGTGCAATTATGACATGTTTTGGACTCTCTCATTAATACAAAAACTAAGGGTAATGCCAATAAACGTAACAACTCATCATCATTTATAAATGTAACCACTCATAAATGTAAAATAACTAATTGGATTAAATAGCAATTGATATGAACATTTGAAATACTAAAATATATAAAAATCAATTACAATGTGATGTCAAGAAAGGTACACTAATCACTAACTTCCAACCAATCCAATTGGCAAGTTTCAAAAACCTAAGATTAGGGGTGTTCCTTCTTTAGCCTCCTTATTCCTACTAGCCCTCCAAAAGGGGTCTTTTCACCATAACTTTCAAAATACACCTCAAACCCACAAGTTATTCACCTTTTCAGATACCCATTAAGGATTTATTTAACATATCTCATTTCCACATAGGATTGTTTCAGAACTTATTGTCCTAAAATTGACTGTTCCTGCTGCTATAAAGGGGCAATTAGCCCTATTTTCCAAAGCAAGTACCCTCCAAACTCCTTGTAAACCCAAAATTCCTATAGACAGTCTTAAAACAACCTCCAAAACCATTGAATCAACAATTTTTAGGAGTTGGAACACTCATTTAAGTCCCAAACCACCAAACCCTTGTTTTAGGCCTTTCTAGGCTAGTTTCAAGGAGGGTTTATTGAAAATACACATTCCACTCATCTTCAAACTTTCCCAATACCTCAGACATATCTTATTATGTCTGCCTATTCTATACCAACCTTCACAAGTCTCTTACCAATGTCTTTTATGCAAACTCACACTCTTAACCCTCACTTTTCAAGCCAAAACTCACAAAATTTGCCCTATGGTTTCGCACAAAAAACCTCACAACTCGCCTCCCTTGCTCTTATCACTTTGAAGAATCAAAATTCATGCTATTACAGTATATTTCACCAAATTTGAGAGCTTTTCACCAAAGGAAATGATCACAAATTCATGTTTTCTCCTCACAACCCTCAAAATAGGGTTTGTAGGCTGTTTGCAATCAAAATGCTATAAAATGCTTCAAACTTAATTAAAAATGATGCAACCACTTGGAATAGAAAGAAGATTCAACATGCTTCCAATTCTAATAAGTCTTAGACTTTGACACATCCGTACAGGGCCGTACTATTCATTGGAACAACAAAAAAATAGTAAAAAAACTCAGAAAAATAAAGAATTTGCTATGTAGAACAGGGGTATCCTTCTTGATGTTCACTTCAAAACCATTCTCAATCTTTTAAAACAAGTTCACCTTCATATTTACATGATTTTCCCTCCAAAAAAAATGACCTCCAACTGACTTTTAAACTACTGACCTTTGGTATTCCACCATTTAGCAATTTTGTATCTTCTTACATAGCATTTTTGACAACATTACAAATATGACACTTTCTTTGTAATAATGAAACCCCATGACTCAAATTACATTTGAAGTGGTCTATTATGACCTTATTCAATGAAAAAAGACTCCAACATACCTATATCCTAACAAAGATCAACATTAAGACATTATTTACAAACTTTGCAAGAGGTAAACTTGGTGCCCTTGCACCACAATGGCGATAAATATAAAGTTGGCATATGCCAACTCAAAAATATTTATATGAAAAATGTGGCATATACTAGATCAAAGTCTATATACCAAATACATGTTGATTATGTACATATAATCCTAAGGCTCTATTGGATGATCAGGTTAGGGTGGATCCGCTACTTATGTTGGATCCTTAATGGATTATTTGCCTTGGATCTTCAAGTTGTTGTAGATCTTTAAAAATTGAGATCTTCATGCCATGATGTTCACTAGTGGATGGAAGTAAATGTGTCTAGAAAACATAAAAAATAAATTAGATTATTATTACAACTATAAATAAATAATATAGACTACCAAAGAACTTTTTTACTAAAAAAAATATATGCCATAGATTAGGCCTTTGACATTCATTGAGAAGGTGTTGGTGTGGATGGACCAACAATGAGTTCCTAAATTTAAAACAATATCAAGTTCATAAGATAATATACAACATGATAAATAAACATTAATTAAATTCAAAATGAATAATCAACTATCAATTGCTACAATTTTAATTTAATTATTTTGGTTCATTGTTAATGGTCAAAGAGTTGTGCAACAAATGATGGTCTAATAGGATGATCAAGTATCTTAATAAAACATGATGAGTATAGTGGAACATCATTGAGGGTGGGAGTAGACTATAAAAATAAACTAATATTAGTAAATTTATATAATGAGTATGAAAATAAGGAAATATATACAAAAAGAAAAATTTAAATGTGTATAGAAGATTAATATCATGTAGCCTATACCAAAATCAATCACAAGTGTCCTTTATTAACTTCTTTGTAACATTGCTTTCGATTCAATGCCTTTACCATTAATTATTATCATGTTTTAATTTACAATTATCCCCATTAATTAAAAATTCAAATGAAAATTTATGTCATAACTATAAATTTTACTTGAGTGAAAGATTGGCCCCATTATTCATGTGCTCTAGTAGGATGCCTCCTAATGTTGTGTTGATCCCTTTGGTGGGATATTATAGTCCATCATGTCTAGAGGCATGCCATTGATTCCATGATGAGGACCTAAGAATAAATGGTGTCACATGGTGCAAGTATGTATAATCAGTGTTGTCATTGATGTCAACAAGCTTGTGTTGTCATTGGTGTCAACTGTCATTTGTGTGAGTTGCTTATGGTGAAAGAATATGAGTAGTTAGTGTTGAATGGATATTGTCTCTAAGATGAGGTTGTTGCAATAGTGTGAACTATTTGGTTGAGTTACTTTGTTGAAGATGATGTGGTTGCCATGAAGAGATGCTGAAGTTCTTAGGAATATGTTTCTGTTGGTTGGTTTCCAAGTGCTTTTGAGAAAAAAATGATTAATAAAGGAAACAGTGTGTTGAAGTTGTTGCAAGTATGTGCCTAACTAGTGTTGTCATTGATGTCAACATATTTGTGTTGTCATTGGTGTCAACTGTGCTCTTGTTTTGATTCTTGCTTGTAATGAGTTAAGTATTGAAGATAATAAGTATTTCCTGATACAGTAGAACAATCCAGTAGATTGCTCCACATTTCTTATAGAATGAATATCTTTGTCTGTGGATTAGAAATTATTTAGATACATGTCTGAATATGCTATGCTCCATGTTTGAGCCTCCGGTATGAAGATTTGAGTGAGTTATGTTCACCAGAGTGAAAACTACTTTTTCTGTATATTTGGTGGTGACAAGAAGAATGTATTATGCTCTGCATTCCTCCGTAGTTAAGTATTTCAGTTTGCAGTTTTGGAATCAAGTTTGTAATGATGATAAGTGCCTTCAACTCCAATGGTTTATGATTTGGTGGTCTTCAAGAGATCTTTTCTTTATGATAGTAGCCAACAGTGTTGTTTATGTGCTCCAGTTTGAAGAATCTTCTTGACAGAATGGTTAGAGACTGTGCAGTTGTTTTTGGTGATTACAATGTTCTTGTTGATGTCTCCTAATTGTGTTCCTACCTTTGGATTGGTCCGCAAAGAGAAATTTGGATCGTGGATGAAGACTGTTCTTAGAAGACTTAATGTTAACACCAGTCTTGGCAGACTTGGTTGTTTTCATTACTTATGGAGATACATCGAAGATTGTGGAAGCATGTTATGGCGTGGAAGATTGCATTTGAGTCCCAGCTAAGGCATAATATGATCTACATACATCTATCCCTTAGCTAATTTTGTTTAGGTCCAGACCTATTTCTATGTATGTTTGTAATGCAGACCTTAGAGATTGTTCCAATGGTTGAATGCAATGCCAACCTTGATGTACATTCCAAGGTTGATGAAGTGTATAAAAACATGTAATGTAATTGCAAAAAAAATTTCTTTGTGTGAAAATGAAAAGATAAGTGAGAAGGTGTTAGAAGAGCAGAGCAGAGGAGTTATACTATGCTTCAATGGAACTGAACCTAGGCATGGAGTAGATGCTATCATTTGAATCAGTTCACCACCCCTTGGCAGTGAGCCAATCTTGGCAGCGAGCCCTAACATTTGCAGTGAGAATTTTGGGCAGTGAGCCTTAAGGCAATGAGCCTTTGTTTTGCGGTATTGCTATAACATATTTATATCCGTGGGCTAACACCCATCATGGTTTTTCCCTTATAGGGTTTTCCACGTAAAAATCTTGTGTCTCATTTGTTGTATGTGTTATTGTGTTGAGCTTCTTGTTTCATGTTTTCATGGTTAAATCTTAATAATAATAATTGAGCATTTGATGTGTTGATAAGTGATTAAAGTTTTAGAGAGACAACTGATTCACCCCCTCTCTCAGTTATCTTGTGCATTTCAACAAAAGTGGCATTTCAACTTACAGAGTAGCGTTCTGGTTTTGCTCTGCATTTCCTCTATGTTGAAGATTTGTATTTGCGGTTTGGATATGTTGCTAAGAGATGTTAAGAGTTGTTATATTCTAAATTTGGTGCTTTGGTTTGTTGTGCAGAGGAAGTTGTTTTCACCAGTGTGTGGACCGTGTTTCTGAGTTGTGCAGAGGTGTCTAGGAGAGATGTCTTTGCTCCGCATTTCTCCACAAAGTGGTTTTAGGTCTTGTGATTCTAGATTTGTGCTTATAAGGTTTATATCTCTCTTCTGTTGAAGTTGTTCATGGTTTGATGCTCCAGAAGTCATTCTCTAGAGATACAATGCATGATAGAGATAGTTAAGCATGTTGGATAAATAGGATAAGGTTGTGCGGCAGGTGAAAGTGGTTGCAGAGGAATTCATTGGTTTTCAGGATGTTTTAGGATGTTCATGGAATACTCTAGATTGTGGTGAAGCCTTGGATGTGGTCTACAAGTCATTTTTGGGTTTGAGGAAGCGTGTACTTAAAGGTTCATTGTGTTAACATAGGTTTGACCGATCTTGAGTGTTTACACTAACTGTAGAGTTGCTTTGGTGATTGTGAAAATGTGGAGTAGCATGCTTGGATGAATTTAGGTCCAAGCTAAGATGTGTTGTGGTCCACCTTCATTCCTTTCGACCGCAAGTGTTTTTAGGTCCATACCTAATTTGAATCTTTTATGTTAAGGTCTAATGCCAACCTTGGAGAATGTTCTCAAGGTTGAAGACAATATAAATAAGTGTCAAGGGATCATGATTGTGAGGGTGTATCCTATGAACGTGACGTGAATAACAATATGAATGAATGTATAATACGACAAGTGTCTGTGGAAGTGAATTGAATGAATTTAGAGCAGTAGAGTATTGTATTTCAAAATAGTGTGACAAATGTTGTTTTAGTACTTTGAACTTCATTGGAACTGTACTCCATGCATATGTTAGATGCAATTATAACAGTTCAACTCTGGCAGTGAGCCACCTCTTCTATCTCTTTCTTTTAGGACAATGAGTCCTTGGGAAGTGAGCCTTTTGTAAATCGGTGTTGATACTACTTTATATTGTGAGCTAATCCTCACCATGGTTTTTCCCTTCTTGGGTTTTCCACATAAATCTGGTGTTTATGTGTTATGAATTGTGGTTGTTTGCTTTATGCTTAATTTCCCTTATTGGAATTAAATATGTTAAATGGATTAAATGTTTGATATGTAAATAGTTTAATAGAATACTGATTCACCCCCCCTCTCAGTATTCTGGGAGTTCAACAATGTGATGCACACAAATGTTCCCCAATGAGGTGCCACCAATAGAGAATGAACCACTGGGAGTATCCCTAGCAGTAGGTTATGTGAGTTGTGAATCATGACTAACCAATTGTTGTGTCAAAGAGTGTATCATAGAGACACTATAGAATGTTGTATTAGTAACAACCTATGGGTACTAGATAGGAGGTGTATAAGGAAAGGATGGGTAACATAAGGACCCTACATGACTCATGTTGCCCTATGTCTATTTTGGGGCATTCACCAACCTAGTCCCTAAAACTCTCAAAATCTAAATAGTATATGTGGTGTCCTAAAACAAAATATACATATAACTTATGAATAAAATAGAGAGGTACATCTAAATTATTGTTGGATGGTCTATCAAAACCATCCACTAAAAATCCCAAAAGTTATCAATGATGCTCTAATGTGTATGCCATTTTATAAAAAAATTAGCTTTGCAAGGAGCAACAAGCACTTTGATTACTAGATGATAAAAAGGTTGACCCAATTGGATTTGGTAATTTTTAGATCTTTGACAACATTGTATGATCTAGTCCATTAGTGTATTCTCTCCTCTTGGCCTCATAATAAGACTGGAACATATCATATTGACCAGTAAGAGTTTAGACATAGGTGACAATTTGTTGTAAGGTGGTGGACATTAAAGATAAATTAAGTCTTGCACACCTTTTGATAAAGTGGTTAATTTCATTAATCTTATTTTTAATTTCTTATTCCATTGTTAGTGGAATGTTTGGTGGGGTAGAGTGTGGGTTTATAGGAGGTTGGTCTACCATAAAATCTATTTAAAATTTAGAATGTAAATTACACTTGAAATAAATTCAAACTGAAATTAAACAATGGATTAAAATTAAATTACATTTAAATCCTAACAAATATAAAACTATGTTACAAAATAAGAAAATGATTTTTTATTTAAATTACAACTTAATTTAATTGAAAAATAATAATAAACATACATGTGACACAATAACTATTATGCATTAGGAGGGAGGCAAGAGCTAGAAGTGAACATCAAAAATAGTTATTGGTGTCTTAGCTTTTTGTGAATTTAAACATGTAGGCCATGAATTTATAATGCACAGGAAACAAATATCCTTTTATAGAAACAAATATTTGTTTAAAAAATGAATGTCCATTTCCAAAACTAGAAATGCATATCCAATTTTTAGAAATGGATATATATTTTAGAAATGAATATTTGTTTTAGAAATATATACTCATCTTAAAAATAGATATCTATTTATAAAATGACTATTCATTACGAGAAAATAGACATGTTTCCTTAAAATGGATATATATTTTGGTTTGGTATTTCTAAATTAAATTTCACATTCATATCCAAGTCTAAAAAGGCAATTCCCATTTCATGTTTTTGGCGAAGCTGAAGAGGGGATTTTTCCCATTTCTACTTTTTGGACCATCATTAACTTTCAATAACCCAAATAAAACATTATGAGCACTAACTAGGTATTGACCTTGGAGGGGTGCATGATACTTGATTATTGTGTAGAAAATCTAGTCATCATGGTTGTGAATATATACTTATTTGTATTAGTCTCACCATGCAATGGGGTTTTTTGATGAAACTTGTAGTGGAGAGATTAATAGAACTATAGAACTTTTAAAACTTTTCATGAATGTTCAATGCTAGTTTTGGTGTGATAGTATTGATTTCAAAGGAATGATTTATGGCTTTTATTATTTAAAATGGAGGAAAGAGAAGGTGGAGAATGGTATGGGAGAAAAAAGAGGAGGACAAGGAAAAAAAATAGAGGGAAACTTTGAAAAGAGGAATTCCTAGGATGTAAGGGGTTTTGAAACATTATTTATGATTTTTTTTGTTATGGTTATAATTAACATTGGATAGGGAATACATTTTTCAATATGTATAGAGCAACAAGCCTATTGATTAGTCATCAACCCATGGAGCATAATACAATGGATAGATGGGTAGAACACTAAATTCTACCCTCAGTTTTAGGGTTGTACCATGTCATTGTTAATTTGGGTACTTATCATGGTTTATGGGTTTGATGTGGCCATTGTGATTTTCCCCCTTTGATGGTATTGCTTGTGGATGTTTATGATTAACATTACCACTATCAATGTTAACTATATTTCATTTTTAAACAACAATCTTGATCACTTTTCTTGGTCCATGACACAAAATCCTTTAGTTGTATTCTTCACACAAAGTTTAGATTGATTTGAACATTGTTGTATTTATGTCTTCATATACACATTCCACAAATCTTAATAAATGGCTTTTGGAGATGTCATATTCATGTATTACTAATCATTATACAATTTTTTGGATGGATGTTAAGAGAAGAGTTATTAGTAATAGATAAAAATCCATACAATTATGGGGCAAGCATTCTATAGATTACACAAATTTGTGAAATATATTCATGGATTTTCTAGCATGACTCCTACTGAGTGTGGGAAATATTATGTTAACTAATCTAAGTCTATAATTATGCCATACTAGAGAATTGGCCTTACATGGTTGTTTCTTTCATAATAATTCTTTATTTAAATATAATAAGGTTATGTGAGTGGGGTTGTAGCTGTGATTGTTGTATTCAAATCACCCTTTCTAAGATCATATGACCTAAAAATAAACTAGAAGGATCATGTTTTTTGGTTTTTCCTTGTCTAAACCCTTTTTGGCTACACAATAAAGGTGAAAGGCATAATGATTGATGGTTATTGGTTTCTCCATGAATATATCCCCCTTTGGAATTCAAAGTATAAGGCTCAAATTAATTATGATATTTCATATTTTATATTATTGTAAACCTTGTATTTGTGTATGTAGCAACATTATTGGTTACTTTTTAAATTATGCCTTTTATTTTGTTGATACCTTTATCCATTTGTAGACAAAAAATTTTGGGCACATTATTATTTTAACTTCCCTTAGTCATGCATTTGGCTTGGATTTTTATGCTACTATGGTATTTGATTTAATTGATTACTAGTATGAATGTCAGAAACTATTGTTGTACATGGGTTGTATGCTTGATTTAAATGTTGATGTGTTATGAATAAGGGTAAAGTCCTTATTGATATTTTTATTTAGTGAATGGGGGTTTAATGGAACCTTATTTGATGTGACACAAATGAGCTCTAGTATTTAACATGCATGACATGCACTTTTTGGTACACTAATGTAATAGGAACATGCCCAACTATTCCTATAAAAAATTGAACCCTCATATTTATTATGTAATAAATATTAATAATAATATCATTTTATTCTTAGTCTCATATAAGATTTTAAATTATAGCATGGAATATCTAACCAAAAAAAAAATTCCTTAAATCTATTTACAATAACCTATTTGCTCAAAGAAATGACATAGATTCAACCATGCAAAAGAAATGACTACAACATGTAATGAATAAAAATTGGGCTATTCCTTCATCTTGTTCAAGGGAATAGAGGTCAAATCAAGTGTAGTAAGGAAGTGAGATGGAAAGGCTCAAGTGGGGAGGTAAAGCTAAATTTTGATGGGGCAACCAAAGGAAATCCTGGTAGGGCAAGTGCTAGTTATGTGTTGTGAGATTACAAAAGCAACTTTATGTTAGGTGGTTGCATTTTTAGGGGAAGCAAACCAATAACTATATAGAATGGATAGTTATATTGGTTGGTATCAAAGCTACGTATGAGCTAGGTTTTCACAAAATAGAAGTTGAAGGGGACTCATAGATAGTGGTTAATGTGGTAATAAAAGGACAATGTCTGAATAAAAATTGAATGCAATACTAGAGGAAGTTAGAGTTTGGTGTTCAAAATTTTTCTTTTTTAAGATCACACATTGTTCAAAGGAACCAAAATCAAGTTGTTGACTATATGGAAAATCAAGGGACTTTTCTTTAATATTATACTCTAATAGAAAGCAAGGATATAAATGATTGGGCAAATTTAACCCAGGCTCATCGAGGAGTGGCTTTTGTAACACCTTTTTATGTTTGAATGTCGAGATAGGAATTTGAGGTGTAAGGACTAAGTTGGATTATGTTTCAAAAAGGATTCATGCATGTGATGGTACGGGATAGGAGCAATGAATAATGTTTTTTAATAACGACAAGAACTATCATTTTGGCTATCAAGGTGCTTTGGGTGGTTTGTTTCTGGAATGTGTAGTTGGTGCTTTATGTGTGTTATGGGTGATAGGTGTTAGCTTTTTGTGGCAAAGTTGAATTATCTTTTTCCTTTATATGGTGAAGGGGGAACATTCTATGGACTTGCTTAGGTAGGGTCTAGTTTTAAATCATCATTTGAAGTAGATATTTTATTGTGAGGATGTGATCAACCTGCATTTGGTTCATCTTAGGTGTATAGGGTTTAGCCGATACAAGGTGTTTTTAGTCCCTAGAAATGATGCTTGTAGATTTCAAGGAAAATATTGCTAAGGTAGTAGTGGATGAAGGCATTTGGGCAAGTATTATGGACCTTTTGTGATGCAGGAGCATCTTAGGTTCAAGCGCAATCTTGCATCAACCAAAAACATTTGCATCTTAGTTTGTTTGCATTTTAGTTTGTTTCTTTTCATTTTCCAGTTCAGTACAGTCAGTTCAGTCAGAAGCAGTTCTTGTATTTTGGTCCGCATTCTACCACAGTTGCACTTTAGACCTTGTGGAGCTGGACTTAGCATCTAGATTCATTCATGCACATCATATCCAAAATTTAGATCATTTGGATCAGGTACCAAAAAGATATCGCTATCAGAAGATTGACTGTTTTCTTAGAATAGAGCATCCTGATAGTCTCAGACAATCAGCTAAAGGAGAAGACCTGTAGAGAATTTCACGACTTGTGAAGTTAAAAGACACATCATTCAATGTTGTTTAGTTCGTAGCCGACCTTCCCTGAGATCTACACACTATTTCATTCATTTGCAGAGGAGTTCTATTCAATTAGGTCTGACCTATCCATGTACACACATTACAACTCTCCATTGGAGTTTGTGATCTTCCTTGGCTAACGCGAAGGAATCTTATGTTCCAGAGATGATATATATTGATGTAATAGATGCCTAGGAAAGTAGAATTTGATAGTTGATCATTAGTTAGCATAGTTTACAAGTTGATAGTTTGAATTTTGTGCGAAGGAGCTTCAAAGCCATATCTTGTGCATATTCTATAAACTACGAAATCAGGCCTGTGAGCCCTAATTGTAAGCCGGCATGTTGCCGGTCAAATTGTATTTGAATTCTATGATACTAAATGACTGAATCTGCATTTGTTTTATGTCTTTGAGTAGTTTCTATTGTATTTACTCTAGCTGCATGGCCTGTATAGTTCAATTTGTGGACCCTCCTAACCATAACTGCACCAAGTGGTATTAGAGAGAATGTTTGAATCTTTGGGAGTGAATTGAGTGAAGTTGGTGAAGGAATTCTATAAGATCTTGCTATGAACAGATAGCCGAATCTGAGGCAGGTTACCTGTGTTGCAACTGATCACCGATTGTGAGGCAGTTATCACCTTGTAGCCCGATCGCCGAATTGAGGTAGTTACACTTGATCTGAGGAAGAATGCCGTCGAGGAGAATCCTTGTTGTTGGAACAATGGATTGTAGAATGAATGAGATGATGGAAATGATGAAGACCATGCGAGTTCATTTGGATGTTGTTGAAGAAGATCAGAGAAGAGGACTTACACCTATACCTAATATTGAAAGTGATGATGATGAAGGATTTCAATCCGCTGATCAGAATGGCAAAACCCTAGGAAATGAAGAAGAAGAGGAATCAGATCAAGTCAAGATGTTGCAAGCTATTTCAAGGATTGGGAAAAGACCTAGAATTGATGTACCTAATTACACAGGCAATTTGAACCCTGAAGAGTTGATTGGTTAGATAAATGACATGGAAGAATACTTTGAGTATGAAAAAATTGAAGATCCAGAGAAGGTGAAATTTGCAAAGACAAAGCTAAAAGGACATGCTGCTATATGGTGGAAAGAAGTTCAGTTGGATAGAAACAGGAGAGGGAAAGAAAATATTACAAAGTGGGACAAGATGGTGACAAAATTGAAGAACCAGTTTATACCTGTTGACTATGAGTTGGAACTATTGAAGAGATTGCAGAACCTAAGACAAAAGGAGAAATTTGTGAAGGAGTATACTGAGGAATTTCATAAGATGATCATAAGGATAGGACATAGTGAAGCAAGCAAGGAGAAAGTGGCTAGATACATCAATAGACTGAGATTGAACATTCAAGAAGAACTGAGTTTGGTAAGGATGACAACTTTGGAAGAAGCATATCAGTTTTCCCTGAAGGTTGAAGAAAAGTTGAATAAGAGGCATGATCAGAGATAGAGAGGTAGAGAAGGTAAATTTTAGAAATTGTTGCGTGGTTACACAACACGCCCCATTTTGACTTGACAAAACAGGGACCCAACCTTTTTTGCTGCTTTGTCTTGTTGTTTTTTTGCTTTGGGCGGTTTGGTAAAATTAAGTCATGCAAGTAACCCTGCGGGAGGTAGTTAGGTCACCATGATAAGGTCAGTATTTCATATTATTAACCTCATAGTTGGAAAGTGTACGAGATTCCATGCAGGTTTGCCTTTTGGATTACCCCAAAATTCTCTAAGGGGAGAAAGTTATGTTAAGTCAAAGTTTCAGTCAAACCTGATATTCCAAGGAGGGGGGTCATATTTCAAACATTAGTCACATTGTATAAGATTACCCCGATATGCATTTATCACCTGATAATCACTTGGTCCATGAAGTCTGGACGTCAATTTTACATGATAACTGTTATCTTCCCGTCAAATAACTTCACATATTTTGCGGGGTCATATTTTCAATATCTGTCATGTTACAAATATCACCCTCTTCGCAAAATATCACCCAGTGCCAATATGATGATGACATCATCTAAACCTAGTGAACAAAAATTATCACCCTGCTGATGAAGTCATCATTCTATTTTACCCCCCGAAGGTGTATATCCGATGCCCATCATATTCAATAACATGATGGTGACGTCATTATGACAACGCTTAAACAAGGTCACCGACATGGTGACGTCACCCCAATCTTTTTCAAGGGGGTCATTTTAGTTGTGGGGTCATATTTTGAACATCCCCTGATTTTAAATTCATGACCCAATTCACATGTGTCAACGTTAACCACATCACCCAATTCTCTTGCGTTAGTTTTGCCACTCAAAGGCGGAAGGTCATTTTATCCAAAGGGGGTTATATTTTGAATATCACTTGATCTTTTGAAGATCACCCCCCTATTTCCTAACATTAAATAGACATAAATGCGGTAGATGGACTCCCACCGACTGCGAATACAATTCAAACACATGGCATCATCCATGGTTTCTCTGTAGAAGATCAATGGATTCAATTGATTTAACGCAGTTTTACTGTAATTTTACCCTACGCATGAGTTTAAAGGTAGTTTTCCAAGGTTATTTTCATTTACCTTGAGAAAAAATGAGAAATTACAGAGTAGAAGAAGTCAAACCCTAATACGAGCTACCTGTGAATGGACGAGATCTTCCAACGTAACGAAACGGGTGATCATCAGCATTTGCAGCCCTTTTCCATAATCATCCACCTAACCCAGGAGAAAAGCGTTATCAGGTAAGTAATTGAAAACCCTCCTATTGTTGTTATCTGCATGATTAGGTAGTATGTTCTTTCTTGTGGTTTGAATCTGTAAATGTGCATATCATGATGAAGTAAAGAGTAATGAATAGAGTATGCATGATGCCATAGAGATATATAATGTTGTATAAATACATATGGATATTGTGAAGTGAGACAGATCATGTTTATTGTAGGAGTCCATGGCCGACCTCAGACGGAATAGATCTGATGCAGAATTTCTTAAGCCTATGTTTGTTCAGCCCGAAGGGGTGCAATTCAAGTATGGCATCATTGGTGACACGCACCAAGGGGATACAGATTTAGTGCTATGTTCATCTAGAATAGATCATGATAAGGACAATACCATTTTGGATGCAATATATGTTTCAGGGATGTGGCATGCAGCTGGATTCCCATATGCCATGGAGACCCTAGAACTGGTAGTAGAATGCGCCAGGAACTATAACCCTTAGACAAGGCAGGTGGAGAAGCATGGAAGAGTTTATGCAGACTTTTCAATTAAGGGCATCACATCTACTTTCAATTTTCCAGTTGGAAAGAAGGTGGTCAGTGTAGATCTGCATAAACTGGAGACAAAGTATAATAACAATAAGAAAAATGCAAGGAAGAGGATGTACCAGTGGAGGTCTAAGAGCAACACCTACACTGCCTCTGCTAAGTTGCCCGTCCACCTATATAAATTTGATTTTGATGATGAGTACCAGTACATGATTGCCTTGCTCAGCAGGATGACAGGTCAGCCTCATGCTGGAAACTTTAAGAATTGGATGTTTGGAATCATTGAGATGGTCTTGTATATAGATAACAAGCCACTATGGGCCAAGGTCATCAGTGATGCATTAGATGAGGAGATGAGGAACCTGGGAGGTCAAGAATGCTCATTCCACATGACCTCATATGTGGTGTACTCATGTGCCTACAAGGGAACATTTGATGCCTTGACTACAGTGGGTAAGGTTAGCAGTGGTGTAGATGATGCCCACATATGGGATCACTATCCTTAGATACAAAGAAAAAACTACCTCTTTGATTACAAATTGGTGAATGATGCATTCTCTATGCATCTAGTCAGAACAATGGAGGAAAACAAAACCAAGAGACTGAGCATGGAAGCTCAGGAAGTCATTTACAGACATGGGGCCTAGTTCATCTAGTATGCAACATTTTCATATATCAGAATAGAGGGATTTGAAGATCAACCCCTTATGTTACCCAGGTACCCTACTGATGGGGTGGTCCTGATGGAATTTCTAAGACAAGTGTCTACCATAGTGGAGGCATATAAAGCACAAAAGAAGATACCTCCAGTACTATTTCCAGTATCTATGGGCTGGTATATGTGCTCAAATTCACAGAGCATAGAGCATGTCATGGGAAGTCTGAAACTAATGTATCTGCAGCCATTTCCATTGGCTAGATCTTATGACCCCTATGGCAGGATGCATAAAATAATGGGGAAGCCTATACATCAGAAGCATCTCGAGGATTTCTGGACTAATTGTGAGGATGAAGTTGAGGTGAGAAGAAGAAAATACCAAAGGCTCACCTTGAACCAGATAAGGACATATGACTGCATCCCAGTACCAACATAATTGAAGAAAGATGATGGTAAAACCATGTCAAATGAATATGAAGACAAGAAGGTCTACAATGACACTATCTCAGCCCCTGATCTAACACAGCCAGAGGACATTTCCTTGGATCAGTTTACAATTGGGGTGCTGTAGTTAACCCAAGCTTGGGTAGATGAACAGATAAATAGGATGAAGAAAAGGGGTGTAGCCCTTACTGTCAATCCCAAGAAGAAAAGACAAGAACTAACTGATGAGGATTATGATGACTACCTCAATGAGAAAAGGAAGTCTAATGGAGAGAGGATACCTACTTAGAAATAGAGGAAAGGACCCCCTAGAAGAAAGAAAACTGATGATGAGCCTAAGGGTGTGATAATTGACAGAATTGCCATACCAGCTGCAAGTGCATCAACATCAGGACAGGCATTTGCCTCATCTACACCGCCTCTGATGGACAAACCTAAAACATAGAGGATCCTGAGGCTAGCTGTAGAAATCACAGAAGTACAAGATCAGGGCCAAACCTCACAATAGGAAGAAGAAGAAGAAGATATCCCATTTGAAGAAGAGCCAGTAGATAAGGAGCCTGTAGGTGATGACCCAATGATGGTTAGCAGGAAGAGAAGGGTGGCGCCCCTGATGTCTCCACCCAAGAAGCAAAGGACATCCATGCAGGGTGAGATCAAGACCGATCTTATAGTATTAAGAGGAGCTGGTGGTGGAGTGTTTAGGAAGAAGATGCAACATGATGTGCCACTTCCCACCATAATCAAATTTAAGACTGAGAGAACAGAAGAACAAGCAAAAGAGACTTTCAAAGCAGGTTAGGGTGGTCCTTTCTCCTTGGAAGACACCGTGGACCTATCAGATGATGAGGTAGTACAGAATGTAGCCTCCCAGAAGATGGAAACTCTTGCTTCCAGTAACCGCATGACTCCACATGGGACCCCATTAGCACAGATGGCGGTATTGGAGGGGTTGAAGCAAATAGTTCAAGAAGAGAAGGAAAGTAGCCCAGAAAGGGCAGCCCAACAAATCGGGCTTGACAAGTTGGTAGATCAGGTAACCAACCCTACAGTTATAGATTTGACATACAGGGAGGATGAGAGCCCCAAATATAAAGCAGGTACACCTGATCAAACTAAGAATATTGAAGTAGCCAAGCAAGAAGGAGAGAGAAATGCTTCGGCTATGGGCCAACAACAACATGAGATACCGGCTGAGCCAAAGATAGTTGAAGTCCAACAAAAGGGCGAGTGTGATAAAGATACTATTATCACATAGAATTGCACCCTACTTGGAGAGAGTCCAAGCATTCTAATGACACAATGGGAATGATCACGAAGTGTGGGACCTTGCGAACTGAGATCAGACCTCCGAAGAAGGCTGGCTTCCTACTTCTAAGCCTAATGCTTAGAGGAAAATATCTAAACCTAGTGCTAATGCTATAGGGGAAAAGGGGTAGAAGGAAACATAAACATAAATTAGGTGATACACCAGGTTGAATAAAAGAACCCTCACAGAACTAAGAAAATGCACAAAATGACTAGATACAACTAATAAACATACACAGATCAAGCTGATTTTAACAGAGGCAAGGAGCAAGAGATGATTAGAAAGAATTAAACATTCACAAACACATCATTCTTAGATCACACAGAGTCAAAAAAGCATGAAGAGGTAAAATAACCAGCATGTATTTAATCAAAAGGCAAGGTTACAGTAGAGGAATGCTCTATTTGGAATTAAAAGCATATATTACTAAATCTTCCAACCACTTTTACATCTCATGTTTATGCATATATAGCATTTTTCATTTGACCTAAGTTGGTTACAATGAATTCTCCCCATGGGTTTTGTCAGAAAATATCATCGCCAAAAGGGACGTCCACCTACAAGAAGTTATGGAATAAAATATCTGGAACAGGGCAGGTGGAAGATATTTTGGGCCTTGAATGTGAGCAGCTCAATCATCTATCTTCAACAATGAATACATAAAATATCTGAAGCATTGCAATTGAGAGATTGGATTTGTATTGATGGCAGATGGGACATATCACCCCTTGACAAAGCTTTTACAACACTTTAAATCTCAGACCGTTTGAATTCTCTATATTTTCATTGATTATGTGTATAAGGAATCTCTGCAAAACTTAATTTGGCCGCTAAGATGTCTTGTCGCCAAAACTGCACATTCATCCTCAGAGTTGGCGACAATTCCTGACTGAATGTAGACCGTCCGTCAAATTTGTCTTCGCTACAAGGAGAACCGTCATTTGTATGCATATAGACATACAAAAAAAAGATGCACTTTGAAAATCATGATGACGTTATCATCCTACAGAACCTGGTCAAAGAGGAGATTTGGGTGACGTCATCTACATATCGGGTCCTTCAAATTGTTCAACTTGCACTTATGCAATTACTTCATTCGTTGTATTTTGCATATCAAATCGCTTTGCATATGTCTTTGTATCTCCCTTTGTATATGCTTTTGTATATGCAAATGTATATACAATACGATTGCCAACATACAAAAGTGGGCCTTTACTTTTGCATCACCTTTTGTATATCTTCCCTTGCCACGTGTCATCACTCCATTGGTTGCTGAGCTGAAACTGGGACCCACTGCTGCATCCTTCCTATCGGCCATCGGAAAGACCTCAAACTGAGCCACCGATACACATTGTCTCGCCAAAAATCCATTGTATGTGTCTTTGTACATCGCAATTGTATATAGGAGATACAATCGCATGTACATACAACTGTGGAACTCAATGTATTTTCAACCAGAATGGAACTTTAGAACAGGTCCGGCCTTGTATCCTTGCTTTTTTGCATATTGGCATATACATGCACTTCAACATACAACTTGTGGACCCCACCATTGAGTTTGCCAAATCTAATTTCCCAGTCGGGTCCGCCTTGTATATCCCTGTTGTATCTAACTCTTGTATATGCAATTATATATAGGATTGTATATGGGATGATACAATCGCATATACATACAATAAGTGGACCCCAACTTGAAAATCCACCACATTTGATTGTTCATTTGCATCCGGATTGTATGTATTTCCTTTTGCATCACCTTTTGTATATCGCATATACAATGCGAATATACAAACAAAAATTGCATACAATCACTTGTACATACAAACATTGCATCTGACCTTTCTAAACCAAAATGCATATTCCTTCGGGTCCGGGATTGTATATGTATATGGGATTGTATGTACAAAGATACAAACGCATATACATACAAAAAATGGACACACTATTTTTATCTCCCCCTTGTATATTGCCTTGTATATGCATTTGTATATGCAATTGCATATACAAAGATAACCCGATACACATTTGTATCCCACCTTTTGTATCTGAGTTTGCATCTTCCTTTGTATATACAATTGTATGTGCAATTGTATATGTGATACAACAGATATACATACAACGATACATACAAAGATGCATACAAAAATGACTAAGTATAAAACTAAGAATTATTTGCAATGGAAGGCACTTGAAGACAAGATTTCTGGGTTTTTCTGGGCTTTTGGCAAGGATTCTCCAGGCGAGATTTTGGGATTTTTGTAAGGTAGAGCATGGGTTTTTGAAGAATTTAAGCTTTTTCTCCTTCTATTTAGGCTTTCTCTGATCGGATCTCTTTGATAGAAGGGAAACAAGAATATTTTGGGGCCAGGCAAAATATGACAACATTTTTGGCAACCTCTCAGGGATGTTTGCCTGCTAAACATTAGACCAGTTGCCTAGATGTTATCCATTGGGCATAGGGTCATACAGAGACTTAAAAATACCTTTGACAAACAATCTTGACCCTAGTAACTCAGCATATCAGCAATGAAGAACACTTGGAAGCCCAAAACCAAAACAAAATGCTGAAAGCAACCTACCTAACTGTGCTAGACAACACTTAGGGAAAACAAAAAGGGATCTAAACTATTGTGCAACAACACTTATTGAAAGAAAGAAACCTAATCTACTGCTTTACAAGGCAACTCATACCTCAAAACACCTCTTCAGGTATATCCCATTGATTGGGATAGGCAAATTTTCTCCATCCATGTTTGATAACTGAAATGCATTATGCTCCTTGCATTCAGTAATGATAAATGGGCCACTCCACATGCTGTCAAACTTAAAGTGCTTCCCTGGCCTGCTTTTCAACTCATCCCATTTGAGTACCATATCACCCTCCCTAAAATTTCTGGGAGTGGCCTTCTTATCAAAAATTCTTTTTGTCTAAAGCTGATGATACTCCATAGCTTTATCTCTCATTTCTTCAAGCTCCATAAGTTGAGCATATCTGACAGCCATGGGGTCTTCTTCTTCAAACATCTCCAGTTGATTCATGATGTCAAGTACTGGCAGCTCCACAGACACAGGCAATCTTGCCTCTTTTCCATAAACTAACATATATGGGGAGTTTCCAATAGACCTCTTGGGAGTTATTCTATCTGCCCATAAAGCAGATTTTATATTGGTGTGCCAGGTTCTCTGGTTGTCCTCCATTGATCTTTTGATAATCCTTATGAGATTCTTATTTGTGGATTCAGCCAAACCATCACCCTGTGGGTAATAATTTGATGAAGTGTTAAAATAGATTCCATTCTTCACAGCCTAGTCAGTTATCTTCAATCCAACAAGGCTAAAGCATTGTCTGAGATGATTGACTCAGGTACTCCAAATCTAGATACCAAATCATAATAAAAGTTTAAAACAACATTCTCATTGGCTTCCTTCAAAGCCACTGCTTCAGTCCACCTTGTGAAATAGTCTATTGCTGTAAGTACCCACTTGTGGCCTGCACTTGATGGTGGGTTAATGGGACCTATAAAATCAATGCCCCATCTCATGAAGGGTTGTTCTACTTGAATCGGCTGCAGAGGTAAAGCTGGCAGCCTTTCTTTGCCTGCAAAAATGGCACATTTTACACACTTTCTGGCCCATGCATGGGCATCCTTGAATAAGCTGGGCTAGTAATATCCAGCTCTCACTATTTTCCAAGCAGTAGTCCTTGGGGCAAAATGACCCCCTATTGTTCCATCATGAAACTCATGCAGCACCTTGTCAGTTTGATCATTATCAATGCATCTTAACAACACACCATTAAAATCTTTTCTAAAAAGGATATCATTAATTAAAACATATGGAATAGACTGCAGTCTAAAATATCTTCTCTTGGTTCTATCTAAACCTACTGGACATTCACCAATTTGCAAAAAATAAGTCATGTCATTAACCCAACCTGTTCCAACTGCTGTTGTATCATCCTGATGGTCATCTTCAATGGTCAGAAGCACCTCTTATTCCTTCTCTGTTTCATTTTTAGACCTAGTAGCAAGCTATTCACTAAGTCCTCTACCTCTGATGAGCTTGGTTATCTTGATATCTACGTCATATTCCATGACTTTGGTAATCCAACCAGCCCTTTTCTCATTAACATCCTTACCTAACAGAAACTCTTTCACACTAGGGTGAGCAACCATCAAATGTACCTTATTGTTACAAATAAGATGCCTAAACTTCTTGAGACTCTTTACCACTACAAGGACATGTTTTTCAATGAAACTATACCTCTGTTCATACTCCTCCAGCCCTTGACTAAAGAAAGCAATTGGCTGCTCAAAGCCTTCACTTTGCTGCTATACCAGAATTACAGAAATTGTATCTAAACTGCCATAAGCATACAAAATAAAATCTTTTGAGAAATCAGGATTTACCAGAGTTGGTGCATCCAATAATGCTTCTTTTATGGACTCAAAGCTGAGTTTGCCCTCTTTTGTCCGACTGAAAACTGCATTTTTCCTTAACATAGAGGTCAATGGCTTCAATAAATTTGCAATGTCAGGTATAAATCTTCGTAGAAAATTAATTCTGCCAATAAAACTTTGCAGTCCTTTCTTGTGACTGGGTAAAGGTAGCTCCAAAATAGCTCTTACTCTTTCTGTATCAATGATAACTCCCTCTTTTGACACAATGTGTCCTAAAAGCTTGCCTTCATGCACAACAAAAATGCATTTCTTGGGATTGAGAGATATCCCAAACTCTTTACATCTCTCAAATACTTGTTTCAGGTGGGATAAATGTTCAGCTGCATCTTTAGAGAAAACTGTGATGTCATCTAGGTACACAAGTACCAATTTATAAAGCAAACCTTTAAAAGCCATATCCATAGCTCTCTGAAAAGTAGAGCCAACATTTGACAGACCAAAAGGCATCCTTTTGTAGGCCATGGTGCCCCATTTGATGGTAAAAGCAGTTTTAAACTAATCTTCCTCCTTGATTAATACTTGATTATAACCAAAATATCCATCAAGTAAGGAGAATCCTTCTGAACCAGCTACTACTTGCAGAATTTGCTCCATTAAGGGCAGCGGGTAGTGGTCTTTCAGGGAGGCTCTATTAAGGTCTCTAAAGTCAATGCATAGCCTAATCTCTCCATTCTTTTTCCTCACAGGAACAAGATTTGAGACCCAAGAAGTATGCTTGATCAGAAAAATGATATTTCCCTCGATCAGCTTGGTTAATTCCTTAATCATCAGAGGCTCAAGTTTTGGATTTAAAGGTCTTTGTTTCTGCCTTACAAGTTTTACACTTGGCTCTAACTCTATAGTATGCTGGGAAATATGAGGGTCAAACCCCTTTAAGTTTGAGTATTCCCAAGCAAACACAGCCTCAAATTCTTGACAAAGAGCAATAAAAGTTTTCCTATCCTTAGGTAAATAGATTTTACCAATTTTGAGAAGCTTACCTTTAAAAATTTCTAGCTCCTCGTAATGTTCCTCTTTGACCTGTATGCCAGTTTTTCTCTTTTTCAGCTGATCATCAGTACCAAAAATGGATTCCAAGGTTACCAATCCTCTGGGCAGCTTATTAGTCCTTAACTGAACAACTTGATGATCACCATATTGTTGTTTGAGTTTGTTCTGATTCATCACAGAGAACTCATCCTCTTCTAACAAGAAACGCATAACCCGCTCATCACTCTCAAAAACCTGCCAATGAATGTTATTGTCAGGGATAGAGGGCCTATCATCTATTTTCATATGAGACTGTACCTTTTCTCTTTGAATATCACTGGGGATATCAAACTGAGCCCCAATCGCAGCTAACCTATCTGCATGATTGTTCTAATTTCTTGGAATAGAGATTAGATTGAAAGCATCAAACTCCTCAATCATATCCCATACCCTATGTTTATAGTATTTCAAAGCATCATTATTTGTAACATGCATTCCCCTCACTTGATTTACAATAAGTTTGTTGTCTCCATACACCTGCAAATAGCTAATTTTCCTCTTCCTTGCCCACTGCAAACCTTGAATCAACCCTTCATATTCAACAATGTTATTTGTACATGAAAAAGAAAAATGGAAAGCAGAATAATAACTGTCACCTTGTGGAGACACAAGCATTGCACCACCACTAGATCCATTCCTATTCCTAGAGCCATCAAAGTACATTTTCCATACCTCATTTTGCTGTTCTACCTGATTTTCTGCATTCATTACAAGGTTTGGAATTGCTATTTCAGCTTCGTGCAGCATGTAGACCCCCATACCAGTTTCTTGAATGTGTCCCTCAAAATCATCTACAATATTTTCTAAGGCCCACTCCTTTAACATCACTTCTGGTATACTCTTAGCTTGCAGTTCTTGAGCAACAACAAGCTCAGGATCATCAGAAATAATGTAATTTGCATTAATAGCACTTGGGACATAAGGCTCTATGTGATCTTTGGTAAGCAATTCAGATTTTATGGTCACTTTTGTGCCATATCAGGTCCTAAAAAACATGTTAGACCAATCTGAGGATAAATATCCTCCTATCTTGGCTGTGAACTCCCTTGACAAACACATGGCAAAATAAGGAGGTAAATCTATGATGAACACCTCTTGAGAAATGGAAACATTTGGACAGGTATGCAAAGTGAGACCTAGATCTTTTATCACACCTACAATGTTAACAGCTGTGCCATCTAGCTGGAGCACATCCTTCTCAAAGGGCTGGTATTTCAATCCTAATTGGTTTGTAATCTGTTTTGGCATTACAGAACTACTTGCACCACTATCCACCATGCAGTTATGTACTAACCCGTCTCCTATTATTAATGACACAAAAAAGGGAAGTGGCTTAGCACTCTTACTTGGCTGTTTACTGTTGTCCTGGGATGAATTGGTAAGAACAGCCCTAGCTGGGTCAACAGTTGCCTCATTTGACACTTTTAAATCAGATAAGGCAGATTGTAACATGTTTTTTTGACCTGGGATGGCTAAGGAATCCCACATAGATATTGTCACATTCATTTTCTTCATATTTTCAATGATATTAAAAGGTGAAGTGACATTTACCTTCTGATGTGACTTTGTAGCAGCAATATCAGCCTGCAAATGAGCTTATTCCCAGGCAGTTGCTTAAGTATTCCTTTGCAAAAATATGGGGAATCTGGGATGTAGAAGGATCAGTAGGTCCTTTTCCTTTGTTTGCTGCTTGATCCATCTCATAACCCCTCTTTTTAGCTCTCGTATTTGCTACAACTGAAGTATCATCTCTATTTACGCCACAGAAGTCATCTCCCTGCCAGTTTAGGAAGGCAGTATCATTCTGAGGCTGTTCTTGTTGCAAGTATGAGGTGAACCAGTATTGTCGTTGATGTCAACATACTCATATTGCATTAACAAGAAGGATTGGATGAGCAGTGTGCTGAGGATATTGAGAAAATTAGCCTCAGTCAGGAACAGTGAAGAACATTGATGAGAAGAAGGCAAATGTACTGTATAGGATGAGAATCAGAGGATGCGGATTAAAGGGTTTGTAGATATGAGTCTTGAGATGCTTCAGTTAAGATTTCAGAGGTCTGCATGAAGATCTGAAGGAGCTATGGCTATCAGTGTGGAACTAGTTCCGGCAAGTGTTCAGAGGTGACAGAGGATCACAGAAAGGTCCGGTGAGGTCTGGAATTGTATAATCTTAATCTGTGAATTGGAAGGAGTGTTTGTGATGTCCTTGAGATGTGTCATCTTGAGTTGTGCATGATTTGGATATCTGGAAGTACCTTTTGCATTGTGACAGTGGCGACAGACTATGTTCTTGAAGTTCCGGATAAGGAAGAGAAGAGATTCCAGTAAGTAGAAGAAGTGCAGATGTACCTGGTCATTCAGGAAGGCTTGTGAAGATTCTTGGATCATGCTAAGGTCGTGTTGTTGGTCCGCATTGATGGTAGAGCCCGAAATTGAAGATATTCTTCCAGATGAAGTTCTTGTTCCGACTAGCCAACCGGATGAGTTGTTCATCCTGTGAATGTTCTTGTGGTGGCCGACCAGATGTGTTATTCATCTTGCGGATATTCTTATGGTTGATTACCGACTTAGATGATTGTACCTAAGTCGATGTCTTGTATAAATAAAAGTTTGTGAGTTCATTTTGGTGAGTGATTAGCAGAGATGAGAGCGGTGTAGCGAGGATAAGTGCGAAAGGCAGAGCAGGGGTTTTGGGCTTAAATGGAACTGATCTGGACATGGTAGAGATGTCATTCTCCAGTTCAAGACTGTGATTCTTATCACTTTGTAGATAGTGTGTCTCCTTGTAGGCAATGGGCCTCTTTGTGAGCAGTGTGCTCGGGCAGTGAGCCCTAATTGGCAAGTGCCATTCTTTTTTCTTATTCTTCTAACAGAGAATAATTCTTGGGTTAATCACCCTGTGGTTTTTCCCTTAACCGGGTTTTCCACGTCAAAATCTTGGTGTTCAATGTGTTGATGTTTATCTCTCTTGTATTTGTGCATTATGCTTTCATGGATGATTAATTGATATGCTGTTAACTAACAAAGAAGAATCAAGTGTTTGAAGTAGTAAGAAAGTTTTTATACAACTGATTCACCCCCCCTCTCAGTTTTATGCCCTAGATCCAATAGTTCTTGCTATTGTACAGCCCCATCATTAAGTGTGTTTGGCTGTGAAACTGCAACATTTTGTACCATTAGAGCCTGATTTATCACTCCATTTGAACAGGTTGCCTGACTGTGTGGCTGATTGTATGGAAAACACCATTCATACTCAGCTGCAAGGTTATTCTGAATAGGGACAAGGTCTCTAATTGCATTAATGGGTACGGGATTGTAAGGTTGGAAAGGCCTCTGGTTCACATTCTACCTGGCACCCTGGTAATTTCTTTGATATGGAGGCCTATTGGCTTGGTATGGCTGGTTTTGCCCCTGATAAGGCTAATTTTGCCCTTGGTTGTGTGGCTGATAAGGCTGTTTGTTCTGGGACTGCTATTTTTTGATGTTCACCAGCTCATTCCCAAAAGTTTGCAAGATATTCTCTATTTTTTGTTGGCTATTTTTGATCTCTCTTACCTCTTATGATGAGCTAGAAACAACAGTCTCAGGATTGGTAGTACTTGGCAATGCTACTGCAATAGGTAAAGGGGCAAAAGATGAGATCAACAAAGGCATTGAAGCTTGAATCTTGGGAAAAATGGGCACTGGTGGTCTAGGTGCTATTTTCCTAGCCTGAATCAGGCTATTTTATGCTCTAATAGCTATTTCATATGCATCAGGTAAACTTGTACCTCCCAATGATTGTATCATTACTGAAATGTCACTATTTAAAACTTTCAAAAAATATAGAAATGTATATTTTGATGAAGGCCTTACCGTGGCAGGAATTCTGTTCCATGTCTTCTGAAACCAAAAAATGAAATCCATCATTTGCTCCTGGGGAGCTCTCTTTATTGTAGTCAGCTGTTCAACCAACTATAACTTATCTGACTTATCTTGAAATTGTTTGTTCAACTTATCACCCAGATCATCCCAAGTTCCAATGGTTTGCACTAGTAAACTCTTGAACCATTGTAATGTTTTTCCTTTAAATGAGCCAGCAGCCTGATGGCTACATTTTCTTGTGTTACATGATGAACACCACATAGAGAAGCTACGTCTCTAATGTGCTCGATTGGGGTAGTTTGATCCTCCCCAGTGAAATAGGGCAGGCTCTTCAAAGTTGCCATGGGTATATTATCATGTACTATCAAATTCAATGGGCTACCCCCATCCACACATGGCTGATTCCTTGCCATTGGAACAGCTGGAGGTAGGTTTGCTTGAACCGGTATAGGAACTACAGGTACTACTGGCTTGAAACTTGGTGGGGTTGATTGTATTCTTTTTGAAACCAGCGTCCTTACCATAGCTCTACTCTGTCTTCTAGGCGAAGACAACTACAAATAATCAAAGGAACTCAAACTCTGAGTTTGTATTTTTCTCATAAAAATGTAATAGCACTGATCTACTTGTCCTTTCTCAGTATGAGTCGCCAGATATGCAGAAAATTGCCTCTTAAAGGCCTGATAATACTAGTAGCATATCAAAACCAATAATATGATTGTAACGTAGCACTGTTTAGACTCAAATAGTCTCACCGGGCGTGCCAGAAGCTGTTATCACATAGAATTGCACCCTACTTGGAGAGAGTCCAAGCATTCTAATGACACAATGGGAATGATCTCGAAGTGTGGGACCTTGCGAACTGAGATCAGATCTCTGGAGAAGGCTGGCTTCCTACTTCTAAGCCTAAGCCTAATGCTTAGAGGAAAATATCTAAATCTAGTGCTAATGCTATAGGGGAAAAGGAGTAGAAGGAAACATAAATAGAAATTAGGTGATACACAAGGTTGAATAAAAGAACCCTCACAGAACTGAGAAAATGCACAAAATGACTAGATACAACCAATAAACATACACAGATCAAGCTGATTTTAACAGAGGTAAGGAGCAAGAGATGATTAGAAGGAATTAAACATTCACAAACACATCATTCTTAGATCACACATAGTCAAAATAGCATGAGGAGGTAAAATAACCAGCATGTATTTAATCAGAAGGCAAGGTTACAGTAGAGGAATGCTTTGTCTGGAATCGAAAGCATATATTACTAAATCTTCCAACCACTTTTACATCTCATGTTTATGCATATATAACATTTTGCATTTGACCTAAGTTAGTTACAATGAATTCTCCCCATGGGCTTTGTCAGAAAATATCATCACCAGAAGGGACGTCAACCTGCAAGAAGTTATGGAATAAAATATCTGGAACATGGTAGGTGGAAGATATTTTGGGCCTTGAATGTGAGCAGCTCAATCATCTATCTTCAACAATGAATACATAAAATATCTGAAGCATGGCAGTTGAGAGATCAGATTTGTATTGATGGCGGATGGGACATATCACCCCTTGACAAAGCTTTTACAACACTTTAAATCTCTGACCCTTTGAATTCTCTGTATTTTCATCAATTTTGTGTTTAAGGAATCTTTGCAAAACTTAATTTGGCCGCTAAGATGTCTTGTCACCAAAATTGCACATTCATCCTCAGAGTCGGCAACCAATCCTGACTGAATGCAGACCATCCGTCAAATTTGTCTTCGCTGCAAGGAGAACCGTCATTTCTATGCATATAGACATACAAAAAAAAAGATGCAGTTTGAAAATCATGATGACGTTATCATCCTGCAGAACCTGGTCGAAGAGGAGATTTGGGTGACGTCATATGCATATCGGGTCCTTCAAACTGTTCAACCTGCACTTATGCGATTACTTCATTCATTGTATTTTGTATATCAAATCGCTTTGTATATGTCTTTGTATCTCCCTTGTATATGCTTTTGTATATGCAAATGTATATACAATACAATTGCCAACATACAAAAGCGGGTCTTTACTTTTGCATCACTTTTTGTATATCTTCCCTTGCCATGTGTCATCACTCCATTGGTCGCTGAGCTGAAACTAGGACTCACTGCTGCGTCCTTCCTATCGACCATCGGAAAGACCTCAAACTGAGCCACCGATACACATTGTTTCGTTGAAAATCCATTGTATGTGTCTTTGTACATCGCAATTGTATATAGGAGATACAATCGCATGTACATACAACTGTGGAACTCAATGGATTTTCAACCAGAATGGAACTTTAGAACAGGTCCAACCTTGTATCCTTGCTTTTTTACATATTGGCATATACATGTACTTCAACATACAACCTGTGGACTCCACTGCAAAGTTTGCCAAATCTAATTTCCCAGTCGGGTCCACCTTGTATATGTTGATAACTAAGAGGGGGGGTGAATCAGTTATCTTAATTATTTTAGCTTTCTGAACTTTCTTAATAATTAGTGCAGTAGCAAATCAAACAAGGAAACATAACCATGAAATAGAAATACACATCACACAATATTTTTGACGTGGAAACCCTGTTAAGGGAAAAACCACAGGGTGATTAACCCAAGATTGTTTTCTCTGTTAGAAGAATAGAAGTACAAAAATGGCACTTGCTAATTAGGGCTCACTACCCAAGCACACTGCTCACAAGAGGCACACTGCCTACAAGAGACACACTGTCTACAATTTATAAAGGGTGTAATACAATACTTGAACTGATAAGAAGCATCAACATATGCTGGAGTTCAGTTCCGGTTAGGCTTTGTATACTGATCTGCTGCACTTCATCTTTCTTCTTCTTTTATGCTGCTCTTCTTTCACATACCAGATCTTCCTTTCTGCTTTTATTCGGCTCTACTGCTTTTCTTCGCACATCACTTACAACATCAACACATGTCATAACTAAATCCATCTTGTATATATATCCGTAAAAGTGATTTCATCACCTTTTTAGTCGGCACCCAGAATAGTCAATCTTTTCACAAACTCTAATCTGTCAGCTGAATCCTTGCACACCAAGTAATGTGGATCAAGGATATACTTGTGGAAATCATTAATCATGTCGGCCAAACATAATTCATGCCTTCAAAACCTTTACCAACATCAGTAACACATCCAGAATAATGTCTGATGTTCTGCCAGTCAGTTCTTCCTCTGTTCACACTGTCACTTGGGAACCCGACATTCAAGCATTCATATCTCTTTATCCTTTCCACACCGGAGGCTCAAACCTTGGAATCTAATAGTCAAGATACTCCTCTTGACTTCCCAAAATCTGTACTTCACTGAGATACTTCTGCTGAGAGATCCGGACCTGTCTGTCGGACCTTACTGACTGCTCTGTTCTTGTTTACCGGACCACAACATTCTTCACTTTGACTTCCGGTATAGACATACCATGTCCTGCGGATGTGTGGGATGAACTTTGTTGCCATCAATGACAACATTCATGAATCCATATAGTGTCTCTTGCCAACAATCTCCCCCTTTGGTATTGATGGCAACACTTAGTGAAAAATGACTAGGTGTTTTACACTATGCTCCCCCTTGACTGATGCTCTATTTTTATATACATTTTCCGGAGCTCCCCCTTAGTTGGATTCCTCATTTTTCACTGCTCTTCACTCCCCCTTTGACATCAATGGCAAAGGGTAGGGTCCACATATCAAAACTTTCAAAAATTCACCTATACTTAGCCACATAAGTATATACATATGGCATACTTACATATACTTAAGTATGTCTGCAAAAGTTGTCTTCAATTGAATAAGTTCTGTAGCCCAACTTTGCTTCATTCTGTCCAAAATTGATATATGACCGCTCAATAGGAATGCAAACGCATTTGCTCTTTTTAGATCTGTTGGATCATTGGTCTGGGCTGTGATTTGAGCTTCACTTATGGCCTCATGCATGGCCTCTAACTTAGGGATAATGATCCTTCTAAGTTCACCCATCTGGCTAATTATATTCTTCCTTTCCTTCTCAAAATTCTTTGTTACATTAGTGATTGCAATAGACTGACACTCTTGATTTACTATGGAGGATGAGAGAGGATAAAAACTTTGAGACAGACTTAATAGTTTATCCTCTTATTCTTTTACTTTCCTCTCAATATCTTTGGTCACTGTGGGCCAAGATAAGCAAAATTTGTACATATTTCCACCATCCTTAAGAGCATTTTCCAAGCTCTTTATCCCAATATCCATAACTTTCCTATCATTTGTTATTAGACCTTGTACTTCGGAGAATCTCTTATCCAAAAACTCCTTCCAAACCTTTTCTTCAGCTGACTTCTCTAGAGAACCAAAATGTGTGCTAACACTGTTGACTAGAGTTTTGAGATTACTGGATGTGGAGGCTGTGGGATCTTTCTAAAATGATGGCATAATCTTTTCAAGCACTCTGGAAGTAGCTTCTATCAACTCACAGTCTTCCATGTGAGACTTTAGGAGTTTTTTTTAACCTTTGCATTAGCAAATGAGGCTATCTTCATTATCTGTACCGGAGAAAGAGAATCAAAATTAAATGGTCCTTGTAGAAGCTCTGGTTCATCAATCTCCATTATTTCTTTGTTCAGGAATTCTTGGACAGTTTTTGCAGTGTCTCTTGCCGGAGATAAATTTTTCTTTTCTTCTGTAGAAACAGAACTGTCTTTTGGAGCTTTCTCCCTTTCCACAACCTTTGTACTGTTATCCTCTTTTCCCTTCACCTCTGCTTCTTTCTCTTTTATTCTTTCTTCTCCTTTAGATCCGGAGTCAGCCGGGGAACCCGGAGGAGTGATGTTGGTCTGTTCATGGGCCACTTCTTCTAGAGCAGAGGATTCCAAGTCCTTAGCTGCTTCTGTACCGGTATTCATTACCTCTTCTGTTGTTTTCTCAATAGACTCTTCTGCAACACTTGTGGTTGAGGGGTCAGTACCCAAGTCCTCTATAACAGGAAGATTAAATCTTTTGAAGGCCTTCTAGAGGATCTCTTCTGTGTCCTTGGCTACCTTGTCAGTCTCACCAAGCATAAGTTGATTCATCCTTGCTTTGTTTCTAAATTCATCCTTACAATCTTTGAATACCATATTCATTGTCTTGGGGTCGATTGAAGGATATAGCTGAATTGCTAACTGTTCCCGGATTTCTAGGTCTTTGGCTTGGGCATTGTTCTTTCTTATTTCTAGTTCCTTCTCCAAGCTTTTGGGGATCAGAGATATAATTTCAATGAATGCTTTATTGTAGATATTTAGATACCTGACTGTGGCATCTTGTAATATCTTCTGATCTGCTTCACCATAATCATCATACAACTCAACCATTGGCTGAAGATTTCTGTCCACTGTGACTGATTTGATTATGTCATCAATGTGGAGAGTGGGTTTTTCAACATATTCTTTTGTCTTTTCTTCTTCCTGCTGTCTGGTAGAGGGTTGACCAGATGTTTTCTTCTTTTTCTTCATTTTCTTGATTTCTTCATCAGATTCAGTCTCCTCTTCATCCCTTTGACTGGCATAAGCTCTTGTAGCTTTTGTCTTTGTTCTTTTCTCTCCTTTGCCGGATGATTTTGCTTCTGGTTCTGATGTCCTTGAGCCTTTGGTAGTGGTAGGTGCAGATCTCCTTGATGATCTAGTCTGGGTGGAAGGTTTTTCCAGAGCACTTTCCTCATTTTTCTTTTCTGCCTTCTTCTTCTCTTCCTCAGCCCTTTCCATCTTTTTCTGTGGGCATCAAGTGCCTCCTTTGAGATGCCAAGGCCTTGGGCAACATTTTCTACTTCTTTTCTCACTTTCCTCTTGATTTCTGGTTCTCTGAGTTCCACATGAATCTTTATACTCAGCTCCTCAAAGGTTCCAAACCTTTCTGCCTTTGGATCCTTTGGCTGTGTTAGCATGTGTTGAACATGCAGCTCCACAATTTGCTCATCAACTTCATACCCCATGGGCATGATCCTTACAGTTCTTGGTTCTACTGCCTCCATTAGGCACTGATTAGTCTCTACCATAAAACATACTGTGTCTTTGTACTTCTCAACAATAGACTGGGGAATCCTTTCTCTTGCTTGCATCATGTTCTGGAAATTCTTGAAGTATCCCCACAGGGCTGTATTTTGTGCTTTGATATCACCAAGTCCATGCAAATAACCTCTGATTTGGATAGATACTGGTCTATCATTCTCCCACACCCAACCATTAGATCCGGGAAGCTCATTCATAAAGTAGAAGAATAAGCACAATATTAATCCATGATACTTGAATGAATTCTTTTTATCTTTCTTTATTTTCTGTAGATTCTCCAAGAGTTGGTTCAAGAGAAGCTGACAAAGATTGTAGTCTGCATCCTTTCTTAGCATTTCATAAGCTGTGTAGATGGCCTTTCTAGGTACTGAATTTTCCCTGCTAGAATGATATATTTTATATCCAATGATCATGGAGGCAAACTTGACATCCGGATCAGAGATGTCATCTACTGTCATTGCTCTTTTGTCAAACTTGGATCCGGTAGCCTCACTTACAGTTTGATTCTTCACAGATTTAAGAATAGGAATCCCACCGAATGAGTGTAATCCGGTAACTGCCCTGATGGCATCTTTTGTGATTTTGAATGGTCCATTTAACCACATGAAGTTGTCATGTATTCTGCTCAAAATATACTTGACCCATTCATCCTCAGTAAAACAAGGGAAATGTATGTGTTGTGTAAAGTGCTTATTCCAGAGGCCCTTGTAGTGGGGTTTGAGCTCAAATGCATCGTCTATCAATTGTTTGTGATAGATATCTCTTAGTTTGAATTCCCCAAACTCTTCAACATTTGCGTGTATGTAAACCCTAATGTCTTCTGTGTGCAAAACACCATGCGGAACACTAGAGAAGGCCCCTAGGGGATCTACCTCCAAGGATTTGTATGGATGCTTCTTAAATATGGGGCGGGGTCTATCAGAAATCTTTACTATATTAGGAGTAGCCATCATCAGTGAATCTTACTGAGAGATATCAAGAACGAAGAATACCTTTTATGCTGTTTAGGGCACACGATGAAATCCGGATTGAGCTGTATGAGGAATCGTCTTGATCTTTGGGAGAGGTTGTTGCAAAGCTCCTTTTCTCTTTTCTTCGAATGTGAGTGTACAAATGATGAGCGAATGAACTCTTTTATTTCTGAGAAGGCCTAATTTTCATTCTGCAATAAATGCACAACCTAATTCATTCTGGTTAGCCTTGTTTGCCTTACTTAGAGACAAAACCTTTCCGGATCACTAAGATAGATTTCAAAGTTATTCTAGGAGAGTAGTGATAATCTATCTTCCTTTCATTAGTCATTTGATCTATTTGCAGATCAAGACACCATAGTTTGAATCATACCAGACCAAACTTGTAAGGAATCTATTTTTACCAGAAGACTATTTTACCGGATCAATTCTGGAAGGATTAGATTCTTCAAATCTTCTTGCGGATCTTCCAAATCTTAACCATAGTTTATTTGGATGTTTCCCTTATGAACCCTTTAATACGCAACTCTTCTTGTGCCAGTACCGGCACCAATTGACTGGCTGGGGGAACAAGGTTTTCTTTGTGTCTCCCCCTAAGCCAGAGCTCACTTTTTAGTTTCCAGAAGGAATATCAGCACTAGAGTCTGGTGCAGATCCATCCCCTACATTCTCTATACTTTTCTTCACCCAAATCTTGTTCATCTCACTTTGAACTTCATCCGCATTTACTTTTTGTTTTCCCTTATCTTGATTCTGATTATAATATACCAGACCTCTTTTATCCTAATTCTTGCTTCTACAGAATTTTGCTATATGATCGGATCTATTGCAAATTTGGCAAACAACATTTCTTTGCATATTTGATTGATATCCTCTTGATCTGCATTGGTTAGCCATATGACCCATTCTATTGCATGTGAAGCATCTACCATTGAATGAATTATTCATTTGTATATTTCTCCATTCATGAGATTTGTGACCATACCTTTTGCAGTTGAAGCAATGTCCGGAAAAGGATGAGTTAGTCTGATTCATTCTCTTTCTAGACTGATTAGCTTTATGACCAAAGTTATTGCAGTTGTGGCAGTATCCATTGAAGGATGGATATCTTTGAGCATTAGGCTGCCTTACCAGAGGTCTTCTAGGCCTGTTTCTTAGATTTTCTGATCCAAAATTCTTCTGACCGGATCCGGAGCTTTCTCCTTTCTCATAACCCAAACCACACTTGTCATCTACCCTCTTTTGACTTCCAAGAAGAACTTCAAGTTGAGCAGAACTTATCTTGAATTTCTCTTTATATTCATTTGCTGTTTGAAGATCTCTTTTGAGAGAGACAATTTGATCCTCAAGTTTTTCTTCATTATCTTTAGCATCTTCAAGATCAGATTCAAGATGTCTGATAATTCTATCCATCTTGTGGCAATCTTCTGATTTCTCCTTGAGAGATTGTCTTAGATTATCTTCAGTTTTTCTTTTCTCTTCAATCTCTTGGGTAAACTTTATAACTCCTGATTCCATTTCATGTCTTACCATAATGTTTCTTTTGATAATTTTTCACATAACTTGGTTTTCTCCTTCAGATCTTCATTTGCATCATTTGCTTCACCTTGACTTGCCAATTGCTGAAGTAGCTCCTTTCTCTTTTTCATAGAGAGACTTAATTTGTCTTTTAGTTCTCTCATGAAATCATCAGCCTGTTTGAGTCTTTCCTTTAATTCATTGACTTCAGAGTTTGACTGCTCAAGATCATCAAGGGCAGTCTTGAGTTGCTCCCTTAAACCATATGCATCCATTTGAATTCCCAGATCTTCTTCAAGCTATTAGACTCTGTTTAGGAGGAACTTAGCTCTGATACCAATTGTTGATAACTGAGAGGGGGGGTGAATCAGTTATGTTAATTATTTCAGCTTTCTGAACTTTCTTAATAATTAGTGCAGTAGCAAATCAAACAAGGAAACATAGCCATGAAATAGAAATACACATGACATAATATTTTTGACGTGGAAACCCTGTTAAGGGAAAAACCACGGGGTGATTAACCCAAGATTGTATTCTCTGTTAGAAGAATAGAAGTACAAAAATGGCACTGCCCGAGCACATTGCTCACAAGAGGCACACTGCCTACAAGAGACACACTATCTACAATTTATAAAGAGTGTAATACAATACTTGAACTGATAAGAAGCATCAACATATGCTGGAGTTCAGTTCCGGTTAGGCTCTGTATACTGATCTGCTGCACTTCATCTTTCTTCTTCTTTTATGCTGCTCTTCTTTCACATACCGGATCTTCCTTTCTACTTTTATTCGGCTCTACTGCTTTTCTTTGCACATCACTTACAACATCAACACATCTCATAACTAAATCCATCTTGTATATATATCCGTAAAAGTGATTTCATCACCTTTTTAGTCGACACCCAGAATAGTCAATCTTTTCACAAACTTTGATCTGTTAGCTGAATCCTTGCACACCAAGTAATGCGGATCAAGGATATACTTGTGGAAATCATTAATCATGTCAGCCAAACATAATTCATGCCTTCAAAACCTTTACCAACATCAGTAACACATCTGAAATAATGTCTGATGTTCTACCGGTCAGTTCTTCCTCTGTTCACACTGTCACCTGGGAACTCGACATTCAAGCATTCATATCTCTTTATCCTTTCCACACCGGAGGTTCAAACCTTGGAATCTATCAGTCAAGATACTCCTCTTGACTTCCCAAAATCTTGACTTCACTGAGATACTTCTGCTGAGAGATCCGGACCTGTCTGTTGGACATTACTGACTGCTTTGTTCTTGTTTACTGAACCGCAACATTCTTCACTCTGACTTCCGGTATAGACATACCATATCCTGCGGATGTGTGGGATGAACTTTGTTGCCATCAATGACAACATTCATGAATCCATATAGTGTCTCTTGCCAACAGTATATCCCTGTTGTATCTAACTCTTGTATATGCAATTGTATATAGGATTGTATATGGGATGATACAATCACATATACATACAATAGGTGGACCCCAACTTGAAAATCTGCCACATTTGATTCTTCATTCACGTCTGAATTGTATGTATTTCCTTTTGCATCACCTTTTGTATATCGCATATACAATGCGAATATACAAACAAAAACTACATACAATCACTTGTACGTACAAACATTGCATCTGACCTTTCTAAACCAAAATGCATATTCCTTTGGGTCCGGGATTGTATCTCAGGATTGTATATGTATATGGGATTGTATGTACAAAGATACAATCCCATATACATACAAAAAATGGAGACACCTTTTGTATCTCCCTCTTGTGTATTGCCTTGTATATGCATTTGTATATGCAATTGCATATACAAAGATAACCCGATTCACATTTGTATCCCACCTTTTGTATCTGAGTTTGCATCTTCCTTTGTATATACAATTGTATGTGCGATTGTATATGTGATACAACAGATATACAGACAACGATACATACAAAGATGAATACAAAAATGACTAAGTATAAAACTGAGAATTATCTGTAATAGAAGGCACTTGAAGACAAAAGATTTCTGGGTTTTTCTGGGCTTTTGGCAAGGATTCTCCAAGAGAGATTTTGGAATTTTTGTAAGGTAGAGCATGGGTTTTTGAAGAATTTAAGTTTTTTCTCCTTCTATTCAAGCTTTCTCTAATCGGATCTCTTTGATAGGAGGGAAACAAGAATATTTTGGGGCTAGGCAAAATATGACAACAGATACATCAGGGGATGATGTCGCCCAGACTCAAGGAGATATGGGAGAAAAAGATAAATTAGGTCATGAGGACCTTAGGACACAAGATGTTGGTACATCATGTGTAGAACAAGAATTGACCCAAGATCAGGGTGATGCACCGAGCCCAAACACACAAACATCCACAGATGTTAATATGCCTCAAGATGGGGAAAATACCAAAGTGGATGAAACACATAAAGAGGGAGTGTAGGATCAAGCGCAAGATCATCATGTGGACATTCCACAAGATCCTCCCCCACAAAAGGAAGTCCCTCAATAGGAAGAGATGCAACAGGATCCCCCTCATGAGGAATTCCATGAGGAAGAAACTAGGAAGTCGCCTTCTCCACCCAGAATAGAGAGAGACACTGGAGATCATGGTGCACATGATGATGACAAAAGACAACAAGGATCTGGAAATGAAGTGCCTCAGTGGCTGGAAAAAGAAATAGGTACGGAACAAGGCTTTGAAATTCAAGAATTTGATGTCTCCACCTTGTTTGCAGAGACAATCATGAAGCCCAAGAGGAAAGCTAGATTGACATCGGCTATTAGAAGAGATCCTGCTACAAGTAGAAGGACAACCCAAGTAGCACTTCCCACTATAGAGAAAGAGAAGGAAAAAATCACCCTTGAAGAGTTCCAAATCACAACTATTGATTTGGGTTTTGCCAATGAGGACCAAGAGGGTCAGGAAGGGAAGGATATCATTGATTGTTTAACCTAAAGGGTAAAGAAGGAGAAAGAGAAAAATAAATAGCATAAGGAGCACATTGCCCAGCTGCATGCATATATAAAGGGGTTGATTAACCTTGATACTACACCAGTGGATCCGACAGTCCCATTGACTGCCATATCCCAAGAGGAGGTCAATAAGCTGGACCTCATGAAACATGAAGCCATGATAATGGAGAAGTGGATGCTATCAGCCCTCACAGGAGCTGAGGAAGTTTTGAGAACCTTGTTACAGAGGTGGAATTCTTTAAGCAGTTTGAAGAGAAAAGTGGATAAAATGCAGAATGAAATAGGGAGACGGTCATTCCAATTAGAAAAGGACCTAACTGCTTTGAGTGAGATGAAGAGGATTGATCCTCAGATCCTAATAAATAATCAAGTGTTGAACAATAACAATGCTCTGCTGATAGATATATGGTATGAAGATATCAGGTTTGAATGTGATATCCTAAAGAAATGCAGTGGCAGGCTCAGGGATATCAGTATAAAGCTGCACAGCATGATGGTACATGAAGCAGAGATCCTTGAAGCTTTGGAAGGAAAAGTAGAGGGAAAGATTGAAAACTAAGACGCAGATTTTGCCATCAAGGCACTGCATGATAATTTCCAGCCGATGGCTAATGACCCCCTCACCCACCTGACAAAAGAGGTGATGAATAAGATCATGAGGATCAAGGTTAAGGTGGAGATTTACAATGAGACTCTAAACAACAGAAAGGGTAAGCTGGATGCAATCAAAGCTAAATTCTAGCCTCACAAGCACGCCATTAAAAAAGCCAAAACTCAAGATGGCGGGGAGGTAAATAAGATAGTGCAAGCCTATGAGAATATCAGGACGGCAATGAAGGTCTATATACAGGATGATGTTCATTAGGGTGATAGCGATACAGAAAGCAATGAGGATGATGATCATGATGAAGAAGAAGAACATGAAGAAGAGGAACTCAAAGAATAAATGAAGATGCATTACAAAGAAGACATATGTATTAGGTACTCATAAGATAATGAGTCATCTAGATGGTTGCCAACTGGCAACTTGTGCCACGAGGAAAGGTTGACTGAGTTAGAGAATGATAATCTACCGTTGATCTTAATTGACAAATCCTAACCGTAGGTCATTTGTAACTACCTCCTCACCTTATTCTATAAAAGGTGCAAGAGTGTCATATTTTGAATATTTGGAAACTTAATTGAAATTTGATTGTTGAAATGTCAGGACTCATTTCAAAGCTATTGTAAATGTACATGTTATGCATATTGAATGAAAGAGAAGACAATTTGATTACAAATCATCATAAATCTTGAGTAATCTGTGTTTGAAATCTTGATACATGCATTGATCAACTGCATCCCTTGGAGTGCTTGTCAGTCTGCATTTGTTGTTTTCATTCCTTACCCTTTGAAGTTAGCATCATCTGTATCTAGATGTGGAACATCCTGGTGACAATATGGTTTGATTTCTTCTCCTCATGAATGTATCTTGTATGTATGTGGTTCAATGGCTAAAGATTCACCAAAATTAGAAACATTCTTTTAAATTTCTTTCAATTTCATAACAATTTATCACCATAACTACAAATAACAGAGAATTAAAAGCAAGTAACATGAAATATGCTAATATCCCGTAGATAATTAGAAATACATAGCATATTTAGAATTAAAGCAGGTTAAATTGACAAATATCATGTAAATTCATATAAATATCCAAGAGATACATGCAAATATCTGCTTATAGACACATCCTTTGAATAAATATACTGCATAGAAGAAAGAATAGGGTCATGATGATCAATAATAAAAAGAATTGATCAAACTTGCGAATACATCATTATCTTTGGAAATAGAGTAGAAATAACCTCTCTGTGGAGTAAATTTATAGGAAACTGAACAATACTGATCATCAAGACAAATGTAAGACCCCTTGAAATGGAAAATAGCATGTCACATCAACCTCTAAGTAATGTCAGACAATCATGACTTGATCAACGGAGACTTGGAGTCATCAACTTACCTTAAGTTGATCATACATTACAAGATAATAAAGGTTTGATGTACAAATTTTTATGCATGTTGTTATGACTAATCATCATCATCAACAGAAAGGTAGAACATTTTCCAGAGGAGAGAGATCATATGCAGAGAATAATAGACAAGAGAACACATTCAAGAAGGAGGACAGAGATAACAATGCATACCAGAGAGATGATAGAATCTTCTACTGCAGAGGAAACCCTAGTCCATACCGGAGTGAAGGATACATAAGAGAAGGAAGAGGAACCTGTTTTAAGTGTGGAGGAGGACATAGAGCATTTGAATGTAACCAGGGGAGTATAAGCAAGAGAAAAAATAATAGTGGAAGAGAAGCCTATGTGGAAGAAGACCCTGTTGGATCACCTAGTTTAGTTGGTAAACCTGAGAAAGGAGAATCACTTGTCATGAGGAGAGCACTATTTCAAGATGAGACAAGTGAGGAACCACCATAGAGGAAAAGTTTGTTCAGAACCAGATGCAAATTAGGAGGTAAATGTTGTAAAGTTGTAATTGATAGTGGTAGTTCAGATAACCTAGTTTCAAAGGAGACGGTGACTAAGTTGAAGTTGGAAATATTGAAATTCCCTAAACTCTATCAGATAGCATGGATTCGGGATGATCATAAGGTATTGGTGAGTAAGCAATGTTTGGTAAAATTTCATATTGGATCTTATCATGATGAAGTATTGTGTGATATTATGCCTATGGATGTATGCCATATTTTGTTGGGTAGACCATGGCAATATGATAGGAAAGCTATACATGATGGGAGAAAGAATACATACACTATAACATCAAATGGAAAGAGAATTACTTTGATTCCTTTGGAAGATGAACCTAAGAGTGAAGTATGTGTTAATGCTAGAATCTATTTGGTAGATGGAAGGAAATTTTTGGATGGTTTGAGACATGAGAATATGTGTTATGCTTTGATCCCTAAGAAGCTTGAAATCCTAAAGACTAAAGAATCACAACCAGAGGAGATAACTGAATTACTGATAGAGTATGAAGACATCATACTAGACAATGTACCTGAAGGATTACCACCAATCAGGGGTATCAACCATCACATGGATCTTATACTTGGAGCTAGTTTGCCTAACAAAGCAACACACAAAATGACACTGATAGAGAATGAAGAATTGAATAGGTAGATACATGAGTTGTTGAGGAAAGGTTTGATTAGAGAAAGCTTGAGTCCTTGTGCAGTACCTGCAGTGTTAGCACCAAAGAAAGATGGAGAATGGAGAATGTGTACAGACTCTAGAGAAATAAACAAGATCATAGTTAAGTATCCTAGGATGGATGATATTGAGTGGAGAAAAATATTTCACAAAGTTAGATTTGAAGAGTGGATACTATCATATAAGAATCAGAGAAGGAGATGAATGGAAGACTACTTTTAAGACAAATGAAGGATTGTATGAGTGGTTAGTGATGCCTTTTGGATTGACAAATGCACTGAGTACTTTCATGAGATTGATGAATGAAGTCTTGAAGAGATTCTTGGGTAAGTTTGTTATTGTATATTTGGATGATATTTTGATTTTTAGTAAGACAAAAGAAGAACATTTGTGGCACCTGAGACAAGTATTGCAGAGACTGAGAGAAGAGAAATTGTTGATAAACATCAAGAAATGTAGTTTCATGAAGGAAGAATTGGTATACTTGGGATTTGTGATTTCTACAGAAGGATTGAAGATGGACCCTGAGAAGGTAAGAGAAATTGTTGAATGGGCTACACCGGAGAGCATTGGGGAAGTTAGATCATTTCATGGATTGGCTAGTTTCTACCAGAAGTTTGTCAGAAATTTTGTTTCAGTTTGTAACCCTATGACAGAGACAATGAGAGGTGACAGAAAAGACTTTAAGTGGACATCAGGAGCAGACAAAAGTTTTGAGTTGTTGAAGCAAAAAGTGACAGAACAACCTATTTTGGCATTACCGGATTTCAATAAGGTATTTCAAGTAGATTGTGATGCAAGTGGGAATGCAATTGGAGTAGTGTTAAGTCAAAAAGGTAGACCTGTAGCATATTTCAGTGAGAAGTTGAATGATGCAAGGAGAAGATATTTAGTTTATGATCAAGAGTTCTATGTCATAATTCAAGCCTTGAAGAAGTGGAGACATTAATTGTTGCCTAAGGAGTTTGTGTTGTATACAGATCATCAAGCTTTGTAATATTTGAACAGTCAAGGAAAGTTGTATCAGAGACATATGAGATGGGTAGAATTCATGCAGAGTTATACTTTTGTGTTGAAGCATAGGAGTGGGAAATCAAACAAAGTTGCAGATGCCCCGAGTAGGAGAAGGAACTTGTTGACAGAGATGAGAGTTGAAGTGCTAAGATTTGATGAATTGAAGAACATGTATGAAGAAGATCTTGATTTTGCAGAACCTTGGAAAGCATGTAAGGAACTTGTTATGATAGATATGAGTAAGTGGTTGGACTATTTCATTCAAGAAGATATGTTGTTTAGAGGAAAGCAGTTGTGCATACTTAGAAGTTCCATGAGAGATAATTTGATCAAGGAGAAACATAGTGGTGGATTGGCAGGACATTTTGGCATTGATAAAACAATGGCTTCGGTAAGTGAAAATCACTTTTAGCCTCAGATACATAAGGATGTTAGGAAATTTGTGTAGAGTTGTAGAGTTTGTCAAGTTGCAAAAAGGAATAGTCAAAATACTGGATTGTATAAACCTTTGACAGTACCGGAGAGACCTTGGGAAGACATAAGTATGGATTTTGTAATGGGATTGCCGAAGACACATAGAGGACATGATTCAATATTTGTAGTGGTGGACAAATTTTCAAATATGACATATTTCTACCTTGTAAGAAGACAATTGATGTAATGCATGTAGCTGACCTATTTTTCAAGGAGATTGTGAGATTGCATGGATTACCTAAGAGCATAATTTCAGAGAGAGACATAAGATTTCTTGGGTATTTTTGGAAGACACTTTGGAAGAAGATGAAGATAGATTTGAAGTTTAGTTTAGCATTTCATCCACAGACTGATGGATGGACAGAGGTAGTGAATAGGAGTTTGGGAAACTTGTTGAGATGCTTGGTTGGAGAGAAGGCAAGAAGTTGGGATTTGATTCCTTCACAAGCAGAGTTTGCATACAATAATTCAGTGAATAGGAGTACTACAAGAACACCTTTTGATATTGTTACTGGAGTAAACCCTAGAGGAGTAACAGAGTTGAGAGATATTAGTATGGAAGAAAAGAGAAGTGCAGAAGCAGAAGAATTTGTAGGACATATGGAGACAATGCATAATTAGGTGAAGAAGCATTTGGAGGAGATGAACAACAAGTACAAGGAGAAGGAAGATGAGAAGAGGAGACATAAATAATTTTTAGTGGGAGATGAGGTGATGGTATACTTGAGAAAAGAAAGATTTCCACTTGGGACATATAACAAGTTAGAGATGAAGAAGTTTGGACCTTGTAGGCTACTCAGAAAATTTGATTAAAGGAAATGCATATGAAGTAGAGCTACTGGAGTCATTGGGTATTTCACCTATATTCAACATTGCAGACCTATATTAGTATCATGAAGTAGAGTTCAATGACAACATTGAAGAAGATTTGAAGAAGAAGTTACCACAACAAGGACCGGAGTAGATTGAAGACATTTTGGACAGGAGAGTTGGATGCAGCACCAAAGGGTGACAATACAAAAAATATCTTGTGAAGTGGAAAGGTAGACCGGAAGCAGATTCATCATGGATTTCTTAGGCTGAGGTGGACCGTCTTAGTTTCCCTCCAGCCCCGACAAAGTGAGGGACTCACTTTTTCAGTAACCTCAGATGTTTGATGTAGGAGCATCCTTGGTTCAACAACAATCTTGGATCAACCAAAAATATTTGCATCTCAATTTGTTTGCATTTCAGTTTGTTTCTTTTCATTTTCCAGTTCAGTCAGAAGTAGTTCTTGTATTTTGGTCCGCATTCTACTGCAGTTGCACTTCAAACCTTGAGGAGCTGGACTTAGCATCTAGATTCATTCATGCACATCATATCCAAAATTCAAATCATTTGGATCAGGTACTGAAAAGACATCACTATCAGAAGATTGACTATTTTCTCATAATAGAGCATACTGATAGTCTTAGACAATCATCTAAAGGAGAAGACCTATGGAGTATTTCATGAGTTGTGAAGTTAAAAGACACATCATTCAATGTTGTTTGGTTTGTGGCTGACCTTCCTTGAGATCTGCACACCAATCCATTCATTTGTTAAGGAGTTCTATTCAATTAGGTCCAACCTATCCGTGTACACATGTTAGAGCTCTTCATTGGAGTTTGTGATCTTCCTTGGCCGACACAGAGGAATCTTATGTTCCAGAGATGATATATATATTGATATAATCAATGCCTAGGAAAGTAGAATTTGATAGTTGATAATTAGTTAGCATAGTTTACAAGTTGATAGTTTGAATTTTGTGCGAAGGAGCTTCAAAGCCATATCTTGTGCATATTTGGTAAATTGTGAAATTAGGCCTATGAGCCCTAATTGCAAGCCCACATGTTGTCAACCAAATTGTATTTGAATTCTATGATATACTGAATGATTGAATTTGCATTTGCTTTATATCTTTGAGTTGTTTCTGTTGTGTTTACTCTAGCTACACGGCCTAGATAGTTCACTTTGTGGACCCTCCTAACCGTGACTACACCATTTTGGTAAGAGTAAAGGACGAGGAAGAAGCATTGGGAGGTAAGATATGTTGCATGCAAAAAATGGTGCCAAAGCATAAGTATTGAGAAAGAAGGATCCATTTTATAGTTATAGGAAGAGGTGCATGGATTGAGGGTGGACAACAAAACCTTGGAGAGTTTTTCTAGGACTTATGTTTGGCTATGCATCATATGGTCATTATGTTTCACAATGGTATGTTAGAGTTGTCTAGTAGCTTTACGATGCCCCTATTAAAGAATGGTCTGTTGACAAGGGTAGTACATAGGTTATCAATTATCAATCAAATTAAGGTCCATCAAGTGATGCCTACAATAGGTGCCTTTGTGCCCTTACTGAAGATGCTTTTAGAGATAAGTAATGGGGCATATGTTTGTTCTATATAGTGGAGGAAGACATCTCCTTTAGGTAGTCACTGTGATTGGGCCTTGTTTTACCTTAGCTATTAATAGTGTTTTTTACAGTTTATGGGTGTATGGTATGGGTATTGTTGATCATGATGTCTATCATAAACAAACATAGAATAAAAGTTACACAACAACCTTTACTCATCTTGAAAGATATGATGAATTCAAAGAATTCATGATCCCAAGTCTCCGTGGATTAGTTCTTAATCTATTGACGTTACTGAGTGGTTGATGTGTGTTGCTGTTTTCCATTCAGGGGCCTTATGTTTGCCCATCAGTAGGATTCTATTTCTGTAAAGATGCTACATAGAAAGGTTATTCTACACAGGATATTTCTACAAATAGTGTGTCTATGCTCAAATCTTTGCATGATATTTATCAATTATACATGCTTTAACTTCAAATATGCTATGAAATTCCAGTTATCTACGAGATGTCTACATATTTCATGTTTATTTTCTTTTGATTATCTATTATTTGCAATTGTCATGGTGAATTGTTCTGAAATTAAAAGAAATGTAAAAGAATACTCCAAATTATGATGAATCTTCAGCTATTGAGTCACATACACACTTGATACAGTCATGAGGAGAAGAAATCAAACCATATTTTCACTAGGATGTTCCACAGCTAGATACAAATGATGCAAACTTCAAAGGATGATGAATGAAGACAATACATGCAGATTGATGAGCACTCCAAGGGACGCAACAAATCAAAGCATGTATCAAGAATTAAAACACAGACTACTCAGGATTTACGATGATTTGTAATCAAAATGGTCTTCTCTTTCATTAAGTATGCAAAAACATGTATGTTTACAATAACTTTGAAATAGGCCCTGATATTTCAGCAAACAAATTTCAATTAAGCTTCGAATGTTTAAAATAAGGCATCCCTGTACCTTTTATAGAATAAGGTGAGGGAGCAGTTATAAATGATCTACAATCAAGATTTATCGATTAAGATCCACGGTGCATATTCCTTTTTGACTTGGTCAACTGTATCTCATGGCACAGGTTGCCAACTGGCAACCATCTAGGTAACTTATTTTCCTCTAAGTACCTGATGCAGATGTTTCCCTTGTAGCGCATCTTCATCTACTCTTCACATTCTTCTTCTTCATCATCATGATCATAATGATCATCACTTTCTGTGTCTTCATCATCCTGATGGATATCACCTTGTATATGGACCTGCATTATTGTCTTGATATTTTCATACACTTCTACTATTTTTTCAACTTCCCCGTCATCGTGAGTTTTAGCTTTACTGATGGCATGCTTGTGGGCTTGAAACTTATCTCTGAGGGTCTCCAATTTACTCTTTCTGTTGCTCAATGTTTCATTATAGTTCTCCACCCTGACCTTGATCCTCATGATCTTGTTCATTGCTTCTTCTGTCAGGTGGTTGAGAGGGTCATCAACCATCGGCTGGAAGTTATTATGCAAAGCTTTTATAGCAAAGTCCGTGTCTTGGTTCTCAATTTTCCCCTCTACTTTTCCCTCAAGGGCTTCCAGGACTTCTGCTTCATAAGACATCATGTTGTGCAGTTTCACACTGATATCTCTTAACTTATTACTGCACTTCTTCAGTACATCACATTCAAACCTGATGTCTTTATACCAAATATCTACCAGCATGGCAGTGTTATTATCCAGTACCTTATTATTTATTAGGATCTAAGGATTAATCCTCTTTATTTCACTCAAAGCACCCAAGGCTTTCTCCAACAGGAATGACCTCCTTTCGGCCTCAGTCTGTAATTTATCAACTTTCTTCCTGGAGATACTCAAAGAATTCCACCTCTGCAAAGAGGCTCTCACTACTTCCTCAGCTCCTGTTAGTGCTGATGACATCCATTTCCTCATGATCACTGACTCATGGCTCATAAGGTCCAATTTATCAACCTCCTCTTGAGAAATTACAGTCAATGGAACTGCCTGATCTGATGATGTATTGTTAGGATTAATCAACCCTTTTATGTATGAGTGCAGTTGGGCAATGTGCTCCTTATGCTACTTATTTTTCTCCTTTTCCTTCTTCACCCTTTGGGTTAAAGAATCTATTATATCCTTCCCTTCCTGACCTTCTTGGTCTTCATTGGCAAACCCCAAATCAACCGTGCTAATCTGGAATTCTTCTAGGGCTATTTTGCCTTTCTCTTTCTCAACGATGGGAAGTGCTACCTGGGCAGTCCTTCTGCCTATAGCAGGATCTCTTCTTATTGTAGATGTTAAGCTAGCTTTCCTCTTTGGCTTCATGATGGTTTCTGAAAACAATGTTGAAACATCAAATTCTTGAATCTGAAAACTTGATTCCATACCTATTTCTTTCTCAAGCCATTGAGGTATTTGATCTCTGGATCCTTGGTCTCTGTCACCATCATCATGTCTACCTTGATCTCCAGCATTTTTCTTGGTCCTCGATGGAGAGGGTGACTTCCTTATTTCTTCCTCATGATCTTCTTCATGAGGGGAATCTTGTTGTATTTCCTCTTCTTGAAGAACTTCTTCTTGTGGGGGTGGATCATGCTGTGTCTCTACATGCTGGTCATGGACTTGATCATTTACTCCCTCCCTTTGTGTCTCATCCACTTTAGGAATTTGCTCATCCTAAGGCATATTTGCATCCGTGGATATCATTGTGTTCGTACTAGGTGCATCAACCTGATCTTGGATCACATTCTGATCCACACCTGATGTATCTACCTCCTGAGTCTTTAGGTCATCATGACTTGAGGTTTCTTGAGTCTTGGGGGGCATCCTCACCTGATGTTTCTTTATCATCCCCGCCCCTCTGTTGGACTTCTACTATTTTGGGTTCCGTTGGTATTTCTCATTGTTGCTGACCCATATCTGAAGCGTTGCTTTCTGTTTCTGCTAGCTTGGCTATCTCAACATTTTCTACTTTATCAGGTGCACCTGCTTGATGTTCAGGACTAACATCCTCTCTGTGTGTTAAGTCTATCACTGCAGGGCTAGTTACCTGATCAACTAACTTATCAAGCCTGATTTGTTGGGCTACCCTCTCTGGGCTATTTTCCTTTTCTAGCTCTGTTTGCTTCAACTCCTCTAATATCACCCTCTGTGAGGATGGAGTTCCATGAGGGGTCATGCGAGTGTTAGAAGAAAGGGTCTCCATCTGCTGAAAAGTTAGATTTTGTACCACCTCATCATCCGATAGGTCCATAATTTCCTCTAATGAGAATGGACCACCTTGAACTGCTCTAGTGGTTTCTTTCGGTTGTTCTTTAGCCTTCTTAGTCTTAAACTGAATGATGGTAGGAAGTGGCACATCATGTTGCAATTATTTCCTAAACACTTCACTACCAGCTCCCCTTAATACTATGGGTCATGTCTTATTTCACCCCTCATAGATGTTCTTTGTCTTTTAGGTGGTGATGCCACCAAGGGTGCCTTCCTTTTTCTAGTGAATGTCATAGGATCATCATCTTCAGGCTCCTTATCCATTGGCTCCTCCTCAGGAATATCTTTTTCCACATTCTGCTGTGAGGTTTGGCCTTCATATTGTACTCTTGCAGTTTCTATGGCTGGCCTTAGGATTCTTTTCATTCTTGGTTCATCTATCAAAGGCTGTGCAGATGAGGCTGATGCCTGTCCTGATGCAGATGCACCTTCAGCTGATGTATCAACTCTTTCAACTATCACTCCCTTAAGACTATCATCAGTTATCTTCTTTCTTCTGGGGGGTCCTTTACTTTGTTTCTGAGGTGGTAGCCTTTCTCCATTTGATTTTCTCTTCTTAACAAGAAAGCCATCATATTCTTCATCTGAAATCTCCTACCTTTTCCTCTTATTATCTACTGTGATGGCCACACCTTTCTTCTTCAGTGTATTGATTTGTTCATTTACCCATGCTTGGGTCAACTGCAGTACCCCACCTATAAACTGATCTAATGAAATGTCTTCAGGTTGCGTCAAGTCAGGGGTTGAAATGGTGTCATTATACACCTTATTGTCTTCATACTCATTTAACAATACCTTGCCATCATCTTTCTTCAATTGTGCAGACACTGGAACACAATCAAATGTCTTAATCTGATTGAGGGTGAGCCTTTGATATTTTCTTGTTTTGACTTAAGCTTCATCCTCACAGTCAGTCCAGAAATCCTCTAAGTTCTTTTTATGTATAGGTTGGCCTATGATCTTTTGCATCCTTCCATAGGGGTCATATGATCTGGCTAGTGGGAATGGCTATAAGTTCATCAAGTTCAGACCCACTATGGCCTTCATTATGTTTTCTAAATCAGGGCATATATACCACCCTATAGTTACTGCAAACAAAACTGGAGGTATCTTCTTGTTTTCTTTGTATGCATCTAGTATAGTTGATACCTGTCTCAAAAACTCCATCAGGACTACCCCATCAGTAGGGTACCTGGGTAACATTAAGGGCTGTCCTTCATAACCTTCTATCCTGATGTAGGAAAATGTGGCAAACTAGATGAACCAGGCACCATGCTTGTATATAACTTCCTGAGCTTCCATGCTCAGTCTTTTGGTTCTATCCTCCTCCATTGTTCTGACCAGATACATAGAAAATACATCATTCACTAATTTGTCGTCAAGGAGATAATTTGTTCTCTGCAATTGAGGGTAATGGTCCCATATATGGGCATCATTCAAACTGCGACCAATCTTTCCAACAATGGTAAGTGCATCAAATGTACCCTTGTAAGCACATGAATATACAACATATGAAGTCATGTAAAATGAACACTCCAGGCCCCCTAATTTCATCATTTGTTCATCTAGGGCATCACTGATGATTTTAGCCCATAATGGCTTAGTATCTGTATAAATGCACATCATGATGACCCCATCCATCCAATCCTTGAAACTTCTAGTAGTAGGTTGGCCTGTCACTCTGCTGAGTAGGGAAATCATATACTGATATTCATCATCAAAGTCAAATTTGTACAGGTGCATTGGTAATTTGGCAAAGGCAGTATAGGTGTTGTTCTTTTCCCTCCACTGATATATCCTCTTTCTTGTAGTCTTTTTGTTATTTATATATTCAATCTCTAGTTTTTTCAGATCCATGCTGACTACCTTCTTTCCAAGTGGGAGATTGAAAGTAGTTGCAATCCCATTGATAGACAAATCTGCATAAACCCTGCCGTGTTTTTCCACTCTCATTTTCTGAGGATTGTAATTTCTGGGACATTCTATTATTAATTCTGGAGTTTCCATGGAATAAGGAAATCCAGCTGCATACCACATTCCTGATGTAAAAACGGCATCTAGTAGTGTGCTTTCTTTATCGTTATGCATCTTAGATGACCATGCCACTAAATCTATGTTTCCCTGATGAGTATCCCCGATGAAACCATACTTGAACTGCACTCCTTCAGGTTGAGCAAACATAGGCTTAAGAAATTCGGACTTAGACTTGTTCCTCCTGATGTTCGCCATGGATTCCTGCAATGAACACGACTAGTCTTAACATACTATTTATATCTATTCATATACAACACTATGTGTTTATGGCATCATGCATATTATACTTATTAATCTCCATTTCATCATGATATGCATAATTACAGAGCAAAACCATAAAAGAACTTACTACCTTGATATTGTAGAAAATGACAACAGGAAGGTTTATAATTACTTACCTGATTACGTTTTTCTCCTGTGTTAGGTGGACAATTATGGAAATGGGTTACAAATGCTGAGGATCACCTGATCTGTTGCACTGGAAAACTAGTCCGTCCACTGGTAGCTTGTATAAGGGTTCGAGTGTTCTGCGCTCTGTAAATTATCATTTTATCACAAGGTAAATGCAAAATGACCTTGCAAACTCACTTTTAATCTCATTCATAGGGCAAATTAGGGCAAAATGGGTTAAATTGATCAAAACCATTGATCTTCTATAGGAAATTCACAAATGTTGCCAGGTGTGTGCATCACATTTGCAATCGGCAAGAATCCACCTACTGCATTTATGTGCATTTAATGTCATGGGGCAAGATGAGGGGGGTGATCTCCAGAAGATCAGGTGATATTCCTAATATGACCCCCTCTGTGTAATATGACCCTCCACCTTTGAGCGGGAAGACTGATGTTAATGGATCAGGTGATGTTGAGAATATTAGGTGATATTTGAATATTGGGTCATGTTTTAAATATCAGGTGATATTTGAGATGTGACCCCTCAAAACTAAAGTGACCCCCTTTCGAAAGATCAGGATGACGTCACTGTCATATTATGAAAAAGGGTGATCGTTGGAAATATACCTCCACGAGGTAAAAAGGATGATGACGTCACCGTCAGGGTGATTTTCTTTGTTCATCGGGATTGGATGACATCATCGGCATATTGGCTCTAGGGTGATATTTTGCGACAGGATGATATCCGGAACCTCGGGTGATATTTGGAAGATCAGGTGATATTTGGAAGATCAGGTGATATTCAAAATATCAGCCCCGCAAAATATATGACGCTGTTTGACGGGTAAATACCACTATCACGTAAAATTGACGTCCGGAGCTTCAGACCAAATGATTATTGGGTGATAAAATTGGATCGGGGTGATCTTACATAAGATGACTGATGTTACGAAATATGACCCCCCCTTGGAATATCAGGTTTGACCAGGACCTTGACTTGCAATAACTTTCGTTCCTTAAGGAATATCAGGGTGATCCAAAAGGCAAACCTGCATGAAATTTTGTACTCTTTCCAACCATGAGGTTATTGATATGAAATATTAACTTTGACAAACTGACCTCATCAGGATAACTTACCCAGCCCCCTTATGCAGGGTCACCTACATGACTTACTTTTACCATACCGCCGAAAAGCAGAAAAGTTGGGTCCCTGTTTTGTGAAGTCAAAATGGGGCATGTTGTGTAACCACACAATAACTTGCCACCAAAGAAAACAACAAAATTCTAATGATTCAAGTGAGGTGATCACATTCATATATAGTATTCTAACTTTTTCTAAGTATAAGCATCATAATCTTTCTGAATGATAGAGTTTTCATCATGGCAACAGTGCTAACAAAGGATCGGGTGTGTGCAAATGATTAATTATCCTCATCTTGAAATCCAGTTGAAAACATGAGTAACTGATGTTAAGCTACATAGTTTGGGAGCATCCCTCATAGCCAACCTAGATAGAGCCTTACTGCTAGCAGGCGTACATAGCCCCGACAAGTTTATCTATACAATCCCCCTAAGTAGAGCCCCACTGCCAACAAGCGTCTATAGCCCCAGTAGAGTTACTTAGATGGCCTAATTTTATTTCCTTTTCTAATTTTTTCTAATATTTTGTAATCTATAAATCTGATGTCATCATGTAAGCTCAGCGTGCAAGGTATGGTCACTTGCTAATTTAGGTTGGAGATTGCATTGGTAGCAAGGGAGTCCCTTTAGATTTTTCACTTAACACCTATACTTGTGTGTTCAACAAACCCAATGCTGTTAGGTGAGTGGTGCAGGAGCACCTTGGCAAATTAATATTGCCTTCGACAAATATTTGAGTTTGATTAAATTTGTACACTTCCACATTGTAATGAGGTTTATCAAGTCATTTTTATGTGTGTAGGTCATTAGGAGTTTCAAAAATGCAAAATATTGCAAACCATGTAAAGGTTGTCAATGTAAAATTGGAAAAAAAGATGCAAAGTTGGAAGGTGAAGAGTCATTTGGCTCTTGGTTTGCTCCAAATCAGTTATGTACTGAAGAGACATGTTTTAATGCCTTTAAAAGGCCTTGTAACCATGAAGAATTCGTGGGTGGTTGAAGATTTGAGCATGGAATGAGAAAAAACAATGTTTTCCTGTATTTTCCTTCATAAATTTGTTGTCTTTTGCTATTGTACAGCTCTATATGGAATTGAATGGATGTATAATGGATTGAAAATGTTATATCCTTCAACCACCTTCCATTTTCTTCTTGTCCCATGCATTTTTATTTAGTTTTGTGAAAGATATGAGTGTTTTATGGACTGTAATTTTCTAATTTTTTCTGCAACAGTCCCATTGCAGCGTTTGGTACGGTTTTGTACGGATATATACAGGAGTAAGCTATATATGGTTGGAAAGAGTATTGAGTCTACTTTCCATTTCTTTTTGTTGCATCAAATTTTATTAATATTTGAATAAGTTATGGCATTTTTGGTGAGGGCAGGTCTGAATGCTGCCTAGAGTTTGTAGTTTTGGGAAAAGAGTCATAACTTTCTTTCCTATCATTGGATCTTCATGAAAATTGGATGAAAAGTCTGTATTAATGTTCTCTTCAATATGACAAAAGCAATTGGATTAGTTCTTTGATTTGTTAATGTTATTGAGGATAGTTTTGGTCCTCCTACCTCTGCATCAGTGAGTCATTGTGAAAGAATCACTTTGATCAAGAAAAGGCACCCTGATGAAAAGATATCACAGACCTGATCACAAGTACTTCTTAGAATAAGTCATAACCTATATATGAATTTGTTCTCATTACTTGAATCCTAACAATTGAGTTATTTTCTAGGGTGATAAGCTGCATCATCTTGACTAACCAAAACAACGACTCAACAAGAAAACAAAACAAAACACAAAACAAAACTGTACAAACAACTATACAAATATACACTACGATACACATGATTGGCATGAAGCTAACTTAGGCTTGGAAATAATGTTTAAGGAATTGTCCATTAACTGGTAATGGAACATCTTCACCTGTCAAGTTTTTAAGCCTGTAAGTGTTGTCTCCTAGTATTTCAGAAATTTGGAAGGGACCTATCCAGAGTTTATCAAACTTACCATGATCTCCCTTCCTCTCATGTGCTTTGTCCCACATCAGGACTAAATCTGAGATCCTGAAGGCCTTAACCCTAGCTCTTTTGTCAAACTAGCGTTTGACAACAGCCTGATGTTTGGCAGATTGATCAATTGCCTGACTTCTTTTCTCTTCCAGGTGCATCAATTGAAGCAACCTGACTTCTTGCTTATTGTCTATGCCCAGGTACTCTTGTGCAAACTACAGTGTAGGAATCTTTAGGTTAACAGGGAGGATGGGATCCACCCCATATACTAAGTGAAAAGGTGAATTTCCTAATGCAGCCTTATTCTTAGTTCTGTCTACCCACAAGGCATACTTCAGTAGGGTGTTCCACTCCCTAGGGTTCTTTTCTACTAACTTTTTTATGATATTTAGCAAATTTTTATTGGTGGATTCTACTAATCTGTTCCCTTGGGGATAGTAGTTTTAGGAGAACTTCAATATGATCCCATAATCAAAAGCCCAGCTTGACAATTTGGTTGAAGCAAAAGCAGATCCATTGTCACTTACCAGAGCATAGGGAACTACATACCTGGTGACTATATTTTTTTCCAGAAATCTGATGACATCTTCAGCATTGCAGGTCTTGGTGTTGACAACCTCAGTCCACCTGGTATAGTAGTCAATAATCGTTAAAACATACCTGTGGCCTAATGATGATGGAGGATTAATTAGTCCTATGAAGTCCATACCCCATTGGGCAAAAGGGCGCATCTCCATCACTGGCTACAAAGGTTGAGCAACATATCTCTCTTTGTTAGCAGCAACCTGACACACATGACAACATTTAATATGTTCAGCAGTATCCTTAAAAATTATGGGCCAGTAGTATCCTGCCCTGAGGATAGCATGAGTAGTGGCCAAGGTGACCCATGTGCTGTTCCAAACTTGTCATGTAACTCTGATAGCACTTTATCTGTTTCTGGCCTTTCTAGGCACCTTAGGTATATCCCTTCATAATTTTTCTTGAAAAGGATTCCCCCTTTCATCATATACTTCTGTGACCTTATTTTTAGGGCTCTCCTTTGTGAGGCCTACAGTCTTGGAGGACATCTTCTAGTAATCAGGATGTGCTTGATGTCTGAATACCACTCTCCATTGTCCTCTGCATTAATAACACACTGCTGACTCATGATATTGGGCTCAATCTCTGATATCATCTGGCTTAAAGCCTGTCCTCTCACTAACATCATGGGTGTAATATCCATGTCATATTCTTGTAGGACAGTGATCCATTTAGCCCTTTTCTCACCTGGCTCACTCTGCATTAATAGCATCTTCACTGCTGCATCAGGTACCACAGCAATAACTTTACTTCTCCAGATATAGTGCCTAAACTTCTTTACTGCTCTGACTAGAGAAAGTGCTTGCCTTTCAACATCCATGTATCTTAGTTCAGCATCTTTGAAAGGGCAGCTCATGAAGGCTATGGGCTTCTCTTCCTTTTCTTCATTTCTCTGTGTCAACACTGCTGCAGAGGTATGCTCTAAAGCAAATGAATAAATATAGAAGTCCCTGGTGTAGTCTGGACTGATCAGAATTGGAGCATCAGATATAGCTTTTTTAATGTCTTCAAAAGCTACTCTAGCCTCTGGTGTCCACTCAATTTTAGCGTCCTTCTTGAGTATGGCATTTAAGGGTCTGACTATTTCTACAAAGCCAGTGATAAACTTCCTAACAAAATTAATCTTACCAAAGTAAGATTTGAGCTCCTTTTTGCTTCCAGGAAGCTGTATTTTCATGATGGGTTCCACCCTGTCAGGATCAATGATAATCCCATTTTTAGTTATTAGGTGGCCTAGTAATTTTCCTGTTGTTACCCAAAATATGCACTTCTTGGGGTTCAGGGATATCCCATATTGTTCACATTTTTTAAGCACATTTCTGAGATCTTCTACATGGTTTCCTCTATCTTTAGAGAACACTGTTAAGTCATCCATGTATATGACTATGCATTTTCCTATTAAGCCTCTGAAGGCTATGTCCATTGCTTGTTGGAATGTGGCTCTAGCATTGATTAACCCAAACGACATGCGCCCTTAAGAGAATATCCCCCACTTTGTGGTGAAGGCAGTTTTCAATCTATCAATTTTATCCACCATTACCTAGTTATAGCCTAAGAAACCATCCAGAAATGACATCATTTTGGCACCGTTCACAATTTGCAGGACTTCATCCAGTGAAGGTAAAGGATAATTATCCTTCTCAAACGCTCTGTTCAAGTTCCTGAAGTCCACACATAGTCTGATGTCTCCATTTTTCTTCCTCACTGGGACCAGGTTTGCTACCCAGGTGGAGTGCCTCATAGGAAGTATGATCTTGGCATTTAACAGTTTTTTAACCTCTTCAAAAATAATAGGTTCCAACAAAGCATTGACAAGCCTTTGCTTCTGTCTGAAAGGCTTGGCATCTAGCTTGAGGGGTATGGGGTGTGTGATGACTGATGTGTCATACGTTTTCAGCTCATCATAAGTCTAGGCAATGACATGGATGTAATCTTTGAGAGCTTGGGTGATTCCTTCTAACTTTGCTTCTGTGCAAACTTTTCCTATCAGGACATTTTTCTTTTCATCATTTTGTCCAATATTAACCTGTGAATATTGTCCTCCATCAGCTTTTGGAAGATCCTTCTGTTTCAACATGTTGTCCAGATCAAATGCTCTCTCTAGGTCTATCATTCCCTTAGGAATTTTATTACTGTGCAACTCTAAGACTTCTTCTTCTTCCCAGACATGATCTTCTACATTGTTCTCATCTATGATCTGCGCATCAAATATATCTCTGTTTGAGATGAAATCTAAAATATGCTGATCATCATCGAATACTTGGAGGTTGGTTACATTGTCAGGCACAGAAGGCACTAATACCAACTCTACTGAAAATCTTTTCAGTCTAGAAATAGATAGTGGCTCCAATGTGTTGGCAGCCTAGGCTAAAGCATCTGCCCTATGGTTCTGTTCTCTGGGTAAATGAGTGATATTAAATGCATCAAAAGATTCTATCAGGTCCCACACCTGTGTCTATAATTAGATAGTTTTTTATAATTGCAGGAGTAAATTCCTCTTACCTGTCTCATGACTAATTCTAAGTCTCCATAGACATGCAAAATTTTCACTTTCTTCTTAAGGGCAAACAATATTCCATGAATTAGAGCTTCATACTCTGTTACATTGTTGGTGCATGAGAACTACAGTCTATATGTTGCTAAGTAGGATTTTCCAGATGGTCAACAAGATCTATCCCTACTCCAGCTCCTTGTTTTGACTTGGATCCATCGAATCTAAGGATCCATGGCTTATCTTCAGCCAAAGGCTTACTTGAGCCTTCTCTTTTCTTTGCAGCTCTGGTAGCTGCACCACCTGATATCCATTTTACCTTTGGTATCTCAGCTTTCTCATACTTCACCATTTCTGTCTTATGTGAGGCTAAGGGTTCTTCTTTCCTTTTATCGCCAGAAGGTAAATCCTCTAGACTAGGTAATATCTGTCTTTTCAAAAGATGCAGACATAAAGAGCAAGCAGTTTCTGAGTGAGGTGCTTTGTGTAACCTGCACCAGCCTTCAACCAAGACATCCTACGGAGGTCTCTGCTACTATGTCATTTTCTAAATTTCCTTTGACATGAACTCCTCAAATTTAGACAGATTGCTGCCTCTGTCTTCATCAAATAACTTATAATCTGATTCAACTAAACAATCACTCTCTGGGGTGATTTTCTTTTTTTTCTTAACATTACTTTGGTTGCATACCAGCATCTCTTCTGTCATTTGAACATGACTTTCATCCTGCGGTTTAGATTCCCTTGTTCCTACAGAAGACAAATGAAATTTAGTGTCACTATCATTATCACTATCTGCAGAACTTACCTCTGAGGATGATGATGCTGATGCATCATTGCATGCTTGTTCCAGCTCCAGCATGTCTATACATGCTTCACAAGTCTTCTCAGAATGTGACTCATTATGCAACCTGCACCATCCATCAATTAGAATATCATTAACATGCATCTTTAATAATTGACATCATTTCACCTATTTAGATAAGTGCATCTTGAAATCCCTGAAGTGGTCTACCTCATTTTCATTCTCAGAGTTACAATTAGGTTTTACAATTATTTTGTCATCCTGAGGGTCATCATCATGATGATGAACATCATACATCAGGATTTCTTCTATCCTGACAGTCTGGGGTCTGATGGAGTAAACTCTGGGTTCCACATCCACATACATGATCTCGTTAGTTTTGTTATATTCAGTGATCATGTGCTTCATACAAGGCTCAGCATCAATCCTTATCTGGTTTGGTATCCCCTTCCAAGGTAACCACATATGACTAAAATCTGTGGACATGTATCCGTTAAGGGTTTTAGACCAGTCTCTGCTGAGTAACATCCCATAGGTATCATGTATATCAACTACCTGAATGTCAATATAATATTGGATTCTAGGATCAGATGCTAGCTGCATGTGAATATGAGTTAGTTCTCCTACCACGCTCACCTCAGTTTTGTCCAATTGTGTCACTTTCTTTAATGATTTAGCAGGATGCAGCCCTAAAGCATTGCATATGGACAGGGGCATTACATTGGTAGATGCTCCTGAGTCTACTAAACAGTTGTGCAAGTTTTTGCTGAACATTCTTATGGTAAGGAGGAACGGAGGTGACTCACTTTTATCTCTATATAAGGTCATGTGGGAGGTCTCTGCAGCTTGAACAGTAGCTGGCACCTCGTGTTTGATATTAGGATCCCTAGTAGTATGATCTTTGCTACCAGACTGACCTGAGGGGTGACTATCCTCTTTAGGAGCAGGATCATCTAGTGATTTCATAAATGCCTTCTTGATGGTAGGAGTTTTAAGCAACTCTGACAAGGATAAGCTGATTTTAATCTTTTTCATCTCATCAACGAGATAAGTGACCAACTTGTCAGATTCATGGGCCAGATTCACAGCCTTTGGTGCTGTGTTTGGTGATGCTAAGTATTGTGCATTGACTTTGGGGAATCTCAGGTTATTACTTGCCTTGGGATCTGGAGGTGTATTGAAATTGTTCAGAGGCAAGGAAGTGGTCAAAGGACCAGCAGGCCTGTTGGAATTATTTCTCAGGTTGTAGTTATGCTTTCCTTGATATTGATGTTGGTAAGCATGTACCTCCTCATGTTCATTTGAAGGCTCATTTTCATCCTCAAAGGGGAAGACATAATTTGACTCAAAAGCCATGGCTAATTCCTCACATGCCAGAGTGTAGTCTTGGTGAGCAAGCACTGTTTGCTGATAAGGATGTTGCATGTAGCTCTCTAGCACTAAGGCAGAATCATATCCACAAAGAACAAGTTCATTTCCCTCTACATGAGGTTGATTTCCTAAAGTATTGGACACTTCAGTCTGGAAAATGCTAGCGGCAATTCTGAATTGAGGACAATCTAACTCTGCATGTGCATTGGTGTTATGTATTCTGTACCAGTTAGTGAGGGTTGCCTCTGCAAGGTTGACTCTAGTAGTCTGTTTGGGTTCACCAGGAGGCAAATTGTCTAGGGGTGATGGCAAAGAACCATTATTTGGCCTAGTGTTCCACACTCTAGGCTATCTGGAAGGATTATTATTTCCATTATTGTTGTACCCCCTATCAAGATAATTTGATCTGTCATTGTTATAGCCTCTGTTTTGATTAGGCTGAGAGTAGAAATTTTGGCTCCTTAAGTGAGTAATCTCAGTTGTAAGTTTCCTTAACTGAGCTGATATTTCCTTAATCTCTTCTTTCTCTTCCTGGACCTTAGCCACTACATTTTCTGTCAAGGGCTTGAAAAAAGAAGATCCATTGTTCTGATTATTGGCAAACTGATCTACAACCTGAGGTGCTTGTATTTGTCCTGGATACTGTAGCAACTAGCCATTTCCATTTGGAGGTGGCATAATACTCAGTGGAGGTATTTGCAAAGGTGCTGGCATGACAGCTGGAGGCATCATGGCTCCATTAGGTTGTTGTTGGGCAGGGTATGTTGGATAACCAAGAAGTGTGGGAAAAGTAATGTTTGGCGTTGGAGTAGGAACTAGCTGCTGGCTGACTTTGATAGCCTCTTGGAAAGCCTGTGTCAAAGTTGTGACATTAGGATGTGATCTCCTGATAAACATGGAAGTTAAAGGATCCAGGGCTAAATAATATATGCTCCTAGCAGCTTCATCTGCTATGACATAAGGGGCAACTAACTTAGATAGCATTTTCTGGAACCTAGCATTGAAGTTAGCAATAGCTTCTCCTTCAAAACGTTTGATTGTGGCGAACAAATGATAGTTCATTGAGGGATCTATTGGTATTTTGAACCTATCAGTGAAAGCTTTCTCTAGGATAGCCCATGATCTGACTGAACCCTGACCAAGACTAATATACCAGTTATAGGCTTCTTCCCCAAGGAAAAAGGAAATAACTGACATACAATGTCCTGATGCTCAATTCTGGCCCTACAATAGGCTTCCTTGAAAGTTCTGATGTGATCATCCGCATCCTGATATGGATGATACTTTGGACAAATTTTATCCAGATTCTTTGGCAAAGGATGATATGCATTGAAAGTCAAAGGTGATTCTGCTGCAAAGAACGACATTGCAACCAGTGGAGGTTGAGCCTGAGGTATGGCAGGTTGAGGTTGAACCTGAGGTGTAACAGGTGATCCTGTAGGTATTTGTAAACCAATAGGAGTTATAGGAGGACGTTCTGGTGATGCTCCTGAAGCACTAAAACTAGGAGTGTGATGGATATCTATAGTTCTAGGTCTAAATCCTCTGACAGGTAATTCTTCAAAGATTCCACTGGACCTAGACCTGGTATTTGGCCTGTGAGCTAGGATTTCTCAAATTTAAGGAAAATTGGCTGGTTGATTATAAAGGTCGGTTGGAATTTACCAGCAAAAGCTATATTTATGGTAAGAAATGGTAATTGACTGGATATTTACAGGATATTTGCACGAACAATGCAAATATGAGGTGATATTGAGGTCTAGTGACACTTGCAACTAGATATCAGGTTTCTAAAGCTGATTATCTCAAAGCTTTGACAAATTTACCTGAAATGGAGCTGATCTTTGCAAGTTCATGATGATTTACCTCAAAGCTTGTGATATTTATGGTTAATTTTGAAAACTTCACAAATGATTAGCATGTGCAAGCTTAAAACAACAAATCTTTGTGTATTGATCAAAATCCAGAGGTGTCTTAGTGTTACCTTACTGTCTACATCATCAAATCTAATAAAACTTACTAATGGTGAGCTTCTAGCTTCTGGCCCTCCTTCTAGCACCAATTTATGTTGATCATGATGTCAGTCATAAACAAACATAGAATAAAAGTTACACAACAACCTTTACTCATCTTGAAAGATACAATGAATTCAAAGAATTCATGATCCCAAGTCTCCATGGATTAGTTCTTAATCTACTGACATTACTCAATAGTTGATGTGTGTTGCTGTTTTCCATTCACGGGCCTTACGTTTGCCCATCAGTAGGATTCTGTTTCTGTAAAGATGCTACACATAAAGGTTATTCTACATAGGATATTTCTACAAATAGTGTGTCTATGCTCAAATCTTTGCATGATATTTATCAATTATACATGCTTTAACTCAAATATGCTATGAAGTTCCAGTTATCTATGGGATGTCTACATCTTTCATGTTTATTTGCTTCTGATTATCTATTATTTGCAATTGTGATGGTGAATTATTTTGAAATTAAAAGAAATGTAAAAGAATACTTTAAATTATGATGAATCTTCAGCTATTGAGTCACATACACACTTGATACAATCATGAGAAGAAGAAATCAAACCATATTTTCACCAGGATGTTCCACAGCTAGATACAGATGATGCAAACTTCAAAGGATGATGAATGAAGACAATACATGCAGACTGATGAGCACTCCAAGGGACGTAGAAAATCAAAGCACGTATCAAGAATTCAAACACAAACTACTCAAGATTTATGATGATTTGTAATCAAAATGGTCTTCTCTTTCATTAAGTATGCAAAAACATGTAAGTTTACAATAACTTTGAAATAGGCCCTGATATTTCAGCAAACAAATTTCAATTAAACTTCGAATGTTTAAAACAAGGCATCCCTGCACCTTTTATAGAATAAGGTGAGGGAGCGGTTATAAATGATCTACGATCAAGATTTATCGATTAAGATATGTGGTGCATATTCCTTTTTGACTTGGTCAACTGTATCTCATGGCACAGGTTGACAGCTGGCAAACATCTAGGTAACTTATTTTCCTCTAAGTACCTGATGCAGATGTTTCATCTACTCTACAGATTCTTCTTCTTCATCATCATGATCATCATGATCATCACTTTTTGTGTCTTCATCATCTTGATGGATATCGCCTTGTATATGGACCTACATTATTGTCCTAATATTTTCATACACTTCTACTATTCTTTCAACTTCCCCGCCATCGTGAGTTTTAGCTTTACTGATGGCGTGCTTGTGGGCTTGAAAATTATCTCTGAGGGTCTCCAATTTACCCTTTCTATTGCTCAATGTTTCATTATAGTTCTCCACCCTGACCTTGATCCTCATGATCTTGTTCATTGCTTCTTCTGTCAGGTGGTTGAGAGGGTCATCAGCCATCAGCTGGAAGTTATTATGCAGAGATTTTATAGCAAAGTCCACGTCTTGGTTCTCAATTTTCCCCTCTACTTTTCCCTCAAGGGCTTCCAGGACTTCTGCTTCATAAGACATCATGCTGTGCAGTTTCACACTGATATCTCTTAACTTATTACTGCACTTCTTCAATACATCGCATTCAAACCTGATGTCTTTATACCAAATATCTACTAGCATGGCAGTGTTATTATCTAGTACCTTATTATTTATTAGGATATGAGGATTAATCCTCTTTATTTCACTCAAAGTTCCCAAGGCTTTCTCCAACTGGAATTACCTCCTTCCGGCCTCAGTCTATAATTTATCAACTTTCTTCCTGGAGATACTCAAAGAATTCCACCTCTGTAAAGAGGCTCTCACTACTTCCTCAGCTCCTGTTAGTGCTGATGACATCCATTTCCTCATGATCACTAACTCATGCCTCATAAGGTCTAATTTATTAACCTCCTCTTGAGAAATTGCAGTCAATGGAACTGCCTGATCTGATGATGTATTGCCAGGATTAATCAACCCTTTTATGTATGAGTGCAGCTGGGCAATGTGCTCCTTATGCTGCTTATTTTTCTCCTTTTCTTTCTTCACCCTTTGGGTTATAGAATCTATTATATCCTTCCCTTCCTGACCTTCTTGGTCTTCATTGGCAAACCCCAAATCAACCGTGCTAATCTGGAATTCTTTTAGGGCTATTTTGCCTTTCTCTTTCTCAACGATGGGAAGTGCTACCTGGGCGGTCCTTCTGCCTGTAGCAGGATCTCTTCTTATTGTAGATGTTAATCTAGCTTTCCTCTTTGGCTTCATGATGGTTTCTGAAAACAATGTTGAAACATCAAATTCTTGAATCTCGAAACCTGATTCCGTACCTATTTCTTTCTCAAGCCATTGAGGTATTTGATCTCTGGATCCTTGGTGTCTGTCATCATCATCATGTCTACCCTAATCTCCAGCATTTGTCTGAGTTCTCGATGGAGAGGGTGACTTCCTTATTTCTTCCTCATGATCTTCTTCATGAGGGGAATCTTGTTGTATTTCCTCTTCTTGAAGAACTTCTTCTTGCGGGGGAGGATCATGATGTAAATCTACATGCTGGTCATGGACTTGATCCTTTACTCCCTCCCTTTGTGTCTCATCCACTTTAGGAATTTCCTCATCCTGAGGCATATTTGCATCCATGGATATCATTGTGTTCGTACTAGGTGCATCAACCTGATCTTGGATCACATTCTGATCCACACCTGATGTATCTACCTCCTGAGTCTTTAGGTCATCAGGATCTAAGGTTTCTTGAGTCTGGGGGGGCATCCTCACCTGATGTTTCTTTATCATCCCCGCCCCTATGTTGGACTTCTACTATTTTGGGTTCTGCTTGTATTTCTTGTTGTTGCTGACCCATATCTAAAGCGTTGCTTTCTATTTCTACCAGCTTGGCTATCTCAACATTTTCTACTTTATCAGGTGCACCTGCTTGATGTTCAGGACTTACATCCTCTCTGTATGTTAGGTCTATCACCGCAGGGCTAGTTACCTGATCAACTAACTTATCAAGCCCGATTTGTTGGGCTGCCCTCTCTGGGCTATTTTCCTTTTCTAGCTTTGTTTACTTCAACTCCTCTAATATCACCCTTTGTGATGATGAAGTTCCATGAGGGGTCATGCAAGTGTTAGAAGCAAGGGTCTCCATCTGCTAAGAAGTCACATTTTGTACCACCTCATCATCCGATAGGTCCACAGTTTCTTCTAATGAGAACAGACCACCTTGAACTGCTCTAGTGGTTTCTTTTGCTTGCTCTTCAACCTTCTCAGTCTTAAACTAAATGATGGTAGGAAGTGGCACATCATGTTGCAATTCTTTCCTGAACACTTCACTATTAGCTCCCCTTAATACTATGGGGTCATGTCTTATTTCATCCCTCATAGATGTTCTCTATCTTTTAGGTGGTGATGCCACCAGGGGTGCCTTCCTTTTTCTAGTGAATGTCATAGGATCATCATCTTCAGGCTCCTTATCCATTGGCTCCTCCTCAGGAATATCTTCTTCCACATTCTGCTGTGAGGTTTGGCCTTCATACTGTACTCTTGTAGTTTCTATGGCTAGCCTTAGGATTCATTTCGTTCTTGGTTCATCTATCAAAGGCTGTGCAGATGAGGTTGATGCCTGTCCTGATGCAGATGCACCTTCAACTGATGTATCAACTCTTTCAACTATCACCCCCTTAGGACTATCATCAGTTTTCTTCTTTCCTCTGGGGGGTCCTTTACTTTGTTTCTGAGGTGGCAGCCTTTCTCCATTTGATTTTCTCTTCTCAACAAGAAAGCCATCATATTCTTCATCTAAAATATCCTGCCTTTTCCTCTTATTATCTACTATGATGGCCACACCTTTCTTCTTTAGTGTATTGATTTGTTCATTTACCCATGCTTGGGTCAACTGCAGCACCCCACCTATAAACTGATCTAATGAAATGTCTTCAGGTTGCATCAAGTTAGGGGTTAAAATGGTGTCATTATATACCTTATTGTCTTCATACTCATTTGACAATACCTTGCCATCAAATGTCTTAATTTGATTGAGGGTGAGCCTTTGATATTTTCTTCTTCTGACTTCAGCTTCATCCTCACATTCAGTCAAGAAATCCTCTAAGTTCTTTTTATGTATAGGTTGGCTTATGATCTTTTGCATCCTTCCATAGGGGTCATATGATCTGGCCAGTGGGAATGGTTGTAAGTTCATCAAGTTTAGACCCGCTATGGCCTTCTTTATGTTTTCTGAATCAGGGCATATATACCACCCTATAGTTACTGCAAACAAAAATGGAGGTATCTTCTTGTTTTCTTTGTATGCATCTAGTATAGTTGATACATGTCTCAAAAACTCCATCAGGACTACCCCATCAGTAGGGTACCTGGGTAACATTAAGGGCTGTCCTTCATAACCTTCTATCCTGATGTAGGAAAATGTGGCAAACTGGATGAACCAGGCACCACGCTTGTATATAACTTCCTGAGCTTCCATGCTCAGTCTTTTGGTTCTATCCTCCTCCATTGTTCTAACTAGATGCATAGAAAATGCATCATTCACTAATTTGTTGTCAGGGAGATAATTTGTTCTCTGCAACTGAGGATAGTGGTCCCATATATGGGCATCATTCAAACTGCCACCAATCTTTCCAACTGTGGTAAGTGCATCAAATGTACCCTTGTAAGCACATGAATATACAACATATGAAGTCATGTAAAATGAACACTCCAGGCCCCCTAAGTTCATCATTTGTTCATCTAGGGCATCACTGATGATTTTAGCCCATAATGGCTTATTATATATATAAATGCATATCATGATGACCCCATACATCCAATCCTTGAAACTTCCAGCAGTAGGTTGGCCTGTCACTCTGCTGAGTAGGGCAATCATATACTGATATTCATCATCAAAGTCAAATTTGTACAGGTGCACTGGTAATTTGGCAGAGGCAGTATAAGTGCTATTCTTTGCCCTCCACTGATATATCCTCTTTCTTGTAGTCTTTTTGTTATTTATATATTCAATCTCCAGTTTTTTCAGATCCATACTGACTACCTTCTTTCCAAGTGGGAGATTAAAAGTAGTTGCAATCCCTTTGATGGACAAATCTGCATAAACCCTGCTGTGTTTTTCCACTCTCCTTGTCTGAGGATTGTAATTTCTGGCACATTCTATTATTAATTCTAGAGTTTCCATGGAATAAGGAAATCCAGCCACATACCACATTCCTGATGTAAAAATGACATCCAGTAGGGTGCTTTCTTTATCATTATGCATCTTAGATGACCATGCCACTAAATCTGTGTTTCCCTGATGAGTATCCCCGATGAAACCATACTTGAACTGCATTCCTTCAGGTTGAGCAAACATAGGCTTAAGAAATTCAGACTCAGACTTGTTCCTCCTGACATGCGCCATGGATTCCTGCAATGAACATGACTAGTCTTACCATACTATTTATATCTATTCATATACAACACTATGTGTTTATGGCATCATGCATATTATACTTATTAATCTCCATTTCATCATGATATGCATAATTACATAGCAAAACCATAAAAGAACTTACTACCTAGATATTACAGAAAATGACAACAGGAGGGTTTATAATTACTTACCTGATTATGTTTTTCTCCTGTGTTAGGTGGACAATTATGGAAATGGGTCGCAAATGCTGAGGATCACCTGATCTGTTGCACTGGAAAACTAGTCTGTCCATTGGTAGCTTGTATAAGGGTTTGAGTGTTCTACGCTCTGTAAATTCTTGTTTTATCGCAAGGTAAATGCAAAATGACCTTGCAAACTCACTTTTAATCTCATTCATAGGGCAAATTAGGGTAAAACCTGGTTAAATTGATCAAAACCATTGATCTTCTATACGAAATTAACGGATGTTGCTAGGTGTGTGCATCACATTCGCAATCGGTGGGAATCCACCTACTGCATTTATGTGCATTTAATGTCATGGGGCAAGATGAGGGGGTGATCTCCAAAAGATTAGGTGATATTCGTAATATGACCCCCTCTGTGTAATATGACCCTCCGCCTTTGAGCGGGAAGACTGATGTCAATGGATCGGGTGATGTTGAGAATATCAAGTGATATTTGAATATTGGGTCATGTTTTAAAGATCAGGTGATATTTGAGATGTGACCCCTCAAAACTAAAGTGACCCCCTTTCGAAAGATCAGGATGATGTCACCGTCATATTATGAAAAAGGGTGATCGTTGGAAATATACCTCCGTGAGGTAAAAAGGATGATGACGTCACCGTCAGGGTGATTTTCTTTGTTCATCGGGATTGGATGACATCATCAGCATATTGGCTCTAGGGTGATATTTTTGACAAGGTGATATTTGGAACCTCGGGTGATATTCAGAAGATCGGGTGATATTCAGAAGGTCAGGTGATTCAAAATATCACCCCCGCAAAATATATGACACTGTTTGATGGGTAAATACCACTATCACGTAAAATTGACATCTGGAGCTTCGGACCAAATGATTATCAGGTGATAAAATTAGATCGGGGTGATCTTACATAAGATGACTGATGTTATGAAATATGACCCCCCCTCGGAATATCAGGTTTGACCAAGACTTTGACTTGCAATAACTTTCGTTCCTTAAGGAATATCAGGGTAATCCAAAAGGCAAACTTGCATGAAATTTTGTACTCTTTCCAACCATGAGGTTATTGGTATGAAATATTAACTTTGACAAACTAACCTCATCATGATAACTTACCCAACCCCCTTATGTAGGGTCACTTGCATGACTTACTTTTACCAGATCGCCGAAAAGTAGAAAAACCAAGAACAAGCCAAGCAGAAAAGTTGGGTCCCTGTTTTGTCAAGTCAAAATGGGGTGTGTTGTGTAACCACACAATAGGTATATAGTGGTATAACTAGGTGGGTGTGAATTTTTCTATGTTATAATGTTTTGGGTTGTTTATTATTTATTATTAGTTCTTGGTGGTTATTAAGGCAATATATAGTTTTCATGTCATATGTAGGCTATTGTACTTGATAAAAAATTGCATACTCTACAATTTTCTTTGTTGCATTTGCACTCATTTATTTGTCATTGCATAAGTGTTTTAAACCCCATTTGTCAGTTTCCTAGTCTAAGTCCTAGTGTGCATGTGTCCCCTTCATGTGTTTACCCTTCTTGATTTATTATTTGTTTTCTTTTGTCTCCTAGTCCTAAGTGTCCTTCCCCTTTGCATGAGCCCTTACCCTTCAAAGTTTGACCTCTTTATCTCTTTAATGAAAACTTATGGACTAATCCTAATGCAAATCCACCTCCAAGATCCTAAAATCTCAACCATCAAATTTCAATTTCTTCAAGCTTAGTGACCACCACCCCTAGATGGAAAACCATTCTCCTAAGCAGTCCTAGGAAATTAAACAATTTTGAGCCTTGAGACTTCTCCTTGGTTGGTGCGGTCACGGTAGGAGGGTTCACATAATGAATTATCCAGACCGTGCAACAAGAGTAAACACAACAGAAACAACTCAAAGATATGAAACAAACATAGGTTCAATCATTCAATATATCATAAAATTCAAATACAGATCTACCGACAACATGTGGGCTTACAATTAGGGCTCATAGGCCTGATTATAAAATATCAAAATATGTACAAGATATAGATTTGAAGCTCCTTTACAAAGAATTCAAACTATCAACTATGAAATCAATCATTCACTGCTTTCCTAGGCATCTATTACATCAATATATATCATCTTCGGAACAATAGATTCCTTCGCATCAGCCAAGGAAGATCACAAACTCCAATGAAGAGCTGTAATGTGTGTACATGGATAGGTCAGACCTAATTACATAGAGTTCCTCCGCAAATGAATGGAATGATGTGTGGATCTCAGGGAAGGTTAGCCATGAACCAAAGATCAATGAATGATGTGTCATTAGGCTCCATAAGTCGAGGAATGCTCCACAAGTCTTCTCCTTTAGCTGATTGTCCAAGACTGTCAGGATGCTCTGCCTTAGAAAATAGTTGATCTTCTGATAGCGATAACTTTCTGGTACTTGATCCAAATGCTCTGAATTTTAGATATGATGTAGATGAATGAATATAGATGTCTAGCTCCACAAGATCTAAAATACAACTGTGGTAGAATGCAGACCAAAATACAGAAACTGCTACTGACTGAACTAAACTGGAAAATGAAAAGAAACAAACTAACCTACTAACAAATTGGAATGCAAATGTTTTTGGTTGATGCAAGATTGGTCTTGAACCAGGGATGCTCTTGCATCAAACATCTGAGGTTATTGAGAAAAAGTCCCTCACTTTGCTGGGGCTAAAGGAAACCAAGACAATCCACCTCAGCCTGAGAAATCCAAGATGAATCTTCTTTCGGTCTGCCTTTCCACTTCACAAGGTATTCTTTGTATTGTTTTCCTCTAGTGTTGCGTCCAACTCTGTTATCCAAGATGTCATCAATCTACTTTGGTGCTTGTTGTGGTAACTACTTCTTCGTCTTCTTCAAAGCTATCCCTGAACTCTACTTCATGATACTGATATAGGTCTACAATGTTGAAAATAGGTGAAATACTCAATGTCTTCGGTAATTCCACTTCATATGCATTTCTTGAATCAAACTTTTGAAGTATCCTATAAGGTCCAAATTTCTTCATCTTCAACTTGTTATATGTCCCAACTGGAAATCTTTCTTTTCTCAATTACACCATCACTTCATTTCTAACTTCAAATTCCTTATGTCTTCTATTCTCATCTGCTTTTTCTTTATATTTGCTATTCATCTCTTCCAAATGCTTCTTTACCTAACCATGCACTGCCTCCATATGTCCTACAAATTATTCTGCTTCTGCACTTCTCTTCTCTTCTAAACTGAGATCTCTTAATTCTGCAACTCCTCTAGGGTTTACTCTACTAACAATCTCAAAAGGTGTTCTTCTGGTAGTCCTATTTGCTGAGTTATTATATGCAAACACTGCTTGTGCAAGAATCAAATCCCAATTTCCTGTCTTCTCTCCAACCAAACATCTCAACAAGTTTACCAAACTCCTATTCACTACCTCTGTCTGTCCATCAATCTGTGGATGAAAAGATGAACTAAACTTCAAATCTATCTTCATCTTCTTCCAAAGTGTCTTCCAAAAATATCCAAGAAATCTGGTGTCTTTGTCTGAAATTATACTCTTAGGTACTCCATGCAATCTCACAATCTCCTTGGAAAATAGGTTAGCTACATGTACTACATCAATTGTCTTCTTACAAGGTATGAAATGTGTCATCTTTGAAATCTGTCTACCACCACAAATATTGAATCATGTCCTCTCTGTGTTTTAGGCAATCCCTGTTGAAATTAAGGAACACTGAGAGGGGGGATGAATCAGTGTTCTGCAAAACTTATTATTATGTTCCTTTATTAATTTACCACATTCAAAAGAAAGAAGCATGAACTTAAGAACAACAACAACAAGATCATCACACATGAACACCACGATTTTTACGTGGAAACCTAGTTAAGGGAAAAACCATGGTGGAGGTTAACCCACAAGATTTTATACTATGTTAAAAGTATTACAAAATGGGAAGGCACATTGCCCAAAGCTCATTCCTCAAAGGAGGCTCACTGCCTATAAGATCAATTACAAATAGTTCACTGAAATACTTGAACTAAAGAATAGGATCTAACAATGCAAGATTACAGTTTTGGTTAGGCTCAATATACTGACTTCACACACTTCATCTCTCACTACCCTGTTTCACTGTTCTGCCATGATTCGAGGCTCAGATCTCTTTGCTTCACGCTTGATACTACCACACTTCACACCTCTCACCTCATATTCACACAACCATACTTCAAAATGCTCAAACCCATCGATCATATATATCCGCAACATGAAATTTCATCAATTGCAGTCGGCCTAAAAAAAACTTAGAAACTTTTTCAAGATCACTGTTCTGTCGGCTGAATCCATGCACAAACATCAATGCAGACCAAAACCTATGTATTCAAATCACCACTCATGTCAGCCAATACTACTGGATCTCATAAATTACTCAACCAACCACTTATCATAATCCGCACAAGGATCAAACACCTAGTCGGCTTGTTCTTCACCGAATTGAACTGTCTAACCAAAACTCAATACTCAGATGCTTGTAACTTTCAATCCCTTCATCACCGGAGGCTAAAACTTTGGATTTAGGTAGCCCTGACATCCCTTAACATTCCCTTAAATCCACAACACAATATGATTACCTGTGGAGAAATGCGGACCAAAATGTTGAACCCTGTCATATGCTTTGTTCCTGTCTATCTGGACTTAGACAAATCTGCAATCTAACTTCTGGTATGATCAAATGATATATTGTGGATGTGTAAGATAAATTTAGTTGCCATCAATGACAATGACTGACATGCCTAGCAGTGTCTCTTGCCAACAATCTCCCCCTTTGGCATTGATGGCAACACTTAGTGAAAAATGACTAAGTGTTAGAATAGCTCCCCCTTACTATGTACACTTGTGATTTCCAATGCTCCCCTTATATGAATTCCTCATTTTTCACTGCTTTCCACTCCCCCTTTGACATAAATGGCAAAGGTTGAGATACGCATACCAAAATTCAAGCAGAAACTCTATGTACATGGGCGCATATATACAAATAATTCTTATGTCTTGTCTACATGAACTTAAACACATCACTAAAAATGTTTTTCAACAGTGCCAATTCAATATCCCAACTTTTCTTCAAGCTACCCAAAACTGAAATATGACCACTAAATAAAAATGCATGTGACTTTGCCTTCTGTAGATTAGTGGGATCACTTGTCAAAGCAATAGCTTGAGCTTCTATCAATGCATTGAACATTGTTTTTAACTTAGGGAAAATCAGTCCCCGGAGTTCACACATCCTTGCCATAATGTTTTCTTTTTCTTTCACCAATTTCTTTATTTCATCAATCAAGCTAATTACTTGACACTCTTGACTCATCGCAGATACTGTCAAAGGATCAAAGGATTGAGATACATTTGACAATTTTTGCTCGGACTCCTTTATTTTCTTCTCAATATCCTCTACAACTGTTGGCCAAGATAAACAAAATTTGTACACATCTCCTCCTTCAGTGAGGGCATTTTTAATACTCTTTACACTAGTATCCAACATAATTCTATCATTGTCAATTATTCCTTTCAGTTCACTAAATCTTTTATCATTAAATTCATTCCAGACTTTAACTTCTGTTGACTTCTTAAAAGATTCAAAATGAGTACTTATAGAGTTTATCAGACTTTTCAACTGACCGAAGGGGGATGCTGATGAATCCTTCTGAAATGTAGGCATGATTTTCTCCAAAATGCTGGATGCAAGACCAAGAAATTCACTGTCTTCTATATGGAACTTCAATATTTCCTCTCTGGCCTTAGCTTGTGCAAAAGAGGCCAACTTCATCTTCTATACCAGTGATAGAGTATCAAAATTGATTGGACCTTGTATTATATCCAGATCATCTACAACTTGTTTATCTTTCTCCAAAATTTCTTTCACTACTTCTGTAGTGTCTCTTGCCCAATATGATGCTTCATTTTTATGCTCTTTAGGGCCTACATCTTTTCCCTTTTCAGAGTCAACTACATTGTCTTGCTTATCATTTTCATTCTTTTTCTCTACTTCTACTTTCTCTACATTCTGCTCTTTATTCTTCTTAGAATCACCTTCAGTAGGAGCATTTATTTCCATATTCATCTCTGCATTTTCTTCACCAGATTGGTCAGGAGGAATTTGGGTATCCTCTGCACCATCAACATTATCTTCCTTCACTATTTCTTCATCTCCTTTATTTAATATTTCCTCTTTCAGAATAAAGAAATCATCTACCTCAGCTTGTTGCTCATTTTTCTTCAACTCTTCATCATTCAGAATGGATGTATCATCAGCATCAACAGGTTCTTCAATGACCACATAAAACTTATTCTTGTCAAGGGCTTTCCTTAGGATTTATTCTATTTCTTTGACCTCTTCATCAATGTCTCCAAGCATTAGCTTATTTATCCTAATTTTGCTTCTGAATTCATCTTTAACTTCTTTGAAAATCTTGCCTAGAGATTACCGGACACAGACTAGACAACACATGTTCTCTTAGCTCCAAATCCTTGCTTTAGCAGCGTCTTTTCTCATCTCCAAAATGTCTCTTAGACTCTTAGGGATTTCTAACAAAATTTCCACAAGTGCTCTGTTGAATGTATTCAAGTACTTAACATTAGCGTCCTCCAAAATTTTCTTGTTGGCATCATCAAGGTTGTCATAATATTCTGTTATGAGCTTCAAATTCCCATGAACAGTTACTGCATTCACAATATCTTCAACTGACAAGGTGGATTTTTCAACATGAGTCTCAGTCTTTTGTCTTTTGCTCACCTTTACACTTCTAGAGGGCTTGTCTTTGGCAACCCTTGATGTTTCTACTTTCTTTGACTTTATTTCTTTCACTGCTTCATCCGATTCTGTCTCCTCATCATCTTTTAGGCTCACATACATTCTAGAGGGTTTTGTCTTCTTTCTCTTTCCTTCTTTACCAGATGGTTTATCTTCTAGTTTCTCCATACTAGTAGAATTTGAGTGACCAGAGGTAACAGTAGAACTTCTTGTTCTTCTTTATTGGCTAGGGGAGGCTTTTGGAGCATAGGGTTGTTCATTGTCTGGCTTTTCTTCTTCAACTTGCTCGAATCTCTTCCTGGCTTCTCTCACAAGTTCTTTGGTTATTCCAATACTTTCTACATACATTTCAACTTGCCTTTGGACCTTTTTCTTAATTTCAAGTCTCCAGAGCTCAACATGCAATTTTAAACTAAGTTCACCATATGTACCAAATCTCTCAACTGAGGTATCTTTTGGTTTGCTCAAAAGGTGTTGAGCATACATTTCTAGTATTTGTTCATCAACTTCATACCCCATGGGCATGATCCATATAGTCCTTGTTTCAACTGCTTCCATCAAGCATTGATCTATCTCCATCATGAAACAAATTGTATACTTGTACTTTTCCACCATAGACTTAGGGATTCTTTCCCTTGATTGCATCATATTCTAGAAATTCTTGAAATATCCCCAAAGAGCAATCCTTTAGGCATTGGAGTCACCAATATTGTGCAAGTGCTCTCTTATTTGTATGGCAACAAGCTTGTCACTGGTCCAATACATGCTTTTCATCCTGGGCAACTCATTCATGAAATAAAAGAACAAGCACAAGACCAACGTACTATACTTGAATGTATTCTTCTTATTCTTCTTGATCATGTTCAGATTCTCCATTAGCTATTTTTGTAGTAGTTCACATAAATCATAGTTAGCTTTTTCTTTTAACATCTGATAAGCAACATAAATTGCTGTACCAGACACTGAGTTTTCCCTGTTGGAGTGGTATATCTTATACCCAATCACCATAGATGCAAATTTGACATTCAGATCAGTTATATCATTTATTGTCATTGCCCTCTTATCAAACTTTGAGCTTGTAGCATCAGTTACAGTTTGATTCTTCACTGACTTTAACATCGGTAGTCCACCGGATGAGTTTAATCCTATTACAACCTTAATGGCATCCTTAGTGATCTTAAAGGGTTTCATCAACCACATAAATTCAGCATGCATCTGACTCAGTACATACCGGACCCACTCGTCCTCATTGAAGGACGGGAACCCAATAACTTGAATGAAATGTTTGTCTTGTAGTGCCTTATACTCAGGTTTAAGACCATAAATCTCATCCCTCAGGTGATTCTTAAGAAAATCTAGTAACTTTGAATCCCCAAACTCATCTATGCTATCATGAATGTAAGCCCTAATATCTTCTACGTGTAACACTCCATGCGAAACATTAGAAAGGGCACCTAATAGATCAACCTCTATAGATTTGTGTGGATGCTTTTTGAATTTAGGTCGGGGCCTTTCAGTGATGTCAACAACCAACATAGTAGCCATTTTAAAAAGATCACAAGTTCAAAGCTTCACAGAAAAATACCTTTTTCTCCATGGGATTAGGGTTAGCTGTCGAATTCACTTTTCGCACTCCAAATCTTTGAAATCTTAGCTCGGGAGCTCTTCTCCTTGTTCTCTTCGAATACAAAGTGATTCAAATGTTGAGTGGATGACCTTTTATGCTCTGCAAAACCTAATCCACCATTGTAATAAATGTTTTTCCCTAATTTATCTAGTTACACTATTTCTGAATATAGTCATTCTTCAACTTCTCTACAATCAATCGCATTAGCTTCTTTTCTTCCAGAATTTGCTTCAATAGATCTGCAATAGGCTTCTTTATCTTTATTCATCATGCCAGATTCAGGCACCCACTTACTGGCAGGGGGAATTAGATTTTCAATGCAGCTCCCCCTGAGCCAGAGCTCCTATTTCAATTCCCAGAGGAATTATCAGCACCAGATTCTGATGCGGACCCATCACCATCATTCATTACACTTTTCTTCACCCATGTTTTGTTCATTTCATTCTGGATCTCATTTACATCTACTTTGCCCTTGGCTTTGTCCATCTTCTGCTTTGTTCTTCCTTTACCTGCTTGTGAGTTCTCCTTTTTGCTTCTACAAAATTTAGCAATATGTCTGAATTTGTTGCAGTTGAAACACACAATCTTATTACTCTATCAATTACATGTTGGAGCAGGTTTAGATCTGCATTGCATTGCAGTATGCCCAAACTTGTTTCAAGTAAAACATCTTCCATTGAAAACTTGTTTGTTCTTAGGAGGATTCCTTGATCCACTTTTGCAATCCTTAGCCTTATGACCTATCTTTTTGCAATTAAAGCATTGACCAGAGAAAGATAATTCATTTTGATTCACTTTACTTCTGCATTGATTAACTCTATGACCATACTCATTGCATTTGAAACAATTACCATTGAAAGATGGATACCTTTGAGCATTAGGTTGTCTTACTGGAGGCCTTCTAGGATTCCTTCTTTAATTTCTTTCTTCAGGATTTCTTTGACTAGATCTAGAGCTTTCACCTTTCTCATATCCCAAACCATGCTTATCATCTACCTTCTTCTGACTATCAAGCAACACTTCAAGTTTAGCTAAGCTTATCTTGAACTTCTCTTTGTATTCATTTGCAGCTTCTAGGTCATGTTTGAGAATGACAATTTGCCTTTCAAGTTGTTCCTCATTATACCTGGTTTCTTGTAGATCAGACTCTAGATGGCCAATTTTTCTTTCCAATTTGCAACACTCTTCTATTCTTTCTTTCAGAGACTGATTCAGGTTTTCTTCAATCTTCTTCCTTTCCTCAATTTCCTTGGTTAGCCTCATCACCCCGAATTCCATCTCATGTTTTAGGACAACAACTTCTTTTGCCAGCTTCTCACATTCCTTTGTCTTCTCCTTTAGAGCCTCATCCATGCTATTGTCTTCCTTCTGATTTGCTAACTGTCGAAGTAGCTCCTTCCTCTTTTCATTAGATTTGCTCAATTGCCCTTTTAAAGTCTTAATGAAATCCTCAACATCTTTAAGGTTCTCTTGCAGTTCTTTGACTTCTGCTCTGGACTGATCAAGATCTTCTAAGGCTACTTGAAGTTGTTCATTGATACCATCAGAATACCTGAATGAACCCATTGAAACACCTTCCTAGATCTTCCTCAAGCTGTTAAACTTCTTCCAAGGAACCAGGCTTTGATACCAATTGTTGAAATTAAGGAACACTGAGAGGGGGGGTGAATCAATGTTCTGCAAAACTTATTATTATGTTCCTTTATTAATTTACCACATACATTAAAAAGAAAGAAGCATGAACTTAAGAACAACAACAACAAGATCATCACACATGAACACCAGGATTTTTACATGGAAACCCGGTTAAGGGAAAAACCACAGTGGGGGTTAACCCACAAGATTTTATACTATGTTAAAAGTATTACAAAATGGGAAGGCACATGCCTTCAGGCACACTGCCCAGAGCTCACTGCTCAAAGGAGGCTCATTGCCTACAAGATCAATTACAAATAGTTCAATAAAATACTTGAATTGAAGAATAGAATCTAACAATGTAAGATTACAGTTCCGGTTAGGCTCAATATACAGACTTCACACACTTCATCTCTCACTACCCTGTTTCACTGTTCTGCCATGATCCGAGGCTCAGATGTCTTTGCTTCATGCTTGATACTACCACACTTCTCACCTCTCACCTCATATTTGCACAACCGTACTTCAAAATGCTTGAAACCAATGATCATATATATCCGCAACATGAAATTTCATCAACTGCAGTCAGCCTCAAGAAAACTTAGAAACTTTTTCAAGATCATTGTTCTGTTGGTTGAATCCATGCACAAACATCAATGTGGACCAGAACCTATGTATTCAAGTCACCACTCATGTTAGCCAATACCACTAGATCTCATAAATTACTCAACCAACCACTTCTCTTAATCCGCACAAGGATCAAACACCTAGTCGGCTTGTTCTTCACTAGACTGAACTGTCTAACAAAAACCCAATACTCAGATGCTTGTAACTTTCAATCCCTTCATATCTGGAGGCTAAAACTTTGGATTTAGGTAGCCCTGACATCCCTTAACATTCCCTCAGATCTACAGCACAATATGATTACCCGTGGAGAAATGCGGACCAAAATGTTGAACCCTGTCATATGCTCTGTTCCTGTTTATCCATACTTAGACAAATCTACAATCTGACTTCTGGTATGATCAAATGATACAATGCGAATGTGTAAGATAGATTCATTTTCCATCAATGACAACACCTGACATGCCTAGAAGTGTCTCTTTCCAACAATCTCCCCCTTTGGCATTGATGGCAACACTTAGTGAAAAATGTCAGCAACTCTTTTATCTCCTCTGGTTGCAATTCTTCAGTCTCCTTCAATGTTTTAGGCTTCTTAGGAATCAAGTCATAACACATATTCTCATGTCTCAAACCATCCAGAAATTTCCTTCCTTCTACCAAGCAGATTCTAGCATTCCCACATACTTCACTCTTAGGATCATCTTCCAAAGAAATCAAAGTAATTCTCTTTCCATTTGATGTTATAGTATATGTATTCTTTCTCCCATCATGTATAGCTTTTCAGTCATACTGCCAAGGTCTACCCAACAAAATATGACAAACATCCATAGGAATAATATCACACAATACTTCATCATGATATGATCCAATATGAAATTTCACCAAACATTGTTCACTCACCAGTACCTTATGATCATCCTGAATCCATGCTATCTGATAAGGCTTAGGGTGTTTCAATGTTTCCAATTTCAGCTTAGTCACCATCTCCTTTGAAACTAGGTTATCAGAACTACCACTATCAATAACAACTTTACAACATTTACCTCCTGATTTGCATCTAGTTTTGAACAAACTTTTCCTCTACAGTCGTTGCTCAGTTGTCTCTTCTTGAAATAGTGCTCTCCTCATCACAAGTGATTCTCCTTTTTCAGGTTTTCCAACTAAACTTGGGGATCCAACAAGTTCTTCTTCCACATAGGTTGCTCTTCCATTGTTCTCTATCTTCATGCTTGTACTCCCCTGATTACATTCAAATGCTCTATGTCCTTCACCTCCACACTTAAAACAAGTTCCTCTGAATGTTCTCCTATCAGGTCCTCTTCCTTCTCTTCTGTATCCTTCATCCTAGTATGCATTAGGGTTTCCTCTCTAGTAGTAAGTTCTATCATTTCTCTGGTATGCATTGTTATCTTTGTCATCTTTCTTGAATGTATTATCTTGTTTGTTCTGCTCTGCATATTATCTTTCCCCTCCAAAAAATGTTCTACCTCTCTGAAATTTACCTCCTTTGCCTCATTGTCTATGATCATGCCTCTTATTTAACTTCTCTTCAACTTTCAGGGCAAACTGATATGCTTCTTCCAGTGTTGTCATCCTTACTAGATTTAGTTCCTCTTGAATGTTCAATCTCAGTCCATTAATGTATCTAGCCACTTTCTCCTTGCTTGCTTCACTATGTCCTATCCTTATAATCATCTTATGAAATTCTTCAGTATACTCCACAGATTTCTCCTTTTGCCTTAGGTTCTACAAACTTTTCAATAGCTCCAACTCATAGTTAGTAGGTACAAATTGATTCTTTAATTTTGTCACCATCTTATCCCATTTTGTATTTTTTTCTTTTCCTCTTCTATTTCTGTCCAAATGAACTTCCTTCCACCATATAGTAGCATGTTCTTTCAACTTTGTCTTTGCAAATTTCACCTTCTTCAGATCTTCAACTTCTTCATATTAAAAGTATTCTTCCATGTCATTTATCCAGTCAATCAACTCTTCAGGGTTCAAATTGCCAGTGTAGTTTGGTACATCAACTCTAGGTCTCTTTCCAATCTTTGAAATAGCTCACAACATCTTGACTGATCTGATTCTTCTTCTTCATCACCTCCTAGGGTTTCACCAATTTATTCAACAGATTGAAATTCTTCTTCATCATCACTTTCAACATTAGGTCTCGGTGTCAATCCTCTTCATCATCTCATACATCCTACCAGCCATTGTTCCAACAACAAGGACTCTCCTCGGCGGCATCTTCCTCAGATCAAGTGCAAACTACCTCAATTCAGTGATCGGGCTACAAGGTGACAACTACCTCACAATCGGTGATCGGTTGTGACACAAGTAACCTACCTCAATTCAGTGATCTATTCATAGCAAGATCTTACAGAATTCCTTTGCCAACTTCTCTCAATTCACTCCCAAAGATTTGAACTTTCACTTTGATACCACTTGGTGCAGTCACGTTAGGAGGGTTCACAGAATGAACTGTCCAGACCATATAGCAAGAGTAACACAACGGAAACAACTCTAAGATATGAAAAAAACATAGGTTTAATCATTCAGTATATCATAGAATTCAAATACAAATCTACCGGCAACATGTGGGGTTACAATTAGGGCTCACAAGCTTGATTACAGAATATTAGAATATGCACAAGATATAGATTTGAAGCTCCTTCGCAAAGAATCCAAACTATCAACTATGAAATGAATCATTCACTACTTTCCTAGGCATCTATTATATCAATATATCATCTCTGAAACAATAGATTCCTCTGCGTTGGCCAAGGAAGATCACAGACTCCAATGAAGAGTTGTAATGTGTGTACACGAATAGGTCGGACCTAATTGAATAGAGTTCCTCCGCAAATGAATGGAATGATGTGTGGATCTCAGGGAAGGTCAACCATGAAGCAAATATTAATGAATGATGTGTCATTAGGCTCCACAAGTTGAGGAATGCTCCACATGTCTTCTCCTTTAGCTGATTGTCCAAGATTGTCAGGATGCTCTGCCTGAGAAAATAGTTGATCTTTTGATAGCGATAACTTTCCGATACTTGATCCAAATGCTCTAAATTTTGGATATGATGTAGATGAATGAATCTAGATGCTAAGTCTAGCTCTGCAAGATCTAAAATGTAACTGCAGTAGAATACGAACCAAAATACAGAAACTACTACTGACTGAACTGAACTGGAAAATGAAAAGAAACAAACTGAACTGCCAACAAATTGAAATGCAAATGTTTTTGGTTGATGCAAGATTGCTCTTGAACCAGGGATGTTCCTGCATCATCAGTGGTGGGTGAATGGATTACAGCCAAGTCCTTGCATCTAATCAAATTTAAATTTTCACAAAAAATATAATCTAACTACCACTGACAAGGCTTTCTATCTTTCAAAGCCAAATTCACTCAGAAAACTCATTAAGAAGGCTTCATAATCTCTCATTTTAACACTACAACAACAAATTTTCAACTTGGGAGCAACGTTTGAGCAAGATCTCCAAAAGGAGTAAGTGCATATTAGTAGTTAGAGCATTTCTACATAGACTCATCTTTCATCAAGCTATTGTAGAAGCTTTTTTGATCCCTACAATACCCTCTACAAGTAAATCATTGAGGAGAGGTAAGTTATTTTCATGTTTTTGTAATAGCTAGTGAAAGATTTTGATTTTAATAGTTTTATTTACATCACATTTTATCATTTAATCTATATACCCACCCTCTTAGTACACTCATATACCATCCTACTTCATTTCCATGATTCCATCCATCCCCATTACCATTTTGTCCACATTTTCCCTCTCCCATCCTCCCCTAGCCTTGAATTGTAGTTCTAGGACCCTTTATCTTGCATTTTAGTTTTAAATTTACATAAAAATACAAAAATCTTATTGTTTTGAATTGTGTTTTAGTTTGGATATCAAACCCATAGTGTTTCCATATCAGTTTGTGTTAGTGGGTCTTCATTAGATTGCATGTTCTTTTCCTTTAGCTTACCCTAGCTTCATTCAAGTCCCAGGACCTCCTAGATTGTATTTACATTAAAAAATATATATCATCCATTTTACCAATCATTATTAGTATTAAATTAGTTTTAGTTTAGTGGGTTTCCATTTGTTTGGTCTTTATCTTTCACTCTTCACCATTGTGAGCCTTTAGAAACCTAGCCTTAGTATTTCTTTAATAACTTTTGTATGGTGTTATGTTCCTATCACAACCACCTATCCATCCATACCACATTTTTTATATTTTTTTTTAATTATTTGACCACTTTGTGTTACCTCCTAAGCAACAACTAGTTAGCATTCTCACATTACATCATAGTTTCCAATCATTGTTTATTCTTTGAATTGGTGTGATTTCTTAGCATTAGTATTTAATTTATCAGTTTTACATCAATATTTACATGACATGTGGATTTGTTCTTTAATTCTGACAAGGGGGTTGACTAAGGTAGCTTTCCCTTCAACCCTTTGTTTAGCATGTGTTCCCTATTACATTTTTTGCACTTGCAAGTTATTTCGAGAAGAATCAACAAGGAATCAAACTTTGTGCCAGTTTAAAGAAGTGATTGCAAGATAGAGAACCAACTCCCTATAGATTTTATCCTTTTATGAGGACATGACTTCTCCTGTCTTTTGGGCCCCACCTTGGGTGTAGGGCAAGACTTTTGCTCCTTGTTGGGCCTTGCCTTGGGCACACCAACTCCTTATAGTGGTGTTCTTATGTAAAAATTGCATGAAATTGGGTTTTCAATCTCAAAAGAATACCGTAATTCTAGTTTGAGTGGTCACTAAGCAAGATTCTAGGTGTATTTTTCCTAGTTTATGTTTTTCTCATTCCCATAGTGTATTTTTGCCAATTTGACACCTAATTACCAATTTTGTTCCATGCCTTGTTCTTTGTCATGCTAGGTGCCCATACTAAGAAATGATCAATGTTAGGTCTTGAACAATCCTTGTAAGTTTGGAGATTCTAGTACCTAAAGGACTTCTCCCTAGTTTTGGGCCCCACCTTGGTCACACCCCTCCTTACAGCCAAGTCCCAAGCTTGAAATTTTTTTAGATTTAGTTTGCAACCTCCTCAATTAGTTTTTAGCCCAGTCTTAGTGTGTAATAGTCCAAAAAGGTACATTTTCTACAACTCATTTGTTATTTTAGACTAGCATGTACATTTTCTTGTTTATGTTGCTCTTGCATGAGCATTTGGACCACAATCAAACTCAATGCTTGTTATTGGGTTTTACGTTGTAAAAATCTTAAAGAATAAATGTACATAAAACCCATTTAAATGATAATAAAGAAGCACATTCCACACCTTAACACCATTTTTTCAAGTTTATTCAGCTACTAGAAATATGTTTCTAATACTATTATATGTTGATGTTACTTTTTTGGTATTGTATGGTTTATTGTATAGTTGGTCTAGGGCCACATTTATAGATCCTTGATAAATAAACTCAAAGAAATCTCTAGCTAATCCTTTCATAAAAGTACATAGAATAAATGAAATCAATTTTAATTTATAAATATAGGAGAAGAGGATGAAAATCCATCCTCCAACAAGTGCAGCTTGCAAGGATGAGGTAACACCTCAATCTCCAAAAAGGGAAGTGTAACTCCTAAGGAAGAGGGTGACACCTCACACTCTAAAAGAACAATCATAACTAAACCTAAGTAAGATTAAGCTATGGTGTAATAATGCATAATGCTCCAACAACTCATAAAAAAATAAAAATATTAGTTGGAGTAATTAAACTAAAACTAATATATTATTTATATTTGTAAGAGTTATATATGAAAAAGATTACATAATTTAAATTCAATATTAAATGATTTTAGAATAAATTTATAACTATAGGATAAAAACTTAATGTATGATATGTGTGTGTGACAGATCAAGATTTATTTACTCTTTCATTGTTAAATTAATTTTTTTATTAGGATAAATGATTCTCCAAAACTTAAACAAAAATTAACAAACATTTTCAGATTCATTGATGGATTGCTTGAGGTTATCTTATTGTAAGGGATAAAAGTGCATATCTTGCACTTTTACACCTTTATTTTATACCAGTTTGATCACATGTCATAAATATATTATCATAGCACCCAATATAATTTATTTGGTGTGCCAACTAGCACCAAATACATAACCCACTAGCCAACCACCACTATAGCTACCATTGGTTTAGACCAAATATACTTATCCATAGATGTTCCTCACCTAGGACAAAATTGTACAATGTGACTTAGTCTACCTTATTCAAATTGAAAGCATCCCACCCTAGGGTTGACATTCTCATAAATTAACCATTAATTCATTAGTCTACATGCCAAAATAAATGAATTGAGTGACTAAAAAATGTATTTATAGGCATTCCTAGGTCATTAGAAATCAAGTAGTAGTAAGAATCACTCAAAAAATGTATTATATTACTAATCATCTAAATCTATAATATATTTTCATAAAACATCAACCCATTCAGTCATCTACACCCTACATTGCTTGTGTGGCATGTTTGTGATCTTGTACATCAATCATATAGGGGCTTGACTTGTGACCAAGGTAAGTTTACGTCTTCACCTCTTTCCTTGAAAGAAAACCTCATTGTACTTTTCACCACAACCCATTTTAGTATTAAGTTAGGAGATGAAGGTACACTAAATTGTAAAGGTTACAATAGTAAACTACTAGCTCACACTAGACATACAAGGTTGCATAGTCTAACCCTCTCCCATTCTAGGCTACACAATGTGGCCGTATCCCAAACAAAGCCAAATGGCACATATTTTTCTAAGACTTTCGCAACATGATCCTATCCAAAGAATCAAAATTCTCAATAGAACTTTGTCACATGATTTTGACATCTAATTGGCATTATTTTTTAAATTCTAATTCACCTATTATAGAATACTAGTAAGTTAACTACAAGGTCAAAGATGGCACATCAGTAAAAATAGATAAGCACTATTAATCACACTTAGGTACTTAGTTTTCATCTCTTTGAATTAGATCTAATTATTTACTCATTGTATTAATTGTTTCTATAGGATCTAAATGCTATTTTAGTAGGAATTCATTATTTTCCTATACATAAAATGATGCATCATGACATCTAAATGTACCTAACCTAGAGTCTAGACCTAGGTCATCCTCCTTTTCCTTTAAGATTCCAAAGTTGTCCTACTACTCTTTAATTGAGCTACATCTTGGGATCTTCTAACCCTACAATCCATAGGTCCTTGATTTGAACTCATTTCATTCACTATGGATTGTTAGAAGCCCTTGTTAATGACTAATGTGCATGCTTATCTTAATGATTTTAATATATTTTCTCAATTCATTACATCTTGAACCCATTAATCTTTGATTACATGATTTCATTTTACCAACAAGAGTTTTTTTCATGCTTATGCACTCATTGTTTCAATGTATAGTCTAATTTTAATCTTACATATAGTTTTTTCACTTTTCCATCGATTTTAGATGCATCACTTCATTTATCCATATGTTTCATGATGATGCCACTTATGTCATGGAATTTGATATTAGATTGCCTTTAATTACATCTCCCTTTTGCATTGATATATCTAGTGCTGAAATTACCTAAATGCTTGCTTAAGTGATGAGAATACTTGTCCTTCAACTAGTCATAATGTTTTTGATTAATGGTAAAATAGGTTTTGAAGGGGTCCCGAAACCCTATAACAAAATGCTGCTCAATACATAGACACAACCCAACCACAACAATTTAACAAGTTCATAGAATAGTTCATATACAAAATGTTGATCATAAAATGATTCACAACCAACCAACAACATAAAAAAGCCACAACAAAACATCAGCTAACCAGCACACCGTTAAACAAAAACAACAAACAACAGAAAACATAAAGATAAACTAAAGCTACTTGAGAGTTTTAGCAGCCTCCATCTCTTGAGCTTTGAATTCTTCATTAAACTTAGTAGAAGCAAAGAGCTCCTTCTTTTTATCTACAAAAGATTTCTTTTTTACTTGATTTGGTCCGGGAACTCCATCATGCCTTATCCTTGCTAATATCTTTCTCACCTCCCTATTTAACTTGCTCCTCCCTCAGATCTCTAAGATTTTTAGTGAGAATCTTCAACCCAGAAGCATTATTCTTGGTAGTGTTGTGGCTAACCATAAGCATCCATTCTAGGTTCTCATTAATCACTTTGGAAATCGACTCCAAACTAGCAATTCTTTCCTCTATACCTTGTTTCCACTCCTCAAGATTCTCTTTTTCATCACTAATATACTCATTAATCGTCACCATTTTATTCTCCAACTCTAAGACCCTGGGAATAACCTCCCAATTATACAGAATATTCATGTCATCTTCATCTTGGGTCTAGTCCTATTTTCTGTAAATCTTGTGAAGAATAGAGAGATTAAAATTGATCCTATTGATTTCAAGGTAAAACCACTTCGACATTACATTGTGGGCATTAATAGCTTCCTTAACCATGTGCATAAAGTATCTGCAACCTCATCTTTATTGTTAATATTAGCCATCTTATCCATGAAATCTTCTAGAATAGGTAAAGTGGGGTCCGGGATACTAGGAAAGGGAGCTCCAATCTCCTGCTCCAACATACATTTACCTTTCATTTTATGTTTATCCCCTGAGGTCAAATCAACATTGCCAGTTTACATTTCCTTTTCCTTACCCTTATCCTCTTGAAAGCTTGTAGATTTACCCTTCTTTCTTTCTTTAGTAGTATCCTTCTAAGAGGAGGTATCCAACCTCTCCTCTTTCTCTTTCTCACTTCCTATTTCAAACCACTCTGACCATGAAGTGTCTGGTTTCTTTTTCCCCTTCTTCAAATTGGGGGTATCCACTTGAAGCTTGTGTTTTTTATTAACGGGGGTTCTTAACACCTCATACTCATATTCAAGGTCTGATGAGACTGAGACATGGGTAAATTCCTCTGAATCATCCCCTTGTTCCTCACTCGACACCTCTTCCTCCATTGAATCTAAAGCATCAAAGTCAAAATATTCCACAACTTTAGGGGTTTTTCCTCTCTTGCTCTTAGCCTTCTCAGGAATGTTCTTATTAGGGGTTAAAATTTTGATATGATTCACTATGAGAAGTATCAGACCCTCATGAATGACAAGGAATTTTGGGGATTTCCAATTATCAGTTATTCTCCATGGACATCATCATATAAAATAGGAAAACACTAGAATTTTGTGCCTAAAATGGTTCAAAATAATAAAGTGATAGCTACAAAAATCCCTAAATCTTCCCTCCAGAGTTACATACCTCATGATGGTTTCAGTGTCCACTACCCAAACCGGCTTGAGGGACACCCATTCGTAATGAGAGTGGAGCTTCACAGGCTTCTTCCTCTCATTATCCTTCAAGAAAAGTTGCATAGTCTCTTCTCCAGCCTTTCTCTCTTTATAGATCTTTCTCTCCTTAGTAGATAACTCCGTTACCTGAGAAATTAAGTCCTTAGTTATGTTAATCTCCCTTCTGAACATGGTTACCCTTATCTTTTTCCAACCCTTGGAAAATGTTTTGGTCACAACATGATCATAACCCTTTAGTATTTCCATAAAGGGAACCAGACCACCCTCACTTAGAATCTTCCAAACTTGGGGCTTATTGTAGACCCCAGCAACATCACCCAGCTCTGGTCTATTGCAGTCACCACCCATCACTTTCCTACATAAAAAACCAATGTGAACCCTTTCTTGCATAGTCTCAATATTCAAAATAGCACAAATCTGCCTTCTTCATTGAATTAAACTATCCCAATCGCCCATAAAAGTGTGTGAACTGGAGAGTCATCATCACCTTCGCATCATACCTCTATACTATGATGATGTAATCTATTATTGGATAGAAGGGATTTAATTTCCAAGGGAATAATGTTAAAATCATCCCAATTTATCTATTTATCAGAGTTCACCCCTAGGTTTGCACAAGCATCTACAGGTTTATTACTCTCCCTAAACACATGCACGAACACCACTTCTTTAAAAGACTTAGTAAGATCTAACACATCTTTAATGAGGGATTCTATGGTCCATCTTGGGCATTGCAAACCTTTAAGACATTTGATTATACTAAGAGATTCACCCTCGACCACCACTTTTTAAACCCTTTGTCATGAGCCAATTTGATAATGTTATAAGAAATTGTATCTTCAACATAATGATTAGTCTGCACGCCTAGAGGCACCGCCACCATGTAACAAGAAACATACCTCTGTCATCCCTTTTCACTCCACCACATCCAGCATGCCCAGGATTACCCTTCGTCACCTCATCAAAATTTAACTTAATCCAACCCTTGGGAGGAAATCCCCACAAAATACCCTCTCTAGAATTCTTCATATGTTTAAAAGGAATAGAGATATCAAAGGGAATGTTCCACTCCTTCATAATTTGAATGTCTTCTCCCAACACATACATCTAAGGTTCCTTGGACACTTTGTCATTGATTCTCATAAGGAAGTTCTCTTTGATAGAAACAATAACTCTATCAGCAACTCTGTTGTAAGTACTTTTTTATCCCTAAACACCTGATTATTACGTTCCTTCCAAAGACCCCATGCCATATGGGGCAGTATTAGAGTCCAAAGGAACTTTAGGGAGGGATTTGGGAAAAGAGATGTCCATTGTTCAATCATCTTTCTGATTGAGTTTGGGAAGATCCAATTGACCTTCCACAACCCCAAAACTTTACTTCACACCTCTCTAGCAAAAGAACAACCAATAATCAGGTGACAACTATCTTCTACCTCATTCTCACATAAGGTACACCTATTAAGAAAGGCAAACCCTCTCTTGCACATATTGTCGATAGTGAGAATTTTTTCTTTGGAAAGGATCTAGAAAAAATATTAATTTTTGGGATGAGTTCTGACCACCACACCCTTGCCCAAAAAGGGGGATTCTCTTCCCCCTCAACAAGATACTTGTACCCCAAAGAGACAAAATACTTACCTAAAGAGGATTCCTTCAAAACTAACTCATCCACTTTATTAACCCTAGAAATATGAAATCTTGAAAGGAGGGATTGGAGAGTAGAAGTCTCATTGATTAAAGGATCAACAACACATTTCCAAGAGCCATTCAACATATAATCGACAACCTTATTTCCAATAAGTCTAGTAAAATTCTCCTTAGGCAAACTGGCCCAATCACAAGATGTAAGGGGAGTATCAAAGAGTCATTTATCCTCCCAAAAGTTTATAGAGGTTCCATGCCCAGCTTCCATTTCACTCCTTTGTTAATTATTAACCTGTTGTCTAAAATGTTTCTCGAGATACTAGATCCAACAGGTAGAGTTAAGCTATCAAGGTGATCTTGCATATTCCTTTGAAGGGGGATGTATTTATTCTTCATAATTTTAGTCCATTCATTGTGCTCTTTCGGTAATCTCCAAGTAACTTTAGCCATCAAAGCTAAATTAAAATCCCTGATTTTTCTCAAGCCAAGACCGCCCTTACTCTTAGATCTAAAAATTATGTTCTAGGCCACTAAAGATATTATTTTTTTCTCCTCTATGCTAGCCCACATGAATTTTTCTGAATCAGCTCAATTCTATCAACAACCTTTCCTAAAATCTTGAAGAGGATCATAGAATAAACATGTAAATTTTGGAGGGTAGCTTTTATTAGTTGAACTTTTCCATCTTGGCTAAGCAAAGCCCCTTTCCACCTAACAATCTTAAATTGAAACTTATCCAAGAGATCCATCCAACATGATTTTAGAATCTTTTTCATAAAGAGAGGCATGCTAAGGTATTAATTCTTCTATTTGGCACTGTAAGATCCTAGCAATATTCATCCTTCTATGCTCATGAGTATTCATAAAAAAATGGTACTTTTAGGAAGATTGATTCTTTGACTAGAAGCTTTCTCATAATTCTACAAGATAGTCTTAAGATTCTTAGCCTCCTTGACAGAAGCTTCCCCCAAAATAATGGTATCATCAAAAAATTGTTGATGGGAGAACGAAGGACCTAATGAAGAGGGATAGACACCATTCAGCCTGTCAATAGAAACAACCTTGAGAATATTCCTGCCAAGAGCTTCAGCTAAGATGATAAAAAGAAAAGGAGAGATCGGGTTCCCTTGTCTTATTCCCCTAGAGCTTTTGAAGAAATCCGAATGGGATCCATTCACCAACACTGAGAAAATCAGAGTAGATATCATTTGGGATATCAACTCAAGGAATCTATCAGAGAACCTGAACTTGGCTAAAAATTTTCTTAGAAAATCCCACCTCACCTTGCCATAAGACTTCAAAAGATCTAACTTAAGGAGAAAACCCTCTTTCTTAATATTCATGGTCAAAGAGTGGATATTTTCATGGACCGTTATGATAGAATCAAGGATTTATCTCTCGAGGACAAAACCACTTTGTTGAGGGGAGATCAACTTGGGAAGGATCATTTGAATTCTATTGGCTAACACTTTCGAGAAAATTTTATAAATAGAATTGCAAAGACTGATTGGTCTGAAATCAACAAAAGAATCAACCCTGTATCTTTTCAGAATAAGGACCAGGAATGTAGAGTTCATCTCCTTAAGGATTTTTCTACTACCAAAGAACTCTTTGGTAGCTGCAATCACATCCTTTCCAACCACATCCCAGTAGATCTAGAAGAAGAAATGGGGAAAGCTATCCGGCCCCAAAGCTTTGTTACCTTCAAAGTTGAACATGACATTCCTAACTTCTTCATCTGAGGGGATTTTAGATAGTTGAGCATTATCCTCACCTCCAAAAATTTTAGGGATAACATCCAATAAGCCATTTCCCTCCAAGGTATCATCAATAGATAGGAGATGTTTGTAGAAGCCAGTAGCAACTTCCTCTTGAATTTGGATTCCATTAGTCTGAATGGACTTGATACAGTTGGCAGATCTATGCTTGAGTGTAGATAGGTGAATTTTTTTTGTATTTCGGTCTCCACTCTTAAGCCAAATGGCTCTAGATATTTGTTTCCAAAATTATTCTTCTTTAGTGATAATGGAGTGGAGCTTAGGGATTTTTTTAGTGGCCAATCTTCTCCAATTGGCGAATAGTTTATATTTTCCAATTGCGATTTGGGGAATACATTCCAACCGGTGAGGGGCCAATTCGCCCTGATTTTTCAAATTTTCGGTCAAACGCATTTAAATTCGCCACCAATTTATTTATGAGGAATTTATAATTATTATTTTCACCACAGTATTCTATGTGGTTCTAACGGTAATTCACCTAGAATTTGGGAGGCATATTTTAATTCACCCACATATTCGCCAATAGCATTAAACAGTTCAACGTGTATGAGGTCCAATTTCACCATTAGTGTATTAAATTCCTTTTTATATTATGGAATAGGGTCCGTATTTTATTTATATACATTGATTTCCATTTTAATCGAATTGTTGTAACTAAATTTCACAGGTCATTTAAGCATGTGCCTTTTTAAAGGCATGCTGAGCCTAGAATTGCTTTTGGGCCGTGGGATTAGATCTTAATCCCATGGCCCAAAAGCAGTTCCGGGCTAAGCATGCCTTTAAAAAGGCACATGCCTAAAGGAGCCCAAAATTGCTTTTGGGCCGTGGGATTAGATCCATGGAATTTATTTTCATTTTTAAAGTTTGATTTTTTAAAATTTTTAATTTTTATGTGTTCCAATGCCTTCTCAATAATGGATTTGTGCTTGGTGGCGAGGGGCTCTGCCCTTGACCTCACCTATATCGCGATAGGAGCGTGTCGGGGCTACTATCCCTGGACCCTACAAGGGGGATCTGCCCCCTCGACCCCCGCAAGGGGTACTGGCCCTTGACCCCATCGTTGGCTGCTCCACCCAAGCCCCTGCTTTAGAATTATAAGAAATAAAAGAATATATAGGGAGACTGCATTGACCCACTATGTAAAATTTTAAAGGAAGGATTCACCATTGTAATTAATTTTTATTCTATCTTTCGCTACGATTTGCCTGGATTTTTTAAAAATTTCTAATAATGTGCATAGATTCGCCAGTAAAATTAATATTTTTTTCAAAAAAAAGGAAAGATTCGCCAGGATTTTATAAGTTTTTTTAGGGAGGGTTCCTTAAAGTTATCCCTGGTGGAGCTCACTCAGCAAATCATTTTCCTATTTAAGCATATTGGAATGCAAACCATTTAGTTGGATACTATTCTACACTATTTCCAATTGGTTCTTGATTTTATCTTTATTTTTGAAGATGTTTCCAAAAGCTTTCTTATTCCATCCCTGAATATTAGTCTTAACATTGGACATTTTTTTGGCCACTCCATACATAGCAGTCCCATCCACTTTGACATTCCACCATTGAGATATCTTGCAAGCTAAATCAAGATGTAATGTCCACATTTTTTCAAATCTGAACAGGAAGCTCTTCTTTTTCCCCAATTTATCAACATAGAGAATAAAGATACTTTCATAATGTTGTTATGCATTATGATGATGATATTTGTCATGAAAATCATGATGGAATTTCCCCTCTAACCCTTGATACTTTCATGTAGGTTCCTAATGATCCATTACTTATAACAAATTAGTTTATATTATTCATTATAAACATATTATTAATGAACCTATGGTTGCCTTATTTAATGGAAATGGAGATGCATGCTTACATGCCAGCTATTTTCTTCTTCACATTATGAACACTCATAATAATTACTTCTTAGTGCATATTTTTATTAAAATCTTATTTTGTAAAGCATTACATTGGTTTGATGAATTTGATGTTCATTATACTTCATTTTATCATTTAATATTTAATTTATGATGCATTTTTTATTACTTGTTGAAAGTAAGGAATACTAAGAGGGGGGGTGAATCAGTATTCCAGAAAACCACTTGTTGACTTGGTTATTAATCCAATTTTCAAAATTAAAACATGAAAGCAGAACAAGCATAAGAACAACAATCATAAAGACATAACACATAGACACCAGGATGTTTACATGGAAAACCCAAAAACCATGGTGAGTGTTAGCTCACAATATATTATGATAGCTCAATACTGAATTATAAGAAGGCTCACTGCCTTGTGAAGAAGTGCTCACTGCACAAAGGCTCACTTCCAAGAAAAGAGAAAGAAAGAAAAAAGATGGATCACTGCCAAAATGAACTGCTTAGATTGCATCTACACATGCACGAATGCAACTTCAATGTATGCTCAAAATATTGTCTCAAAACTTTTCATCTTGACTGTTCTGCTTTTACATTAGACAAGATCTCTTTTCTTCTGCTTTTTGTCACCTACTCTACTGTTCACATTCTACACACATTCTTATCCACCACACCAAATACCGAAATCAATCCCATATATATATATCCGCAACAAACAAAATCTTCATATTTGGTCGGCCTAATAAAGTGTACCGTGTAGTCATGCATTATGTGCTCTGTCGGCCAAATTTATTTCTCAAAATCTATACCGGACCCAAACAATATTTGGAACACCATCACACATGTCGGCCTCAACTATTTTGCCACTTAGGATTAAATTCCAAACACCAAAACTTTACCACACACATGTCATACTTATTATGTCGACCTTATTCACAGACTGTTTACTAGTTCAGTTCAACTGTCAGACAACATCTTCCACTGCGGACCACAAGACTTGCTCAAATCCATATCAGAGTCTCTTTACTCATCATAGATCATACCTCTAGAACCACAAGACAAATTGTACAACTATAGAGAAATGCAGACCCTTCTTCTTAGACATTGTGTACTGCTCTTGTCTTAGTTCTGTTCACCCGGGCTTAGACCAATCACTACTTATCTTCTGGAGGTCATCAAGACTTATAATCTTGAACATAGTACCTCCAAACAATCTTGAATAACATAGTTGAACCGCATACCTTGACCATCAACTACGGAGGAATACCACTTCAGTCTCTGCTGCTAACTCTGTGTTGTCAGTACTTAGCCATTTTGCCTTAGTCTTTTGTGTCAGGACCAGATCCTTGTATGCAAGTTGTTCCAAGTTGAGTTCCCAATCATCCTTAGCTTCATCATGCTCTATTTTCCTTGTTGCCATCAATGACAACATTACCCAATCAACAGTGTCTCTTGACTATTTTGCCAACATTACTTTCCTTAGAGTGCATTCTCATAATGATCTTAGCATTTCAACCTCTAGTTTCAAAAACCTAGATAATCCTATGGAACCCCTTCCAATTTGTCACAATACATCATCTTTTTGGGTCCATAGTGAGTTATTTGGTGTCACGTCTCATTTTTATGGACTATATTAATAATCTAGATTAGAGAACAAATACTGTGATTGACTTTTACTTTAAGTAATTTTATATGGGTGAAGATAAGTAGCATGGAATTAGATATGCAAAAATTGGAAAATTGATTTAAATGTTAAATATTATCGATGTGATTACAATGATTTGCTTCGGCTATGTTTTTGGAGACACTAACCTATTGACATCGAGTTGAGTGCGAATGAATGCAGGTACTCGTTGAAGATGAGAACATGGTTGAGGTAGAGGTGTTCTAGCCACTGGCAAGAACTAATGGGATGGTTTACCTTGATGCAATCACACACTCACGTAGTTGCATATGCATTTTTCAAATTGCTTATTTTATGCATTGATGTGTGGTTATTAATCGTGATTGATGATTAGATGTTAGAAAATTAGTGTGTTAAAAATTGTTTTCGAATGCATGATGTGATTACTTAAATTTAAATGTCTTTTCTAATTATATTTAAATGGTGTATTGTATTTTAAATAAGGAAATATATATGTTTGTATTTTATTTAAATAAATAATAAATATTTTTTTCTATTTACATCACTATATATGTTTGGAAGACAATATGTAAAATAAATTGAATAATTATATTAAATTATAATAGATATATATGTATATATGTATTATTTTTACTTGATTTATTAAAATAACGGTGTTTTAGTAAATATAGTTAAATTATATTAAAAAAAGTTTTCTTATATTTAGAAAATGAATAAAAGATTTAAAGTTTACTTATTGTCATTCATGCGACAGTAAGCTAAAAAAATAGCTATTATTTTATTTTAAATAGAAATTCTGTGAGTTTTAATTGGTCAAATTTCATGCAAAACTGGAATGAGACTTCAGTTTTGAAAACCTATTCTCTCCATGCCAATATTAGCAGAAGTTTTGGTTTTGATAAAAGTAGGGACAACAAAGGACATAGAATGCTTTTATTTTCTTTCTAAGCGCAGCAGAGAGAAGACATCATGTTTTGGGTAGCCACAGATGGGGACGCAATTGAATTGTTGGGCAATGAAAGGAGGAAAGAGAGGTCGTGATAGCAGCAGTAAAAATGACTTGATTGTGGCACTTTATATCAGGTATTTTTCCTTGTGTTATTGTATTTCAATTTTGGTATAAAGATCGTGGGAAACTATGGATAATTCAGGCTTATAAATTTGCCTTTTTCTGGCCTGCGTATGGTGTTAGCGGCCTGTTTTGTTGACCTTTGTCATGCTTGTTTTTCCATCCCTGTCGCATACTATATTACTTCTGTTGTATGTTGAAGTCGACCCTTTTTGAGCCGTCGACCTATTCTAATCACCCACGACCTGCTAAGGTGAAGTCAATTTTTGGATTGACCTGCCTTTTATTTCACCTTACCGCCAGTCCTTATCATCTTTGTTTCATGCTTTTCATTCTGTCCTTGACTTAGTGTGACCACTAGATCACTGTTTGGCTTGTTATTTGCAATGGCAACCCGATTGAAAGAGGCCTAGCTATGAATACGGCCTGCTGTATAAATTATTCCGTTGACTAAAATCAAATCATTATTGTTGAGTTATGTTTGTTAATCTTTTTTTAACCTCTGTAAAACTTCAATCTTTGCTTGTAGAATTTTGTTAGCAAAACCCTATCACCAATTTGTATTTCTATAGCAAATCTATTCTTATCTCTGTGGACTGAGAAATCAGCTTCTGTAGCTTTCTTTTATGACTATCAACTTTATAAGTTCCTGTAGCAGAATATACGATCTTCCTGTAGCAAAAGTTTAAGGATCCTATAGCTAAATAAATTACTTCTGTAGCTCTATTTAAAACTCGTGAAACAGTATGATGGCTTAAAACAGAAACAATATGAAAGAAAGCAAGGTATGCGGAAAATGCTTCCTACACTGATCTAATGAGGAAAGACTTATGAAAATTTTTCTTTTACAGTTTCAGAGTAAGATGTACATTAACAAAAAGATAATAATAATTTTCAAATGCAAACACAAAACTCACAACACAAGATATACGTGGGGAAAAACCTTTCAGGTAAAAAACCCCACACTCTAAAGCCACCCAATATATTATTCAGAAATCACAAAGATTACAATATACTTGCAGAGCAAGCTTTTACAGGAGTATATCCAACTAGAGATCTAGGAGGTAACTCGACATCTATAAGATTTTTACATACAACCTCCATCTCAAGTTCCTAATATATAGGAGATACAATACAGTACACCACCAACAGTAATTACAAAACCATGAGCTAAAACCACCCAAAAGTGGCACCCAAATTATCTCCAATCAAAGATGCCTTGTGATATGCCAAACCACACACCAACACGTGTAACTCTCCCCTTTACAACTCTTTTATGTGTCCAACACGTTTTTACATTTCCCAAAACTGAAGGTCCAACTTCCGGAGGCCATAACTTTTGATCTGGGTGTCTGATTGACGAACCGTTTTATGCGTCGAAAAGCTTGTGAAGTGCTCTATCACCTTGTAACCTGCTTCTCCAATTATGATAATTTTTGGGATGTTTAGAGAAGTTTTGATACCCAAAAACTGAGTTCAAAATTTTTTTGGCAGTTTCAAAAAAATAGAAACTTTAATATCTCACAATCCAGATATGATCTTGAGTTGAAACTCACTTGAGATATTTACTTAGCTGTTCCGCGCCTTCTGAGAAAATTTCAGGTCAACTTGATGTCAATTGAAGGACTTACTAAAAATAGTAAGTCTCGCTATTTTAAGCTCGTTTGGAAACTTTTGGAAACTTTTGGAAACTTTGAAGGTTCCAGACCACTTTCCAAGGTAAAGGGTATTCAAAAAGACCAAAACTGGGAAGAATAGTAATCTTTCAAAGTTGTAAGGTTGAGACACTTTTCCTAACACAGTAGACATTATTTTTATTTTTCTATGAATGTTGATGCTGAAATCACTTATATTTTTATGTAAATCTATTTACTTAAATCAAAGCAGAGATAGATAGAAGTAGAGAAACTAAACTATATGATGTAATAATGTGAAACTAGAAAATTGAATCAGATTATCAGTGTTATAATTATAATCATGACTGAATAAATGAATGAATGATTATGATCTCTTTTTCTTATTGAAAGTGTATTTTCTTGATTGTTGTTTTGGGAAAGGGATTTTAAAGATTTATTGATGAACTTTGATCCATTTATTTTATTATTTATTTACTTGCTTCTTGGGGAAAGAAGTAGTTTTTATCTAGGAATGTATTGGGTTGCTTTCTGGGCTAGGATGCCAAATGTGGATTATCAAAGATGGCTTTTCCTCTTTTCAAGAATTAAACTAGGTTACTATTTAAAGGATTAGATCTAATCAAGATGACATTGAAATAGATGTTTATTTGTCTAGCAAAATTTATTTATATATATCTCTGCCACATCCTATTGTGAGCTAATCTACTTTTCATTATTTAGAATTGCACATTCAGACATTAGGGTTGCATCAGGCATTCCCTCCTGCTAGTTGTTTCCAAGTAGCTAGACATTTCGTGTAGGGCTGGGTTTCCTTTTTTTTCATGAAGGGATCCGAGGAAGTGTAATTACTTCATGGTTGGGTGGAAAAGCACCTGGGCCATGTTCCCGTCTCTCGGCTCGCAGGTGGTGGACCACTTGGTTAGTGCGACTGATGAGTGTATTGATTATTGATTCTTGTTGTACATGATTATTGTAACTTGAAATTGGATGTAATATGGCATGATTGTCCATCGATTTTTGTATATTATTTATAGTGTTTTTTACCTAGATTAAGCATGTGATTTTGTAAGATTTAATGACATTTTGATTCATATTTATGAGATTGTTCATTTTATTTGAGATGTTGTAATTAAGTGGATTAATTACATCTTTTTACTATGGATATTGTGATGTCGTATTTAAGTGGATTATTTACTTCATTTACTTTTGTGTTGAAATTGTGGCCTTTACATTTGGTACACATGATTATGTTTCTATTCCATATGTATATCCTATCCCCAACATGAGAAAATAGACAACATGCAAATAAATGAAGTAAAGGACCTTCATTGTGACACCTTACAATCCATCCAATTCATTTAAGAATTATGTTAGCATCATTGAAAATCAATATAATATATTTTCCTCACCACTCATTACTTTTACCCATAACCAAATTCCTATCATGAGACTTTATACATTAATAATTTTATTATATACAATCCCATTGATGAACCCTCAAAGTAATTTAAATGCTTGTGCCAAGGGATTACTCTGAAGCCTCATTTACATGGAGATAATTATTCTCATTTTAGGATGGCTCCAAAATATTTTAATAACAAATTCACAATACATAATGTGTTGGCAAGAGACACTATATGGATTCATGGTTGTTGTCATTGATGGCAACAAAGGTCATCCCACATATCCGCAAGTCATGGTGTGTCTCTACTGGAAGTCAGAATGAAGATTGTTGTGGTCCGGTGAACAAGAACAGAGCATGTGGCAAGGTCCGACAGATTGGTCCGGATCTCTCAGAGGAAGTGTCTTGGTGCAGTGCAGATTTGGGGAAGTCAAGAGGACTACCTTGAGCAGTATATTCCAAGGATTTAGCCTCCGGTGATGAACAAAGAAAAAGATATGAATAGTTGAGTACCGGATTCCTGAGAGACAGTGAGAACAGAGGAAGAACTGACTGACAGAGTATCAGACTATTTTCTGGATGTGTTACTGTTGATGGTAAAGGTTGTGAAGGCATGAATCATGTTTGGCCGACATGATTAATGATATCTACAAGTATATGCTTGATCCGCATTGCTTGGTGAGCAAGGATTCAGCTGACAGAACAGAGTTTGTAAGAAACTAGACTGTTCCGGATGCCGACTAGAAAGGTGATGAAATTACTTGTGCGGATATATATAGAGGATGGATTTAGTTGTGAAGATGTGAATAGTGTGATGGTGTATGCGAATAAGTGCAGAACAGAGCAGAAGTAGTAAGAAAGATCCGGTATGTGAAAGGATAGCAGAATAAAGAACAGAGGAAAGATGAAGTGCAGCAGATCAGTGTACTGAGCCTAACCGGAACTGAACTCCAGCATATGTAGATGCTTCCAATCAGTTCAAGACTGTGATTCTTATCACTTTGTAGACAGTGTGTCTCCTTGTAGGCAGTGGGCCTCTTTGTGAGCAGTGTGCTCGGGTGGTGAGCCCTAATTAGCAAGTGCCATTTTTGTAATTCCTTATTCTTCTAACAGAGAATAATCTTTGGGTTAATCACCCCGTGGTTTTCTCCCTTAACAGGGTTTCCACGTCAAAAATAATGTGTCATGTGTTTTTTCTTTTCATGGTAATGTTTGTTTGTTTGATTCAATGCTGCATTGATTAATAAGAAAGTTCAAAAGAAGAAATAATTAGGATAACTGATTCACCCCCCCTCTCAGTTATCAACAATTGGTATTAGAGCAAGGTTCCTCCTAATAGAGCCTAACAGCTTGAGGAAGATCTGGGAGTTCAAATGGATGCATATGGTTTAAGGGAGCAACTCAAGACTGCCCTTGAGGATCTTGAACAGTCAAATTCTAAAGTCAATGAATTAAAGGAAAGACTCAAACAGGCTGATGAATTCATGAGAGAATTAAAGGACAAATTAAGTCTCTCTATGAAAAAGAGAAAGGAGCTGCTCCAACAATTGGCAAGACAAAGTGAAGAAAGCAATACAAATGAAGAATTGACTGAGCAAACCAAGTTATGTGAAAAGTTATCAAAAGAAGTCATTATGTTAAGACATGAAATGGAATCAGGAACTATAAAGTTTACTCAAGAGATTGAAGAAAAAAGAAGAGCTAAAGACAATCTAAGACAATCCCTTAAAGAAAAATCAGAAGAATGCCACTAGATGGACAGGATTATCAGACATCTTGAATCTGATCTTGAAGATGCCAAAGATAATGAAGAAAAACTTGAGGATCAAATTGCCTCTCTCAAAAGAGATCTTCAAACAGCAAATGAATATAAAGAAAAATTCAAGATAAGTTCTGCCCAACTTGAAGTACTTCTTGGAAGTCAAAAGAGGACAGATGACAAGTATGGTTTGGGATATGAGAAAGGAGAAAGCTCCGGATCCGGTCAAAAGAATTTTGGATCAGAAAATCCAAGGAATAGGCCTAGAAGACCTCCGGTAAGACAGCCCAATGCTCAAAGATATCCATCTTTCAATGGATACTGCCACAGCTGCAACCACTTTGGTCACAAAGCTAATCAGTGCAGAAAGAGAATGAATCAGATTAATTCATCCTTCTCCGGACAGTGCTTTAACTGCAAAAGGTATGGACACAAATCCCATGAATGCAGAAATATGCAAGTAAACAAATCATTCAAAGGTAGATGCTTTACATGCAATAGAGTAGGTCATATGGCTAATCAATGCAGATCAAGAGGTTATCAATCAAATATGCAAAGAAATGTTATTTGCCAAATCTGTAATAGGTCCGGTCATAATGCTAAAGTCTGCAGAAGCAAGAATCAGGACAAAAGAGGTCCGGTGTATAATCAGAATCAAGACAAGGGTAAACAAAAGATGAATGCGGATGAAGTTAGGAATCAGATGAGTAAGATTTGGGTGAAGAAAAGTTCAGAGAATGTAGAGGTTGGATCCGCACCAGACTCTGGTGCTGATATTTCTTCCGAAAATTAAAAAGTGAGCTCTGGCTCAGGGGGAGACTCAAAGAAAATCCTGTTCCCCCAGCCAATCAAGTGGTGCCGGATGTGGCACAAGATGCGGAGTAAAGGGTTTAAAGATATAAGTCTTGAGATGATCCAGATAAGATTTCAGAGGTCCGCATGGAGATGTGAAGAAGCTGTGATCGATCAAGTAAGACCTGTTCCGGGAGATGCTCCGGAATGACAGAGGATTACAAAAAGGTCCGGAGAGATCCGGAAGTGCATTATCTTATTCTGCGGATTGGACAGAGTGTTTGGGATGTCCTTGTGATGTGTTATCTCAATTTATTCATGATTGAAAGATCCGCATGATGTTCATAGATCAGGACTGATCCGGGATACTCCAAGCTATCCGGACAAGGCAAATCAGAATAATATAGGTGAAGCATTTATTGCAAACAGATATTAGGGTTTGCGAAATGATATAAGGGATTTCTCAACAATCATTTGATCATTCCACATCCAAGAAGAAGCGAAAAGCGGAGCTCTGCAACAAAATTCATCAAGTTTACCGAAAATCTCCTACTGAAGTCATTACATACAGAAATCAATCCAGCTACTCCGTGCAACCGAAGACGCAAAAGGTATTTTCCACTTTCGATATCTTGCTACAAATCTTTTGAAGAAATGGCTACTCCAAATATAGTAAAAATCTCAGATAGGCCCTGACCTGAATTTAAGAAACATCCATACAAGTAATTGGAGGTAGATCCCTTAGGAGCATTTTCCAGTGTTCCTCACAGAGTTTTACACACAGAAGACATTAGGGTTTACATACATGCAAGCATTGAGGAATTTGGGGAATTCAAATTGAGAGATCTCTATCACAAACAACTGATAGACAATGCTTTTGAGCTTAAACCAGAGTATAAGGGTATCCAGAAGAAACAATTTGATCAATTCATTCATTTCCCCTGCTTTGAAGAAGATGAATGGGTCCGGTATGTACTGAGCAGGATGCATGACAACTTCCTATGGCTGGATAGACCCTGCAAGATCACAAAAGAGGCAATTAGAGCAGTAACTGGTCTATACTCTTCCGGAGGGATACCTATCCTCAAATCTGTCAAAAATAACATTGTAACTGAGGCCACCGGATCAAAATTTGATAAGAGGGCAATGACCATTGAAGATATTTCTGATCTGGATATCAAGTATGCATCCATGATAATAGGATACAAGATCTATCATTCCAGCAGGGAGAATTCTGTATCCGGAACTGCAGTATATACTGCCTATGAAATGCTAAGGAAGAATGCAGAATATGATCTCTGCGAACTACTCTTAAGCTAATTAATGGAAAATATATAGAAAATCAAGAAGGACAAGAAGAATTCCTTTAAGTATGGTACTCTTATAGTATGTCTATTCTTCTACTTCATGAATGAGCTGCCCGGATCAAGTGGATGGGTATGGCAGAATGACAAACCTGTTGCAGTCCAAATAAGAGACTATCTACATGGGCTTGGGGATGCCAAAGCAAGAAATACAGCCCTATGGGGATACTTCAAAAACTTCCAAAGCATGATGCAAACAAGAGAAAGAATTCCCCAGTCTCTTGTTGAAAAATACAAAGACTCAGTGTGCTTTATGGTGGACACTGATCAGTGCCTAATGGAGGCAGTGGAGCCAAGGACTGTCTGGATCATGCCCATGGGGTATGAAGTGGATGAACAGATAGTGGAGCTGCATGTTCAACACATTCTAAGTCAGCCCAAAGATCCAAAGGCAGAAAGGTTTGGAACCTTTGAGGAGCTGAGTGTAAAGATCCATGTAGAACTCAGGGAACCTGAGATAAAGAGGAAGGTGAGAAAAGAAGTAGAGCATATTGCTCAAGGCCTAGGCATCTCAAAAGAGGCACTTGATGCCAGCCGGGAAAAGAGGAGAAAGGCTGAGGAAGAAAAGAAAAGTAAAGAAAGTGTTCCGGTTGAAACTTCCACCCAGACCAGATCATCAAAAAGATCTGCACCTCCCACAACCAAAAGTTCAAAACCGGAAGTCCAGGCATCCGGTAAAAGATCTAAGACAAAAGCCACAAGGGCTTATGAAAGCCAAAAGGATGAAGAGGAAACTGAGTCAGATGAGGGAGTAAAAGAAATAAAGAAGCAGAAGAAGAAAGGATCCGGTAAACCCTCCACAGGCCAAGACAAGGATGAAATGGCAGAGGTATTTGTTGAAAAGCCCACTCTGTCTCTAGAGAGTGTAATCAAGTCGGTTACGGTGGATGGAAACCTTCAACCAATGACTGAATTTTATGATGACTACAATGAGGCTGACCAAAAGATTCTGCAGGAAGCCACAATCAAGTATCTGAACATATACAATAAGGCTTTCATTGAGATCATATCTCTAATTCCTAAAAGCCTAGAAAAGGAATTAGAAATAAGAAAGAATAATGCTCATGCAAAAGATCTTGAGATCCGGGAGCAGATAGCTATTCAGCTATATCCTCAAATTGATCCCAAGACAATGAACATAATATTCAAAGACTGCAAAGATGAGTTCAGAAGTAAAGCCAGGATGAATCAACTCATGCTTGGTGAGACTGACAAGGTGGCCAAAGAGACAGAAGAGATCCTCCGGAAGGCCTTCAAAAGGTTCAATCTTCCTGTTGTAGAGGACTTAGGTGCAAAAATAGCTGTGGACTTGGAATCATCTGCTCCGGAAGAAGTGGGCCTTGAACAGACTAACATCTCTCCTTCGGTTTCCCCTACAGTCTCCGGATCCCAAGAAGAAGAGAAACTATAGGAGAAAGAAGCAGCAGTCAAAGAAAAAGAGGTTGACAGCACCAAGGATGCAGAGAAAGAGAAGACCCCAACAGAGAAACATCTATCTCCGGCAAGAGACACAGCACAAACTGTTCAAGAATTCTTGACAAAAGCCACTATAGAAATTGATGAACCAGACCTGCTAAAAGGACCATTAGATTTTGACTCTTTGTCACCGGTGCAAACAATGAAAATAGCCTCATTTGCAAATGAGAAAGTCAAAGAGAAACTACTAAAGTTTCATATGGAAGACTGTGAGTTGATAGAGGCTGCCTCCGGAGTACTTGAGAAGATTATGCCATCGGTCCAGATAGATCCGGCAGCCTCCTCTTCCGGTAATCTCAAAACCTTAGTCAGCAGAGTTAGTACACATTTTGAATCTCTAGAAAAATCAGCTGAAGAAAAGGTCCGGAAGGAATTTTTGGATAAAAGATTTTCAGAAATACTAGGATCAATCTCTAATGATAGAAGAAATATGAGCATTGGAATAAAGAGCTTAGAAAATGCTCTTAAGGATGGTGGTGACATTTACAAATTTTGTATATCCTGGTCAAAGGCAACAGTAGAAATTGATAAGAAAATAAAAGAGGAACAGGACAAACTACAAAGTTTATCTCAAAGTTTTGATCCTCTCTCTTCCTCCATAGTAAATCAAGAATGTCAGACTATTGCAGTCTTGAGTGAAATAAAGAACCTTGAGAAGGAAAGGAAGAATATCACTAACCGGATGGGAGAACTTAGAAGGATTATAATCCCTAAGTTAGAAACTATGCATGAGGCCATCAGTGATGATCAGACCACCGCCCAAACAAATGATCCAACAGATCTCAAGAGGGCAGAAGCTTTTGCATTTTTGTTGAGTGGTCACATTTCAATTTTGGATAGAATGAAGCAAAGTTGGGCTACAGAACTGATCCAATTGAAGACATCCTTTGCAGACATTCTTCAGTATATGTGAGTATGTAAATATGCGGCTATGTATAGAAAATTTTTGAAAATTTTGGTGTGCGGACCCTACCCTTTGCCATTGATGTCAAAGGGGGAGTGAGGAGCAGTGAAAAATGAGGAATCCAACTAAGGGGGAGTTCCAGAAATTGTATATAAAGACAGAGCATCAGCAAAGGGGGAGCATAGTGTAAACACTTAGTCATTTTTCACTAAGTGTTGCCATCAATGCCAAAGGGGGAGATTGTTGGCAAGAGACACTATATGGATTCATGGTTGTTGTCATTGATGGCAACAAAGGTCATCCCACATATCCGCAAGTCATGGTGTGTCTCTACCGGAAGTCAGAATGAAGATTGTTGTGGTCCGGTGAACAAGAACAGAGCGTGTGGCAAGGTCCGACAGATTGGTCCGGATCTCTTAGAGGAAGTGTCTTGGTGCAGTGCGGATTTGGGGAAGTCAAGAGGACTACCTTGAGTAGTATATTCCAAGGATTTAGCCTCCGGTGATGAACAAAGAAAAAGATATGAATAGTTGAGTACCGGATTCCTGGGAGATAGTGAGAACAGAGGAAGAACTGACTGACAGAGTATCAGACTATTTTCTGGATGTGTTACTGTTGATGGTAAAGGTTGTGAAGGCATGAATCATGTTTGGCCAACATGATTAATGATATCTACAAGTATATGCTTGATCCGCATTGCTTGGTGAGCAAGGATTCAGCCGACAGAACAGAGTTTGTAAGAAACTAGACTGTTCCGGATGCCGACTAGAAAGGTGATGAAATTACTTGTGCGGATGTATATAGAGGATGGATTTAGTTGTGAAGATGTGAATAGTGTGATGGTGTATGCGAATAAGTGCAGAACAGAGCAGAAGTAGTAAGAAAGATCCGGTATGTGAAAGGATAGCAGAATAAAGAACAAAGGAAAGATGAAGTGCAGCAAATCAGTGTACTGAGCCTAACCGGAACTGAACTCCAGCATATGTAGATGCTTCCAATCAGTTCAAGACTGTGATTCTTATCACTTTGTAGACAGTGTGTCTCCTTGTAGGCAGTGGGCCTCTTTGTGAGCAGTGTGCTCGGGCAGTGAGCCCTAATTGGCAAGTGCCATTTTTGTAATTCCTTATTCTTCTAACAGAGAATAATCTTTGGGTTAATCACCCCATGGTTTTCTCCCTTAACAGGGTTTCCACGTCAAAAATACTGTGTCATGTGTTTTTTCTTTTCATGGTAATGTTTGTTTGTTTGATTCAATGCTGCATTGATTAATAAGAAAGTTCAAAAGAAGAAATAATTAGGATAACTGATTCACCCTCCCCCTCTCAGTTATCAACATAATGATGTGTGATGTTAAATTTGAGGGATATTTATGAGTCTCTCATATATTGTGAACTTTACAATTGACCCATTCATCATAAAACTAAAAAAGCTACCAAAGGAAAGACTACATTTGCTACTCACCTTCTACAAATAGTCCACAATCCATAGATTTTACTTGTTTAGGTATTTTATTTGAATCTTACTTTTTCACATGTCCAGTGAAACTTGTGGATGAGGCAAATCTACCTTTCATGATGCATGGTGAAACAACAAGCCTCAACATTTCCTTTTGTTTCATGAGTCATTTTTCTACTTTGAACCAACTTCTAAATATTTTATACTTATTTTGTGTTTTTTCCTATATGGATTTGGGTTGATATGACACAATGCAAGTGTTCCCACAACACTTTATTCATATTGAGAAAAAACATAGCTCCTTGCTTTTTGATTTATTTCTTGTTTTCTATGGTTTTCTTTACATTTTCATAGCCCTTTTCTTTCTTAACTACTATTTTGCCTTTTACATTTCTCCCGTGATCTCTTATACAATTGCACAATTCTTGCTATCACTACTTATACAATTATTTTTACATGTTTACAACCCTTGCCTTGCCATTTATTTTCCATTAAGGTACATGCATGGAAATGGGGAACAAAAAGGGGATCCAAAGTGGTCACTTTTGATTAAAATTAGCTAAAATTAAACTTTGATAAGTAATTTGAAATGCTTATATTCAAAATTTGAAGATGTGATAAGAATAAGAATTGTAGCACTCTAAATCTTGCTTCTAAACTATTAAGGCTTTCAAAAAATGGTTAAGATTAAGAGAGTCAAACTCTGAGTGCACATAAAAGTGTTCATGTTTTTATCATTAAAATATAACATAGCACTCGGTGTGTGTCCCCTCGTTTTTTGGTACAAGTGTTAAGTATTTTTTAAAACCAGCTAGTGGAAAGATAGATAAGAGCTAGTATTACAAGTTTTATATATAACTTGTAGTGATGTGTGTGTGTGGATTCATCCTAATACATAACTTCCACCAAAATAATAAAAAATATATAATTTTGTCAATGTGTATAAAATGAAGTGTAAAATAATCTTTTTTCAAATTTAGTTAAACATTTTAAAAATATGAAGAAAAAAAATACATATGTATTTGAGGAATATGAAGACATCACTAAAAGTAAATTAAAATAAATATCTTAATTTATTCACAATATAGAAAAAACTATATTGTTAGAAAGCTAAGAAGTAGATAGACATTTTGGTGGTAGTTTCATGTAATTTCAATCTAAAATGTGTAAAACTAATCAGGAGAAAACTTGACATTGTTTTTTTTAGAAAACATGTATTTGGGTGCCTAAATTGTTCGTCCAACCCCTAGGCTTTAAAATTCAAATTTATTCTAAGCCTAATAGAGGAATTTGATTGGTTTAGAAGGTAATATGCATGCATTATAATGTGTATGCACTCATACAATCCATACTATGATCATATTACAACTCGTATGTGCTTTTAAAGCACGTATACTATGCTTTAAATTGGATGTTTGACCACTTTTTTTGTCCCCCATCTTGGTGCACATACCTTTTTATACTTTATTGACACTTGTCTTCTTTTATTCGATTGATTTTGCCATCACCACACCATATTACCCGGGTTCCCCATTTGGGTACATTTATGATACTTTCTCATACAAGCTAGGTACTTCATCTCCTTTGCTACATAGAATCACTCCAATATGATATTATGCCACCAAGCATACATGCACACATTTGATATGGAACTTATCTCTTTGATGTTACATGATGATATCAACACAATTGGCCACATCATTTGCACACTATATTACTTGGATTCACCCATTTGAGGGTATTCATCACAAAGACAAGAACTTCATCTCCACTATGAGAACAAAAAAGAAAAAGTCATTCCATGTGACATCTTGTCACATAAAATACAACATAATATACGGCATCTTGTAACATCTTGCCACATTCATTTCCTTGTGATCACATGATTACATAAAATATGACATTTTTTACATTATTTTCACACAAGCCATCTTTGCATTTTTTCCACATGATGATACATTTACATCATTTTCACATAATGACATGTTTACATTATTTCCACAAAATAACATTGTCACATTATTTTAACATATTGACACATTACATCATTTTCACACAATAATAGCTTTATATTATTTCCAAACAATAATACATCTACATTATTTTCATACTATAACACATTTATATTATCCTCATAAAATATATATTTTACTAAATTATTATCTAATTAAAAAATATGATTATTTGAATATTAAGTAACCCATATATTTTACAAGATAATTCTTATGTCTACATGTTAAAAAAGAAACAAAACTTGCAAATAGATATCACTTATTTAATACAAAAACCTTTTATGTTCTCTAGTTCTTGGTCTCCCTATCATTTTCAACTTAAATGTATGTCTAAGAAATCCAAACAATAAGTATGCAAGTTGTCATGGATATTTAACATTGCCTTAGTGAGAACTCAACCAGAATCATCTTATTCATTAGAATTTCTTATGGCAAGTCTTAATAAACTCAAATTTATTTATTTATTTATTTATTTGGTAAGTCATTATTATTATTATTATTATTATTATTATGGCAAAGGACTCAAGAGATATTATTTGATATTTTTTTATTCTATTGAGATTGGAACACAAAAATTGATTTTTATTGGATTTTAGAAACAAGGTGAATGAAAGAAATACAAGATCAAACATTTCTCAAAAGAACATAATAAAACATCTCTTATCCTCATAAACCATAACAATCTAAAAACATTATATGTCTCTAAAAACAAAAAAATCACTCCTTAATCTTATAATAAAAAAAACATCTAAAAACAAAATTATTCTCTAAGTATAAACTCCATCAATTTTTTTTAAAAAAAATGGGAAAGTGATGGTTAATTTAAACCTTTAACGATTTGGTGATGAGAACACAATTTTATAATACAAAATAGTTTACATGATTGAATGACATCATCATTCAACACTTCTCATGCCATCTAAAACAAAGAATACATGACAAAATATCAACACCGCAATTATTTGAGCAATGACTAAAGCTAGATTGAGTAGAAGGATAATGCAAATCTTTGATTTGAACAAGTTATAATGGGTATGTTTATAGAGATCAAAGAAGTTAAAAGTGAAATGATGAGATGGATAAAAAGTCTCAACAACATAGCATGCCAACCAATAATAAGAATCCCATGCACTCAAACATTGCCAAATGACTTTGCTTTGAGGTGACTTTGCTTTGAGGTATAAAATTGAGCATTTGAGTTTTGTTGACTATGGGAAGTTTTAGAGAGAAAATGTGTCTTATAAATAGAATCACCTTTCACTATCACTTGATATTTTATTCATTAAGATCTTGATATGTTAATCTTAATATCTTATATGTTAATGTTAATATATATTAATAGTTCATAATTTTCTTACGAATTATCATTAGTATCAAATAAGAACATATTGGTAAATCTTCATCAGTCAAATACAATAAAAAATTTATTTTGAAAATTATTTAAATATGAAATTTTTATTTTATTTTATGGAGGTCATTCACAAGATGGCATGATAAATCTTCATCAGTCAAATACAAGGTAAATACAATAAAAAATTCATTTTGAAAATTATTTCATATCAAGATGGCATGAGCCTCTTTGGCTGAGAGCTAAGGATTGATCATGACCTCATCCCTTATGGTGTCGGGGGCCTCTTTGGCTGAGAGCTAAGGATTGATCATGACCTCATCCCTTATGGTGTCGGGGGCCTTGAAAATTATTTCATATCAAGATGGCATGAGCCTCTTTGGCTTAGAGCTAAGGATTGATCATGACCTCATCCCTTATGGTGTCGGGGGCCTTGAAAATTATTTCATATCAAGATGGCATGAGCCTCTTTGGCTGAGAGCTAAGGATTGATCACAACCTCATCCCTTATGGTGCTGGGGCCTTGCACTCAGCAAGACTTGATCCCTGGTGGACTCATTCAAAACCTTTCAACTTCACCAGCAAACCAAGGACCCTTTGACTAGTTATTTTAAACCCTAATTGATTTTCATAAGTTTCAGTGGGTAGAAAACAAATATTAACACACACACACACACACACACACACACACACACACACACACACACACACACACACACACACACACACACACACACACACACACACACACACACACACACACACACACACACACACACACACACACATATATATATATGATAAAAATAGAGTGATATTTCAGATTCCACATGACTAGATCAATGTGCCATAATATTAGACCTCATAATACAAAAAAACAAACAAACATTAAGCATGAAAAGTACCTATCAATCACTAGATCTCTCACTCACATAATTAAAATACAATTGATTAAAGTTTATATGACTGGGTATGACTGCTAATGAGAATGCAATGGAGCAGAAACCTTTGTTAAAGAAACCAAGTAATATCAAATTGAAATGTGAATTATGCATCCAATCCTTCTTGGCGAATTTATCCTCCCCTTGTTTCCCCAAGTTCTTAGGTGGAAGAAAATGGGATCATAATTACAAGCATAATAAGAACCATTTCAATTTTCCATGTAATTTTCCATGTATCTTTGTAGCTAAAATAGGATGTCTTTTCCCCATTGCCCTTTCTATGGTCACATATGTATCATATTTGATATCCTATATATATGCTCACCCTTCACTAAAACTCAACAGATAAGAACTCCCAAATATGTATCTTCCTAATAGAAGGAAAGGATTGGAAAATGCGAGGCTAATAGAATTGCAAGCAATTCCAAACTAGTTGGGAGGGTCCAATCATATCAAGTCTATCACCAAAATTGACCACTAGAGCTAGGAGCTAGGAGTTTGAATGCAAAAAAAAAAAAAAGAAGAAGAAAGAAAAAGATTGGGTGCCTCTGAGCTGATGAAATTAAAAAATAAAAATGGTTTTATAACATGAAAGCATAAAAAACAATGAGCTTGTGTAGAAAACCAACAACCCTGGATAGATAAAACCTATGGAACAAAACATCAATAACCAAAATCTGAGTACATTATTTTAGAAAACCAGGCCACCAGTAATAAAAATACACTTTATTAAAATGCTACCTATAAACGTATAAATCTCTATTATTGCAATTATGAAGATGAAGAAAAAATAAAATAGAATATAAGCCAAAGCAGAGCTTGAGGCTTGAGCGCCATATTTTGCATATATCTATTCGGGCAGCCACAACTACTGAAAAAAAATATATTTCCAATTATCAGATTTCAGGGATGTTATAACTGGAGCAGACAATATCTGCTTGCAATAATTGGAATGATGGGGTGCTTTTGAAATTCGTTTACATGTCTATCTGGGAAATCTCCAACCATTTCTGCAAAGCAAATTTTTCGCACTTCCAGCAATTCTTGTAGGTTCCTCCAGGTAATCAATCCATGTGTTTTCTCCATCTGAGAGCTGCATTATTTCTATGCATATAAGTTGGCATGTCATAGTTTTGGCCTTGCCAATTCCAAACTCCATTAAAATTAGCTTAACTTAATAATTAAATATAGGAGGATTGGCTCACTTAATGGCAGTGCCAAACTCCATCTTAATCTATGGATATAAATGATCAGCTATTGCAATCAGAACCAACAATTATGAATGTAAGCCATCAAAAAGGCTACCAAGCAATGAGTTGAGACATAGTGAATGTAATACTATCCAAGCTGTCTAAGACATAGACAAGCAATCTAATATAAATAAGAAAAAACTTGTGGTTGCACAAAAACTGATGGCACACAGTCCTCCAATTCAAATATGTTAAATAGAAGAACTAAGGTCAATCAATTAGAAAGGAGCCATAATGTATTCCAAGAGGAAATATTATCGCAATTATAATAGATATGACCTTTCCTACAAAACACATGAGTTAGTGTGTTGAAAACTTGTTGAAGTGTATATTGGATACTCTTGTTAGGAAAAGTGTCTCAACTTTGCAATCTTATGTGTAATATATATTCTTCACGACAAGTGGGCTTGAATTCCCCCCACGCAAAGCCAAAGGCTTCTCCCATGGGGGGTTGGGGCGTCCCCAAAAAATTTTCTTTGGCTTTTTTTGGTCATTTTTGGTTTTTTTTTGTGTTGTCTTCTTTGCCCATAGTTTTGATGCTTGTGGTATTGTAAAACTACCTTTTGATGTGCCTACTAATATTCACACATGCATTAGGGGTTGAAATAGTGAGTTTTATAGATATTGCTATGGTACTAGAATTGCTTCAGATGTCATGCTAGTGATATTGCTGTAAGGACTTAGACTCTGCAAGTGTATTGTAATCATTGACTACTGAATAATACATTGAGTTGCTTTGGAGTGTGGGTTTTTTCTCCAAAAAGGATTTCCCCATGGTATATTATTGTGTTATGGTTTATGTTTTTTGTGTATTCTTTTTGCATTGTAAAGATCATTTTTTTTGTATATTCTTTCCTCAAATATTAGTGTAGAAAGCATTTTTTGCACCTTTGCTTCCTTTCATTTGCTATGAAAGCTTAATCACCTCAAATTCTAGGTGTTAGGAACAAGGTTTTTTGTACTAATCTTGGATTGAGTGGGAGCTTGTATAGAAGGAGATATTGTTGCAGGAAAAATGGCAAGCACATCAAGGATAGAGATGGAAAAGTTCTTAGGCACTAACTTTGAGTTGTGGAAGTTGAAGATGGAGGACATAATTGTAGATAGAGATCTATGGGCTGTAATATTTAGATCCAAATCTCCTACGACATCACAAGAGGACTTGGACAAATTGGATAGAAAAGCAAACTTGGGTCTTATTAGGCTTTGTTTGGCAGACTATGTGTTGTTAAATGTAAATGAAGAAGCCACTACAACAACTCTTTAGAAGAAGTTGGGAGAGATTTATCAGGCTAAATCCCTGGTAAATAAACTTTTCCTAAGAAAGAAGTTGTATACCCTTAGGATGGAGCATGGTGGTTCCACGCCCGAGCTCCTAAATTCTTTCAATATGATTGTGACCCAGCTGCACTCTATTGGAGTGAATATGGAGGAGGATGAACATTGCATGACAATTCTATGTTCTTTGCCAAACTCATGGGATCACTTGGTGATGCCAATCAAGAGTACTACCTCTAAACTCAAAATGGATGAGGTAGTTGCATCATTTCTTTTGGAGGAGATGTGGAGAAAAACTTCTAAATTGACCAAGGAGACCCTAGTTGTTCATGGAAGATTGAACTTGAGAAAGGCAAGATGAAGGACAAGAAGAAAGAAAAGACTAAATCTAAATCTTGTGGAAGATCCAAATCTCCTAGAAAGTCCAAGGCTACAAATCTCCTAAAAAGTCCAAGGCTAAGTGTTGGAACTACGACAAGACCAAGCACTTTTGTAGAGGCTACAAAGAGGAGAAAAAGAAAAAGAAAAATAATTTAGATGATGAATCTGGAAATTTTTCTTAGGATGACGGTGATGCCTTTATTTCATCCTTTGCAACACATGCATTAGAAGGTGTGTAGTTGATCAAATTTGAAGCTTCATTTCACATGACCTCACATTGGGGTTGGTTTTCAAGGTACAAAGAATATGATGGTGGGAATGTGTATCTTGGAGATGAATCTCACATGAAGATTATTGGTCATGGAAGAGTCTTGATTTGATTCCCTGATGGATGTGTGAAGGGGTCAATGAAGTTATGCACATCCTTGGTTTGGCACATAACCTACTTTCAGTTAGCAAGCTTACTAATATGAGTGTGTAGGTTGTTTTCTCTAATGGAGGGTGTAAGATAGTGCAAGGAGCTATGGTGCTTTCTAAGGGTGTTTGTGTGGGCACTCTATTTTAGCTGGATACGTGCACAATTAAATGTAATAGTCCTTCTATTCCTGTAGTGAAGATATCTACATAATCTACATATTCACCATTGGAGCTAATAGCAAAGAGTGTTGCATCTACATTCTATGGTTGTGCTTTCTAAGCACCTAGGGTGCTCTTAATTCAAAGACCAGTTATCTATAGAGAAGATAATGGTATGGCACCAAATATTGACCCACATAGGTGAGAAGGGTCTAAGGATCTAAAAAATAAAAAATTGTGTAGAGTGGACAATAGACTATACTCTTGACTTTTATTTCTATGAGCATTGCATATATGGTAAACAAAACCATGTTTAATTTTACTCTAATTCTCACAAATCTTTTGAGGTGTTAGACTTGATTTATTCTGATGTATCTAGTCTTGTTAGTGTTCCTTCAATTTCAAAATCATTGTATTCTATATATTTCATAGATGATTATTCTAGAAGCACATGGTTGTATTTACTTAGAAGTAAATCTAAAATCTTTAGTCATTTTAGAGAGTTTAAGGCTCTTGTAGAAAATCATAATAGTAGGAAGATTAAGTTTTTGAGAATTGATAATGATGGTAAGTTTTGTTTAGTAGAAATTAATTTTACTCTAGTTCTCACAAATCTTTTGAGGTGTTAGACTTGATTTATTCTGATGTATTTGGTCTTGTTAGTGTTCCTTCAATTTCAAAATCATTGTATTATGTATCTTTCATAGACGATTATTCTAGAAGGACATGGGTGTATTTCTTTAGAAGTAAATCTAAAGTCTTTAGTCATTTTAGAGAGTTTAAAGCTCTTGTAGAAAATCAGAGTAGTAGGAAGATTAAGGTTTTGAGAATTGATAATGATGGTGAGTTTTGTTTAGTAGATTTTGACAAATTTTGTAAGGAGCATGGGATAGAGATACATAAGACAATTCTATACACCCCTTAGCAAACTATAGTTTTAGAAAGAATTAATAGGACATTAATAGAGAGGGCTAGGAGTATGCTTAGCGAAGTTGGCTTAGAATAAAATTTTTAGGTAGAAGCAGTTGCTATGACTTATTACCTGCTTAATAGGTCTCCTAGATCATCTCTTATTGATAATACTTCTATGGAGGCATGGACTGAAAAAAAACTTTCATTGCATAGACACATGTGCCTAGGGAGGAGTGGTCAAAGTTGGAGAAAAAGGTAGTGAAGGTGCATCTTCATTGGCTATGGTGTCAGTGAGAAAAGGTACAAGATTTGGGACCCTATGGTAGAGAGGGTTTTATGCAATAGAAGTGTTATTTTTAGAGAGATTAATCCTTCTTCCACAACGTTGCAACTAGAAGAGGATGAGAAGAATGATGTGGTTTAGCTACCCCCAAAGATCAAGAAGGTTGAACTAGAAGCTCATGAATGTCTTGAGGAGGAGGAGAGCTCAGATAGTTTTGATAGTTTTGAAGAGGAGGAAGAACCTCCAACTCTTCTCTTGAGGAGGTCCACTCGACATAGGCAACAACCATATAGGTATACTCCTAATTGGAGATGTATTTTTGCTTTGATTACTAGCACATATGAGCTTAGAACTATGAACCTGAGGTGATAGGTACATGGATGATTATGAATCTTGGAGAGAAATTATGGATGAGGAGATAGTTATATTGAAAAATAATGATACACAAGACTTGGTATAATTATTTGATTGACAAAAATCTGTTGGTTGTAAATGGGTGTTCAAGAAAAAGATTAATTCAGATGGCAGTGTTGAAAAGTACAAGGCAAGGTTGTTTGCAAAAGGATATTCCCAAGTTGAGGGGATAGACTTTGGTAAGATTTTTTCCCTAGTTGCTAAGTTGACATCTATTAGGTTATTGTTATTTGTAGCAACAATTTTTCATTTAGAGATAGAACAAACAGATGTGAAAACAACATTATTGTATGGTGATTTGGAAGAGGAAATCTATATAACATAACTAGAGCACTACATTAAAATAGTTAAGGAATAGTTAGTTTACAGATTAATAATGTCTTTGTGTAGTCTAAAATAGTCTCCTAGAATATGGTACTTGAAGTTTCAATCTTTTGTGTTGGGATTGAGATTTTTGAGATCCAAATAAGATCATTGTGTTTATTTAAATAGGATGGTGATCATTTCCTTATTATCACATTATACGTAGATGATATGTTGTTTTTTGGTAATAGTAAGGATGTGATTATGGATTTGAAGTGTTAGATTTTAGCATGATTATAGATGAAGGACTTGGGGACTACTAAGTATATCTTAGTAATGGAGATTAGAAGAGATAGAGTGAACATAAATCTTTTTTTGGGTCAAAGTATGTGAACTCTGTATTACAACATATTAGAATGCCAAATAGTAGATCAATTAGTGTTCCTATTTCTATGGGAACTAAGATTTTAGTTCAAATGTCCTAAGACACCCAAAAAGATCAAGGATATGACTTGGGTTCCTTACATTAGTGCAATTGGCAGTTTGATATATGCTATGATTTGCATGAGACTAGACATTGCCTAAGTAGTGGGAGTCTTGAGTTGTTAAATGGATAATCCTAGACATGAACATTGGATTACATAGTGAAGAGGGTCTTTAAGTATTTGTGGGGTACTTTCAAGTATTCCATTTATTATCATGGTGATATTTTAGGAGACCAAAACTTAGTGAATATATAGGGTTATGCGGATTCATATTGGGCAGGGGATGTTTATAGTAGGAGATCTATGAGCGGATATGTGTTTCACCATTTTGGCGGAGCAGTGAGTTGGATGAGAAAGTGACAAGATGAGGTTGCTTTGTCCACTATATAGGCAAAGTTTATGATGGCTACTCATGCATGTAAGAGGCTATTTGGCTTATGATATTGTGTTCATATGTAGGGCTAAGTCAGAGAGCTATTATAATTTAATGTGACAGTCAGAGTGCTATCGGTATGACAAAGAACCTAGCCTTTCATGCAAGGATAGAGCATATTGATATCTAATACCATTTTGTTTGAGACATGGTCGAGGATGTAAGGGTGATGCAGGAGCATCTGGGTGCACGCGCGATCAGCATCAACCAAAAACAATTTCAGTTTGTTTCTTCCGATTTTGGTGTGTGGTGGTTATTATTTGGCATCTCTCAGCTTTGGGAACACTTCATGTAATCAGATTTGCAAGAATTGAGTTTTCGCTAGGTTGCAGTTTCGGTACACAATATGTTGATTTCATGGAAACAATTGTTCTAGGAGATCCTTGAGGTTTGGAGACAAATCCTCTTAGAGGTATGTTCTTGAAGGCATTTTGCCAAATGTGCAAAAAGAATGTGCTAAGGGGTGAGCTAATGAATACCAACATTATCAACTAATTTCTAGAGGCCAAGAGGCCCATAGACTCACAACATCACTTGAATTTCTCTATGAAAATGGGCTTTGTCAATGCATCTACAACATTCTGCAAAGTGTCAAATTTTTCCAACATCACCCCTTAGCATTCAACCAACTATTAAAAATGAAAATACTAAATTCTATGACAAAGGTTGGCTCAATTCACTCCCATGAGAGGGATATAAGGAGCTAAACATACAACATACAAAATATCAAGCCAAAGGACACTCTTTGGGTCAACACATGAGGAACAAAGCCAAAATGACACTTCCATCCATTAAGAGTCAAAAGATCTTTAGAGAAGAGGAAACCCTATACTTATATATTGCCAAAAAAGATAAAGGAAATCTTAATTGTTGATCAAGTATGTTAATCCGATGGACCAAAACAACTAGCATGCTAACCTAAAATAGACTTCCTTTCTAGATATCTTGTATCACACTCCTCATATGGGGGGAAAGTTTTACATTAAAATATTGAAGGAAGCCACAAAAAATGATAGTTAAATAACATGCAATCTCCATGAATTTATTGAAAATTCAAGTACAAATACAGTTAAAACTATTGATCCTTAGTGCTTACAAATTCATTAACTTGATAGATCATGTATAGAAATATAAATAATATAATATAAATAAAAACATTCAATACCACAACCCCTCGGTGTAGAACAGACGGTTGAGCTATTGAAAGATATAAAATGGTCGTAGGTTCAAAACTGATTTACCCACTATATACGTTAGGGGTAGCATGTACAACCTAGAGGCTATAGGGGGCTCACCCTCAGGTCACTAAGGTACCAATTCCCCTATGTTTAAAAAACATGCAATACCACAAGAACATTAATAAACATGGAGAAAAATCCTTTAGGTAAAAAAACCCCACCACTAAAGAGAGTACAAGCTTGTATTAATACAAATGTAGAGTACATCAACACAACTTCCCCCTTCAATCTAGGAGCATTCCAATAGTAACATCACCTATAAAACACCCAGAACAACTACTATCCCATGCCTCCAATATATGGGTAAATTTAATCAAAGAAAATGTAAATGGTTTCCACTATAATAGAATCAAACCATGAGCCAAGTAGTCAACATGCAAAAGAGACCTCTAACATATGTCTAGGAGTTTCAAGCATATTTCTAGAAGATTAAAGACCTTTCTCATGAACTTGGTCATCCAACTTTACTAGAGGACAAAAATAACCCAATAGAAGACAAAATAACAACCTCCCAAGTCCAAATAAGACAACCAACTTCATACACATCATCATAGATGCTTCTTACATGCCATAAATTATCATAGATTCCCTTCCACTTCATGCCAATTGTCCAATGATGTCTTACAATGCTTCCTCCCACATTATGCCACTTATACACATATTTCAATTCACCTAGAGAATAATAATTAATTATAAATACCCCCAACCTCATGTGTGATATTTAACTGCAATCTTAATGTTATTATTTTATGCATCTCCAACAATATTGGAATGGGTACAAGTAGACACCCATGAACTATTGAGATATTATTTTATTATTATTCTCCTTGTTTACTTGTAATATTAGTTGTAACAAAATTCATGAAGGAGGTGGAGTTGGCAGTGGCAGTTGCAATGCTATATTTAGCATATTTCTCAACTTGGGCATAAAAAATTGAGTAGTAGAGAATCTTGCATGTTGTTGGTGGGTCCCATATGAGTTGGGTGATGATTTTGGATGCCCGCCTTGTTGGCAAGAGACACTCTGTGGCTTCATAAGTGTTGTCATTGATGGCAACAAAGTCTATTCTTCACATCCGCGGCACATAATATGCCTATATCAGAAGTCAGGATGGAAATTATTTTGGTCCGGTGAACAAGAATAGAGTATGTAACAAGATTCGACAATCAAGTCCGGATCTCTTAGATGGTGTAACTCAGTAAGTTACGGACTTGGATAATTCAAGAGGGGTGTCATGACTACCGTATTCCAGAGATTTAGCCTCTGGAGATAAAGCAAGAAAAAGATATGAGCATCTGAGTGTTGGGTTCCAGTCAGGTAGAGCAAACAAAGGAAGAACTGACCGACAGGGTATCAGACTTCAATACGGATGTGTAAAAGGTACTGATCAAGCAATTTGTGATATTATACATTGTTGGCTGACATGATTAATGACTTCTAAGTCTAAGTTTTTGATGCGCATCACTAATCAAGCATGGATTCAGCCGACAGATCAACAACTTGCAAATATCTCAAGTGTTCTTGTTGCCGACTAAGAAGCTGTTGGAAATCCTTGATGTGGACATATATACCCAATGGATTCAAGCTTGTAAATGTGTATAAGTGAAAGTATGTATGGTTAAGTGTGAAGAAAAGTAAAAATAGGAGTGAAGGCAGTAATTCAAGCCTAGAATGTGACATGAAAGTAATATTGAGCAGAGGAAGAATGAAATGTGCCAAATCAGTATACTGTACCTAACTGGAACTGAAATCCTGCATGCATAGATGTTGTTCATCAGTTCAAACACCTTGGTATCATCTGCAAGTATTTGTAGACTGTAAGTCTCTTATAGGCAGTGTGCCTTTTGTGAGTAGTGTGCTCAGGCAGTGAGCCCTAATTGGTAAGTGCCAAATTTGTACTCTTTATTCTATTAACAGAGAATACAATCTTGGGTTAGTCACCTTGTGGTTTTTCCCTTAACAGGGTTTCCATATAAAAATCCTTGTGTTATGTGTTAATTTCTTTTTCAGCTCTTATGATTACCTTGCTTTGGTATAACATTAAATGATAAGTTAAGAAAAGAAAAGAAAAATAGAAAAGTTATAAGATAACTGATTCACCCCCCTCTCAGTTATCTGCATTGTTTCCAACAATTGGTATCAGAGCTAAGTTCCTCTGAACAAAGCCTAATAGCTTGAGGAAGATCTGGGAATCTCAATGGATACATATGGTATGAAGGAACAACTTCAGTTTGCCCTAGATGATCTTGAACAATCCCACTCTAAAGTCAATAATTTGAGAGAAAGACTCAAACAAGCTGATGATTTCATAAATGAGCTAAAAGAAAAACTTAGTATTTCTGTCAAAAAGAGAAAGGAACTACTCCAAAAATTAGCCAATCAGAGTGAAGTCAATGTTATTGATGAAGATCTGAATGAGAAAAATAAGCTATGTGAGAAGCTATCAAAAGAAGTCATTATGGTAAGGCATGAAATGGAATCAGGGGTTATGAGATTCACCTAAGAAATTGAAGAAAAGAGAAAGATAGAAGATAATCTAAAACAATCCCTCAAGGAGAAAATAGAGGACTGCCACAAAATGGACAGAATAATCAGGCATCTTGAATCTGATCTTGAAGAAGCTAGAGACAATGAAGAACAACTTGAGAATCAGATAGACACTCTTAAACAAGATCTTCAAACTACAAATGAATACAAAGAAAAGTTCAAGATAAGCTAAGCCCAACTTGAAGTTCTTCTTAAAAGCCAAAAGAGGGTAGATGATAAGCGTGGTTTGGGATATGAGAAAGGTGAAAGCTCTGGATCCGGTCAAAAGAACTCTGGATTAGGAAATCAAAGAAACAAGCCTAGAAGACCTCTGGTAAGGCAACCAAATGCTCAAAGATATCCATCCTTCAATGGATACTGCTTCAATTGCAACAAGTTCAGTCACAAAGCAATCCAGTGTAGAAACAGAATGAATCAATTCAATCCATCCTTCTCTGGTCAATGTTTTAGTTGCAAAAGGTATGGTCACAAATCTCATGAATGTAGAAATATGCAAATGAACAATTCTTTCAATGGTAAATGCTTTGTATGCAATAGATTAGACATATGGCTAATTAGTACAGATCAAGAGGATATCATTTAAACAAGAAAAGAAATGTTGTGTGTTACAATTGCAATAGATCCAGTCATATTGCCAAATTCTGCAAAAACAGAAATCAGGATAAAAAGGGTCCAGTGGAACATGATCAAAAATAGGATAAAGGCAAAGGTAAAGTAAATGCAGATGAAGTTCAAAAGGAGATGAGCAAGATTTGGGTAAAAAGGAGTACAATGAATATTGGGGATAGATTTGCACCAGAATCTGGTGTTGATATTCCTTCCGGAAACTAAAAAGCAAGCTCTAGCTCAGGGGGAGCTACAGAGAAAATCCCTTTCCCCCAGCCAGCCAGTGAGTGCCTAAATTTGACACTTTGAGTCAACATAAGAGGTTACAGTTTAAAGGGTTTGAGGAGACTCACTTGAAGGTCATCCAGTCAAAATTTGACAAATCCACATGTAGATTTGAGCTAGTTATGAGGAGATCCTGTGTCGACAGCTATCTGATAAAGCAAAATTTCACAGACAGATCCGGTATGATCCAGAATTGAAATATTTTAATCTACGGACCAATGGCATGTTTGAAAAAGGTGAAGATATGTTGTCAACCCTCATAAACAATGATTTGAAGATCCACAAGACAATCCAAGAAAAGCTCATTTGAGAAGCAGGGTAACCGGATAACTTAAAAACTTGTGCATTTATTACAAAAGGGAATTAGGGTTTACGCAAGGATAAAAGGGTTCTTTCACTTATTATTTATCCACTTGCACTCACGAAGAAGAAAAGAAGAGCTCTGTGAAGAAGATCCAACAATTCACTCAAGTTCAACTAAAGATCGAATTCAACCAAAGAATCGCTCTGGTTTCTGCTTCAAACCCTAAAGCGTGAAAAGGTACTTCCCTTTTGAAAACTCTCTCTAGATCTCTTGCAAAAAAAATGGCTACTCTAATGGTTGTCAATATTTCTGATAGGCCAAGACCAAAATTCAAGAAACACCCTTACAAATCTCTAGAAGTTGATCCCTTGGGTGCATTTTCTAGTATTCTGCACGAAGTCTTGCATATAGAAGATGTTAGGGTTTATATCCATGCAAACATCGAAGATTTTGGAGACTCAAAGTTGATCGACATTTATCACAAACAGTTAATAGATGAGAATTTTGAACTCAAACTTGAATTCAAGACCCTCCAGGACAAACACTTCAAACATTGCATACATTTTCCATGTTTTACAGAAGATGATTGGGTCCGGTATGTTCTAAGTAGGATGCATGATAATTTTATGTGTCTAATGAGGCCATTCAAGATAACTAAAGATGCCATCAGGGTAGTGACCGGACTTCATTCATCTGGTGGGGTACCCACACTTAAATCTATGAAGAATCAAACAGTAACTGAAGCCACCGGATCAAAATTTGACAAAAGAGCAAAGACTATAGATGACATCATGGATCGAGATGTCAAGTTTTCTTCAATTATAATTGGCTACAAAATCTACTACTCGAGCAAGGAGAATTCTGTGTCTGGTACAACAATCTATGTTGCATATCAGATGTTAAGGGAAAATGTAGATTATGATCTATGTGAGCTTCTTCTAAATCAGCTGATGGAGAACTTACAGAAGATAAAAAAGGATAAGAAAAACTTCTTTAAATATGGTAGTCTAATACTGTGTCTATTTTTCTATTATATGAATGAGTTGCCTAGATCAAATGGTTGGGTCTGGCAAAATGATAAACCTGTTGCAATTTAGATTAGAGATTACATGTATGGACTTGGTGATGCTCAATCCCAAAACACAGCCCTCTGGGGTTACCTTAAGAATTTCCAAAGCATGATGCACACAAGAGAAAGAATACCACAAACAATAGTTGACAAATACAAAGATACAGTCTGTTTCATGGTTGACACTGATCAATGCCTAATGGAGGCAGTTGAGCCAAGAACTGTATGGATAATGCCTATAGGTTATGAGGTCAATGGAAAAATCTTGGAGCTACATATTCAATACCTGTTGAGCCAACCTAAGGACACTGAATCAAAAAGGTTTGGCACCTTTGAAGAGCTAAGCATAAAAATAAATGTTGAGTCAAGACAGTCAGAGATGAAGAGAAAAGTAAGAAAGGAAGTTGGAGAAATTGCCAAAAGATTTGGCATATCAAAGCAGGCTGTAGATTCTAATAGAGAGAAAATGGAGAAGGCAGAGAAAGAAAGACAAGAAGCAAAGAAAGAAAGTGCTCCTGTACAAACCTCCTCTCGAACTCGATCCTCCAAGAGCTCTGCTCCTGTCGCTTCCAAAGTCTCAAAGTCTACCAAACCGAAAGTCAAGACATCTGGAAAAGGAGAAAAGAGGATGAAGACCAAAGCCACAAGGACATATACAAGCCATAAAGATGATGAAGAAACAAAATCAAATGAGGAAATCAGGAAAATGAAGAAGAAGAGAACATCTGGGAAGTTCTCTGCTAGCAGAAATGAGGAAGAGAAGGCAGAGGAATTTGTTGAAAAGCCCACTCTTTCCATTGATGACATCATCAAGGCAATTACTATGGATGGGAACCTGCAGCCGGTGACAGAGTTCTATGATGAATACAATGATGCTGACAAGAGAATTCTGGTGGAAGCTATTGTAAGGTATTTGAATATCTATAACAAAGCATTTATTGAAATAATTTCATTAATTCGAAAAAGCCTAGAAGAAGTACTGGAACAAAGAAAAGTGAATGCAAAGGCTAAAGACTTGGAGATCCGTGAGCAAATAATGATTCACCTATGCCCCTCTATCACTCCAAAACAAATGGACATGGTTTTCAAGGAGTGTAAAGATGATTTCTAGAGAAAATCCAGAATGAACAAACTCATGCTTGGAGAAACTAACCAAATAGCAGATGAAACAAAAGAAATTCTCCAGAATGCGTTGAAGAGATTCAATCTTCCTATTGTAGAGGAAACAGATGGAGAGCCTTCTAACATGGATATTGAAGGATTAAAGAAAAATGATGAAGAATCATCAAAGGCATTAGATTCCTCTATTCCAGAAGAGGAAGGGTAGAAAGAAGAAACATTATCTGACAAGGATATCGAAGGATTAAAGAAAAATGATGAAGAGCCATCTGAGGCATTAGACTCCTCTATTTTGAAAAAGGAAGGACTGGTAGAAGAAACAAAGATCAATAAACAAGTCAGTCTGGATGTCCCCAAAAGGAAGGAAGTAGAGTCTACAAGAGACACTGCAAAGACAGTACAAAATTTCCTAGACAAAGAAATAATGGAGCTAGATGAACTTGAGCTAATTCAAGGGCCACTAAACTTTGAGTCTCTATCTCCCGTTTAGATAATGAAGGTAGCATCTTTTGCTCAAGCCAAAGCAAAAGAGAAACTTCTAAAATCTCACATGGAGGATTGTGAGCTATTGGAGATTGCATCTGGGATACTGGAGAAGATTATACCAACCTATCAAAAGGATCCTTCTGCCTCTCCATCCGGTAATCTAAAAAACTTAGTCAATTTTGTTAACACTCATTTTGAATCCTTAGAGAAATTGACAGAAACTAAGGTTCGGAAGGAATTCTTGGGAAAGAGGTTTAGTGAAGTACAAGGGCTAATTTCTAATGATAGAAGAGTTGGCAAGAGACATAGTGTGGCTTCATAAGTGTTGTCATTGATGGTAGCAAAGTCTATCCCACACATCTGCAGTACATAATATGCCTATACCGGAAGTCAGATTGAAGATTATCTTGGTCTAGTGAACAAGAACAAAGTATGTAACAAGGTCCAACAATCAGGTCCGGATCTCTCAGATTGTGTGACTCAGTAAGTTGTGGACTTGGACAAGTCAAGAGGGGTATCATGACTACTATAATCCAAATATTTAGCCTCTGGTGATAAAGCAAGAAAAAGATATGAGGATCTGAATGTCAGGTTCCAATCAGGCATAGCAGACAGAGGAAGAACTGACCGACAGAGTATCAGACTTCAATCCAGATGTGTAAAAGGTCATGATCAAGCAATCTATGATACTATACATTGTTAGCCTACATGATTTATGACTTCTATGCCTATATTTTTGATACACATCACTAATCAAGCATGGATTCAGCCAACAAATCAATAACTTACAAATATCTCAAGTGTTCTTGTTGCCGACTAAGAAGTTGTTGGAAATCCTTGATGCGGATATATATACCCGATGGATTCAAGCCTGTAAGTGTGTGAAGTGAATATTATGTATGGTTAAGTGTGAAGATAAGAAGAGACAAGTGGGAAGGCAGTAATTCAAGACTGGAATGTAACAGGAAAGTTATATTGAGCAGAGGAAGAATGAAATGTGCCAGATCAGTTTATTGTGCCTAACCGAAACTGAAATCCTGCATGCATAGATGTTGTTCATCAGTTCAAACACCTTGGTATCTTCTGTAAGCATTTGTAAACTATAAGTCTCTTGTAGGCAGTGAGTCTTTTGTGAGCAGTGTGCTTGGGTAGTGAGCCCTAATTGGCAAGTGTCAAATTTGTACTCCTTATTCTTTTAACAGAGAATACAATCTTGGGTTAGTCACCCCATGGTTTTTCCCTTAACAGGGTTTCCATGTAAAAATCCTTGTGTCATGTGTTAATTTATTTTTAGCTCTTATGATTGTCTTGTTTTGACATAACATTAAATGATAAGTTAAGAAAAAGTAAGAAAATACAAAGATATAAGATAACTGATTCACCCCCCCTCATAGTTATCTGCATTGTTTCCAACAATTGGTATCAGAGCTAAGTTCCTCTAAACAAAGCCTAATAGCTTGAGAAAGATCTGGGAATCTCAATGGATGCATATGGTATGAAGGAACAACTTCAGTCTGCCCTAGATGATCTTGAACAATCCCACTCTGAAGTCAATAATTTGAGAGAAAGACTCAAACAAGCTGATGATTTCATAAATGAGATAAAAGAAAAACTTAGTATTTCTGTGAAAAAGAGAAAGGAACTACTCCAAAAATTAGCCAATCAGAGTGAAGTCAGTAATTCTGATGAAGATCTGAATGAGAAAAATAAGCTATGTGAGAAGCTATCAAAAGAAGTCATTATGGTAAGGCATGAAATGGAATCAGGGGTTATAAGATTCACCCAAGAAATTGAAGAAAAGAGAAAGATTGAAGATAATCTAAAACAATCCCTCAAGGAGAAAATAGAGGACTACCACAAAATGGATAGAATAATCAAGCATCTTGAATCTGATCTTGAAGAAGCTAGAGACAATGAAGAACAACTTGAGAATCAGATAGACACTCTTAAACAAGATCTTCAAACTACAAATGAATACAAAGAAAAATTCAAGATAAGCTCAACCCAACTTGAAGTTCTTGAAATCCAAAAGAGGGTAGATGATAAGCATGGCTTGGGATATGAGAAAGGTGAAAGCTCTGGATCTGGTCAGAAGAACTCTGGATTAGGAAATCAAAGAAATAGGCCTAGAAGACCTCTAGATATGCAACCTAACGCTCAAAGATATCCATCCTTCAATGGATACTGCTTCAATTGCAACAAATTCTGTCACGAAGCAATCTAGTGCAGAAACAGACTGAATCAATTCAATTCATCCTTCTCCGGTCAATGTTTCAGTTGCAAAAGGTATGGTCACAAATCTCATGAATGCAGAAATATGCAAATGAACAATTCTTTCAATGGTAAATGCTTTGCATGCAATAGGATTGGACATATGGCTAATGAGTGCAGATCAAGAGGATATCATTCAAATAAGCAAAGAAATGTTCTGTGTTACAATTGCAATAGATCCGGTCATATTGCCAAATTTTGCAGAAGTAGAAATCAGGATAGAAAAGGTCCAGTGGAACATGATCAAAAACAAGATAAAGGCAAAAGTAAAGTAAATGCGGATGAAGTTCAAAAGGAGATGAGTAAGATTTGGGTAAAAAGGAATACAATGAATATTGGGGATGGATCCGCATTGGAATCCGGTGCTGATATTCCTTTCAGAAACTAAAAAGGTGAGTTTTGGCTCAGGGGGAGTCACAGAGAAAAACAATTTCCCCCAGCCAGTCAGCTAGTGCCTAAATTCGGCACATTGGGTAAACATCTGACTCTGCGGATTAAAGGGTTCTCAAAAAATCCTCCAAATAACCTTCAGTCAAAATGTGAAAGGTCCGCATGGAGTTTTGGAAGATTTATAACCGCTCAAGTTAATCCAGTTTCAACAGCTATCCGGTAAAGCATAATTTCACAGACAGATCCGATATGATTCAAAATTGAAATGCTTTGATCTACGGACCCATGGCATGATTGAAGAAAAGAAGATATGTTGTCAATCCTCACAAACAATGATTCTAAGTTTCGCACAGTGATTCAAGAAAATCTCTCTCAAAACAAGGCCACCAGATAACTTAAGTTGTGCATTTATCACAAAAGAAAATTAGGGTTTGCGCAAGGATAAAAGGGTTCTTTCACTCATTATTTACACACTTGCACTCACGAAGAAGAAAAGAAGAGCTCTATGAAGAAGATTCTACAATTCACTCAAGTTCAACTAAAAATTGAATTCAACCAGAGATTCGTTCTGGCTCTTGCATCAAACCCTAAAGTGTGAAAAGGTACTTCCATTCTGAAAATCTCTCTCTAAATCTCTTGCAAAATGGCTACTCCAATGGTTGTCAATATTTCTAATAGGCCGAGACCTAAATTCAAGAAGCACCCTTACAAATCTCTAGAAGTGGATCCCTTGGTTGCATTTTCTAGCATTCCGCATAGAGTGTTGCATGTAGAAGATGTTAGGGTTTATATCCATGCAAACATTGAAGAATTTAGAGACTCAAAATTGGACATTTATCACAAACAACTAATAGAGAATTTTGAACTCAAACCTGAATTCAAGGCCCTCTGGGACAAACACTTCGGACATTGCATACATTTTCCATGTTTTGTAAAAGATGATTGGGTCCGGTATGTTCTAAGTAGGATCCATGACAATTTTATGTGGCTAATGACCCCATTCAAGATAACTAAATATGCCATCACGGTAGTGACCGGACTGCATTCAGCCAGTGGTTTACCCACACTCAAATCTGTGAAGAACCAAACGGTAACTGAAGCCACCGGATCAAAGTTTGACAAAAGAGCAATGACCATAGATGACATCACAAATCTGGATGTCAAGTTTGCCTCAATGATAATCAGCTACAAAATCTATCATTCGAGTAGGGAAAATTTTGTGTCTGGAATAGCAATCTATGCTGCATATCAGATGTTGGGGGAAGATGCAGATTATAATCTATGTGAGCTTCTTCTGAATCAGTTGTTGGAGAACTTGCAAAAGATTAAAAAGGATAAGAAAAATTCCTTTAAATATGGTAGTCTAATACTGTGTCTATTTTTCTATTATATGAATGAGGATCAAATGGTTGGGTCTGGCAAAATGATAAACCTGTTGCAATTCAAATCAGAGATTAGATGTATGGATTTGGTGATGCTCAAGCCCAAAACATAGCCCTCTGGGGTTACTTTAAGAATTTCAAAAGCATAATGCAAGCCAGAGAAAGAATACCACAAACAATAGTTGACAAATACAAAGATACAGTATGCTTCATGGTTGACACTAATCAATGTCTAATGGAGGTAGTTGAGCCAAGAACTGTATGGATAATGCCTATGGAATATGAGGTCGATGAAAAAATCTTGGAGCCACATATTCAACACCTGTTGAGCTAGCCTAAGGACACTGAAGTAGAAAGGTTTGGCACCTTTGAAGAGCTAAGTATAAAAATATATGTTGAGTTAAGACAACCGGAGATGAAGAGGAAAGTAAGAAAGGAAGTTGAAGAAATTGCCAAAAGATTTGGCATATCAAAGGAGGCTGTAGATGCTAACAGAGAGAAAATAGAGAGGGTAGAGAAAGAAAGACAAGAAGCAAAGAAAGAAAGTGCTCCTGTACAAACCTCCTCTCGGATAAGATCCTCCAAAAGCTCTGCTCCTGTCGCTTTCAAAAGCTCAAAGTCTACCAAACCGGAAGTCAAGACATCTAGAAAAGGAGAAAAGAGGATGAAGACCAAAGCCACAAGGACATATACAAGCCATAAAGATGATGAAGAAACATAATCTGATGAGGAAATCAAGAAAATAAAGAAGAAGAAAACTTTCGGGAAGTTCCCTACTAGCAGAAATGAGGAAGAGAAGGCAGAGGAATTTGTTGAAAAGCCCACTCTTTCCATTGATGACATCATCAAGGTAGTTACTGTGGATGGGAACCTGCAGCCGGTGACTGAGTTCTATGATGCATACAGTGATGCTAACAAGAGAATTTTGGAAGAGGCTATTGTCAGGTACTTGAAAATTTACAATAAAGCTTTCATTGAAATCATATCATTGATTCCTAAGAGCCTAGAAAAGGTACTTGAGTTGAGAAAAGAGAATGCAAAGGTTAAAGACTTAGAAATCTGGGAGCAAATAATGATACAGCTTTACCCTTCTATCACTCCAAAACAAATGGACATGATTTTCAAGGATTTTAAGGATGAGTTCCAGAGTAAGGAGAGAATGAATAAACTCATGCTTGGAGAAACAAACCAAGTAGCAAGTGAAACAAAAGATATCCTCCGGAATGCCTTGAAGAGATTCAATCTTCCTATTGTAGAGGAAACAGATGATGAACCTTCTACCATGGATGTTGAAGGATTAAATGTAATCAATGAAGAATTTTCTGACAAGGATGTTGAAGGATTAAAGAAAATAGATGAAGAGAAGTTTGAGGACATAGATTCCTCTGTTCTGGTAGAGGAAGTTTACAAAGCAACAAACACTGGCAATATCACTCCTCCAGATCCCACAGCTACCAAGACAAACATTCTGGACACTGAAGCTAAAGCTGAAAGAAAAAGAGAAGAGAAGGAGATGCAAGAAAAAGAGGATAAAGCTAAAGAAAAAGAACATGCAGAAAAGGTTTGTGATGACACATCCAAACTAGGCAGTCCTGATATTTCTAAAGGGAAGAAGTTTGAATCTCCAAGAGACACTGCATAGATAGTACAGAATTTCTTGAACAAAGAGGTGGTGGAGTTAGATGAACCGGAGTTGTTTCAAGGGCCCCTAAATCTGGACACTCTCTCTCCAGTACAGATCATGAAGATAACATCATTTGCCCAAGCCAAGGCTAAAGAGAAACTTTTGAAATCACATATGGAGGATTGTCAGCTATTGGAAAGTGCATCTGGGATATTGGAAAAGATTATTCCAACCTATCAAAAGGATCCTTGGTGCAGGGGCACCTCTTCAACAGGACCAATATCCACAAGAGGAAGGAGAAGAAGACTAAATTTAATTAAACATTTCATGTTATCTATAGCATCTTCAAAAATGTAACATTCTCTATTAGCATTTCATGTGGGTAAACTCCAAACTTAACATTTATTAACAGTTTGGATTAAGGGAAAGATAATCAAGGTGTCTTAGCTGAAAGAGTTTTGTTGTCTTATGCAAAACAGATGTCATTCGTAGTAGATTAAGGGTTTCCACCTATAATTTTGAAAAGATAAAATCCCAGAAACAGAGGAGAATGTCAGTCCCTCACATTGGGAAAGATAAAAAGGGGAAAACCTTTTTTGTAGAGGGGAGAGGGGATAGTTTTCTGGGTCTGGTCTCTGAATAGTCGAATGTAATTTCTGAACATTAAGAAAGAATAGAAGTTCTAAAATTTACTTCCTTTCCAGATTCTGAATACTGTGTAAATATCCTATGTAAATATTCTGTGTAGATTCTTTGTGCAGAAGTTCATTCTATGTAGAGTTTGTATATAAATTAGTTTTGAGCTTCTGTGGTCAAATTAACTGGATAAATCCATTCCACTGGCAGATTTCTGTGGAAATCAGTGGAATGGACTTGTAGATAAATTTCCCCAACTTTGTTTATTCGTTCTAGGTATGGAAGGCTAGAATTGCAGAACCACTTCAAGCATCAGTTCTGAGTGTCTGTTGTTTACAAGGGATAACCTGCGGGTGTATTTCGCATTCAAGCCATCGGCGTAAGAAATGATATCAGCGTGTCAAAACTAGGCTCACCCGAGGGTGAAAATCTCACCGAGTGTGGTCTTGGCCGTATCCATCGGCAAGAGTCAGGCATCGGCAAGGAGGAATCGTGCTGGTCCAATGGAGGTGAGTCTCACCAACAATGGTATGAGTTAAATCCGTCGGGGGGGAGACAAGGTATCGGTGAAAGAAAACTGTGAGGGTCTGACAGTGAAAGTCTCATCGATGGTTCTATCATCGGTGAGAGGAAGAAGGGAGTCTCGCCGAAAAGGAGTTGGCGGAGAGTCCATCGGCATAAGATAGCCCATCAGAGAACAGGAGGCAAGTCTTGCTGAAGAAACAAGTCCTACCGATGTAAACATTGGTATGTGACCGTCGGAGTGAGTATCACCATCAGAGAAAGAAAATTACCCAGGGCCGACAGTTGGAAGCCACACCGATCAGGAAGACCGTTGGAAGGTGTCACTGACAGAGAAAGCTTTGGCGTGAGGTTTGAACCTCTCAGTTGAACCTCGGCGTTGAACCTCTGAATTGAACCAGTTCAACGTTGCCGTCGACGTGAGAGAGAAGCGGTCTGGCCGATAAGGAGTCTTGGTAGCTCATCGGAGTGAATTATGCCATCAGCGGAAGGAATAGAGGTGTCACCAATAGTTAGTGTTTTACCGACAGCAAGTCCATCGGTGTAATCAACAGCATCGGCAGGAGACTTAAAGACTTTGCCGACAGACAGAAGTCTCGCCAAAGGGGAAGGTTGAACCTGTCCATTGAACCTTCTGGGTGAACTTATCCATTGAACTTCTAGTTTGAACCTGCTGGTTGAACCTATCCGTTGAACCTCCGGATTGAACCTATTCATCGGGTAGATAGTGGGCTAGTCCTACTGAAGGAGAAGTTCATGTTGTGTGCTTTTTGGTGAGAGATAGGTATCGGTGCAGGAGTTTCTATCTTGACCGATGTTGGATTGTCATGCCGATAGGCAAATCCAACGAAGACCACGTCGGTGTGACCTGGACATCGGAGTGAGCGACATTGTGATGTGCCGATAGTCATTGTCAGCCCGACAAGGGCTTATCGGTGAGAGGTGAAGGTGTCGGCGAAGGAGTATTGAACCTGACCGATGGTGGACTGTCTTGCCAATAGGCAAGAGTGGGTACACATCAGTGAGACAATTCAAAGGTCTTGCCGATACATTCTAAATTTGCTGTTTTGTAAGCTAACAAGGGTCTGTGACAGGGTTCATATGCTTCAGTTGGCACGTGCTCTACATCAGGTGGTATCAGAGCTAGAGAAAGCTCTGGGAAAGGTTAGTGTGTAAATTTCATTTCGGAAGGCATTTGTCCCATCTAGTAGTAGAAGGAGAAGCCTCAGACACTCTTCCAGCAAAAATGACCAATGCTGAATTGACAGCCTTGGTGAAGAAGCAAATAGCAGAAAGTAGAGCTGATAAAGCTCAGAATCAGGAATTGAAGGAAGAACTAGAGAAGCTGAGGGAAAGAGTGGAGAAAGGGGAAGAAAACTCTGGTGAACGAGAAGATGGGGATGAAGAGGAGACCCCAAAGCAGGAAGAGCTAGTGGTTCCTGCAGACCAGAGACCCTTACTCAATGCCCTCAAGTCCATGGAAAGAAGGACCATGGATGTGAAAATAGACCTGCCTGTGTTTGCAGGAAAAATGGAACCTGATTCAGTAATGGAGTGGATAGACTGCTTGAATAATTTCTTTGAGACAGAAGAGATACCAGAACATCAACGAGTGAAGATGGCTCAGTCCAAAATGAAAGGAGCTACACTGACTTGGTGGAATTTCATCCAAGATGACAGGGTGAAAGAGGGAAAGAACAGAGTTACAACATGGAAGAGAATGATGGTATTGGTGAGAGAGGCCTATGTTCCATTGGATTATGATATCCAATTACATAAGAGAAAACATAATTTGAAGTAGAAGGAGCTAGATGTCAGCTCATACACAGAAGAATTCATGAAGTTGTGTGTAAAAACAAAGGTAAGGGAAGATGAGGAAGAGAAGGTAGCAAGATACCTCAATGGATTGAGACTTAACATCCAGGAAGACTTAAATCTGCATAATCCAGATACAGTTCAAAAGTGCTATCAATTAGCACTCAAAGTGGAAGAAAAACTAAAGAGAAGGCATGAGCAGAATCATAGAGGTAGAGGTAGACAGCAGAGAGGAGGAAGAAGTCCTTTTAGAGGCAGAGGATTTGGATACCAGAGTGAATCCAACCAAGAGACCAGCAGAGGAGATAATAGTCAGAACCAAGGAGGAAGCTACAATCAAAGGGGAAACTTCAGGGGTAGAAGACCACCTTTTAGAGGAAGATCTCAGGGCAGAGGACCTATCAGATGTTACAATTGCAACCAAGAAGGCCATATAGCTAGCAGATGTCCAGCAAAAGCAACGAATTCAATAGGAGAAAAGAGGATCAATCTGATCCAAGAATCTGATTGTCAGAGTGTAGCAAGCTCAAGCACTATTCAAAGTGTGAATGCTCCTAGCAGTTATGGGTGTCCTAAGAATGGAGAATCTTTGATGATTAGGAGAGCAATGACCACCATGAAAGTGCCTGGAAAAGAACCTCCACAAAGGAAGTCTCTCTTCAAAACTACTTGCAAGGCAGGAGGAAAGGTATGCAAAGTTTTGATTGACTCTGGATCTACTGAGAATTTTGTATCCATTGAGATGGTAGAAAAACTTAAGCTTAAAAGATTGCCACATCCTTGCCCTTATAAAATTTCATGGCTTACCCAAGGACAGAAAACAGTTGTAGAAGAACAGGCTCGGGTAGAATTTCAAATTGGCCCATACAAGGATAGGTTATTGTTTGACATTGCCAAGATGAATGCTTGCCATCTCTTGTTTGGAAGACCATGGCAGTATGATTTAAAAGCATACCATGATGGTGTTAGGAACACCTACTCCATTACCAAGAATGGTAAGGTGATAGAATTGATACCATTAATGGAGACAGAGGTGGAGACAAAAGGAAAAGAGGTTAAAGTGATGATGGTAGAAGGAAGAAAATTCATGAAAGAGATAAGAGAAGAAGGAGCAGATGCATATGCTCTAATTCCTTGCCTAAAGGTAAACAAGGAACAACAGAAAGAAGTCAACGGAGAAAAGAGACAAAAATCCATAGAACCAGCTGTCCAAGAGCTGTTGGACAAGTACAAAGGCATTAGTTCTGATGGGATGCCAAGTTCCTTACCACTTATAAGAGAAATCAGCCATTGTATAGATCTGATCCCAGGATCTACACTTCCCAACAAAGCAGCATATAAGCTCACTCCATATCAGAATACAGAGGTAGCAAGACAAATTGAAGAATTGTTGCAGACAGGCCTAATTGGCAAAAGTTTAAGCCCATGTGCAGTACCGGCTGTACTAGCACCAAAGAAGGAAGGCACTTGGAGACTTTGCACTGATTCAAGGGCTATCAACAAAATAACAATCAGGTACAGGTTTCCAATCCCTAGGATAGAAGATTTACTTGATTGTTTAGGAGGAGCTAAATACTTCACCAAAATAGATTTAAAGAGTGGTTATCATCAGATTAGGATTAGACCTGGTGATGAGTGGAAAACAGCATTCAAGACAAATGAGGGGTTATATGAGTGGAAGGTCATGCCTTTTGGTTTATCCAACGCTCCTAGTACCTTTATGAGATTGATGAATGAGGTCTTGAGAGAGTTCATAGGTAAATTTGTCATAGTATATCTAGATGACATCCTGATTTTCAGCAATACGAGGGAAGAACACCTCATCCATATAGACTTGGTTCTCAAAAGGTTACATGAAGAGCAGCTAATGATAAATTTAGCAAAGTGTCTGTTTCTGCAGGAAGAAATCATCTACTTAGGATTTGTTATCTCATATAACAAACTGAGAATGGATCCAAAAAAGGTAAGTGCCATACTGTCTTGGCCAACACCCAAAACTGTGCATGATGTTAGAAGTTTTCATGGATTAGCAACCTTTTATAGGAAGTTTATAAAGGGATTTACTCATATCTGTGCACCCATGCTTGACACTATAAAGGGAGGACAGAAGTGCAAGTTTACATGGACAAAGGAGGCAGATAATTCTTTTGAAATGTTGAAGAAGAAGATAGCAGAACAGCCAGTTCTTGCATTTCCTGATTTCAGCAAGATTTTTCAAGTAGAATGTGATGCAAGTCATATTGCAGTTGGAGCAGTACTCAGCCAAGAAGGTAGGCCTATTGCATTCTTCAGTGAAAAATTAAATGATGCCAAGAAGAGATACTCATCCTATGATTTGGAGATGTATGCTCTAGTCCAGTCACTTAAGAAATGGAGGCATTACTTGATGCCCAAAGAATTCATAGTGTTCACAGATAATCAGGCCCTCAGTTTCTTAAACAGTCAAGAGAAACTGAATCATAGACACATGAAATGGGTGGAAACTTTGCAAGCTTTCACTTTCACACTCAAGCACAAGAAAGGGGTTAAGAACAAAGTAGTAGATGCTTTGAGCAGGAGAGTACTGACCGTAAATCAGATCCAATTGGAGAGTGTTGGGATTGATTCGTTGAAGACAATGTATGCAGATGATGAAGACTTTGGAGAGATCTATAAGGTATGTACTTCTTTTGGAGACAAATATCATGTTGAGTTTTCTGAATTTCTGATCCAAGATGGATTACTTTTCAAAGGTGGACAACTATGTATTCCCAGATGCTCTATGAGACTGAATATTATTCAAGAAAAACATTGTGGGGCTCTGTCAGGACATTTTGGTCTTGATAAAACTCTTGATCTTGTCAAAAGGCATTACTATTGGCCTAAGTTACAGTCAGATGTGAGAAAATTTGTGGAAGCATGTGTAATATGTCAGAAAGCCAAAGGAAGATCCACAAATGCAGGTTTGTATCAGCCATTACCCATTCCTTCTAGGCCATGGGAGAGCATAAGCATGGATTTTGTACTAGGTTTGCCTAGGACAAGGAAAGGATATGATAGTGTTTTTGTGGTAGTAGATAGATTCAGTAAAATGGCACTTTTCTTGCCATGTAAAACCACTTATGATGCTTCATATGTCGCTGATTTGTTTTTCAAAGAGATAGTGAGAATACATGGTTTACCATTGAACATAGTATTAGACAGAGATGTGAAGTTTATTGGCCACTTCTGGAAAACTCTTTGGAAAAAGCTGGGAACAAATTTGTCTTTCTCATCAGCCTACCATCCTCAAACAGATGGGCAGACTGAAGTTGTTAACCGTTCATTGGGTAACCTACTTAGGTGTTTAACCAGACAGCATGGAGAGAAATGGGATAATATCCTCCCACAAGCAGAATTTTCTTATAATGACACCATCAATAGGAGTACAGGAAAGTCACCTTTTCAGATAGTGTATGGACTTCATCCCAGGGGTATTCTGGAGCTGAGAGATCTACCTGTAGGAGAGCCTATTAGTGCAGATGGTGAAACTTTTGCTTCAGCTATTAAAGAAGTGCATGATCAGGTCAAGCATCAACTCCAACAGGCTACAACAAAGTACAAAACATATGCTGACCAGAAGAAAAGAGATTTACAGTTTGTAGTTGGAGATTTGGTCTGGGTAAATTTGAAAAAGGAAAGGCTCCCCAAAGGTAAGTATACTAAGCTAATGCAGAGGAAGATTGGACCCTGTCAAATTTTAAAGAAGTGTGGACAGAATGCATATGAGATCCAACTTCCTCCTGATCTTGGATTGTCCCCAATTTTCAATGTCTGTGATTTGACTCCATACAAACCAAGTGCAGATGTAGAACAGGAACCATTGCAGGCAGCAGCTGATGACATTCCGAAGCATGATCCACCAAAGTTGCACCACATTTTAGACTCACGAGTACTCCAAAAGACCAGAAACAAAGAATACTTGGAGTATTTGGTGGCCAGGCAAGGACAACCTGATTCAGAGGCAGTTTGGATGACTGCTGACCAGATTTCAAATCATGGTACAAACCTACAAACTCTGATCTCAAAGGGGCTTGAGATCTCTTCTCCCGGGGAGTATGGTGCAGGGGCACCTCTTCAACAGGACCAATATACACAAGAGGAAGGAGAAGAAGACTATATTTAATTAAACATTTCATGTTATCTATAGCATCTTCAAAAATGTAACATTCTCTATTAGCATTTCTAGTGGGTAAACTCCAAACTTGACATTTATTAACAGTTTGGATTAAGGGAAAGATAATCAAGGTGTCTTAGCTGAAAGAGTTTTGCTGTCTTATGCAAAACAGATGTCATTCGTAGTAGATTAAGGGTTTCCACCTATAATTTTGAAAAGATCAAATCCCAGAAACAGAGGAGAATGTCAGTCCCTCACATTGGGAAAGATAAAAAGGGGAAAACCTTTTTTGTAGAGGGGAGAGGGGATAGTTTTCTGGGTCTGGTCTCTGAATAGTCGAATGTAATTTCTGAACATGAAGAAAGAATAGAAGTTCTAAAATTTACTTCCTTTCCAAATTTTGAATACTGTGTAAATATCCTGTGTAAATATTCTGTGCAGATTCTTTGTGCAGAAGTTCATTCTGTGTAGAGTTTGTATATAAATTAGTTTTGAGCTTCTGTGGTCAAATTAATTGGATAAATCCATTCCACTGGCAGATTTCTGGGGAAATCAGTGGAATGGACTTGTAGATAAATTTCCTCAACTTTGTTTATTCATTCTAGGTATGGAAGGCTAGAATTGCAGAACCACTTCAAGCATCAGTTCTGAGTGTCTGTTGTTTACAAGGGATAACCTGCGGGTGTATTTCGCATTCAAGCCATCAGCGGAAGAAATGATATCGGCGTGTCAAAACTAGGCTCACCCGAGGGTGAAAATCTCACCGAGTGTGGTCTTGGCCATATCCATCGGTGAGAGTCAGGCATCGGCAAGGAGGAATCGTGCTGGTCCGATGGAGGTGAGTCTCACCGACAATGGTATGAGTTAAATCTGTCGGGGGGAGACAAGGTATCGGTGAAAGAAAACTGTGAGGGTCCGACAGTGAAAGTCTCACCGATGGTTCTATCATCGGTGAGAAGAAGAAGGGAGTCTCGCCGAAAAGGAGTTGGCGGAGAGTCCATCAGCGTAAGATAGCCCATCGGAGAATAGGAGGCAAGTCTTGCCAAAGAAACAAGTCCTACCGATGTAAACATTGGTATGTGACTGTCGGAGTGAGTATCGCCATCGGAGAAAGAAAATTACCCGGGGCCAACAGTTGGAAGCCACACCGATCGAGGAGACCGTTGGAAGGTGTCACTGACAGAGAAAGCTTTAGTGTGAGGTTTGAACCTCTCAGTTGAACCTCGGCGTTGAACCTCCGAATTGAACCAGTTCAACATTGCCATCAACGTGAGAGAGAAGCGGTCTGGCCGATAAGGAGTCTTGGTAGCTCATCGGAGTGAATTATGCCATCAGCGGAAGGAATAGAGGTGTCGCCGATAGTTAGTGTTTTACCAATAGCAAGTCCATCGGTGTAATCAACAGCATCGGCAGGAGACTTAAAGAGTTCGCCGACAGACAGTCTCAGCGAAGGGGAAGGTTGAACCTGTCCATTGAACCTTCTGAGCGAACTTATCCATTGAACTTCTAGTTTGAACCTGCCGGTTAAACCTATCCGTTGAACCTCTGGATTGAACCTGTTCATCGGGTAGATAGTGGGCTAGTCCTACCAAAGGAGAAGTTCATGTTGTGTGCTTTTCGGTGAGAGATAGGTATCGGCGCAGGAGTTTCTATCTTGACCGATGTTGGATTGTCATGCCGATAGGCAAATCCAACGAAGACCATGTCGGTGTGACCTAGACATCGGAGTGAGCGACATTGTGATGTGCCGATAGTCATTGTCAGCCCGACAAGGGCTTATCGGTGAGAGGTGAAGGTGTCGGCGAAGGAGTATTGAACCTGACCGACGATGGACTGTCTTGCTGATAGGCAAGAGTGGGTACACATCGGTGAGACAATTCAAAGGTCTTGCCGATACATTCTAAATTTGCTATTTTGTAAGCTAACAAGGGTCTGTGACAGGGTTCATACGCTTCAGTTGGCACGTGCTCTGCATCAATCCTTCGGCCTCACCATCCAGTAATCTAAAAAACTTAGTCAATTATGTTGACACTTATTTTGAATCTTTAGAGAAATCAGCAAAAATAAAGGTCTGGAAAGACTTTCTAGGAAAAAGATTCACTAAGGTGCAAGGACTTATTGCAAATGATAGGAGGACTCTAGATATTGGAATAAAGAGCCTTGAAAATGCTCTCAAAGATGGTGGGGACCTATTCAAATTCTGTCTGACTTGGCCTAAAGTGACAAAGGGCATTGAGGAGAAAGTAAAAGAACAAGAAGAAAAACTATCAAGCCTAGTTCAAAATTTTGACCCTCTTTCCTCCTCTTTAATGAATCAAGAATGCCAAGCTATTGTTATAATAAATAAAATAAAGAGACTGGGCAAATAAAAGAAGAACATAATGAACAGAATGGGTGACCTCAAAGGGATAATTATCCCTAATTTAGAGACAATGCATGAGGCCTTAATAGAAGCTCAGACCATGGCCCGGACCAGTGATCCAGCAAACTTAAGAAGGGCAGAAGCTTATGCATTTTTGTTGAGTGGTCACATCTCCATTTTGGATAGGATGAAGAGGAGTTGGGCCATAGAGTTTGTACATCTGAAAACTACTTTTGCATACATACTCAAGTATATGTAAGTTTATCATATGAATTATATGTACATATGCGGCCTTATGTGGAAACTTTTGGTATAATTTTGGTTTACAGATCCTGCCCTTTGCCATTGATGTCAAAGGGGGAGTGAAGAGTAGTGAAAAATGAGGAATCTAGAAAAGGGAGAGCTCCGGTAAAATAGTACAAGAGACAGAGCACAAGCAAAGGGGAAGTGAAGAGTAGTGAAAAATGAGGAATCTAGCAAAGGGGGAGCTCCGGTAAAATAGTGCAAGAGACAGAGCACAAGCAAAGGGGGAGTTACTGCGACACTTAGCCATTTTTCACTAAGTGTTGCCATCAATGCCAAAGGGGGAGATTTTTGGAAAGAGACACTGTGTGGCTTCATAAGTGTTGTCATTAATGGCAACAAAGTCTATCCCACACATCCGCAGTACATAATATGCCTATACCGGAAGTTAGATTGAAGATTATCTTGGTTCGGTGAACAAGAACAGAGTATGTAACAAGGTCTGACAATCAGGTCTGGATCTCTTAGATGGTGTAACTCAGTAAGTTGTGGACTTGGACAAGTCAAGAGGGGTATCATGACTACTGTAATCCAAAGATTTAGCCTCCGGTGATAAAGAAAGAAAAAGATATGAGGATCTGAGTGTTGGGTTCCAATCAAGCAAAGCAGACAGAGGAAGAACTGACCGACAGAGTATCAGACTTCAATCCGGATGTGTAAAAGGACCTGATCAAGCAATCTGTGATACTATACATTATTAGCCAACATGATTTATGACTTTTGTACCTATATTTTTGATACGCATCACTAATCAAGCATGGATTCAGCCGACAGATCAATAACTTATAAATATCTCAAGTGTTCTTGTTGCTGACTAAGAAGTTGTTGGAAATCCTTGATGCGGATATATATACCTGATGGATTCAAGCCTGTAAGTGTGTGAAGTGAATAGTATGTATGGTTAAGTGTGAAGATAAGCAGAGACAAGTGCGAAGGCAATAATTCAAGCCCAGAATGTAACAGGAAATTTATATTGAGCAAAGGAAGAATGAAATGTGCCAGATCAGTTTATTGTGCCTAACCGGAATTGAAATCCTGCATGCATAGATGTTGTTCATTAGTTCAAACACCTTGGTATCTTCTGTAATCATTTGTAGACTGTAAGTCTCTTGTAGGTAGTGAGCCTTTTGTGAGCAGTGTGCTCAGGCAGTGAGCCCTAATTGGCAAGTGTCAAATTTGTACTCCTTATTCTTTTAACAGAGAATACAATCTTAGGTTAGTCACCCCGTGGTTTTTCCCTTAACAGGGTTTCCACATAAAAATCCTTGTGTTAATTTCTTTTTATCTCTTATGATTGTCTTGTTTTGATGCAACATTAAATGATAAGTTAAGAAAAAGTAAGAAAATAGAAAGATATAAGATAACTGATTCACCCCCCTCTCAGTTAGCTGCATTGTTTCCAACAAGAAGAACCTTAGGCATTGGCATAAAGAGCCTTGAAAACACTCTTAAAGATGGTGAGGACATATACAAATTTTGTTTAACTTGGCCCAAAGTGACAGAGGACATTGAGAAGAAAGTGAAAGAACAAGAAAGAAAACTATCAAGTTTATCTCAGAATTTTGATCCCCTTACTACCTCTCTGGTGAATCATGAATGTCAAGCTATTGCTATAATAAATGAAATTAAAGAACTGGTTAAGGAGAAAAATAACATAATGGATAGAATGGGTGAGCTTAGAGGGATAATCATCCCTAAGTTAGAGGCAATGCATGATGCCTTGATAGAGGCACAAAATACAATCCGGACCAGTGATCCAACAGACTTAAAGAGGGCAGAAGCATATGCATTTTTGTTAAGTGGACACATCTCCATTTTGGACATAATGAAGAGAAGTTGGGCCATAGATATCATATTGTTGAAGACAACCTTTGCGGATATATTTAAGTATATGTAAGTATAATGTATGACCTGTATATACATATGCAACCATATATACAATAATTTTTGCAAAAATTTTGGTATGTGGATTCCACCCTTTGCCTTTGATGTCAAAGGGGGAGTGAAAAGTAGTGAAAAATGAGGAATCCAGCAAAGGGGGAGCTCTGGTAAAGCAGTGCAAAGAAACAGAGCACAAGCAAAGGGGGAGTCACTGCAACACTTAGCCATTTTTCACTAAGTGTTGCCATCAATACCAAAGGGGGAGATTGTTGGCAAGAGACATTGTGTGGCTTCATAAGTGTTGTCATTGATGGCAACAAAGTCTATTCTTCACATCTACAACACATAATATGCCTATACCGGAAGTCAGGATGGAAATTGTTTTGGTTCGATGAACAAGAACAGAGTATGTAACAGGATCCGACAATCAAGTCCAGATCTCTTAGATGGTGTAACTCAGTAAGTTGCGGACTTGGATAAGTCAAGAGGGGTATCATGACTATTGTATTCCAGATATTTAGCCTCCGGTGATAAAGCAAGAAAAAGATATGAGCATCTGAGTGTTGGGTTCCAGTTAAGCAGAGCAGACAAATTAAGAACTGACCGGTAGAGTATCAGACTTCAATCTAGATGTGTAAAAGGTGTTGATCAAGCAATTTGTGATATTATACATTATTGTCCAGCATGATTAATGACTTCTATGTCTAATTTTTTGATGCACATCACTAATAAAGCATGGATTCAACCGACAGATCAACAACTTATAAATATCTCAAGTGTTCTTGTTGCCGACTAAGAAGCTATTGGAAATCCTTGATGCAGATATATATACTCGATGGATTCAAGCTTGTAAATGTGTATAAGTGAAAGTATGTATGGTTATGTGCGAAGAAAAGTAGAAACAGGAGTGGAGGCAGTAATTCAAGCCCAGAATGTGACAAGAAAGTAATATTGAGCAGAGGAAGAATGAAATGTGCCAGATTAGTATACTATACCTAACCGGAACTGAAATCCTGCATGCATAGATGTTGTTCATCAGTTCAAACACCTTGGTATCATCTATAAGCATTTGTAGAATGTAAGTCTCTTGTAGGCAGTGGGCCTTTTGTGAGCAGTGTGCTCGGGCAGTGAGCCCTAATTGGCAAGTGCCAAATTTGTACTCTTTATTCTTTTAACAGAGAATACAATCTTGGGTTAGTCACCTCATGGTTTTTCCCTTAACAGGGTTTCCACGTAAAAATCCTTGTGTTATGTGTTAATTTCTTTTTCAGCTCTTATGATTACCTTGCTTTGGTATAACATTAAATGATAAGTTAAGAAAAGAAAAGAAAAATAGAAAAGTTATAAGATAACTGATTCACCCCCCCTCTCAGTTATCTACATTCTTTCCAACACGCTTTGGGATATAGCCATTATGGAGGATTTACAAGTCAAATTTGCTATCTATTATTAGTATGGAGGTTATTTTTTCTATCCATGGCTCATTGGAAGTCACATTTACTATTCTTGGAAGAGCCTCTTCATTTTAGATGTGAAATATTTTGCATTTTACCATGGTTTGATGCTACATTGGTTTTGTAAACTATTTATGGTATTCCTCTCCCATTTCTCTATAAATTGGAGGCATGAGATAGTAGTTTTATTATGTTATTTTTATAGGTACACAGGTACTACCAGAATATTGTCAAATTGAAGGGAGTTAGAGTGTTTCATATGTATTATATTCTTTAAGATTGATACATTATTGAGCCTCTCTTTTATGGTAGATTTTTTCTCGAAAGGTTTCCTCCACATACATCTAGTGTTATGTGTTTCAACTCTATGGTTTGCTAATTTTGAACACTCACGTAATCTTTTATGGGAAATCCATTGTTGTATAAATAAAATTTATATTTGCATACTTATTTTAAAAAATACATTGCAAGCTTTCTTCACTAGTTTAACAAAATGTAGTATCAAAGCTTGTTTCTATACAAAGGGGGACGCCTTTCTAGAAGTGTTGAAAGTTTTGTGCTATAGTGGGAGATTTTATTTCAAGTGGGCTTATAGATTTGTGAAGGATTGAAAACCATGGCCTCTACCTCTTGTTTAGATATTGAGAAATTTAATGACATTAGGTATGAGATGTGGAACCTAAAAATGGAAGATCTTTTGGAAGAAAGAGATTAGTGGGTGTCGGTTGCAAAAGGAAAGAAGCCATCTACAATGTCTAATGAAGATTGAAATTTTTTTGACAAGAATACATGAGGAACCATTCGGTTGTGCCTTATGGATTCTTTCCTCTTGAATATCTCTAAGGAGACCACTACATACAAGATATGGAAGAGGATATGTGATATTTATCAAACTAAAAGTCTAACAAATAAATAATATCTCAAAAGACAGTTATATTCTTTGAAAATGAAAGATGGTGATTTGGTTGCAAGTCATTTGAATTATTTTAATTTGATTTTTAGTCAACTTGTTTCTATAGATGTTAGGTTGGAAAAAGAAGATAAATGCATCTTATTACTTTGCTTTTTACCTAAATCTTGGGAAAAAAATTAATTGTTTCCATTAGTGGTGGTGTGTAGAGATCAAAATGGATAGTCTCATTACTACTTTGCTTTTAGAGGAGATGAGAAGAAAATCCATGAATGATGGCTCGAAGGATGCCTTGCATGTTCAGGGAAGGCCCAAGGATAAAGGTGGGTTAAAAGGGGATAAAAAATAAGATAGATCCAAATCAAAAGGATGGTAAAAAACCCCAGGGAAGAGCAGAGTTAAGTGTTGGAATTGTGAGAATAGAGGGTATGTGAAGAAGGAATGTAGAAACAAAAAGAAATCCTTTGATTCCTCCATACAAAAATCTTCTAATGACAGTGATACTAATGCTTTATTTATTTCTGCTAACACCATTAGTGATGATGCTTGGCTCGTTGATTCAGGTTTCTCCTACCATACGACTCCTCACAAGGAGTGTTTTTCATCTTACAATGCTTATGATGGAGGAGAGGTTTTCCTTGGTGACAACACTATGCATTAGGTTGTTGGTAAAGGAAAGGTACAATTGTGTCTCAGTGATGGGAGAATTAAATCCCTTGATAATGTTTTGCACATTCTAGGACTTGTGAGAAATTTACTTTCTATATTAGAGTTGAATGATTTTGGAATGCATATGACATTTGATAAGCCTGGTTGCAAGTTGGTGAGAGGGATTTTGGTGGTAGATAAAGGATCTCGTGTTGGGACTTTGTTTAGGCTAAATGAATCCACATTTTTTATCTCTTCTAATGTAACTTTAAAATATGAAAATATATGTATGTTATGGCACCAACATTTCGCTCATATAAGTGAAAAAGGTCTTATGACAATTATTAATAAAAAATGGTTGACGGGTTTTCTGATTACTCTATTGGTAAAAATGATTTCTATGAACACTGTGTTTGGTAAACAAAATAGATCTTCATTTCTTGTTCATAGCTATAAAGGAAAGAGATTATTGGAAATCATTCATTTAGATGTGTTTGGTCTAGTGGATGTGGGTTCTATGGGAAAATCTTAGTTTTATGTTAGATTCATTAATGATGCCTCTAGATACACTTGAATTTATTCTATGCATGCTAAATTTGATTTTTTCACTAAGTTTAAAGAATTTAAAGCCTTAGTTTAAAAGAAAACCAATTATAAAATAAAGGTGTTGAAATTAACAATGGTGGTGAATATTGCTCCAAGTAATTTGATGAGTTATGTAAGCATGCAGGTATTGTTCGACAGAAGACTACACCATACACACCTCAATAAAATAGGTTTGAAGAGAGAATGAATTGAACTCTAATTTAAAGAACCAAAAGTATGTTGAGTGGTATGCAATTGGATTAGTTCCTTTGGGAAAAGATTGTAAGTATTTCTTGTTATTTTATTAAAAGATCTCCTTATTCAACTCTTGTTGAAAAAACACCTTATGATGTGTGGACAGGTAGGTCTTTGGTTTTGAGGTTTATGTTCATGTGCCTCAAGAAAAGTGATCTAAATTGGATCCAAAAGCTCATAAATGCATCTTCATAGGATATGGTGAGAATTTAAAAGGTTATAAGCTTTGGAATCCACTAACCTAGAAAATGATTTATTCTAGAGATGTGATTTTAAGGGAGTTTAGAGCTTTTTTAGGTCCTAAATAACCAAAGGAAAAATAAGGAATTAAAGTAGTACATTTTGAGATTAAGATTGAGAAGTAGGAATATGCACATGTGAAAAAACAAAATGATGGATTAGAGGATGGAGAGAACGAAGAGGGTTCAAATGAGAGTTCAGATAAGGATGTGCAAGATGAGCATATAGAAGAATAGGAAAATCCTCTTAATCCTACCTTAAGGAGATCCACAAGGCAACAAAATCTAGTTGATAGGTATAGCCCACTAGATTTGTGTTGTGTATTTGCTTTATTGAGTACTAACAATGAACCTAGATGTTTTACTTCAGAGGATAGTGAGTCTTGGATGCAAGCCATGTAGGAGAAGATGATGGCCTTGGATAGTTGTGACACATGGGAATTTGTTAGTTTTCCTAAGGGAAGAAAAACCACTAGTTGCAAGTGGGCGTATAAAAACAAAATTGAAGTAGATGAAAAGTTAGAGAGGTATGAGGCTAGACTAGTGGCCAAGGGCTACTCCTAGAGAGAGGGAGTTGATTTTGATGAAATTTTCTCTCCTATCGCTAAGTTAACTTCTATTAGATTCCTATTATCTATTGTTATAGATTGTGATTTCAAGATTGAGAAAATTGATGTTATGACTACTTTCTTGCATGGGGATCTTGAGGAAGAGATTTATATACAACATCTTGACAATTTTGTTCTAAAGGAGAAGGAACATTTGATTTGCAGGTTGAAACAGTCATTGTATAGTCTGAAATAGTCACCCAAGATGTGGTGCCAGGGTCAGCCCATAATACTGTGTCCCACTTTTTGGCCAAAGTGGGACATTGAAATCACAATTTTTAACCAAATTTTCACTTTCTGACATCTATAGCAACTAATCTGTTAAGAATTTGAAGATGATGTGAACTAGTAATTATTGAGATTTTGTGTGTAAATTTTAAATGTATTTTTTTAAATTAGGAAATAATTTGTAAATTTTTTACGTAACTTTTAATAACTTATTTTTTTTTATAGTTAACAATATTTTTAGAAAGCGACATTTATACCATACAACATAACTTTTTTATAGAAAGGACAAAATTATAAATTTTGAAACATAGATTTGTAACACCAATATCTAGTGCACATTTTTTTTTCATATTTTTTTGTTGCATATATTTTTTTAAATTAATTTTTGAAGTTAAACTAATTATAATTCAAACATAGCTTTATACCATTAACATAACTTTGTTTATGGTATCTACATCTATAAAGCCATGTACATCCAATGACTTATCCATACTATTAGTACCATGATAACATAAAAAATAATCATAAGTCCCACACAAATATCTAAAACTACTCTTAACATAAATCCAATGCTCCCTACTAGGTTTAGACATAAACCTGCTCAAAACTCCCATTGATTGGGCAATATTTAGTCTAGTACAAACCATTGCATACATTAGGCTACCAAAAACACTAGCAACACTAGCATAAGACATGTTATACATGACTTAAAAATCATCATCTAATTTGGGACACATATCTAAAGATATGTTAGTGGCAACACTTGAAATGGAATACTCACTAGTTTACAATCTTACAAACTAAATTATTTCAAAATGGTATCAACATACTTACTCTAACTTAACCAAATATTTCTATGAACCCAATCCCAACTAATCTCCATGCTAAGAATGTATTTTGTAACCCACAAGTCCTTCATATCAAATATGCTAGAAAGATTATTTTTGAGCTCCCTAATCATCATCTTGCATTACCAATAAACAACATGTCATCCACATACAATACAATGATTAGAATATAATAATCAATAATTTTAACATAAACACAATGATCCTCATCACTCCTAAAAAACCAAACTCAATGAAAAGGCATCAAACTTTTGCATTTAACCATGGTTTTATGCTACATTGTTTTGGGAAACTAGTTGTGGTATTCTACTCCCATTTCTCTTTAAATTTGAGACATGAGATAGTAGTTTCATTATTTTATTTTCATAGGTACAAAAGTGTTGTTGGAATGTTTTTAGATTGAAGGGAGTTAGAGTGTTGCATATGTATTCTATTATTGAAGATTAATATATTCTTGAGCCTCTCTTTGATGGTGGAGGTTTTTCTTGAAAGGGTTTCTCGATGTACATCTAGTGTTATGTGTTGCAACTTTATGGTTTCTTTTCTTATTGCTAATTTTAAACACTCACATTGTTGCAAGGTGTGTGCCCTTGGTCTCCTTGTGTTATGTAGCGTAGCGCTTGGGTTCGTGACAAGGCTTAATCGCCTCCCATGGATTCATTAACTCTGGCAGTTATATCAGGCATTAATAGGTTGATCTTTTGGTGCAATGACAACCATCTTTGTAACAATTGGTATCAGATCCTGATTCACGAGTTCAAACCCCTCACTTGCATTGGGGGGATTTTTGTAAGGTGTGTGCCCTTAGTCTCATTGTGTTGTGCAGCGCAGCGCTTGGGTTCGTGACAAGGCTTAACCACCTCCTATGGATTCATTAACTCTGGCAGTTGTATCAGGCATTAATAGGTTGATCTTTTGGTGCAATGACAACCATCTTTGTAACACACATAATCTTTTATGGGTAATCCATTATTGCATAAATAATAAAATAAGATTTGCATACTTATTTAAAAGTTTTCGTTGTAAGCTTTCTTCACTAGTTTAACAACAATGTGGACGTCCAAGTTGGTCCTCTCCATGATCCTTTGAGATGTACACATAATTAATTGACTATGAAATAAATAAATTACAATAGTATAATAGGATTACAAGGTGAATAACACCCCTAGTCCTAACATTATCCTACTTGATATTTAGATTGCAATGGCACAATAGGGAACAAAATAAAATGAATTTAAGTGCTAAGAGAGGCAAGGCCCATAGCCTCCTTATACCAACAAAATTTATTTATGCTCATTAGAATAGTGAGTTACTCTCCAAAGTGTCCACGTTTTGAACCATGAGTTGTCCACCATCTACCATTTCATAGACAAAATGATACTGCACATCAATGTGTTTATTATGATAATGATACATATGGTTCTTAGTCAAAAAAATTGCTCTCTGACTATTGTGTTCAATACTCACATTTTTTCATAGTCTCTATAGCCATATTGCCTCTTTTCAAGCATGTGTTGCAACCGTATTCTTTTCTTCTATAGTCAAAAGAGAAACTATAGGCTATTTCTTACTCATCCAACTAACTGCACCATAAAATAGAGTGAACACATAGCCACTTGTAGACCTCCTATTATCTAGATCTCTAGCCCAACCAGAATCAATGAAGTATTGTAAATCAAGTACCTTTCCCACATCATTAGTCCCATGATAAAAAATAAAGTAATATGAAGTTCTTTACAAATATTTTAACACACATTTAACATAAGTCCAATGTTCCTTACCAACATTAGACATAAACCTGCTTTGAAATCCCACTACTTGGGCAATATTTGGTCTTGTGCATATAATTGCATACATAATACTTCCAAGAGCACTAAAATAAGGAGCATTATACATATCTTCATGATCATCATCTGATTTGGTACATTGTTCCAAAGAAAGCCTAATTCCTACAAGGGAATACTTATAGTCTTGCAATCTCGCATTGTAAAGTGTTGCAAAATTATGTCAACATAATTCTTCTAATTTAACCAAAGACTAATGTTAACCTAATCACTACAAATTTTCATACCAAGAATATATTTATAAGCCCCTAAATCTTTCATATCAAAAGTACTAGAGAGATAATTTTTAAGATCCTTAATCATCCCCTTGTCATTCCCAATAAATATCTTGTCATCAACATACAAGATGATAATTAGTAATTCATCATCAATTAATTTAAAATATACATAGTGATCTACCTCACCTTTAACAACACCAAGCTCTAATGAAAATCATCAAATTTACGGTACCACATACAAGAAGATTTCTTCAAGCAATACAAGGACCACGGAAACCAAATGCTCCTTTCTCTTTACCAAGAAATTGTTAAGCTATTTCATATAAATCTCCTCTTCAAGATCCCCATGCAGAAATATAGTTTTCACATGTATTTGCTCTACCTCTAAGTAATAATGACTAACGCTATAAAGTAATCTAATGGAGGTTAACTTAGCCATGGGATAAATTATCTCACCAAAATCCACTCCCTCAACTTGGGAGTAAGCTTAAGCCATCAATCAAGCTTTGTACCTCTCCAACCTTACTATGTGCTCCAAATTTATTTTTGAATACCCACTTGCAACCAATGAGCTTCCTTCCCCTAGGTAGAGCAACTAGGTCCCAAGTCTCACATCTATATAAGGCCTTCATTTTTTCTTTCATGGACTCCAACCAAGACTCATTCTCCTCTATAGATAGAGCTTCCTTCATAAACATAGGTTCATTTATAATACATGATAATGCAAATACATAACAAAATCAAGTGGTCTATACCCTTCTATAGGTCTCTATTGTCTAGTGGACCTTCACAAAGGTGTAAGAGAGGCTCCTATTATTCCTCATTCAAACTTTCCTTTAACCTTCTTCTCCCTCTACTTCTCCCTATTGTTCTACACATGCATCTTCCTTCTCTTCATTCTTAGTTTCAAAATGCACAATCTTAATTAGTTTTTCTTGAGGCTATTCAACATTTGAGAATACTTTAATCTCTATAAAAATCACATCTTTAGAATAAACCATTTTTAGTGCTATAGAATCCCAAATCTTATAACCTTTTATATTCTCTCCATAACCCATTAAAACACACTTGTTAGCCTTGAAATCTATCTTATACCATTTCTCTTTAGTAACATGAACATTTTTACACATATGGTTCTTAGGGTTGTCATTGATGTCAACACTATCATGGTGATGTGATGGTGTTCATGGTTGGATGTCATGCCCCATCCAGCAAGAGAAGAAGATTCTGAGAGAAGAAGAGAAAGAGAAGAAGACATGGTGAGAAGAAGAGCAAGGGAAGAAGATTTAAAGAGAAGAAGATACAGTGAGAAGAAGAGCAAGAGACAAAGATACAGTTCATGGTTGGATGTCATGTCCCATCCAACAAGAGAAGGGAGAATACATAGTCCATATTAAGATGGGAATTAGAAGCACAAAGATTATCAAATGTGTTTATGATGCTACTGATGGCCTATAGTATGTATGTTCCAATTTCCATGATGATTGCATTACTGGAAGAGTGTTTTGTTGTTGAATGTTTGAAGACAGTGTTACTTCTATGAAGATGTTATGTACAGGACAATGGAATGCTCCACATCCCTCTGTATTTGTAGATATGGCTATGTGGTTCTAGAATTGTGTTTAGGAGGTAGTAATGGTGATAATTCCAAGTTTTCAGATCATTTGTCCTTCCTCTGTAAAAGTTATGCATGATAGAGTACCGACATGTATTCTGGTAGAGTATGCTAGTGTTGAAGGCCTGTTGGAATGCTCTACATTCCTCTGGAAATGAATGATTACCCTTGTGGTTTTGAGGGCATGTTTATGGACGTATATTACATTCTTCCTTACAGTTTCAAGGTTCTTAGTGGTTTGTAACTTAGTTTTTCAAATGACAACATGTTGCAGTGTGTTCTGGATGACAAATTGTTCGTAGAGTTAATGATTGAAGTTGTGGCATAATTCTTTGATGTGCGGTGGAAAAGGAGTGTTTGGGGATGTTTTATGAGTCATGTGGACTCATCTAGAAAAGTTTCATGAAGATCATTCTTGTTTCTTGTACCGCACAAGGTTTTCAAGTTGATGTGGTCATTATACTTCAAGTCTTTATGTGTTTTGCTTAAAGCTGTCCTATTTCCAAATGAGCGGAGTGTGCGGATGTAATTCCTTGGTGCTTGAAGCTATGAAAGATGTTTTGGACCTGGCTAAGCAAGTGTTGGTGTCCATAAGGCATGGATCTTTTGCTAGTGTAATGTGTGGCTTCACTTAGGACCTATCTTCTACACGTTTCATATTTTCTGTTGTTTGACTGACTTTTAAATGTATTTTTCATGTTGTATCTAGACGACAAGCAATGTAATCAATGTAATATCATGTATAAATAGTGAATCAAAGTGAGTGAGGTGAAGTTTGATTACAATGTGATTGAAAAGTTCGCAAGCAAATAAAAAGTAGAATAAATGCATTGTTGATGTGCCACTGAAGAAGAAAGAGCATGAGTTGTTAATGCTATCCGAAATCATCTTGAAGACATATTTGTGATAGTGATCAAGTATAGAGCATGCCTAATTGATCAGATCCTCATAAGGAAGTGTGTGGAGACAGAAGTGCAATCATCAAAAGTGTGAGTTTCAATGTCAATTTTCAGACAGTAGAAAGACTGTCATACTGTAATCTTTTGTAAGTGTGTTCTCATTTCAGGGAGTAGTAGCTTCCTTGGGATTGACCCTAAATCAAAGGTACTTAGGGAGTAGCAACTTCCTTGGGTTATAGCCTCTAAAACATGTTATTATTGGAGCTTCATATATTGTGAGTTAATTCTCACCGTGGTTTTTCCTTTCTAGGGTTTTCCACGTATATCTGGTGTTATGTGTTGATGTGCATTGTTGTAATCTTTCATGTTCATGTTAATTTTGTGATGCTTAAGTTTTAATTCTGCTCTAGATAAGTTGAAGATGTTGAAGTTGAAAATTGATTAGATATTAATTCACCCCCCTCTCAGTATCTTGGTGTGTTCAACAATTGGTATCAGAGCCAAGTTCCTTTGAGGGAAGCTTAACCGCTTAAGGAAGGTCCAGGATGGCACAGAATGGATCCAACAAGATACCTAAGTTTGATGGGACAAATTATACCTTCTGGAAGCTAAGGATGGAAGCTTATATCAATTCTTTAGGGTGTAGTGTTAGGGACTCTGTCAAGTCTGGTTATACTATTCCTGCTTCTATTCCTACAGATGCAGATGAAGTTAAGAAGTATGATAACAATGTCAAGACAAATTTTCCTATCATGAGTGGGTTAACTGATTCAGATCTTTCAAAGGTAATGAGTTGCAATTTTGCTCAAGATGTTTGGGATAAACTTATAACCATTTATGAAGGAGATAAGAGAGTAAATCAAGCCAAGATGCAGATCTTCAAGAGAAAGTTTGAGAACCTAAAAATGTTAGAGGATGAAGACATTGTTGGCTACATGTTCCGGGTCAATGAAATTGTCAATGACATTAAAGGTCTTGGTGTTGGTGAAGAAGTGAAAGAAGATGAGATTGTGAAAATGGTTCTCAGATCTCTTCCCAAATCTTATAGTCATAAGGAATCTACCATTGAGGAGAATGTAGACTTCGACATTTACACTATAGACAAATTGTTTGGTACCCTTGCTACCTTTAAATGAGAGAGTTTGGTAGTGATGCTCCCAAGAAAGGAGTTGCTTTCAAAACTAGTATGAAGACCAAAGAAGAAGTTGCTGATGAAGATGAGAGTTTTGATGAAGTTGAAGCAAATTTTGTAAGAAGATTTAAGAAAGGTACTAGCAAATACAAAGGTAAGTTACCCTTCAAATGTTTTAATTGTGGAAAGGTTGGTCATTTTTCTTCTAAATGTTCTTCCAAAGAATCTAGGAGTAATAACAGTAGAGACAAATTCAAGAGAAGTCTATATTCCATAGAAAGTAATTATTCTTCAGAAGATAAGGATCATGATGATTCAAATGATGAAACACTTTTCAAGGCCCTGAATATTGGTAACAAAAAGGATAATGCTAGAACTTGTGAGAAGACTGATACCTTGCAAACAAATCAAAACAATGAAAGATCAATGGTTGTATGGACTGCATTTCATGCAAAAGAAGAATCCAAGGCTTGGGTAATTGATAATGGATGCTCAAATCATATGATTGGTGACAAAGAGAAGTTTATCAGCCTTGAGAAGTGGGATGGCGGTGATGTCCAGTTTGGTGGTGATGAGTCAGCATAGATCTATGGAAAAGGTGCTATATCTATTGATTAGAAGAATATGACTGAGGATGTCCTCTATGTCAAAGGGCTAAAACACAATCTTCTCAGTGTCAGTCAGATGTGCAGCAAAGGGTATAATCTAACCTTTCATGCCAAAGGTTTTGAGATTAGGAAGGCAACATCCAAAAAATAAGTGGCAGAAGGTATCAAGACATGGTGATATCTAACACTTAAAGGAGGTAAATGGAAGAAAATGTTTGTTGGCTTAGTCCACTAAATGTTGGCTCTGGCATAAGAGAATGGGACACAACAATTTTGATAATATGGTAAAGATCAGTTCTACTCATGCAGTGAGAGATATACCTAAGATAATCAAGCCTACAAATGCAGTATACAAAGAATATCAAATGGGAAAGCAGACAAAGACAAACTTCAAAAGCAAGGAGTATTCTTTAAAGCCATTGGAGTTGATTCACACTGATCTATGTGGCCCTACCAGAGTAAGGAGTGAACAAGGTGAGAGGTATTTCATGTTGCTTATTGATGATTATTCTACAATGACTTGGGTTACTTTCTTAAGAGAAAAATTAGATGCACTTGATAAATTTAAAGTGTTCAAAGCTATGGTTGAGAATGAAGTGGATGCCAAGATTAAATGTTTGAGGTTTGATAGAGGAGGTGAGTTTACTTCAAATGAATTTGAAAAGTTTTGTGAATATAATGGTATTAGGAGACATCTGTCAGGTCCTAGGACCCCTCAACAAAATGGGTTAGTGGAAAGAAGGAATAGGATTATGCAAGAGATGTCTAGGGAAATGTTGAAAGATGCAAATATGCCTGATATGTACTGGAAGGATGTAGTTCATACTGCTGGCTATCTAATTAATAGAGTACAATTAAGGTTCAACAACACTAAGACTCCTTATGATCTATAGTATGTAAGACCTCCCATAGTCATATACTTCAGGATCATTGGCAGTAAATGCTATATCAGAAGAGATGAAGAAGATCTAGGAAAGTTTGATTTGAAAAGTGATGAAGGAATCTTTCTTGGCTACTTAACTAGAAGCAAGGCTTATAGATGCTACAACAAGAGGTTGGACAAAATGATTGAAAACACAAATGTCAAGGTAGATGAAGACCTATATCAAATCTCACATGAATCAGAGGACACTAAAACTGATATCTTTCCATGCATTATAGATGAAGAAGAAGAGGTAAAAGAATAAAAGGAACCAGAACAAGAACCAAAGAAGATATCTAAGACTCTAGCAAAGTATGTTCAGAAGAATCACTCAGAAGATCAGATCATTGGAGAAAAGAATAAGGGTGTGCTAACAAGGAGAAGTTTTGCAAAAGTATGTGAGCAAGTGAACTTGTGTTTATTATCAAAAGTGGAACCCAAAAACTTTCCTCATGTTAGAAGGGATACTGGATGGATAAAAATCATGGAAAAAGAATTGGATCAAATTGAGAAAAATCAGACATGGGAATTGGTTGCCAGAACAACAAATAATAATGTTATAGGAACAAAGTAGGTGTTCCGAAACAAACTGAATGAAGCAGGTGAAGTTGTAAGGAATAAGGAAAGACTAGTATGCAAAGGATACACACAAGTAGAAGGTATTGATTTTGAGGAGACTTATGCTCTAGTAGCAAGGATGGAGGCAATCAGATTGTTCCTTGCTCTTGCTTATCATAAGAACTTCAAGGTATATCAGATGGATGTTAAGTCAATATTTCTAAATGGTGACCTAGAAGAAGTGGTTTATATTGAACAACCAGATGGTTTCTATCTTTCAAAAGATCTGGATATGTGTGTAGACTCAAGAAGGTGCTATATGGTCTTAAGAAAGCACCTAGAGCCTGGTATGCTAGATTGGACAAGTACTTACTTCAATAGGGCTTCAAGAAAGGTACTACAAATAGCAATCTTTATATCAAGGAAGAAGGAGACATGATATTGATAGTTGCAATATATGTTGACGACATCATCCTTGGTGGAGATGATGATATGTGTAAAAGGTTTGCAAAGGATATGTAAAAAGAGTTTGAGATGTCTATGATTGGTGTAATGTCTTTTTTCCTTAGACTTCAAATTTCTCAGCTAGATGGTGGTATCTTTATTTCTCAAGCTAAGTATGTCAAAGAGTTGTTGAAAACATTTGGTATGGAGGATTCAAAATTTGTGAGTACTCCCATGGTCACTAAATGTCACTTGAGAAAATATGATGAGTCTTCGGAGGTGGATCAGACTGTCTATAGGTCTATGATTGGAGCACTGTTGTACTTGACTACTTCCAGACCTGATATTATGCATGTAGTATGTGTGGTTGCTAGATATCAAGCCAACCCAAGCAAACACATGAGAAGGCAGTGAAAAGGATATTCAGATACTTGAAAGGAACTCCTGACTATTGTCTATGGTATCTAAGAGGTAATAACCTTGATTTGAGTGCATACACTGATGCTGACAGGGCTGGTTGTGTTGATGATAGAAGAAGTACAAGTGGAGATGCTTTCTTTTTAGGAAGCATATTGGTTTCATGGAAAAGTAAGAAGAAAGATTCAATGTCTCTATCTACTATAGAGGCAAAATACATTGCAGCAGCATCCTGTTGTACACAAGTGTTGTAGATGAAGCAAACCCTGAAGGACATCAAGGTATTGTATGAAGAGCCTATTCATATCTTGTATGAAATTACAAGTGCTATCAATATCTCCAAGAATCTGGGATAGTGATGCATTCTAGAACCAAGCATATAGCAATCATGTATCACTTTTTGAGAGAGAAGGTTGCAGACAAGGAAGTGAAGTTGGAATATGTTCCTACTAAGGATCAAATAGTAGATATTTTCACAAAGGCTCTGGCAAAGGATACTTTTGAGGATCTCTGACAGAGGTTAGGGGTAATTGCCCCTCCTTCCTCTTGCTAGATGCATAGTAGTGCATCTATCCAAGGGGAGTTCATGTTATAGCTTGTTCCTGGACTGATGGTGGCTACTTCTCAGGGGGAGCAGGTAGTGGTTGCTGATCTTAGGGGAGATTGTTTACTCCAAGAAGAAGTCATGGCCTAAGAAAGATTGTGCAGGTATGTGGTCTTTGATTGAGGTAGTGATTGCCCTTTTTCCTTGATGTCAAAGGGGGAGAGATACAGAGATGTGTTGCCATCAATACCAAAGGGGGAGATTGTTACACATATGGTTCTTAGGGTTTTCATTGATGTCAACACTATCACTAGGTTGTCATTGATGTCAACACTATCATGGTGATGTGATGGTGTTCATGGTTGGATGTCATGCCCCATCTAGCAAGAGAAGAAGAGAAAGAGAAGAATACACAGTGAGAAGAAGAGCAAGAGAAGAAGATCCAAAGAGAAGAAGAGAAAGATAAGAAGACATAGTGAGAAGAAGAGCAAGAGAAGAAGATACAGCTCATGGTTGGATGTCATATCCCACCCAACAAGAGAAGGTAGAAGATATAGTCCATATTAAGATGGGAATTGCAAGTACAAAGATGACCAAATGTGTTTATGATGCTATTGATGGCCTAAAGTATGTATGTTCCAAGTTCCATGATGATTGCATTACCAGAAGAGTGTTTTGTTGTTGATTGTTTGAAGACAAAGTTACTTCTGTGAAGATGTTCTGTACAGGACAGTGGAATGCTCCACATTCCTCCGCATTTGTAGATATGGCTATGTGGTTCTGGAACTATGTTTAGGAGGAAGTGAAGGTGATAATTCCAAGTTTTCAAATCATTTGTCCTTCCTCTTTGAAATTTATGCATGATAGAGTATCGACATGTATCCTAGCAGAGTATGCTAGTGTTGAAGGCCTGTTAGAATGCTCCGCATTCCTCCAGAAATGAATGATTACCCTTGCAGTTTTGAGGACATGTTTATGGACGTATATTAGATGATTCCTTGTAGTTTCAAGGTTCTTGGTGGTCTATAAATCAATTTTTCAAATGATAGCATGTTGCAGTGTGTTTCAGATGGTAAATTGTTCTTAGAATTAATGATTGAAGTTGTGTGGCACAATTCCTTGATGTGTGGTGAAAATGGAGTTTTTGAGGATGTTTTATGAGTCATGTGGACTCATCTGGAAAAGTTTCACAAGGATCTTTCTTGTTTCCTATATCGCACAAAGTTTTCAAGTTGATTAGGCTGTTATACTTCAAGTCTTTACGTGTTTTTCTTAAAGCTATCCTATTTCCAAATGAGCAGAGTGTGTGGATGTAATTCATTTATGCTTGAAGCTATGAAGGATTTTTTGGACATGGTTAAGCAAGTGTTGGTGTCTGCAAGGCATGGATCTTCTACTAGTGTAACATGTGGCTTCACTTAGGACCTATCTTCTACATGTTTCATATTGTGTGTTCTATGGTTGACTTGTAAATATATTTTTCATGTTGTATCTAGCCAACAAGCAATGTAATCAATGTAATATCTATTAGACTTAGGGCAGACAACTAAGAGGGGGGGTGAATCAGTTGTACAAAACTTTTCTTCCAATTAAACACTTAACTCCACTTTGTAATTTAGCAGCATAATAATAAATTAGTCATGGAAACACAATGCAATGAATCAAGAGCAGAAACACATTAACACAAGAGATACCAAGATTTTGACGTGGAAAACCTGGTTAAGGGAAAAACCACAGGGTGATTAACCCAAGATTGTATTCTCTATTAGAAGAATAGAAAGAACAAAATGGCACATGCCAATTAGGGCTCACTGCCTACAAGAGACACACTGTCTACAAAATAATAAGTATCACCTACTTGAACTGGAAAGTAGCATCTTCACCATGCTTGAATCAGTTCCATTTAAGCCCAATACTTCTGCTCTGCCTTTCGCTCTTCTCCTCACTACCACACTCTCATCACCATTCTTACCACTTTGAAATGACTTTACAATCCCTTATTTATACAAGACATCGACTTAGGAATAATCATCTAAGTCGGCAAACAACTACAAGAACATCTGCAGGATGTGTAACTCATCCGGTCGGCCAGTCTCATGAAGAACACCATCATCCGGAAGTCATTTTTCAATTGCAAGATCCAACTCCAATGTGGACCACCAACACAAACTGGACACAATCCAAAGACCTCCACAAGCATGCCTGAATCACTAAGAACATCCACACTCCATCTGCTTACTGAAATCCTTCTCTCCTTAATCTGGAACCTTAATAACATAGTATGTCATCACTGTCACAAAGGAATAGATGCTTGCGGACCTTTAAACCACAAACCAATTGAGTTGACACTTCACAAAGACTTCCTCAACACTCCCTCAAATCTGCAGAATAGGATAATGCATTTTTGGATCTCACTGGACCTTTCTGTATCACTCTATCACCTCTGAACACCTACCAGAACCAGTTTTACTTGAGCGACCACAACTTCTTCAGATCTTCATGTGGACCTCTGAAATCTCTATTGGACCACCTTAAGACACATATATACAAACCCTTTAAACCACATCCTCTGATCCACATCCTATCTTGGACTTTTATCTTACTGTCATCACTGTTCTTCACAATTCCTGATTGAGACTAATTTTCTCAATATCCTAAGCACACAGCTCATCCAATCCTTATCATTAATGCAACAGGAGTATGTTGATATAAATGATAACAGCAGTTAGGCCCATACTTGCAACAATCTCCCCTTTTGTCATTGATGGCAACATATGATGTGAAAAACTATTTTGACCTCAAGACAAGAACTTTTTCTTACTGACATAACTCCCCCTATCAGCAGCAACCATTCACATGTCTTCTCTTCTTTTACTGCTCCCCTTTGATCAGCAACCACTTGTTTTTCACATGTCTTCTCTCTCCCTTTGACATCAATGGCAAAGGGATCATACTTGCAACTCCAACACTTCATAATCATACCAGCTACTCCCCCTGAGTGGTAGCTCCCTATCATCAATCCAAACCACAAGATATGACTGTGATATCTACTATACTGATGCACTCCAGTGCACCTTAGTTCATCACCGGAGGGGCAATAACCCCTAACTTCTCCCTGAGATACTCAAAAGAGTCCTTAGGTAGAGGTTTAGTAAAGATGTCTGCAATCTGATCCTTGGAAAGCACAAACTCCAATTTGACTTCATTCTTGTTCACTTGCTTTCTCAAAAAGTGAAACTTGATGGATATATGTTTAGTCTTTGAATGCAACACCGGATTCTTAGATATGTTTATTGCACTTGAATTATCACAAAAGATTGTGATAGGCTCCTCACACTCTACTCTTATGTCTCTTAGCATTTGCTTCATCCACAAAACTTGAGTACAACTACCTGCTACTGCAATATATTCTACTTTTGCAGTTGATAGAGATATTGCCTCTTGTTTCTTGCTCAACCAAGAAATCAATCTCTTCCCCAAAAAGAATGCTCCACCACTGGTACTCTTCCAGTCATCCACATCTCCTACCCAATCTGCATCTGTATATGCATGAAGAGAAAAATCATGATCTCTGGGATACCACAATCCATACTCAACTGTCCCTTTTAGATATCTGAAAATCCTCTTGATTGCCATGACATCAGATTCTCTAGGATCAGCTTGAAATCTAGCAACAAGACCAACAACATTCATAATGTCAAGTCTAGTTTGAGTGAGATACAACAGTCCACCAATCATTGACCTATACTTTTTCTGACCAGCCTTAGGCGAGTCATCATCTTTGCCCAATTTACATCTGGTTGTCATGGGAGTATTCATTGGTTTTAAATCTTCCATCCCAAATTTCTTCAACAATTCTTTCACATATTTGGTCTGAGAAATGAAGATTCCTTTCTTTGTTTGAGTGATTTGTAGACCCAAGAAGAAATTCATTTCCCCAAGCATGGACATCTCAAATTCACTTTTCATTTGATTTGCAAAGCTTTTACACATACTATCTCTTCGTCCAAAAATGATATCATCAACAAACACTTCAACAATCAAGATGTTTTCATGATCAATTTTGAAATACAAATTATTGTTAGCAGTACCTTTGTTGAAACCAATCTTCAAAAGATGCTTATCCAATCTTTCATACCAGGCTCTTGGGGTTTGCTTGAGTCCATACAGTGCTTTCTTCAACTTGCAGACCATATCACCATGATCAAATAATTGAAATCCATCCGGTTGCTCAATGTATACTTCTTCTTCCAAGTCACCATTTAGGAAGGTAGACTTAACATCCATCTGATATACTTTGAAGTCCTTGAAGGCAGCAAAAGCAAGAAATAATTTGATTGCTTCAATTCTTGCCACTGGAGCAAAAATTTCTTCAAAATCAACTCCTTCTATTTGAGAGTAACCCTTGTAGACCAATCTGGCTTTATTTCTGATTACTTCACCAACTTCATTCAGTTTGTTCTGGAAGACCCACTTTGTTCCAATCACATTCTTATTTCTAGGTCTGGGAACAAGATCCCAGGTGTGATTTTTCTCAATTTGCATTAGCTCTTCCTCCATTGCTTTAGTCTAGTTTTCATCATTGCAAGCTTCATTCACTATCTTAGGTTCAATCTTTGAAATCAGACAATACTCATCTGAATCTTGAGCAATTCTCCTTCTTGTTTGTACACCTTTGCTTTTATCACCTAGGATTTGATCGTCAAAGTGGTTCAGTCTTACATATCTAGGAACTTTGGGAATTTCTTGCACTTCTGATTCTTGATCAGGCTCATTAAGATTCATTTCTTCTTCTTGATTTATCGGATCAGTTTGAATCTAAACTTCAGGGGAGGCTTGGGCTCCTTGAATCAGAACACCATTCTGATCATCTTCATCATATTCATAAAACCTTGAGGGTTTTTCAATTCCTTCATCAACCTTCACATTTGTACTTTCTATCATTTTTCTCAGTCTCTTGTTATAGCACCGGTATGCTTTGCTTTGAGTAGAGTAACCCAAGAATATTCCTTCATCACTTCTATCATCAAACTTTCCTAGATCTTCATCTCTTTTAATGTAACATTTGCTACCAAAAACTCTAAAATATCTCACAGTAGGAGTGATGCCAAACCAAAGTTCATAAGGAGTCTTACCAGTATTGCTTCTAATTTGAACTCGATTGAGAGTATAGACTGCAGTGCTGACAGCTTCTCTCTAATAGATCTGAGGAACATTTGCTTCCATCATCATGGTCCTAGATGCTTCCTAGATGGTCCGGTTCTTTCTTTCCACTACTCCATTCTGCTGTGGAGTCCTAGGAGCAGACAACTGTCTCTTTATTCCATGCTTCTCACAAAATTCTATGAACTTATCGAATATGAATTCTCCACCTCTATCAGACCTCAGACATTTCAATTTTAATCTGGTTTCATTTTCTACCATAGCCTTGAATATTTTGAATTTCTCAAGAGCTTCTGATTTCTCTTTCAGAAAGGTTACCCACATCATCCAGGAATAGTCATCAATTAGTAACATGAAGTATCTATCACCTTGCACACTCCTGATTCTTGCTGGACCACAAAGATCAGTATGAACTAAGTCCAATAATCTGATAGAGGACAGTTCCTTACTCTTGAACGTGATTCTGCTTAGCTTACCCAACTGACATTCTTTGCACAAGCTATTAGTAGGTTTCACCAATTTTGGAAGATCTCTTACAGCCTGAGTGTTGCTTATCTTGATGATGTTATCAAAATTCATATGACACATCCTCCTATGCCATAACTAACTTTGATCAACTTGAACAAATAAGCAACTTTTACCAATACCAACCAAATGAAAGATATTACCTTTTGTTTGAGTACCGGATCCAATCTTTGTTTTAGAACTTTCAAAGATCTTGTATTTTCCATTCTTGAATCAGAGATCATAGCCTTTGTCCATCAATTGTCCAACACTGAGAAGATTGTGCTTCAAACCTTTAACATATAGTACATTACTGGTTGTGTTCCTTCCATCAAAAGAAATAGTTCCTCTACCTCTGATTCTACCAATAGAATTATCACCCAACTTTACCACTCCTCCTTCATACCTCTCCAAATTTATGAACTTGTTTTTTTCACCTGTCATATGGTGAGAGCATCCACTGTCAATGACCCAATCATCCTTCTCTTCAACTTGGGCAGCCAGAGCTCTTTCCACAGTCTTATGATTGACAGATACAAAGGACATTCGATCTTCTTCCTTGATGGCAATGAACACCCATTCATTTACGGATTTGTTTCCTATCTCTAATTCATCATTTGTTACTCCTTCATTATCATCATCTTCATGTACATAGTAACAATTCTTTTGGAACCTTGGCTTGTTAGGATTTTGCCTTGAAAATCTTTCCGGACACCTTGAGGCAAAATGACCAATCTTATTGCAGTTAAAACACTTAAAAGGCAATTTTCCTTTATACTTACTGGATCCTCTTGGCAGTCTTTTTGCAATAAGGGCTTCAAGATGAGCAGTTTTAGCTTCTTCTTCTTCCAAGTCTTTTCTTGCTTTTTCATACCATGATAGTTTTCTTGAAGAGTTCTCTCCCGGATCAAACCTTTGTTTTCCTTTTACAGAGGCACTGGCTTTGAATGCAGATTCAGTCTTAGGAGGGGCATCTCCAAACTCGGTAATTTCAAATGCAACCAATTTACCAGCCAATTGATCTCTTGTGACAGTTGTATGGGCTCTAAATTCTTCAATGGCAGCAACCTTGATTTTATAAGAAGCAGGAAGGGATCTGAGAATTTTGCCAACAATCTCATTTTCATCCAAGACTCCACCAGCATTTCTAATTCCACAAACAAGCTCATTTACTCTTGGCATAAAAGTAGAGATATTTTCATCTTCTCTCATCTTCAGGTTTTCAAATTTTCCTTTCAGACTTTGTAGCCTTGCACATTTAACATACTTGTCTCCTTCATGCAGAAGTTTCAATTTTTCCCAAATCTCAAAAGCAATTGGTAGGTCAACAACATTTGAAAGCTCTGAATCAGATAATGCACTTAGAAGAGCTTCAATAGTCCGTAGATTGTTTTCAGCATCTGTGATTTCATTTGGGGCTTTTAGACCACCCTGTGGAGGAGTATACTTTGTTGAAGCCATGGTCCAGTATTGCATTCCCATGCATTGCAAGTGACATTTCATGCAACTTTTCCACAGATTAAAATTGGTTCCATAAAACTTTAGACTATCCTTCTTGTAGGATGACATCCTAGATCTCCTCAAGTGGTTAAGCTCTTTTTAGAGGAACTTAGCTCTGATACCAATTGTTAGACTTAGGGCAGACAACTGAGAGGGGGGGTGAATCAGTTGTACAAAACTTTTCTTCCAATTAAACACTTAACTCCACTTTGTAATTTAGCAGCATAATAATAAATTAGTCATGGAAACACAATGCAATGAATCAAGAGCATAAACACATTAACACAAGAGACACCAAGATTTTGACGTGGAAAACCCGGTTAAGGGAAAAACCACAGGGTGATTAACCCAAGATTGTATTCTCTGTTAGAAGAATAGAAAGAACAAAATGGTACATCCCAATTAGCACTCACTGCCTGAGCACACTGCTCATAAGAGGCTCACTGCCTACAAGAGACACACTGTCTACAAAATAATAAGTATCACCTACTTGAACTGGAAAGTAGCATCTTCACCATGCTTGAATCAGTTCCATTTAAGCCTAATACTTCTGCTCTGCCTTTCGATCTTCTCCTCGCTACCACACTCTCATCACCATTCTTACCACTTTGAAATAACTTTACAATCCCTTATTTATACAAGACATCGACTTAGGAATAATCATCTAAGTCGGCAAACAACTACAAGAACATCCGCAGGATGTGTAACTCATCCGATCGGCCAGTCTCAAGAAGAACACCATCATCCGGAAGTCATTCTTCAATTGCGAGCTCCAAATCTAATGCGGACCACCAACATGAACTAGACACAATCCAAAGACCTCCACAAGCATGTCTGAATCACCAAGAACATCCACACTCCATCTGCTTATTGAAATCCTTCTCTCCTTAATCTGGAACCTTAATAACACAGTCTGTCATCACTGTCACAAAGGAATAGATGCTTGCGGACCTTCAAACCTTGAACCAATCAAGTTGACACTTCACAAATACTTCCTCAACACTCCCTCAAATCTGTAGAACAGGATAATGCATTTCCGGATCTCACCGGACCTTTCTGTATCACTCTGTCACCTCTGAACACCTACTAGAACTAGTTTTACTTGAGCGACCACAACTTCTTCAGATCTTCATACGAACCTCTGAAATCTCTACCGGACCACCTTAAGACACATATATACAAACCCTTTAAACCGTATCCTCTGATCCTCATCCTATCTTGGACTTTTATCTTACTGTCATCACTGTTCTTCACAGTTCCTGATTGAGACTAATTTTCTCAGTATCCTGAGCACACAGCTCATCCAATCCTTATCATTAATGCAACAGGAGTATGTTGACATCAATGACAACACCAGTTAGGCCCATACTTGCAACAATATCATGTGTAAATAGTGACTCAAAGTGAGTGAGGTGAAGTGTGATTGCAATGTGATTGAAAAGTTTGCAAGTAGAATAAATGCATTGTTGATGTGTGATTGAAGGAGAAACAGAAGAAGTTGTTGATGTTGTCCAGATTCATCTTGAAGACATATTTGTGACAGTGATCAAGTATAGAGTCTTCCCAACTGATCAAATCCTCAAAAGGAAGTGTGTGGAGATAGAAGTGTAATCATCAAAAGTGTGAGTTTCAATGTCAGTTTTCAAACAGTAAAAATATTGTCATATTGTAATCTTTTGTAAGTGTGTTCTCATTTCAGGGAGTAGTAGCTTCCTTGGGAGTGACCCTAAATCAAAATTACTTAGGGAGTAGCAGCTTCCTTGGGTTATAGCCCCTAAAAAAAATTATTATTTGAGCTTCATATATTGTCAGTTAATTCTCACCTTGGTTTTTCCCTTCTAGGGTTTTCCACATATATCTGGTGTTATGTGTTGATGTGCATTGTGTTAATCTTTCATGTTCATGTTAATGTTGTGATGCTTAAGTTTTAATTATGCTCTAGATAAGTTGAAGTTGTTAAAGTTGAAAATTGATTAGATACTGATTCGCCCCCCTCTTAATATCTTGGTGTGTTCAACAATTCGTATCAAAATCAAGTTCCTTTGGGGGGAGCTTAACCACTTGAGGAAGGTTCAGGATGGCACAGAATGGATCCAACAAGATACCTAGGTTTGATGGGACAAATTATGCCTTTTGGAAGCTAAGGATGGAAGCTTATATCAATTCTCTAGGGTGTGGTGTTTGGAACTCTGTCAAGTCTAGTTATATTGATCCTACTTCTATTCCTACAGATGCAGATGAAGTAAAGAAGTATGATAACAATTCCAAGGCAAAGTTTGCTATTATGAGTGGGTTAACTGATTCAGATCTTTCAAAGGTAATGAGTTACAGTTCTTCTCAAGATGTTTGGGGTAAACTTAAAACCACTTATGAAGGAGATAAGAAAGTTAAGAAAGCCAAGATGCAGATCTTCAAGAGAAAGTTTGAGAACCTAAAAATGTCAAAGGATGAAGACATTGTTGGATACATGCTCTGGGTGAATGAAGTGGTCAATGGCATTAAAGGTCTTGGTGGAGAAGTGAAAGAAGATGAGTTTGTGAAAAAGGTTCTGAGATCTCTTCCCAAATCTTACAGTCATAAGGTATCTTCCATTAAGGAGAATGTAGACTTGGACACTTACACTGTAGACAAACTATTTGGTACCCTTGTTGCCATTGAAATGAAAGAGTTTGGCTATGATGCTCCCAAGAAAGAAGCTACTTTCAAAACCAGTATGAAGACCAAAGAAGAAGTTGTTGATGAAGATGAGAGTTCTAATGAAGATGAAGAAAATTTTGTAAGAAGATTGAAGAAAGGTACTGGCAATTACAAAGGTAAGTTACCCTTCAAATGTTTTAATTGTGGAAAGGTTGGTCATTTTGCTTCTAAATGTCCTTTCAAAGAATCTCAGAGTAATAATAGGAGAGACAAATTCAAGAGAAGTATGCATTCCATAGAAAGTAATTATTCTTCAAAAGATAAGGATCATGATGATTCAAATGATGAAACACTTTTCATGGCCTTGAATATTGGTTACAAAAAGGATAATGCTAGAACTTGTGAGAAGACTGATACCTTGCAAAATAATAAAAACAATGAAAGATCAATGGTTGTATGGACTACCTTTCATGCAAAATAAGAATCCAAGGCTTGGGTAATTGACAGTGGATGATCAAATCATATGACTGGTGATGAAGAGAAGTTTATTATCCTTGAGAAGTGGGATGGCAGTGATGTCCAGTTTGGTGGCACTGATGAGTCAGCACAGATCTATGGAAAAGATGCTACATCTATTGCTGGGAAGAATAGGATTGAGGATGTCCTCTATGTCAAAGGGATAAAACACAATCTTCTCAGTGTTAGTCAGATGTGTAGCAAAGGGTATAATCTCACCTTTCATGCCAAAAGTTGTGAGATCAGGAAGGTAGGATCTAGAAAATTAGTGGTAGAAGGTATCAAGACATATGGTGATATCTATCACCTAAAGGAGGTAAATGGAAGAACATGTTTGGTGGCTTGGTCCAGTGAATGTTGGCTATGGCATTAAGAGAATGGGACACAACAATTTTGATAATATGGTAAAGATTGGTTCTACTCATGCAGTGAGAGACATGCCTAAGATAATCAAGCCTACAAATGCAGTATGTAGAGAATGTCAAATGGAAAAGAAGACAAAGACAAACTTCAAAAACAAGGAGTATTCTTCTTCAAATCCATTGGAGTTTATTCACATTGATATATGTGGCCCTACCAGAGTAAGGAGTCAACAATGTGAGAGGTATTTCATATTGCTTATTGATGATTATTCTAGAATGACTTGGGTTACTTTCTTAAGAGAAAAATTAGATGCACTTGATAGATTTAAAGTGTTCAAAGCTATGGTTGAGAATGAAGTGGATGCCAAGATTAAATTTTTGAGGTTTGATAGAGGAGGTGAGTTTACTTCAAATGAATTTGAAAATTTTTGTGAAGATAATGGTATTAGGAGACATATGTCAACTCCTAGAACTCCTCAACAAAATGGGGTAGTGGAAAGAAGGAATAGGACTGTGCAAGAGATGTGTATGGAAATGTTGAAAGATGCAAATTTGCCTGATATGTACTGGAAGGATGCAGTTCATATTATTGTCTATCTAATTAATAGAGTGCAATTGAGGGTCAACAACACTAAGACTCCTTATGAGCTATGGTATGGAAGACCTCCCACAGTCAGATACTTTAGGATCTTTGGCAGCAAATGTTATATCAGAAGAGATGAAGAAGACCTAGGAAAGTTTGATTTGAGAAGTGATGAAGGAATCTATCTTGGCTACTCAACCAGAAGCAAGGCTTATAGATGCTGCAACAAGAGGTTGGGGAAAATGAGTGAAAGCACACATGTCAAGGTAGATGAAGACTTGTATCAGATCTCACATGAATCAGAGGAATTTGAAACTGATAGCTTTCCATGCATTATAGATGAAGAAGAGGTAAAAGAAGAAAAGGAACCAGAACAAGAACTAGAGAAGATACCTAAGACTACAGCAAAGTATGTTCAGAAGAATCACTCAGAAGATCAGATCATTAGAGACAAGAATAAGGGTGTGCTGACCAGGAGAATTTTTGCAAAAGTATGTGAGCAAATGAACTTATGTTTATTATAAAAAGTGGAACCCAAAAACTTTGTTGATGCCAGCAAGGATGTTGGATGGATAAAATCCATGGAAAAGGAATTGGATTCGATTGAGAAAAATTAGACATGGGAATTGGTTCCCAGACCAACAAACAAGAATTTTATAGGAACAAAATGGGTGTTCTAGAACAACTAAATGAAGCAGGTGAAGTTGTAAGGAATAAGGAAAGACTAGTATGCAAAGGATACACACAATTAGAAGGTATTTATTTTGAGGAGAATTATGCTCTAGTAGAAAGGATGGAGGCAATCAGAATGTTCCTTGCTCTTATTGCTCATAAGAACTTCAAGGTATATCATATGGATGTTAAGTCAACATTTCTGAATGGTGACCTAGAAGAAGATATTTATATTGAACAACCAGATGGTTTCCAGATTTCAAAAGATTTGAATATGGTGTACAGACTCAAGAAGGCTCTGTATGGTCTTAAGAAAGCACCTAGAGCCTGGTATGCTAGATTGGACAAGTACATACTTCAGAAAGGCTTCAAGAAAGGTACTATAGATAGAAATCTTTATATCAAGGAAGAAGGAGACATGATATTGATAGTTGTAGTATATGTTGATGAAATCATCTTTGGTAGAGATGATGATATGTGTAAAAGGTTTGCAGAGGAGATGCAATATGTCTTGTCAACTAGATCAGAAGTGGGAGATCCATTTATCAAATAACAAGCAATATTGATAACCTTAGCCCAAACTAGCTAATCTAGCTTAACACTACTTAGGATCATTTGTGCTATATCCATTAGGTTTTGATTCATCCATTCTACCATTCCATTTTATTGAGGTGTATATGGAGTTGTCTTCTACCTAACAATTCTTGCATGTCTGCAATAATCATCAAACTCCCTAGAGTAGTACTCTCCACCATTATCTCACCTCAAAACTTTTAATATCTCATCTATCTATTTCCCTATGAGTGCTTTAAACTCTTTAAACTTAGAAAAATATTAGATTTGTGCTTCAAAAAGTAAATCCAAGTGGACCTTGAGAAGTCATCAATAAAAGTAACATTGTATTGAGATTTACCAATGGAAGGAACATCCACAAGATCAAACACATCACTATGAATCACTTATAAAAATTTCTCTACTCTAGACCTACTAGATTTAAAAGATACTCTATGTTGTTTCCCAAACATACAATGTTCATAGAAATCAAAGTCAGTAGCATAACCAAACAAACCATCAAGCACCTTATTTATTATGATGTTAGTCATAAACACACATAGATAAAGAATTGCAAATCAAACCTTTATCATCTTGAAAGATACAATGAATTTGGAGAATTCATGATCCCAAGTCTCTATGGATTAGTTCATAATATACTGATGTTACTCAGTGGTTTTATGTGCCATGTTGTTTTCCATTCAAGGGGCCTTATGTTGCTCTGCTTTCAAGAACTAATGTTTGAACATCCAGTATTCTACCTGCTTTCTGCAAATATTTTTGCAAACAAGGTTAATCCTACTCTATTCAACAGATGATGAGGATATTTTATAAGTTTGATCAATTCTTCTGATCATCAACTGTTATTTATTATTTTTCCTTCTGTACTATGGATTTGTCTAAATAATGTGCCTACAAGCAGATATCTGCATGATTATTGTTGAGATTTATATGTATTTGCATGGTATTTTCAATTATATATGCTAATTAGCTCAAATATGCTATGAATATTCAATTTCCTTTAGGATATCAGCATATTTATTTGTATTTGCTTGAGATTATCTGTATATTTGCAATTGTGATAATGATTTTAATGAAATTAAACAAATTGTATTGAATGCTTTCTAATCTTTACTAAAATGAGTGAATCTTCAGCTATTGATCCATATACATTCCAGATACAGTCATGAAGAGAAGGAAATCAAACCATAGGTTCACCAGGATGTTCCACAGCTAAGTATGGTTGATGCAAACTTTAATGGAAAGGAATGAAGACAACATGCACAACATGAATTGCACTCCAAGAGACACAACAAATCAAAGTACAATCCAAGAATTCATCCACTAATTACTCAAAGTATACGCTTGTATGTAATCTAGATCTTCAACTTCATTAAGTATGCAACAAACATGTATATTTACAATCAACTTTGAGAATTAGTCCTGAGGCTTCAACAATCTAATCTCAATTAAGTTTTGAATATGTTACAAGGTGCACTCCATCTCCTTTTATAGGACAAAGAGAGGAGGCAGTTATAAATGATCCAACGATCATGATTTAGCTATCAAAATCAATAGTCCATATCATCTTTGACTCGGTCAACAAATGTTAAATGTGGCACAGGTCGCCAGCTGGTAACCACCTAGTGGTACTTGATCATTTCTTTGTCATATGATGCGTATGACCTTGTCATCCTGCATCCTTACTCATCCTTCATCTTCTTCATCAGTAAGTGGGTCATCTCCTATATGTGCACTGATAATCCCCCTTACGGGTTCATATGCCTACACTATCCATTCAATCTCACCTCCATCCTGAACCTTAGCCTTTGCTATAGCATGCTCTTGTGAGTGGAATTGTGTCTATAATGTAGACCATTTGTTCTTTCTGCTATTCAACATTTCATTATATCCTTCTACTTTTGCTTTCATTCTCATGGCTTTATTAACTACATCTCCTGACAAATGGTGGAGAGGGTCATCCACTGCCTGCTTAAAATTATCCTGGAAAGATTCAATTGTAAAATCAACATCTTGATTTTCTATCTTCCCTTCTACCTTGTCCTCAAGAGCTTCCAAGATGTTTATTTCCTCAGACATGAGATAATGCAACTTGACACTGATATCTCTGAGTTTTGTGTTGCATCTCTTTAGGATATCACTTTCAAACTGAGTATCTTCATACCATATACCCAATAACTGTGAAGTATGATTGCCTAATACCTTATTGTATATGAGTACTTTCACATCTATGCGCTTCATTTCAGTCAGGGCAATCAAATCCTTTTCTACTTTGACTGATCTCTGTCCAACCTCCTTTTGTAACTTATCCACTTTGCTCCTTAATGTGTTGAGCAAATTCTAATTGGTGAGGGAAGTCTTTATTACCTTTTCTGCTTCAGAAATGAATTGAACAAACCAATTATCCATCACATGTGCCTTATGCTTCATGATATCTAGCCCTGTTATCTCATCCTAAGATATAATGGTCAAAGGGGTAACCATGCTGAATGGCATGTGATTTGGGTCAATTAGTCCCTTTATGAATGTATGCAGCTGAGCAATGTGCTACTTGTGCACTTTCTTTTTATTTTTCTCCCTCTCCACACTTTTCAATAGAGAATCAATAATATCCTTGGCCTCTTGGCCTTCTTGCTCTTGAATAGCAAAGTCCAAATCAATATTGTTCATCTAAAATTCATTAATACTTATATCTCCCTTTGCTTTATCTGCTATAGGCAAAGCTACTTGAGTTTTTCTTCTACCTATGGTAGGATCTCTTTTTATTGCAGAAGTGGTCCTTTCCCTTCGCTTTGGCTTAACCATGTCAACTAAAAATAATGCAGAAATATCAAATTCAAGTACATCACTAACCTGAGGTGTGTTCACCTTTTGCCGCAACCAATACGGTATTTCATCTATAGACCCTTGCTAGTCTGCATGCTCAATGTGAGCATCATGAGACTCTACATCTTGTTCCACTCTCAGTGGTGAAGGTTATTTTCTCTATTCATCTTGAATCTCCTCATGATGAACCTCTTCCTGTTTAGGAGTTTCTTTTTGCACTTTCACATTCTAGTCCTGTGTATCATGTGATGCTTGATCCTCATGAGGGGTTTTAGCACTCTGATCTGGTTTATCCGGATGATCACCCTGATCATTCTTATTCATATTTTTTTCTTCTTTTCTCTGGTCATCACCCTTTTGAAGACCTTGTTCTCCATCCTTTGATGTATCCACTTCTCTAGGGTCTTGGGATTTGTCCATCTCTTCTTCAATTGTTCTTCTTTCAGGTATTTGCTCATTGTTCTGACCATCATTTTGATCAGGCATCTCTTCATCCTCCATATGTACATTAACTTCTAATTTGCCTTGTTCTGGAGCTAATTCTTTATCTCTTTTTTCGTCTTCATCACCTTGATAAGTCAAATCTATTGCTGTGAGGCTAGTGACTTGATCAACTAATGTTGTCAATCCAATTTGTTGTGCCACCTCTTTAGGGTTACCCTCTTGTATTTCCTCTACTTCGACCTCCTCATGATGAACTTCCTTTTGTTCTATGGGGGTGCCATGAAGGGTCATCTTAGTATTCTTTATTAATGTATCTATAGAACTGGCAGAGACCTCATTTACAACATCATCATCAGATAGATCCACTGTGTTATCTAATGGAAAGGATGGCTCATTTCTTACACTATTCATCTCTTTTCTCTGTTCCTCTGCCATCTTGGTCTTGAACTGCATGATATTAGGAATAGGGACCTCATCCTGCAGATTCTTTAGAATGCCTTCACCATTGGCTCCTCTTAATAGAATGGGGTTTATATCTACTGCCCCCTCATAACAAATGTTTATTTCTTCTAAGGTGGCTCTTGGACTTTCTTCTTTTTCCTCCTGATCAGGAGATCGTCATCTGATCTCTCTTCCTCCTCTACAATAGCAAGTGCAGGCTTTGCAACTGTTTTCTTCTATTTTGCAGGTGCATGAGGTGATGTTGTAGCAGATGTGGATGCTACATCTTCCTTTTGTTGAGGTTGTCGAATGACTATCACCCCAATAGCTTGGTTTCCTTTCTTAATTTTACTTTGCTACCTCTCTCCTTTTGACAACCTCTTTTTATTGAGGAAATCATCATATTCCTCATCTAATAATTCTTGTCTTTTCCTTTTATTATCAACAGTGAGTGCTACTCTCTTCTTCAGCTTGGTGACTAAACTTTGACCGAGCATAACTTTTTATCCCTAAGGAATATCAGGGTCATCCAAAAGGCAAACCTACTTAGAATTTTGCATTCTTCTATATTATGAGGTTTATGATGGCAGAATTAGACTTTGACATTTAACCTTCCCCTATGAGGTACATGCATGCACAGAGGTGATATACTATTGTTTCATCTAACTTTTACCAAACTGCCCAAAGCAAGAAAGCAAAGAACAAGCAGAAGCAAAAAGTTGGGTCCTTGTTTTGCTAAGGCAAAATAGGGCGTTTTGTGAAACCACACAACACACCTTTTTATTAATGAGGGATTTAAGACCCTTTTCACCAATGTGACCTAGTCTATGGTGCTACCCTTTATATGAACTTGAGTTTTCAATTATAGATGTAGAATTACAATAAGTTGATACATCCAACTTGAACAAGTGCCTCTAGCTAGCTCCAAGTTTCCTCTAGCCAATCTACAACCACTCTTTTCAAAAGTTACATGCACACCAATATATTATTCATTTTAGATACAAAAATTAAATTTCTAGTCATTCCTATAATGTGTAAAACATTGGTGAGAGTTTTAACTCTTCCATCATTGAATACCAACTTTACCTATCCTCAACCCACAAATTTTTGGGTGCTTTTATCCAAGAAAAACTTCCCCATCATCATATGCTCTGTATGCTAAGAACAACTCCTTGTGAGGAGTCATATGGTAGGATGCATTTGAATCTATTAACCAAGTGTCATCACAAGATAAGTTAGTTGAAATAAACAAAACATCATCATCTGAGAATTTATCTATTGATAAATCTTCATTCTTTTTTCTATTTCTACATTCCTTCTTAAGATGGCCCAATTTACCATAGTTCCAAGTGTTGTTATTGTTGGGAATTAAGGTGTCTCAAATTTGGTAATTCCTTGCATTTATTATTGTAATGTAATTTATTTACTTAGCCTATGTTGTAATTTTGTTGCACATCATGTTTTGTCATTTAGTGTGAAGTGGCACGATGAGTTGTCACTCCACTTGTAAGATGACTAGGATGGTCAACACACTCCATGTGGAGATAGGCGTCCCTTTTGTGTGGTAGAGATTTTCTGCCATGTGTCAGTGTTTAGGGTAAAATTTGGATTGTTTAGTTTTTAGTGTTTAGATGTTTGAATCCTCCTTTCACCCTATACATTCAAGGATCTAGGGTCGAGTGGAAATTCACTATCATACCCTAGGTCACTATGAAATGTAGGGAAGCTTGGATTAGGGTGTTTAATTATCAATTTTTCCTTCTCTTATGCTTAATTGACCATTAAAACCCTAATTATGCAAATACATCAATAAACTGACGAATAACGGAAAAAGCTCTTGTAGAGAGATATAAAATATCGAATCATAGAGTACCTATTTTTGGGGTTCTGAGGCAGAAAAGTCAAGGACAAAGGAGCGGACGCCCAAGTCCAATGCCCTACTTTTTGTCCGGATCTAGAAACTCAGTCTGCAACTCTTCCCTATTGTCCTGGAGATTTTCCTATCACAAAAGCTGGAGGACTAACGAGCAGGCGCCCAAGTCCAAGTGGTTGTTTTTCCTTTTGTTCTACAATTTTGACACTTCAAGATGCCTTCCTGCAACTTCAATTTTCCCAGCTCCGCAACCTGTAACCTGCAACCATGAAAACTTTGGGAGGGGGTTGTGGTGTTTAGAGGCTTGCCTCAGTCAAGCCCCAGAGGACAATTAAGTCTCTGAACACCATTGTCAGATAAAGAGTGCATACCCTTGTGAGGCAGAGGCAAAAACCAAAGGAAATGATGATGAAAACACAATATAATGTCACCTTGTAGTGAAGATATCATGGGAGGAAGATGCTCTTCATTCCATGATGAAATGGATGCTCAAATCTACAAACAAAAACACATAAACCACACAAATATACTCTTGCAACACAATGAAAGCCTTGAATCACCTTGAGAATACTTGAACATCACAATTGCCATCTAATAATGCTCTAGTTTACAAATGAATGCCTAAACATGTTTTATATGCAACTACAAACACTCTCGCCAAGCTTTTCATAATTCGAACTTACCGTGTCGGCATAGGACCCAAATAACAGTCATAAATCGACACCCAAAAATTAGGGCTGCCCCAAAATAGGATAGGACTAGGGTGCGGATGCCCAAGTTCTCCCCCCCTATTTTGGGTAGGGTAAGGCTCAAGGGGTCCTCCTAGGTCCCATTTGTCATGTTACCTAGGGCTCATTCCATCGGGATGCCAAACTATGAAGTAAGATGTCCTAAATGCATGCAAAAGACCCGGGAGCTAAACCTAAAGAGGGAAAAGCCCCCAAGGGGACATTTTCCCATGTTACATTTAGCCCCCACTTTAATACATGTATAAACGCAAGGCCGATACATGCATTAAAGTAAGGTCACAAACACAACAAACACATCAAGCATGGAGAAGACACGCCAATCACATGAAAAACAGTAACAGGGACGCAAAACATGAAGAAGATAGTTAAAGTCACGCAGAACACGAAGAAGATAGTTAATGCATAGAAGACACATTAATGCATGGAAGACAGGCATGATTTCTTTTCTTTTTCTTTTTCTCATATATATGAAATGCAGATGCAAGTACTGGAAAGTAAACAAACCTCCCATAATACATGATACACTCATCACATAGGTCTTTGTATATATGGGAAACACACATGCAAGACACGTAAAACCTCCCAAAATGCAGGAAGCACAACCCAGAGGCATTGGTCTTTATACTGCACATGGGGCAACAAACACGCCGCACAAAATAAGCATGCCAAAACACACACACTTGAAGACACGGAGAAAACATGGTAGACAAGCGATGGTGTGTTCCCTATTTCTAGGGTCATCACCATCTCATGCACATTACAGGTACACACCAATGATTGGGCTTCGCCACAACAATCACCAAAAACATGCTTAAGGGTTGAGTTAGTCATAGAACCACTCCCCATCTCCGCAGAGGACTTTTGAAAATGACAAGATGATGCAATCTGCTCTGAGAAATACACCATACCCATCTCTGCAGAGGGCTTAAGATAAAAAGGATATACATGATATCCCGCCTCCGCAAAGGGCTTACATGATTAATTGATTGATTGCAAACAAACTCAGGATGCATGATGCACTCATCACGCAGGTCTTTGCATCTGAGTGTAAACACATTGCTAACATCTACAACAAACAGCTTACCTTATATATGCCCCCACCTTAAGGTGGTTGATATCATGCATCGATATCAAGCATGTTAAGGTAGGAATAAAACACACAAGGGAACATCGACTTTCGCAAAGCCCATGCCCCACAGAGGTGACATGTACTTTACAATCGCCAAATGTTCCCAAAAACACATCACTGCAAGAAACATGTTAGTGTCTACAAAATCATGATAAATAACGACATCAATGCATATGATTAACCACAGAAAGAGCCAAGGTTATACCATGAATTCAAAGTTCAAGGATAACTGTGGGGCTACATCACAAAGCTCTCTGAATTGAGTACCGCCAAGGCTAGATTCAAAGACAAACAAAGGTGCATAGAGCAGCAGTATTGTTAAGGTTTGTAAATGCGATAGAAACATCATCAAGTTCACTATGTGGAAAGCACGAGTGCTTCCACTAGCCAAGTGTTGGATAAAATATACAACCCCATCGTCATATTAGGAACTAAGTGACCCATTTTTTGATTGCTCTCAAAAGGGACACTAGGTCCGCATCAGTATAAATGTTTATCGTCATCTACCCACTAGATGGAAACACTAGAGGAAGGGAAATAATAAATCAGAGAGGAGAAATAAGTGTCTTAGGGACAGTCATGTAGGAGGGTGCCCCCAGGTCACCAACTACAATGCTATGTCCGTAAGACACAACACACAACAATGAAATCAGAGAGAGAGGCAATATAGAAGAATGATGATACAAATAGAAGAAGGTGACAACATAGGTGGTCTCCTGGTATCCCGGACCTTACGGGAGAATCCAAGGTCATCCCAGGAGGCCTAAACAACACATAACACATCATGGGGGAAGCACATCATGAGAGAGATAAAGGGTTATAGGTACTTACCTATAGGGCCCCTTCTGGGCTAGTTGTTATCACAAATCTTGATCTTTATCTTAATGGTTAAGGCGTTATCACTTCTTCTCTCTTCCATATGTTCAGGAATGTGCGAGGGTAATTATGTAAGAAAGATTTCTCTTAATGATGGTTGAGAGGGAATGTTGCCATTGTCTGTGTCAGCCATAGGAGCATTTGAAATGCCATTTAAATGAGCATGTGGAGGCATCCGAAAGATACCCATTTTAGTCCCTATATAAGGAGTTGGAATGGCTTGAGTAAGAGGGATAGCTTGTTCTTCCACAACATGTAGGATTTCATTGCTTTCTAGAGTATGTGATGGTTCATGATCTATTTTCTTGTTTAGAATGTAATTGAGAAGTTCTTGAACATCTATTGGCAAATTATCATTAGATTTAAGCAAATGGTCACAAAGAGAATCTGCATCATCCAAAGCTTCATCCTATTTAGGGAGAGTGGGAAGGGATGGAAGAGTAGTGTGGAGGAATGTATCAATGATATCTTTTTCTTGTGCCAATATATCCTTACCAAGTGGGGTTATGTTGGGACAAGTCTCTTTGTTTGATAGATCACCCATTGCTATTTCATTATCATAGGTCTCAAAGAGGATTTGCATTATATCATCATGAACAAAGGGAGAGTGGGAGTAAAGTTGTCACCACTACTTTCCCCATGATTTTTTTTATTAAACTTTTTATATTCTCCATGATTGAAGGGAAAACATCTACAGTCTCGAGATAGTTGTCAAAATGGGGTATTGATCGAAGAAAATCACATGTAGTACTATTGGTTATATCAATGCCATAGATGTATGTGGTTTGATGCAAGACTTGAGGATATTTGTTGTTGAATTTGCAAAAATTATCATATTTTACAATGTACTCATATAAGTCTTCTAAAGATGTACCCGTAGGAGAATCCATGAATGCAAAAATGCTTGATTTTTGTACTTTTTCCAATGCAAATGAATGGAACAAAGAGTGTTGTAACTATTTTGATCAAGGGAAGAAATTTATATGTCTGATATCAGTCCAAAACAGCAATATTATCCTTCTCAACACACTCTTGATGCAAATCCAAGATAATGCCAAGTCAAACTATAGTGAAAATATGTCAAAATAGGCACTTTTTTCACCAAAACTCAATGCAAAAGAGCATAACAAAGGATGTTGTGAGGAAATGGATGATGTAAAACAAATTATATTAGTAATAACAGCCACTTAGTGCCAAAATACCCAACACAACATGCTTTTAGTGCCACTTAAGGTCAAACCTTAGTGAAAATATAGCAAAAATAGGCCATTTTTCATGGTTTTTCAATTCCAAGGCCTACCAAAAAGGGTGTTGTAATGAATTTTAGAATGTGCAGAAAGTAATAATGATTATATCAATCAACTCAATCCATAAAATTTGTCACAACACGCTTGGAGTGCAAACTAGGTCAAACCCTAGGGCAAAAATGGCCAAAATATGTAGTTTTTCACCGAATTTTCAATACAAGAGCCCGTTAAAAGGGTGTTGTGAAGATTTTTAGGAGGGGTAGAAAATTATTACCCTAATAACATCCAATTAATTCAAAAATACTCTCCACAAAATGCCTATGGTGTAAGTTTATAGAGTCGATAAGGCCAAATTTAGTGAAAATCATTGTTTTTGAAGCCCTAGGTTTGAGATGCTGACACAAAATGCTATGTGAATGTTTTGAAGTCTGATTTATGATGAAAATGAAGTGTACTCAGATCTGAAAATGATTTTAAATCCCTTATATGAAAAATGCTAGTGCAAATCTAATGAAAATGCATGAAAATTGCTAGTTTTTTTTTAAATTTTCTATGCAAAAATTGCAAATATTTTGAATCTAAATGCAAATTTACATTAAAATGAAAGAATACAATCAAATGAAAATTTGAATTAGCCTCTAAAATCAGTAGAAAAATCTGAAAGAAGATTTTGCCTACTAACCCTAGATTTTGGAATTACTAAGTTATATGAAAATTGTCAAAATTGCTACAAAACCCTAGCAAATTAATGACAAAAATGCAATGCAAATTTCTGAATTTTGGTGTTTTTCTGTATTTTATATCAAATCTGATGCAAAAATCATGATTTAGGAAAATTTAGAAAGAATTGATGCAATTTAGTAAGCCAAACAATGCAATTTTTTTGAATTTTTTAAATTTTTCAATTTTTTTGTATTTTTCTCAATGCGATAAAATGAATGACTATATGAATGAATGAATGAAATCCAAATATAAAGAAACATACTCACAAAGTTGCAATTTATGTCCAAAAACACGGGTTCACCAAAATGTTTAAGTGAAAATTTGCATTGTTTAGTTTTTAGTGTTTAGATGTTTGAAACCTCCTTTCACCCTATACATTCAAGGATCTAGGGTCGAGTGGAAATTCACTATCATACCCTAGGTCACAATGAAATGTAGGAAGCTTGGATTAGGGAGTTTAATTATCAATTTTTCCTTCTCTTATGCTTAATTGACCATTAAAACCCTAATTATGCAAATACATCAATAAACTGACGAATAACAGAAAAAGCTCTTGCAGAGAGATGTAAAGTATCAAATCACAGAGTACCTATTTTTGGGGCTCCGAGGTGGAAAAGTCAGGGACAAAAGAGTGGGTGCCCAAGTCTAATGCCCTACTTTTTGTCTGGATCTGGAAACTCAATCTACAACTCTTCCCTATTGTCCTGGAGATTTTCCCATCACGGAAGCTGGAGGACTAATGAGCAGGCGTCCAAGTCCAGGTGGCTATTTTTCCTTCTATTATGCAATTCTGACACTTCAAGATGCCTTCCTACAACTTCACTTTTCCCAGCTCCACAACCTGTAACCTGCAACCATGAAAACTTTGGGAGGGGGTTGTGGTGTTTAGAGGCTTGCCTCAGTCAAGCCTCGGGGGACACTTAAGTCTCCAAACACCATTGTCAGATAAAAAGTGCATCCCCTTGTGAGGCAGAGGCAAAAACCAAAGGAAATGATGATGAAAACACAATATAATGTCATCTTGTAGTGAAAATATCATGGGAGGAAGATGCTCTTCATTCCATGATGAAATGGATGCTCAAATATGTAAACACAAACACATAAACCACACAAATATGCTCTTGCAACACAATGAAAGCCTTGACTCACCTTGAGAATACTTGAACATCACAATTTCCATCTAATAATGCTCTAGTTTACAAATGAATGCCTAAACATGCTTTTATATGCAACTACAAACACTCCCGCCAAGATTTTTGTAATTCAAACTTACTGTGTTAGCATAGGACCCAAATAATGGTCATAAACTGACACCCAAAAATTAGGGCTGCCCCAAAATAGGGCAGGACTAGGGCGTGGGCGCCCAAGTCCTCCCCCCTATTTTGGGTAGGGTAAGGCTCAAGGGATCCTCCTAGGTCCCATTTGTCATGTTACCTAGGGCTCATTCCATCGGGATGCCAAATTATGAAGTAAAATGTCCTAAATGCATGCAAAAGACCCAGGAGCTAAACCTAAAGAGGGAAAAGCCCCCAAGGGGACATTTTATGACATTACAGTAGGCATCTTGACCAAAATGGTTATGACAAATTCCTATGACAATTCTATGACATGTAAGAGTCAGAAATAGAAGGTTCTATGACAGGTGAAGACATGTGTCACAAGGCATCTTGGAAAGAAGCATCTTTGGGTGCCCCAAGGAGAGTTATGACATGTAAGAGAATATGCTATGTATAGCCTATTTATGACAGATTCTCTTACAACTGTAAGATTTGTCAGTATGATAGATTCTATGATGGTTGTAAGAGTCGTAAGAGCATCTATCTTTGCCCAACTTGGGAATAGGCGACCTCTTTTGGATGGGGTGACTTGACAAGTGTCAGAAACATCCTACAGTGTTGGACAAGTGTCCATAGGTGTGGGTTTTGGGCCATGAGGCCATGTTGGATGCCCATCTCAAGATAGAGACATTTTTGCCTTGCATTTTCTATATAAACAGGTGCTTTAGAGAGGAGATGTATTATGTGATTGATAGGTACTGTTATGTTGTCGGTTTGTCTCCAGATACGAGTGTCGAAGACTCCTGCAAGAGCATTGGCTCTGTGACTATATTGTAGCTTTCATTGTTTATGGAATACATTTGAGCTGTGTTTTGGAGTGTGGGGTTTTTCACCCGTAAGGGTTTTCCCCACGTATATCTTGTGTGTCTCTCTTCTGTCTCATTTCTGTGTGTATGTGTTTACTGCAATATCTCTATTATTGGTGTTGTGAACATTCTGCAATTGTAAGGATAAAAATGAATTTGCACTCTTCTCTCCTCTTTAGATTAGTGTAGGAAGCAATTTCTACACACCTAGCTTCCTTTCAGTTGGTATCAGACCCTGGCTAGTTTTGGTTCTAGCTACTCGGTTGGTGTTTTTTGAGCTAATCTTAGGTTGAGTGGGAGTATGTGCAAAGTATTCTGTATCTTGTTGCAGGAAGGAGATGGCAACCATATCTAAAAGAGTAGAGGTCGAGAAGTTCAATGGCACAATTTTTGAGTTGTGGAAACTCAAGATGGAAGATCTACTTGTTGATCATGACCTATGGGAAATCGTGGATGGAACAAAACCTACGACAATGTCACAAGCTAATTAGGACCTCAAAGATCAGAAGGCTAAGGGTCTCATAAGACTCTATCTAGCTAACTTTGTCCTATTAAATATCCATGAGGAGAAGACCGCAAAAACTCTTTGGAAGAAGCTGGGAGATGTTTATCATGCCAAGTCCTTGGTGAACAAGCTCTTTCTGAAAAAGAAGTTGTTTGCTCTAAAGATGGAAGATAAAGGATCTATTGTGGACCATATGAATGCTTTCAACATGATTGTTGCACAGTTGACATCTATGGGTGTGAAAATGGAGGAGGAGGATCGGTGTATGACCCTGCTTTGTTCTTTGCCAGATTTGTGGGATCATCTTGTCATGGCCATCGAAAGCACTACTACCACCTTCAAGATGGATGAGGTAGTGTCTTCACTGTTATCTGAAGAAATGCGGAGAAAGACAACCGAGTCGGCCAAAGAAGCTCTTTTGCAATTCATGGAAGACCCAAAGCGAAAGGGAAGAAGAAGGACAAGAAAGGTGAAAAGGGAAGATCCAAATCCCATGGGAGATCCAAATCTCCTGGAAAGTCCAAGGCTCTCTGTTGGAACTATGGAAAAACTGGGCATTTCTGAAAGGAATACAAAGAGGAAAAGAAAAAGAAAAAGAAGAATGCCCCAGATTCAGATTCTGACAAGTCACAAGATGATGGTGAAGCCTTCATCGTAGCCCTGGCCACCCATGCATCTGATGATGTGTGGCTGATTGGTTCTGGTACATCATTCCACATGACCTCGCATCAAAGCTGGTTCATGAAGTATGAAGAGTTTGATGGTGGAAGAGTACACCTAGGTGATGATTCTCATCTGAAGATTGTTGGTCATGGAAGAGTCTCAATCTAATTCCCTGATGGACGAGTGAAGGGGATCACTGAGGTTATGCACATCCTAGGCTTGACATGGAACCTATTTTTTGTAAGTATGTTGAATGATGCAGGTGTGCAGGTTATCTTTTCAAAGGATAGATGCAAGATGACTAAAGGATCTATGGTGCTTGCAAAGGGTACTCGAAGAGGTACTCTGTTTCAGCTGGAGACATGCACTTCATAGTGCAATATTTCTTATGACTCGAAGAAAAGAGTTGCAGTCACTTCATCCCCACCATCTAAACGAGCAATGAAGAAATTTGTTGTAACACATTCTGATGGTAGTGCACATGCCTTGGAAGTTAAGCTTCCTACTGAAAAGACTATGTTATGGCATTTGAGTATGGCCACATTGGTGAGAAGGGTCTTAGAACCCTGAAAAGTAAAAACCTCGTTGAGGGGTTAAATGATTGTAATCTCAAGTTTGACTTTTGTGAACATTGTGTATATGGAAAGCAAAACTGTGTTCAGTTTTACTCTAGTTCTCACAAGTCTTCTAGTTTATTGGATCTTATTCATTCTGATGTGTTTATCCTTGTTAATGTTCCTTTGATTTCCAAATCTGTATATTTTGTATCTTTCATAGATGATTACAATAGAAGGACATGGGTTTATTTTATCAGAAGCAAGACTAAAGTCTTTAGTCAGTTTAAAGAGTTTAAATCCTTTACTGAAAATCAGACTAGTTTAAAAAGATTAAGTGTTTGAGAACTGACAACGGTGGTGAGTTTTGTTCGGCAAAGTTTGATAAGTTCTATAAAGAGTAAGGGATTGAAAGACATAAGACACATCCATACACCCCACAGCAAAATGGAGTTGTAGAGAGGATGAATAGGACACTGATGGAGAAGGCTAGGAGTATGCTTAGTGGAGCAAGCCTCGAACAAAAGTTTTGGGCTAAAGTTGTAGCCACTACTTGCTACCTGGTAAATAGGTCTCCTACATCAAATCTTGTTGGTAAGACACCTATGGAGGTGTGTTTTGGTAAGAAGCCTTTAGTTAGACATTTTTCATGTTTTTGGTTGTGAGGCATATGCACATATGCCTAGGGAGAAACGGTCTAAATTGGAGAACAAGGCTGTTAAGTCTATTTCTATTGTCTATGGTGTCGGTGTGAAAGGATACAAGCTTTGGGATCTTGTGGCTTAAAAAGTGTTGTATAGCAGAAGTGTTATCTTCAGAGAGCTAACACCTTCTTCTGTTGTTCTACAGCCAAAATAGACAGAAAAGAAAGAAGATGTGGTTCAATTTCCTTCTACCCCTGAGAAGACTAAACTGACAGACCCTGTGAGACCTGATGATGAGGAGAGCTCTAGCAGCTCTGAAAGCTCAGAAGAAGAAGCAGAACCTCAACCTCAGCCATTGAAGAGATTTACATGAACAAGAAAGCAACCTGATAGGTTTGGTTATTCATTACTTGATTCTAGTTGTGCTTTTGCTTTACTTACTAACACTGATGAGCCTAGAACTGTGAAAGAGGCAATGGGCATGAAAGATCAAAGTTCCTAGAAGGAGGCCATGGAAGATGAGATGGCATCTTTGGAGAAGAATTAAACATGGGACTTGGTGCCTTTGCCTAAAGGACAAAAACCCATTGGATTCAAATGGGTGTTCAAGAATAAATTCGATGCAGATGGTAGTGTTGAAAAATACAAGGCTAGATTGGTTGCGAAGGGGTACTCACAAGTGGAGGGAATTGATTATGGTGAAATTTTCTCTCCCGTTGCAAAGATGACATCCATTCAGTTCTTGTTATCTCTTGCAGCTGCTTATGACTTAGAAGTAGAACAAATGGATGTGAAGACAACTTTTCTTCATGGTGATTTGGAGGAAGAGATTTACATGTCACAGCCAGAGTATTACATAGAGAAAGGTAAAGAAAATTTGGTTTACAAGTTGAAGAAGTCTTTGTATGGTTTGAAGCAATCTCTAGGATGTGGTACATGAAATTTGATGCCTTTGTGTTGTCCATTGGATTTCTGAGATCGAAATCTGATCATTGTGTGTATTACAATGTTGACAATGATCGTATTCTCATTATTCCATTGTATGTTGACGATATGTTGTTGATTGGGAATGGTAAGAATATGATTTCTGATTTGAAGTCTCAGTTGTTAGCACAGTTTGAGATGAAAAATCTAGGAGTAGCTAGGTACATTCTGGGAATGAAAATTAGAGGAGACAGAGCTAATAGAAAACTTTGGTTAAGCTAGAGTAAGTATGTGAAGCCCGTGTTGGATAGGTTCAGCATGGCAGATTGTAGACCATTGTGTGTTCCTATTTCATTGGGGACAAAGTTGTTTATTAATGACTGTCCAAAATCTCCTAGTGAGGTGGAGGACATGAGTAGAGTACCTTATGCTAGTGTTGTTGGCAGTTTGATGTATGCTATGGTCTGCATAAGACCAAACATTGCTCAAGCAGTGGGAGTCTTTAGTCAATTTATGGCTAATCTTGGACGGGTACATTGGGATGCAGTTAAGCGAGTGTTTAGATATTTGAGGGGTACTTTTGAGTATTCCATATGCTATCATGGTAATGCTACAGGACCTCTGTATTCTTTTTGTATTCATGGATTCTGATTGGGCAGGTGACATTGACAGCAGGTGATCCAACAGTGCCTATGTGTTCACTATGTTCAGTGGTGCAATTAGTTGGATGAGTAAGTGACAACCTATGGTTTCTTTGTCCATGACAAAAGCTGAGTATATTATAGCAAATCATGCTTGCAAGGAAGCCATTTGGATTAAGAGATTGTGTTCAGATATTGGTGTTGATGTAGGACAGATTACAATTTGTTGTGACAGTCAGAGTGTGATTTGCCTAGCGAAGAATCTAATTTTTAATGCTAGAACAAAGCATATTGATGTACAATTTCACTTCGTGTGAGATGTTAGGTCTCAGAAATGCAGGTTGCCAATCCTAAGAGGATGCCAAGCTCTATGTTTAGATTGGCAACGTTTCTGAACTAACTTGATGAAATCAACCTTCAAGGTTTGATGATTTCCTTCACTTTAGGTCCTGCTACACCTAGGTGGGTAAACCTTGGAAAATTAAAGCAGATTGAATGTGAATGCGTGGACTAATTAAATCTATCTACAATGGCACAAGATGTAGGATAGATGAATTGCTTGCTAAATGGTTTATGTCTAATGTCTAATGAGTAATTGGTAGAAATTGTATAAGCAATATCAAGGTAAAAGGTTTTAAGTAAAATAAGACTAGTGCCTTGTTGGGTAACAGAGTCAGTTTGAAGGACCAGGACTAATGGTTTCCTAATGGTAATAATTCTAGTTGTTTGGCACAGTTTTAGTTTATAACTTGTATAAACGTGCAAGTAAATGACTGACAAACTCTTCTTGATAATCCAACCAAATAGAATCAGATATCTTATAATTCACCAGAAGGTATTTTAATCCTTACTTGAAGGAACCAAATGAAATGAATGGACAAGATTAACAGATAATATTTTACTGGAGACAAAATGGCAATCTAATTGTATGGCCCTACTTAGTAATCCAAACTTAGTACTTCCAGGCTACTGTAACTAAATTAGAAGGGTTTAATTCCTCAAATGGATACCAACCTATTTAATCACACAGATACAGCAAATGTGTATTGACAGATCAAATATATACTTGATATGTTTAATCTGAATATCAAGGAAATGCAGAAATGGAGACAACCACACAATTGAATAATCTTAACAAACAACTGATACCAAAGCAGAGCCACTGAATCAGAGAACTTCAAACTTCTTCAAATAAAATATGCAACATAGTCATTTTGAAACATTGTATATATGATGTATCTGAATATATTCTACTGCTGATGATTCCTTTTCAGCATCAATTGTTTGAACTTATATAGATGTTTCTATGAAGAGACATAACTCTTCAATAAGTCTTTTGGGAGCTTAACAAGCATTAATAATAATTACATAAGCGTAATTAAGCTCTATTCAGCCATAAATAAACTTTAGCCAGGTGATCTAAATACTCCTGATCACGGTGAGAATTAGTAAGATCAATAGCATCTCTGGTAATCACATCAATTGTGACCATCTTTTCCAGGTGTTTGCAGGCTTCTCTGGATGCAGAAGTTTTGTCTTTGAGCGCTCCTGTGGCCTCGTGTAATATGACTTGACAATCAACAATCCATTCTTCTTTGCTCTTTACCTCTCCATTGTCTTTAAATAATCTGGGCACTCCTGCGTTTGAGGCATCAGCTCCTTCCTTAGCATCAGCTTTAAGTCTGTCATAATAATTTTGGTGTTGTTTGAGCAATGCTCTTGTATCAGAGATATCTGTACTATCAGTAGCACTTTTATTTTGTAACTCAATCAATTTTTCTTGTATTCTCTTTTCAAGTCTTTCATGTTCTTTAACTGCTTTATGATTCTCTGAGTAATTGTCCCAAAACTGGTTTAACCCCCGCACCATGTTTGCATACTTGCTCTGCAGTATTGTTACAAATGCATCTATTTGAATTTGTGTGGCCTGGTCAGGGGATAATACTTGAATGCCTTGTGAACTCTCACCTTGAGTTATTCTTTTAGTGGATTGACCAAAAGTGCTCTTAACAGCATCCTTCAAGTAATCATTTTCTTTTGTTAGTCTTTCACAATTCAATTTGCATGTATCTCTTTCTTTGATCAACATTTGAGCTTGTGCTTTATTCAACTTTGCAACATTGATACCAATGTCTGCAGTAATTATAGGGTCAGTTTCCCCTGCTCTGAAAGTCATAACATGGCCAAAAGTCTTTTCAGTATCTCTGATGGCCGTCTTCTTATGGGGAGGGTATAACGCCCATATCATCAAGGAATTTTCATCATTATTGTATCTTGTTCCCATATATACTTCATTAACTCCTTCTGGAGTAAGCTTATACTTGTCATTAGCATTATTCAGAAAACTATCAAAAACCAAAGCTGAATTTAAATCCAGACCAGGAAAAATCATAACCCCTGCATCCTTGAGCAACTGTCTACCCTTGCTAGGTGTCATGTCCTGCATTTCCTTATCAACTGTTTCCTTCAGCATATCTAATAATTGTTTTTCATTATCAGCAGAAACATCATCTACTGATTCTCTGATCTCTTTCCCTTTGTATTTATACAGGAATGATTTAAATTCTTTTGATTGAATAAATTTATCATCTGAAATGAAAGAATCATAAGCTGCTTGGCGTGGATCCTCATCATGTAGCACAACTGGAGGCTGATATTGTTGCATTTTCCTTTTGGACATTTCTATTGTTTTATCTTGTGGTTGCTCTTGTTCTGTCAGTTCTTCATCTTCAGAGGATACCACTTCAATCTCTGCTAACTGCTTTTTCTTTTCACTTAAATCCCTGTTATATTTTTCTACCACCAATTCAACTTCTGCTTCTTCTAAATTTCTAATGACATCATCATGTGGATAATGTATGTGCATGTATCCACTGAGATTTTATTTTCTTCTTGCAGAGTCAATAAAACCTTCAGGGTCAAATCCTTTTCTCACCTCAGCAGTCATCATGTTATAATGCATTAATTTATCCAGAATGAGATTGTAACCTTCTTTTGAAACCACAGTAAAATCTCCAAAACATAAGGTGCTGGGCATAAACGATTGTTTGTCATGTGAACTCAAATGCATCACATTTGAACAATGCATTTGCCTGATTATCTCCAGATATGCAAGCCTGTCAGGGACAGTCTTGGGCAATATGAATGGAGCATCCTCAAAACCATAAACTCTGATCATAGTAGCATCTTCAAAGCAATACCAGTCTCCCCAATTATGAGTGACAGTAGGGGGGCCACCAAAATCTTTTGGTCTGAGGAATCTTTTTATTTCAGTTGAAATTGAATATTCACAGGGGTGATTAAAATACCTATACAACACTTTTACACAATGCTCTTCAAATTGAGCATAACTGGAGTGGGCATATCTACTATCCTAGATTTTGGTCCACATTTGTATAGGTATCTTTTCCCCTTTCTTATCTGCAGCAACAACTCGAAACTCACTTGGCCATAACCCTACTTCCTGGCCATAATATAACACCATGTGCATAAGCATTGAGTAATGCTCAAAAGAGCATGCTGGAGCACTGTTTTTTATTGCAGATAGACTAGAGTCCATTCTATTAGCAATATAGGAAGCATAATCGAATTGCCTTGCATTATGACACTGAATGTCAGAGGCTATGACCATCAGAGGAATAGTCATGAACTCGGGGACCTCTGAGCCAAGGACTTGACCTACAGAAAAATAGGTATGCTGTATATATGGTTCAAATATGGCTACATGAAAGGGAGGGCCATCATTTTCAGTTAAGGGCATCACTTCTCCTTCAACCCTGGGCCTATGAATGGGCAACCTCCATCCATTATAAGTTGTGTCCATTCTCCAATACTCTTTATCCAGATTTTCATAAATGATAGGGACAGTGCATAAATCATCTAAATCAAAAACCTCACAAATAGCATTTTTTGACAAATGCACAATTGGTTCTCCCTGTGGGTTGCAGATGGCTTTCAGGTTTGAATTATAATGTCTGGCAAGCAATTGAAGGAGTTCCACATTCAAGAATACATTAGGTACAACCAGTTTTCCTAAATTCATGTGCCATGGGTTTGACACAGGAGCATTCCTAAACCTTCTATTATAGTGGAATCTGAAAAGTTCATATCCCCGAATTGGGGTCCAGATATCTCCCAGGCGTTTGTGTTTATCTTCTAATTTCTCCACTTCTGCCCTGAGTTGGGCAGACCTTCTGGCCTTGGGAGTTGACCCAGGCAATTAGTCAATTAGGTCCTGATTGAGTTTTCTTTCTTTCACTTTCTCCTTAGGGGTTTGTTCAGTTTTTTGTTTCTTAGGCTTACTGGTTTCCCCTTGTAACTTTCTTCCTTTTCCCTTTCCCAGAGTTTCCATTTTAAAACTTTGGCAGAAAATTTAAATACAGGCTATAAATGGTTTGTGTATAAGTACCTGTTGTTCGGTGGCTGGAATTGGAATCCTCTGCTTTTGCCTTAAGAGTTCCTCTGTATACTCTTCTCGGACAGTTTTTTGCAACTATAATGATCATAGAAATTTCGTAGCCGTTTGTATTTAATTATCTGATCAATTCAATGTTCATCGCTGTGAAGTGTCATATCGCCATAATCTTCTTATCGGCGTGAATTTTAAAATGTCTGGGCGACCTCAATGCTTTTATGGTGCGAACAGTCAATTGGCGTGACCCCTCAATTGTATTCCCGACGCTATGTAATGTCATATCTTAAGTGGGCGCGACCATTGGCATGACTTCCTTCATCGCCATGTGTTTTAGATTTCTCTGCGATATAGTGAGTCCTACCGATATGATTTGTTTATCAGGGTGATTAATACTATCGGATTAACATAATTATGTTCTCCTGATCTTCGTTGTCTCACCGATAGTCATCTCTACTTTGGATCGAGACGACTTTATTATTATCTCGCCGCTAGAGTATCAACAAGTATGAATTTTATTCTTATTGGAATGACATATACTATCGGGATAGCCTTTTAAAGATAACCTGATCCAAATCATCTCCCCGATGGCCCTTTCATATCCTTTATCGGACAGAGTATGTTAAAGTGTCACCAACACCTTTTGATCGCCGTGACTTGTGAATCGGCGAGACCTAATTCCCTTGTCCCGATATGTTGAGTCATCCCGACAGATACTTGTATTGCTGTGAGTCTTGCCGAAAGCTCTCTTATCGCCAAGACATTGAGTATCGGAAACCTCTTTGTGTCTTATCCCGATAGTTTACTTCTTGCCGATGGCTATTTGCTTCGTTACCCCCGCAGGATGTTCGGTGAGACTCTTGCTGAAATACTTCATCAGTATGATATATACCGTCGGGGTAACTTTTAAAAGGTCATCCGATAGTTGTCTGTCATACCGATCGGTATGACCACTTGCTTTTCTTGCCGATGTAAGGTCATCAGCATTACTTACTCCATCGGTGACTTTTACAAATCTCTTTCCGATCTCTATTCTCACGCCGATGGTTATTTTCAAATGATTCCTTATGTATCGGTGTAAGCAACACAACATCTTGCCGATAAATTGACCTTGAAGAAAGTTAGCACTACTCATCTATAGACACCTTGTGAGATACATTAAATTTTTATTATGGTTTTTTGGAATATTTTTCAAGATTTATTCAAATATGATGGAGTGAGAAGATAGTAAAAATTTCAAATTTTTACTGTCCTAACATGAGACATGGTAGAGGATGGGAAGGTGAATTTGGAGAAGGTAGATACTTTGAAGAATATTGTGGATGCATTAATGAAACCAGTTGGCACAAACAAATTCAGATGGTGTTCAGAGTCTATGGGTCTCTCGGCCTATAACAGTTAAATCATGTTATTTCTATTGGCTCTTACAAGGTGTTCGACAAGTGGGAGAATGTTGGGAATTAAGGTGTCTCAACCTTGGTAATTCCTTGCATTTATCATTGTAATACAATTTACTTACTTATCCTATGTTGTAATTTTGTTGCACATCATGTTTTGTCATTTAGTGTGAAGTGGCACGATGAGTTGTCACTCCACTTGTAAGATGACTAGGATGGTCAACACACTCCATGTGGAGATAGGCATCCCTTTTGTGTGGTAGAGGTTTTATGCCATGTGTCGACATCTTGACTAGTGTGTAAGTGAATCTTGACCGAAATGGTTATGATAGATTCCTATGACAGTTTTATGACATGTAAGAGTCAGAAATAGAAGGTTCTATGACAGGTGAAGACATGTGTCACAAGGCATCTTGGAAAGAGGCATCTTTGGGTGCCCCAAGGAGATTTATGACATGTTGTAAGAGAATACGCTATTTATAGCCTATTTATGACAGATTCTCTTACAGCTGTAAGATATGTTAGTATGACGGATTCTATGACGATTGTAAGAGTCGTAAGAGCATCTGTCATTGCCCAACTTGGGAATAGGTGACCTCTTTGGGACGGGGTGACTTGACAAGTGTCAGAGACATCCTACAGTGTTGGACAAGTGTCCATAGGTGTGGGTTTTTGGCCATGAGGCCATGTTGGATGCCCATCTCAAGATAGAGCCATTTTTGCCTTGTATTTTCTATATAAACAAGTGCTTTGGAGAGGAGATGTATTATGTGATTGACAAGTACTGTTATGCTACTAGTTTGTCTCTAGATACGAGTGTTGAAGACTCCTGTAAGAGCATTGGCTTTGTAACTATATTGTAACCTTCATTGTTTACAGAATACATTTGAGCTATGTTTTGGAGTGTGGGGTTTTTCACCCGTAAGGGTTTTCCCCACGTATATCTTGTGTCTCTCTCTTTTGTCTCATTTCTGTGTGTATGTGTTTGCTGTAATATCTCTTTTATTGTTGTTGTTAACATTCTACAATTGTAAGGATAAAAATGAATTTGCACTCTTCTCTCCTCTTTAGATTAGTGTAGGAAGCGATTTCTGCACACCTAGTTTCCTTTCAGTTATATTGAGCCTAATCAGACTCAGAGGTTAAATTTTCCCCACTTTTATCAGCATAGTTTTCCCCCAATTTATTTAACGAGGGAGTGCAGGGGGGCAGATCTTGAGAAAAGTGGCTAAGGGTTAGGGTTTCCATTGAGATGTATTTGTAGCATTTTGCAGCGGTATTGAGTTACAAAGATTGCTAGTTGTAATTGATTTGATTTAGTGGATAATAATATTGGACTCTCTGTTGGTGGATGTAGCCCGGGTTTGGGTGAACCACGTTAAAACTTGTCTCTCACTGTTATTATTTCTGTGTGTTTTCATTCCTCTGTTTAATCTTTATTTGCATTTAATTTATATCTTCTACGTGCAAGCCCTAACAAGTGGTATCAGAGCGGGTTGTGTTCGATTATCGTCTGCAGGAAGGTCTCACGGTTGAGTGGGAGCAATGGCAGATGAGGGTAAATTGAAGGTAGATAAATTCAATGGGCAGAACTATCAATTATGGAAGATGCAGATGGAGGATTATCTCTATTAGAAGGATTTATGGAGGCCATTGGAAGGAATAGCTGAGAAACCGGCAGCAATGACTGATGAGGATTGGAATCTTCTAGACAGAAAGGTACTGGGAACCATTCGGTTGTGGCTAGCACCATCTGTGACGTTCAATATAACAGAAGCGACGACAACAAGTGAACTGATGAAAGCTTTGGCTAAATTGTATGAAAAACCTCTGCCTCAAATTTCTTTCAAGGGCAAACAGGCTCATTTGTGCTTGTTGCCTTTAGAAATCCAGAGCTCTTTAGTGTTGTAGTGCTTAGATTGTGAGAAAGTTGCCAGGATGGTGATTCCACGCAATGATCATCATGCCAAGCGAGTGAGGACACATAGGCAACCAGCAGGAGTGCGCGCACTGGTATGTATTGAAAACTTTTTCCAGTTGCATGTTTATTTAGGTTAAAAGCATCATAAATGCACACACATCACCAGAAGCGCATGATTTTAGGGTAGGAAATTTAAGTCGCTTATGGATAGAAACTAGTCGCTTATGGTAATTTAACTCGCTCATAGGCTCGAACTGATTGCTTATGGTAAAATTAGGTCGCTTTTAGTTGGCCAAGGTAGATAGATAGGTGAAATGCACATATGGTTAAATGTAGTCACTTATGGTCAAAAACTCATCGCGTATGGTGATTCTACTCACTTTTAAGTGACAATAACTTGCTTATGGGTCGATAAGTCACTTTTGAGTGAAAACCCTTTGCTTACAGTGAAATGGTTCGCATATGATGAAAGAGTTAGCACATGTAGAAAAATGAATCGCTTCTAGTAAAAATAGGTAGTGTTATCAGTCAAAAGTCAATTTTAGCACAAGAAACTGATGCGGTGAGTTGAATGATGCAGGATATATTGTCACCGATATTGTCTCAAGAGCCACACCCTAGGGATTTATGATTGGTTAGATTTTTAGATGCAGAGGAGCAGTTATTCTTGGAGATCATTGCCTTAGAACATGTATCTAGATTGGAGCCAGTGTGTGCACATCTAGGACTGATGACAGTGATGGTACAGCGAGCATAGCTCATTCTTGTTGCTGATGGGAGAGGTGACTATTACATTGGAGGATGTGTACCAGATTTTATGCATCTCTATTGATGGAGAGAGGGTGGACTATGATCCTGACTCAGGTCTAGCTACATTCAGACGCCTCTTCGGGACTCCAGACATTTGGGCTGAAGGCTTTGAGATACTGATGGCAAGGATGGAGGAGCTCTGTGATAGATTGCAGTGAGTGGTTGTGGCTATTATCAGATGGCTGGTTGGAGAAAGACAAGCAAGAGGATTTCCAGTCGGATGGAGCATAGTCATGGAGGGGATGTTCGCATATGGGACTAGATATGAGTGGGCTAAGTGTGTGCTAGGACGGCTATATCATTATCTGCATAATTGTGTTGCAAGTATGGGCCTAACTAGTGTTGTCATTGATGTCAACATACTCATGTTGCATTAATGAGAAGGATTAGATGAGCTGTGTGCTGAGGATATTGAGAAAATTAGTCTCAATCAGGAACAGTGAAGAACAGTGATGACAAGAAGGTAAAAGTCCTCAATAGGTTGAGGATCAAAGGATGTGGTTTAAAGGGTTTGTAGATACAAGTCTTGAGATGCTCCAGTCAAGTTTTTAGAGGTCCACATGAAGATCTGAAGAAGTTATGGTTGCTCAAGTAGAACCGGTTCTGGCAGGTGTTCAGAGGTGACAGAGTGTCACAGATAGGTCCGGTGAGATCCAGAAATTCACTATCCCGTTCTGTGGATTTGAGGGAGTGTTGAGGACGTCCCTGTGAAGTATCAACTAGATTGGTTCATGGTTTGAAGGTCTGGAAGAGCCTATTCGTTTGTGACAGTGATGACAGACTGTGTTCTTGAAGCTCCAGATGAAGGAGAGAAGAATTCTAGAAGGCTGATGAAGTGCGGATGTTCTTGGTGATTCAGGGAAGGTTATGATGATCGTTGGATCATGTCCAATTCATGTTGGTGGTCCGCATTGAAGTTAGAGTTTGCATTTGAAGAATAACCACCAGATATTGGTGTTCTTGAGACTAGCCGACCGGATGTATTACACGTCTTGCAAATGTTCTTATAGGTGTTTGCCAACTTAGATGATTGTTCCTAAGTCGATGCCTTGTATAAATAAGGGATTGTGAAGTCATTTTGTAGTGTGTCTTGTGGAGATGAGCGAGTGGTAGCGAAGAAGAGAGCGAAAGGCAGAGCAGAAGTATTGAGCTTAATGGAACTGATTCAAGCATGATGAAGATGCTATTCTCTAGTTCATGTATGTGATTTCTTTGTAGACAGTGTGTCTCTTGTAGGCAGTGAGCCTCTTGTGAGCAGTGTGCTCAAGCAGTGAGCCCTAATTGGCATGTGCCATTTTGTTCTTTCTATTCTTCTAACAGAGAATACATTCTTGGGTTAATCACCCCGTGGTTTTTCCCTTAACCGGGTTTTCCACATCAAAATCTTGGTGTCTCATGTGTTGATGAGTTTCTGCTTTTGATTTGAATGCATTATGTTTCATGTTTAATATACTGCTAATCACTAAGAGGATTTAAGTGTGTAAATTGGAGAAAGTTTTGCACAACTAATTCACCCCCCCTCTCAGTTGTGTGCCCTAAGTCTAACAATTGGTATCAGAGCCAAGTTCCTCTAAAAGGAGTGTAATTGCTTGAGGAGATCCAGGATTTCGACATACAAGAAGGATAGTCTGAAGTTTGATGGAACCAACTTTGCTCTTTGGAAAGGTCGCATGGAATGTCACTTGCAGTGTATGGGAATGGCGTACTGGTCCATGGTTACAAAAGCGTATGTACCTCCACAGGGTGGTCTGACAACCCTAAATGAAATCACAGATGCTGAAAACAATCTACGGACCAAAGAGGCTCTTCTAAGCGCATTATCTGACTCAGAGCTCTCAAATGTTATTGACCTACCAACTACCTTTGAGATTTGGAATAAACTGGAACTTTTGCATGAAGGAGATCAGTATGTTAAATGTGCAAGGTTATAGAGTCTAAAAGGGAAATTTAAAAAATTGAAGATGAGAGATGATGAAAATATTACCACTTTTATGCCAAGAGTGAATGAGTTGGTTTGTGGAATTAGAAATGCTGGTGGAGTATTGGATGAAAATGAGATTGTTGGTAAAATTCTCAGATCCCTTCCTGCCTCTTACAAAATCAAGGTTGCTGCCATTGATGAATTCAGAGCCCATACAACTGTCACAAGAGACCAATTGGCTGGCAAACTGGCTGCATTTGAAATGACTGAGTTTGGAGATGATCCCCCCAAGACTGAATCTGCATTCAAAGCCAGTGCCTCTGTGAAAGGTAAACAAAGATTTGATCCAGGAGAGAACTCATCAAGGAAACTGTCATGGTATGAAAAAGTAAGAAAAGACCTGGAAGAAGAAGAAGTAGAAACTGCTCAACTTGAAGCTCTCATTGCAAAGAGACTGCCAAGAGGATCTGGTAAGTATGAAGGAAAATTGCCTTTTTAAGTGTTTTAACTGCAATAAGATTGGTCATTTTGCCTCAAGATGTCTGGAAAGATTTTCAAAGCCAAATCCTAACAGATCAAGGTTCCAAAAGAATTGTTACTATGTTGGTATTATCTTCCACTTGGTTGGTATTGGTAAAAGCTACTTATTTATTCAAGTTGATCAGAGTTGGTTATGGCATAGAATGATGTGTCATATGAATTTTGATAATATCATCAAAATAAGCAATACTCAAGCTGTAAGAGATCTTCCAAAATTGGTGAAACCTACTAATAGCTTGTGCAAGGAATGTTAGTTGGGTAAGCTGAGCAGAGTCACATTCAAAAGCAAGGAACTATCTTCTACCGGATTATTGGACTTAGTTTACACTGATCTTTATGGTCCGGCAAGAATCGGGAGTATTCAAGGTGATAGATACTTCATGCTGCTAATAGATGACTATTCCCGGATGATGTGGGTAACTTTTCTGAAAGAGAAATTAGAAGCTTTTGAGAAATTCAAAATATTCAAGGCTATGGTAGAGAATGAAACCGGATTGAAGTTGAAATGTCTGAGGTCTGATAGAGGTGGAGAATTCACATCTGGTGAGTTCATAGAGTTCTGTGAGAAAAATGGAATAAAGAGACAGTTGTCTGCTCCTAGGACTCCACAGCAGAATGGAGTAGTGGAAAGAAAGAACCGGACCATACAAGAAGCTTCTAGGACCATGATGATGGAAGCTAATGTTCCTCATATCTATTGGAGAGAAGCTGTCAGCACTACAGTCTATACTCTCAATCAAGTTCAAATCAGAAGCAATACTGGTAAGACTCCTTATGAACTTTGGTTTGGCATCACTCCTACTGTAAGGTATTTTAGAGTGTTTGGTAGCAAATGTTACATTAAAAGAGATGAAGATCTAGGCAAGTTTGATGCTAGAAGTGATGAAGGAATTTTCTTGGGTTACTCCACTCAAAGCAAAGCATACCAGTGTTATAACAAGAGACTAAGAAAGATGATAGAAAGTACAAATGTGAAAGAATTGTTGAGGAAATTTGGAATGGAAGATTCAAAGCCAATGGATACTCCCATGGCATCTGGATGTAAGTTGAGCAAAGATGATGACTCTCCTAAGGTAGATCAGACAAAGTACAGATCAATGATTGGAGGATTATTGTATCTCACTCAAATTAGACCAGATATAATGCAGGTTGTTGGTCTTGTTGTGAGATTCCAAGCTGATCCCAGAGAATCTCATGTCATGGCAATCAAAAGGATTTTTAGGTATCTAAAAGGAACAATTGAGTATGGTTTGTGGTATCCTAGAGATCATGATTTCTCTCTTCATGCATATACAGATGCAAATTGGGCAGGAGATGTGGATGATAGGAAGAGTACCAGTGGTGGAGCATTCTTTTTGGGAAAAAGATTGGTTTCTTGGCTAAGCAAGAAACAAGAGGCAATGTCTATATCTACAACTGAAGCAGAATATATTGCAGCAGTAGGTAGTTGCACTCAAGTTTTGTGGATGAAGCAGATGCTAAAAGATATTAAAGTAGAATATGAGGAGCCTATCACAATTTTCTGTGATAATTCAAGTGCAATAAATATTTCTAAGAATCCGGTGTTGCATTCTAAGACTAAGCATATATCTATCAAGTTTCACTTTCTGAGAAAGCAAGTGAACAAGGATGAAGTCAGATTGGAGTATGTGCCCTCCAAGGATTAGATTGCAGATATCTTTACTAAACCTCTTCCCAAGGACTCTTTTGAGTATCTCAGGGAGAAGTTAGGGGTTATTGCCCCTCCGGTGATGAACTAGGATGCACTGATGTGCATCAATCCGGTGGATATCACAGTCATATCTGGTGATCTGGATTGATGATAGGGAGCTACTACTCAGGGGGAGCAGCTGGTATGTTATGAAGTGATGGAGTTGCAAGTATGAGCCTATGATAATGATAAATATACACATATGTCATGCAGATGTTTATGATAATGAGGCTATGAGGATGATATGAATATGCAAATGGTAATAATGTAAATGTATTATGCTAATGATATTGTGATGATAGAAATGTATATAATGGCAATGCATGATGATGATGTTATGATAACGCAAATGTATATAATATGATATTTGTTGGGAATTAAGGTGTCTCAACCTTTACAAATTCCTAATGTTGTATTTATTTATCCCATGTTGAGTTGGCATAGTCAGCACCTTGTGTATATGCAGAAGGATAAATTTTGGTGACTTTGGCAGCCATGGTTTCCCCCTTGAATAATCTATCTCACCCTGTGCTCACCTCAAATGATTTTTAATTAATGACAAGTGTCAGTGAGTATCTCTGCATGAGACAAAGGCATCTTTGGGCGGTCAAGGGAGGTTATGACATGTAAGAGGAATATGATATTTTTATTCAGTGTATGACGGATTCTCTGACAGCTGTAAGGTGCGTAAGAGCATCTGTCGTAACCTATCTTGGGACCAGGAACCCACTTTGGGATGGGATGTTGGACAAGTGTCCTTAGGCGTGGGTTTTGGGGCATGAGTCCAAGATGGATGCCCATCTCTAGAAGGTTCCATATTTGCCTTGTAAACTCTATATAAACAGGTACTTGGATGGGAGATAGATAACTTTGGTACAAGTACTGTTATGCTACCGGAATATCTTCAAATTCAATATTTGAAGACTCCTGAAAGAGCATTGGCTCTGAAACTGTATTGTAATCTGTTATTGTTTACTGTAATACATTTGATCTATGTTTTGGAGTGTGGGGTTTTTCACCTGTAAGGGTTTTCCCCTCGTATATTTTGTCTCTCTCTCTTCTATCTACTTTCTGTGTGTATGTGTATTGCTGCAATATCTCATGTTAATGGTTTAACATTGCTATAATAGTTAGGATAAAGTTGAATTTGCATAGCCCTCTCCTCATTAGATTAGTGTAGGAAGCGTTTTCTGCACACCTAGCTTCCTTTCAATATTAATGGTATATAATATAAATGGATGCATAATGATGATATGTACCTATGTATGCCTAAAACACTTGTTTTACAAGATGAAGATGAGGGAAAGGGAAATGTTGACAATGGTGAAGATGAAAATGATTGATCTAGTTGAGTACTACATAGGATTATGGTGGAATAGATAGATGATAAGACAAGCTTTGAAATAATTGCTCAAAAAGTAGAGAAATGCATATGGATATTATGCACCAAGGGCGTCGAGGTATTCAATGCATAACTAGCATACTACAATCTTGTCTAGATGTATGAGGTCAAAATGTTGAACCAACATACACAAGATATGAATAGCAACTAGTGTTCCCGAGATGGACTTTGACTCTTCAAGCAAAGGTTTGAGCTTATCTCCACTACACATAATGACACCTTGTTGGTTATATGTATGGAACTAGTCTTAGCATAGAATAGTCTCAATGCATAAGAGACTATTTAGTTTCTCAGATGCAAAAGGATATTGATATGCAAGATGCTAATCCCAACACGTACAAGATACCAATACGCATAGGAAGAGAATAAGATCATCCCACAGACATAGCATATGAATGCAATATGACCATGCCCCATTCCATACTTCATCATAACATACCAAGATATGATAGATCAAGGTAATCTTGATTAGGCATAGGAAAAGGACAAAAGATAAATCAAACGATAAAATAAAAGATATTGTCATCATGTTCTCTTGCCAAATTTAAGTGCTCTTGGGTGGATTAAGATGGCGCCTTGTTGTGAGGAAAGATATATCATGTTGAAGGCTAAAAATGACAAAATGGTATAGCGAATGTTGGCTTGAGGCATGCAGACAAATAGCTTTCGTCTTATCCATGATTTGTTGGGTGCCTGAGCTTTCTCTGATACACATAGTCTACTTCTTGCTTGAGCTAGTCAAAGAGAAGAAGATGGACGATGAAAGAAGATGGAATGAGGTGGATCATTTGTGCTTGCGTACTGGATACTTCCTTCATATTCCAGATTGCCTACATACCTTGTATCCATGGGATCAAAGCACATTATGATGGCGATGAGACATGATTATATGTAGTTCTAGGCTTATTGATGATGTAGGTGATGAAATATAGAAGAAAGTGAGATGAATGATTGGAGGATGATTAGAAGAAGGATGAAAGATGGATGATGAGAAAGGTCTATCACCTATGCCTAAATCAGAGTGCTTCCTTCACATCTCAGATTGCCTACATACCCTATATCCATGGGATCAAGGCTTTGAACGATAGAGATGAGATGTAGTTCTTGTTTATTGTGTTGGTGGTTGATGACAAAGGACCAACTTTATTGCTTGGATTTTTGTGATGTTTTGAATTTTTGCTATGTTTTAATTTTTTTGGATTTTTGCTATGTTTTGATGGATGAGATGATATGAGCTAGAGCTTTAGATATCCATTTCCAAATAAGGCTCGACAAGTGCCCCCAATGTGGGATGGAGCTTATTAGGGAGATGCTGTGATGGATGTGTTTATGCGGATAGTATGCTAAGGTGCCAAATGATATCTTAACACCAACAAAGTCCAAACTAAAACAACTATCATGACAAAGGTAAGGGCGAAAAAGGCTTTATTATGGATGGATAAGGGATAATGGATTGCGATGTTAAATAGGAATGATAGTGGATTATGATGTGGATTATGGAGGAAAGATAGTGGATGATGTTGTGGAAAGCAATGATCAAACAAACTAGGTAAATGATGGAGGCTGATCTCTACACATAGCACCTGTTTGCCAGGTTTTCACTTTGGTACTTATCCAAGGTGCCTGTTTACTAGGTTTTCACTAGAGGATGAATTATTTATCTTTTACTATTTTTTTTGTCATCCAAAGCGCCACAAAGTGGTTTTCACTATTGGATGTTTTTTTTTGGATTTTTGCTGAGACTCATGGATAGAACTTCTTTAGATGAATGTCGTTGACAGGTTCATCCAAGGGAATGCCTTCAAGTGTTGAGAGAGTATATGTGCCTAATCCGTAGACTAATATGATGACAAAAGGACCAAGCCAATTAGGTTCAAACTTGCCCTATTTCTCACGATGTTGCTGATTCCTCTGATTTTCTTTAAGGACAAGATCTCCAACTTGAAACCTTCATTCTCTAATCTTCTTGTTGTAGCTGTGGCGTAGATGATTTTGATAAACTTGGAGATGATTGAGTGTTGCAAGACGTCGTTCATCCAATAGCTCAAGGTCATTGAGTCTAGATACTCTATATTCTTCATCTAAAATAGTATGTTGTAGAGATACTTGTAGTGAGGGAATCTCAACCTCAATAGGTAAAATAGCTTCGGTGCCATACACAAGGGCATAAGGTGTAGCACCAGTGGGAGTTCTGACACTTGTTCTATAGGTCCATAGTAGAGGATTGAGTTGTAAATTCCAATCACGACCAGCTTCATTAACTGTCTTTTTAAGGATTTTGATTATTGTTTTGTTAGAAGCCTCAGCTTGGTCGTTACTTTGAGGGTAGTAAGGTGTAGAGAACCTGTGTTGGATATGGAACTTATTGCAAATATCTCTAACCTCTTGGTTCTTAAAGGGACGACCTTTATCAGTGACAATGGCTTGAGGGACTCCATATCAACAAATAATATAGTGTAAGATGAACTTGGATATATGCTTGCTTGTGATGTAAGTCATTGGTATTGCTTCCACCCATTTTGTGAAATACTCAGTGGCGGTAATGGTGAACTTATGACCATTTGATGAGGGAGAATGAATTTTACCTATGAGGTCAAGTCCCCACTGCGAGAATGGCCAAGGAGTAATGATAGGCTGAAGTTCATGTGCTGGTGCATGTATCAGATCCCCATGTTTTTGACATTGTAGACATCTCTTTGCAAACTGTTGTGCATCTTTCTCTATAGTTAGCCAATAGTATCCAACCCGTAGAAGTTTCTTAACAAGACCAGGGCTAGCGGAATGCGATCCACAGACACCTTCATGTACTTCACGTAAGGCAACCTTTGCTTCCTCAGAATCAAGACATCTAAGAAGGATACCATCAAGACTTCGGCAATATAGGGTGTCTCTTAGGATAGTGTAGCGAGAAGCTTGAAGGATAAAGGTTTTATGTTGCGTATTAGATAGTTGGAATGGTAAGGTTTGATTGTGGAGATACTCGTATATGTCCTTGTACCATGGCAAATTGGGACCAATAACTTCACATAAAAGTTCAGACTGTGGAACTTCAAATGTTGGGATCAGAAGCTGTTCAACAAGAAATTCACACTTATGTGCATTGGAAGACATGTCTAGAAGTGAACCAATCATAGCCATAGCATCTGCTGCTTTGTTTTGAATCCTTGGAAATTGCTCAAAGGTGATACTGTCAAAGTATTTCTTGAAATCGTCAACCATTACCTTGTATGGAAGGAGCTTCTCATCTTTTGTTTGATACTCGTCTAAGACCTATTTGATAACTAATTGAGAATCACCAAAGACCTGTAGTTGTTTAATAGCCCACTGCAATGCCATGCATAATCCTGTGATTAAAGCTTCATATCCTGCTATGTTGTTGGTACAAGGAAATGCAATCCTGTATGACTTTGGGATACAATCTCCTTGAGGTGTGACAAACAATATCTCTACTCCTAATCCATGTTGTGTATAAGATCCATCAAAGTATAGTTTCCACAATGTTGGAGAAGCTAAATTTAACAATTCTTCATCAGGGAACTTTAGACGTATTGGATGAATATCGATGATGGGTGTTGCGGCTAACTGATCAGTGATAACATGTCCCTTTATGGCCTTTCGATCCACATATTGTATGTCAAATTCACTTAAGATCATAATCTATTTTGCTACTCTTCCTGTAAGGATTGCTTTGGATAGAAGATACTTGAGTGGATCAAAATTAGATATGAGCTTTGTTGTTTGGTTCAGCATGTAATCTCGCAACTTTTGGGAAGCAAACACTACTGCTAAACATGCTTTTTCCATAGATGAATAGTTAAGTTTATAGCCAACAAGAGTTCTGCTGATGTAGTAAATGGCTTGTTCCTTTCCTGAATCATCATGCTAAGCTAAGAGGGCACCCAATGCTACTATTGTTGAAGATATGTAGAGTAATAGTGGTTGATCAGGTACATGAGGTACCAACACAAGAGGTGTTGCTAGATATTCCTTTATTTTGTCAAAGGCCTATTGACATTTTTCATCCCACTTGAAAGGTTCACCCTTGTGAAGGAGATGTTGAAAAGGATGACACTTATCTACTAGTTGTGTGATAAACCTGTGAATGGATTGTAACCTTCCTTGTAGACTATGAAGCTGCTTCAAATTTGACAGCGGAGGCATTTCCATGATGGCTTTTACTTTATCAGGATCCACTTCTATTCCTCGTTGAGACACAATGTATCCCAACAATTTCTAGATGTTACAATGAATACACATTTCTTGGGATTTAATCTGACTTGATACTTCTCTAGTCAATCAAAGATTTGTGCTAGTACATGTAGGTGTCCTTTTCTTGTTTTGGATTTCCCTAGAATATCGTGTTGGCAAGAGACACTGTGTGGCTTCATGAGTGTTGTCATTAATGGCAACAAAGTCCATCCCACTCATCCGCAGCACATAGTATGTCTATACCGGAAGTCAGATTGAAGAGTGTTTTGGTCTGGTGAACAAGAACAGAGCATGCAATAAGGTCCGACAATCAGGTTCGGATCTCTCAGAGGAAGTATCTCAGTAAAGTGCGGACTTGGGGAAGTTAGTAGGAGTACCATGACTACTACATTCTAGAGATTGAGTCTCCGGTGATGAAAGAGAGAAAAGATATGAGCATCTAAGTGCTGGGTTCCTGACAGACAGAGCAAACTGAGGAAGAACCAACTGGCAGAGCATCAGACTTTAATCCGGATGAGAAATTGGTGGTGATCAAGCTACTTGAGGGATCATTCATGGTTGGCTGACATGATTGATGAATTTTATGTCTATATCCTTGATACGCATCACATAGTAAGCATGGATTCAGCCGACAGATCAGTATGTTGGGAAAATCTTGAGTATTCCAGATGCTGACTAGAAAGATGATGAGATCCTTGATGCAGATATATATACCAGATAGATTTCGGTATGAAGGTGTGTGTGGTGTGTGATGATATGTGAAGAAAGGCAAAGATAGGTGTGGAAGCAATAATACAAGTCCGGTATGTGACAGAACAACAGCACTAAAGCAGAGGAAGAATGAAGTGTAGTAGATCAGTTTATTGAGCCTAACTGGAACTGAACCTTAGCATATGTGGATGCCTCTGATCAGTTCAAACACCTGGTTGCTTTCTATATACCTTGTAGACAGTGAGTCTCTTGTAGGTAGTGAGCCTCTTGTGAGCAGTGTGCTCGGGCAGTGAGCCCTAATTGGCAAGTGCCATTTTGTACTTCTTATTCTTCTAATAGAGAATACAATCTTGGGTTAGTCACCCTGTGGTTTTTCCCTTAATAGGGTTTTCTACGTCAAAATCATTGTGTTATGTGTGTTGAATTTATTTCTGCTCTCATGGTTATGCATGCTTATATGTTTTGATATTGCACTAATTGTTAAAGAAGAACAGAAAGTTAAAATATTCAAGATAACTGATTCACCCCCCCTCTCAGTTATCTACCTTATTTCCAACAATTGGTATCAGAGCTAAGTTCCTCCTAACAGAGCCTAACAGCTTGAGGAAGATTTGGGAAACTCAATGGATATGTATGGTATGAGGGAACAACTTCAGTCTTCCCTAGATGATCTTGAGAAATCTCACTCTGAAGTCAATAACCTGAGGGAAAGACTCAAACAAGCTGATAATTTCATAAATGAACTCAAAGAAAAACTAAGTATCTCAGTGAAGAAAAGAAAGGAACTACTTCAACAATTAGCAAGTCAAAGTGAATCTAATGATACTAATGAAGATCTGAATGAGAAAAACAAGTTATGTGAGAAGCTATCAAAAGAGGTCATTATGGTAAGACATAAAATGGAATCAGGGGTTATGAAATTCACCCAAGAAATTGAAGAGAAAAGAAAAATGGAAGACAATCTAAGGCAATCTCTCAAGGAGAAGTCAGAAGACTGCCACAAAATGGATAGAATAATCAAGCATCTGGAATCTGATCTTGAAGAAGCTAGAGATAATGAAGAACAACTTGAAAATCAAATAGACACTCTTAAAATGGATCTTCAAACAACAAATGAATACAAAGAAAAATTCAAGATAAGCTCTGCACAACTTGAAGTTCTTCTTGAAAGCCAAAAGAGGGTAGATGGCAAGCATGGCTTGGGATATGAGAAAGGTGAAAGCTCTAGATCCAGTCAGAAGAACTCTGGATTAGGAAATCTAAGGTACAGGCCTAGAAGACCTCCAGTAAGACAACCAAATGCTCAAAGATATCCATCCTTCAATGGATACTGCTACAATTGCAATAAATTTGGTCATAAAGCAAATCAGTGCAGAAAAAGAATGAATCAGATTAATTCATCCTTCTCCAGACAATGTTTTAACTGCAAAAGGTATGGTCACAAATCTCATGAATGTAGAAATATGCAAATAAACAATTCATTCAATGGTAGATGCTTTGCATGCAATAGAATGGGACATATGGCTAATCAATACAGATCCAAAGGATATCAGTCAAATTTGCAAAGAAATGTTGTTTGCTACAATTGCAATAGATCCGGTCATATTGCCAAATTCTACAGAAGTAAGAATCAGGATAAAAGGGGTCTGGTGCATCATAATCAAAATCAAGACAAAGGAAAAGGAAAAGTGAATGCGGATGAAATTCAAAGGGAGATGAACAATATTTGGGTGAAGAGAAATACAAAAAATGTTGGGGATGGATCCGCACTAGAATCTAGTGCTGATATTCCTTCTGGAAACTAAATTAGATGAGCTCTGGCTCAGGGGGATTCACAAAGGAAAATAAATTCCCCCAGCCAGTCAATCGGTGCCAAAAATTGGCACATGGAAAGTTGTGGATTCAAGGGTTCTCAGAGAAACATCCAAATAACCCTTGGTAAAGATATGAAAGATCCGTAAGGAGTTTGAATAGGTTAATCATCCAAGATTAATCCGGTTTGACAGTCATCTGGCAAAAGCAAGACTTTCACAGTTAGATCCGGTATGATTCAAAATTGAAATATTTGGATCTGCAGTTAGATGGAATGATTGGAGAAAGGGAGATACATTGTAAGTTATCACTCTAGGCGCATCTCAGTGATCCAGAAAGATCTCTCTCAGAACAAGGAGAACAAGGCAACCAGAATGACTTAAGTTGTGCATTTATTCCAATATGGAATTAGGGTTTGTGCAGAAATAAAAGGGTTATTTTGTTCATCATTTGCACATTTGGATTCGAGAAGAAGAAAGAAAGAGCTCTGCAACAAGATTGTTTTAACCCTCTCAAGGATCAACCGCAGAATTTGACTCAACCAGCGATCTTTTCAGCTCTTATTGTGAACCCTAGAAGCATAAAAAGGTATTTCCACTCTTAAATATCTTTCTCTGAATCTTTTGAAAGATGGCTACTCCAAATGTTGTTAAGATCACTGATAGGCCACGCCCTAAGTTCAAGAAACATCCTTACAAATCTCTAAAAGTTGATCCCCTAGATGCATTCTCTAGCATTCTGCATGGGGTTCTACATGTAGAAGATGTTAGGGTATACATTCATGCCAACATTGAGGAATTTGGGGAATCCAAGCTCATGGATATCTATCACAAGGAATTAATAGATGAAACATTTGAAATTAAACCCCAATACAAGGCCATCCGAGATAAGCATTTTAGACATTGCATCCATTTCCCCTATTTTGCAGAAGATGAATGGGTCCGGTATGTTCTGAGAAGAATGCATGACAACTTCATATGGTTGATGAGGCCATTTAAGATTACAAAAGATGCCATTAGGGTAGTAACCAGATTGCACTCATCCGGTGGGCTACCTGCTCTCAAATCAGTCAAAAACCAAACTGTAAGTGAGGCTACCGAATCAAAATTTGACAAGAGGGCAATGACAATAGAAGACATCATAGATCCGGATATCAAATTTGCCTCTATGATAATTGGTTACAAAATCTACCACTCCAGCAAGGAGAATTCAGTATCCAGAACTGCTATATATATACTGCATATGAAATGCTAAGGAAAAATGCTGACTATGATCTTTATGAGCTTCTCTTGAACCAACTGTTAGAGAATTTATAGAAAATAAAGAAAGATAAGAAGAATTCATTTAAGTTCAGTGGCTTGATATTATGTCTATTCTTTTACTATATGAATGTGCTACCCAAATCCAATGGTTGGGTATGGCAAAATGACAGACCGGTTGCCATACAAATCAGAGATTATATGTATGGGCTTGGTGATGCCAAGGCACAAAGTACAACACTCTAGGGTTACTTCAAAAACTTCCAAGGCATGATGCAGGCTAGAGAGAGAATCCCCCAATCTCTAGTTGAAAAATACAAGGATACAGTGTGCTTCATGGTAGACAATGATCAATGCCTAATGGAGGCAATGGAACCCAGAATAGTCTGGATTATGCCAATGGGCTATGAGGTAGATGAGAAAACTTTGGAGCTACATGTTCAACACCTGCTAAGTCAACCAAAGGACCCTAAGGCAGAAAGGTTTGGAACCTTCCAAGAGTTGAGTGTAAAAATTCATGTTGAACTGAGACAGTTTGAGATCAAGAGAAAGGTGAGAAGGGGAGTAGAAGAAGTTGCCAAGAGATATGGGATATCAAAGGAGGCAGTTGATGCCAATAGAGAGAAGGTAGAAAAAGTAGAAGAATTTGTTGAAAGGCCTACTCTCTCCATTAATGATGTCATCAAGGCAATCATTGTGGATGGAAATTTGCAACCAATGACAAAATCCTATGATGAATGTAGTGATGCTGACCAGAAGATCTTGCAAGATGCTACAGTCAGGTATCTAAACATCTATAATAAAGCATTCATTGAAATCATATCTCTAATTCCCAAAAGCCTAGAGAAGGAACTTAAAATGAGAAAGAACAATGCTAAGGCAAAGGACCTAGAGATCCGAGAACAGATAGCTATTCAACTCTATCCTTCCATCACTCCAAAACAAATGAACATGATCTTCAAGGATTGCAAGGATGAGTTTCAGAGCAAAGCCAGAATGAACAAGCTTATGCTCGGAGAGACTGATCAGGTGGCAAAAGAGACTGAAGACATCCTTTGGAATGCATATAAAAGATTCAATCTTACTATTATAGAGGACATAAGTGATGAACCTTCTGCCAAGGATGTCGAAGGATCAAGTGCATCAAAGGAATATTCTACTGAGAAAATTGCAGAAGAGTCAAAGGAGATAGGTGAGGAGAAGACTAAGGATTTGGATTCCTCTATTCCAGAAGAGGAATTCCATGAAGAAGTAAAGATCTCTCTTCCGGATCCCCCAGCAGACTCCAGAACTGAAGGAGAAGCAAGAAAAGAGGAGAAAGCAAGTCAAGAAGAGGAGAAAAAGGGAAGAGAAGAAGATCAAACAGATAAGATCCCAGATGACAGTTCTGAGGTGGGAAAAGAAAAGAAGACTCTGTCTCCGGCAAGAGACACTACATAAGTAGTTAAAGACTTCCTGACCAAGGAAATGATGGAATTAGATGAACCGGAGCTGTTTCAAGGACCACTCAATTTTGACTCTCTCTCTCCGGTCCAGACAATGAAGGTAGCATCTTTTGCTCAAGCCAAAGAAAAAGAAAAGCTTCTGAAGTCTCACATGGAAGACTGTGAGTTGAAAGAGATTGCATCTGGTGTGTTGGAGAAGATCATGTCATCCTTCCAGAAGGATCTTTCAGCCTCTTCATCTGGTAACTTGAAATCTCTTGTTAATTCTATTAGCACACATTTTGATTCTTTGGAGAAGTCAACAAAAGAGAAAGTCCAGAAAGAGTTTTTGGGAAAGAGATTCTCTGAAGTACAGGGACTTATAGCAAATGATAGGAGAAATCTGGATATTGGGATAAAGAGCCTAGAAAATGCTCTTAAAGATGGAGGAGATTTATACAAATTTTGTCTATCTTGGTCCACAGTGACAGCAGACATTACCAAGAAGGTGGAAGAACAAGAGAGTAAACTATCAAGTTTACCTCAAAATTTTGATCCTCTCACCTCTTCCATAATAAATCAAGAGTGTCAGACTATTGCCACTATTAATGAAATAAAGAGGCTTGAAAAGGAGAAGAAGAATAGAATACGCAAGCTAAGTGAACTAAGAGGGATAATTATCCCTAAGTTAGAGGTAATGCATGAGGCTCTAACTGATGCTCAGACCACAGCCCAGACCAGTGATCCGTCAGACTTAAAGAGGGCAGAAGCTTTTGCATTTTTGTTAAGTGGCCACATATCAATTTTGGACAAGATGAAGCAGAGTTGGGTGACAGAAGTTGTACAGTTGAAGAATACCTTTGTAGATATCCTTAATTATATGTAAGTACAACATGTATATATACTTATCTGGCAATATATAGGTTGTTTTTCTTTGCAAATTTTGGTGTGCAGATTTCACCCTTTGCCATTGATGTCAAAGGAGGAGTGAGGAGCAGTGAAAAATGTGGAATCTAGCTAAGGGGGAGCTTCGGTAAAAGTGTACATAAGACAGAGCATCAGCCAAGGGGGAGTGTGCTATGACACTTAGTCATTTTTCACTAAGTGTTGCCATCAATGCCAAAGGGGGAGATTGTTGGCAAGAGACACTGTATGGCTTCATGAGTGTTGTCATCGATGCCAACAAAGTCCATCCCACTCATCTGCAGCACATAGTATGTCTATACTAGAAGTCAGATTGAAGAGTGTTTTGGTTTGGTGAACAAGAACAGAGCATGCAGCAAGGTCCGACAATCAGGTCTGGATCTCTCAGAGGAAGTATCTTAGCAAAGTGCAGACTTGGGGAAGTTAGTAGGAGTACCATGACTGCTACATTCTAGAGATTGAGCCTTCGGTGATGAAAGAGAGAAAAGATACATGAGCATCTAAGTGTTGGGTTCCTGACAGGCAAAGCAGACTGAGGAAGAACCAACCAGCAGAGCATCAGACTTTAATCCAGATGAGAAATTGGTGGTGATCAAGCTACTTGAGGGATCATTCATGGTTGGCCGACATGATTGATGACTTTTATGTCTATGTCCTTGATACGCATCACATAGCAAGCATGGATTCAGCCAACAAATCAGTATGTTGGGAAAATCTTGAGTATTCCGGATGCTGACTAGAAAGATGTTGAGATCCTTGATGCGGATATATATACCAAATAGATTTTGGTATGAAGGTGTGTGTGGTGTGTTATGATATGCGAAGAAAGGCAAAGATAGGTGTGGAAGCAATAATACAAGTCCGGTATGTGACAAAACAACAGCACTAAAGCAAAGGAAGAATGAAGTGCAGTAGATCAGTTTATTGAGCCTAACCAGAACTGAACCTCAGCATCTGTGGATTCCTCTGATCAGTTCAAACACCTAGTTACTTTCTATATACCTTGTAGATAGTGAGTCTCTTGTAGGCAGTGAGCCTCTTGTGAGCAGTGTGCTCAGGCAATGAGCCCTAATTGGCAAGTGCCATTTTGTACTTCTTATTCTTCTAACAGAGAATACAATCTTGGGTTAGTCACCCCATGGTTTTTCCCTTAACAGGGTTTTCCACGTCAAAATCATTGTGTTATGTGTGTTGAATTTATTTCTGCTCTCATGGTTATGCATGCTTATATGTTTTGATATTGTACTAATTGTTAAAGAAGAACAGAAAGTTAAAATATTCAAGATAACTAATTCGCCCCCCCTCTCAGTTATCTACCTTGTTTCCAACATATCACCAATATAGTCTTCCATGATAATGTGGAAAAGGTCATGGAAAATAACTGTCATGGCTCGTTGATAAGTGGCTCCTCCCTTCTTAAGACCAAAAGGCATTATGACCTAGTAGTATGTACCCCATGGACAAATAAATGATGTTTTATCTTGGTCTTCCTCTACTATTATGATTTGGTTATATCCTAAGAATCTGTCCATCAAGGATAGCATTTCATGTCCAGCTGTAAGATCTACAATGTTATCTATACTTGGTAATGGGAAGTCATCTTTTAGACAAGCTTTGTTGAGATCTCTAAAATCCGTACAGGAACGAACTCATCCATCAGGTTTTGACATGGGTACCAAGTTTAAAACCCATTCTGGATAATCAATAGGCTTTATGAACTTTGCTTCCAACAGTTTCTGAATCTCTGCCTTAACCAAAAGAGCTATTTGCGGGTGCATTTTGCACAGCTTTTGTTTGACCAGTTTTGCATTAGGAGATACTGCTAGGTGATGTACCACAAGTGATGGATCTAGATGTAGACACCCTAAAATGACTGTGTCGTCAAATCACTTGCATTCCGTTATCTGTCTAATCACTTGCATTGCAAACGTTAATTAAATAATCTAATTATTTAATTAATTATCATCAAATTCTTGTAAACCTCCTAAATTCAACATTAATTAAATAAATTCTCTTTATTTAATTAATTAAATTAAATTCCTCTGTTATTCTTCCACAATTAAATAATTTTTAATTATTTAATTAGATCTTTATCCTCTTTCCAAAAATTAAATCTACATTAATTAAATAAATCCAATTATTTAATTAATTCATCACAAATTCCCTCTTATCTAAAATTAAATAATTCTTAATTATTTAATTAAATCAAAATCATTCTTCCAAAATCATGCACAACAATTAAATAAATTTGTTTATTTAATTTGCTTTCCAAATCTTCTAAATTAAATAATTCTAATTATTTAATTATTTCTTCCAATAATATCCTCTCTAAATTTAAATAAATCAATTATTTATTTAAATTGCTTTTTCTTCTAAATTTGAGTTATCTCTAATATAACTCAAGTTTTCTATATTTAATAAAGCAAAATATCTTCTAATTCTCATGCAAATCTCTTCTTCTTGTTTTAAATCACTTAACTAACTATTACATTCTGTTAATTGCTTTAACTCATTCTTCTATTCTTGATAACTCCTCTCATGCAAAAGAAAGCAAGACACATGTCTTCTTCTCATTCGTTGCACGTTCCTCAACTATTCTCCTCCGTTGATTCTTCTAAATTATCTGGACTGTTGATCGATCTTCATTGAAACCTATATAAACCCCCCTCATCTCCTTCATTATCTCTCTTCGATCGTATTCTCAGGCATACTTAACAGAGCTTTGAGCATACAAAATGCGTTGATTGAGCACTCTTACGATCTTTTGACATTGATCTCTTGAGCACACTACTTGCTTGTTGCAGCTATGGTTTTGCAACTTCATTAAGCAATCCACATTAAATCCAAAGGAAACAATACAAATTTCGGTAAAAGTCTTTATTTCATTGATTATTTGTCATGGCTTTTATTTAAATTCGTTTTCTTTATGTTATTGGGTTCTTTGATTTAATTAGTTTGATTTGATCGATTTTTCCTCATACACACTAGACCCGGCATGTCAGCATAAGTCCATGCAAAATTAATGGATCTTTTCATGAAGAATGCTGTGAACTCTATCATTTCTTTCTCTGATAGTGATGCTGCGAAAAATGTGATCTTCAGATTCTGCTCTGTGCCTAGGTTCATTTCTTGAGATTTCTCAACTAGCACTGTTGATTTTTTATGATAGTTATTGGTCACAGGAAGATCAAATCCCCCATTCTCGAGCACCGCAGAGAGGTTTTCACCCTCAGATACGTCCTTTATTTTTACTTTTTCATGGTCAAGAGGCGCCTTTCAATTTTCACCTAGTGACCTATCTTTTTTTATTTTATTTATTTCACTTTTGTGACTAAAGGATTTGATGCTTCCACCAAAATATGCTAGTTTAGGGAGGTCCATCATGAAGCTTGCTTTGTGATCACCCAATGGAATGCCTTGTCGTAAACCCATGAGTTCAGCAATAGCTTCGTCATTTTCAAATGTGTCCAATATCGGTGCCCCCTGTTGGTCCCAATCGACGAGGTCAGGATATACGAGTGAAAGGGTGATGGATGAAGGGTTGCAGGTAGATGAGGTGGCAAAAATCATGAAGATGGAGGTTTCCTAGAAAAGGTTGGTGATATGAAGGGGGGAGTCATCGATCGCATCTGAATTAGAAGTCTCTCCTACAAAAGAAGGTCCAACTTCCATATTATAAATACACTTGATGTCTTTAGAAGGCGGTACCTACGGCTAATAGCCAAGGCCTTGCTTATTAAACTTCTTAGACACAATAATGGGTTCAAGAGGTCCTTGTTCCTACGATCCCAATCTACCATGTCCTTTGTAACCCATGTTCTTAATGATACAGAACCCATTGTTATATCTTTCCACTTCAAGTTGCACTTGGTCATTCTCATCATAGAATATCCAAGAGTTAATGTCATCGATGTCTTCATCATCAAGGAATCCTCCTTTGATGAATACTGTTGGTGGAGCTTTAATGATGGCTGCGGATGAAGATGCCTTGGATGTAGAAGGTTTGCCAGGGGATTTGGGAGATAAGGGGAGAGTTCCAACACAACAAGATTCTTGCAATGTGTATTCACCCAGACCTTGTTTAATGTACTTGATACGGATATTTCGAATGGCTTTGCTAGATGATGGTGCGAGTAAGGTGGATGGGTCAACATAGGATGAAGATGGATAAGCTTTGGTGTTAATGGGGATACAGTTAGGATTTTGATATTTGGCTTGAAAGGCATGACAAAACTCAAATGGATTTGGATCGGCATGGATGGTGACTTCAACACCGTTGTATGGAAACTTGAGACATTGATGGTATGTGGAAGGAACGACTTTAAGCGAATGGATCCATGGACGGCCAAGGATGATGTTGTAGGGAAGTTTAATATCAAGAACTTGACAATGGGTGTCAGTAGTGACAAGACCAACTTGGATAGGCAAATGGATGATTCCTTCAATATCTCTCTTAGCATCATCATATGCTTTGATGGTAATGACCTTGGAAGTATCAATGTTCTTCTCAAAATATCCCAATTGTTTTATTAGTTTTAGAGAGCATATATTGAGACCAGCTCCACCATCCACTAGTATTCGTTTGATATGGCATTGGTTTACAAATATTTCTATGTGGAGGGCTTCATTATGTGATGGGTTAATGGATGGTTGAAGATCTTTATCAAATAAGGTGAGATGGCAAGGGGCTACAATGCCAACTATCATAGATTGAAATTGTGTGGTAGCGATATCATTAGGCACCAAAGACTCTTGCAATGCTTTATCAAGGATAGCTTTATGAGCGGGGGATATACATAGCAGCTCTAGGATGGAGATGTGTGCGGGAGTTTTGCCAAGGTGATCAAGGATATTATAACTAGGAGGCAGTCGAGAAGGATTGATAGGTGCTCCTTGAATGGTAACATGACCTCTTCTAGTAGTTATAGTGCAATCATGTGCTTTACCTTGGATAGTGATGGTAGAAATGCAAGCATGGTCAATGCAGCCAATCGTAGATGATTCATAGATGTAATGGATAGCATTCCCAGTATGAGGGTTACTTGCCTTGTCATGAAGTGGAAGTGGATTTTTGAAAGCATCTAGATCATAGTTCGAGGTTGGTTGATGTGTTGATTGTGATGTTGGTATTGTGATTTTAGCAAGACCTTGATTGATACAATCTTGAATGACATGTTTTAAATGCATGCAACCATTTGTACTATGTCCTTTGACTCTATGGTATTCACAATATCTATTCTCTTTGTACCAAGGAGCTTTAAAGATAGGTTTTGTGTTTGGTCTAGACTTGAGCAATGTGATGTCTCCCACTTGAATTGGCTTTCAAAGAATTACCTCAATAGGTTCTCCCAAAGGAGTGAATTGTCGTTTAGGTGTTGGATTTTATCTTGGTCGATTTCATTGTAAAGGTGGATTAGTTGTAGATGTGGCTTGAATATTGACAAGAGCTTTCACTGTTTGTATGTTATTTGCATCTACAATGCCGTCATTAATGACAATTTTGTTTTTGTTCCAAAAGTGGGATTTGTCATTTGAAGATTGAGGATTGTCCTTGTTGTCTTTGAAACTTTTGATGGTACCCTTAGCAATTAAATCTCGCTCAATGGTGGTTCCTTTGGAGATGAGTTTGTCAAAGGTGCTAGCATTTTGCAATTGCAATTGGAATGATAGCTCGGGATGAAGATTTTGGACAAAGATGTCAAGTTGTTGTTTCTCGGGTATTTGCCATGATAATTTGCTAGCCATATTATGCCACCGTTGGGTAAATGATGAGAAAGTTTCGCCATTCATTGTTTGTTATTGACAAGATCATTCATATTCACCTCATGTTCAATGTTGAAAGAGAAATGGTATCAAAATTTGTCCGCTAATTCCTCAAAAGTCTTGATTCCCGAAGGTAGGTGAGAGAACCATTCAAGAGCTTGTCCCGCTAAGATTCAAGGGAATAGTCTCAAGAGATATGTATCATCATATGCAACATCAAGACATGCAACATAAAATGATCTAAGATGGTCATCTGGATTACCTTTCCCTTTGTATTTGTCAAATTGTGGCATTTCAAAATGAGGGGGAAAAGGTTGCATGTGAAGTGATATGTCAAATGGATAAGGGCATATTTCTCCCAAATAAAATGTCTTCTTATTTTGTCCTACTACCTTTTGGACTACTTGTTCAATATCCGCTTGGGATAGTTGTTGTTGTTGCAAAGGTTGTTGATGGCCTAGAGGTGGAATGTAGTGGTGGAGTGTATGAGGGTATGACTGTATGGTGAGGTTGAGTGCTCACATTATATGCCGAAGGATTGGTATACGACACGTATGTGCTTGATGATTGCTGTCCTTGAGACACAAGTGGTGGTTGGGCATATTGTGATGGATTGACTCCAGGATTTTGCACCACGTGGGAACTAGAGGATGGAGTGATGTTGATCAATGGATGTGGATTGGATGTTGGATTTGCATTAAGATTTGAAGTGGCAACATTATGATAACCAATGGTAGGATTGGTGGATGAAGAAAGATGGGCATTTTGGTTTATATTTTGGGCAACATGAGTACCTTGAGATGGATTAGTATATGTCATATGTTGGGTGACAATGGGTAATGCTTGGGTTGTATAAGACGGATTGACATTTTGTGAAGGATTATATGGAGGTGGAGTAAGTGATGTAAGTTGATCAACATAAGGGATAGTGGTATTAGGATTGGCTTGTGATACAATAGGTTGGTCACTCATGTCAATGAGATTGGCATTGGGATTATATGGTGTGTTAGATGCATTCGTGGAAATTGTGGAGACCATATTAGAAGTGATAGGGATATTAGTTTGGGGTGTGGATTCCACATGTGATGCAATAGGAGTAGAAACTTGTAATGGCTGCGAGACTTGTGTGGCTTGTGATAGTTGGATAGCTTGTGAAACTTGTGGAGTTTGTGATATTGGGATAGCTTGTGAAACTTGCAGAATATGTACTTGTGAAACATGGATAGCTTGTGATACTTGAGGAGTTTGTGATACTTGAGGCATGGATACGGTCATGGTAGGAGCGGGGGTATGTTGTGAGACATGGAAAGGTGGAAAGCTCAAATTTTGTGAAAGGTAAGGAAGTACCTCGATTGGAGTTATCAAAGGTTCTAGAGTATACTTTGTGAATGGTGGGCTTGATGGTGTAGCAATAGGCAATGAAGGAGATGGATTGGAAGGTGAATGAGATGGCATGGATATGTTATGAGATGGTGTGGCTATGGTGGATGGCCCCTTTGCAACAATAGTAGGAGTGTTTGGATCTTGTTTACGAATGGAAGATATGTCAAAGTTGCTTGGTAACTTGGCTCCCATATGAGCTAATTGCAAGAATTAGTGATCTGGATTAGCTAAAATAAGCTTATCGACTTGGTCCCATATGTGTGGCTCTTGAAATTCAGATAAATCATCTTGGGATGGCTCATGATAAGTTGCGGTAAATGGATGATGTTGCACTTGTTGCGAAGATGATGGTCTAGTAGTGTATCCTTCAGGTACAAACATGTGAGAAGGCATACCAGTTGTGAATTTAGTTGCATCTTTGAGGGGAGTTGATTGACATTGTCACAGTTTGGCTTCTAGTTTAGCGCATAATTTAGCTTCCATTTCAACTCTATATTGGCTCCTAGTTTGAGGCATGATGGTTGATGATGGAGATTGGACTAGTTTGTCAAGGTTGAGACCCAAAAGTTGATGGTTTGTTGATTGATCATTGAGTATTTGTTGATGGTTTTGGTTGCTGGTTGATTGGTTTGATGATGGGTTGTTGTTTGATAGCTGTTTGGTTGTTGGTTGGGTTGCTTGGATTGCTTAGGTTGTTGTTTGATAGGATTGCTTTGTTGGTTGATTGATTGGATAAACTTCCCTAGAGAATAGCTCACAAACTCGAGGGAAAATCTGATTGATGATGTTGTTTGCTATTACTAAGGCTGAATAAAGCCAAAGGGGTGGTGTTTGTTGTTGCTAGGTTGATTATTTTGATGATTGATTGTTGGTTGGGAGTCTTAAGAGGATGGAAAGCTCAAAAAATCCAATGATTTTGTATGCTCAAAATAGGAGATGATGTTCAAATGGTTGTAGATGATCAGAGGAATGTTTGGAAGATGATGACAGAGCTAAGCAATCTGAAAGTGCAATAGATGGGGCTGGGTTGATGCGGATTGATGATGTTTGACCAGAAGTGACAAGTAATAGCTCAAATGTGACTCAAGAAAAGACAAAAGTGAGGACTAATAGCTCAAAAGTGATCTGGGTAGTTTTAGGTGACAGAGTGTAGTACTAACCAGGAGCAACCAGGTTTACTAGATGCGAGTAGTTTCAGTGCAAAAGTGATTTTCTGTTGTTTAAAAGCGATGTAGTTTAGGCAGAAGCGAGCAATTTAAGTTTGGAAGCAATTTAGGTCTAACAGATGGTGTGTTTTGGTGAATTTTGGAAAGAAAACAATAATTTTAGTCACTCACATTCACAACATTCACAAACATGTACAATCCTAGGCTGGAAAAGGACTGTATTTGTTGAACCCCTTGCCGTTCTTATTCAAAGAGGATAGCTTCAGGATCTTGGTAGCACCAGCTCCCCTCCACGGCACTCACTTCTCATGCATACCAAGTTCTGAGTTTCCCAAGGCTTGCAAACCTCAGGATTGTCTCTACTATCTCTACAAAGAACCACGAGAGTCAGGGCGGCTTCAAAGGCCCGGCCTTCTGCGTCAACAAATAGAGGGATTTGGGCTACTACACAAAGGTTGCTAGTATGGGCATCGATTCAGGTGGCTACACATGCGGCAATTCGCTCCGTTAATGGAGGCTTCCCAGCCCAAAGAGGTTACGCTAGATGGGGTTTTGGGGGAAACATTCATTGGTGTAACACAACTGCACCTGTTGTTTATGGCTTTCGACACAAACACTTTTTTTTTATATAGCGGCTTGGAAGAGCTTAGCTTTAGCCTGTTACCGCTTAGGTTGTACCCCTTCTCACACCGGGAAGCCAGGCCCTCTAAAGATAATAACAAGTTCTCATGCACCCAAGATCCATTTGATAGGCAAGGGGAGAGGATACTTTTTTTATTAAATTTGGGTTACACACATACACAACAAGCAATTCAAGAAAAATAAAACAAGCACGGAGCAAACAATGGTTCCTTTTAAGCAGTGCCAAATCCAAATGTTCCTAGATTAGTGATAAAAATGATATGTCTTTAACCGATCAAAGCTGCAACAAATATGTTAATAGTTTCACAACCTCCTTTTCTTGGACAAATGATAAGATGATGCACAAATAGATGATTAGTAGACAAGAAAAATCAAACTGTAAATGACAAAACCGGAAGCGACACACAGTTACCAGAGGTGATCAACTGTTGATTATAAGCGATGTGATTTATGCCAGATGCGACTGGTTGTCAGTTAAAGGTGATGCGAAAAAACCAGAAGCGACCAGTTATTGCTCAGAAGCAATGCAAAGCTGCCAGATGCATAAAAAATCCCCGTTTCTGCAAAACTAGGGTTAGGATCATGAAAAAAATGATTATCAAAGATTGAAAAATGCTAAATATAAAGTCTAGTGGATAAAATTAGCTCAGATAGACACCCTGCAATCACATATTGATCAATTGGAAACCCTAGAATGATGTTTTGATGAGATCTTGTAAAACCAAGGATGTTAGTTCAATTAAAATCAAAACCCTAATCAAATTGATTGGCAAATGATATGATTATCAGAGACATGCAAAACATAGATTAAGACCCTTGATTGACCAATAAAAATCTAGCAAAACACCCTGCAAGATCAAATGTTAACAGAAAATCCTATATTGCCAAAAGTGACTAAAACAGCCAGATGCAAACAGTTTTTTATCAAAAGCAAGTGATAATTAACCAGAAGCGATTAATTTTCACTCAAAAGTGATGCAAAAATGCTGGAAGCAACTAGTTTTCACTCAAATGCGACTAGAAATTACTGTAAGCACTCCAAAAAACTTGAACTTCACAAAAACAACTTCAAAATGCAAAGTTAATCAAGGACATGAGTCCCACCGGGCGTGCCAGAATGTGGATATGTAAAAATCAGGTCAATAAGATCAAGCATGTAAATCAAAGCCTAAGCCTACCACCATCAAATAATCAAATCCAAGTGAAACCAAAAAGCATGCAATTCAAGAACAAGATCACCTAGATTGTATGATTCCTTGTTTATGATGTGGATTGCTTCTCAACAATGAACAATTATGAAGATCAAAGCTGCCATGATGGGTAGATGATAGAGATAATATGCTCAATGGATGCAATGGAAGCTCAAATGCTCAAAATGCTCAAGATGGTAATATAGAAGCTATGATAATGGTGGATGGATTAGTAGGGAATGAAAGGGTGTGTATATAGGTCTCAACCAAAGTCAATCAACAGTGGAGATTATAAGATAGAATGGAAGGATAAGATTAAAAGATGGCATAGATGAATGTGTACAAGCCATGTGTCCATAGGTAAGACCTATTTTAAATGATTGTAGTTGAGTTGTTATTGATGATAAGATAAGTTTACTTAAAATAGAGAGATATCCTATTTTAAGGATTTGATGATGACGATAGTCATTTTTAGAACCAATTAAAAAAATTCAATCTAGATCATTCCAATGAACAAGGCCAACTTGTACACATAGAAGAAAGTGATAAGATAAGGGATGGTTTTAAATGAGAGAGGAAATAAATTAAACATTTATTTAATTTATGGAGGTGATGATAAGATAAATAAATAAAATATTGATTTTATTTATTCATGATAGAGGGAACCAATTAAATAAATTAAGAAATTTATTTAATTGTTTGGAAGAAATATAAGAAATAATTAAATAATAAAAATTATTTAATTATGAGAAATAGAAGAAATTAGATGAAAATTTAGAGGGAAATTAACTAAATAAATATGATTTATTTAATTAATTAGAAATATGGGTGATTAGATGTTTTCAAGACAAGTGTGCTAGGACAAAGTTACGTAAATGCCAATGCAAATGGTGAAAATGCAACAAATCGATAAATAATGAAATGAGTCAATTTTGGGTGTCTACACTAGCCACTTGGCAAGAACTGATGGATGGATTACCCTAATGCAATCACACACATTACGTAGTTGCATATGCATTATTGAATGGATTTTATTGCATTAATGCGTGATTATTAATCATTTTTAAATGCATGATGTGATTACTTAAATTTAACGTCTTTTCAAATTATGTTTGAATGGTGTAATTATAATAAGGAAATATATATGATTGTATTTTAAATTAAATAATAAAATTTTGTTTATAGATGTTTGGAAGACAATATATTCCTTAAATATATATATATGCAATATTGTATTGCATTTCTCTTCTTGATTATTTAAATGGTTTTGTTTTAATTAAAATAGTTAAATAATATTAAAAATAGCATTATTATATTTAAGAAAAAGAATAAAAGAATTAAAATATATATTTCTTGTCATTCATGCGACAATAAGCTGCAAAAGATATTATTATTTTATTGTTTTAAATAGCATTTTTCTCCAATTTTATTGGTCGAATGATCATGCAAAGTGGAATAAGAACTTCAGTTCAAAAAATCTAAATCTTTAGTCTCTAAACCTAATGGGTTCACCAAAATAAGGAAGAATTCATTTTATGATAAAGGAGGTGGATCTAGGCAAAGAAAGGCATCCACGTTTTTGTAGTAGAAGTGACTATTATTCTAAGCGACAGAAGCAAGGAAGAAAGGAAGAGTTGCAGGCCGCGACAGGAGAGGGAACAAGGTAGCGGCAACAACTGTAAACTCACCTTTGACAACAAACTTCTCTAGGTTTTCTTCTCAATTTTGTTTGCATTAAAAATTGCATTGTTCTGACTGTCAAAAAGATAGTTTCTTTACTTATTTGGGTGGGTGATTGTTTTGCTATGCTCAACCTTAAACCTGCCTGAGTCGTTCTCCTCTAAATCTGCCAGGCTGCATACCTTATTTTCTTGGTCGTTTAACCTTGTGGCTGGTCGTCACCTTGGATGCTATTCGTTTGGTTTTGTGGTTGTCTATGATCTTTTCACCTTGGCGATCTTATGTTTGTTGAGGAGATCAAACCCTTTATTCTTGCCTATTGCCAATCTACCCAACTATAGCGTAGTATTTTAGAATCAGCCTGTTGTATCTAATCTTGTCTTGGCTGATTATTGGCTTTTATGATATGATAATCATTCCTACCGTCCATGTCATTTGGCCTTCTTGGGTGATCTTGTATAGATTGATCCCCTTTTAGTTCTTGCAAATCATCATTTCCAAATCTTGATATTGCAGTTGAAAAAACTCTTTTTAACAAAATCCTGAGATACTATCAAATTATTCTCTGTCAAGATATTTATATTGCATCTGTTATTTTTTCTGTATGACTACATTTTCTTCTTTTATGCTGGCTGAAGCGGTTCTGTGATAAAATTTGACCTTACTATAAGAGAAATGTATATTCTTAAAAAATTAGAAAAGAAAGCTATTATTATCTCCATAGGCATTCCTCAGTTACTACTGTGTAAAACTCCATTTTTGAACCATTATCTTGGATGACAGTAGGCTATTACAAACCCTGTGAATTGTTTATATTACCATTCTGTCACAACTCCTGTCACTGAAATGATAGGAGGGTTATTGAATAGTATATACAAACTTATTGATTAAAACTGAGTAGATCCTACTATAAGCAAATGATAATAAGATTAAATAGAGACTGTAGACTTCTATATTATTTTTCCTATGAACACTGATGATGAAAACCTATTACATGTATATTCATGACCGTAAATTGATTAAACTATGATTTATGTTCATCTTTTTATTTCTGCAACAGCTCCTGTCGCAGCTACGATAGGAGGACTATTTTTATTGTTTTTATTATCTTTAAAGCTTCCGGTCACATGAATAACAACAAGATAGATTAATATCTCAGATTGACTATTATTGAAGACATTGTGACTGAAATACAAGATTATAAACTATATCAAATTGATAAAATTATGATTTCGATTATATGATCAAAAGATGGTTCATTGCTTGAAAGTGTATTTTTCCTTAATTGATGTTTTGGGAAAGGGATTGGATTGATTTATTGGAAATCTTGAATTTGAGATTCTTTACTTTATTTTCTTTCTTCTTGGGGAAAGAAGTAGTTTTTATATAGGAATGTATTGGGTTACTTTTGGGACTAGGATGCTGAATGTGGATATTTAGAGATGGCTTTTCCTCTTTTCGAGAATTGAACCAAGTTACTTAAATGATTAGATCTAATCAGAATGACATTGAAATAGATGTTTTTTGTCTAGCAGACTTATTTATTGATATCTCTGCCACATCCTGTTGTGAGACAGTTTACTTTTCATTACTTAGAATTGCACATTCAGACATCAGGGTTGCATCGGTGTTCCCTCCTACAGTTGTTACCAAGTAGCTAGACATTTCGTGCAGGGCTGGGTTTCCTTTGTTTCATGAAGGGATCTGGGGAAGTGTAAATACTTCATGGTTGGGTGGAAAAGCACTTGTGCCATGTTCTCATCTCTCAGCTTGCAGGTGGTGAACCACTTGGTTCGTGCAGCTGGAGAGTGTATTGATTTATTTATTATTGTTGTACATCTTTATTGTACCCTATATTAGATGTATTTTGGCATGCTTGCCAAAGGATTTATGTATATTTTTTTATAGTGCTTGTTACCTAAATTAAGCACGTGAATATGTAAGATTTAATGATATTGAGATTCATATTTATGAGATTATCTTTTATTTGAGATATTGTGATTAAGCGGATTAATTACATCTTTTATCTTTCAAAGTTGTATCTAATTGGATTATTTACACCTTTTCATTTTTGGTTATTGCGATGTTGTATTTAAGTGGATTATTTACTTCATTTACTTTTGAGTTGGTTTAAATGCTTTTACATGACTTGTGAGGTTTTACATAAGGGTCCACATTAGGTAGTGTTTTGAATGCAAAAAGCAGAGGCAGATCAAAGGAGAGAGGAAAAGGTTCTAGAGGTCATGGGAAGTCACGAGGAAAATCAAAGGACAAGAGGTCCCAATCCAGAGGACAGAAGGATTGCTGGTACTGTGGGAAACTAGGTCATCTGAAGAAAGATTGTTGGTCTCGAAAGAATAAAGAAGGTGAAAAACAAGAAGGCAATAAGGAGGCAAACATGGTAAGTAATAAATCTGAAGATGATGCTTTGATTCATTCCCTAGATAATGCTGATGATTCATGGGTTTTAGATTCAAGGGCCTCATTTCATGCTACACCTCATAGAAGTTATTTTCTTGATTATGTCCAAGGGGATTTTGGGCTGGTTTATTTGGGAGATAACAAACCTTGTCAGATTGTTGGAAAGGGAAGAATCAAGATTAAGTTGCAAAATAGGAATCACTGGCTACTACAAGAGGTAAGGCACATTCCAAGGCTGAGTAGGAATTTAATTTCAGCAGAGCAGCTAGCTAATGAAGGTTGCATAGCTACTTTTAGTGATAAAAATTGGAAGGTTTCAAGAGGTGCCTTAATAGTAGCAAAAGGTGTGAAAGTAGGCACCTTATATCTTTGTACAGGTCATACTATTCCTTCTACTTTAGTTGTTGCAGAGAAGAATCAAACAGGTTTAGGAACAGTTGTTGCGAGTTCGTAGGAAGAGATTGAAATAGTTGCTACATGTTCTGAGACAACACTGTGGCATAATAGACTTGGGCATATGAGTGAAAAAGGTATGAAGGTACTTCATTCTAAGAAAGTTTTACTAGGTCTGAAATGTATTAATATAGATTTCTGTGAAAGTTGTGTGTATGGAAAACAAAAGAGAGTCAATTTTCTCAAGGATGGGAAGCAAAAGAAAGATGAAAAGTTGGAGCTTGTGCATACAGATGTATGGGGACCGGCTCAAGTATCTTCTCTTGGTGGCTCTTGGTATTATGTTACATTCATAGATGATGCAACTAGGAAGGTTTGGATTTATTTCCTTAGGCAGAAATCTAATATATTTGAAACATTTAAGAAATGGAGAAGCTTGGTTGAGAATGAGACAGGTAAAAGATTAAAATGTCTCAGATCTGATAATGGTGGTGAGTATTGCAGCAAAGAATTTGAGGATTATTGATCCTTTAATGGAATTTGTAGGCAGAAAATAGTTCCAAGGACTCCATAGGAGAATGGAGTAGCTAAGCGCATGAATAGGACAATAATGGAGCGTGCAAGGACCGTGAGATTGCATGTTGGGCTACCTTTAAACATGTGGGTAGAGGTTGTCAACACCGTTGTATATTTAATTAACAGAGGTCCTTCATTTCCTTTGGGTTGTGGTATTCCAGAGGAAGCGTGGATAGGTAAGAAGGTGAGTTATTCTTTTCTCAAAACCTTCGGATGTGAAGCATTTGCACATGTAGATTCTGAAAATAGAACCAAGCTGGATACAAAATTTAAAAAGTGCATCTTCGTTGGATATGGCATTGATGAATTTGGTTATAGGCTTTGGGATGTTGAAAATCTAAAAATTGTGAGAAGCAGGGATGTTGTATTCAATGAGAAGGTGTTGTACAAAGATCAATTATAGTAGCATGAGAAGAAAGAAAAGGATTATGTGGTGCTGGATGATACTCTAGATAGTGATGTTCCAGTGGTTCCTCATGCTCTGCAACAGCAACAAGAAATACCACAAACTCCAGTGAATGTTAGATGGTCAACAAGGCTAAGTAGACCTCCTGAAAGGTTTTCTCCCTCTTTGTATTCTATTTTGTTAATAGATGCTGGTGAACTGGAAGGGTATGCTGAAGCTATGCAGGTGGATACAAAGGTTCAATGGGAGCTTGCAATGAAAGAAGAAATGGACTCCTTGCTGAAAAATCAGACTTGGGAATTATGTAAGTTGCCTGCAGGTAAAAAGGCTTTACCAAACAAATGGGTTTATAGGCTGAAAGAGGAAGATGGAGGTAAGAAAAGATTTAAATCTAGGTTAGTTGTAAAAGGATTTGTATAGAAAAAGATCATTGATTTTGATGAGATTTTTTCTCCAGTTGTTAAGATGGCTTCTATTCGTATTGTTTTAAGTATTGTGGTTGCTGAAGATTTGCATTTGGAACAGTTGGATGTGAAAACTACCTTTCTCCATGGTGATTTGGAGGAGGAGATATATATGGAACAACCACAAGGATTTGAGGTCAAAGGTAAGGAGAAATTGGTGTGCAGATTGAAGAAGAGTTTATATGGCTTGAAACAAGCACCTCGGCAATGGTATTTGAAATTTGATAGTTTTATGGTTGAGAAAGGCTAGAGCCAGTGTTATTCTGACCATTGTGTTTATTTTAAGAGGTTGGATAATGACAGCTACATTATTTTATGTTTATATGTTGATGACATGCTTGTAGCGGGGTCTAACATGGATCACATAAGAGAGTTAAAACAATAGTTAGCACAATCATTTGCTATGAAGGATTTGGGGGCAGCAAAAAAAATCTTTGGTATGAAAATTTGCAGAGATAGGAAGAACAGAAAATTGACTATCTCAGGCTGATTATGTTGAAAAGGTGTTGTAGAGATTCCATATGGAGAATGCAAAAGTTGTTAGCACACCTTTGCCTAGTCATTTTAAATTGACTAAGGAGATATGTCCTAAGACATAAGAGGAGGAAGAAAAATGTCCAAGGTACCATATGCTTAGGTTGTTGGAAGTTTAATGTATGCCATGGTATGCACAAGATCAGATATTGCACATGTTGTAGGAGTTGTAAGCAGGTATATGACTCATCCCGGATTGGAGTATTGGAATGCGGTAAAATAGATTCTCAGATATTTGAGAGGTACATCCAATAAACACTTATGTTTTGGGGGCTCTAATACTGATTTAACAAGTTATGTAGACTCAGATTTGGCAAGAGATATTGATACCAGGCGGAGTACTACAGGTTATGTCTTTACTGTAGGTGGGACAGCAGTGAGTTGGATCTCCAAGTTGTAAAAGGTGGTTTCTTTGTCCACCACGAAGGTAGAGTATGTAGCTGCAACAGAGGCAAGCAAGGAGATGATATGGCTGCAATCTTTCATGGAAGAATTGGGCAAACAACAGGCTAACAATTCTTTGTATACACACAGTCAAAGTGCCATACATCTTGCAAAAAATTCTACCTTGCATTCAAAGACCAAACACATACAGCTAAGGTATCTCTTCACTCGGTCGGTGTTGGATGATGGAAAGTTATGGCTGGAAAAGATACATACAGATGAAAATCTAGCGAATATGTTTACAAAGGTAGTAACAAGGGAGAAGTTGAGCTCCTCTTCAGCTTCGGTTGGTCTTCAAGACTAAAAAATAATAAAATTAAAATAGTAGAGTCCAGGGTGCTTATTTCTAGTGGGAGCTACAAGGTCAGCAGTGTTATGATCAGTCTCCAAGTGGGAGATGATATGGTGTGGAGTCTGATCAGTCTCCAAGTGGGAGATTGTTGTTATATGGAGCCTAATCAGACTCAGAGGTTAAATTTTTCCCACTTTTATCAGCGTGGTTTCCCCCCAAATTATTTAATGAGGGAGTGCAGGGGGATAGAACTCACGGTGGGGGTCTGGGGGCAATGCCACCAGTGGGGGCTGTTGGGGGCAATGCCCCCGAAGCAAAAATTGTCTATTATTTTATAAAGGCGTCGGGAGTTATTTTTCTATTGGCCAACATAAAAAAACCCTATTTTTGTAACCGACATAAGCTTGATAAAAGCGGCTAAGGGTTAGGGTTTCTGTTGAGATGTATTGTAGCATTTTGCCGCGGTATTGAGTTGCAAGGATTGCTGGTTGTAATTAGTTTGATTTACTGGATAATAATATTGGACTCTCTGTTGGTGGATGTAGCCTGGGTTTGGGTGAACCATGTTAAAACTTGTCTCTCGCTGTTATTATTTCTGTGTATTTTCATTCCTCTGTTTAATATTCAATTGCATTTAATTGATATCTTCTGGATGCAAGCCCTAACACCAAGATCTATCCTTAGATTTAGATCTATCTTTAGACTTATCCTTACCCACTTTTTTCTTACCACCACCTTTTTCCTTGGATTTTCCTCTCATAATCAATGCCTCTTTTGAATCGTCATCATTTGAATTTGTCTACATCTCCTCTGTAAGCAAGGTAGAGACAAGGGCATCCAATTTTGGATTGTAGAGAGAAACAACTAAATTCTCCCAAGAATTAGGTAATGAACATAATAGTAAAATACATTTATCCTCTTCCTCAATTTGTTAACATCAATAGACTATATTTGGTTCAAGGTTAAATTGAAAGAATCCAAGTGTTTTGCAACAAAGCCTCCTTTATTTTAATGAATATAATTTCCTTTTAAGGTACAATTTGTTAATGAGACTCTTTGTTTGATATATTTCACCTATTCTCTTACACAACTTAAATGTGATAGTTTTATTAGAAATATTCAATAGAATAGAATTAGAAAGGCATAACCTTATAGTACCTCAGGTTTTCTTATCAACCCTTACCTAGTCTACATTTGATATACTTTTAGGTTTTCTCTCATTTTTTTACTACTATCCATTGATCCCTTTCTTACAAGAGGTCTTTCATCTTCAGCTTCCAAAGTTCATAGCCTGTGCCATTGAACTTCTTGTTCTTTGCATAGGAGGTGTTGGTATAATCTCTATCACCAAAATCTAATTTGCACAAAAGAAACAAATCTCCCGCTACAATAAAAATCCCAACAACACTCCAAAAGAGGCATCCCTCTCTAATCAAGCTGACCAATCTCTGATACCAAATGTTGATAATCTAGGTACAAATACAATAAAAACTATTGATCCTTAGTGCTTAAAAATTTATCAACATGATAGAACATGCATGGAAATAGAAATAACATAGCAGAAATTTTTAATAATGTGATACCACAAAAACATCAATATACGCGGGGAAAATCCTTTTGAGTAAAAATCCCCACCACCAAAGAGAGTATGAGCCTTTATTAAGCACAACTATAGAGTACATCAATACAACTTCCCCCTTTAATCCAACAACATTCCAATAGTAACAAAACCTATAAAACAACCATACCAATTACTATCCCATGCCTCTAATATATAAGCAAGTGTAATATAGGAAACCATAAATGGTTTCTAATACAATGGGTTCAAACCATAAGCCAAGTAGTCAACATGCAAAAGAGACCTCATGACATGTGTTTAGGAGTTAAAAGCATCTTTCTAGAAGCTTCAATACCTTTCTCATGAACTTGGTTGTCCAACTTCTCTAAAGGACAAAAATAACTTACTAAAGGATAAAATAACAACTCCCTAAGTCCAAAAAGACAACCAACTTCTTACACATCATTATAGATGCTTTCTAACACCTCTTACAATGTCATAGATGCTTCTTACACATCATAAATTGTCATAGATTTCCTTCCACTTCATGCCAAGTGTCCAATGATGTCTTACAATGCTTCCTCCCACGTTATGCCACTTACCTACATATTCCAAGTCACCTAGAGAAAATAAATAATTATAAATACCCCAAACCTTATGTGGACATCCAAGTTGGCCCTCTCCGTGATCCTTGAAGATGAACATATAATTAATCGACTATTCAATAAATAAATTGCTTTTGTCTAAAAGGAGTGCAAGGTGAATATCAATCCTAGTTCTAATAGAATTTTAATAAGTTTAAAGGTAGTGAAGAATTCACTACATTTTTGGCAACATCTTGGGGAAGCTTTCTCTCAAGTGTTGAATCCAAAAGACTAGGTGCCTATATCCTACGTAAAATTTAAAAATAAAGGAACTACAATAGCTATATTTTTAGTTGTAATTATTTAATATACTCAAATAACTAATAATTATACAAATAAAATTAATTAAATATTTTGTAATTATGATTTATAATAATTAGTATCATATATAATTATTTAATTATTATAAAATTACAATATTATATATTAATAATTTATTAGTTAATTAATTTTAAACTCACGTAAATATCTTAAATACATCTATCTAAAAGATACAAGAGATGACATGGAGTTATAATGATATTATTATAATTTTAATTTATAATAATTAATATTTTATATAATAATTACTTGATTTAAAAATATTAATATAATTTTTTAATATATAAATTAAAATTTAATTATAAACTAGCATAGAAATCTTAAATACATCTATTTAAAATATAAAATATGATAGATATCAAGTTTGCAAAGCCTATATAACCTACATAACAAATTTAATGCATGCACCTTTGCTATTTGTTAATGTCTTTTAGATAGATATATTTAAAATATAACAAATTCAATATATCTATGCTAGTTTATAAAAAATGGTTGTCCAATCCATTGTTTAATGAGAAATATTAAGTGTAAGCAAAATATTTATGAATTTGGCAAAGGCTAAAATTATGACTATACATTGTGTTGATAAAAAGAAAAATTTAAACAATGATTCAAAATGAAATTTATGGAGTTGTAGAACAAAGAGAATGTCAATATAACCTAATTTTAATATTGATAGGGAAAATATTAGTTTTTTTTTTAATATCCATTTTAAAGGAAACCATAGTCATTATAGGTGGACTTCTTATTCATGATGAATTTCTCTAGGATGAGATTGAATTAATGTTAATGTTGGAGGTGAGGCTTGACACTCAACCCTTGTGATTATGACTATCCATCCATAGGCTTGTGGGATTTTTTTCATTGCGACAATAGAAGTGGTTGGTTATAGTTGGGATGTAGTAGCCATGGACCTCAATCCCCCAAAGTGGTAGTGAAATTATGCTCTTTAGAGTATAGGTTCAAAACCCTGCACTCTTGCTACCTAGACTTCTTGAAATTTAATATCAATTACAAAGTAATTGTAGACAAGTTTAGGGAACACCACTTCATCAATTCTTCTCCTATTTATTTTTTGAAAATGCTTATCAATTATAAACTTACAAATGAAAGAACTTAAAAAATCAGCATGTTATGGTCATATACTAACCTTTTATATTAGAAATGACCCCACTGTAAAAAATTATCATATTAATTATAGCATGCCAATTCTTTACACTAAACACTTATAAATATGAATAAGACTAAATGCTCCTAAGCTTCCCAATACTTAACCCCGCCTCCTTCTAAAGGAAGAGGTCCTACACCTATAAATATATTGAATGAGTTAATGAGTTGTCCAAAACCCTTTTAAGTTGTAAGAAATGGACCTCAAACAGGGGAAGTAAGATATGCTTTGGAGGTATGTGATGATTGAGTTGAGTGGCACAAAAGAAAAAAGTAGTTCCTAGTTGGGTCTCTCTTGGCTCTAAGCGTGTATGGTTGTGTGGACTTGTGTAGGAGATGTTCCCTTTGAGTGATGGAAGTACATCTCTAGTCCTAAAATCAAATATTCTTGGGTCCCATCTTATGTTGACTAGGTCAGTATTGTGGCATCGATTTTTTTGCCCCACTTCTTATAGATTTGTCTCTACTATGCTCACGATAGATTTGTGGATTCTTCACTACTTTGATAGTATCCCACACAATTTATATCCTTATTAAAACATTCACGTGCATCTTCTCATTTTTAAATACAACATGCCTCTAAATATTATTCAAATAGATTACTTGTCTCTAAAATATAATAAATAGAATAACTTTAGAGGAAAAGTCTCCCGTGGAGATAATTTGTACTTGGAAAGGGCATGGTAATGAGTATAATACATCAATTCACATGGTACTCGTGATGGATGATCTAATCACATGATATGCACCACTTCTCTTGTTTCGAGGCCAAATTCATATTCTCTCTCTTAAGATTTTCAATTTTCGATGGGTGTTCAAGTGATTTGGGAATTGCTCTTTAGAAGAATTCACTATAAAATTACAAATGTGAAGAATATTGATGTGTAAGGGTGAAATTTGTGTAATAATAAGTTGTGTTTATTTTGAGAGTAATGTTTTAATACATAGATATATTAATAAATGGCGTAATTTTGTGTAAAGTCCGGTCTTTTGCTTTATGCTATCTATCTACTCTTTATATATTTTCTCATGTACCTACTACTCATCTAGGGACCATTTACATGATTACACACCTTTGCATATTCACCTTATCGACTTATTTATTACTTAAGCTTGCACTTATTTCTATGTACATGTTGCCTACCGAGATCTAGCAAATTTTATGTCTTGGGACTAGTTTGCAGTCGTGAGATCATCCTTGTAGTCATAGGCTCGTCTTGCCCTTATTTAAATTTTTAAATCCAAATGTAATCGACTTCCCACCTTTACCCTTCTTACCTAGGACTAACTAAAGACAAGTTTATGTGATATGTTGTTATATCCTTATATTTAAAGACATCCATTTTAATCATCTTAAGGAGAAATCATTTGCTTTACACACTTCAATTGTTGCACTAAAAGGAATCTACTTCTACACAAATATTCTAGGAGCATTTACATGACTAAAGATTGTTGTTTTTTATTGCTAATACACATTTGTGAGGGATGACTTGGGAGAACATGCCCCCTTGTAACATACCAACATCCCTACAAATGTATTTATAAATATTGCTAGTTCATCAAATATTAGAAGATAAAGAAGAAGTCAAGGGTGATCAAGCAAAGTAAAGAATAAAAGTGTACAAAATACACAATATGGGTTCTCAATTGTAGGACAAGTTTGCATTTGTAGATTAGCCTCAAACTACTAGACTCATTCCTACACAAAGTCAACAATTTTTTTGATCTTGAGGCATTCACCAATTTATCATCTACTGATCTTGTTCCGAAGTCTTACTAAATTCAAATCTTCATCAATCTTTGTGCACTCATTGATAATAAAGCTAAGTACACATGTTTTCTATTTATATTCCATGTTTCAATTACTAGCTCAATACTCAAAACTTAGCTCATAATTAATTGATATAGGTTAATGGTGCTTATGTGTATGGTTTTTATTAGATTGGCCTAGACTACACTTAAGGAAAGTTTAGTTTCCTTTCCATTTTGGTGAATTTGATCAATCCTACACAACCTATCTTCTTTCTAGAGTTTCTTGACCAACATTAGGGTTTTTAGATATGTGCTTTTTTATTTCCACATTATTCTCAAATCTAATCTTCCTTTTGTCCTCTTGTGCTTCATTGATATATATTTCTCTTAGGGTTTGGTGTGCATATTCACATAGCCTATCTCCTACACACCCTACCCACCCTATGATCAATTTTAGGCTTTACATTGTACACATTTTTTAGATTTGATTTAGAACTGATGTTCTGATATAAAACTAATTAGACATCATTTTGATATCATTCCTTCGCTTTTGTTAGGATTTAGAGCCTTTATTGTTTACTCTTGTGAACCTTACATCCTTAGATAGACCCTTGTTCTTGTATCATGGATTATCATGGTCCTTTATCCTTGGCATATATTCACTCTTCCATCACTGATTTTTACATGTGATCTCTTTATTCTTGATCCACTCATGACATTCTATCATACAAAAAGTGTTTGGAAGCATTATATCACAACATATGCTCATTTCCTTCATTTGGGGATTTGATCATCACTTTTCCTTCTTTATTAGATACCCTCACTTCACTTCTCCATGACTATTATATGTTATATGCTTCTTCTATGGAGAGTGATAGTAGTGTGCTCGATCCTAATTATGCTTAACCTTTGAGCACCTCTCCTTCATATGATCCACCTCAAAATACATCTATTGTGAAGGAAACACATGATCCCCTTGTACATGATACTGCTATAGTTGATAGATATTATGTTGAAGGTACATGTCATATGGATTATGATTCTTCATGTTTTTCATCTCATATTAAGCCTAGTTTTATTCCTACTTTGCATGCCTTAGTTATATCTCTGACTAACCCTATGCTTAGGCATACACATTTCAAGCATTATAGACATGATTATTATATTTCCTTTGCACCACATGAGTTGGCACCTCCATGTGTGATTCATGAGTATAGACCAAATGTATATATTGTGGTTATGTATTGGAAACATTAGAGTAAAATATGCAAAAGTGGACAATGGATCTAGATTGAACATATGTAGTAAATAATTTCTAGATGTGATCTAAGTTATTTACTCAAATATTCTAAAATCTAAAGTATCCACTAAAAGGATTCAATAATGTCATATGAGAAACCCTTAGCTATATCATCTTACCTATCACTTTAGGGTTTGTTACTATTGAGACTACTTTCCATGTAATGCTCAAAACTTTAGTGTATAACATTATTTTGGGACATCCACAATTTCATGTAATGGATGCTATCCCATCCATACTTCATCAAAAAATCAATTTTATTAATCAAAACAAACAATATGCAGTGAAAACATACAAATTTACTGTAGTTGAAAATCATAATATTAGGGATTTTCACCCTTTTGCAGTTTCACTGATAGACTAAAATAACAAGCTCTTAAGATTATGTGTTTAGTTAATAGTCAACAACATGTATCAAATCTAAACATCGACATGTTTATGAAAGTAATGGAAGCATATGATGTCACAATATTACAAAAGACACAAAGATTTATGTGTGAAACCCTTACTAGATAAACCCACCACCAAAATAGATGTTCACAATTGTATTAATCAAAGTCAAAATAGATTCAATACAACTAGATCTTTGGACAATGAGTCTCAATCTACAGTATACTCCACTTCTATGGTCACTCTAATGTTTTCACACCAACAACATACACAATGTCTTCAATTTTTATATTGTGAAATCTTCACATCAGGTAACCTTGGCACACTCATACAAACTAATATATAGGTAGATTCAAGGAATATGAACCTTCCAACCACATAAGTAACTTGTAGAATACCGAGAGTTATTTAACCATGTAAGGTAGAAAAGAGAGCCTAATCAATTATGCATTAACTAGATCAATCTTTTCTATCAAACATTAGAACACAAGTCGACCAAGACTTGTGTGCTTGGCTATAGTCCTCAAGGGAGAGCTAAGCTATTCGGGGCTTTGTTCTTTTGTTGTAATAGTGGAAATTTATTGGAAAATAGCTAGAATTAGGGTTTTAAGTGACCTAATTGACAAAATAAATAACTTACAAGTGTTACAGATTGACTGACAAAAATAGAGAGCGGATCAGGCCTGAGTAGAGAAAACAGAGTCTGTAGCCAAAAATAGGAGCAAATCTAGGAGGACTTGGGCACTGGGCACCCTAGTCCTAGGGTTTTGGGGCCAACCAAATTTGTGTACAACAATATTTGCTACTTCTATCTTCCTATCACTTGTTAGGTGCCTGAAACTCTCGATTCGGATTTGCACACATAAAAGAGGGAAAATGGTTGTGATGTATAGGGTCTTGCCTCAATCAAACCCCATGGAAGTGTTTCCACTTCCATAATAGCAATGATAAGTGTGATAGAGAGTATGTGCTCACAATGAGCAGAGGAAAAACATGTAATAGAGATTGCAGTAATCAAATGTAATGAAAAAAGAGTTACCATGAGCATGAAACCCTAGGTGGATGTATGTTGCAACATGGACCATCCACGAGGTGTTGAAGGAAAGGAAGGAGCTTCCTTGAAGATCTGCAATAAGGGTTACTGTATACAATAGTAATCTACAAAAATACAAAGCTTGTAGAGAGATAAACAACTTGTTAGAGAGAGCTTGTACATTGAGAGATCATCCATTCATTCATTAGGTGTAAATGAGTGAGAGAGAGACTTGTTTATATATGAATCTTAATTAATTTCTGAGGGCACGATTGAGTTGAGGTCAATAGGGTGCATCACTTAAGTAAGGATGTCATTCAAATATATCCTTTTGGGGCCAAACTAGAAGGACCCAAGTGCTAGGTGCTCTAGTCCTTGTGATTTAGGCTCTCCAAATGTCAGATGTCAAAGGACTAAGTTGTGTATCTCAAAAAAGTAGTGGAAATTGCATATTGTAAACAAAGATAAACATACAAGCTAAAACGGGCGCTGAACCTACTATGAAATTGTAAGAGGTATCAATTTTCTACACTATATTTAGCCCCCACATTAGTGAGGGTATGAAATTATGCTTGTACGCTTTGTAAAGTATGGAGAACATAAATATCTTTGCTAGAATGTTGAAGCCATAAAATGTCGCTAAGTTGAGAGTTGTGCTAGCCCCAAGCTTAGGATTCTACAAGTCTACAATGCCTAGATAAAGAGATTATACATACATAAGACACATAGCATGAATTACATATATACATAAAGCATACATAAGGCATACATAGAAAACACAAAGCATACATAGAAAATACAGAGCATACATGGAAAACACAAAGCACACATGGAAAACACAAAGCATACATGGAAACAACAAAGCATACATAGAGCATATATGAAGCATACATAGAGTATACATAGAAAACAAAGGCATAAAGTGAGTAAACACAAAAAAATGAAATCAAAAACTTTGAGTCAACAAAGTAAAGAGACCTAGGTTGAAAGGTTTTCTCAACACCTTGTGTCATCCCCAAAATATAACAAAAAATAAAAGAAAACGAAAAAAGAGGAATTATAAAAAGGAGATAGAAGAATGTAATGAGTTGATCAATTGCTTTAAGGAGAGAAGACATACAGATAGATAGGGGAGAAATCGATACGAAAGAGGAAGAGTACATGACTCAAGCACTAGCTTGCTCTGTCGATAGGGGTAATGTAGGTCAAAACATGCTCATGGATCATGAGCTAGCAAGCTACATTATGCTAGGTGACCATGAGTGTAACAAGGTCGTATGAAGCACACAGACTAGCAAGTTGTGTTATTCTAGGTGGCTCATAGACTATATGGATCATAGGCTAGCAAGTTGTGTTATGCTAGGTGACCATATACTACCAATATGATCTGGACAATATCTAGTGCTGAGCCTGTGATATTGTTTGCACATGTAAAAACAATGTACAATTGAGTTTCTGCAAATAGGCAAACTCACTGGGAGTTACATTTTGCCTCCAAAAACTATCTTTATTCATTCAAATTTGAAATATATACATTGACATAGGATGTGAAGGGTCACATTACCCTTGGAATTCAAAAAGAACTATTGGAAGGTGAAAAACTATTTACAAAAGTCCAAAGTTTCAAAAAATTATGAAATTTTCAATTTTTCCACTTGGCAGGTTCATAACTCCTAGCCATTTTGTCAGAATTCAAACTTTTTGGACTCGATGGAAAGATAAACTAGTTATCTAGTTTGAGTTGCTTTGGACCCAATCTAGGGCTACGATTCTAAGCAACCGACGAAAGTCTTGAGACCTAATTCCACTCTGAAAGCCTCTGAAAATGCAGTTTACTGAGATGTAGAAAATACCAAAAAACTAAATTTTGGTATTTTCCAGTTTCTACTTCACATATGCCACTCAAATGATCCTGGACCTGATCAATGCTTTCCCCTTGAGAGGCAATGGGCCCCATTGCATCTATGGTCTGGCACAACTGAGGAAACTGCTTTTCAATTTGATCTATGGTGAACCACTTGCCTTGATGAGGAAGTTTACCTACTTGAACCACATGGTAAAGAGGGATATGCTGTCTCTTTAGTGTCTTGATCAAAACATTAGTGACCTGATCAGATGTGAGTGGAACAGTGGTGTCTGGATTCAACTCTGTACTGCTGATATGTTCTGCCACTTTTGAAGTATCTAGTAATGGTGGAAAGTATGGGCACAACAACTCAGCATTGAAAACAAGATGCAATCCCAGAAAAGATGGCAGGTTGAGCTCAAAAGCATTCTCACCTACTTGTTTTGTGATAGTATATTGCCCATATTGAATGAAATGAGGTTTCTTGTATGGCCATTGAAGTCTCTCTTTTTGAAGGTGAAGCCAGACCTTATGTCCAACATGGAATTGATGTGGGACACGATGCTGATCATGCTTGTCCTTGTACTTTTGACTAGTGTGATGCAATATCTCCTGAACTTGTTGTTGGATATGACCTATTTTCTCAACAAACTTGGTTGCCTTATCTACTTCCTTATCAGCATGTGGAGATGGAGCATCTGAGATGACTAGTATTGCTACATCAATGGGAGCCAATGGTTGGCGTTATGTCAGAAAATGTCCTCTTGGGGCAATTTGCCTCTTAAGGTTTAGCTCTTGGGTCCTTAGAATGCATTTAGAGCATCTTGCATGATAATTTTGACTCCTGATAAGAAAACCCTGAAGTCTTATGGCAAATAGGACCTAGGGGTGATGTTTTGATGATCCCTGAACAAAAATTAGGGGGTGGACTTGGGCCCTACCGCCCTAGTCCTGCCCTACTTTGGGTCTACCCTAAATTTTAATGTCAGTTTTATGACCGGTATTTAGGTCCTATGCCGACATCTCAAGTTTGAATTACGAAATTCTTAGCGGGAATATTTGTAGTTTCATATATAAGCATGTTTAGGTTTTCATTTGTAAACTAGAAGATGATTGCAAACTTTAGGCATATTTGTGATTTCAATATATTCATTGTTGCAAGAGCAGAGCATTGTTAATGTGTTTGTGATTGCAGATTTGACTTCATCTTCTCATGTGATTGAAGAGCCTTCATTTATGTGAGATCTACACTACAAGGTGATATCTATTTTGTTTTTAATCATTTATCATTTGGATTTTGCCTCTATCCCACAGGGATACACACTCTTATCTGACAATGGTGTTCAAAAGACTTGAATGTCTCAGGGGCTTGACCGAGGCAAGCCTCTAAACACCACAACCCCCTCCCACACTCCTTTGTGATTATAGGTTATAGGTACCGAGTTTCACAAAGTGGAGTTGCAGAAAGGAGGTTGTAGACAACAAGGATTCGGGATCTGAAAGAAAGAGGATAGTGTTCAACATTTTGGGACAAGGGCGCTAGTCCCTATGTCCTCCACTTTCTCTGGGACTGAAAGGAAAGATACAGTGCAAATCAATGTCGGAAGGAGATTTAGATTTCATGATAAAAATTGTACCTTGGACTAGGGTGCTAGTCCCAATGTCCCTGATTGTTCCACATTCTGAACTTCAAAAAATAGTGAGTTAAATATCTCTATCCTTCACCTTAGTCTGAAAGGATTTGTCGTAATTCATTAATTTGCTTACGTTTTTGCATATTTAGGGTTTTAAGAGTAATTGAGCATTAAATTGGGATATTGTTTGATACATCTGAGCTTTCTCATCATTCCAAGAGGCAGCCCAACCTGATAGGTGAATGCTCTTGCTTAGTGGAGATTCAACTCGGTTGATATGCCATTAAATGTTTGGTGAGAAGGGAGGATTTGCCTTTAAAACCTAAACCAAAACTTTTCCCCCCTTTTTAACCCTAAACATTTTGGTGAACCCATTTTTTTGGACTTTTTGCACCTTGTTGAGTTTTATTTGATAGATTTGCATTCATTCATTCTATTGCATTTGAAAAATTACAAAAAAACTAAAAAAAATTTCAAAATTTTCAAAAAGTTTGTATTCTAGGGTTTGAATTTTCACATAATTTGCATTAATTTAGTTGCATTTTATTTAATTTATGATTTTTGCATTAAATCTAAAATTTATTTTTCATCATACATTTATTGCATTTGAAAAATTACAAAAAAATTGAAAATTTTGAAAAAAAATTGGCATCTTAGGCTTGCATTTTAGCACAATTTGAATTAATTGGCATTTAATTTCATTAAATTTCTATCACTTTCATTATATCTGATTTAAATTACATAAATTCATCATTTAGTATTTATTTGCATTGCATTTTCATGCTTAAATTGTCAAAAATTGCTTGAAATTGTGCATTTTTCAAAAAAACCTAGTTTTGCATTAGCTAGGGTTTGTAGTTAAAATATTGTTTCAGATTTTACTACCCTTTTAAAACACTCATTAGAATTGATTTCTAATTGTAGTGTTTCATCATAGTGGCTTTCTTGCAAAATTTCATGTCTAGGGTTTGAAAACCTTGCATTTTCACTAGATTTGGCCTTATCATCTCTCTAGAATTACATTTTAAGCATGTTGTGAGGGATTTTAATGCATCATTTGACCGATATTAGGGTTATTATTTGCTTCTCCTCCTCAAATTCCTTACAACACCCTTTCTACTAGGCATTTACATTGAAAATTGGTGAAAATTTGCATATTTTAGGTGTATTTTCACTAGGTTTTGACTTGTCATCACTCTAGCTTTGCATCAAAGGTGTGTTGTGAAAGTTATTGCTGCATTATTAGACTGTTATTAGGCATATTACTTTCTGCCCCTCATTAATTGCCTTACAACACCTCTTCTTTCACTCATTTGCATTGAAAAATTGTGGAAAAAGGTTGAAAAAAGTGAACATTTTAGGTGAATAAACAAGCATAATTTGTCTTGTTTCATTGCATTCAAATATAAATATATAAAATCATCAATTGGGCCTTGTTGTGTTGTACTTTTTTCCTCCTATACATTGTGTTTTTTGTTGACTTAGTGTGTCTTGTTAGCCCTTTTCCCTCAAATAAGTGTTTAGGAGTGAAATAGTCACACATCTAGGGTACCTTAATCATCACAAAAACTTTGCATGTCTTGTCTTACTAGATTTTATTGGAAATTGATGTTACAAGACATTCCATTATGGCATCTTCATCACATCACTCTTTGGTATCTTTACATGCATATATCAAAAACTTTGAGAATTTCTACAAATTTCTTAATATGAATCCTCATGTTCTCACTTATATACAAGCTATGTATCACAAGGATATATTTAAATGCTCTTCATTTGAAATGCTTGACTATGTATTTGATTTTGACAACTTCACATCTCTCATGAATACATACCCTTGGGTAGTAGAAGATTTAACAAAACACATTGAGAATGATGAGTGTGAAATTTCTCTTAATGCTTTGGAATTAATAGCTAAAACATATGATGATCTAATGATGATGATGATTCCATAAGTTATCCTACTTCTCCTATAGTTGAATGTCCAAGAACCTTAGGTAAGAAGACTATGGATAGCCCTATTGTGGTTGAGAATTCAAGTCCCTTAGACATCACTAATGATACAACACTTAACCTTCCTAACACCATACCTTCCTCTCATTCCAATGCTCTCCCTAGTTAAGAAATAGCATTAGTGGATGAGAAAAGGTCTCTCACATTACATCATTTAGGGATAGATGTTGGGTATAATCGAGAGGAAAACAATGTTAATTTGATCTTCACTAATAGGCTTTGTAGCAATATTCCTAAGATGGTTGTGCAAGAGGCACCCATTGCATCTTCTTACTTAAAATCGATGATTATGGTTCAAGGAGATCGAAAACCACCTCGACCCCCAGATTACTTTTTAAACTATGCAAGACAAATCACTCAAAGAAATCAAGGTGTTCGAAATGTGTTGCAACAACCGCACCATCCTATGATCACTCACACATATAACACCTATAATAACAAGCAAAGTAAGAAAGCACCTCATGCTCCCGTCTCTCTTCCATGTTCTCAACCTATGCTCCCTCCACCACCTCATCTTACTCCTAAAAGTGGTCAAGAATATGATCTTGTTGAGAAGCTTCGCGCTACTCTGGCTAAGATCTCTCTTTGGGATTTAATACAAACATTGCCTACATACCATGGAATGCTCCAAGAAGCTTTACAAAAGGTAATTGTACCAGTTGTTGTTAATCCAAATGATGTAGCAGCTCTATTAGACTGTATGCATGTGACAAAGACAGATATTCTATTTCAGCCACATGAAATACCAACAAGTAAAGATGAATATGATGCACTTATAATATTTGCCATGATAAATACAAAATTGATAAAGTGAGTTATGATTGACAATAGATTGGCTCTTAATGTTTGTGGCATTGACCTACTACACAAAATCAAGATTGACACATCTTTATTCAAACCGGATAAGATTAGCATTTGAGGCTTTGATAATCAAGGTAGCCAATCTATGGTTACTATAATCCTACCTATAAAGATTGGTCCTATGACATTATCTACTCTTTTTCATGTCATTCCTGGTTCGCTTTCATATAACATGATTCTCGGTCGACCGTGGATTCATGCCATGGGGGCAGTTCCGTCTACCCTTCATAGATCAATAAAGTTTATTTATCAAAACAAGCTTCACACCATACACGTTGATCCTGAACCAGATAAATGTTTACATATTGAAAATAAAAAACAAGTTAGCAATCATTCGAGTTTAAACAACCTACAAGTCGATTCATCAATGCCTCTTGCCACAGATAATGTTGTGCAAGACTACACCATTAAATGCACTTTTTGGTGACGATTGGGTTTCATTAGATTTTAATCCTTGCATTGTAGGGGAATATAAACTTAATAACCATGACACATCAAAAGTCACATCGGTCTCATCTAAGCAAACTTTGGAAACACCTAAGAAAACCAAAGCTTCCTTGATAGAAAACAAAAACAATACTCTTACTTATACTATAAATTATGATACCTATGAGGCTTCACCTTCTTCTAAAGAAATGGACTCCCTCTATGGTCATGGATTTTGAATATTGTACAAAAATCATCACTATGTAGGTAATGGATGTGGTGTAAATAAACAAGAAATTAGAGTACCTTTACAAGTTGTTGGAATTAACTACACAGTTGGTATTGGATACCGTTCTTTGAAACCCACCAAAGCCTCTTGTCATCCTAAACTTAATGTTAATACAATATCAACAAGACCAAAACAACATGTGAGATATCCTGGGCTGATAGACAATAATTGTCCACTAAGAAATATCTCATTTAAATAGGTAAATATTTCTCCATCTTTAAGCCACACTCGTTGTAGCCAATATTATAATTGCTCTCAAGGTTGGCCTCTTCCTAGATATGTATGTTCTTAACATTGGGATGAATCGGGTAAGTATTTCTAACCCTTTACCTCTATGTTTTGTTTCCCTCATGATGTGTTATGTGTTGTTTAGGCCTCCTAGGATGACCCTTGATACTCTTGTAAGGTCAAGGATACTGGGAGAACGCCTCTATTGTGACCCTTCTTCTATTTGTATCATCATTCTTCTATATTGCCTCTCCTCTATTTTCATTGTTGCGTGTTGTGTCTTATGGACATAGCATTATGGTTGGTGACTTAGGGCCACCCTCCTACGTGACTATCCCGAAGGCACTTGTTTACCCTCTCTCAATTTATTGTTTACCTTCCTCTAATGGTTCTATCTAGCTAGCGGATGATGAAAAACATACTATACTAATATGGACCTAGTGTCCCTTTGGTAAGAAATCAAAAAATGGACCTAGTTCATACATGATGATGGGGATGATATATATTATTCAATGCTTGGCTAGTAGAATCACTCCGTGTGATATTTTGATGTTGTCTTATTGCACTTACAAAACATAACAATACTGCTGCTTCATGCACTTTGTCTATCTTGGATTTTGCTTTCCTCGACTCTCTATGTGAATGATTATATGCATTGTTGTTATCATGATTATATGGATGCTAACACCTTTTCTTGCAGGAAATTATGTGTTTGTGGGAACATTTGGCAATTGTAAAGTATATGTCACCTCCAGGGGGCATGGGCTTTGTAAGGGCTCGTGTTCCCTTGTGTGTTTTCTCTCTACCTTAACATGCTTGATATTGGTACATGATATCAACCACCTTAAGGTGGGGCCATATATAAGGTAAGTTGTTTAATGATTTTGGTACTAACAAAGCATGTTTGAAGTCCTCTGCGGAGGTGGGATGTTGTATATCCAAGCGAGTGCACATCTTTCTCTTTTATATTGCAATCATTTAAGCCCTCTATGGAGGCAGGGATGGTGTATATATCGAGGCGATTGCACATCCTGTCATTTTCTAAAAGTCCTCCGAGTAGGCGGGGAGCGGATCTAAGACTATCTTAACCCTTAAGCGTGTCTTCAGTGATTGTTGTGGCGAAGCCCAATCATCAGTGTGTGCCTATAGTGTGCCTGAGATGGATGCGAACCTAGCAATAGGTTTCTTCCATTGCTTGTTTGCCATTTTTTCCCCGTGTCTTCCATGTGTGTGTATGGCATGTTTGTTCCCAAGCATAGTTTCAAGACCGGTGGCGACGACTTCCTCCTATGCTTTGGGATTTGTATGGCGTGTTTGTTCTCAAGTGTAATTTCTATTGGGAATTAAGGTGTCTCAACCTTGGTAATTCCTTGTATTGATTCATTGTATTTATTTATTTATTCCCTATTGTATAATTATGATGCAAATCTTATGTTGTCATCTTGTGGGAGTTGACACGGTGATATATCATCCTACATGGCATATGACAACATGTAAATTTGTCCTCACATGAGGAGATAGGCATCCCACTTAGTGGTAGGAATATTTTTCCATGTGCCGGCATCTTGGAATGTGTGTAAGGGAATATTGATTGAAACGGTCATGACAGATTCCTATGACAAAGTTATGACATGTAAGAGTCAGAAATAGAAGATCCTATGACAGGCATGGACATGTGTCAAGAAGCATATTTGAAAAAGGCATCTTTGGCACCCCAAGGTGGACTATGACATGTTGTAAGAGAATATGCTATTTACAGCCTGTGTATGACATATTCTCTTACAAGTTGTAAGTTATGACAGCTATGATAGATTCTATGACGGTTGTAAGAGTCGTAAGAGCATCTATCATAGCCCATTTTGGAAATAGGTGACCTCCTTGGGATGGGGTGACTTGACAAGTGTCAGGAACATCCTACAGTGTTGGACAAGTGTCCATGGGCATGGGTTTTGGGCCATGAGGCCATGTTGGACACCCATCTCAATGTGGAGTCATTTTTGCCTTGTATTTGCTTTATAACCAAGTGCTTTGGAGAGAAGTACTACAGGTTTGACAGGTACTGTTATGCTGCTGGAACATCTCCAGATATGAGTGTCAAAGACTCCTGCAAGAGAATTAGCTCTGTGATTGTATTGTAACCTTCTTTGTTTATGGAATACATTTGAGCTATGTTTTGGAGTGTGGGGTTTTGCACCCGTAAGGGTTTTCCCCACATATATCTTGTGTCTCTCTTCTTCTGTCTCACTTTCTTGTGTATCTGTTTGCTAGAATATCTTTGTTAGTGGGTTAACATAGTTGTAATTGTAAAGATAAAATTGAATTTGCACTCTCCTCCCCTCATTAGATTAGTGTAGGAAGCATTTTCCGCACACCTAGCTTCCTTTCAGTTGGTATCAGAGCCTGGCTAGTTTTGGTTCTAGCTGCTGGGTAGGGGGTTTTTGAGCTAATCTTAGGTTGAGTGGGAGTGTTGTGTAGACCATTCTGAATCTTGTTGCAGCAAGGAGATGGTAACCACATCCAGAAGATTAGAGGTGGAGAAATTTAATGGCACTAATTTCGAGTTGTGGAAACTCAAGATGAAAGACCTACTTGTTGATTGTGACCTATGGGAAACCATATCCAGTGTAATGGAAGACTAAGGGTCTCATAAGACACTGTCTAGCTGACTCTGTCCTGTTGAATGTCTATGAGGAGAAGAACACGAAAGACCTTTGGAAGAAGCTGGGTGATATTTATTAGGCCAAGTCCTTGGTAAACAAGCTTTTTCTGAAAAAGAAGTTGTTTTCTATGAAGATGGAAGAGGGAGGATCTATTGCGGACCACATGAATGCTTTTAACATGATTGTTGCACAGTTGACATCTATGTGTGTGAAAATGGAGGAGGAGGATCGGTGTATGACCTTGCTTTGTTCTTTGCCAGATTCGTGGGATCATCTTGTCATGGCTATCAGAAGCACCACTACCACCTTCAAGATGGAAGATGTGGTGTCTTCGCTATTATCTGAAGAGAAGCGGAGAAAGTCTTTTGAGACAGCCAAAGAGGCTCTTGCGGTTCATGAAAGACCCAAAGAGAAAGGGAAGAAGGACAAGAAAGGTGAAAAGGGCAGATCCAAATCCCGTGGAAGATCTGAATCTCCTAGAAAGTCCAAGGCTCTATGTTGGAACTATGGGAAAACCAAGCATTTCTGAAAGGAATGCAAAGAGGAGAAGCAAAAGAAGAAGAAGAATGCTCTTGACTCAGATTCTGACAAGTCACAAGATTATGGTGATCCCTTCATCACAGCCTTGGCCACCCATGTATCTAATGATATGTGGTTGATTGATTCTAGTGCATCATTCCACATGACCTCGCATCAAGACTGGTTCACAAAGTATGAAGAGTTCGATGGTGGAAGAGTGTACCTGGGTGATGATTCTCATCTGCAGATTGTTGGTCGTGGAAGAGTCTCAATCTGATTCCCTAATGGACGAGTGAAGGGGATCACTAGAGTTATGCACATCCCAGGCCTAGCATGAAACCTGCTTTCTATAAGTATGTTGAATGATGCAGGTGTGCAGGTTGTCTTTTTGAAGGATGGATGCAAGATGACTAGAGGATCTATGGTGCTTGTGAAGGGTACTCAGAGAGGTACTCTGTTTCAGCTGAGGCATGCACTTCACAGTGCAATAGTTCTTCTAACTCAAAGAAGAGAGCTGCAGTCACTTCATTCCCACCATCTGAATGAGTACTGAAGAAATCTGTTGTAACTAGTTCTGATGGTAGTGCACATGCTATGGAAGCTAAGCTTCCTGCTAAAAAGACTATGTTATGGCATTTGAGATATGGCCACATTTGTGAGAAGGGTCTTAGAACCCTGAAAAATAAAAACTTCATTGAGGGGTTAAATGATTGTAATCTCGAGTTCAACTTTTGCAAACATTGTGTATATGGAAGTAAAACTGTGTTCAGTTTTACTCTAGGTCTCACAAGTCTTCTGGTGTATTGGATCTTATTCATTCTGATGTGTTTGGTCTTGTTAATGTTCCTTCGATTTCCAAATCTGTATACTTTGTATCTTTCATAGATGATTATAGTAGAAGGACATGGGTTTTTTTATCAGAAGCAAGACTGAAGTCTTTAGTCAGTTTAAGGAGTTTAAAGTCTTTGCTGAAAATTAGACTAGTAAAAAGATTAAGTGTTTGAGAACTGACAACAGTGGTGAGTTTTGTTCGGTAGAGTTTGATAAGTTCTGTAAAGAGCAAGGGATTGAAAGACATAAGACAACTCCATACACCCCGCAGCAAAATGGAGTTGCAGAGAGGATGAACAGTCCACACTGATGGAGAAGGCTAGGAGTATGCTTAGTGGAGCAAGCCTCGAATAAAAGTTGTGGGCTGAAGCTGTTGCCACTACTTGCTACCTGGTAAATAGGTCACCTACATCAGCTCTTGTTGGTAAGACACCTATGGAGGTGTGGTCTAGTAAGAAGCCTTCAGTTTGACACCTTCATATTTTTGGTTGTGAGGAATATGCACATGTGCCTAGGGAGCAACGGTCTAAATTAGAGAACAAGGCTGTTAAATGGATTTTCATTGGCTATGGTGTTGGTGTGAAAGGATACAAGCTTTGGGATCCCGTGGCTAAAAAAGTGTTGTATAGCATAAGTGTTATCTTTAGAGAGCTAACACCCTCTTCCATTGTTCTACAGCCAGAACAGACAGAAAAGAAAGAAGATGCGGTTTAGTTTCCTTCTACCCTTGAGAAGACTGAACTGATAGACCCTATGAGACCTGATGATGAGGAGAGCTCTAGTAGCTCTGAAATCTTAGAAGAAGAAGCAGAACCTCAACCTCAGCCATTGAGGAGGTCTACACGAACAAGAAAGCAACTTGATAGGTTTAGTTATTCATTACTTGATTCTAGTTGTGCTTTTGCTTTACTTACTAACACTGATGAGCCTAGAACTATGAAAGAGGCTATGGGCATGAAAGATGCAGGTTCCTGGAAGGAGGCCATGGAAGATGAGATGGCTTCTTTGGAAAAGAATAGAACATGGGACTTGGTGCCTTTTCTTGAAGGATGGAAACCCGTTGGATGTAAATGGGTGTTCAAGAAGAAATTCGGTGCAGATGGCAGTGTTGAAAAGTACAAGGCTAGATTGGTTGCGAAGGGGTACTCACAAGTGGAGGGAATTGATTATGGTGAAATTTTCTCTCTAGTTGCAAAGCTAACATCCATTCAATTTTTGTTATCTCTTGCAGCTGTTTATGACTTAGAGGTAGAATAGATGGATGTGAAGATAGCTTTCCTTCATGGTGATTTGGAGGAAGAGATTTACATGTCACAACCAGACCATTACATAGAGAAAGGTAAAGAAAAATTGGTTTGCAAGTTAAAGAAGTCTTTGTATGGTTTGAAGTAGTCTCCTAGGATGTGGTACTTGAAGTTTGATGCCTTTGTGTTGTCGATTGGATAACTAAGATCGAAATCAAATCATTGTGTGTATTACAAGTTTGATAATGATTGCATTCTCATTATTGCATTGTATGTTGATGATATGTTGTTGATTGGGAATGGTAAGAATATGATTTCTGATTTGAAGTCTCAGTTGTTAGCACAGTTTGAGATGAAAAATCTTGGGGCAGCCAGGTACATTCTAGGAATGGAAATCAGAAGAGACAAAGCTAACAGAAAATTTTAGTTAAGCCAGAGTAAGTATGTGAAGACCATGTTGGATAGGTTCAACATGGCAGATTGTAGACCATTGTGTGTTCTTGTTTCATTAGGGACAAAGTTGTTTGTTAATGATTGTCCAAAATCTCCTAGTGAGGTGGAGGACATGAGTAGAGTACCTTATGCTAGTGTTGTTGGCAGTTTGATGTATGCTATGGTTTGCACAAGACCAGACATTGCCCAAGCAGTGGAAGTCCTTAGTCAATTTATGGCTAATCTTGGATGAGTACATTGGGATGCAGTTAAGTGAGTGTTCTGATATTTGAGGGGTACTTCTGAGAATTCTATTTGCTATCATGGAAATGCTACAGGACCTCCACATTTAATTTATATTCGTGGATTTGTGGATTCTGATTGGACAGGTGACATTGACAGCAGGAGATCCACCAGTGACTATGTGTTCACTGTGTTTGGTGGTGCAATTAGTTGGATGAGTAATCGACAACCTGTGGTTGCTTTGTCCATGACAGAAGCTGAGTACATGGCAGAAACTCATGCTTGCAAGGAAGACATTTGGCTTAAGAGATTGTGTTCAGATATTGGTGTTGATGCAAGACAGATTACGATTTGTTGTGACAGTCAGAGTGCGATTTGCCTTGTGAATAATCCAACTTTCCATGCCAGAACAAAGCATATTGATGTACAATTTCACTTCGTACGAGACATGGTAGAGGATGGGAAGGTAAATTTGGAGAAGGTAGATACTTTGAGGAATGTTATAGATGGATTGACGAAACTAGTGGGCATAAAGAAGTTCAAATGGTGTTCAAAGTCTATGGGCCTCTCGGCCTATAGCAGCTAAATCCTGTTAATTCTATTGGCTCTTACAAGGTGTTTGACAAGTGGGAGAATGTTGGGAATTAAGGTGTCTCAACCTTGGTAATTCCTTGTATTAATTCATTATATTTATTTATTTATTGCCTATTGTATAATTACGATACAAATCCTATGTTGTCATCTTGTGGGAGTTGACATGGTGATGTGTCATCCTACATGGCATATGACCACATGTAAATTTATCCTCACATGAGGAGATAGGCATCCCACTTAGTGGTAGGAATATTTTTCCATGTGTCAGCATCTTGGAATGTGTGTAAGGGAATATTGATCGAAACAGTCATGACAGATTCCTATGACAAAGTTATGACATGTAAGAGTCAGAAATAGAAGATCCTATGACATGTATGGACATGTGTCGAGAAGCATCTTTGAAAAAGGCATATTCGGACCCCCCAAGGTGGACTATGACATGTTGTATGAGAATATGCTATTTATACCCTGTGTATGATAGATTCTCTTACAAGTTGTAAGTTATGACAGCTATGACAGATTCTATGACGATTGTAAGAGTTGTAAGAGCATCTATCATAGCCCATTTTGGAAATAGGCAACCTCCTTGGGATGGGGTGACTTGACAAGTGTCAGGAACATCCTATAGTGTTGGACAAGTGTCCATAGGCATGGGTTTTGGGCCATGAGGCCATGTTGGATGCCCATCTCAATGTGGAGCCATTTTTGCCTTGTATTTTCTTTATAAACAAGTGCTTTGGAGAGAAGTACTACAGGTTTGACAGGTACTATTATGCTACTGGAACATCTCCAGATATGAGTGTCGAAGACTCCTGCAAGAGCATTAGCTCTGTGATTGTATTGTAACCTTCTTTGTTTACGAAATACATTTGAGCTATGTTTTGGAGTGTGGGGTTTTTCATCGGTAAGGGTTTTCCCCACGTATATCTTGTGTCTCTCTTCTTCTGTCTCACTTTCTTGTGTATGTGTTTGCTGCAATATCTCTATTAGTGGGTTAACATAGTTGTAATTGTAAAGATAAAATTGAATTTGCACTCTCCTCCCCTCATTAGATTAGTGTAGGAAGCATTTTCCATACACCTAGCTTCCTTTCAATTTCAAGACTGGTGGCGATGAGCTCCTCCTACACTCTAAGATTTGTATTGTGTGTCTGTTGCCCCTTATGCAGTTTCAACACTGGTGGCGATGAGCTCCTCCTGCATTTTGAGTTGTGTGTTTACTTTCCTTCCACTTGCATTTGCATTCATATATGAGAAAACGAAAAAGAAAATAATCACTGCATTCATTGTATTCATTGTGTTTTTGCATGTCTTCAATGTTGTCTTCTCCGTGTTTTGTGTGCCTTCTATTGTCTTCATTATGTTTGGCATGTCTTCACCATGCTTGGCGTGTTTGTTGACCTTAATTTAATGCATTTATTGGCCTTGCATTCATACATACATTAAAGTGGGGGCTAAATGTTAAGTCGAAAAATGTCCCCTTGGGGGCTTTTCCCTCTTAAGGTTTAGCTCCAGGGTCCTTAGAATGCATTTAGAGCATCTTGCATGATAATTTTGACTCCCAATGAGAAAACCCTGAAGTCTTATGACAAATAGGACCTAGGGGGTTTTGTTTTGATGATCCTTAAACAAAAATGAGGGGGTGGACTTTGGCGCTAGAACCATAGTCCTACCCTATTTTTGGTCTGCCCTAAATTTTAATGTCAATTTTATGACCGTTATTTAGGTCCTATGCCAACATCTCAAGTTTTAATTATGAAATTCTTAGCGGGAATCTTTGTAATTGCATATATATAAGCATGTTTATGTTTTCATTTATAAACTAGAAGATGATTATGAACTTTAGGCATATTTGTGATTTCAAGATATTCATTATTGAAAGAGCAGAGCATTTTTATTGTGTTTGTGATTGCAGATTTGACTTCATCTTCTCATGTGATTTAAGAGCCTTCATTTACGTGAGATCTACACTACAAGGTGATATCTATTGTCTTTTTCATCATTTGTCATTTAGATTTTGCCTCTATCCAGCAGGGATATGCACTATTATCTGACAACGGTGTTCGGAAGACTTGAATGTCTCTCTGGGGCTTGACCAAGACAAGCCTCTAAACACCACAACCCCCTCCCACACTCCTTTGTTATTGCAGGTTATAGGTACCAAGTTTCATGGAGTGGAGTTGCAGAAAGGATGTTGCAAAAAATAGGGATTCGAGATCCAAAAGAAAGAGGACAGTGTTCAACATTTCAGGGCAAGGGTGCTAGTCCCTGTGTCCTCCAATTTCTCTGGGACTGAAATGAAAGATATAGTGCAGATTAGTGTTAGAAGGAGATTCAAATTTCATGACGAAAACTATTCCTTGGACTAGGGCACTAGTCCTAGGAGTGTCCCTGACTGTTCCGCATTCTAAACTTCAAAAAATAGTGAGTTAAATATCTCTGTCCTTCACCTTAGTCTAAAAGCATTTGTCGTAATTCATTAATTTGCTTACTGTTTTGCATATTTAGGGTTTAAGAGTAGTTAAGCATTAAATTGGGATATTGTTTGATATATCTGAGCTTCCACATCATTCCAAGAGGTAGCTCAACCTGATAGGTGAATGCTCTTGCTTAGTGGAGATTCAACTTGGTTGATATGCCACTGAATGTTTGGTGAGAAGGGAGGATTTGATTTTGAAACCTAAACCAAAACATTTCCCCCCTTTTTAACCCTAAACAGTTGGTAACCAAGACACACTTCAAATGGGCTATGTCCTGTGGAACCATGCAATGCACAATTGTAGCTATGTAGCACATATGGCAAACTCTCATCCCAAGTGTGGGGGTGTTTTGAGTGATACATCTGCAAAATATGAATAATCATTCGATTCACTACCTCAGTTTGCCCATCCGTCTATGGATGGAATGTAGTAGACTTTGTCAATTTGGTATCTATCATATGCCATAGTGTTGTCCAAAAGTTGCTAAGAAACCTACTATCTCTGTCAGAAATGATGCTCTGTGGTAGACCAAAATGAACCCAAACATTTTCAATGAAAAGCTTTGCAGATTCTTGTGAGATATCCCCTTCTTACAAGCTACTAGGATGGCCATCTTTGAGAATCTATCTACCACCACATACACACAATCGTACCCACGTTTTGTGGATGGTAAGACAAACATGAAATCCATTGAAATAGATTGCCAAGGTTTGGCAGGAATAGGAAGGGGTGTATATAGTCCTTGCTTGTGATTAGTAGGCTTTGCAATGGCACAAGATGTGCAAGATCAAATGTACAAAGTGACATCATGTCATAGTTTGGACCAATAAGAATACCTTTGAAGTACAACAATGGTTTTCTCCTTTCCAAGGTGTCCTACAACACGGCTGTAATGTGCCTCCCATATCATCTTTTGCCGCTCCTTAGTTGGAACACATATGTGTCCCATGTGATAGAGAATACCATCTTGCAAATAGAAGTCAGGGACTTGTTTACCTTCTATTAGACTGTTGTAAATATCAGTAAAATCATCATCCGAATCATATAACTAAGACCATTTTGTTGTTTGGTGGCCACAAGCATCCAATACCACTGTCAAAGCTTCAATTGGAGGTCTGCTCAAGCAGTCTGCAACTTTAGTACTACTTCCCTTCTTGTGGCAGATATTGAGGTAAAACTGTTGCAAGTAGGCAGCAAATCTTTGGTGCTTATCATTTTGTAGCTTCTCTTGTGTCTGTAAGAATTGTAAAGGCTTGTGATCTGTGTGGATTATATTCTCCTTCCCTAGGATGTAATGTTTTCATTGCTTGCAAGCTTGAACGATAGCATACAGTTCCTTGTCATATGTATGATATCTTTGTAATGTATCAGAGAAAGTTGCACTATGGTAGGCAACTAAATGCCCATGTTGAATGAGCACTGCCCCAAGTGCATAATCTGATGCATTTGTCTCAATTTCAAAAGATTGTGTTAAATCAGGAAGTATCAACACTGGTGCAGAACATAACCTATTTTTCAACTCTATGAATGCTCTTTCTTGTGCCTCTGTCCAACAGAACTTTGTTCTTGCTCCTCCCCTGAGTGTCTAATTCATGGGCCATGCCAAGTGTGAATATCCAAGCACGAACCTGCGATAGAAATTATCCAGCCCCAGAAAACTATGAAGTTCTGTGAGGTTCTTGGGAGATGGCCAATCTTTGATAACTTGTATCTTTTAGGGGTCTACACGAACACCCCTTCTGTCCACAATGTATCCCAAGTACTAAATACTTTCCATTCCAAATGAACACTTATCCTTGTTAGCATAGAGCTTATGTTGTCATAGGGTTGATAGTACTTGTTGAACATGCTGCAAATGATCTCCCCATGTCTTGCTAAAAATGAGGATGTCATCCAAATATACAACAACAAAAGAATTAGTGAATGGCCTGAGAACATCATTCATCATTCTCATGAAAGTAACAGGGGCGTTAGTCAAGCCAAAAGGCATGACTAACCACTCAAACAAACCCTCCTTGGATTTGAAGGTAGTTTTCCATACATCTGTTGGTTCAATTGGCACTTGGTGATAACCAGATTTTAGGTCAATTTTGGTGAAAATTTTAGCTCCTCTAAGTTGGTCCAGCAAGTCATCATCTGAGGGAGTGGGTATCGGTTATTCACAGTGATCTTCTTGAGGACTCGGTAATCAATGCAAAGCCACCATGTTCCATCTTTTTTCTTGGCAAAAATAATTGGGCTGCCACATGGTGAAGCACTTGGGCGAATATGTCCTTTTTGAATCAGATCTTGAATCTGCCACTTGATCTCATCATTCTCCAAAATTTATCATCTATAGAGTGGCCCATTTGGTAATGGTGTCCCTGGAATTAGATCAATTAAATGCTTGAATTGGCAGTGTAGTGGTACCCCTACTGGTGGAGTAAAAACATCTACATATGTTGACAATATTTTATCCATCTGTTTTTGCTGAGTGGTAGTGGTGACCATTTTCTCAAGGGTATTGGCTACAACTGACCTCTTTCTCTCATTTCGAACCATTAGTAGAAAAAAATTTCCAGTATGAGCAATCAAACATTTGCATTGTTTTACATTAATCAAAGATCCTGGTTGTGCAGGACTTACCTAAGGTATCCGATATTTCTTTTCACCCAGTTTGATATTGACACTACGAGGTTTGGACTCATATACACCATGATGCTTGTACATTATGGGTGCCCCAAAAACACATCGCAGACATCCAAGGGTGCCACATCACATATTACTTCATCTTTGAATGGTTTGATAGAGTAAGGTAAGCGACATTGCTTATTTACCTGAATATCTCATCCTTGGTTGTTTACCCATCCCACATGATATGGTTGTGGATGTGGTGTGGTATGCAAGTTCAGTCCCTTAACAATCTCAATAGAGATCATATTCTTTTAACTTCCACTATCAACGATGAAATGGAGGGCCTTGTCATTTACCCACATTTGTGAGTGGAATAGACGCTCCTCATCTTCACGATACAAAATCCTGGCAGTGGCAACTGTGGCATAGGGGTTAGCTTCAATTATTTGGTCATCATCTTTTTGCTCAAAAGAGTCTACAGGCAATGGTTTAGGTTCAACTTCCTTTTCTTGTAACCCTGTCATCAACGTATTCACAGCTCAACAATCCTTCGTATTATGTCCTGGGCTTATATGGAATTCACACCACATCTTCTTTCCATTCTTTTTTTTGGTTGATGATGTTTGTGAGGAAGAATCCTTAGCTGTCTGTTTTCCCATTAATTTGTTGCTACCTTCATTTTTAGATTTACTATTTGAAAAATAATCTTTTTTTCCTTTTTGTTTGAATTTTTCCTCAATCTTTACTGTGTATTTGTAGGTAGTCCCCAAGGTCTCAATATTAAAAAAATCCATCTTTGTTTGGATATGATGGTGAAGCCCACTGCAGTACTTTAATATTTGATGTCTTTCCGTATCAATGATGCCAAGCTTTGTTGAAAGAGCATGGAATGTATTTGTGTAATCTTGCACAAATTGGTCCTTTTCACGAAGCGTCTGCCACTCCATATACTTATCCTCATATGAATTTTTAGGATAGTATTCTTCCTTGATATATTCCACAAACTCTCTCCAGGTGCGGTCATCCTCTACTGCTCCATCAAAATCTATACCATTAGGGTTTTCTCTAGACAACCATTTATTTTCCCATGATTGTTTTACATGAGATTCAGCTTTGAGGAGAGCGAATGCTATTTTTTCACCATTAGAGAAGTGATTCATAGAAAAATATCTTTCTAGTTTTGACAACCAATCATCAACAACATCTGCACTTATTTTTCCTTCAAAATTTGGAATATCAAAATTTACCTGCACCTTGAAAGGAGTGTGACCACCAAACGGTACTTTACCTATGTTTGGTTGTTGATTGCTTGGATTTTGTCGTAGAGGAGAAAACTGATTCATCATCTCCTCACATTGTTTTGTTAAAGCTTCTTCAACCATTGCCTTGAAAGGATCTGATTGATCATCCCGTTCTAACATTTTCGATCGAGTGCACCTCAAAGGAAGATAATCTGATGGGTCGTGTGTCTTCAATCCAAACTTTTGGTAGCCTGACTGTGTGTGGTGTGAAATACAAGAGAAAACTTCTCTAATACCACTGATCTGGATAATATATAATGTTGAGCCTGTGATATTGTTTGCACATGTAAAAATAATGTACAATTGAGTTTCTGCAAGTAGGCAAACTCGTTGGGAGTTGTATTTTGCCTCCAAAAACTATCTTTATTCATTCAAATTCAAAATATATACATTGACATAGGATGTGAAGGGTCACATTACCCTTGGAGGTCAAAAAGAACTATTGGAAGGTGAAAAACTACTTACAAAAGTTCAAAATTTCAAAAAATTATGAAATTTTCAAATTTTCTAGTTGGCAGGGTCATAACTCCTAGCCATTTTGTCAGAATTCAAACTTTTTGGACTCGATGGAAAGATAAACTAGTTATCTAGTTTGACTTTCTTCAGACCAAGCCTATGACTAGGATCCTAAGCAACCGATGAAAGTCTTGAGGCCTAATTCCACTTCGAAGGCCTCCGAAAATGTTTACTAATGTAACGTCAAAAAATGTCTCCTTGGGGGCTTCTCCCTCATAAGGTTTAGCTCCCAGGTCTTTAGCATGCATTTAGGACATTTTAGTTCATATTTTAGCATCCTGATGGAATGAGACCTAGGTTCCATGGCAAATTGGACCTAGGTGGACCCCTTGAGTTGTACCCTGCCCAAAATAGGGGGGAGGACTTGGGCGCCCGCGCCCTAGTCCTACCCTATTTTGGGGCAGCCCTAATTTCTGGGTGTCAGTTTATGACCGTTATTAGGTCCTTTTGCCGACATGGTAAGTTTTGATTTTTAAAATCTTGGAGGGAGTGCTTGTAGTTGCATATATAAGCATGCTTACGCATCCATTTGTAAACTAGATTTGAACTAGATGATTACTAGCAAGCTATTATGTTCTCAAGGTGATTCAAGGCTTCTATTGTGTTGCAAGAGCAGACTTGTGTGTTTTGTGTGTTGATATTTGCATATTTGAGCGTCAATTTCCTCATGGCATGAAGAACCTCTTCCTCCATGAGAGCTTCACTACAAGGTGACATAATATTATGTTTTCATCATTGATTCCTTTGGTTTTTGCCTCTGCCTCACAAGGGCACGCACTCTTTATCTGACAATAGTGTTTGGAGACATAAGTGTCCTCCGGGGCTTGACTGAGGCAAGCCTCTAAACACCACAACCCCCAAACCAAGTCTTGTGATTGTATGTTACAAGTGTTGCATTTGGGAAAAGTGGAGTTGCAGGAAGGATTGGCAGGCATCAAGGATTTAGGATCTAAAGTAAAGTTAGACATAGGAGCACTTCCAAGACTTGGGCGCTCGCTCTAGTGTCCTCCGCAAATAGATCTCTGAAAACAGAAGTTACAAGGCTGATCAATGTCAGAAGGAGGTCCGGATTCCGTGAAAAAGCAGGTACCTTGGACTTGGGCGCCTGCTCCAGTGTCCCTGACTATTTCGATTTGGAACCCCAAAATCAAGTATTCTATGATTTGGTATTTTATTCCTATCTGTAAGATCTTTTTCCGTCTTTCATCAATTTGTTGTCATATTTACATAATTAGAGTTTTAATGGTTAATTGGGCATAAGAGAAGGAAAATTAATAATTAAATTTCCTAATCCAAATTTCCCTACATCTGCAAGTGACCTAGGGTATGATAGTGTTCGTCACTCAACCCTAGATCCTTGAATGTAAGGTGGAAAGGAGGATTTAAGCATCTAAACACTAGAACATTAACAAATCCAATTTTCCCCTAAATAACTGAGATGTAGAAAATACCAAAAACTAAATTTTTGATATTTTCCAGTTTCTACTTCACAGATGCCACTCAAATGATCTTGGACCTGATTAGTGCTTTCCCCTTGAGAGGCAATAGGCCCCATTGCATCTATGTTCTACAACAACTGAGGAAATAGCTTTTCAACTTGATCTCTGGTGAACCACTTGCCTTGATGAGGAAGTTTACTTTCCTGAACCACGCAGTAAAGAGGGATATGCTATCTCTTTAGTATCTTGACCAAGACATCAGTGACCTAATCAGATGTGAGTGGAGTAGTGGTGTCTAGATTCAACTTGTACTGCTGATATGTTCTGGCACTTCTGAAGTATCTAGTAATGGTGGAAAGTAAGGACGCAACAACTTAGCATTGAAAACATGATACAATCCCAAAAAAGATGGCAGTTTGAGCTCAAAAGCATTCTCACCTACTTATTTTGTGATAGTATGTGGCCCATATCGAATGAGACGGAGTTTCTTGTATGGCCCTTGAAGTCTATCTTTTTGAAGGTGAAGCCAGACCTTATCTCCAACATGGAATTGATGTGGGACATGATGTCGATCATGCCTGTCCTTGTACTTTTGACAAGTGTGCTACAATATCTCCTGAACTTGTTGTTGGATATGACGTATTTTCTCAACAAACTTGGTTTCCTTATCTACTTCCTTCTCAGCATGTGGAAATGGGGCATCTAAGATGACTGGTATTGCTAGCTCAATGGGATCTAATGGTTGGTACCCAAGACACACTTCAGATGGGCTATGCCCTATAGAACCATGCAATGCATAATTGTAGCTATAATGCACATATGGCAAACTCTCATCCCAAGTGCGGGGGTGTTTTGAGTGATACATCTGCAAAATATGAATAATCATTTGATTCACTACCTTAGTTTGCCCATCCATCTATGGATGGAATGCAGTAGACTTTGTCAATTTGGTATCCATCATATCCTAGAGTGCTGTCCAAAAGTTGCTAAGAAACCTACTATCTCTATCAGAAATGATGCTCTGTGGTAGACCAAAATGAACCCAAACATTTTCAAAGAAAAGCTTGGCAGTTTCTTGTGTAGATATCCCCTTCTTGCAAGCTACTAGGATGGCCATCTTTGAGAATCTATCTACCACCACATACACACAGTCATACCCATGTTTTATGGATGGTAAGCCAAACATGAAATCCATTGAAACAAATTGCCAAGGTTTGGCAGGAATAGGAAGGGGTCTAAATGTATACACCTAAAAATGGCAAAGACAAGTTAAATAAATATTTATTATTTATTTAATTCTCATTCTTCTATCAATGAATAAATTCATTAATTTATTTACTTGATTCACGTTCATTATTCCAAATATTAAATAAATATCAATTTATTTAATTAAATCAATTAAACCTATTCTTCTAATGTTATCCCCTAATTAAATAATAATCAAATTATTTAATCCCCAAATCATCCTATTCCAAAGTCAAAAATCCTCTATTCCAAGTCACCTTTCCACCTCACACATCCACCTCATCATCTTGCACATGTAATTAAATATTTTTAATATTTAATTAGTCCATTTTTCCTCACCCACATGGGCCTATTCTTCCTCCAACCATCCCTATTCCAAAGGGCATGGTCTCTCCATGTCACCATGGTCAAAGGGTGCTTTGTGACACTTGTTCCATAGTCCCTAGAATCTTTCCAACCTCCCTACAAACATGATCTCCTTGTTTGACCTTCTCTCTTTGGTCATTGTGAGCCTTGTGACATGTGGACTCATGTCACCCCTTTCTCTCCACCATGTCAAGGTGAGAGGAACATCTTCCCCCTTTCTCTCCCTCGTCTCAACCAACTCAATCCTCATCATACATCTCTCAAGACCAAGTCTCCACCATTGAGATCTTGACACATGGATTTGGCCCCTCCTTGGCCTATAAAAGGAAGCTCATTCCCTCATTCTACAACACACAAGCTATAGCAAAATTACTCTACAGAAATTCTAGTGTACCTTTAGCAAAGCATCCATCTTGCTCATTGCATTTTACATCAATTATCTTCATATCCACACAACCATGGCTTCAATCATCCATCCCTCATCCTCGCAATAGTTGCATTGTAGGTAATCTCCATTGCATTTTATCCAACATATAGCCATTCAAGTATTGTCATCTTCAAACAGTGAGGAAGCACACTTCTAAGAGCTCTATTCATCAACAAGATCAATACAAGATAGGAAATAATGGAAGCATTCGAGGTAAATCAGTCTTCAAGGTAAAAAGTCTTTGTTTATTGGATTTGCATCATATTTCATTGAGATTATTGGATTATTAGTAGTTTAATACTGTTGACAATAGTTCCACTAACATTTTTGGTGCCCACCGTGGGGCATTGCCCCATTTTTAACTTCCATCTGAGTGTTTTGTGAAGGTTTTGTCACGACAGGTTGGTTCTGCGCATACAACTTCCAGTTTTGCGCATACAACATTTCTTGCAGTGCTTTTATCTTTTAGTGCATACAAACCATTCGGTTGCGCATCTGATGCTTTTTGTTGCACTTCTGACATTCCTGCACATATACAATGCATTTTGGTGCATATGAGTCATCTTGTTGTACATTTACAAATCCACGCATATACTACGTAGTGTTGCGCATATGACTTGCAGTCCTGCGCATGCAATTTGTAATAGAGAGTTGTAAAAGTTTGATAAGGCTTTCCGTACTAATCTTCATTTATAGGTGTTAGGAGCCGGATTTAATCATTTTAGCTACATTATTAAGCCACCTAGAACTAATTAGGAAGGAGTAACTTAATATGTTCATGCAAATCTTCACATAGTCTTAACTAGGAGGAAAGTAAAATCGATTTGTTGCATCACAACTATCATCTAGTACCAACCTAGGGGTTAAAATTGAACAATTTCTTTAGGTTTTTACTATCTTGCACTACAATCTTCACATAGCATAATAGGGGAAAGTAACACTTGTTTTATTTCTGCAAACAACAATCGACACCTAGATTTGGTAGAGGGATAAAATTAACAAAATCTTTTCCAAGTTATTGCTATCTTGTTACAAATTTCTGTGCTTGGTAGAGTTAACACATTTAGTTATTTTTCTTTTAACTAGGGAGTTAAAGAACCAGTGTTCTCTGTGTTTTCAAACTGATAATAGGACTATGCTCTCCCCTTAACTGGGTGACCGAAATGCCAAATTATCATTTTGCATGTTTTACCCTTAGAGAGGCCTGCCCTTGGAAATCCTTCCTTCCAAGTGGGAACGACCTTAAGTGATAACGAGCTAAAGCCAAGCTCCTCCAAGTCACTATAAATAAATTGTGTTTGTGAAAAAAGTTGCAAGCGACAGCTGCTATTGTATTACACTGACCAATGTTTCCCCTAAAACCCTATGGAGCGTAACCTCTGCAGGCTAGGAAGCCTTCTTATCGAAGCGAATGGCCGCACGTGTAATCACCCGAATGGATGCCTTGACTAAAATCCATTTCTTCTAGTAAGCCAAAATCCCCTATTTGGTGACACAGGAGGAGGAACCTCTAGAGATGTCTAACATCATACACTCATTTAGTGTAGAGAGTGAAAAGTTCAACTCTTTGGAGGAACTATAACTTGGTATGCGTGAGAAGTGAGTGTCATGGAGGGGAACCGATGCTACCAAGTTATTAGTTGTCCATCTTTATGCAAGTGGATGGTGTAAAAAACAAGTTAGAACTCATCAAATATTGTCCCATCCTAGGGTTGTAATTGTTTGTTTTTAATTTTGTTAAGTAATCATGAAAACCTTTTGTTCTCTGTGTTTTCTTGCAATAACATGAACCAAAATCAGCATTGAAAACCTTAGATTAACTTAGGAAAATGTTCCAAGCAAATCAAATTGTCAAACTGAAAATAGAAAACCAAGTGCATGCAATTCAGCGCATCTAACACATTCTGTTGCGCATACAACACATCTTGTTGCACATTTATTTTTGTCGCACATATAACCTATTCCGTTGCGCATGTGAACCATTTGGCTGTACATATAATCTTTCAGTGCATTTAATGCACAGAACAGCGTATCTAAACCACAGTATTACATTTTTAAACTCAACCAGTCATGCACATTTAACCCACAGAGCTGCGCATCCAAAACAGAGGCATATTTTGTACATTTTGGGATAAAAACATTGTCAATTTTAGGTACCCTTTTTGCTATAGTTTCACCTTGGAAAATCAGTTATACCATGCAAATACCTTTCCATATCATTTTCACAAACATCTTCTTTTCACATCATTGCCTTACTATTAAAACACCTCAAAATCAAACCACAACTTGCTTCTAGGACCTAGTTGATACTTTACCAACCCAAACAAGAGCTAGTTAGTTTTCTAACAGGATTCCAAATCATCCTTCTCAACAAAACTATACTAGTGTAACCTTGATAATAAAATAGTCCTCATCAAATGGCGGTGTCAATCTATCCCTATTTGGACTACCACTTGAATCGACACTTTGATAGCTATTAGACATTATAGCTCAAGATTTTCCTTGTTTGAGACAAACATAGAATCAACAAAAACCTTAGCAAAATCAAAATCACACCTCCAATCAAACTCACCTTCTACCACATCACACCTCCTATCAAAAGAGCAAAAATCCAACGAAACTCATTTCATCCCATCCCAAAATCTTGCATGGTACAAACTAGATCTCAATCAAAATAAAAGCAAAACATGGACAACCTTAACAATAACATACCCGATCCAGAGGATGAGGAAGTCTCTCAAGAGGAAATCCTTCAACACCTCCAAGACCCTAAGTTCCAAAAGATAATGGATAGATTTGTTGCTACCGATCCCCAAAAGTATTTCCTCATGCTTTCTCAACAAGGAGCAAAGCTACTCGCAGACTTTGATATCTCTAATCTACAAGAGAATAATGCCTCAAATGAAGCTGAGTCATTGAAAGATGGCTCCAAAACTGAAAAAGAGACTCCAAAAATAAAAAAGGCTAAGGATACACTTAATCCTTTGGATGCATTGACAACCCAAATCCAAGCCTTACAACAGCAATTGGTAGATATCTAAAGAGGAACCTCAATGAAACATTATTCGCTTGAAGATATCTCACCTTACCCATTTGACAAATCCTTGAACATGATACCTTTTCCTATAAGATTTGAAGTGCCAAAATTTGACAAGTATAGAGGAAAAGGAGATCCTAGAGATCATATCAGAGAATTCAGTGTCACTTGTCTTGACGTCACCCACAATGAAACTTATCTAATGCGACTATTCTCTAGAAGCCTAGGAGGACAAGTCATGGAGTGGTTTTCACAACTACCTCCTGGCATCCTCACATTTAACGAATTAGTGGACAAATTCGTCACACATTTCTCTTATAACATAGAACATGAAATCTCCATGCTAGACCTTTGCAATACTAAACAAAAAGGAGGAGAATCATTTGCATCTTTCCTACAAAGATGGAGACAACTTGCAAGCAAGTGTCCCTATCACATACCTAAAAAACAAATGATAGAAATGTTCATGCATAATTTGTCCACTGAGCTAAGCTATCAAATACAAATTCAATGTCCATCAAATTTTAGTAAGGTCATTGAGATGGTTGAGAAAGCCTTGATAATGAAGGGTCAAGTAAAGATATACAAAGACACCCCAAGCTCTAACAACAATGTGGATAAGTCAAGGTTTTGGACTAAAAACAAACCCATAGTGAATGATGGAGTGGTAGATGCAAAACATGCAGCACCAAAGGAACCCATTTTCAACCTATCCAATCTGTAGAATAATGCACTAGCTACCAATCCTCAAGGCACTGAACAAAAATAAAACAACTTCCCCCCAAGAAGAAAGTTCGCACAACTTGGTGAATCACTTGAATCCGCACTTAGAAAGTTGATTGTGTGCAACATGATCACACTCCCACCGATGCGTGAATACGAACCCAAGTTCAAATCTCCTTGGTGGAATGAAAATGAATTTTGCGAATACCATAGGAGCAAAGGTCATAAAACCAATGATTGTATGAAACTCAAGCATGTCATTCAAGACCTTCTTGACCAAAAGTGCATATCCATTAACGAAGGACATACTACCAACAATGAACATATAGCATTCAATAATCCTCTTCCTCATTATGAGAAAGGAGGTTCTTCAAACCAAAACAACAAAGGGGCTGAGAAAGTAAGCTATAACAAAGCTTCTTTTGATTACACCATCAATCATATTTCCCAAAGTGAGTCACATATTAATTTGATCACTATCAATGATCAACTTGATTGTAATGTGACCACACGTCGTGGAAACATAACTTTACAAGGAGCTCAATCGAATCCATCTTCCACATCCAAGTCACCCTCTACATCAAATCAGTATAGCATCACTGATCAACTTCACAAAACACCTGTGCATATATCCATCTTGGAGTTATTGTGTTTATCACCTGCCCATAAAGCCATTTTAGAAAAAGCTGTCTTGAAGACAACGGTTCCTACGAACCTTGCCCAAGATCAATTCCAGGCTATGGTAGGCCATCTCACCACACCGCATTTCCTATCCTTCACTGAGAAGGATGACATGTCAATAAATCAACTACACAATGCATCCCTACACATTGAGGCCCTAATACATAAGCACAGAATCAAAAGCGTCCTAATAGATGGAGGGGCTCCTTTGAACATTTGTACACTAAAGCTAATCCTTGCATTGGGGTTTTCTGAAAATGTCATTGATCCCAAGAAAAAGATAACCATCAAGGCATACAATGAGGAAGAGAGGACCTCCAAAGGAACAGTGGTTTTGCCAATACGAGTGGGATCGGTAGAAAATGATGTAGTGTGCCAAGTTCTCGACATGGAACTTGCATATAACATTCTTCTAGGTAGACCTTGGATCCACGCAATGAAGGATGTCGCATCAACATATCACCAATGTATGAAGTTCCCACATAACAGACAACAAATAATCATACAGGGGGACCCCAATCCTTTTCAGTATTGCAATACCATACAGTCTAAACCCGATGTGATACCTACCAATATGTTGGGAATTAAGGTGTCTCAACCTTGGTAATTCCTTGTATTTTTACATTGTATTTATTTATTATTTGCCTATTGTATTAATTGGATGCAAATTCTATGTTGTCATATTGTGGGAGTTGGCACGGTGATGTGTCATCCTACATGGCATATGACCACATGTATTTTTGTCCTCACATGAGGAGATAGGCGTCCCACTTAATGGTAGGAATATTTTTCCATGTGTCGGCATCTTGGATGTTGTGTAAGGGAATATTGACTGAAACGGTCATGACAGATTCCTATGACAAAGTTATGACATGTAAGAGTCAGAAATAGGCGATTCTATGACAGGTGAAGACATGTGTCAAAGAGCATCTTTGAAAAAGGCATCTTTGGGTGCCCCAAGGTGGATTATGACATGTTGTAAGAGAATATGCTATTTATAGCTTGTGTATGATAGATTCTCTTACAGTTGTAAGTTATGACAGATTCTATGACAGTTGTAAGAGTCGTAAGAGCATCTGTCATAGCCCATTTTGGAAATAGGCGACCTCCTTGGGATGGGGTGACTTGACAAGTGTCAAGAGCAACCTACAGTGTTGGACAAGTGACCATAGGCATGGATTTTGGGCCATGAGGCCATGTTGGATGCCCATCCCAATGTGGAGCCATTTTTGCCTTGTATTTGTTATATAAACAGGTGCTTTGGAGAGGTGATGTATTACAGGTTTTACAAGTACTGTTAGGATGTCAGATCATCTCCAGATACAAGTTTCAAAGATTCCTACAAGAGCATTGGATTTGTGTTGTATTGTAACCTTCATCGTTTACGTAATACACTTGAGTTGTCTTTTGGAGTGTGGGGTTTTTCACCCGTAAGGGTTTTCCCCACATATATCTTGTGTCTCTCTTCTTCTGTCATACTTTCTTGTTTATGTGTTTGCTGCAATATCTTTTTTAGTGGGTTTAACATTGCTGTAATAGTAAGGATAAAATTGAATTTGCACTCTCCTCCCCTCATTAGATTAGTGTAGGAAGCATTTTCAGCACACCTAGCTTCCTTTCAGTTGGTATCAGAGCCTAGCCAACTTTGGTTCTAGCTGTTGGGTAGGGGTTTTTTGTGTTGATCTTAGGTTGAGTGGGAGTGTTGTGTAGAGTATTATGTATCTTGTTGCAGCAAGGATATGGCAACCACATCCGGAAGGTTAGAGGTTGAGAAATTCAATGGCACTAATTTCGAGTTGTGGAAACTCAAGATGGAGGACCTACATGTTGATCGTGACCTATGGGAAACCGTATCCGGTGTGAAACCTACAGCAATGTCACAAGATCATTGGGACCTCAAAGATAGGAAGGCTAAGGGTCTCATAAGACTCACTTTAGCTGACTCTGTCATGTTGAATGTCCATGAGGAGAAGAGCACGAAAAATCTTTGGAAGAAGTTGGGTGATGTTTATCAGGCCAAGTCCTTGGTAAACAAGCTTTTCCTGAAAAAGAAGTTGTTTGCTCTGAAGATGGAAGACGGAGGATCTGTTGTGGACCACATGAAAGCTTTCAACATGATCATTGCACAGTTGACATCTATGGGTGTGAAAATGGAGGAGGATCGTTGCATGACCTTGCTTTGTTCTTTGCCAGATTCATGGGATCATCTTGTCATGGCTATCGGAAGCAGCACTACCACCTTCAAGATGGAAGATGTAGTGTCCTCACTGTTATCTGAAGAAATGCAGAGGAAGACATCCGAATCAGCCAAAGAGGCTCTTGCGGTTCGTGGAAGACCCAAAGACAAAGGGAAGAAGAAAGACAAGAAAGCTAAGAAGGGCAGATCCAAATCTTGTGGGAGATCCAAATCTCCTAGAAAGTCCAAGGCTCTTTGTTGGAACTGTGGCAAGTCTGGGAATTTCAGAAAGGAATGCAAAGAAGAGAAGAAAAAGAAAAAGAAATCAACCCTAGATTCAAATTCTGACAAGTCACAAGATAATGGTGATGCCTTCATCATAGCCCTAGCCACCCATGCATCTGATGATGTGTGGTTGATTGATTCTGGTGCATCATTCCACGTGACCTCGCATCGAGACTGGTTCATGAAATATGAAGAGTTCGATGGTAGAAGAGTGTACCTAGGTGACGACTCTCATATGAAGATTTTTGGTCATGGAAAAGTCTCAATCTAATTCCCTTATGGACGAGTGAATGGGATCACTAGAGTTATGCACATTCCAGGCCTTGCACGGAACCTGCTTTCTGTAAGTATGTTGAATGATGGAGGTGTACAGGTTATCTTTTTAAAGCATAGATGCAATATGACTAGAGGATCTATGGTGCTTGTGAAGGGTACTCGGAGGGGTACTCTATTTCAGCTGGAGGCATGCACTTCTCAGTGCAATAGTTCTTCTGATTCAAAGAAATGAGCTGCAGTCACTTCATCCCCACCATCTGAATGAGCAGTGAAGAAATCTATTGTAACTAGTTCTGATGATAGTGCACATACTATGGAAGCTAAGCTTCCTGCTGAAAAGACTATGTTATGGCATTTGAGATACGACTACATTGGTGAGAAGGGTCTGCGTACCCTAAAAAATAAAAACCTTGTTGAGGGGTTAAATGATTGTAATCTTGAGTTTGACTTTTGCAAACATTGCATTTATAGAAAGCAAAACCGAGTTCAATTTTACTCTAGTTCTCACAAGTCTTCTGGTGTATTGGATCTTATTCATTCTGATGTGTTTGGTCATGTTAATGTTCCTTCGATTTCAAAATCTATATATTTTGTATCTTTCATAGATTATTATAGTAGAAGGACATGGGTTTATTTTATCAGAAGCAAGACTGAAGTCTTTAGTCAGTTTAAGGAGTTTAAAGCCTTTGCTGAAAATCAGACTAGTAAAAGGATTAAGTGTTTGAGAACTGACAACGGTGGTGAGTTTTGTTTCACAGAGTTCGATAAGTTCTGCAAAGAGCAAGGGATTGAAAGGCATAAGACAACTCCATACACCCCGCAGCAAAATGGAGTTGTAGAGAGGATGAACAGGACCCTAATGGAGAAGGCTAGGAGTATGCTTAGTGGAGCAAGCCTTGAACAAAAGTTTTGGGCTGAAGCTATTGCCACTACTTGCTATCTGGTAAACAGATCTCCTACAACAGCTCTTGTTGGTAAAACACTTATGGAGATGTGGTCTGACAAGAAGCCTTCAGTTAGGCATCTTCATGTTTTTGGTTGTGAGGCATATGCACATGTGCCTAGGGAGAAACGGTCTAAATTGGAGAACAAGGCTGTTAAATGTATTTTCATTGGCTATGGTATCGGTGTGAAAGGATACAAGCTTTGGGATCGTGTGGCTGAAAAAGTTTTGTATAGCAGAAGTGTTATATTCAGAGAGCTAACACCTTCTTCCATTGTTCTATAGCCAGAACAGACAGAAAAGAAAGAAGATGCGGTTCACTTTCCTTCTACCCCTAAGAAGACTGAACCAACAGACCCTCTGAGACCTAATGATGAGGAGAGCTCTAGCAGCTCTGAAAGCTCAGAAGAAGCAGAACCTTAACCTCAGCAATTGAGGAGGTCTACATGAATGAGAAAGCAACCTGATAGGTTTGGTTATTCATTACATGATTCTAGTTGTGCTTTTACTTTACTTACTAACACTCATGAGCCTAGAATTGTGAAAGAGGCTATGGGCATGAAAGGTGTAGGTTCCTGGAAGGAGGCCATGGAAGATGAGATGGCTTCTTTGGAAAAGAACAAAACATGGGACTTGGTGCCTTTTCCTGATGGATGTAAACTTGTTGGTTGTAAATGGGTGTTCAAGAAGAAATTTGGTGCAGATGGCAGTGTTGAAAAGTACAAGCCTAGATTGGTTGTGAAGGGGTATTCACAAGTGGAGGGAATTGATTATGGTGAAATTTTCTCTCCCGTTGCAAAGATGACATCCATTAAATTTATGTTATCTCTTGTAGCTGCTTATGACTTAGAGGTAGAAGAGATGGATGTGAAAATACCTTTCCTTCATGGTGATTTGGAGGAAGAAATCTACATGTCACAGCTAGAGCATTACATAGAGAAAGGTAAAGAAAATTTGGTTTGCAAGCTTAAGAAGTCTTTGTATGGTTTGAAGCAGTCTCCTAGGAAGTGGTACTTGAAGTTTGATGCCTTTGTGTTGTCAATTAGTTATCTAAGATCGAAATCAGATCATTGTGTGTATTACAAATTTGACAATGATCGCATTCTCATTATTACATTGTATGTTGATGATATGTTGTTGATTGGGAATGGTAAGAATATGATTTCTGATTTGAAGTCTCAGTTGTCAGCATAGTTTGAGATGAAAAATCTTGGGGGGTAGCCAGGTACATTATAGGAATGGAAATCAGAAGAGACAGAGCAAACAGAAAACTTTGGTTAAGCCAGAGTAAGTATGTGAAGACCGTGTTGGACAGGTTCAGCATGGTAGATTGTAGACCATTGTGTGTTCCTATTTCATTGCGAACAAAGTTGTTTGTTACTGATTGTCCAAAATCTCCTAGTGAGGTGGAGGACATGAGCAGAGTACCTTATGCTAGTGTTGTTGGAAGTTTGATGTATGCTATGGCCTGCACAAGACCAGACATTGCCCAAGCAATGGGAGTCCTTAGTTCATTTATGGCTAATCTTGGACAGGTACATTAGGATGCAGTTAAGCGAGTGTTCTAATATTTCAGGGGTACTTCTAAGTATTCCATTTACTATCACGGTAATGCTACAGGACCTCTGTGTTTAGTTTGTATTTGTGGATTTGTGGATTCTAAATGGGCAGGTGACATTGACAGCAGGAGATCCACCAGTGCCTATGTGTTCACTATGTTTGCTGGTGCAATTAGTTGGATGAGTAAGCAGCAACCTGTAGTTGGTTTGTCTACTACTGAAACTGAGTATATGGCTACAACTCATTCTTGCAAGGAAGCCATTTGGCTTAAGAGATTGTGTTCAGATATTGGTGTTGATGCAGGTTAGATTACGATCAGTTGTGACAGTCAGAGTGCGATTTGCCTTGTAAAGAATCCAACTTTCCATGTGAGAACAAAGCATATTGATGTACAGTTTCACTTCATGCGAGACATGGTAGAGGATGGGAAGGTAAATTTGAAGAAGGTAGATACTTTGAAGAATGTTGCAGATGCATTGACAAAACCAGTGGGCACAAAGAAGTTTAGATGGTGTTTAGAGTCTATGGGCCTCTCGGCCTATAACAGTTAAATCCTGTTAATTCTATTGGCTCTTACAAGGTGTTCTACAAGTGGGAGAATGTTGGGAATTAAGGTGTCTCAACCTTGGTAATTCCTTGTATTTTTACATTGTATTTATTTATTATTTGCCTATTGTATTAATTGGATGCAAATCCTATGTTGTCATATTGTGGGAGTTGGCATGGTGATGTGTCATCCTACATGGCATATGACCACATGTATTTTTATCCTCACATGAGGAGATAGGCATCTCACTTAGTGGTAGAAATATTTTTCCATGTGTTAGCATCTTGGATGTTGTGTAAGGGAATATAGACCGAAATGGTCATGACAGATTCCTATGACAAAGTTATGACATGTAAGAGTCAGAAAAAGGAGATTCTATGATAGGTGAAGACATGTGTCTAAGAGCATCTTTGGGTGCCCCAAGGTGGACTATGACATGTTGTAAGAGAATGTGCTATTTATAGCCTGTGTATGACAGATTCTCTTACAGCTGTAAGTTATGACAGATTCTATGACGGTTGAAAGAGTCGTAAGAGCATCTGTCATAGCCCATTTTGGAAATAGGTGACCTCCTTGGGATGGGGTGACTTGACAAGTGTTAGGAGTAGCCTACAGTGTTGGACAAGTGTCCATAGGCATGGGTTTTTGTCCTTGAGGCCATGTTGGACGCCCATCCCAATGTGGAGCCATTTTTGCCTTGTATTTGTTATATAAACAGGTGCTTTGGAGAGGTGATGTATTACAGGTTTTACAGGTACTGTTATGCTATCGGATCATCCCCATATACAAGTGTCAAAGACTCCTACAAGAGCATTGGATCTATGTTGTATTTTAACCTTCATTGTTTACATAATACATTTAAGCTGTGTTTTGGAGTGTGGGGTTTTTCACCTGTAAGGGTTTTCCCCACGTATATCTTGTGTCTCTCTTCTTCTGTCATACTTTCTTATTTATGTGTTAAATGCAATATCTCTATTAGTGGGTTTAACATTACTGTAATAGTAAGGATAAAATTGAATTTGCACTCTCCTACCCTCATTAGATTAGTGTAGGAATCATTTTCCACACACCTAGCTTCCTTTCAGTTGGTATTAGAGCCTCTCCAGTTTTTGTTCTAGCTGCTGGGTAGGAGTTTTTTGTGTTGATCTTAGGTTGAGTGGGAGTGTTGTGTAGAGTATTCTATATCTTGTTGCATCAAGGAGATGGAAACTACATCCAGAAGGTTAGAGGTTGAGAAATTCAATGGCACTAATTTTGAGTTGTGGAAACTCAAGATGGAGGACCTACTTGTTGATCGTGACCTATGGGAAACCGTATCTATTGTGAAACCTACAGTAATGTCACAAGCTCATTGGGACCTCAAAGATCGAAAGGCTAAGGGTCTCATAAGACTCTATTTAGCTGACTCTGTCCTATTGAATGTCCATGATGAGAAGAGCACGAAAAATCTTTGGAAGAAGTTGGGTGATGTTTATCAGGCCAAGTCCTTAGTAAACAAACTTTTCCTGAAAAAGAAGTTGTTCACTCTGAAGATGGAAGACAGAGGATCTATTGCGGACCACATGAATGCTTTCAACATGATCATTGCACAGTTGACATCTGTGGGTGTGAAAATAGAGGAGGATCGTTGCATGACCCTGCTTTGTTCTTTGCCAAATTTGTGGGATCATCTTGTCATGGCTATTGGAAGCACCACTACCACCTTCAAGATGGAAGATGTGGTGTCCTCATTATTGTCTAAAGAAATGTGGAGGAAGACATCCAAATCAGCCCTCATTCTAGTCAAAATCAAATCATTTTCACTACACCCATCCATAACATTTATCTTTTCCATGATCAAGATATTACTTATGAAGAAGTTATCCATGAGCAACTTGATCCTATGCATATCTATGAGAAATAAATCTAAATTCAACCCATCCATAACATATATCATTTCCATGATCAAGATGATATCCATGATGAAGAACTTATCCATAAAAACCTTGATCCTATTCATACCTCCACAACCATTCGTGAGCAAGATACCCAAGACCTACATGCTCCATCTGATGCAAGTCTTGTTGACCTACTTGAACATTCACCATGTTTCATGGCCTTCCTAGAAACTTCTCTGCCTATCCATGATCCTATACCATCCACTTGTCATGATGAGACAATTGCCTCCCAAGTAAGCATAGAAGATCGAACGAATAACTTGGATCCTAATGAGCACAATCAAGATCCTATTGATCCGTCCACATCATCCACTATTAACTCCATTCCATTTCCCACATATCCATTTGGTCTATCTACCTTCATTCATGAATGTTCCTCCTTGGAACAACAACAACCATTGTCCACCAGCTCTCCATCTAATAAAGAACTCAAGACTAGTTCTCAAACTACACCTAGTCCCATAGTGCATCGCATGCTCCAAAATATGAACTATCAAGGTAAAGGCTTAGGCCTTCATGAACAAGGTATTTTGGAGCCCGTCCATGTCAAAGGCCCTCCACCCTCTTATGGCCTTGGATACACACCCCAAGGTCAACACTCTAAAGATGTTGGTATGTCCTCCATTCCTCCTAAGTCCACTTTCCATCACCAACCCTATCATGTACCTAAAACATATGTTGCCATTCCACCCCCATCGTCCTACAAATGTCAAGAGCATGTGACCATACACCTTCCACTATCAAATCTATCGCCACTTCTACCAACGCCTATTTATCCATTTACCCATAAATCTTCTAAAAATCCTAATCATGGCCAACAAATGCACACATTGTCTAAACATAAAGCTTCCATTCATTCCACCATGTTCATGAGATTCAAAAGTAAAAATTTGGATGCCTCCACCTATAAAGCAAAAAATCCTAAGGGTCCTAATGCCTTAGGGTACAAATGCAAAGAATCAAAGAAAAATCCATCCAAAAAGTTATCCAAACCCATACCTTCACAAGCAAAGTCAAAAACTAAAATGGTATGGGTTCCTAAGCAAAAATCAAGCAAGTCAAATGAGGCATCCACCTCTCAAAAATCCCAATCATCCTTTTCCATCCATTCCATTCCAAAATATCAAATTCCACCAACTCACAAATCAAGCAAAAATCATAAAAATACTAAATCCATGTGGGTCCCTAAATCACTCCATCAACCATCCACCAAGCAAACATCAACATTGCTTCCTACACCACCTTCCAATCACAATCTTCCATGTTTGTAACGGTGTGTGCAACTGTTGGTCATGATTCCTTTTCACATCTCCGTTAGACCATCATTCAACCATTATCCTACTTATCTACCCTATCATCATCCTATGGTCCATGCTTTTGCATAAAATTTTCATCCATCTTCCTTGCATAAGTCCTACATAATCCACATCATAATTCACTATCGTTCCTTTCACAATTTACTATCTACCTAATCCATTTTCCTTTCATACAACCTCCTTACCAACATCCATGAGCATTTGACATGGCCCATGTGCAACGATATCCATCTAGCGGGACTGTCCTCTTTCATGGAACTAGACACTTGAGCCCTTTTTCATCCATGTATCCACCTATCCTATCCTAAAATAAAATAAAATTAAAAATTAAAAAAAAATAGTAGAGAAATCCCTTCGTCCAATGGTGAAAACCTGGCAAACAGGCACCTTGGATAAGTACCATGATGAAAACCTGGCAAACAGGCGTCATGTTTAGGTTTATCTTCTATGTCACTTACCCTTGGGAGCACATTGTCTCATCGACCCTATCATTTTCCATCTTACCATACTATCTCATCATCCTTATCCTATGTATACCTATCATATTGAGTCTATTCATCCTCCATTCATCTTTTGATCTTGATAAAGATACAGGGGCACAATGTTGACAAATGCTTTGGAAAAACTCTTGATGTACCTTATCTTTTTCAAAACAATCCAATCCTACCACCCTCCTTCGTCGTAAGCTTTGTCATGTAAAATCCAGAGTTATTCCTATGCGACATAATCTTTGGAGATCACATCCTTGTTTTCTTCTACATGCATCCATTCTATCCCTTATCGCCCATCTTTTTATCCAATCATCAATCCTACAAACTCGAATGCAAGGGAATCAGAAACAATGTCAATAATAAACTGCTTCCTCCATCTTCTAGGATTTCAACCCGCATCCATCTTTCCTATCATACTCATCTAGTAACTTCATCCATCTAGCATCTACCTAACAATGACCTACCATAGCTTGGTGTCTTGTCATCCCTATCACCTTATCCAATAGGGTCATACAATCACATTATCCTATCGTTCATCCTATCACAAGTCTATCATCAGAAACCCTACAGACTAATACTGCAACGCAATGACAGGTAAAAGGTAAACTGAGAGTCATGCATATAAGAATAAGGGAAACCAGATGGCATGAACTCAGTAGAACTGAGTGGAGTACCAATCCCTTTCCCAGAAGGGATCTTCATAATTTCATAATGGCAAATGATTTTCTTTATGACAGGTATAAAATGTTGAAGGCCAAATTAATGCTAACCACTCCTGGTATATGGTCTGAAATCCCCTTCTTTCAGTTTAATGTTGAAGCTGAACCAGTCGACCCAGATATTGGTCACATTCTCAATAACTGGTGTGGAGATTTCAGTCTGCCATTGCAATTCAATAATCCAGAAATAAGGAAGCCAGAGGAATGGCTGAATTTTGAAGATGGTAAAGATCTCCTTCGAGATATGTTTGCCGGTCCATATCCTCCAGCGGATAATTTAAATTTCCAAAATACAACAGCATACACTGGGTGTATATTTAAGTTAACTTTCAACTCTGCAGATGAAACACCCATCAATCGGTACCTAGCTCAACACTATGGTCCTTGCGGTCCTGAGTCAGTCTTTGAAAATTGGACTGTGAAGAATAGGCTCTGATACTTCTATGCTCATCAAGTCCCTGTTTGGATACATGTCAAGACCTACCGCATGAATGAAGCCACACCGCTTTCCATGACCAGAGGCATCTATGGCCCCTACAAATTGAAGGTCATGACAATAATGTGGAAAGAAGGAACACCTCAACTAATGACAGGGTGTGTCCCTCATGCGTCAACTCAGACCTGCTACAATTGTGAAGATCATTCTGAAGATTACCCTAGGGTCCCTCCAGCTCAGCCAAGATGCAATCATCCAGATAAAGCCTTCTGTGAGGCATGTGCTTGGGGTCGTGATGACCTTGATTCTGATAGCACTGGGTCCTAGCTAATAAGTGGGCTTGTCACTTATCGTGGAATCTTATCTCCGCATGACTAAAGATAAGGCGTGGACCCTACCACGTTGTAAAGGGGTTACCTTTCCACCTTAACGAAAGGCCAAGTTATTCCTCTTGGGTCCCAAAAGGAATGTCCTGTTTGTGTCGGTCATCTTGATCTTATCTCGTTCACGAGTAATTGGGTCCCACCTTTTGGGATGCTCTCCGGATAAGATTTGCTTCGTGTCCTCTTCTCCGTGGCGGAATTCAAAGAATTATGAGGTCGGGGTAAAAAGATCTGCCCTCGTTTCCCTATAAAAGGGCCCAGGGCCGCCTGCATTCCTCAGGCAATTCTTAGTGAGTGAATCCTTTGAGAAGAATTGAGTCTGTAAGAGTTAGTAAGTTCAAGGTTTTAAAGAGTCTGTCAGAGTCAAAGTCCTTGTAATGTCAATAACAGCTTGTAAGCTTATAGCTTTAATGCTCTGTAATATGTATGTTTTCAATATCAATATAAAAGCGCGCATTGTGAAAGATGAACATTTCTGTTAGCTTCCTACATGTGCTTACCAAAAATAGTTCCACTATACACATAAGAGCTAGATATGATGTCGGTAATTGTGTTTGTCTATTGCAGCTAAGATTTGGTATCAGAGCCTCAGGCGACGATATTGCTGTCTATTGTTTACGTTGTTGTCTAACGTTAACTCCTTCCTTCCATTATCATCTGTAAAGCTCCTTTATTGTCTCCCTGTAAAGTCTCAGGCCGCCTTGATAGTCGTAAGTCCCGCTGTGTAAGTCCCGATAGAGCCGGAGTTGGTTAAGGGCAGAAGGGCAGTAATCGGACCTTTCGAGCGCAGGTTAGAGCGAAGTTCGAGCGCAGATGGCTTCCTCATCTTCTCATTCTCAAGCGAAGGACAACAGTCGGTCAGACATGACTGCAGATCGGAACTCAGAGGTTAGGTTTACTAACTTCTTTGCAAATAATGAAAGTTGTTTTAGTACAGAGTCTATTTTAGGAAACTGTATAGATGATATAGATAATTATGCAGTTGCTCCTGAAGAGGAGAAACTGTTTAAGGTTCCTAGAATACCGCCTCATGAAATTTACAAAGATGTTCCTAAGAGTGTCGTAGATATGTTTAATAATAAGTCCATAGGTCTCAAAGATTGGTTTGGATATAAGTCCACTCAGAATTGTCATGTCGCAGAGTTATCTCATGTTGTTAAAGGAGGTAACGAAGGAAAACTCAATATTTTTACTGATGAGCTTGTTAAGAAATTTAGACGTAAAGCTCTTGAAAGTAAAAAGAATCCTCAGTTCATGCATCTGTCTTATATCAGAATAGGTATCTGTGGTCACTACAGACAAGGTTTACCTATAATAGCAATGATGATGCTTAAGGATGCAAGGTTTTATAAGCTTTCCCATTCCTTACTTGGTGCTGGATGTGATTCCATGGCAAAAGGACCATTGTTTGTAGACTGTCTCTTAGACTATCCCGTCAGTCTTTTAGATGGTAATCTTAAGGATGTTCTTGAATATAAGTTCAAAACTATGAATCTGTTTATGAAGAAAGACTCAGTAGATCATTCCCTGGTCTTTCTGGTGCATTATAGATTGTATGATAAAGTCATCCCATTAATGGTTAATCCTAGGAATCCGAGAGAAAGAGGTTTAGAAGGTCTATCCACTATTTGGAGTTCCTCTAGTAATACCACCAAGTTAACTGCACCCAAAGTAGTACGTCATAAGGATATCCAAATGCCAGAAGAATGGGTGATGGAATTATGGGAACAAGATAGTATAGCTGAAGTTGAGGTAGAAAAGAATCCCCAGCTTCGAGGGATTTCTCTGACTGAAATAGATGATCGGGCTATCTTAAAGTTTGGTTCAACAGACCTCAGGTCAGCCAGACCACCAAACCGGACATCCACTTTTCCAGCAACATCTAATCCTGCTAGGGATGTAATTCGTGATGTTCCGTTTAATTACAATGAGCATGTTCCATCTGTGTTACCCAAAACACAAAGTGTTAGGTTACAACCCTCTCAAGGGTTTGAAAATCTGTTTCGTATACCTGCTATCACGCAGCAAACTTCATTTCAAAATAATTTAAGTAAAACCAGTTGCAGTCATTCCAAATATTCTATTTTGCAAAATGGCCTTTACCAGTGTGAAGATTGTTCATTTGTATTTCCACCACAACATGCTAAGGTCAGAATGATGACAACTCGTGAAATGTTTTCTGATTATGAAGTTGCTTTGCCTGATGCCCCAGTCTCTGTAAAAGATACCCAAATTGTAAACAATCCCGGAGGTGCAAATACAATCCCAGGCCGTATCCCGCCTTTTCATGATTTCCTCATGTTAGATACCTCAGGGAAGTTTAAAGCTAAATGTTGGCCTCTTCATGTGATACCCTTAGGAGACAATGCCCCTACTCAAAGTTACTTAATGAATTGGGCAAATTTGTGTCTTCGTAAGTCTTTGCTGCTCCAAGAAGATCGTAGAATCAATGACGATCTTGAAGCCATTAAATATGAAAAACATTTTCAAAGTATTCATTCTAATAATCATACTGCTATTTCCACCTTGGAAAAGATTGAGCACAGACTCAACCAAGAATTGACTGATAAAGTAGGAACTGCTTTAACAGAATTAAAAGTTCAGTATGATGATTTCAAATTAAAATTTGAATATTGGAAGATTGAAAAAGAAGCAGCTATGGAGAGACAAAGGGATTTACTCTTGAAAGTCCAACATGAAATGAAAGCTGATTTTGAAGTGATCAATTCTCAGTTGGGTACTACTAATGTTCAGATAAGACATACTGGACAGAGGCTGCAAGAAATTTCTGAGGAGATTAGTTTTCTCACTACTTCTCAGTTGAAATTTTTAGAAACGTTAAAAATAGAGTCTCAAGAGACTCGTGAAGCTATTGCTGCTGAGGCAAATTCTCTTCATTTGTCCCTCAACAGAATTAATAGCCAGACTGCCAAAAGAGCTCCTTTTAAAAGTTTCCCTAATAGTGCCAGTACCTATCTAGCAGCTCAGTATGGAGGAGGTACCAAATTACGAGTTCAGGTTCCTCAATCCTCCGATCCTTTCAGATATGATCCTGCTAGTGGTCGAGTTCTGTCAACCCAGCCACCTCCAGTGGAGTCAGTGCCCCCGTCAGTGGTTTCTTCGGCACCTATCCCTCCGCCTCAGGGGACTGTGTTAATGGCCCGGGGGAATGGAGCATTTCCCTACCCAAGTTCGGATCCATTTAAAAACATTCAGTCTTTTAAAGCGGACACTCCACCCTTGGTAAACTTTGATAAATTTGAAGAAGTAGAAAATGCAAGAGGTGTGGATGCAATGAGAGCATGGATCACGAATTATGTTTCAACCAATCCTGATGCTGATGAGAAAGAAGTTATTAAGCAAGCTTTGAATTCCATGACTGGAATGGCCAGGATTGTTTGGGATAAGTTAGATAATGACTTCAGGGAAACCCTGTTGGATAGTGGCACAGATCAAGTCTGTGCACAATTGGCAAGAATGTTTGTAGGAAAGCGTGATGTTTTGGAACAGCTTTCTTACCAAAAATTCATGAAAGGTAAATGCAAAGATCTGAGAAATTTCAAAAAATATTGTAGAAAACAGTATGAGCATTTTTATTTCTCAGGTAAAGAACAAGATCATGAATTTATGTATACTACTTTTCTTAAAAGCTTTGGTGATCCTATTGGTTCCTATTATCATAGGAAAGTCCTAGAAAATCTGTTACATGAAAAAATAGATATGAAGGAACTAACATTTCCACAGTTAGTTCAATTTCTTGAACAAATCAATACTGACATATGCAATGAGGTCAAAGAACGGAAAGAGAAAAAGAAGATCCAGCCGATCTTATCTTCAGTCGTATGCTACCAGCTGGAAAATAAAGATGATGACTGTATTGATTGCAAACCATACAAGAAAAAGTATAAAAAGAAAACGGGCAAGGATCGTGGAAAGCCAAAGAAAAAGGGATTCTTTCGTAAGAAAGACAAAAGAAGAAAAGGAAATTATAGACGAAAGCCGGTGTGCTACATCTGTAAAGGTGACCATCTAGCTAACAAGTGTCCCAAGAAAGATAAGAAAAAGGGTAAAGCTAAGATGCGTGCAGCCAAAGGCGCTGGTGTCACGACAGATGATTTTGTCTATATAAATGATTACCCTTCCGATTCTGAGGACATTGTTATTTCCAGTCCTAAATTATCTGATTCAGAATCAGAAGCAGAAGACGAAGAGTATTACTCTTCTCGTGAAGATCAGGCCAAAGTCCAGTTAATGAGAGCACAGCCTGATCCGAAAGATTCTTCTGAAGAAGAAGAGAGCGACTCAGGAGATTCAGAAGTTTCATTCTATTATAGAATGATGAAGAGCACTTCAATCTCTGAACTAGATCAAGTCATTGGCGAGATTCTGCATATTGAGCAGAAGCTGAAAGAAATGAATATGGGTCCTGAGACGTGGAAGAAACTCAAAGCCCGTCTTGAAGATTTAAAGGCTCGAAAGTATTATCTACTCAAGCCCAAAGAAGCCCCGTTTCAGCATCAGCATCAGCAGCGCCAACAACATCAAATTCAAGAAGAAGAATTTGAAGAGGACTATCCAGAGTACGCTAGACCATACCAGACAAGAGGACGAGGTTTCATTCCATTGAGGCCTCCAGGTTTTCATAAGCCCGCCAGAAGCCATGGTTATACACCATCTCCATGGTACAACAAACCACAGTCTTCTGTGGCAGCACTCAGAGAATCTGTTCAGACAGAGTCTGTTGTCACTGCAACAACTCCTATAGAGCAGAAGGGAATTCTGGAAGCTCCTAGTCCAAGGAGCATGGCAAGGAGACTTTGGCGCCGCCATCGTCTCGAGTTCTTGAACAAAGTGCTTACTCAAGCACAAGAAGAAGTGGAGATTCTCACTACGGAAGACATTGAAGAAAAGTACGTGGAAGAATCTCAGAAGGAACTCTAGAGCTATATCAATAGATTCAATCAAGTCTCTGGAGCCCAGCTACCTCAGTCTCGCACGACCGTGCTAGAAGAACAACTGGCGTGTCAAGAAAAGGGATTTGCATCCTTTACAAGTCAGTCTCTGCCAGAAGTAAAGCAAGAACACACAGAGGACCCCATGCAGTTCTTGGCACACGAAGCTTTCGAAGGAAGCCACGCCAGAGAGGTTATCCACATTCAAGAAAGTGAACCTCAAGACAGAGGCCAAAGCAGTAGAGCCAGATTCAGTGGGATGCAGAAAACCAAGAGCTCCTTCCGGAGTACTAAAGCTACAACGCATTGCCCGGGAGCTGTGTTGTTAATTAAGTTTCCAGGTATTCAAGCATATCCCCTGTCTTTCCTTGTAGACACTGGCGCTGATCTAAATATTGCCAGGAAGAATGCTTTTCCTGAAGACGCCTGGCGTGAAGGTAAAACTGATATCACCTTTGGCAACAATGAAAAGTCATTCAGTCATTTATTCTGTATTGCTCCTATCCAGTTGGGTTTTGAAGAAAAACCCCAGAATACTTTATTTGTTCATTTTGAAGTAGAAGATTATGACGGTGTCATAGGAAGCAATACCCTCAGTGAATGGCAACCTTTCATAGTGGATCAGGATTTTCTAACCTTTAAAGGGTTATATCAGTTACCAAGAATTCATCATCCTACTTCCTTCTCTTCAATTCAGAAGGATAAAAGAAAAAGAAACCTGTCAATCAGGTTTGGCTTCATCAGCAATTCAAGGAGAAGAATGAAGAAATCAAGCAGATCAAAGAGCTCTTTGCCACGACGGTAATGACAAAAGATTTGAAAAAGTTTCAAAGAAACCTGGTCTGTAATTTGCCCTTGAAACGAGATGCTGAAGGTATGGAACTTCTCCCTAGAGGTAAAGCAAATTATTTTTTAATGAGCTCTAGTGAAATAGAAATTTGTGCTAGAGAAGTTCGAGAGTTAGAAGCCTTAGGATTAATTCAGGTCTCAGACTCTCCTTTTTCGTGTCATGCAATGTACGTCCCAAAGGTAGATGAACGAGGAGTCGAGCTTCCTGAAAAAAGATTAGTGGTCAATTATAAGCCTCTAAATGATTGTCTCGTTGATCATAGGCATCCTATTCCTAGTAAAGATCATATTTGGCAAGTAAATCAGGGCAGTCATATTTACTCCAAGTTTGATTTAACAAAGGGTTATTGGCAAATAAACCTGAAAACCGAGGATTATTATAAGACAGCCTTCTCTGTACCTCAAGGTCTGTATGAATGGACTGTCCTACCCTTTGGAATAAAAACTGCTCCTTCCATTTTTCAACAAAAAATGGATATCATCTTCCGGCCTCATGCCAAGTTCATTCAACCATACATAGATGATATCTTGATATTTAGCCAAAATATGGATGCTCATCTTGATCACCTCAGAGTATTTCTCTCTGTCTGCCAGCATAATGGTCTTGCGGTTAACCCTTCTAAGTCAGTTATTGCTGTCCCAGAGTTAGTTTTTATCGGGATCAAGCTTCTTCAAGGGGGGGAGATGGAGGTTCAGGAACATATTTTGACCCGAATAACAAATTTGCCTGTCACAAATGTAAAGGAACTTCAGAGATTTTTGGGGTTAGTGAATTATATCTCGGGGTTTTATTACAAATTAGCTGAAGATCGCCTTGAGCTGAATAAGCTGTTAGGCAAGAAACCACCACCTTGGACAGCCTATCATGATAGGTTAATCCAGAATATTAAGGATAAATGTACAAAACTTCCAACACTGAAGCTTCCAGGCCCAGGTTACAAAATAGTTGAAACTGATGCAAGCGAGTATGCATGGGCAGGAGTCCTTAGAGAACAGAAAACAGATCAGTATGATCCCAAGGATAAAGGGAAAATTGTTAGAACTGTCTCTGGAAGTTTTCATGCTTCAGAAAAAGACTACCATAGCACTCATAAGGAAATCCTCGCAGTAGTAAACACTTTCCAAGCTTTTCAGATGTTTATTGCTGACAAAAGGTTTCTGTTGAAAAGTGACTTACAAAACCTCAGAGGATTCTTCAAGAAGGAGTCACGAAATAAGGTAGTTAGAGGAAGATTATTAAGGTGGGCACAGCTTCTATGTACTTATGAGTTTGATTGTTTGCACATTCCAGGAGCTGAAAATATTGTAGCTGATTTTGTATCTCGGGAAGGACATCAAGATCCAGAAACCCTACAGACTAATACTGCAACGCAACGACAGGTAAAAGGTAAACTGAGAGTCATGCATATAAGAATAAGGGAAACCAGATGGCATGAACTCAGTAGAACTGAGTGGAGTACCAATCCCTTTCCCAGAAGGGATCTTCATAATTTCAGAATGGCAAATGATTTTCTTTATGACAGGTATAAAATGTTGAAGGCCAAATTAATGCTAACCACTCCTGGTATATGGTCTGAAATCCCCTTCTTTCAGTTTAATGCTGAAGCTGAACCAGTCGACCCAGATATTGGTCACATTCTCAATAACTGGTGTGGAGATTTCAGTCTGCCATTGCAATTCAATAATCCAGAAATAGGGAAGCCAGAGGAATGGCTGAATTTTGAAGATGGTAAAGATCTCCTTCGAGATATGTTTGCCGGTCCATATCCTCCAGCGGATAATTTAAATTTCCAAAATACAACAGCATACACTGGGTGTATATTTAAGTTAACTTTCAACTCTGCAGATGAAACACCCATCAATCGGTACCTAGCTCAACACTATGGTTCTTGCGGTCCTGAGTCAGTCTTTGAAAATTGGACTGTGAAGAATAGGCTCCGATACTTCTATGCTCATCAAGTCCCTGTTTGGATACATGTCAAGACCTACCGCATGAATGAAGCCACACCGCTTTCCATGACCAGAGGCATCTATGGCCCCTACAAATTGAAGGTCATGACAATAATGTGGAAAGAAGGAACACCTCAACTAATGACAGGGTGTGTCCCTCATGCGTCAACTCAGACCTGCTACAATTGTGAAGATCATTCTGAAGATGACCCTAGGGTCCCTCCAGCTCAGCCAAGATGCAATCATCCAGATAAAGCCTTCTGTGAGGCATGTGCTTGGGGTCGTGATGACCTTGATTCTGATAGCACTGGGTCCTAGCTAATAAGTGGGCTTGTCACTTATCGTGGAATCTTATCTCCGCGTGACTAAAGATAAGGCGTGGACCCTACCACGTTGTAAAGGGGTTACCTTTCCACCTTAACGAAAGGCCAAGTTATTCCTCTTGGGTCCCAAAAGGAATGTCCTGTTTGTGTCGGTCGTCTTGATCTTATCTCGTTCACGAGTAATTGGGTCCCACCTTTTGGGATGCTCTTCGGATAAGATTTGCTTCGTGTCCTCTTCTCCGTGGCGGAATTCAAAGAATTATGAGGTCGGGGTAAAAAGATCTGCCCTCGTTTCCCTATAAAAGGGCCCAGGGCCACCTGCATTCCTCAGGCAATTCTTAGTGAGTGAATCCTTTGAGAAGAATTGAGTCTGTAAGAGATAGTAAGTTCAAGGTTTTAAAGAGTCTGTAAGAGTCAAAGTCCTTGTAATGTCAATAACAGCTTGTAAGCTTATAGCTTTAATGCTCTGTAATATGTATGTTTTCAATATCAATATAAAAGCGCGCATTGTGAAAGATGAACATTTCTGTTAGCTTCCTGCATGTGCTTACCGAAAATAGTTCCACTATACACATAAGAGCTAGATATGATGTCGGTAATTGTGTTTGTCTATTGCAGCTAAGATTTGGTATCAGAGCCTCAGGCGACGATATTGCTGTCTATTGTTTACGTTGTTGTCTAACGTTAACTCCTTCCTTCCATTATCATCTGTAAAGCTCCTTTATTGTCTCCCTGTAAAGTCTCAGGCCGCCTTGATAGTCGTAAGTCCCGCTGTGTAAGTCCCGATAGAGCCGGAGTTGGTTAAGGGCAGAAGGGCAGTAATCGGACCTTTCGAGCGCAGGTTAGAGCGAAGTTCGAGCGCAGATGGCTTCCTTATCTTCTCATTCTCAAGCGAAGGACAACAGTCGGTCAGACATGACTGCAGATCGGAACTCAGAGGTTAGGTTTACTAACTTCTTTGCAAATAATGAAAGTTGTTTTAGTACAGAGTCTATTTTAGGAAACTATATAGATGATATAGATAATTATGCAGTTGCTCCTGAAGAGGAGAAACCGTTTAAGGTTCCTAGAATACCGCCTCATGAAATTTACAAAGATGTTCCTAAGAGTGTCGTAGATATGTTTAATAATAAGTCCATAGGTCTCAAAGATTGGTTTGGATATAAGTCCACTCAGAATTGTCATGTCGCAGAGTTATCTCATGTTGTTAAAGGAGGTAACGAAGGAAAACTCAATATTTTTACTGATGAGCTTGTTAAGAAATTTAGACGTAAAGCTCTTGAAAGTAAAAAGAATCCTCAGTTCATGCATCTGTCTTATATCAGAATAGGTATCTGTGGTCACTACAGAAAAGGTTTACCTATAATAGCAATGATGATGCTTAAGGATGCAAGGTTTTATAAGCTTTCCCATTCCTTACTTGGTGCTGGATGTGATTCCATGGCAAAAGGACCATTGTTTGTAGACTGTCTCTTAGACTATCCCGTCAGTCTTTTAGATGGTAATCTTAAGGATGTTCTTGAATATAAGTTCAAAACTATGAATCTGTTTATGAAGAAAGACTCAGTAGATCATTCCCTGGTCTTTCTGGTGCATTATAGATTGTATGATAAAGTCATCCCATTAATGGTTAATCCTAGGAATCCGCGAGAAAGAGGTTTAGAAGGTCTATCCACTATTTGGAGTTCCTCTAGTAATACCACCAAGTTAACTGCACCCAAAGTAGTACGTCATAAGGATATCCAAATGCCAGAAGAATGGGTGATGGAATTATGGGAACAAGATAGTATAGCTGAAGTTGAGGTAGAAAAGAATCCCCAGCTTCGAGGGATTTCTCTGACTGAAATAGATGATCGGGCTATCTTAAAGTTTGGTTCAACAGACCTCAGGTCAGCCAGACCACCAAACCGGACATCCACTTTTCCAGCAACATCTAATCCTGCTAGGGATGTAATTCGTGATGTTCCGTTTAATTACAATGAGCCTGTTCCATCTGTGTTACCCAAAACACAAAGTGTTAGGTTACAACCCTCTCAAGGGTTTGAAAATCTGTTTCGTATACCTGCTATCAGGCAGCAAACTTCATTTCAAAATAAGTTAAGTAAAACCAGTTGCAGTCATTCCAAATATTCTATTTTGCAAAATGGCCTTTACCAGTGTGAAGATTGTTCATTTGTATTTCCACCACAACATGCTAAGGTCAGAATGATGACAACTCGTGAAATGTTTTCTGATTATGAAGTTGCTTTGCCTGATGCCCCAGTCTCTGTAAAAGATACCCAAATTGTAAATAATCCCGGAGGTGCAAATACAATCCCAGGCCGTATCCCGCCTTTTCATGATTTCCTCATGTTAGATACCTCAGGGAAGTTTAAAGCTAAATGTTGGCCTCTTCATGTGATACCCTTAGGAGACAATGCCCCTACTCAAAGTTACTTAATGAATTGGGCAAATTTGTGTCTTCGTAAGTCTTTGCTGCTCCAAGAAGATCGTAGAATCAATGACGATCTTGAAGCCATTAAATATGAAAAACATTTTCAAAGTATTCATTCTAATAATCATACTGCTATTTCCACCTTGGAAAAGATTGAGCACAGACTCAACCAAGAATGGACTGATAAAGTAGGAACTGCTTTAACAGAATTAAAAGTTCAGTATGATGATTTCAAATTAAAATTTGAATATTGGAAGATTGAAAAAGAAGCAGCTATGGAGAGACAAAGGGATTTACTCTTGAAAGTCCAACATGAAATGAAAGCTGATTTTGAAGTGATCAATTCTCAGTTGGGTACTACTAATGTTCAGATAAGACATACTGGATAGAGGCTGCAAGAAATTTCTGAGGAGATTAGTTTTCTCACTACTTCTCAGTTGAAATTTTTAGAAACGTTAAAAATAGAGTCTCAAGAGACTCGTGAAGCTATTGCTGCTGAGGCAAATTCTCTTCATTTGTCCCTCAACAGAATTAATAGCCAGACTGCCAAAAGAGCTCCTTTTAAAAGCTCTTTGATCTGCTTGATTTCTTCATTCTTCTCCTTGAATTGCTGATGAAGCCAAACCTGATTGACAGGTTTCTTTTTCTTTTCATCCTTCTGAATTGAAGAGAAGGAAGTAGGATGATGAATTCTTGGTAACTGATATAACCCTTTAAAGGTTAGAAAATCCTGATCCACTATGAAAGGTTGCCATTCACTGAGGGTATTGCTTCCTATGACACCGTCATAATCTTCTACTTCAAAATGAACAAATAAAGTATTCTGGGGTTTTTCTTCAAAACCCAACTGGATAGGAGCAATACAGAATAAATGACTGAATGACTTTTCATTGTTGCCAAAGGTGATATCAGTTTTACCTTCACGCCAGGCGTCTTCAGGAAAAGCATTCTTCCTGGCAATATTTAGATCAGCGCCAGTGTCTACAAGGAAAGACAGGGGATATGCTTGAATACCTGGAAACTTAATTAACAACACAGCTCCCGGGCAATGCATTGTAGCTTTAGTACTCCGGAAGGAGCTCTTGGTTTTCTGCATCCCACTGAATCTGGCTCTACTGCTTTGGCCTCTGTCTTGAGGTTCACTTTCTTGAATGTGGATAACCTCTCTGGCGGGGCTTCCTTCGAAAGCTTCGTGTGCCAAGAACTGCATGGGGTCCTCTGTGTGTTCTTGCTTTACTTCTGGCAGAGACTGACTTGTAAAGGATGCAAATCCCTTTTCTTGACACGCCAGTTGTTCTTCTAGCACGGTCGTGCGAGACTGAGGTAGCTGGGCTCCAGAGACTTGATTGAATCTATTGATATAGCTCTGGAGTTCCTTCTGAGATTCTTCCACGTAGTTTTCTTCAATGTCTTCCGTAGTGAGAACCTCCACTTCTTCTTGTGCTTGAGTAAGCACTTTGTTCAAGAACTCGAGACGATGGCGGCGCCAAAGTCTCCTTGCCATGCTCCCTGGACTAGGAGCTTCCAGAATTCCCTTCTGCTCTATAGGAGTTGTTGCAGTGACAACAGACTCTGTCTGAACAGATTCTCTGAGTGCTGCCACAGAAGACTGTGGTTTGTTGTACCATGGAGATGGTGTATAACCATGGCTTCTGGCGGGCTTATGAAAACCTGGAGGCCTCAATGGAATGAAACCTCGTCCTCTTGTCTGGTATGGTCTAGCGTACTCCGGATAGTCCTCTTCAAATTCTTCTTCTTGAATTTGATGTTGTTGGCGCTGCTGATGCTGATGCTGAAACGGGGCTTCTTTGGGCTTGAGTAGATAATACTTTCGAGCCTTTAAATCTTCAAGACGGGCTTTGAGTTTCTTCCACGTCTCAGGACCCATATTCATTTCTTTCAGCTTCTGCTCAATATGCAGAATCTCGCCAATGACTTGATCTAGTTCAGAGATTGAAGTGCTCTTCATCATTCTATAATAGAATGAAACTTCTGAATCTCCTGAGTCGCTCTCTTCTTCTTCGGAAGAATCTTTTGGATCAGGCTGTGCTCTCATTAACTGGACTTTGGCCTGATCTTCACGAGAAGAGTAATACTCTTCGTCTTCTGCTTCTGATTCTGAATCAGATAATTCAGGACTGGAAATAACAATGTCCTCAGAATCGGAAGGGTAATCATTTATATAGACAAAATCATCTGTCGTGACACCAGCGCCTTTGGCTGCACGCATCTTAGCTTTACCCTTTTTCTTATCTTTCTTGGGACACTTGTTAGCTAGATGGTCACCTTTACAGATGTAGCACACCGGCTTTCGTCTATAATTTCCTTTTCTTCTTTTGTCTTTCTTACGAAAGAATCCCTTTTTCTTTGGCTTTCCACGATCCTTGCCCGTTTTCTTTTTATACTTTTTCTTGTATGGTTTGCAATCAATACAGTCATCATCTTTATTTTCCAGCTGGTAGCATACGGCTGAAGATAAGATCGGCTGGATCTTCTTTTTCTCTTTCCGTTCTTTGACCTCATTGCATATGTCAGTATTGATTTGTTCAAGAAATTGAACTAACTGTGGAAATGTTAGTTCCTTCATATCTGTTTTTTCATGTAACAGATTTTCTAGGACTTTCCTATGATAATAGGAACCAATAGGATCACCAAAGCTTTTAAGAAAAGTAGTATACATAAATTCATGATCTTGTTCTTTACCTGAGAAATAAAAATGCTCATACTGTTTTCTACAATATTTTTTGAAATTTCTCAGATCTTTGCATTTACCTTTCATGAATTTTTGGTAAGAAAGCTGTTCCAAAACATCACGCTTTCCTACAAACATTCTTGCCAATTGTGCACAGACTTGATCTGTGCCACTATCCAACAGGGTTTCCCTGAAGTCATTATCTAACTTATCCCAAACAATCCTGGCCATTCCAGTCATGGAATTCAAAGCTTGCTTAATAACTTCTTTCTCATCAGCATCAGGATTGGTTGAAACATAATTCGTGATCCATGCTCTCATTGCATCCACACCTCTTGCATTTTCTACTTCTTCAAATTTATCAAAGTTTACCAAGGGTGGAGTGTCCGCTTTAAAAGACTGAATGTTTTTAAATGGATCCGAACCTGGGTAGGGAAATGCTCCATTCCCCTGGGCCATTAACACAGTCCCCTGAGGCGGAGGGATAGGTGCCGAAGAAACCGCTGACGGGGGCACTGACTCCGCTGGAGGTGGCTGGGTTGACAGAACTCGACCACTAGCAGGATCATATCTGAAAGGATCGGAGGATTGAGGAACCTGAACTCGTAATTTGGTACCTCCTCCATACTGAGCTGCTAGATAGGTACTGGCACTATTAGGGAAACTTTTAAAAGGAGCTCTTTTGGCAGTCTGGCTATTAATTCTGTTGAGGGACAAATGAAGAGAATTTGCCTCAGCAGCAATAGCTTCACGAGTCTCTTGAGACTATATTTTTAACGTTTCTGAAAATTTCAACTGAGAAGTAGTGAGAAAACTAATCTCCTCAGAAATTTCTTGCAGCCTCTGTCCAGTATGTCTTATCTGAACATTAGTAGTACCCAACTGAGAATTGATCACTTCAAAATCAGCTTTCATTTCATGTTGGACTTTCAAGAGTAAATCCCTTTGTCTCTCCATGGCTGCTTCTTTTTCAATCTTCCAATATTCAAATTTTAATTTGAAATCATCATACTGAACTTTTAATTCTGTTAAAGTAGTTCCTACTTTATCAGTCCATTCTTGGTTGAGTCTGTGCTCAATCTTTTCCAAGGTGGAAATAGCAGTATGATTATTAGAATGAATACTTTGAAAATGTTTTTCATATTTAATGGCTTCAAGATCATCATTGATTCTACGATCTTCTTGGAGCAGCAAAGACTTACGAAGACACAAATTTGCCCAATTCATTAAGTAACTTTGAGTAGGGGCATTGTCTCCTAAGGGTATCACATGAAGAGGCCAACATTTAGCTTTAAACTTCCCTGAGGTATCTAACATGAGGAAATCATGAAAAGGCGGGATACGGCCTGGGATTGTATTTGCACCTCCGGGATTATTTACAATTTGGGTATCTTTTACAGAGACTGGGGCATCAGGCAAAGCAACTTCATAATCAGAAAACATTTCACGAGTTGTCATCATTCTGACCTTAGCATGTTGTGGTGGAAATACAAATGAACAATCTTCACACTGGTAAAGGCCATTTTGCAAAATAGAATATTTGGAATGACTGCAACTGGTTTTACTTAACTTATTTTGAAATGAAGTTTGCTGCGTGATAGCAGGTATACGAAACAGATTTTCAAACCCTTGAGAGGGTTGTAACCTAACACTTTGTGTTTTGGGTAACACAGATGGAACATGCTCATTGTAATTAAACGGAACATCACGAATTACATCCCTAGCAGGATTAGATGTTGCTGGAAAAGTGGATGTCCGGTTTGGTGGTCTGGCTGACCTGAGGTCTGTTGAACCAAACTTTAAGATAGCCCGATCATCTATTTCAGTTAGAGAAATCCCTCGAAGCTGGGGATTCTTTTCTACCTCAACTTCAGCTATACTATCTTGTTCCCATAATTCCATCACCCATTCTTCTGGCATTTGGATATCCTTATGACATACTACTTTGGGTGCAGTTAACTTGGTGGTATTACTAGAGGAACTCCAAATAGTGGATAGACCTTCTAAACCTCTTTCTCTCGGATTCCTAGGATTAACCATTAATGGGATGACTTTATCATACAATCTATAATGCACCAGAAAGACCAGGGAATGATCTACTGAGTCTTTCTTCATAAACAGATTCATAGTTTTGAACTTATATTCAAGAACATCCTTAAGATTACCATCTAAAAGACTGACGGGATAGTCTAAGAGACAGTCTACAAACAATGGTCCTTTTGCCATGGAATCACATCCAGCACCAAGTAAGGAATGGGAAAGCTTATAAAACCTTGCATCCTTAAGCATCATCATTGCTATTATAGGTAAACCTTTTCTGTAGTGACCACAGATACCTATTCTGATATAAGACAGATGCATGAACTGAGGATTCTTTTTACTTTCAAGAGCTTTACGTCTAAATTTCTTAACAAGCTCATCAGTAAAAATATTGAGTTTTCCTTCGTTACCTCCTTTAACAACATGAGATAACTCTGCGACATGACAATTCTGAGTGGACTTATATCCAAACCAATCTTTGAGACCTATGGACTTATTATTAAACATATCTACGACACTCTTAGGAACATCTTTGTAAATTTCATGAGGCGGTATTCTAGGAACCTTAAACGGTTTCTCCTCTTCAGGAGCAACTGCATAATTATCTATATCATCTATATAGTTTCCTAAAATAGACTCTGTACTAAAACAACTTTCATTATTTGCAAAGAAGTTAGTAAACCTAACCTCTGAGTTCCGATCTGCAGTCATGTCTGACCGACTGTTGTCCTTCGCTTGAGAATGAGAAGATGAGGAAGCCATCTGTGCTCGAACTTCACTCTAACCTGCGCTCGAAAGGTCCGATTACTGCCCTTCTGCCCTTAACCAACTCCGGCTCTATCGGGACTTACACAGCGGGACTTACGACTATCAAGGCGGCCTGAGACTTTACAGGGAGACAATAAAGGAGCTTTACAGATGATAATGGAAGGAAGGAGTTAACGTTAGACAACAACGTAAACAATAGACAGCAATATCGTCGCCTGAGGCTCTGATACCAAATCTTAGCTGCAATAGACAAACACAATTACCGACATCATATCTAGCTCTTATGTGTATAGTGGAACTATTTTTGGTAAGCACATGCAGGAAGCTAACAGAAATGTTCATCTTTCACAATGCGCGCTTTTATATTGATATTGAAAACATACATATTACAGAGCATTAAAGCTATAAGCTTACAAGCTGTTATTGACTTTACAAGGACTTTGACTCTTACAGACTCTTTAAAACCTTGAACTTACTAACTCTTACAGACTCAATTCTTCTCAAAGGATTCACTCACTAAGAATTGCCTGAGGAATGCAGGCGGCCCTGGGCCCTTTTATAGGGAAACGAGGGCAGATCTTTTTACCCCGACCTCATAATTCTTTGAATTCCGCCACGGAGAAGAGGACACGAAGCAAATCTTATCCGGAGAGCATCCCAAAAGGTGGGACCCAATTACTCGTGAACGAGATAAGATCAAGACGACCGACACAAATAGGACATTCCTTTTGGGACCCAAGAATAACTTGGCCTTTCGTTAAGGTGGAAAGGTAACCCCTTTACAACGTGGTAGGGTCCACGCCTTATCTTTAGTCACGCGGAGATAAGATTCCACGATAAGTGACAAGCCCACTTATTAGCTAGGACCCAGTGCTATCAGAATCAAGGTCATCACGACCCCAAGCACATGCCTCACAGAAGGCTTTATCTGGATGATTGCATCTTGGCTGAGCTGGAGGGACCCTAGGGTCATCTTCAGAATGATCTTCACAATTGTAGCAGGTCTGAGTTGACGCATGAGGGACACACCCTGTCATTAGTTGAGGTGTTCCTTCTTTCCACATTATTGTCATGACCTTCAATTTGTAGGGGCCATAGATGCCTCTGGTCATGGAAAGCGGTGTGGCTTCATTCATGCAGTAGGTCTTGACATGTATCCAAACAGGGACTTGATGAGCATAGAAGTATCGGAGCCTATTCTTCACAGTCCAATTTTCAAAGACTGACTCAGGACCGGCCTCTGCATCATCATGTAGGCAAGGCCATCATCGATGCGCCCCTGAGGATACTCCTTTCCCATCCATTGCACTCCATGTCATCCATCATGTGGTCCATTTGAATCCGCATCATTTTCTCATTGCCTAGGTCTTTAGGTCCACATAGGTCCACCCTGAACTACATTACCTCTGTGTCGTCATGTAGGCAAGGCAATTTAGCAATGAGCCCTCGAGGCACTAGTTCAGTCCATTAGGGCTCATCACATTGTTCATTGTCAATTCTTCCATAATAAATCAATCCTCTGCTCGACTGGGGGCAAGCCCTCGACCTAGTCAGGGAATAGGATTCTTGAATGCTATAAATTTAGAGGGTAAACAAATAGATCACGGTTTTATCACTAGACAACAAACAACATGACAAGAAAGATTTCAACAACATCTTGACACAAAAGACAACAAAACTGCACTTGGCAAATCCCTTTTGACCTTAGACATTAAACTGATTCTATCAAGTTATTGCAAGAGAACATGTTTTGGGCAAGAAAGTTCTTCAATGGTTGTTTTAAAGTCTTATATCATGATTGTCATTATTATGTCTTCCTACGTTGCTCAAGGATGTATCAAACTAGAGAAGCTATGATGGGGGCATAATTATTTTATTTGTCTATTGTTTGTGGATTTATCTTTAGTAATGTGAAAGCCTTGTCTAACGACATGATCAATAAAATGGTCATCGACGACATCAAAGGTCTAAACATGAAACAAGTTTAATCCTTGTCTGTTGATACGCAAGCAGTACTCAGGTCATGTTGGTTCAATTATACTTAGATGCTTGTATTAACCTACTAAATCAAAATCCATGTAAGTAATACTCAGGTCATCATGGTTTAATTATACCTAGATGCTTGTATTTTCTTACAACATTTTACAAGCTCAATGATGAAACAAAGTACTTCAAAAACTTGTACAAGAAGATGACAAAATCCATATCCATACATACCAAATTGCATTCCATTTCATTATAATCATTTCATCATTATCGAAATTCCAAGTGTCTCAAGATCTAAGTTATCCAATTTTATCCATTATCCAAATCATTCTTCTAAATTATCTTTCATTATCCAAATCATTTCATCAATCTTTCAAATCACATCTTCTAATCAATTTTTCATTTCATTCATATCAATCAAATTCATTCAAATCAAATCTTTAATCACTTCTTCCATTCATCCTTATCCGATCAATCCAAGCAATGATCCTAATGCAAGCCATCCTTAAATCCATGCTAATCAAGTACATCAATCTTGTCAAATTATCCAATCGCAATCAATGGTCTTGATCCAAATCTCGTCGTAAACCAAATCAATTAATCAATCATCTTCATTGGTGGGATATATCTTTCCCACATCTTTGTGTTGATCTAGGGATATATCGTTTCCGACAATGACAACACTATCTTAATCTTTGTGTTGATCTAGGGATATATTGTTCCTCGCAATAAAAAACACTATCATCAATCATTATCAATTAATCATTGGTTTACAACTTGACAGGGGAAGTACCTTGTTTGTTCTTGTATCATTTGTGCATACTTGCTTGCTTGCTTGTGTGTGTTATCATTTTATCTTGCGTAACATATCATTCAACGCTTTTGTCCATTCCTTATCTTGCATCCTCCTTTTTCTTAAGCCATCCTTTATCATTTTTTTCTTCATCATGAGATTGTCTATCATCCTGTCGTCACATTCTTCCTGACCAATCTCTCGAGGGGGCATCCTATCATCATTAACCTATACCAGGGGCAAACTGGGGCATGTATTTAATAGCAGAATTTTTTTATTCTTTGAAACAACGTGATAAAACACATTGCATCAAAGAGGGGCAAAATGTATACACCTAAAAATGGCAAAGACAAGTTAAATAAATATTTATTATTTATTTAATTCCCATTCTTCTATCAATGAATAAACTCATTAATTTATTTACTTGATTCACGTTCATTATTCCAAATATTAAATAAATATCAATTTATTTAATTAAATCAATTAAACCTATTCTTCTAATGTTATCCCCTAATTAAATAATAATCAAATTATTTAATCCCCAAATCATCCTATTCCAAAGTCAAAAATCCTCTATTCCAAGTCATCTTTCCACCTCACACATCCACCTCATCATCTTGCACATGTAATTAAATATTTTTAATATTTAATTAGTCTATTTTTCCTCACCCACATGGGCCTATTCTTCCTCCAACCAATCCTATTCCAAAGGGCATAGTCTCTCCATGTCACCATGGTCAAAGGGTACTTTGTGACACTTGTTCCATAGTCCCTAGAATCTTTCCAACCTCCCTACAAACATGATCTCCTTGTTTGACCTTCTCTCTTTGGTCATTGTGAGCCTTGTCACATGTGGACTCATGTCACCCCTTTCTCTCCACCATGTCAAGGTGAGAGGAACATCTTCCCCCTTTCTCTCCCTCATATCAACCAACTCAATCCTCATCATACACCTCTCAAGACCAAGTCTCCATCGTTGAGATCTTGACACATGGATATGCCCCCTCCTTGGCCTATAAAAGGAAGCTCATTCCCTCATTCTACAACACACAAGCTATAGCAAAGTTACTCTACAGAAATTCCAGTGTGCCTTTGCCAAAGCATCCATATTGTTCATTGCATTTTACATCCATTATCTTCATATCCACACAACCATGGCTTCAATCATCCATCCCTCATCCTCACAATTGTTGCATTGTAGGTAATCTCCATTGCATTTTATCCAACATACAGCCATTCAAGTATTGTCATCTTCAAACAATGAGGAAGCACGTTTTTGAGAGCTCTATTCATCAACAAGATCAATACAAGATAGGAAACAATGGAAGCATTCGAGGTAAATCAGTCTTCAAGGTAAAATGTCTTTGTTTATTTGATTTACATCATATTTCATTGAGATTATTGGATTATTAGTAGTTTAATACTGTTGACAATATTTCCACTAACAGTATATAGTCCTTGCTTGCGATTAGCAGGCCTTGCAATGGCACAAGCTGTGCAAGATTGAATGCACAAAGTGACATCATGTCGTAGTTTGTCCCAATAGAAATACCGTTAAAGTACAGCAATGGTTTTCTCCTTTCCAAGGTGTCCTACAACACGGTTGTAATGTGCCTCCCATATCATCTTTTGTCGCTCCTTAGTTGGAACACATATGTGTCCCTTGTGATAGAGAATACCATCCTGCAAATAGAAATCAGGGACTTGTTTACCTTCTATTAGCCTTTTGTAAATATCAGTAAAATCATCATCTAAATCATATAGCTAAGACAATTTTGTTGTTTGGTGGCCACAAGCATCCAAAACCACTGTCAAAGCTTTGATTGGAGGTCTACTCAAGCAGTCTGCAACTTTATTACTACTTCCCTTCTTGTGGCAGATATTGAGGTGAAACTGTTGCAAGTAGGCAGCCCATATTTGATGCTTATCATTTTGTAGCTTCCCTTGTGTCTGCAAGAATTGTAAAGGCTTGTGATCTATGTGGATTATATTCTCCTTCCCTAGGATGTAATGTTTTCATTGCTTACAGGCTTGAACGATGGCATACAGTTCCTTGTCATATGTATGATATCTTCATACTGTATCAGAGAAAGTTGCACTATGGTAGGCAATTGGATGCCTGTGTTGAATGAGCACTACCCCAAGTGCATAATCTGATGCATTTGTCTCAATTTCAAAAGATTGTGTTAAATCAGGAAGTATCAACACTGGCGCAGAACATAACCTATTTTTCAACTCTATGAATGCTTTTTCTTGTGCCTCTGTCCAAAAGAACTTTGCTCTTGCTCCTCCCCTGAGTGCCTGATTCATGGGCCATGCCAAGTATGAATATCCAAGCACGAACCTACAATATAAATTAGCCAGCCCCAGAAAACTATGAAGTTCTGTGAGGTTCTTGGGAGATGGCCAATCTTTGATAACTTGTATCTTTTCAGGGTCTACACGAACACCCGTTCTGTCCACAATGCATCCCAAGTACCGAATACTTTCCATTCCAAATGAACACTTATCCTTGTTAGAGTAGAGCTTATGTTGTCACAGGGTTGATAGTACTTGTTGAACATGCTACAAATGATCAGCCCATGTCTTGCTGAAAATGAGGATGTCATCCAAATATACAACAACAAAAGAATTAGTGAATGGCCTGAGAAGATCATTCATTATTCTCATGAAAGTAATAGGGGCGTTAATCAAGACAAAAGGCATGACTAACCACTCAAACAAACTCTCCTTGGATTTGAAGGTAGTTTTCCATACATCCGTTGGTTCAATTGGCACTTGGTAATAACTAGATTTTAGGTCAATTTTGGTGAAAACTTTATCTCCTTTGAGTTGGTCTAGCAAGTCATCATCCGAGGGAGTGGGTATCAGTTCTTCACAGTGATCTTATTGAGGACTCAGTAATCGATGCAAAGCCACCATGTTCCATCTTTTTTCTTGGCAAGAACAATTGGGTTGCCACATGGTGAAGCACTTAGGTGAATATGTTCTTTTTGAATCAGATCTTGAATCTACCACTTGATCTCATCATTCTCCAAAATTGACCATCTATAGAGTGGCCGATTTGGTAATGGTGTCCTTGGAATTAGATCAATTGAATGCTTGACTTGACAGTGTAGTGGTACCCCTACTGGTGGAGTAAAAACATCTTCATATGTTGACAATATTTTATCCATTTGTTTTTGTTGAGTGGTAGTGGTGACCATTTTCTCATGGGTATTGGCTACAACTAACCTCTTTCTCTCATTTCAAACCATTAGTAGAACAAATTTTCTAATACGAGCAATCAAATGTTTGCATTGTTTTGCAGTAATCAAAGATGTTGGTTGTGCAGGACTTACCTCAAGTATCTGATATTTCTTTCACCCAGTTTGATAATGACACTGTGAGGTCTGGACTCATATACACCATGACGCTTGCACATATATGGGTGCCCCAAAAACACATCACAGACATCCAAGGGTGCCACATCACATATTACTTCATCTTTGAATGGTTTGATAGAATAAGGTAAGCGACATTGCTTATTTACCTGTGTTATAGGAAATTTGAACAATAGTATTAAACAACTAAATATCCAATAACTCAATGAAATTGATGCAAATACAGTAAACAAAGATATTACCTTCATAGACCATTTTACCTTGTAGCTTCCATTGTTGCCTATCTCATATCGATCTTGTGTATGATTTTAGCTCTCAGAAGTTGTACTTCCTTGCTGTTGAAGATGACAATAGGAGAATGGTTGCAGATGGATAATGCAATGAAGACTAAACTAATAATGCAATTCTAATGAAAATAGGTAATGGAGATATGGAGACATGATTGGATGATGCTAATGATAATGAGGTTATGCAAATACAATGAGGATACTTTGCCAAAGGCACGCTGGTAGGATTTCTGTAGAATAAGATTGCTAATGTGTGAGTGATTTGATTGATGAGTCTTCTCTTTTGATTGACTGTTAACTGATTATGATTGGAGGAATTTATGGTGGGTGAGGATAAAAGGGAAATTAAATAAATTAATTATTTAATTTCATGCACATGTGGTAATTGAATTAAATCTTAATTTTAATTCAATTTGGAGGAAATAGATTAATTAAATAAATATTTTTGAATTTATTTAAAATGAAGGGAAATATGAATATTTAAATAAACAATTTTGATTTTATTTATTTAAATTGGACAAATAATGATTTAATTAAATAACTTGGATTATTTAATTAATTTAGAGGAATAAAATGGATTAATTAAACAATTAGGGATTATTTAATTAATATAGAAGATAAAGTTGATTTAATTAAATAATTGGAATTATTTAATCAAATAAGGAGGATAAATTGGATTAATTAAACAATAAGGGATTATTTAATTAACATAGAGGAACAAAGTAGATTAATTAAACAATCAGGGATTATTTAATTAACATAGAGGAATAAATTGGATTAATTAAACAATCAGGGATTATTTAATTAACATAGAGGAATAAATTGGATTAATTAAATAATCAAGGATTATTTAATTAATGTGGAGTAATAAATTGATGTGATCAACAGATGAACTTAATCAAATAATTAAGAATTATATAATTAATGAAGTACGACAGATGAAAGTCTGATCTAGGAAACAAGTCAATTTTAGGTGTCTACAACTTGAATATCTCATCCTTGGTTTCTTACCCATCCCACATGATATGGCTGTGGATGTGGTGTGGTCTACAAGTTTAGCCTCTTAACAGTCTCTGCAAAGATCAGATTCTTTTGACTTCCACTATCAATGATGAAATGGAGGGCCTTGCCATTTACCCACATTTGTGAGTGGAATAGACGTTCCTCATCTTCACGAGGCAAAACCCTGGCAGTGGTAACTGTGGCATAGGGGTCAGCTTCAATTATTTAGTCATCATCTTTTTGCTCAAAAGAGTCTACAGGCAATGGTTCAGGTTCAACTTCCTTTTCTTGTAACCCTGTCATCAACGTCTTCGCAACTCAGCAATCCTTCGTATTATGTCTTGGGCTTCTATGGAATTCACACCACATCTTCTTTCCATTCTTATTTGTTGTTGATGATGTTTGTGAGTAAGAATCCTTAGCTGTCTGTTTTCCCATGAATTTGCTGCCACCTTCATTTTTAGATTTATTATTTGAAAAATAATCTTTTTTTACCTTTTTGTTTGAATTTTTCTACAATCCTTACTACATATTTGTAGGCAGTCCCCAAGGTCTCAATATTGAGAAAATCCATCTCTATTTGGATATGACGATGAAGCCCATTGCGGTACTTCAAAATTTGATGTCTTTCTGTATCAATGATGCCAAGCTTTGTTGAAAGAGCATGAAATGTATTTGTGTAATTTTGTACAGATTGGTCCTTTTGATGAAGCATATGCCACTCCATATACTTATCCTCATATGAATTTTCAGGATAGTATTCTTCCTTGATATGTTCCATAAACTCTCCCTAGGTGGGGTCATCCTCTACTGCTCTATCAAAATCTATACCATCAGGGTTTTCTCTAGACAACAATTTTTTTTCCCATGATTGTTTTACATGATGTTCAGCTTTGAGGAGAGAGAATGCTATTTTTTCACCATTAGAGAAGTGATTCACAGAAAAATATCTTTCCATTTTTTACAGCCAATCATCAACAGCATCTGCACTTATTTTTCCTTCAAAATTTGGAATATCAAAATTTACTTGCACCTTGAAAGGAGTGTGACCACCAAACGGTACTCCACCCATGTTTGGTTGTTGAGTCCCTGGATTTTGTAGTAGACGAGAAAATTGATTCATCATCTCCACATGTTGTTTTGTTAAAGCAGTTGAGTAAATGTGTCTCAGATTTACAGGCATTGGCAAGAGTTGCTCTGAGTCTCAGTGATCGGCAAGTATCTCAGCGATCACATTGTTCACAGTGGATTGTTCTTTGCATCGGCGAGATGGTGTGTTGTGTTACTCCGATGAAGGCTTGAACTTCTCTCATCAGGTTCAATGGTTCAATAGGTTTAACCGATGTGATATGTCTATCAGCATAAGGTTGGCCATCAGCTGTTGTTACTCCGATGAAGGCTTGAACTTCGCTCGTTAGGTTCAATGGTTCAACCAATGTGATATGTCTATCGGCATAAGGTTGGCCATCGGCTGAGCTTGTGGTAGGTACTCTGACGGTCTTTTGTTACTCTGATGAAGGATGAAGGCTTGGGCATCGGTGGGACAAGGAACCATCGGTGTGGATGGTGGAGTGGTCTCCGATGGCTTGGGCTATTCTGATGAGGCTTAGATTAGCATCCTCGGCAACAAAATTGCCGACGATAGTCTTACTGAGTGTTCTTGTATATAAACCGATCAAAGGATCACTGACTGATGAATGTGGGATAATTAGATCTCACAAATATGAATAGTTGTGGAAACAGTTATGAGCTGGGATGCTAGGAATTGGTTTGATAGTGGTGACGTGGCTCCTTGACATGGTGGAAGGACAGAATAGCCAATGTTGTATTGGCAATGCATATCACAATTATTGTCAATTGAATGATTGCTTTTTTGTAACTATCTGGTCCATTATGGTAGTCGAATCAAATGTTCTCTTCTATAATGTGATATATTAAATGCATTGTAATAGAGGGCAAGAGTGCGAAGAGAAGGAGACAGAGAGAGTTTAGGCTATTTTGTTCGGTTGGTTATTAGAGACGAAGAAGAGTAGTCTCGACACTCATGCATGGACATGTAGTTCTGAATGCTAGATGAGTATGATACCTGGAACTGGGAAAGACAAATAGAGAGAAGAGGAGTGACTGTCAAATAATCTCCAGATGGAACAAGATGTTAATCTCCATGAAAGGGCTTAGTGCCTGAATTGTATTGTAACTGTATTTTATGTTGCTGAATAATACAATGGCGATCTGGGCTTTTGGAGTGTGGAGTTTTTCTACCTGAAAGTGTTTTCCCCACGTAAATCTGTGTTCATCTCTTATGTTCCATCTTTCATGTTTAATGGTTCTATTATTGAAACTGTATAATTCTGCTGTTGAAACTAGTTAATGTTTCTTGTACTTTCCTCTAAGGGTTAATGTTGGAAATGAACTATGTCTGATTCCACTTTGTGGCATAGTTGTGAGTGTTTTAGAGGCAATCTAATGAAATTTTAAAAGTTACCAAAGACACCACTGTTCTCATATATTCATTTTGAGATGCTTTCATTTCCTTTCAAGTGGTATCAGAGCCATCTACTGGGATTTGTTTGTTCCTGGTGTTTCTGGTTCTGGGTATTTCTTCTATAAAGATTTCTTAGCCTGGAAAGCTTGAGGAAATTAGAAGGAATCGGCTGATGATTGATCCTTGTTTAAGTGAAGTCTTGCAATTGATCTTATTTTCATGTTACAACAGGCACTTGAAGGATGGTGAAGATGGAGAAACTGAAGCTGGTCATATTGAAATGATGTGGTCTGAGGCTCCTAGTTGACAGCAAAATAATCCTAATGCATGGGGAGTGATTCTTTTCTTTGTGGTTGTGTTGCAACAAAGCTTTCATATTGGGTGTCTGTGTGAGAGGCTCCCTAGTGATATGGAGAAGCCTGTTCAGCCATGGAGTAATGTGCTTATGTTGGGTGTTTTCTCCTGGTATTGGAAGGCATAACTTTATGTTACCCTGATTGCATGTAGGATATGGAGTTGATCATTGGATGATCTGGAAGCTTCTGAAATAGCATGTCTCCCTTAGATGCATGTGCATGTTGGTGGTTATGGAGTTGGCCTACAAGTGGGCCTGAAGTTCTTGAACTACTATTTCCTTTTAAGGATGTACTGTACTTGCATGGATCAGATTCATGTTCCTTGGATCTGAGGGTTTTATAGTTTTTTTCTTAAAATCTATGGTTATGCATATTCATGATAATCCATTTTTTTTTGGTTTAACTATTATGGTGTTATTATTGAAGACTTTCAAGTCAACCAGATGTGAAGTGGGTATGGATGTGCATGGGTGTTTTTCAAACATAGTGGTTTTGCAGGTTTTACACGGTCAAGAGAAAAACTTGTGGTTTTGTGAAGCTGCAATTACGCTATTTCTATACCCTGGCATTTGGGGTGTTGCTGGATGATATAGTTGCAGTTTTGCATGCATGCTCCGTGCATGGTGTGAGGAGGTGAAATGCTTTCTCTACATGTGAGTGTTGGCATGTGATATGACACTCAGCATTTCTGTGGTAATGCTTTTGGTTTTCTAGACTATGGTGCTCAGGTTGTGGACATATTTGGTGAATTAGATTTGTAAGTAATCTGGTGTTTGAGTCATGCTGTCTACATTGTTATCTACTCCTTGAGATCTCAGTTTTGTAGTTTCTAGTGTGATAGTGGGTTTTCATGTTATATTGATTGGATCTATGAGTTATGCATTTTGTGGATTAGCTACCCATTGGCTGCAGTGGGATAACTCAGAAGTGGATTGTCTATATCCACAAGATTATTTCAGTGTTTATGCAGATTTGTTAGCTGGCCTTGTCTGTGGTCACTTGTGCATTGGTGTGACTGCTTCGGGATGAGAGGATGGATGTTGTAAAGTACCCAAATAGTCGGTTAAGGGGACTTGTAGCATGTGTATCATGATGTCATGAATAGCTTGGATACACAGGTTTGTGTAAGCTATTGACAATGATAGTGTATTTCCTTGGTTTGGAGATCTTGGTGCCACTTGGTTTTATTGTCACATGGACATGTCAATGTGTGGACCTAGAGGATTTTTAGATTAGGAGAAGTTTGCTCATGATGCTTGGAAAGCTCGGTTGTCACAGTTCAGTGGGAGCTTTAGCATGTGAATTCATCACTTGGTGATGGATAATCTTCTTTAGTGTTGTAGATGTTACTAGGAGGAGCTCTTAGATCCTGTTGCTGCAGTAAGGTTCTTTCGCATTTGCAGGGGCACTATTTGAGGATGTGTAACATCTTGGAGCCATGGAGGATTCATGAAATTTTTGGCTGAGGTGTTGGTGGTGCTTGACAGGTGATGTTGTTTTTAGAGTTTGGTTTGTTTCATGTCATGGTATTTTCTTGATTTATGCATTTGAGTTTTGGCATGATACATTACTCTTGAGACCATGGTTATGTTCACCTGGACCATGGAATTTCCTAAGGGGGATGGTAAGATCATGATGTCATGATAAGTTCCTGATTTAGATGATTGGAGCTTTGATAATGGTCTGGTGATTCTCTGTGTGTTAGGTGCATTGATCTTTTGCTTGATTACTTCATGTTGGTGTAGTGATGCATTTGGAGTTTAACATGAAATGATTATTTGTAGATGCTCTTGGGTACATGGAGAATAAGGTGAGGTTGTAATTCTCCTGAGATGAGAGAAGTGTTGTTGATGGTTACTCTTGATGAAGATTTTAGCATAAATTCTGAGGAGCCTACACATTGGTTGGACGTGAGTTCAATAGAGACCAATGAGGAGATTTCTCTTGGAGAAGTCATGTAGACTTGGTTACCCTAGAGGAGCATTCTCATTCCCACTCTTGGTCTTCTTGGTAGATAATCATCTGAGAGGTATTGCCCATTGTTTCTCTCAGGTGTTTTATGCTTTCTTTCATAGACATGGATCTTGAATTGCTGATATATGGTTCTGGAGGATTCATTGTGAGAGATGGATAACATGATTATCTCCTTGTGCATTTGAGTTTAAAGATATCTTTCACTGATGCGGATTGTTAGGAGATGGTTTTGTGGGCTAATTTCCTCAAACAGGAAATGGATTAGTTTGATCTTCTTTGATTTGAGAGGCTTACATCCATGTCAGTTGCATGATTACATATGTTGAATTTGATCTCTTGAGCTTGAATGTTTGTTTGGGTGTTGTTATGCTGTTCTCTTTGGGGTTGTGAAGAGGAGATCATACTTGATACAGTTGGCACTTAGAGGTGTATGTAGAAGGATTTTCTATAGGTATATGATGTGCAGTGTTTCTATCTTTGTTCTGGTTATCTTCCTGTTTCACACTACATTGGTTTGAGGTTTTATTGGAGCTTATTGTGATCACTAGCTTGTGGTCATGTGTTTTTCACTTATGTTCTTAGGTGATGACATGGAGGTTCTGTTATCTCTTTTCTTTTGTTGGGTGTGGAGAATTTGGGAGAGTTCTGGACTGGTGGAAAGAATTATTCTTGCAGGATATTTGTTTACAGGTTTTGCATATCATTGTGGATATTCCTTAGTACTACATGATGGTGTTATTACACCTACCATATGGTGCTATTGGTAAACTTTGTATGCCATGATCTTTTTTAGATCTGTATTACCCATGTAGTGGGAGTTCTTGGATGTGTTTTGTCTTCTTCGACTGGTTGACACATGGAGCTTGTATTTGCAGTTGATGGGTGTATATGTAGGTGGCATGAGTCTGCTGATGTGAATACCTTCAAGGTATAGATGATTGGATGAATTAGCACTTGTTGTGTGTGCTCTTTTCAGTCATGTGGGTTTTGTTCAGTTGGATGGGAGCAGTCAGTTTTTTCTGATCCTATTTTTTAATTGTTGTTCTAGCTGATGATCTATCTTGTTTCTAGAGAATGACTTCATGGTTGTATTCAGGATGAAGCTTTGAAGTTGATAATACTGATGCTTTTGTATAGCTTGTGAGCACAGTGAAATGGAGGCAGTGTCTAAGCTGATACAGTGACTTCAAACATTGATGGAATCCTGTAAATCCCTCATCAAGTGGGAGAATGTTGAGTAAATGTGTCTCAGATTTACAGGCATCAAAAAGAGTTGATCTAAGTCATAGTGATCGGCAAGTATCTCAGCGATCACATTGTTCACAGTGGATTGTTCTTTGCATCAGCGAGACAGTGTGTTGTGTTACTCCAATGAAGGCTTGAACTTCACTCGTTAGGTTCAATGGTTCAATAGGTTCAACTGATGTGATATGTCTATCGACATAAGGTTGGCCATCGACTGCTGTTACTCTGATGAAGGGTTGAATTTCGCTCGTCAGGTTCAATGGTTCAACAGGTTCAACCAATGTGATATCTCTATCAGCATAAGGTTGGCCATCGGCTGAGCCTATGGTAGGTACTCCGACGGTCTTCTGTTACTCTGATGAAGGATGAAGGCTTGGGCATCATGGGACAAGGAACCATCGGTGGAGATGGTGGAGTGGTCTCCGATGGCTTGGGCTATTTCGATGAGGCTTAGACTGGCATCCTCAGCAACAAAATTGCCGACGAGAGTCTTACTGAGTGTTCTTGTATATAAACCGATTAAAGGATCACTAACTGATGAATGTGGGATAATTAGATCTCATGAATATGAACAGTCGTGGAAATGGTTATGAGCTAGGATGCTAGGAATTGGTTTGATAGTGGTGACGTGGCTCCTTGACATGGCGGAAGGACAGAATAGCCAATGTTGTATTGGCAATGTATATCACAATTATTGTCAATTGAATGATTACTTTTTTGTAACTGTCTAGTCCGTTATGGTAGTCAAACCGAATGTTCTCTTCTGTAATGTGATATATTAAATGCATTGTAACAGAGGGCAAGAGTACGAAGAGAGGGAGACAGAGAGAGTTCAGGCTATTCTGTTCGGTTGGTTATTAGAGATGAAGAAGAGTAGTCTCGACACTCATGCATGGACATGTAGTTCTGAATGCTAGATGAGTGTGATACCTGGAACTAGGAAAGACAAATAGAGAGAAGAGGAGTGACTGTCGAATAATCTCCAGATGGAATAGGATGTTAATCTCCATGAAAGGGCTTAGTGCCTGAATTGTATTGTAACTATATTTTATGTTGCTAAATAATACAACGGCGATCTGGGCTTTTGGAGTGTGGGGTTTTTTTACCTGAAAGGGTTTTCCCCACATAAATCTATGTTCATCTCTTCTGTTCCATCTTTCATGTTTAATGGTTCTATTATTGAAATTGTGTAATTCTATTGTTGAAACTAGTTAATGTTGCTTGTACTTTCCTCTAAGGGTTAATGTTAGAAATGAACTATGTCTGATTCCGCTTTGTGGCATAGTTGTGAGTGTTTTAGAGGTAATCTAATGAAATTTTAAAAGTTACCAAAGACACTACTATTCTCAGATGTTCATTTTGAGATGCTTTCATTTCCTTTCAAAAGCTTCTTTAACCATTTCCTTGAAAGGATCTGATTCATCATCTCATTCTGACATTTTTTATCAAATATGCCTCAAAGGAAGATAATCTGATGGGTCATGTGTCTTCAATCCAAACTTTTGGTAGCCTGGTCGTGTGCGGTGTGACATACAGGAGCAAACTGCTTTGATACCATTAATCTGGACAATATCTAGCACTAAGCCTGTGATATGGTTTACACATGTAAAAACAATGTACAATTGAGTTTTTACAAGTACACAAACTCGCTGGGAGTTGTATTTTGCCTCCAAACATTATCTTTATTCTTTCAAATTTGAAATATATACATTGACATAGAATGTGAAGGGTCACATTACCCTTGGAATTCAAAAAGAACTATTGGAAGGTGAAAAATAATTTACAAAAGTTAAACATTTCAAAAAAAATTGAAATTTTCAATTTTTCCACTTGGCAGGGTCATAACTCCTAGCCATTTTGTCGGAATTCAAACTTTTTGGACTCAATGGAAAGATAAACTAGTTATCTAGTTTGATTTGCTTTAGATCAGGCCTACAACTATTGTCCTAAGCAACCGATGAAAATCTTGAGGCCTAATTCCACTCTGAAGGCCTCTAAAAATGCAGTTTACTGAGATGTAGAAAATACCAAAAAACTAAATTTTTGGTATTTTCTAGTTTCTGCTTCACAGATGCCACTAAATTTTTGGTATTTTCTAGTTTTTGCTTCACAGATGTCACTCAAACAATCCTAGACCTGATCACAATGCCTAAGGAAGCATAAAAATAAACAACACCTCATGGAGCATAAAATAAACAACACCTCAAAGAGCATAAAATAAACAATAAACAATTAGCAACACCTCAGGGAGCGTAAAATGAACAATTCCTCAGGGAGCGTAAAACAAACAATGCCTCATTGAGCATATTGATAACCATGCCTCATGGGGCGCTATGAAAAAAACCACTATAGGGGGTACATCAATAGGCAAAATCTCAAGAGGTGTGAATGGATAAGGGTGTGTGTATGGATGCACATGTGAATAGGGAATATATGCACCCCCTTAAAATGTTTGCATGTACAATATGAAAATGTTTTAAGGAAAAGAAGAGGGGAAAGTATAAGATGAGGGGAGATCCTTAGAAAGAATTCCTACCCCTTGAACAAGTTGTCCTACTACCCCCCAGTATACAGGTGAGAACAACCATGAAAAAGAGAAACGTTGTTATTTTAAAAAGAGAGAAATGATATTGTATCGCCATGCATAGTAACGAGCTAAAAAGAAAGCTATGTAGGTGCCATATCAATAGCTAAGTGATTAATGAAATCTACATCACAAGGAGAATGAAGAAAGATCTCCAAGGGTAGAGTTGAAGCATAAATGAATATAAAAGTTATAGTGGGGACACCATCAATGGATGAAAACAACTTCTCATCACTAGAAGGGAGAAGTGTACCATCACAATTGAGGTGATTAATTCTATGTGTGAAAGACGTAAGAAGATCTAGGTGAGCTCGATAGAGGTAAATCTTGATGTCCGAGAAAAATGCACCTAGCCAGGAGAACTAGAAAGGACATTTTGTGAAGATAATGATGTGCTTTTATTGAATGTGGAAGATAGAGGAGGAACATCATCAAGGGATTGAAACATCAAGTCCCTAGGAGAGGTGTCTTTTAATTTATGTTTAGAGAATTTCTTATAAGTAGGAGGGGGAAGAGAAGTGAAAGTGATTGGTGTTTGTTTACTTTGATTGTTGTGAGTGTTGTACATGTGAGCAATTGCATCATAATGAGGTTGCTATGACACATTTTGGTTGTTTTGATTAGATTGTTTTATAGTGTACTCAGGAGGTTGAGGTGGGTTTGGAACACCTCAAATAGTTAGGACAGGATTAGATTGCGTTTGCAAAACATCAGAACGAAGATGCACAACAATTTTAGGTTTCAAGGGTTCTTTTGGGGAACCAGAAACATAAATTGTGTTGATTTGGTTTTTATAATCATCAATGTGTGTGGGATATGATGTGAGATTTGATTCTTCATTCACGAGTGCTTCATCGCTACAATGGAGAACATCATAATAAAGAGTAGGTAAAGTAATGTTGTGAAAAGTATCTACAATTGTAACCTCAGTGATGTCCAATGGGTTTGAACAAGCAACCAATGGAGGAGGAAAAGAAGCCTTCACATCCTTACAAATTGATGGAGATGTTGGCAATGCTCTTCAATGTTATTAGAGAAAACTAAAAAATTATCTATATAATTAGCAATGAATTCATAAAATGAAGAAAAAATCTTATCCATCCCTTGTTAAAACTGAATTGGGGCATTTTTAAACTAAAAGGCATGACCAACCATTCATACAACCCTTTTAGAGTTGTGAATGTTGTTTTGTGAATATTTTCTTTTTTTATCTTGATTTGGTGATAGCCAGACTTGCAATTGAACTTGCTAAATACTTTTCCTTAACCCACTCATTGTACCAGTTGTTCTTTATTCAGAATATAGATCATTTGATATCCAAAGTAATAGTGTTCAAAGGAATATAATTTATTACCATTCTTCTATTTCTTCTTTTAATTTCTAAATGATTTTAAATAACAAAGAAAGAAGAAAAATATTGTAAAGAAGATTTTTAATCAAACCTTTTGCTTCTAATTCATCAACTTTATTCCATACTTCTTTATCATCTTATTTATTTAACACAATCTATTTTCCTTGAACTGACCTATTATAAATTATAAAAATGTCATCTTCTAGACTATTGCTAACCATTTTTCTAGGGGATGTTCTATGCATGCTCCATCTATAAATTTTTGGTAATATTGTATCAAGTCTTGTAGGATTAGAGGAGTTAGTGACTGTAAAGACTGTTGGCAAGAGACACTATATGGACTCATGAATGTTGTCATTGATGGCAACAAAGGTTAACCCACACATCCGCAAGACATGATGAGTCTCTACCGGAAGATAGATTGCAGAGTGTTGTGATCCAGTAAGCAAGAACAGAGCATGTGGCGAGGTCTGACAGTCAGGTCCAGATCTCTCAGAGGAAGTATCTTGGTGTAGTATAGATTTGGGGAAGTCAAGAGGACTACCTTGACTAATAGATTCCAAGGATTTATCCTCCAGTGATAGATGAAGAAAAAGATATGAATACTTGAGTGTCGGGTTCCTGATTGGTAGTGTGGACAGAGGAAGAACTGACTGGCAGAACATCAGACATTATTCCGGATGTGTTACTGATGATGGTAAAGATTCTTAAGGCATAAGTTATGATTGGCCGACATGATTGATGACTTCTACAAGTATATCCTTGATCCGTATTACTTGGTAAGCAAGGATTCAGCCGATAGATCAGAGTTTGTGGAAAATATTGACTATTCCGGATGCCGACTAGAAAGGTGATGAAATTACTTGTGCGGATATATATACAAAATGGATTTAGTTGTGAGATGTGTCATGGTTTTTGTGAAGTGTGAAGAAAAGCAGTAGAGCAGAGTGAAAGCATTGAGGCAGGTCTGGTATGTGAAAGGACAGCAACACTAAGGAAGAGAAAGGATGAAGTGCAGCAAATCAGTGTACTGAGTTTAACCGGAACTGAACTCCAGCATATGTAGATGCTCCTTATCAGTTCAAGTATTGTATTACACTCTTTATAAATTGTAAACAGTGAGTCTCTTGTAGGCAGTGGGTCTCTTGTGAGCAATGTGCTCGGGCAGTGAGCCCTAATTGGCAAGTGCCATTTTGTATTTCTATTCTTCTAACAGAGATACATTCTTGGGTTAATCACCCCGTGGTTTTCTCCCTTAACAGGGTTTCCACGTCAAAAATATTGTGCCATGTGTATTTCCATTTCATGGTTATGTTTGCTTATTTGAATTAATGCTGCATTGATTAATAAGAAAGTTTAGAAAGCTAAAATAATTAAGATAACTGATTCACCCCCCCTCTCAGTTATCAACAATTGGTATCAAAGCCAAGTTCCTCCCAACAAAGCCTAACAACTTGAGGAAGATCTAGGAGTTCAAATGGATGTGTATGGTATGAGGGAGCAACTTAAATCTACCCTAGATGATCTTGAGCAGTCAAATTCTGAAGTCAATGAATTGAAGGAAAGACTCAAACAGGCTGATGATTTCATAAATGAACTAAAAGGGAAACTGAGTCTCTCTATGAAAAAGAGAAAAGAGCACCTTCAACAATTGGCAAGTCAAGGTGAAGCCAATGATACAAATGGAGATCTTAAGGAGAAAACCAAGTTGTGTGAAAAGTTATCAAAAGAGATCATTATGATAAGACATGAGATGGAATCAGGAGTTATGAAGTTTTCCCAAGAAATTGAAGAGAAAAGAAAAACTGAAGATGATCTAAGACAATCTCTCAAGGAGAAATCAGAAGACTGCCACAAGATGGATAGAATAATCAGACACCTTGAATCTGATCTTGAAGATGCTAAAGATAATGAAGAAAAACTTGAGGATCAAATTGTCTCTCTTAAAAGGGATCTTCAAATAGCAAATGAATATAAAGAAAAATTCAAGATAAGTTCTGCTCAACTTGAAGTTCTTCTTGAAAGTCAAAAGAGGGTAGATGACAAGTGTGGTTTGGGATATGAAAAAGGAGAAAGCTCTAGATCTGGTCAGAAGAATTTTGGATTAGAAAATCCAAGGAACAGGCCTAAAAGACCTCCGATAAGGCAACCTAATGCTCAAAGATATCCATCCTTCAATGGATACTGCCACAACTACAATAACTTTGGTCATAAAGCTAATCAGTGCAGAAAGAGAATGAATCAGACTAATACATCCTTCTCCGGACAGTGTTTCAACTGCAAAAGGTATGGTCACAAATCTCATGAATGCAGAAATATGCAAATGAACAAATCATTCAATGGTAGATGCTTTGCATGCAATAGAATAGGTCATATGGCTAATCAATGTAGATCAAGAGGATATCAATCAAATATGTAAATAAATGTTGTTTTCCAAATTTGCAATAGATCCGGTCATATTGCAAAATTCTGTAGAAGCAAGAATCAGGACAAAAGAGGTCTGGTACATCATAATTAGAATCAAGATAAGGGAAAACAAAAAGTGAATGTGGATGAAGTTCAAAGTGAGATGAATAAGATTTGGGTGAAGAAAAGTATAGAGAATGTAGGGGATGGATCCGCACCAAACTTTGGTGCTGATATTCCTTCCAGAAATTAAAAAGTGAGCTCTGGCTCAGGGGCAGACACAAAGAAAACCTTGTTCCCCCAGCCAGTCAATTGGTGTTGGAACTGGCACAAGAAGAGTTGCGGATTAAAGGGTTCATAAGAGAAACATTCAAATAAATTATGGTTAAGATTTGGAAGATCCGCAAGATATTTAAGATCAAGATTGATCCGGTTCTTCAAGTCATCCGAATAAGGCAAACCAGAATGACTTAGGTCGAGCATTTATTACAACTTGACATTAGGGTTTGCGGAGCAATATAAGGGTTTTCTCATTAAGCATTTGTTCATTCTGCATTCAAGAAGAAATGAAAAGAAGCTCTGTAATAGAAATTCCTCAAGCCCATCAAAGATCATCAGCAGAATCTGATTCATCCAGCGAATCAATCTGGATTTCCTCACGAACCCTAGACACGCAAAAGGTACTTTCCGTTATTGAATACTTCTCTGTAAAAATCTTTTTGAAGATGGATACACTGAATGTTGTAAAGATCACTAAGAGGCCACACCCTAAATTCAAGAAACATCCATATAAATCCCTAGAAGTTGATCCCCTAGGTGCCTTTTCAAGTATTCCACATGGAGTTCTGCATGTAGAAGATATTAGGGCATATATTCATGCGAATATTGAAGAATTTGGGGAATCTAAGCTGGTTGATATCTAATCACAAGCATTTGATAGATAATTCATTTGAACTCAAAACTCAGTTTAAAGTTGTCCAGGACAAACATTTTGCTCAGTGCATTCATTTCCCCTATTTTTTGGAAGATGAATGGGTCTGGTATATCAATAGCAGAATGCATGAAAACTTCATGTGGTTGAACAGGCCGTTTACGATCACTAAGGATGCCATTAGGGCTGTAACTGGATTACACTCAATCGGTGAAATGCCTACACTCAAATCTGTCAAGAACCAAATTGTTAGTGAGGCTACTGGATCAAAGTTTGATAAAAGAGCTATGACTATTGAGGATATCACAAATCCGGATATCAAGTTTGCATCAATGATAATTGGATATAAGATATATCACTCCAGCAGGGAGAATTCTGTTTCCGGAACTGCTATATATACTACTTATGAAATGTTGAGGAAGAATGTAGACTATGATCTTTGTGAGCTCTTTCTGAACCAACTATTGGAGAATCTACAGAAGATAAAGAAGGATAAGAAGAACTCCTTCAAATACGGTGGTTTGATACTCTATCTTTTCTTTTATTACATGAATGAGCTTCCTGGATCCAGTGGCTGGGTATGGTAGAATGATAGGCCAGTAGCCATTCAGATTAGAAATTATATACATGGGCTTGGTGATGCCAAGGCACAGAATATAGCTCTCTAGGGATACTTCAAGAATTTTTAGAACATGATGCAAGCAAGAGAGAGAATTCCCCAGTCTCTTGTTGAGAAATACAAAGACGCAGTATGCTTTATGGTAGAGATTGATCAGTGCCTAATGGAGGTAGTAGAACCAAGAACAGTATGGATCATACCAATGGGGTATGAGGTGGATGAGAAAATTGTAGAGATGCATGTTCAGCACATGTTGAGTCAACCAAAGGATCCTAAAGTAGAAAGGTTTGGAACCTTTAAAGAATTAAGTATAAAAATCCATGTAGAACTCAGACAACCAGAGATGAAGAGAAAAGTGAGAAAAGAGGTAGAAGATTTTGCCAAGAGGCATGGAATCTCAAAAGAGGCACTTGATGCACATAGAGAAAAGATGGAAAGGGCAGAGAAAGAAGCAGAAAAGGAAAGTTGATGCAGAGGTAAAACGCAACGGGAGCTTACAAATGGGAAGGAGGAGTCATTAACACAAATAGCATGTTAAAATCCTATTGGCTTATCATCATCATCATATTTCTTGCTAACATAGACAGCATCATCATATTTCGAAGAGGCATGAAATATCCTCCTGCTGACTACTGTTCACTTCCTATCGGTGAGACAATTACTATCGGCACCTTTGAAAAAGGTCACGCCGATCCCCACATCACCCCGATAACTCTTTTCCTCGATCAGGTTGCCTATCGGCAACACTTCCTCTATCGGCCAGGCCGAAAAAGGTCTCCCCGACGCTATTACTCCTACCGATGCCGAAACACTTAACGTCAGTAGGATAAATCTGCATCGGGTGATATTCGCAATATCCTGATGACGATGACGTCACATGCACCTGATGATGATGTCACCCGGATATAAGACTCTTACATCCTCCGCAGCATGATAATAAAATGTCGGGTGATATTATACATATCCTGATGATGACCTTTAAGATCCTGATGACGACCTTTAAGAACCTCCTGTCCTTAGCCAAAAAAATGATTTTTTTCTCCCGCATACGATAGCGATATGCGGATGATGGGTACACACGAAAGATGATCCTGATAACGATATACACACTGAGTATATATCCAACTTATATCATCTTGATGCACTTGAAACATACAGTCCTCGTCAGCTTCATAACCCGATCCGGATAGCGATATACTCACAGATGACGATGCGATTCACTCCGTCTGGAAAAGCACATGCAGATCCCTGTATATCCGTCAGCTACATGCAAACTCACAGAACCACACAATTTCATAGAGAAAACATGATGACCGGGCCGGATCACTTTCAGATCAAAACTTAACAGTTTATCTTCCTGAACCCTAGCACATGAGGATGCTAGGTTGATTCATAGCATGCTACCAATCGATCTCCCACACAATGAAATGCATAAACAGAAAACTAAAATACAACCTAAACTAACATGCATGACCATTCCACTGATTCACAGAATCAACCGGTGGAAGGGTTGAAAGAATCCATTAACCTGTAATCAGAACAGAAATCAAAACATAAACAGCTGAAAAACCAGATAATGCAATTGATGAGATCTTATTTAGATGAAACACAAATGTTCTTTTTTCTACAATGTTTCACAATGTCTGGACTGATCTCTGGATCTCACTCAATCATCAGTACAACATAACACAACTACTACTCTCCTGATCATGATCTCAAACCCTAACTGATCTGAGTTATTTATAGCAATATCCTACGAGTACTACCAACTCGATTCCCAACGGCTGGGAGAAGACAGCTCAGACTACCTGATCACGAACTCTAACTGCCTGCACACTCTCCTAGGCTGATCTAATACATATGCATTGGTCCAATGGACCTTATTACATCATGAAGTCAAACATGCTAAAAATAGACTAATGTCCTGTCATGCGGACAATGAACCTATATCCTGTCTTGTAGGGGTGCTCCTGCACCATACTCCCCAGAAGAAGAAATCTCAAGTCCACTTGAGATGAGAGGATGAAGATCTGCACCATGTTTCTGGATCTGCTCTTCAGTCATCCAGACTACTTCAGAATTAGGTTTTCCCTTCCAAGAGACTAGATACTCCAAGTACTGTTTGTTCCGGGTCTGTTTGACCACTCTGGTGTCCAGAACCTTCTGCAACTGTGGAGGATCATGCTTGGGAATGTTATCATGGACTGTATCCTGTAGGAGTTCCTGGTCTACATCTGGATTAGACTTGTAGGGAGTTAAATCACATACATTGAATATAGGGGACAAACCAAGATCAGGGGGGAGTTGTATCTCATAAGCATTCTGTCCATGCTTGTGCAAGATCTGACATGGTCCAACTTTTCTCTGCATGAGTTTAGTATATTTGCCCTTAGGAAGTCTGTCCTTCTTCAAATGAACCCATACCAAATTTCCAACATCAAACTGAACATCCTTCTTCTTTTTATCAGCATATTCCTTATACTTCAAGGTGGTTTGCTGTAGTTGGGTCTTGACTTGATCATGAACCTCTTTTATGGCTTCTGCAAAAGCTTCTCCTTCTGCACTAATAGGGTCTACTGTAGGTAGATCTCTCAATTCCAAAATTCCTCTTGGATGCATACCATAAACTATCTGGAAAGGTGATTTCCCTGTGCTCCTATTGACAGTATCATTATAGGAAAATTCAGCTTGAGATAGAAGATTATCCCACTTTTCTCCATGTTGTTTTGTCAAACATCTAAGCAAATTTCCTAAGGAACGGTTCACTACTTCAGTCTGTCCATCCGTTTGAGGATGATATGCAGAGGAAAAAGATAAATTTGTTCCAAGTTTCTTCCAAAGAGTTCTCCAGAAGTGACCAATAAACTTCACATCCCTATCTGACACTATGCTCAATGGCAATCCATGGATCCTGACAATCTCCCTGAAAAACAAATCTGCAATGTATGAAGCATCAGCAGTGGTTTTGCATGGCAAGAAATGTGCCATTTTGCTGAATCTATCCACTACAACAAAAACACTGTCAAACCCTTTCCTTGTCCTTGGTAAACCCAAGACAAAATCCATACTTATGCTTTCCCATGGTCTGGAAGGAATGGGTAAGGGCTGATATAAACCTGCATTAGTCGACCTGCCTTTAGCTTTCTGACATATCACACATGTCTCTACAAACTTTCTGACATCTGATTGTAACTTAGGCCAAAAGTAATGTCTTCGGACAAGATCAAGAGTCTTATCTAGACCAAAATGACCTGCCATAGCTCCACAATGTTTCTCCTTAATGATGTTTAACCTCATAGAACACCTTGGAATACATAACTGTCCACCTTTGAACAACAATCCATCCTGAATCAAAAATTCAGAGAATTCAGCATGATATTTCTCTCCAAAAGAAGTACATACATGATATATCTCCCCAAAATCTTCATCAGTCTCATACATGGTCTTTAGTGAATCAATGCCAACACTTTCTAACTGAATCTGGTTGACTGTTAGAACTCTCCTGCTCAAAGCATCTGCAACTTTATTCTTGACTCCTTTCTTATGCTTCAATGTAAAAGTAAAAGCTTGTAAGGTTTCTACCCATTTCATGTGTCTATGGTTCAGCTTTTCCTGGCTGTTTATGAAACTCAGAGCCTGGTTATCTGTGTATACTATGAATTCCTTTGGCATCAAGTAATGCCTCCATTTCTTGAGTGACTGGACTAAAGCATACATTTCCAAATCATATGAGAAATACCTCTTTTTAGCATCATTGAGATTCTCACTGAAAAATGCAATAGGTCTACCTTCTTGGCTGAGTACTGCTCCAATGGCCATGTGACTGGCATCACATTCCACCTGAAAGATTTTGTTAAAGTCTGGAAGTGCAAGGACTGGCTGTTGTGCCACCTTCTTCTTTAATGTTTCAAAAGAATCATCTGCTCTTTGAGTCCAAACAAATCTGCACTTTTGTCCTCCTTTGATGGTATCAAGCATGGGTGCACAAATATGACTAAACCCTCTTATAAACTTCCTGTAGAAGGTTGCTAACCCATGGAAACTTCTGACATCATTCATAGTCTTTGGGGTTGGCCAAGACAATATGGCACTTACCTTCTCCTTATCCATCTGTAACTTTTCTTGTGAAATGACAAAACCCAAATATGTGATCTCCTCTTGCATGAACAAACACTTGTCTAAATTTATCATCAGTTGCTCTTCATGTAACCTCTTAAGAACCAAATCTATGTGTCTGAGATGTTCTTCTTTTGTGTTGCTGAAAATCAGAATGTCATCTAGATATACTATGACAAACTTACCAATGAACTCTTTCAAAACCTCATTCATCAACCTCATAAAAGTACTAGGTGCATTGGATAAACCAAAAGGCATAACCTTCCACTCATATAACCCTTCATTAGTTTTGAATGCTGTTTTCCATTCATCTCTTGGTCTAATCCTGATCTGATGATATCCACTCTTCAAATCTATTTTTGTAAAATACTTAGCACCTCCCAAACAGTCAAGTAAATCCTCTATCCTAGGGATTGGAAACCTATACCTGATTGTGATCTTGTTAATAGCTCTGGAATCTGTGCAAAGCCTCCAAGTACCTTCCTTCTTTGGTGCTAGTACAGCTGGTACTGCACATGGACTTAAACTTTTCCCAATCAGACCTGAATCCAATAATTCTTGAATTTGTCTGGCTACTTCTGCATTCTGTTCTGGAGTTAGCTTATAGGCTGCTTTGTTTGGAAGTGTTGACCCTGGAATTAAGTCTATGCAGTGACTAATATCCCTCACAGGTGGTAGGGATCTTGGTATTCCCTCTGAGATGATACCTTTGTACTTATCCAATAGCTCTTGGATAGCTGGGTCTATGAACCTTTGCTTCTTCTCTTCCTTGACTTCTTGCTGCTGTTCTTTATTCACCCTCATACATGGGATTAGGGCATATGCAACTGCACCTTCTGGTGCTACTTCTTTCATGAACTGTTTACCTTCCATCAGCATTACCTTCACCTCTTTTCCTTTAGATTTCGCCTCCTTCTCCATCAATGGTAGTAACGTTATAACCTTACCATCTTTAGTGATTGTATAGGTGTTTCTAATACCATCATGTTGTGCCTTCAAATCATACTGCCATGGTCTACCAAATAAAAGATTGCAAGCATCCATCGTGGTAATGTCAAACAACAACTTATCCTTATATGCTCCAATCTAAAATTCTACCCAAGCCTGCTCTTCTACAATTGTCTGCTGACCTTGGGTAAGCCATGAGACCTTATATGGGGATGGGTGAGGCAATCTCCTAAGCTTAAGCTTTGTCACCATTTCTTCAGACACAAAATTTTCAGTAGAACCAGAATCAATCAAAACTTTACATGCCTTACCTCCTGCTTTGCAAATAGTCCTGAAGAGAGACTTTCTTTGAGGGGATTCTTTGTCAGGTACCTTCATGGTAGTCACTGTTCTTCTCATCATTAGAGACTCTCCACTTTCTGGGTATCCATAATTATCAGGAGCATTCACACTCTAAAAATCATTAGAGCCTGTCATACTTTGATTATCAGGTTCTTGGACCAGATTTGTTCTCCTTTCTCCTGTTGAGCTTGTGGCCTTTTCTGGACATCTGCTGGCTATATGGCCTTCTTTGTTACAGTTATAACATCTGATGGATCCTCTGCCCTGGGATCTTCCTCTGAAAGGTCTTCTACCTCTGAAGTTTCCTTGCTGACTATAATTTTCCTTCTGGTTCTGACTATTGTTTCCCTTACTATTGTCATGACTGGATTCTCCTTGATATCCATGTCCATGTCCTCTACCTCTAAAAGGACCTCTTCCACCCCTTTGTTGTCTTCCTCTTCCTCTATTGTGTTGTTCTTGTTTTCTCTTTAACTTCTCTTCCACCTTCAATGCCAACTGAAAGCATTTCTGAACTGTATCTGGATTATGCAGACTTAAATCTTCCTGAATGTTGAACCTCAATCCATTAAGGTATCTGGCTACCTTCCTTCTTCACTTTCCTTTACCTTTGTTTTCATACAAAGTTTCATGAATTCTTCTGTATATGAGCTGACATCTAGCTCCTTCTGCTTCAGGTTTTGCTTCCTCTTGTGTAATTGGATACTGTAATCCAATGGGACATAAGCTTCCTTTACTAATGCTATCATTTTCTTCCATGTAGTGACTCTACGCTTTCCTTCCTGTACTCTATCATCTTGGATGAAATTCCACCATGTCAAGGCAGCTTCTTTCATTTTTGACTGGGCTATTTTCACCCTCTGTTGTTCTGGTATCTCCTCTGTTTCAAAGAAATTGTTCAAGGAGTCTATCCACTCCATCACTGAATCAGGTTCCATCTTTCCTGTAAACACTGGCAAATCCAGTTTCACATCCATGGTTCTCCTCTCCATGGCCTTGAGTGCGTTCAACAGTGGTCTCTGGTCTGCAGGAACGACCTCCTCATTCCAACTAGGGATCTCTTCTTCTTCCCTATCTTCTTCTCTACCAGAACCTACTCTGTTCCTCAACTTCTCTAACTCATCCTTCAATTCCTGATTCTGAGCCTTCACGGCCTTGCTCTCTGCAATCTGTTTCTTTACCAGAACTGCCAACTCAACGTTGGTCATCCTTGCCGGAATCTCCGATGTTCCTTCTTCATCTGACATCCTGCTATATCCTGATCTTTTCCAGAAGATCCTTCCTTTGCTCTGATACCACTATGATGCAGAGGTAAAACGCAACGGGAGCTTACAAATGGGAAGGAGGAGTCATTAACACAACCAGCATGTTAAAATCCTATCGGCTTATCATCATCATCATATTTCTTGCTAACACAGACAGCATCATCATATTTCAAAGAGGCATGAAATATCCTCCTGCTGACTACTGTTCACTTCCTATCGGTGAGACAATTACTATCGGCACCTTTGAAAAAAGGTCACGCTAATCCCCACATCACCCCGATAACTCTTTTCCTCGATCAGGTTGCCTATCGGCAACACTTCCTCTATCGGCCAGGCCAAAAAAGGTCTCCCCGACGCTATTACTCCTACCGATGCCGAAACACTTAACGTCAGCAGGATAAATCTGCATCGGGTGATATTCGCAATATCCTGATGACGATGACGTCACATGCACCTGATGATGATGTCACCCGGATATAAGACTCTTACATCCTCCGCAGCATGATAATAAAATGTCGGGTGATATTATACATATCCTGATGATGACCTTTAAGATCCTGATGACGACCTTTAAGAACCTCCTGTCCTTAGCCAAAAAAATGATTTTTTTCTCCCGCATACCATAGTGATATGCGGATGATGGGTACACACGAAAGATGATCTTGATGATGATATACACACTGAGTATATATCCAACTTATATCATCCTGATGCACTTGAAACATACAGTCTTCGTCAGCTTCATAACCTGATCCGGATAGCGATATACTCACAGATGACGATGCGATTCACTCCGTCTGGAAAAGCACATGCAGATCCCTATATATCCGTCAGCTGCATGCAAACTCACAGAACTGCACAATTTCACAGAGAAAACATGATGACCGGGCCGGATCACTTTCAGATCAAAACTTAACAGTTTATCTTCCTGAACCCTAGCACATGAGGATGCTAGGTTGATTCATAGCATGCTACCAATCGATCTCCCACACAATGAAATGCATAAACAGAAAACTAAAATACAACCTAAACTAACATGCATGACCATTCCACCGATTCACAGAATCAACCGGTGGAAGGGTTGAAAGAATCCATTAACCTGTAATTAGAACAGAAATCAAAACATAAACAGCTGAAAAACTAGATAATGCAATTGATGAGATCTTATTTAGATGAAACACAAATGTTCTTTTTTCTACAATGTTTCACAATGTCTGGACTGATCTCTGGATCTCACTCAATCATCAGTACAACATAACACAACTACTACTCTCCTGATCATGATCTCAAACCCTAATTGATCTGAGTTATTTATAGCAATATCCTACGAGTACTACCAACTTGATTCCCAACGGCTGGGAGCTTCCAAACGGCTGGGAGAAGACAGCTCAGACTACCTGATCACAAACTCTAACTGCCTGCACACTCTCCTAGGCTGATCTAATACATATGCATTGGTCCAATGGACCTTATTACATCATGAAGTCAAACATGCTAAAAATAGACTAATGTCCTATCATGCGGACAATGAACCTATATCCTGTCTTGTAGGGGTGCTCCTGCACCAAAAGTGATCCGGTAGAAGCCCACTCCCAGACCAGATCCTCTAAGAGGTCTGCACCTACAACTGCTAAGACCTCAAAGGCATCAAAACTTGAAGCAAAATCATCTGGTAAAGGAGTAAAGAGAACCAAGTTAAAGGCAACAAGGTCTTACACAAGCCAAAAGGATGAAGAAGAGATAGAATTAGATGAGGAAGTAAAGAAGATGAAGATGAAGAAGAAGAAGAAAATATCTAGTGAAACCAAGGAGGCAGAAGTAGAAGAGTTTGTTGAAAGGGCCACCCTGTCCTTAGATGATATAGTTAAGGAAATCACTGTGGATGGAAATCTGAAACCATTAACAGAATTTTATGATGAATACAGTGAAGCTGATCAAAAGATTCTACAGGATGCCACAGTTAAGTATCTAAACATTTACAATAAGGCCTTCATTGAGATTGTATCTTTAATTCCTAAAAGCCTTGAGAAGGAACTTGAAATGAGGAAGAATAATGCCAAAGAGAAGGATATGGAGATCCGGGAATAGATAGCTATTCAGCTTTATCCCTCCATCACTCCTAAGTAGAAGAGTATGATCTTCAAAGATTGTAAGGATGAATTTCGGAGCAAAGCTAGAATGAATCAGCTTATGCTCAGAAAAACTGATGAAGTAGCAAAAGAGACAGAAGAGATCCTCCAGAATGCATACAAAAGATTCAACATTCCTATTATAGATGACTTAGGTGATGATCCCTCCGCTATAGATATTGAAGAAGAATCTACTGAGACAGTAGCAGAAGAGGTTAAGGAGACAAGGGAAGATAAATGTAAGGACTTGGAATCCTCTGCTCCGGAAGAGGTGGCCCATGAACAAACAAATATCTCTCCTTTGGTTTCCCCTACAGTCTCCGGATCTAAAGGAGAAGAAAGAATAGAGGAGAAAGAAGAAGAAGTGAAAGGAAGAGAAGAAAGTCAAGCTAAGAAGAACATAAGTGATAGTGCAGAAGAGAAGAAATCTCTATCTCTGACATGAGACATTGCAGAAACTGTCAAGGATTTCTTGACAAAAGAAATGTTGGAGATTGATGAACCAGAGTTACTTCAAGATCCATTTAACTTTGACTCTCTCTCCCCAGTTCAAACAATGAAAATAGCTTCATTTGCCAATGCAAATGCAAAAGAAAAACTCCTGAAGTCTCACATGGAATACTGTGAGCTAATAGAAGCTGCATCTGGCATTTTAGAAAAGATCATGCCATCTTTTTAGAAGGATCCCTCAGCCTCCTCATCCGGTAATCTCAAATCTCTAGTCAATAGTGTTAGCACACATTTTGATTCCCTAGAGAAGTCAGCAGAAGATAAGGTCTGGAAGGAATTCTTGGCAAAAAGATTATCAGAGGTACAAGGATTAATAGCTAATGATAGGAGAAATATGAATATTGGGATAAAGAGCTTGGAAAATGCTCTTAAGGATGGAGGAGATGTATACAAATTTTGTATATCCTGGACCACAGTAACAACAGATATTGAGAAGAAAGTAAAAGAACAGGAGGACAAACTGACAAATCTATCAAAGAATTTTGATCCTCTCTCATCTTCCATAATAAATCAAGAATGTCAGACTATTGCAGTCTTGAATGAAATCAAGAAGCTAGAGAAGGAAAAGAAAAATAGAATAAGCAGGTTGGGTGCACTCAGAGGGATAATTATCCCTAAGTTAGAGGTCATGCATGAGGCCATAAAAGAAGCCCAGATCACAGCCCAGACTAGTGATCCGACAGATCTAAAAAGGGCAGATGCGTTTGCATTCCTATTAAGCGGTCATATATCAATTTTGGACAGAATGAAGCAAAGTTGGGCAACAAAATTTGTCCAATTGAAGACAACGTTTGCAGACATTCTTCAGTATATGTAAGTATGCCATATGTATGTACTTATGTGGCCAAGTATAGTTGAAATTTTGAAAATTTTGGTATGCGGATCCTACCCTTTGCCATTGATGTCAAAGGGGGAGTGAAGAGTAGTGAAAAATGAGGAATTCAACTAAGGGGGAGCTCCAGAAAATGTACATAGAGACAAAGCATCAACTAAGGGGGAGCATAGTGTAAACACTTAGTCATTTTTCACTAAGTGTTGCCATCAATGCCAAAGGGGGAGATTGTTGGCAAGAGACACTATATGGACTCATGAATGTTGTCATTGATGGCAACAAAGGTTAACCCACACATCCGCAGGACATGATGAGTCTCTACCAGAAGGCAGATTGCAAAGTGTTGTGATCTAGTAAGCAAGAACAGAGCATGTGGCGAGTCTGACAGTCAGGTCTAGATCTCTCAAAGGAAGTATCTTGGTGAAGTGCGGATTTGGGGAAGTCAAGAGGACTAACTTGACTAATAGATTCCAAGGATTTAGCCTCCGGTGATAGATGAAGAAAAAGATATGAATACTTGAGTGTCGAGTTTCTGATTGGCAGTGTAGACAGAGAAAGAACTGACTAGCAGAACATCAGACATTATTCTGGATGTGTTACTGATGATGGTAAAGATTCTTAAGGCATAAGTTATGATTGGCTGACATGATTGATGACTTCTATAAGTATATCCTTGATCCGCATTACTTGGTAAGCAAGGATTCAGCCGACAGATCAGAGCTTGTGGAAAATATTGACTATTCCAGATGCCGACTAGAAAGGTGATGAAATTACTTGTACGGATATATACAAAATAGATTTAGTTGTGAGCTGTGTCATGGTTTTTGTGAAGTGCGAAGAAAAGCAGTAGAGCAGAGTGAAAGCAGTAAGGCAGGTCCGGTATGTGAAAGGACAGCAGCACTAAGGAAGAGAAAGGATGAAGTGTAGCAGATCAGTGTACTGAGTTTAACCAGAACTAAACTTCAGCATATGTAGATGCTCCTTATCAGTTCAAGTATTGTATTACACTCTTTATAAATTGTAGACAGTGAGTCTCTTGTAGGCAGCGGGCCTCTTGTGAGCAGTGTGCTCAGGCAGTGAGCCCTAATTGGCAAGTGCCATTTTGTATTTCTATTCTTCTAACAAAGAATACATTCTTGGGTTAATCACCCTGTGGTTTTCTCCCTTAACAAGGTTTCCACGTCAAAAATATTGTGTCATGTGTATTTCCATTTCATGGTTATGTTTGCTTATTTGAATTAATGCTGCATTGATTAATAAGAAAGTTCAAAAAGCTGAAATAATTAAGATAACTGATTCACCCCCCCCTCTCAGTTATCAACAAAGACTACATTAACTTATGTATTATTCTTTCTCCGTATAATCTTTCTTTGTGTTCAACAAGTTCTTTCAAACTAGGCTCAAGTTAGCTAGCAATGATTCTTTGAGTAATGTATTATTGATTATAGGGATTGTACATGGTTGACCATCAATAGTGAATACTATACATTTTGGAGACATTGTATAAGGATTGATACTATCTAGGAAAGGAGTTCTTAGACCTATATATATTTTCCCTCTTGCATTAATTTGAACAAAACTAGTATATACAATATGTTTGCCTACTAGAACTGGGACATTAGTAATGAAAAAATAACGTAACATGATCTTTCCATTCATAGTTTTGATTGGACTTGGATGTGGATTATACAACCAATCTTTAAATTTGTTTTTTAGAAAAAATTGATACTTGCACCAATGTCAATGAAGGCAATAGATGTTTTTGAAATCACTCCTTTGTCTTTTGCTACTTTCAACAAGACATATATAAATGCTTGATTTTTTAACAAAAAAATTATTCGATGTATATCAAATTTATCTCCAACTGGATATGGAGATGGATTTATTAGATTTAATGATTTTACAAGGTTTTCCATAGTAGTAGAAATAATTTTCTTGTAAGCAGTGAGAGACTTACTTGCACTTCTATTCTCTTCAATTTTAGTCGTTCATCCTCACTATATTATGTTGTTGATGACTCAAATTTTGTTTCAATCTACTTTTTTTCTTCAACTTCTAATTTTGCTATGTATTTGCACCAATTTTAAGGATCAATGCAACTTTTTTTCATTACAAAAGAGATTGGTATCACTATCAGAGTAATATATAGTAAACATAAACATCTTGTTTACTTTATCTATTTCATCAAGATCTACTTCAATTTCTTCATCAAATGATGGTAGATTTTTATCAAATTCTTCAAGAGCATAGAGAGGCTCTTCAAAATCTAAACTAGCTTGTCATTATTTTTCATCTTCAATTAGATTTCAAAAATAAAGAATATTAGGATCTAAGAACAATTTTTTACCTTTATTGATGTCTTATTAGGACATAAATGAGCATAATATCCTTTTTTTGGTAACTATAACAATAAACATTAGTTGCATCTCTTGCAAGCCTTCTACTAAATCTTCTTTCATTTGATCATTCTACTATGTTGTAATTATGCATTTGAATTATTGCAAGTCTTGGGTATGGAGTTGGGTGGTGGTCCTAAAGGATGTGTTCATATTGCACAACTCTTCTAGAAATGTGTGAGGACTCACTAGAGATTGAGGAAGATGAAGTTGGGAAGGGGATGGATGAATTTGACGTGCTATAAGAATTCAAGCTTGTTGATTAGTCATAGGACCATTGTATGTCTTGCAAACCTAGTACAAGATGTACCTAGATTTGTGAAGGCAAATTTGTTGGAAATTATTGTCATTGATGTCAAGATTGTTGTCATTGATGTCAAAGGCATATGGAAAAGATTGTTAGATGTCAAAGGCATATGAACAAGATTTTTGATGAGATTAATTGTCATTAATGTCAAAAGAGAGATTATGAAAGACATGATGAAGAATGTGAGTATAATATTGGAGAGAGTGTTTTTGAAGTAGAGCACCTTTATGAAGAATGTGAAATCGAATGAGAAGTCATAGAGGATTCAATTAATGTATAATATACATATTGTAGACACCTAAAATTGGCTTGCTTCGCAAACTAATTTTCCATATCTCTACACCCTCATTATTCCTCCTATTAATTAAATAAATTCATTTTATTTAATTAATTTATCCCTCATTGTCTACCTTGACCATTTACCCATTCCTTGTGATAAATTAATTCATTTAATTTATCACTTTTACCTTACAACATTATCCTCATTTGATTAAATAAATATTCACAATATTTATTTAGTTAAATTGTCTTTTTTTCCTAATCCTCATTAATTAGATACATCATGCTTATCTAATTAATCTAGCCTACTAATTGACCTACCCTACCCTACCTTAGCCTACCTCATCCTAGACCTAGGTTAATTAAGCTAAACACTCAATTAACCTTGCTTATCCCCTTCTTCCATGCACCTTTGAATAAAAATCAATCTTTTATTCAAAGGGTCAAATCCCCCTTAACCCTCATTTATCACTCTCTTACACATGTAAGAGTACCATCTTCACATCTCCACATAAAGGTGAATTAAAAATTCACTTGTCATGTCCCCTCTTCCCAAAATGAATCTTTTATTCATTTTAATCCTCCACACCTTTCCCCATGTGAATTTAAAATTCACTTTTAATGAGAGCCCTCCAATCCCATTGACCAAGTTTCAACCCTTGATCTCCCTCATCCACTCTCCTTGTGACACTTGTCACAAGGCTATGAACCCAATCCTAACCCTAACTCTCATTGATTCCTAGCCCTTGATCTCACCTTCTAATCCTGACCCTCCATCCTCATTCCCAAAACTCTATAAATGAAACCCTCTCCAAGCCATTTGGGAGAGACTCCTTCATGCACCAAACCTCTGCCAAAATCTCTCCAAAATCCTCTTATCATACCATCATAATCCTCATCTCAATCTCAAATCTATCATCCAATCCTCATCCTATTGTGTTGAAAAGCATTGAGCAATCCACATTAGTCACACTAATCATGGGAACAATCTTGAGGAGCTCTTGGGTGCATCTCCTTCCCGCATGGATTCGTGAGGTTTCAATGAAGGTATAATCATTTTGTTTATGCATTAGATTAGTTTTATCTTCATTTTGATTTCACTGATCACACATATGACTGACTTCTCCATTGACCAGTGCTCCATACTATGCAAAGTCAAAGTTAAATCGTCATACAAGAAAGATCATGGCTGACTACATCAACAAATTATTGGAAAATAGATAAATTTGTAATTATTTGTATTTATCTCATGTGGCTAACCCAAGATAAATAAGATCACTGCCCTTGGAAGCTTAAACAAAGTTATAGTTTAAATTAAAGATTTAAACTATCTTCTCCCAAGTGCCACCGTTTATGGCTTGCAAAAATAAGAGTTTAATTCATACATTGGCCAACCCATGTTTTGGTGCTTAAAATAAATTCAATTCCTAAAGGTGGTTGACTTCCACATTAGCGCCAACTTTGGAGGTTCAATTTTAAAATAAATACTTCAAAAAGGTAGCTGACCCTCCTTAAGAGTAGTGTCAAAATTGAAGAGATGTGACCATATAAGATGTCCTTTGGAAATGAAACAATATTACTATTAGCATGAATCACCCCTCTCAAGCAAGTATAAAAGGTGATTGTAAAGGTTGATTGAAGAGTGAGAATGTTTATTATTTGAAGAACATTGAGCAGATTTAAAAGGGCAAAAAGTATGAAGAATATTTCTAATTCATATTGAAGAACATTGAGCAGGTTTAAAAGGGCAAAAAGTATGAAGAATATTTCTGATTCATATTGAAGAACATATGTAGATTTAAATGAGAAATGTGTGCAAGTTTATTTGAAGAACATGAGCAGAATTATATGAAGAATTGGAGAAAATATTTATAAGGGATATATGCAAAAATATATTTGAAAGTATTGCACCATTGTGATCAAATTTGGGAAAGAAGAAATTGTATTATTGAAGGAAGAATACATATCATTGAAGAGCATATTTGTGAAGGAAGACATTGCAATATTGTTGGGAATTAAGGTGTCTCAACCTTGGTAATTCCTTGCATTATTTATGATTGTATTTATTTATTCATTGCCTACGTTGTAAATTAATTGTAAATTCCATATTGTCATTTTGTGGGATGTGGCACGGTGATGTGTCATCCTACATGGAAGATGATAACATGTAATTTTGTCCTCACATGAGGAGATAGGTTTCCCACTTTGTGGTAGGAGTATTTTGCCATGTGTCGGCATCATGGATGTTGTGTAAGGGAATGTTTGACTAAAACGGTTATGACGGATTCCTATGACGAAGTTATGACATGTAGGAGTCAAAAATAGAAGCTTGTAAGACAAGTGAAGACATGTGTCATGAAGCATCTTTGAAAAAGGCATATTTGGGTGCCCCAAGGTGGACTATGATATGTTGAAAGAGAATATGCTATTTATAGCCTGTGTATGATAGATTCTCTTATAGCTATAAGTTGTAACCGCTATGACAAATTCTATGATGGTCATAATAGTCGTAAGAGCATCTGTCATAGCCCATTTTGGAAATAGGCAACCTCTTTGGGATGGGAGTTGTGGAAAAGTGTTAGGCACATTCTAGAATGTTGACCAAGTGTCCATAGGTATGGATTTTGGGCCATGAGGTCAAGTTGGATGCCCATTCTAAGATAGGACCAATTTTGCCTTGTATATTCTATATAAACAGGTGCTTGGAGGAGGAGATGTAGAGTGTGATTTACAGGTACTGTTACTCTGCCAGATTGACTCCAGATACGAGTGTCAAAGACCATTGAATCTTGCATTGCAAGTGTATTGTAAACCATATTCAGTTTTGATAATACATTGTGCAGGTTTCTGAGTGTGGGGTTTTTCACCCGATAAGGGTTTTCCCCACGTTATATCTTTGTTTCTCTTCTTCTGTCTTCTTTCTGGTTCTATGTGTATTGCTGCAATATCTCTGTTAGATATTTAATGTTGCTATAGTTGTAAGGATTAATTTGAATTTGCATAGCCCTCGCCTCATTAGGTTAGTGTAGGAAGCAATTTCCGCACACCTAGCTTCCTTTCAGTTGGTATCAGAGCCTGGCTAGTTTTGGTCTTAGCTGTTGGGTAGGGGTTTTTTGAGCTGATCTTAAGTTGAGTGGGATTATGTGCAGAGTATTCTAAATCTTATTGCAACAAGGAGATGGCAACCACATCCAAAAGGATAGAGGTGGAGAAATTCAATGGCACTAATTTCGAGCTATGGAAGCTCAAGATGGAAGACATGCTTGTTGATCGAGACCTCTGGGAAACTATCAATGGAACTAAACCAGTTGCAATGTCACAAGATGAGTGGGATCTCAAGGATCGAAAGGCTAAGGGTCTCATAAGACTTAGTCTTGTTGATTATGTTCTGTTAAATGTCCATGAGGAGACTACTGCAAACTTTCTTTGGAAGAAGTTGGGAGATGTGTATCAAGCCAAATCCCCGGTTAACAAACTTTTACTGAGAAAGAAGTTGTATTCCCTTCGAATGGAGGATGGAGGATCCATTGCAGAACATATGAATGCTTTTAACATGTTGGTTGCACAATTGACATCTGTTGGTGTGAAGATGGAGGAGGAGGATCGCTATATGACCTTGCTTTGTTCTTTGTCAGACTCGTGGGATCACCTTGTCATGGCTATTGGAAGCACCACATCCACATTCAAAATGGATGAAGTGGTTTCTTTGCTATTATCCGAAGAGATGCGGAGAAAGTCTTATGATGCAGCCAAAGAGGCTCTTGCAGTTTGTGGAAGACGTAAGGAGAAAGGGAAAAAGAAGGACAAGAAAGCTGAGAAGGGTAGATCCAAATCCTGTGGGAGATCCAAATCTCCTAGAAAGTCCAAGGCTGTCTATTGGAATTGTGGTAAATCTAGGCATTTTTAAAAGGAATGCAAAGAGGAAAAGAAAAAGAAGAAGACCCCAGATTTAGATTTTGACAAGTCACAAGATGATGGTGATGCCTTCATCGCAGCCCTGGCAACCCATGCATCTAATGATGTGTGGCTGATTGATTCTGGTGCATCATTCCACATGACCTCGCATTGAGATTGGTTCACTAAATATGAGGAGTTCGATGGTGGAAAGGTATACCTGGGTGATGACACTCATCTAAAGATTGTTGGTCATGGAAGAGTCTCTATTCGATTCCCTGATGGATGAGTGAAGGGGATCTCTGGGGTTATGCACATCCCAGGCTTAGCATGGAACCTGCTTTCTGTAAGTATGTTGAATGATGCAAGTGTGCAGGTTGTCTTTTCGAAAGAAGGATGTAAGATGACTAGAGGAGCTATGGTGCTTGCTAAGGGTACTAGGAGAGGTACTATGTTTCAGCTAGAGGCATGCATTTCACAATGCAATAGTTCTTCTGACTCAAGGAAGAAGGCAGCAGTCACTTCATCCCCACCATCTGAACGAGCAGTGAAGAAATTTGTTGTTTCTAATTCTGATGGTTGTAATCATGCCTCAAAAGTTAAGCTTCCTGCTAAAAAGACAATGTTATGGCATAAGAGATTTGGCCACATTGGTGAGAAGGGTCTGCGTACCCTGAAAAATAAAAACCTCATTGAGGGGTTAGATGATTGTAATCTTGAGTTTGACTTTTGTGAACATTGCATATATGGAAAACAAAACCGTGTTCAGTTTTATTCGAGTTCTCATAAGTCTTCTGGTGTGTTGGACCTTGTTCATTCTGATGTATTTGGTCCTGTTAATGTTCCTTCGTTATCAAAATCTACATATTTTGTATCTTTCATAGATGACTACAGTAGAAGGACATGGATTTATTTTCTCAGAAGCAAATCTGAAGTCTATAGTAAGTTTAAGGAGTTTAAGGCCTTTGCTAAAAATTAGACTAGTAAAAAGATTAAGTGTTTGAGAACTGACAATGGTGGTGAGTTCTGTTCTACAGAATTTGATAAATATTGCAAGGAACTTGGGATTGAAAGACATAAGACAACTCCATACACCCTGCAGCAAAATGGAGTTACAGAGAGGATGAACAGGACACTGATGGAGAAGGCTAGGAGTATGCTTAGTGGAGCCAGCGTAGAACAAACGTTTTGGGCTAAAGTTGTTGCCACTGCTTGCTATCTTGTAAATAGATCTCCTACATCAGCTCTTGTTGGAAAGACATCCATGGAGGTGTGGTCTAGTAGAAAGCCTTCAATAAGGCATCTTCATGTTTTTGGTTGTGAGGCATATGCACATGTGCCTAGGGAGAAGTGGTCAAAATTGGAGAACAAGGCTATTAAGTATATCTTCATTGGCTATGGTGTCGGTGTGAAAGGATACAAGCTTTGGGACCTTGTGGCTGAAAAAGTGTTGTATAGCAGAAGTGTCATCTTCAGAGAGCTTACACCTTCTTCCACTATTTTACAGCCAGAAGACAAAGAAAAGAAAGAAGATGTTGTTCAGTTTCCTCCTACCCCTGAGAAGACTAAATAGAAAGACAATGTTAGACCTAATGATGAGGAGAGCTCTTGTAGCTCTAAAATCTCAGATGAAAAAGCTGAACCTCAACCTTAGTTATTGAGGAGGTCTACACGGATTAGAAAGCAACCTGAGAGGTTTGGTTTTACATTTCTTGATTCTAATTGTGCTTTTGCTTTGCTTACTAACAGTGATGAACCTAGAACTGTATCAGAGGCTATGGACATGAAAGATGCAGGTTCCTAGAAGGAGGCCATGGAGGATGAAATGGCTTCTTTGGAAAAGAATCAAACTTGGGACTTGCTGCCTTTGCCTCCTGGATGGAAACCCGTTGGATGCAAATGGGTGTTCAAGAATAAATTTGGTGCATATGGCAGTGTTGAGAAGTATAAGTCCAGATTGGTTGCGAAGGGGTATTCACAAGTGGAGGGTACAGATTATGGTGAGATCTTCTCTCCTATTGCAAAGCTGACATCCATTCGATTCATGTTGTCTCTTGTAGCAACTTATGACTTAGAGGTAGAACAGATGAATGTGAAGACAACTTTCCTTCATGGTGATTTGGAGGAAGAAATCTACATGTCACAACCAGAGCATTACATGGTGAAAGGTAAAGAACATTTGGTTTGCAAGCTTAAGAAGTCTTTGTATGGTTTGAAGCAGTCTCCTGGGAGGTGGTACTTGAAGTTTGATGCCTTTGTGTTGTCTATTAGATTTGTGAGATCGAAATCAGATCACTGTGTGTATTATAAGTTTGATGGTGATCGTATTCTCATTGTTGCATTATATGTTGATGATATGTTGCTCATTGGGAAGGGTAAGAATATGATTTCTAATTTCAAGTCTTAGTTGTCAGTACAGTTTGAAATGAAAGATTTAGGGGCAGCCAAGTACATTCTAGGAATGGAAATCAGAAGAGACAAAACTAAAATAAAACTTTGTTTAAGCCAGAGTAAGTATGTGAAGACCGTGTTGGATAGGTTCAGCATGGCAAATTGTAGACCATTGTGTGTTCCTATTTCTTTGGGGACAAAGTTGTTTGTTGAGGATTGTCCAAAATCTCCTAGTGAGGTGGAGGACATGAGTAGAGTACCTTATGCTAGTGTTGTTGGCAGTTTGATGTATGTTATGGTCTACACAAGACCAAACATTGCCCAAGCAGTGGGAGTCCTTAGTCGATTTATGACTAATCCTGGATGGGTTCATTGGGATGCAGTTAAGCGAGTGTTCAGATACTTGAGGGGTACTTTTGAGTATTCCATATGCTATTATGGTAATGTTACAGGACCTCCGTATTCTGTTGATATTCGTGGATTTGTGGATTCAGATTGGGAAGGTGACATTGACAGCAGGAGATCCACCAGTGCTTATGTTTTTACATTGTTTGGTGGTGCTATTAGTTGGATGAGTAAGCGACAACCTATGGTTGCTTTGTCCATGACAGAAGTTGAGTATATGGAAGCAACTCATGCTTGTAAGGAAACTATTTGGCTTAAGAGATTGTGTTCAGTTATTGGTGTTGATGCAGGTCAGATTACGATCAATTATGATAGTCAGAGTGCAATTTCCCTTGTGAAGAATCTAACTTTCCATGCCAAAACAAACCACATTGATGTTTAGTTTCACTTCGTGCGAGACATGGTAGAGGATGGAAAGGTAAATTTGGAGAAGGTAGATACTTTGAAGAATGTTGCAAATGCATTGATGAAACCAGTGGGCACAGAGAAGTTCAGATAGTGTTCAGAGCCTATGGGCCTCTAAGCCTATAGCAGTTAAATCATGTTATTCTATTGGCTCTTACAAGATGTTCGACAAGTGGGAGAATGTTGGGAATTAAGGTGTCTCAACCTTGGTAATTCCTTGCATTATTTATGATTGTATTTATTTATTCATTGCCTATGTTGTAAATTAATTGTAAATTCCATATTGTCATTTTGTGGGATGTGGCACGGTGATGTGTCATCCTACATGGAAGATGACAACTTGTAATTTTGTCCTCACATGAGGAGATAGGCGTCTCACTTTGTGGTAGGAGTATTTTACCATGTGTCGGCATCTTGGATGTTATGTAAGGGAATGTTTGACTGAACCAGTTATGACAGATTCCTATGACGAATTTATGACATGTAAGAGTCAGAAATAGAAGCTTGTAAGACAGGTGAAGACATGTGTCATGAAGCATCTTTGAAAAAGGCATATTTGGGCACCCCAAGGTGGACTATGACATGTTGTAAGAGAATATGCTATTTATAGCCTGTGCATGATAGATTCTCTTACAGTTGTAAGTTGTAATTGCTATGACAGATTCTATGATGGTCGTAATAGTCGTAACAACATTTGTCATAGCCCATTTGGGAAATAGGCAACCTCTTTGGGATGGGAGCTATGGACAAGTGTCAGGCACATTCTACAATGTTGACCAAGTGTCCATAGGCATGGGTTTTGGGCCATGAGGCCAAGTTGGACACCCATTCCAAGATAGGACCAATTTTGCCTTTTATATTCTATATAAACAGGTGCTTGGAGGAGGAGATGTAGAGTGTGATTTACAGGTACTGTTACTCTACCGGATTGACTCCAGATACGAGTGTTGAAGATCATTGAAGGTTGCATTGCAAGTGTATTGTAAACCATATTCAGTTTTGATAATACATTGTGCAGGTTTCTAAGTGTGGGGTTTTTCACCCGATAAGGGTTTTCCCCACGTTATATCTTTGTCTCTCTTCTTTTGTCTTCTTTTTGGTTATATGTGTATTGCTGTAATATCTCTGTTAGATGTTTAATGTTGCTATAGTTGTAAGGATTAATTTTAATTTGCATAGCCTTCTCCTCATTAGATTAGTGTAGGAAGCGATTTCTGCACACCTAGCTTCCTTTCAAATATTTGCAATCAAATTTGTGAGAGAGGATAGTGCATGAATTGAATCAGATTTGTGAAGGAAGGTTATTACAAGAATTGTGATAAGATTTGTGAGGGAAGGAGTATCTACATAGATCTTGTAAAAATAATATCACTCATTGAAGAATTTGGAGGTTGGTTCCTATCAAAATAAGAGATTGGTGTCTCTTATTGAGTTGGTGCTCAGTTGTGAGGATTTTTGTCTCTAGTGGGTTGATGCCTACAAATTCTACAAGTAGGGATTGGTGTCTCCAGTGGGTTGGTGTTCACAAAACAAGAATTGTAAGAGAAGTAGGTTGCTGCCTACAAATAAGATCAATATATAAGCAATATTTTTTTGGAGTTTTCTCTTGCAAAGGTTTCCACATAAATCATGTGTTCTTAATTTTTAGTTCTCGCATGTGTGTTATTGTTGTGGTTGATTAATTTTGACAAAGTAAAAGATTGTGTTATACCGATTCAACCCCTCTCAATATAACCGTGTGCTCATCAATTGGTATCAGAGCAGGTTCCTTTGGAGATAGTCTAAACTCTAGAAGGAAGATTTAAAGACCACATATGGCAGGTCAAGAAGGATATGGATTCTCATCAAATAGGGCATCATTATTTGATGGAACAAACTATGATTTTTGGAGCATAAGGATGTGCACCTACTTAAATGCTTTAGGGTTTGATATTCGGCAATCTGTTGAGAATGGTTATACTACTCCATCAACTCCACCAATGGATCAAGCAGGAAAGAGGGCAAGTGAAAACAATGCTAAAGTGATGAATGTCATCTTATGTGGATTGTCTAAATCAGAGTTTATAAAAGTAATGCAATGCAAATCCGTCAAGGAAATCTAGGATAAGCTGAAAAATATCTATGAAGGAGATGATAAAGTAAAGAAGGCAAAGCTTCAAACCCATGGGGGACAATTTGAAATCCTTAAGATGAAAGAAGAAGAAAATATTGCCTCCTACTTGCTTCGTGTTGATGAGATTATGAACACAATAAAGGGTCTCGGTGAAACAATTGAAGAAGTCGTGATTGTGCAAAAAGTATTAAGGTCTCTACCTCTAAGACTTGATGCCAAGGTTTTAGCAATTGAAGAAATGAGATATTTAGACAAACTGACAAAGGATGAGTTGCATGGGATCCTTACTACCTATGAAATGAGGACCAAAGAGAAACCATCTAAAAAGGAGGCATCCTTTAAAGCTTCAAAGAAGATAAGGAATAAAAAGTATGAATCAAGTGATAGCTCCAACAATGGATTGGATGCAAAGGAAGCCCATTTTGAAAGAAAGCTCAAGAAAGGATATTGCAAGCACAAAGGTAAGTATAAATGTTTTAATTGTGGTAAATTAGGTCATTTTGCTTCTGAATGCGTGCAGGTCAAAAGTGAAAGTAGTGATGATGAAGATTGCAACATGAACAAAGGAAGAAGATATCATCAATACAAGAAGGGTTACAAACAAGGTCAATATGAGAAGAAGAAGAAGAAGAACTTCTGAAAGTACAAGAAAATCCTTTATTCTAAAGAATATAATAGCTCATCGGAGGAAAGTGATGAAAGCATTTCTTACAGTGATAGAGAAGAAACAATCTTCATAGCGATAGAAGCAACGAGTAACACCCTTGAAATTGAAGACCAAACAAGAGAAGAGAAAGATTCAGAAGAAGAATATGACGAAGATGATGAAGAAGTGGATCTTGAGGAGGAACTCCATTTTTCCTACAATGAGATCGAGAAACTCAAGAAAAGAAATTTGAAACTAAAATCATAGCTTCAAGAAGATGGTGAATCTAAGGCCAAATTGTTACAAAGCCTTGAAGAATCAGAGAAGATAATCATCAATCTGAGAAGTCAAATTGAAGAGGCAAAGAAAATAGAGGAAGAGGTACAAATCCAATTGAAGAAAAAGGAAGAAAATTGTGAAAAGCTAGAATCTAAGATTGTTTCCCTAAGAAAGGAATTAGAGAAAGCAAATGCTCAATTGAACAAAGACCTAAGGAATGAGAATAGTACCAAAATATTGGATAACATTATCAATTCCCAATGGCTAATATTCAATAAAACTGGCCTTGGCTTTGAAGAAAATTAGAAGACTATCAAAGAAGGCTCAAGTTCTAAGGCTACAGAGTTACCAAAGAAAACAAATGAGGAGAAGCCCAAAGGATATGCAAATGTGCTTAAGAGCTCCACCAATGGTGATAGTTCCAAGAACACGTAAAGTAATATCACTCAAAAAATCATTATTCCTCACAAAGGCAACAATTAAAATTTTAGAAGACCATTCCCTCCAAGGCAAGCACAAATGAACAGGTTTCAACATTCATTTTATGGTTATTACTATTCTTGTAATCACTTTGGGCATAAGGCAAGAGATTGTAGAACAAAAACAAGAAATTGTGGTTTGAACAAGAGTAAAATTTCGTATTGGTTCTTAAGAAGGAACTATAATTCCTTTGCTCCTTTGTTAGATTACAATGTTATGTGCTATAAGTGCAATAACTATGGTCATATAGCACGCTTCTGTAGAAGTGATTTTATGGACCCCCTAGGCAGAACAAGAAAGTGGAAGCCATGGATAATCAAAAGGAAGAAAATACAAAAGTATGGAGAAGGAAACAAGAGCAAGAGAGTCAGTCCAGGTTCCTGTTCATGGACCTGAGCTTCCTGGTCAGCAATCAGTCGAGCATGCTTCTCGTGATCCTCTGCCTGGTCATGAGGTTGTTGGGGGTTTGGCAGATGGTGGGATGATTAATCCCCATGGAACGGTTCTAGATCTGCTTCAGACTTCTGTGCTTGTGGCTGGTAAAGGCACTGTTGGGAAAGCTTCTGGCCATTCATTTTCTGATGTGATTCGCTCATCTCAAGTAAGAGCTAGACCCTTGCCTTGCAACCACTCCTCTCTTGTGGTAGTTTGTGGGCTAGAGGTCTCTGAAAATGAAGATTTTTATTCAAGAAAAGGAGTGATTTGCAAATTCAATGGAATGTGGCCCTCTCTCCCCAACCTGCACAACTAGATTTTGGAATCCTAGAAACCTCTTGTTGATGGTAAGATTGAGATTTACCCCTGCGCTAGGGGGTTCTTCATAGCTACCTTTGAGTCCTGTGAGAAGAGGGATTCGGTGTTAGACAAGGGATGGATGTGGGGGTATCATTCTCTATCCATCAAACCTTGGCTCACTCCTTCAATCCTCTCATCGAGCCTCTCAATACCAAACCAATATGGGTACAACTACCTAATCTTCCCCTCCAGTTTTGGGACGATTCTTGCTATGAAGCCATAGGTAACACGTTAGGCCATTTTTTGAAGGTTGAAGCTACAACATTGGAAATGGGGCACACTATAGTTTCTCACATATTAGTGGATATTGACTTCTCTAAACCTCTCTTTGGAGAGGTTGTTTTGATGGTGGAGGACAGACCATGGATGCAGCTGTTGGACTATGAGGGTCTCCCCTTTCGGTGCAAGTGTTGTTTCTCTATTGGTCATTTAGCCTCTGGTTGCCCTCATTCTCATCGTAAGGGTGCGGCAACTTGGTGGAAAGATGCTCTCTTAGATCATTTGACTGTTTATGCGTCCCCTTCGGATGACTCTTCTTAGGAGGGTGAGCCTTCCCTAGAGAGTGATTCTTCTCATGGACATATTCTTCCCCACGAGCCTGTTGGGGAGCCATTGGTGACCACTTATGCTACTGATGTTACTACTATTCCTATTGGTCCTATTCTGGATGTTGTTCCTACTGCTATTATTGTTGGTCTTGTTTTGGATGATGTCCCAAAGGTTATTTCTATTGGACCTATTCTCGCTACCTTTGTCGGGGTATCGGCTCCCCTGTCTGTGAGTCGCTCTTCTTCTTTGGCGGTTCTGGATTCCTCTGTCAGGTTGTCAGCCCCTCCTTCAACATGTGACTACCCATTGGCCATGAGGTCTAGTGAGGGGCCCCTCCTTTCTCCTCGCTCTGAGGACTTTGATTCTAGGCTTTCTTGGACTATTGTTCATAGAAAGCAAAAAGGGCTCCCCAAGTCTGTCGCGGCTTCGCGACAGAGGGTCAAGGGAGTTAGGTTACTACCCTCAGGATCTGGGTTTGTTTAGATCCTTTTGTTTCTTTTTGTCATTTGGTTGCTATTCCTCTTTTGTTTCTGTTCTATTTTTCTTTGTTTTTCCTTTTGTGGCCTATTTTTCTGCCCTATGGGCCTTTGTGTAAACATTTTTAAAGGCCCCCTCTAGGTTGTTCTGTAACAGGGATTGGCACCCGTGTTTTGTCGCTTATCATAATCAAAAACAAGAGAAAGAGAAGGAATAATTATCTATTCTTGTACAAAATGTACTTTATGCACAAGTGGTATCACCAAGTTCATAAGGAGAAGTACGAGTTCAAGGGGAGCTAACCATTGCATTATCTTTTAGCTCCATGGAGAAGACAATTCAAGATAGATCAGCTAATGCATATTATATATGAGTATTCCATTGTCATTGATCAAAGGGGGAGAGTTACAAGAAAAGAGAATGATATGGTAGTAGCAAAACTACATATTAGAAAGTTACCATATAATGAAGTGAAGGAGAATAAATGTCAATATGATAAAGATCCTAGAAGACTTGAGACAATGAGAGAAGGAAGAAATCATGATAAAGATGTTTGTAAGACTAAAACTTGATGAGGGAGATTTCCAAACCCTGACAGGAGGATGAGAACAATCCAAAGAAGTCATTGCCTGAAGAGAATGCATATTTGCATTTGACAATTTTGCTAGAACACACAAGCATATGTTGGCAAAAGCAAAAGAAATTGATAATGGAAAGTTAGATGGTTGTGTTGATGCTTATGTTTGACTTCACATTAAAGGAGTTACTATTGATGTAATAATGCCATAGAAGACATGGATGAAGTATATTAAGCATCCCGTTACCATTAATGGAAAAGGGTGAGAATTAGAGAAAGGGGGAGTAGTATAGAGAGGGAGAGTAGTTGTAGAAAGGGGAAGCTACAGCAAGAAAGAGTTATAATAAAAGGGAGAATGATGTCTTTAATATCAAGAGGGAGATTTACAGACAGGGGGGGCATCGTAGAAAAGATAAAGAATCACATCATGAAGGAAAGAAGTATGTTACTTCCCTTTTCCATTGATGTCAAAGGGGGAGAGATATAGTAAGGGGGAGCAATGTAAAAGGAGAGAATTATGTTTGTGTTGCCATCAATGACAAAGGGGGAGATTGTTGGAAATTGTTGTCATTGATGTCAAAGGAAAGAATTGATGCCAAGATTGTTGTCATTGATGTCTGTTGGTGAACAGATTTGTCCTTCCAAGATAGTTGTAAAAATGACTTAGTATGCCCGAAATGAAGAACAAAAACGTAACTAACAGTTGGAGGAATTACCATCGAATTGGCAATTCTCCTCTATATTTTTGAGGTACATCTCCCTCTTATGATATGTAATGAATGTAACCGGGTATGCTTTTAACCAGAAAGCAAAAAAGGCTCAATAACATCTACCCATAATCATGAAATAGATGTGCAAGACTAATTCAGAATAAATATGAGTACAGATAAATGATACACAGCTCACCTATCCCACACCTACAAACAGTAATAAATTGATAAAAGAAATAGCTATATCTTTCTCAACACACACCAACATAACAGATGCAATATTGAAGACAGATTATGAATTGACACAAGAATAATTACAATCATAGAAGATATTTAAAGAGACCAAGTTCTGGAAATAATTCTTTATTTCTTCAATATGACAAAATTTAAAGTTTTTGAAAATGCCTCTATACATAAGCTGAGTTAAGAAAAAGATAACTAGAAATAGGATAAATTTGCTCCCTTTCCCCTTTGCTTATAGCCAACCGGAAAAAGATACCTCTTCCCTGAAAAGTTCCCCTTTTATAGCTTTTCAAAACCCGAAAATATATCTCAACCTAATTGTTTGTAACGGTCCTCTAAGTAACCGCTATAAAGAAAGCGACCTCAAACGGAAATAGTTATATTACATCAAAATTTTAGTTACCATTGCTAATTACAAAAAGATTTCATGCATATCAAACAAGTGGCATTAAACTACCCCAGGTACGGGGGCGATTCCTAATTCCAGTTGAATTTCCATAAAAAGATTATGCAATTTAGCACGTTCTTCCTCTTCTTCCAGAACAAAGATTACCCTGTGATATTTAGCATAGCTGGTCTTCTCTTTCCATGCAACTATGTGCAACTGGGAGATGATATCAATCTATTCTTCCTCAGGCCAGTTTAAATCGGGTTGTAGGATAGGCATGGGTCCACCATCCCAAGTCTCATCACTCGCAGGAAGTCCCATTTTGAAAATGTTTTGGTTGATAAAAACTGAACTCAGAGGTACCACCACCTTTCTCTGCAGACAAGTTGATTCAATTACACCAGTAAGTAATGATGAATTTTAACTTGTTGATGTTGTGCTACCACCTTAGTGAGCTCCGTTGCACTTGTCATTTAAGAGGTAATTAATGCATCATTGATTTTGTACATTGAGAAATGAGTCTTAAGATTGGGTTCATAACTCCTGAAAAGACAGTCTCATGATATGTCATACAAATAATCAAATGAGTTGATGACGTTTTGAAAACTAGGAAACTGTTGGACGATCACGGAGTCGCAGAAAAGTAGAACCATTGAACCACATATCAGGAGTTATGGGGTTTTGAAAACCTCTGACAATGAAAGAAGTCAGGCCATCGGAGCTCTTGCGAACTTCTGAACTATTAGAGTGATGTTCAAAAACTTTCAACTTCCCCCACATTAAGAGGAGTCGGAAGGTCAGCTATTTCATGAACTTTTGAACTTTCAAATAGAAAGGAGTCGAAACTTTATGAGGTTCATGAACTGGTGAGATTCCTGACAAAAATGAGTTGGAATTTTATAAAAGTTTTTAAACTTTTGGGCCACTAAAATGATGACTTTATTTATCCTTAGATCCATGGGTCTTCAAAAGATAATGTTTTGGCTTAAAAACTAGGCATTGTGCAGAATGAAGTCAAGATCGGGCCCGTAAAAGGAATTTTTACCATCTTTGCAAAGATTAAATCATTTTTGTGATTCAGCAGGCTCGAGACATATAAATGAATGCACTAAATTTTGAAAATTTTTTAGTTCAAGATTTGGGGCAACAACATGCTCTAATTGGGGACGAGGACTGCAAAGGATAAAGCAAGGGACCCAGAATTTCAAGTATAGACCAATGCCTATCCATTGGGCCAATAGAGTCATAGAGCACAGGGGACAAAGGGAGCTAGAGCAAGCCAAAAATGGGACAAAATAGAAAAGGAAACTATACTACCAGCACAACAAAAACTCCTAGTATGTACATGGTCAGGAAGACCCTACCTCAGATGACTCCAGGATAATCATGCAAATTCATTGACTGGCTGGGAGAAATAGCTACTAGTGTGAAATAATGCTTGGTGAATGAGGAGCCCTGCTTGGTGAATGAGGAGCCTGCAAGCAACCAGCAGCCAATTGATGACTATCACAGCCGGAGCACCATGTAAAAAGTCTTCAAATAAAATCTGATACTCCACCAGCCAATCCTTATTATGAACTTTTGCATTTAGACGACTCACATCAACATTGCCCAGCATTTGATTACCAACTCCTGCCTGCATAAACTCATGTGCAATGTCATAATGTACTTGATTTTGCAAGTAAGAAGAAGTCAGCCCCTGGATCAGACAACCCACACATAAACCGTGAGATAAAGACTACACATTATTTAAAAATTTTGATTTCTGATTTGCAACATATGCCTCACTATTTCCCTGTGTATGATAACCCCTATTTGCAGCAGACAAATTCACATCCCATGTTTGAATATAACCATTTGAATCATACCAACCATCAACCATCAGCCATACATGTTTCATGCAAAGCCGGAAGTGGATGAGGCTGAAAATCTGAATTACAAACAAAAAAATCATGTGGCTGAGAATCATCCATAACTAGAACAATCTCTATAAGATTTGACTCAGCATTTTCATGATTCTCTTCATCATCCCTATCTATATCCTCTAGATTAGACATGACATCCTTTTCTCTACACAAGAATTCATCCTCGCTTGCATTAAGACACCAATTTGGAATGTACACAACATGAGACTCATCACATTTGTCTATTTGATCACTTTCAAGAAAGCTATCATGGCTACTTTTATCATCATCTTCCAGATTTTGTTTAAAAATTTTAGCATCCAAATTTTCAAAATAAAAAGATTCAAATGAAAAATCATCCCTGACCTCTTCTTGCAGCCATACTTCATTATCATCTTGCTTAGATAAATTGAAGGCTTCAGATTCAACTTGCATATACCTCAGAGAATGGATGTCCAACACCTCATCTTTATGTTGCGTATCTTCAAGTTGCTCCTCATTCCAGGAAAAATTAAATGATTCCATTTATGCAGTGGACAAGGAGGATAAAACAGCACATTTGCAATACCCTCTTTACAACTAGCATCATTCAAGGTTTGTTCATTTTCTACACCACCTGAGAGGCCTTTGGATTCATCATTATCTTCCTCATAATGGAAATAATAAGCTTCATTCTTCTATTCACCTGAGGCTCCCTTCTACAAGACTGCTTTGAATCGAAAACAGTGAGGTTAAGACATTCAACAGAAGGATGCTGTGTTTTTGGGAATCTTACAGGCTGAAAGCTTTGTTTGGGCATATTAGATTTCGTCACAAGTTTGCTACCCAAATAGTTTACACACTAATGTGCTTTCCATAACCCACTTAATATCAAATCATCTTCCATTTTCACAGCCTCTTGTTGAGCAATTTTAATATCATTTACTTTACTTCTTTTTAATTCAAATTGAACATCTAGATGCAGAGAGAAAATAAAAATGCAAAGTTGAAGTTGCTCACTTGGTTGGATGGGGGTCGGGATTCTTTTGAGCAGCCAATTGAATTTATCCACAAAATCCCTGATGGATTCAGCTTCTTTCTTTTGAATATTGAAAAATTGACACAACAGAGCAACTTCATCACAAGACCCTTATATCTTCCCAAAAATTTATTCTTCAAAGAGTTCCAATCAATAATTATCTTCTAAATAATGGAACCAATCTGCTACAGGCCCAACAAGAGATTCAATAAATAAACGAACAAAAACATCTTCTTCACTTACCCCCAAAACTCCGCATACAACTGTGAATGCCAGAATGTGGTTTTCAGCATCTTGATGATTCTCTCCACTGAACTTCGGGAAGTGCTTTCTTGATCCTTCAGGCAACGATGAAAACTGAGGCAAAAAGAAAGGCCCAAAATGATTTCCTGATGGCTGAGGAGAAACCAATGCCATCATGCAAATCTAGAAAATAAATCAACAACAGATCTTTGTTGGAATAAATTATTTCTAGACACGTTCCATTTTATAGAGCCGCTAGCGTTCGTCCTCATGGAGGCACTTTCAAATTTCTGGGAAAATGAGAGCACCGGTCTTCAATTTTGAATCCCCAGCAAAGTCGCCAAAAACTGTTGGTGAACAAATTTGTCCTTCTAAGATAGTTGTAAAAATGACTCAGTATGCTTGAAATGAAGAACAAAAACGTAACTAACAATTGGAGGAATTACCATCGAATTGGCAATTCTCCTCTGAATTTTTGAGGTACAGCTCCCTCTTATGATATGCAATGAATGTAACCGGGTATGCTTTTAACCATAAAGTAGAAGGCTCAATAACTTCTACCCATAATCATGAAATAGATGTGCAAGACTAATTAAGAATAAATATGAGTACAGATAAATGACACACAGCTCACCTATCCGGCACCCACAAACAGTAATAAATTAATAAAAGAAATAGCTATATCTTTCTCAACACACACCAACATAACAGATGCAATATTGAAGACATATTACGAATTGACACAAGAACAATTGCAATCATAGAAGATATTTAAAGACAACAAGTTCTGGAAATAATTCTTCATTTCTTCAATATGACAAAATTCAAAGTTTTTGAAAATGCCTCTATACATAAGTTGAGTTAAGAAAAAGATAACTAGAAACAGGATACATTTTCTCCCTTTCCCCTTTGCTTACAACCAACGTGAAAAAGATACCTCTTCCCTGAAAAGTTCCCCCTTTTATAGCTTTTCAAAACTTGAAAATATATCTCAACCTAATTGTTCGTAACGGTCCTCTAAGTAACCACTATCAAGAAAGCGACCTTAAACAGAAATAGTTATATTACATCAAAATTTCAGTTACCATTGCTACTTACAAAAAGATTTTCCAGTCGAATTTCCATAAAAAGATTATGCAATTCAGCACGTTCTTCCTCTTCTTCCAGAATGAAGATTACCCTGCGATATTCAGCATAGATGGTCTTCTCTTTCCATGCAACTGTGTGCAACTAGGAGATGATATCAATCTGTTCTTCCTCAGGGCAGTTCAAATCGGGTTGCAAGATAGGCATGGTTCCACCATCCCAAGTCTCATTACTCGCAGGAAGTCCCATTTTGAAAATGCTTTGGTTGATAAAAACTAAACTCAAAGGTACCGCCACCTTTCTCTGTAGACAAGCTGATTCAATTACGCCAATAATTAATGATGACTTTTAACTTTTTGATGTTGTGCTACCACCTTAGTGAGCTCCATTACACTTGTCATTTAAGAGGTAATTAATTCATCATTGATTTTGTACGTTGAGAAACGAGTCTTAAGATTGGGTTCATAACTCCTGAAAAGACATTCTCATGATATGTCATACGAATAATCAAATGAGCTGGCAACGTTTTGAAAACTAGGAAACTATTGGAGGATCACGGAGTCACGGAAAAGTAGATCCATTGAACCACATATCAGGAGTTATGGGGTTTGGAAAACCTCTGACAATGAAAGAAGTCAGGCCATCGGAGCTCTTGCGAACTTTCAAACTATTAGAGTGATGTTCAAAAACTTTCAACTTTGATGCAGTCAAGGTAGGAGAATCCGGTGAGGGACTGTCCAACCTTGCAGCCTTATTCAAACAACACCATGATCATAATAGATATGCAACAGAAGCTAACAACTAATCAACTGAAAGATAACAGATATTCATGAACACATAACACGAGATGTATCCTGGGAAAACCCTAACAGGGAAAAACCCAACCTTCAAAGCTCATTCTTCATATATTATACTCCAAATTGAATTACACATTCCTCAAGGGCTTTACAGATGCTAGGCCATAGCCCAGGGATTACAAAATTTTCATACAACAATATTATTTCATGATTTCTTTCTTCTACAACTCAATTCTCTGCTCTACAACTCATTCTGCTTCTTGCTCTGCCTTCTACTCGGTTCTGCTACTCCTCTGGATCAAAACAACTTCAAATCTCACTTCCTATCTTCATGCTATTGATCACTTCCTCATTGTTGCTTTCTAACAAATCATTATCCTTCATTTATATCCTCCGCAAGCCTTCGAATCATCATCAAGTCGGCCTAATTGTAACAGCTAGTTAGGGTAACGTGTACACAAAATAGGTCGGGCCTAAACATAAGGCACTGCTCCACAATTGCATAGAACTTCGTACGAATCTCACTGAAGGTCAGCCAGGTCCTAAACTTCATCAAACAATGCTCCTTTTTGCTCCGTAAGTTACGGATTTGCTCCGCAAGCTGATTTAGACTCCACCGAACACAGTCGGCTCTGTTCTGCAAAAACAGTCAGTCTTCCGGTAGCGATAACTCTCCGGAATCAAAGACAAATGATCTGAATTCTTGATATGTTATAACTGACTATGTCTAGATGTTAATTCCAGATCCATAGCCTCTAATATTCAAATGTCAGAATTCTCCAAGGTCGCTCTCTCTGCAATCTACAACTTCATTGTCAACTGTCTCCATTGTTTTGAATGCTTCCAGATGCTCCTGCATCAGACTCTTAGGGTTATTTTGTTGGGATAAGGTGTCATTAACCTTGTAAATCTTAATATTGTATTTATTCCATTTATTATTTGTAATTGCCCATAAGGGATGTACAAGTTTCATCGGCAGTGGTAAAAATTATTTACTGTCCATGGTAATTACGGAGTTACTGCATAGTAAGTCCCGAAGTTACCGGTGGTAGTTACGAGATGTCATTTACTATGGTAAATGGTAATTGGTCAAAGTGGGGTGCACATGTGGAGGAATAATCTATTTTTAGTATTATGACACATCATAGATGATGTAAGGTGTAAGAGATTCTATGACAACTGTAAGTTGTCATAAGAATCTATGACACTTATAATAGCATATGACGAGTCATAAGATGTTGTAAGTGGCTATTTTTGGCCCCAAGGTGTTCAAGCTTGCATGGGCACATTTTTCCAAGTGTAGGATGCATGTATGACAGCATTTATGACCCCATAAGAGCCTATTCTTGGCCATGGACTCCCAAGGTTGTTTTGTTGACTCTTGACAAGTGTTATGGGCTTGTAAGAAGTCATTTAATGTCTTGAGGTTGTGTAAATTCTATATAAACCATAGCATAGTAGATGAGAAGAATATAACAGTTTAGAGGTACCCAGGTTCTGTCGGAGTGAAGGTTGGAGGATAGAGGAAGTGAATGTATTTGTAATCTCCTTTTGTGAAGATAATACAACTTGACCTCTTTTCTTGGTGGAGTTTTTTACCCGAAAGGGTTTTCTCCACATTAAACATTTGTGTTATGTGCTTCATTCTACTTCTGGTATATTTATGTATTGTGGGATTGTGTTTTGTTACAATATCCATTAATAACACATAGTTAAAGTTTGCTAAAATTTATCTCGAATCAGATTTCCATTGAAGTAGTGTTTCTTTCATTTCTAACATTTGGTATCAGAGCCTGGCCAGCTTTGACTCTTGGGTGGTAGTGTGGAAGCTGTAGCTGCAGTGGGAGATTTGGTTGTGCTTGTTTTGCAGATCTTGTGTTGTTATTATGGCTGCATCCACCGTTGCATCAACCTCTCGAATGGACATTGAGAAGTTCAACGGAACGAGGTATGAGTTGTGGAAGCTGAAAATAGAAGATTTGTTGGAAGAAAGAAACCAATGGTTGGCTGTTCAAAAAGAGAAGAAACCCGATGATGTCTCTCAAGATGAGTGGAATAGACTAGATAAGAAGGCACGGGGAACCACCCAGTTGTGTCTTTTAGACTCTGTCCTATTGAATGTCGCAAAGGAAGAGACAGCATACAAGTTGTGGAAATGGTTGGGTGAGATCTATCAAGCCAAGAGTATGGTAAATAAACTTTATTTAAAAAAAAATGTTTTCCATCAAAATGCGAGAAGGTGAGTCAATTGCAGAGCATTTAAATTCTTTTAATTTGTTAGTGAGTCAGCTTGATTCAGTAGATGTTGAGGTTAGTAAGGAAGATAAATGTATCTTACTTCTTTGTTCTTTGCCTGAGTCTTGGGAGAATTTTATCCTTGCTATCACTACTAACCTTGCAGATCCAAAGTTGGATGCTCTTGTTTCAGTGCTACTGTTACCGGAATTGAGGAAGGAGAGTTCAAATAGTTCAGGGCATGCTCTCAGTGTCAGGGGAAGGTCTAAGGAAAGAGGACCTAAAGGAGATCAGAAAGGGGCTAAGGACAAGTCCAAGGGTCGGTCTAAGACTCCTGGTAAAAAGAATAGAGTTAAGTGTTGGAACTACGGTAAAAGGGGACATGTGAAGAAGGAGTGCAGAAACCCCAAGAAACAGTGGGAGAGTGCTTAGGATAAGTCCTCGAATGTAGGTGAAGAAGTTTTACTTTCTGCATGTAATTTTGTTTCTAATGATCACTGGTTGGTTGAATTAGGATGCTCGTTTCATATGACCCTGCATAAGGAATGGTTCTCCACATATGAAGAATATGATGGAGGTAATATCTACCTTGGTGACAACTCTTCATATCCGATTGTCGGGAAAGGAAAGGTATTGTTGTGTTTCAGTGATGGGAGGATTAAAACCCTCCCTGGTGTTTTGCATGTTCCTGGATTAGCTAGAAATCTAATTTTAGTTTCAAAGTTGAATGATTTGGGAATGCATGTGACATTTGACAAGCATGGTTGCAGATTAGTGAGAGGGAACTTGGTGGTAGCGAAGGGGAAGAGATTCGAAAGCATGTTCAAGCTTGAAGCCACTACAGTTTATAATGCCTCCTATGTATATGAGGCTACTACTGAAAATGCATGTATGTTGTGGCACCGTAGATTGGACCACACAAGCAATAATGTATTAAAAACTATTAAGAATAAAAATTTGTTGGATGGTTTCCCCTATTCTGATGAGCACTTTGATTTTTGTGAGCATTGTGTGTTTGGTAAATAAAACAGAAAATCATTTCCTTCAGGAAGTAATAGAGCAAAAGCGAAGTTAGAAATTATTCATATAGATGTGTTTGGACCTATGGATAATGAATCTATCAAAAAATCTTGTTATTTTGTAACCTTCATTGATGATGTATCCAGATTTACATGGATTTATTTTATGAAGCATAAATCTGAAGTTTTCACTAAGTTTAAGGAATTCAAAGTCTTAGTAGAGAACCAATCAGGTTTAAAGATAAAAATATTAAGATCTGACAATGGAGGGGAATATTGCTCTAAGGATTTTGATGAGTTTTGCAAGCATGCAGGTATAATCAGACAAAAGACAACTCCATATACACCACAATAGAATGGTGTTGCAGAAAGGATGAACTGAACAATTATGGAAAGGGCCAGAAGTATGTTTAGTGATGCACAGTTGAATAAATGCTTTTGGGCAGAGGTTGTGTGTACTGCTTGCTACTTGATAAATAGATATCCTTGTAAGGCTCTTGATTCGACACCTTATGAAGTGTGGATAGGTAAGAAACCTTCTGTTTCACATTTAAGGGTTTTTGGTTGTGAGGCTTTTGTTCATGTGCCTAAGGAAAAGTGATCTAAGTTGGATCCAAAGGCTAAAAAGTGTACATTCATTGGATATGGTGATAATGTAAAGGTTCTAAGCTTTGGAATCCACTAACCCACAAGATTATTTTTTCTAGAGATGTTATTTTTAGGGAACTTAGAGCTATTTTTGAACCTGAGCAGCCAAAAGAAAAAGAAGAAAAGGTAAAGAAGGTGCACTTTGATTTAGAGTAGCAAGATGCACCTCAGGAAGAACAGAATGATGGATTGGGGGGTGAAGAAGAAGAAGATTCAAGTAGTTTTGATGAAGATGAGTCTGTTATTATAGAAGAAACTATTGCAGATGATCATGCAGAAGAACGAGTAGTCTCTTACTCCACCCTTGAGGAGATCCACAAGACAACGGAATCTAGTTGACAGGTATAGCCCACTAGATTTCTGTTGTGTATATGCTTTATTGAGTACTAACAATGAACCTAGATCCTACAGGGAAGCTATTTCTGCAGATGATAGTGAGTCTTTGTAGTTAGCCATGCAGGAGGAGATGATGGCTTTAGACTCTTGTAACACCTGGGATCTTGTTCGTCTGCCCAAAGGAAGAAAGGCCATAGGATGTAAGTGGGTCTTCAAGAAGAAGTTTGGAGCAGACGATTCATTGGAGAAGTACAAAACTAGACTGGTAGCTAAGGGCTACTCCCAGAGAGAGGGAGTTGATTTTGGTGAGATATTCTCTCCTGTTGCTAAATTGACTTATATTAGATTTCTCTTATCCATTGACGCAGCTTATGATTGGAAGATCGAGCAAATGGATGTTAAGACTACGTTCTTGCATGGAGATCTTGAAGAAGAAATTTATATGCAACAGCCTACAAGATTTGAGGTAAAAGGAAAAGAACATTGGGTTCACAGGGTAAAGATGTCTCTTTATGGTCTGAAACAATCCCCCAGAATGTGGTATCAAAAGTTTAACTCGTTTGTTTTGAAATTGGGTTTTGTTAGAAGTGAGGAGGATCATTGTGTTTACATTTAATGTGTTGATGATTCTATATTGGTTATTACTTTGTATGTTGATGACATGTTGTTTTTCAGCAATACTAAGGGTATGATCAGTGAGCTTAAAGCCCAATTTTTAGTTGCATTTGAGATGAAGGATCTTGGTGCTGCAAGGTATATTTTGGGAATGGAGATCAGGAGGGATAGAGTTAACAAAAAGCTTTGGTTGTCACAAAGTAAGTATGTGAATACTATTTTGTAGAGGTTTAGTTTGCAGGACTGTAACCCAATTAGATTTCCTTTACCCATTGGTACTAAGCTTTCATTAGATATGTGTCCAAAGACTGAGGATGATCTTGAGGATATGTCTAATGTGCCATATGCTAGTGTTGTAGGGAGTTTGATGTGTGCAATAGTTTGCACTAGACCAGATATTGCCCAAACAGTGGGAGTTTTGAGAAGATTTATGTCTGACCCTGGTAGACAGCATTGGAACTATGCGAAGAGAGTGTTTAAATATCTTGCAGGTACTCCTGATCATTGCATGGTTTATTCTGGAACTGATAGTGCTAATAAATCTTTGGACATACAGGGTTTTGTTGATGCAGATTGGGCAAGTGACTTGGATAGTCGAAGGTCCACTGGTGGCTATGTGTTTACTCTGTTTGGAGGGGCAGTGAGTTGGATGAGTAAGAGGCAGCCTACAGTTGCTTTGTCCACCATAGAAGCAGAGTATATGGATGCTACGCATGTCTCTAAGGAGGTAGTTTGGTTGAGGAGACTGTGTATAGGTATTGGTTTTGATTGCAGGATCATTTAGATTAGTTGTGATAGACAAAGTGTTATATGTTTGGCCAAGAATCCCATCTATCATGCTCAGACTAAGCATGTTGATGTTTAGTATCACTTTGTTCGAGAGTTGGTTGCAAATGGAGAGATTGAGCTGAAGAAGATAGACACTCAAGAGAATGTTGCAGATTCATTGACCAGGCCTATAAGCACAGAGAAGTTTGTGTGGTGCAGAGAGGCCATGGACCTTGTGTCTAGTGCCTGATTATTTTTCATTTGATTTCCTATGGATTGATTTACAATGTATAATGTCAAGTGGGAGAATGTTGGGATAAGGTGCCATTAACCCTGTAAATCCCAATATTGTATTTATTCCATTTATTATTTGTAATTTGTAATTACTCATAAGGGATGTACAAGTTTCACCGGCAGTGGTAAAATTTATTTACTGTCCATGGTAATTACAGAGTTACTGCATAGTAAGTCCCAGAGTTACCGGCAGTAGTTATGGGATGTCATCTACTATGGTAAATGGTAATTGGTCAAAGTGGGGTGCACATGTGGAGGAATAATCTATTTTTAGTATTATGACGCACGTCATAGATGCTGTAAGGTGTAAGAGATTCTATGACAACTATAAGTTGTCATAAGAATCTATGACACTTATAATAACATATGATGCGTCATAAGATGTTGTAAGTGGTTATTTTTGGCCCCAAGGCGTTCAAGCTTGCATGGGCACATTTTTTCAAATGTAGGATGCATGTATGACAGCATTTATGACCCCGTAAGAGCCTATTCTTGGCCATGGACGCCCAAGGTTGTTTTGTTGACTCTTGACAAGTGTTATGGGCTTGTAAGAAGTCATTTAATGTCTTGAGGTTGTGTAAATTCTATATAAACCATAGCATAGTAGATGAGAAGAATATAACAGTTTACAGGTACCCAGGTTCTGTCAGAGTGAAGGTTGGAGGACAGAGGAAGTGAATGTATTTGTAATCTCCTTTTGTGAAGATAATACAACTTGACCTCTTTTCTTGGTGGAGTTTTTTACGCAAAAGGGTTTTCTCCACGTTAGACATTTGTGTTATGTGCTTCATTCTGCTTCTGTTATATTTATGTATTGTGGGTTTATGTTTTGTTACAATCTCCATTAATAACACAATTAAAGTTTGCTAAAATTTATGTCAAATCATATTTCCATTGAAGTATTGTTGCTTTCATTTCTAACATATTTGAAAAGCGAGCCTCTTCACTTTGGTCTGTATTATGTCATATTTAATGTTGTTATTTTGAATAGGTTTGGCGATCTGTTCACAGGTACTTGCAACTGCCTCAAGGTCGGCGGTCTGTTCAAGTCCGCCCTGCACAACTGCCTCAAATTCTTCTAAGGTCGGTGTTCTACTTGCAAGCCTTGCACTGCCTCTATGATCGGCGATCTGAGCAAGTCTACTCCACAAGCTGCCTCAAGTTCTTCCTCTTGTCATGGTATAGGTTCGGCGGTCTACTTGCAAGCCTTGCACTGCCTCAATGATCGGTAGTCTGAGCAAGTCTTCTCCACAAGTTGCCTCAAGATCAATGTCTGTTTCAATCAATTAAGAGTCAATACATACATACTTGCATCTTCCAGAACAATTAGGTTACTTTCTGATTTGGTCAATACACTTTCTTAATTTCTCTGTAACACTATCTACTCTCTGATTCTTAACACAATTTCCTCCGCACTCATCAAAATATTACAGCTTCCACTCTGCTTACACTACTTCTATACTTCACTTTGTTTCCTTTACCATAATCACTTCAATCCGGTACACAATCCTTCTCCTCTGATACAATAAGTTACTTTCTTTTGATACAGTCAACACAGTCCTGAATTTCTCTGCACACATTCTGATCTCTGATTTCAGATACAATTTCCTCTACACTCATCAGGGTCTCATATTCTCTGCATATACTTCTCCTATACTATTCTCTATTTTCTTATCCACTTTTACTTTACTCTGGTACACAAAATTTCTCCTCTGGTAGAATATCTTGTCATTCCCTCTTTCTCTGCCACATGAACTTCTTTTTTTCTGATATGCCTCGCACAAACTTTCTTTTGGCACTACTTCCTCTGTTCTATAACACAAATCTCCTTAATACCAATGCTCTCTATCAAATCTGATGTCTCAAAAGATTCTCCTTCCTCTGCATAAACTATCTATTCATCATTCTCTTCTGGTTCTTCTATCAAACTTAGTGATTCCAAGGGTTCTTCTTCTACACAAATCATCTCTGTATCAACAGGCTTTTCATCCTCAGCACAAACTCTCTAAATTACTTACTGCTTCTCCTTTATTAGCCTCTCCGGTAACAAGTTCTTGATGACTTTCATTGCTTGATTCTTTTCTCCACCAAACTTGAAAATAGGTTCCTCTAAATGGTCTTCTGTCAAATCTTCTTTCATCTCTTCTGTATCCTTCACTGTGATGACACCTGTCACTTCTCCCTCTATAGTTTGAATTACTGTCCTTGTTCTACTCCGCATAAGGTCTTCCAACACATGAATACTTCAATCTATATCTTCCTCTGAACATACTAGTAACATGTTTCCATTCCTGTCCATCAATCCATCCATAATTCTTCTGTATACAACCTACTATAGATCTTCTCCTCCTCATTTTATCCCAACATATCCTTTCAAAATGATTCCTTAATCCACAAAACTTACAAGGGTAAAGATCCCAACACAACTCCTTCTCATGTCCATGTCTATTACAATGTGAACAATACATACCTCTCCTTCCCTGATTTGATTTGTTTGAATTTGCCATAACATCCTTACCTCTGTCATATCCAAGGCCTTCACTTCTTGATCTGATTACCAGTTCAATAGGTTCTGTAATTCCTTGTTGATGCTTTCCCAATCCTTGTCCTTCATATCCCATTCTTGGCATGAGTTTGAAACCAATACCATCACCAACAACTCCAGGTTCTCCCACACTATCATCTTTAATTTCACTGTCTAAAGAAACTTTTGCATCATCATACAAATCATTAGTATCACAAGAAACATCACACAACTCAGGCTTAGATCTCAGACTTTCATTCTCTCTTCTGCAAGCTACAAGTGACTATTCCAACTGATCCATCTGCTCTTTTAATTTTGATATTTCACTTTTCTGCAAACTATTCTCCTTCAATTCTTCCAAACTATATTTTAGATCTTTGTTCCTCTGTTCAACCTTATAAAATAACTTAAATCCTTCTTCTAGTTCTATAAATTTCTTTTCAACATCCTCAAACAATTTCAGCTCTGCCTCTAGGCCTTCATTTCTGCTCTTTACATCTTTCAGTTCTTCTTCAAAGCCATCAAACTTGTCCACTCCTAGATCTTTCATCTTCTCCAACAATTCTGCATTATACTTCCTGATTTCACACAATTCTTCTTCCAGAATATCCTTTTCGCACCTTAGGGTTTCATTTTATTTCTTCATCCTCTTTCCAATCTTCCCCATCTGAAACAAATTAGATAAACAACTGAAATTGAAAAGCTTACCAAATATTCCTTGCATTGATCTTTCTTCAGCGATGACACTCATTACTACTAGAGTTTTGCACAACACTTTATCAGATTCACCACTTCTAACAGATTCACAACCAGTCCAACAGATTCGAATGCTGGCTCTAATACCACTTGATGCAGTCAAGGTAGAAGGGTCCGGTGAGGGACTGTCCAACCTTACAGCCTTATCTAAACAACACCATGATCATAATAGATATGTAACGGAAGCTAACAACTAATCAACTGAAAGATAACATATATTCATGAACACATAACACAAGATGTATCCTGGGAAAACCCTAACAGGGAAAAACCCAGCCTTCAAAGCTCATTCTTCATATATTATACTCCAAATCGAATTACACATGCCTCAAGGGCTTTATAGATGCTAGGCCATAGCCCAGGGATTACAAAAGATTCATACAACAATATTATTTCATGATTTCTTTCTTCTACGACTCAATTCTCTGCTCTACAACTCATTCTGCTTCCTGCTTTGCCTTCTACTCTATTCTGCTGCTACTCCGAATCAAAACAACTTCAGATCTCACTTCCTATCTTCATGCTATCAATCACTTCCTCATTGTTGCTTTGTAACAAATCATTATCCTTCATTTATATCCTCCGCAAGCCTTCGGATCATCATCAAGTCAGCCTAATTGTAATGGCTAGTTAGGGTAACGTGTACACAAAATAGGTCGGGCCTAAACATAAGGCACTACTCCACAATTGCATAGAACTTCATGCGGATCTCACTGAAGGTCGGTCAAGTCCTAAACTTCGTCGAACAATGCTCCTTTTTGTTCCGCAAGTCACGGATTTGCTCCACAAGCTGATTTAGACTCCACTGAACACAGTCGGCTCTGTTCTGCAAAAACAGTCAATCTTCCGGTAGCGATAACTCTCTGGAATCAAAGCCAAATGATCTGAATTCTTGACATGTTATAACTGACTATGTCTAGATGTTAATTCTAGATCCGCAACCTCTAATATTCAAATGTCAGAATTCTCCAAGGTCGCTCTCTCTCTATAATATGTAACTTCACTATCAATTATCTCCATTGTTCTGAATGCTTCCGGATGCTCCTACATCAAACTTCCCTGACAATAAGAGGAGTCAGAAGATCAACTATTTCATGAACTTTTAAACTTTCAAATAGAAAGGATTCAGAACTTTATGAGATTCATGAACTGTTGAGATTCCCAACAACAAAGAGTTGGAATTTTATAAAAGTTTTTAAACTTTTGGGCCACTAAAATGATGACTTTATTTATCCTTATAGCCATGGGTCTTCAAAAGATAATGTTTTGGCTTAAAAACTGGGCATTGTGTAGAATGAAGTCAAGATCGGGCCCGTAAAAGGAATTTTTACCAGCTTTGCAAAAATTAAATCGTTTTTGTGATTCGGCAAGCTTAGGACATATAAATGAATGCACTAAATTTTGAAAACTTTTGAGTTCAAGATTTGGGGCAACAATGTCAAAGGCGTATGGACAAGATTGTTAGATGTGAAAAGCATATGAACGAGATTGTTGGTGAGATTGATTGTCATTAATGTTAAAAGAGAGATCATGAAAGACATAATGAAGAATGTGAGTATAATATTGGAGAGAGTGTTTTTGAAGCAGAGCACCTTTCTGAAGAATGTGAAATAGAATGAGAAGTCATAGAGGATTCAATTAATGTCCAATATACATATGGTCGACTTCTCCATTGACCAGTGCTCCATACTATGCAAAGTCAAAGCTAAATTGTCATACAAGAAAGATCATGGTCGACTACATCAGCAAAACATTGGCAAATAAATAAATTTGTATTTATTTGTATTTATCTCATGTGGCCAACCCAACATAAATGAGATTGTTGCCCTTGGAAGTTTAAACAAAGCTATAGTTTAAATTAAAGATTTAAACTATCTTATTCAATGTTGGTCGACTTCTCCCAAGTGCCACTATTTGTGGCTTGCAAAAATAAGAGTTTAATTCATACATGGGTCGACCCATGTTTTGGTACTTAAAATAAATTCAATTCCTAAAGGTGGTCGACTTCCACATTAGTGCTTTGGAGGTTTAATTTTAAAATAAATACTTCAAAAAGGTGGTCGACCCTCCTTAAGAGTAGCACCAAAATTGAAGAGATGTGACCATATAAGAAGACATCCTTTGGCAATGAAGCAATACAACTATTAGCATGAATCGCCCCTCTCAAGAAAGTATAAAAGGTGATTGTAAAGGCCGATTGAAGAGTGAGTAATGGATATTATTTGAAGAACATTGAGCAAATTTAAAATGGCAAAAAGTATGAAGAATATTTATGATTCATATTGAAGAACATTGAGCAGATTTAAAAGGGTAGAAAGTATGAAGAATATTTCTGATTCATATTGAAGAACATATGCAGATTTAAATGAGAAATGTGTGCAAGTTTATTTGAAGAACATGGGCAGAATTATATGAAGAATTGGAGAAAATATTTATGAGAGATATATGCATAAATATATTTGTAAGTATTGCACCATTGTGATCAGATTTGGGAAAGAAGAAATTGTATTATTGAAGGAAGAATACATATCATTAAAGGGAAGATTTGTGAAGAAAGATATTGCAATATTTGTGAGACAAGATAGTGCATGAATTGAATCAGATTTGTAAAGGATGGTTATTATAAGAATTGTGATCAGATTTGTGAGGGAAGGGGTATCTACATAGATCTTGTGAAAACAATATCACTCATTAAAGAATTTGGAGGTTGGTGCCTATCAAAATAAGAGATCTGTGTCTCTTACTGAGTTGGTACTTAGTTATGGGGATTGGTGTCTCCAGTGGGTTGGTGCTCATAAAAGAAGAATTGTAAGAGAAGTAAGTTGGTGCCTACAAAAAAGATCAATATATAAGCAATATTTTGTCATGGTTTTCTCCCACAAGGTTTTCCACATAAATCGTGTGTTCTTAATTGCTAAATCTTGCATGTGTGTTATTGATGTGGTTGATTAAGTTTGAAAAAATAAAAGATTGTGATATTGATTCACCCCCCTCTTATTATAACTATGTGCTCATCAAAATGAACTTAAACTATTACATGAGAATATAATTCCATGGTTAAGATTGTCTTAACTTGTTTCATGTTTTGGGTTGCAATCTATAGAAATTATAGATTGAATTTCTTTACTAGCATCCTACCTATTATCGATGTTGAGATAAGAATATTTACAAATGTTGATAATGGATCTTAAAAAGGATCATGTTTTTATGTCTTCCTATCATTGTTTTTAATTGACATTATTTTATTAAATCAAAAATACAACATATTGAATACTTTTGTTTAATTTAATGCTTTCACCAAAATTATGGGTTGAACATTGCACGTATTTATGCTTACAAAGTTACTTGTAGCTTGCTAACTAATCGCCCCTGTCTCTCAATGTGTCTTAATATCATCATTGTTAACAATGGTAGAATGTCATTATAGGGATGTCTTGGAATCACATAAAGGAAAACTACAAGGGCCTTCTCATCTTGTTTAGAGTCAATGATGTTGGACATGTTCCATACTTCCTTGAACATAAGATTATTATAGCATGGCTTGTGAAAAAGATATGCTTGCAATGACTATGTAAGATCTTATAATCTATCCTTGATCAAATGAGCATGAAGGATTAGAATTAGTATATATTGCAACAAGTAAATTTAAATCTTTTGCATTGTGTGAGTTGGAAGCATGAAATGGGATTTGATTGATTTACATGAATGTTGAATTATGTTAAAACAATGCAAGAAACTTGAGAAAGTCTTTATCTTAATGATGTGTGCTAGTTAGGATCACTTATGAAGGTGTACGAATGAATTATGATATAGACAAAAAAAAAATGGAAATCTTGGTATTTGTATTCTATATTAAAACAAAATATTGTTCCCTAAACATGTATCGGTTGTTCCTAATCAATACAGTAAATTGAGTTGATAGATGTGTCAATCAAGGAGTAAATGTTTAGCTAAAAGCTAAGCAAGAAAAGTAAATTGTTGAAGTTGCTATAACTATTGATGGATTTCTACCATAAGCTATGATGGGTTAATGCTTTTGTTGAATAAAGTTTGCAATAGAATTGTATTCACTACAACAAATTAAAGGATATCATGAAGAGTTATATAAATTGTAAGACAATAGTAAACTTGAGAAAAGAATGATCAAACGTGAACTTCTCAAATGGTTAGCAACAATTCCTTAGCTATTGAACTAGTTATGGCTTAACGACCTTGGAAATAAATTATTGGGGAGAACCCGATTGGCTTTATAGAGAAACAATTATGGATTAGATTGACTTGATCTATCCATGGGGATAAGATTTAAATGTGTAAGTGATTCCTAAAGGATTCAAGAAGGGAAATACTTGTACACCTTGAATTGGTTGATCATGCTTTGATCACCAACCTTTAGAAGTCACTCTTATTATTCCTACTAGTAAGAAATTGAATGTGATTTAATTGGTTATTGTGCCAATGATTCTAGTTACCATTGTAGTAGATAAAAGTGAAAAATGTAGACTTAATTCCTTCCTTAGGACCTTGAGTTGGATCCAAGTCCTAATTTGAACATAAGAAATAGCATTGAACCTACAATGGTCATAAGACATGTGATTAATGCAATCTAGTTATAGATGAAACAAGGAATATAATTATGAACTAAGGGTATCATGTTATGTAAAGCAAGTAATAGCTTTGAGAACTGACTCTTACGAAAAAAAATGAAAATTTTGAGGCGTCATTACATTATCCTAACATAAACTATCATTATCATAACTAATTATAAACACATTGAAAATTAACTAAAAAAAGATTTATGTCATGATACACAATCAATTATTATACTTGAAAAAATTCCATAATTTAAATTAGCATTGGAGAAATACAAAATAAATTATATTGAAAAAAAACAAAATATATTCAATTAGAAATAAAACAAGCTAAAATCACAATAGCCAAGACATGCATTCAATCTTCATAATGTGTGGTTGTTAAGAACTATTATACCGTAGCATATAAGCTATAATGCACTTGGTTCATTATACCATTTAACCTTATAACCAATAGGAATATATAATAGTTATTAATTAATCATATTGGCTAGAAGGTTAAATGGTTACATGAATAGGAGTGAGGGTTGAGTGGGTTGCAACAATCACCTATATTTGAACTATTTGTTAACCTAACATTAGCCAATATTGTATAAATAACTCTCATTCGATCAAAAATAATTATCCTAGTACGTGTGATCAATTGATATTTCAATATGGTATCAAAGCAACAATTTTCAATCATTCGTCATTCATCAAGTGGAAGAAACATTGAAAGTCGAGAATTAAAAATTTAGAGGCATTGGATGGTGGCTAATCATTAATCAACCAGGTTTATACTTACCATCTTCATCTTCCCCAAATGAAGTGTTGATGTTTTCCTATTTCAATCCAAATCATCTCTTCTTTCCTTTGTTCATTGTAAGTTGGTGATCTGAATTTCTAGCATGGCATTGTTGTTTCAATTTATTTTTAGTTGCAGTCAAAATCACAACATAAGCATGATAGTTTGTGTTAAATATTATTATTTTATAGTATTGGGCATAACTAGCATGCCACATTAACTCGCGAGTCCAAGCCCAAACTTCAAATACCTGACTCTCTTACACTATGGCCACTTAAGTCGCCACCAACATGACACAATGATAGCTTTCCACAATAGCACATAACTCTTTTCTACTATTTTTTGAATTCCTTCATTGGTGTCATATCTAGAAGGGATTGTTCTATGATTGGAAGCTACCTAAAGACCGTTTCTCTAGTTTTTCCAACTTGTGTAATGGATGGTCACAAGATGAAGTGTTCTTAGCATGGGAAGACTAAGAGAGGCATCAAATACACAAGACAAGTTTTTTGATATAAAGTTTTTAGTTCGTTAAAAGTTTTGATTTAAAACATTTGTTCTTTTATATAAAGTGCATATTTTTATACTTTAGGAAGATAAAAAAAATATTTGAAGTTCAAGGAAACTAAATCAAATTAATTGGATATCTCATGCCCCCAATTGAATTCTTCGATAAAAATTTTACCAATAGGTACAAACTAAAACTGGCAAGCATCTTCTAGAAGGAATCATTCAAGCTCCTTTAGTTTTTTGTATTTAATTATGTTAGTATTCACATATTGTAATTTTAAGTTTAAAATCTTGCCTTGAGGATGTGTTTTAAATTCAAAACTCTTTATATGCTACATAGGTTTCAACAAAATTGCCAAAATGTGTAAAAATGTAATGTAAATCACCTAGCAAAAAAATTTTGCTCCAACTCTCACATAAAGTTAGATTTGTGTTTTTATATAAAAATTGCATTAGATGTTTCCTTTTCTAAACTCATAAATTATATTTTTTGCAATAGGATGCATTATCAATGGTATCCAACGTGCATATAAATATTTTTTGAATTCCTTCAAAGAGCTCTATGGCACATTATGTGGTCCACAAGACCATTTGGATAGCCCTCCATAAGTAGATCGAAGATTGCATGAGGATGAAAAGACAACTTTCAATCTTAAGTTTGTTTCTAGCTCAAAAATTAGCATAATTGTTTTAATAACACATTTGATTCAAAAAAAGACAAGTTTTCAATAGCGCCCAAACTAACGACCAATTTTGTTGGCATTTTCACCTAAAGTTGTAATGAAACCCAATCCAACTAATTTGATTTGCAAATACTTATATGTGTACCTATTAGCATATAGAGTTCTTACAAATAACTATCCATGTTCATATGAGTCAAAGGCCATTCCCGCTGAAAAAGATAATGAAGTCATTTGTGTTATTGCTTATTATGGGTAGTTAGGCATACCCCTATTTGTACTTAGAATGTTCTATAATATACAACTGAGTGTCCTTGTTTACTCAAATGTATATATGGAGTGCAATGTATTGCTCTGGTTCATGTACTCTAGTTGTTTCTCAATGAATTGTGAATTTGTCCAAATTCATCAATTAGATGCAAGTATGTAGAATTGTCTGTCACATCCACATGTGAAAATTTATTCCCACCAAGTCTCGTGAGTATGATGTAACAAGGGGAAGGGGAATATAATACACTCGGTTTACTATAATTTGTTTAAAAGAGAAATAATCATATTATTTAGGGGGTTGACTAGTTATTTAAATAGATGTGAAGGTTGGGTGGGTTGCAACAACAATTTATAAATAGTTTGTTAAATCTAACATTAGCCAACAACATTGTATAAATAACTCTCATTTAATCAATAATGACTATCCTAGTACATGTCCTCAATTGATTTTTGAGAAGTAGTGACTATAGTCCCCACTCTTTTCTTTCTATCATTTAAAATAACAGTCACTAAACAATAACATTAAACAAAAATAAAACATAATTAATTATCTTAATTCACAGCACTCGAAGAAGTGATTTAACAAAGATTTATTAAAAAAAAAATGTGAAACAAAAATCAACACGAGTTATATATTCACAATAGCCAACACGGAGGCCCACACTTTTAGTGGATAGCTATAGCCACCACTCTCTACAATTATATAGAGATATGCAGTAGTAAAGTTGTGGAGTCGAAAATAATGTGGATTATAGCATTTTGATTTTTCTAAAGGTTCTCATTGTAACGTACTAACAAAGTATTGATTAAAAATCTTATTGACTCTAGTAAAGTTATCTATAAAACTAGCCAACAATCTAGAAGTGCAGTCAAAATAATGAAAAGCACAAATTGATGCAATAATGGAGATTAGAACAGTCAGAACTCTGAGAATCCAGATTTATAGTTGCAAGAAAATATCGACGATGATGAAAGCAAATGGACTAAAATAATGTGATTCAAACACCACTAGAAAACATCTTATATTAGTAGGCAAGGGCAACAAATGTGAGGCAACACCAAGCAAAGAACTGGACAAAGAGAATGGGTAATTAACTCCAATAAAAGAATATAACAAGCTAACATTCTCTAGCACTATTCATTCAACCCATTCCTGCAAAAATGAATTGAATTTAAACTTATGTAGTGAAATAGAAATTAATCACCCAGAAAAGACACAATGATTTTATCAAAAAGATGGAATAAAAACATTCAAGATTGTTATCTGCCTGGAATTTTGCTTTTCTTTGTAAGTTGATTATGGAGAATCTTCACCCCAAATTTCCTCACCAACAAAGACAGACAAAAAAATGCAATGCTTTTCTTCACAAGTTGATTGGACAACCTCTATGCATTTAAAACCACATAGAATCTTCCCCTCTGTATAGCAGGCAGATAACAATGCTGAATGCATATCTGGATTAACAAAATCATCAGCCATGTAAGTCGAGAAGCAATTAAAATAGTCAATGCGACAACTTCTGCTCTTTCCGCATCTTCCTAGGATGTAAAGATTGACTGGGACTTAAAGGAGAACTGTCTTGCTTCTTATTGTCCTTTTTTCTGATCTTACTGTTGAAACTTTTATTAAATGAGTTCAAAGCCGTATCGTTTCCATATGTGGGTCTTGAAACTTTCGTCTCTTCAACTCCAAGTATATCTCCATTATCTTCTTGGGCACGTATATGTTTGAAGTCTGATAGTTGTGCGTAACTCTGTAATTCCCTTTCTTGTGATACATAACTCTGACTCTGCCCGAGTGCAAACCGTTGACACCTGGTAATACAGATCCAGTCCCTAGGAGTCTCAATGTCATCGCCACCCTCTATGGGTATGTGCCACGAACCAGTCCCAGATTCCTTAATTTGAATTCAAGATTAATTTGGGATCTTCCATATGCAACAAATAAAATTTAATAAAGAAATTCTACGTTGTTTTAAGAATTTGAAAAGAAATTAGAAATTACCTGAATTACAATTGAATAAGGAGGTGGCATGTGAAACTGGGGATTACGACTAGTTCCAGAAAACCTGACCTGTCACTCAGATTTAAACATATCATTAAACATACCAAAAAAATGCGGGACAAAATGAATATGCACACAAACATGTGCTTTATGAGTTTACATGGAGGTTAGCACACACACATACAACAGGAAACCTACGTTTATCATACAAAAGGAAGCAACTATAAATCTATTTGTGTTGAAATCCATTAAACAAAAAACAATGAACAATAAGCAACTTCTGACTGTCAAATCCTTACAAAAAGCAACCCCAAGTTAGGCTACCACAGTAAGTGACTACCAATACAAATGATCTCTGTATCCTTATACAAGGAAGCAGAAAAAATTATTCTCCGCTGCCCCAAAATTAAAAATCCCCAAACTCCCTGAGAATGTTTCTAGCATTACCATAGATTTGAAGTTCAAAACTTGCATTGGCCCATTTGACGTCATCAGAGTCCACATGATCCAGGCAGAATGGTGCAATGGACTTCAAGAATAATAACTCTTTAACAGCTAACTCCACAACCTTCATGCCATTTTGACAAAATTTGTCTTTCTTACAGTTCATAATAAGCATGAAGAGTTTATTCTGCCTTTTTAATCAATGGGCATTCACCTGCCCATTCCCACCACTTCTCCCCCCTCTTCCAATCTTCATTACACTCCATTTAATGCCTATCAAATTTAACAATTACTATTTAAAGGTCCTTGATTGCAGACTTCATAAAGGTGTCACTGTCAATTACAATTAGGATTAGAATGTGTAAGCTCCAGATGCAGCACATATAGAGAGAGTTATCAGAAGATGAACTGGGTTTTGGAATTGCACCACTTGTAGAAAACAAAATCAGGACTACTATTTCAATCTTGATTGGGCAAGTCATATCCATCAGCTAATATAATATGAGAGATCTAGAAATACTATTATGATCCAGTAGCAAGAGCATTAGATTGCTCACAGAAGTTCCACGTGTTTGGGTTCCTCTATCCAAGTTCCACTAAGATGAATGCCTATCATTTGGTAAGAAAGGCGATTGAAGCTATAGTGCTCAGAAGATTATCATTATCCTCTGTCTGTAGTCATGTTGGATTAATCTGAAGAGATGAAACAGACTTGCAGCCTTTACTTATTTCAACAGGACAATACACAGTCAGGTTGTAAATGGGAAACTATACACAACAAGAATGAATTCACACTCAATGGAGCACAACGATATACACTGCACGCAGAATCAGCACTTCGCATTGAAACACAACATATTGAAATAGAGTTCTTTCCATTATCAACTCATGATGTACATTTCTTCTGGAGATCTGATGAATCACATAATGATATATGGATGGAACACCGGTTAAAGTCTTAGTTCTGTTACGCATCAAAGGAGTACAAAAAATTAAAAATTAAACAACAGACGTACATCATTGCATAAGATAACTCTTTATTAACAACACTTTATTAACATCATTGCAGTTGAATCCTGATAAAACATCATAACACTAATTTATTATTCCCATCTACAGAGATCTGGCATTATACTTACCAAGTCCTCAGTCAGCATTCGGCTCTACATTCTCTACAGAGAAAAACCATAGCATCACTCTTATACAAGAATTTGTCTCAGAAAGTTTATTCTTAAATGATCCTTAGCCATGACCTCACTTGACCCTTATTCTCTTGCCATCCAACCTCTATTTCCTCGTGTTATGGAGCCACTCAAAACTCTTTGGGCTACCTCCAAGAGTCCAAAATCTTTGTCCATCCATGGCAACTTTTTTCGAACCCAACCCACATCTACTGATTGGATTGAATCTCATACCAACCCAACCCAAGAGTCTCCACTTTGCATCAGGGATGGGTTCAAAAGCCAGGCACCTAAGAGGAACAAAGTATCTGTGAAAGGGAAGCCATATAATTGTCAAAAGACTCAAAACAACTAGTTCAGAGGCAATGCAAGCAAACAACCATCCTTTTCTGGTTATAATATTGAAAATGGCCTGAGGAGGATTAACCTAATAATTTCAGTTTTCATAAGTACCTGAAACATTACTAGATAGCTTTTCTTTCCTCTAAGAAACAAAACAATGCAATAAATGAAGCAATAAACTAATGCAATTACCTCGTCATCTTTTTTCAGAAGTAAACACCAAGAATGGAGAGAACAACCTAGCAATGTACCAAACATAAAGTACCAAACATTTTTGGCAAGGCACAAAAGGGGCTTATATGGAAAACAGTGATTGTGTTCAGAAAAGCACATCAAATGCAGTAAAGTCTCAAGAACTCCTTGTATTTCGTATTACATTTCCTTTATTCACCGTTAGTTCCCACTTCAAACATATTTCTTCCTTGATTCATGCATACTTCCCAGTTTTGCAGAACCATTGGTTGAAGGGAGTTTGCATCTTCCAACGTCAATCAAGCTATTAGCTATGCAAATGAGATGGTTAAAGCGGCATGCTTGCAGTAACAAAATAAATCAACAACCAAAGAATGAAAGTTGAGGGAGTCCCAGAGGAATTTACAGTATAGATAGAAGTGATTTGACTCTTAGAAGGATGCTACAGGATCATGTAACCAATTCTAGGCAGACAACAAGCTCCCCATTTATGCAGCAGACTCTACCCTCTTCCAAAAGCAGTAAGACAGCATTTCGTCTGACTCAACTGATATTATTAGAGAAACTTCATATATAAACCAAAACAATTAACCCCGAATTTTGTTATCCTTGAAGTTCTGTGCAATACAAGTTCCTTTTTATGAAGATGATGTCACAAACCAGAGAGTACATACTAATAAAAGGTAAAGGTAAAGGTCACTTTTTAGGTCCCAACCTAGCGAGCACGCCTCCTGTGCATATAAGGGCACACTGGCAGGTACAAGGGGACTTTTCCACTTCAGCTTCTGTACATTCAAATTTTGCACCCAACCTCATGACCACACTCAGAAGCAAACAGAGCCTTGTCAGACCACCTACAGCATGGATACCTAATAGAAATATGGGCAGAGACAAATAGAAGCTGCAAAAAATTAAACACAAGATAATCGGTGCTTCTTCTCTATATTTTCATTCAAATACAGATTACATATTTATAGGAGTTGTATTTCCTATATTCTAGGAAACCTCCTATAACGACTCCCCTATATTTGTGAGTTGTTTTAACAACTCACAAACAAACACTTACTATAGTTTAATATTAAGTTGTTTCTCAACAACTTAATATTAACGTACATAATTTTACATTATTAATCATATTAATAATGCTATCCATGTGAACACTAACCTAAATTCCCAACACCCCCCCTTAGTGTGAACATGGGGTGAAAGATCATCACAATACTTGATGACCACACATAGTAGCTCATCAAACAATATAAGATAAGAGTAAGGACATACACATCTACTCATGTCAAGCAATAGTGGAACTAGCCTCACTATGCTTAGTGTACTTTCATCCAAGGATAGGGACAAACACATCTACCCATGGAACCGAGGATAGGGACTAACACATCTACCCAAGGTATTACATCAAATTTGGATAGGGACAAACACATCTATCCAACATCAAGGTCATGAACAGGGACAAACACATCTGCTCACAACAATTATGATTGGAGACAAACACATCCAATCATAATCACCAACTCATGTGACTGGGGACAAACACTTCCAATCACTTACATCATCTTGTGAACAGGGACAAACACATCCATTCACATACAACCAAGAAATGTGATTGGGGACATACACATCCAACCACACAAAAAGCTTGAACACCAAGCCCTCATTGTCGCGTATGCAGCCGCCACTATAGACCATTGCCACTCTGATCACAAATGACATGAGACGGTTGCCGCTGCCACCTGGAAACCAATCTTGGCTTTAGTTGTTTTGGCACAAGTTGTTTTCTCACTAAAACAATTTTGCGGCCCCGTCGCTAGTGACTGACGAGAGGTCACTAAATGTCCTCCAGCCTCCTATGCCTCCATCCTCCAATGTGTTGGCTACTTAGCAGATTTGGCTTTTGAGGGTCATTTCATTAGTTGTGAGGAAAGAATATATCCTCCCCCCCTGATCTGAACTTCTTAAAAGGAGTGTCGGGTACCACCGATCATGCACACCAATTGAACATTTTTCGACACTTTTGAATTTTGATAAAATAACAATTAGCAACTCTTAAAAAAAGACCCTATGACATAACTTGACTTTGACACAAAATATCTCTAACAATATTGAATATAACTAGACACTTTGACTCTTGACAACTATTACAATGACTCAGTGACGATAAACATGAAAATTAAAAAGTAATTAAAGATTACTTTTTAATTATAACTTTGACTACATACAATATTTTTATTAGACTTTTAAACTATGACATAAATATCTTTGTAAAAACTAATAAAACATTTTCTTCAAGTGGGGCCAATCATATATTCTTCAACCTTCAAGTGAAACCATGGATATTTGACAAGTATAGCGGCTCTCAATCTTTCAACAGAATATCTGGTCTGAAGGAACTTCATAGAGCCTCACATCAGCGCAGTCCTTCAAACAATTCGATACCAAGTCGAACTCGCAACCTCCAAATTGAACAGAATATCTGTAGCGAAACGATTAGTGCCAAGTTGAACTCGCGACCTCCTTTTCTTGTGTAATGGCTTCGGAAGGACGGATGATAGAGATCTAAGAGCTTAAACGACAGATCAAGTAGCAACAACAGCAAAAACTGAGTTCAGATGAATGGTCCAAAGAAGTCGAAAATTTTCTGGAAGCCCCTGCGCAAACTGTTCCAGCACATAGAGCGAGCGTGCGTTTGCCAAAGGCTCTGATGAATGCCAAGACAGAAGCCTACGCTCCTCAGATGGTGTCGCTGGGTCCTTACCACCATTTCTCACTCAGAGGATTCCACCAACGCCTCACCCATCTTTCCCAAATGGAAGTTTACAAGCTCAAGTCGACAAGGGAGGCAGCTGGGAACGACCCTGTGCTCATCAAACAATTGTCTACAGAAGTAAGGCAGGCCAAGATGATATCCAAATTTGAGCAGTTTTACGACTGGAAGATAGACGAGGAAGATATTCCAAAGTTCGCGTGGATGATGATGGTCGACGCTTGCTTCCTTTCTCAATTTCTCAGATGCGAAGCCTCCAATGACATTACCGTTCCTGCAAAGGCAAGCATAAGGTGTGATATTGTGAAGATGGAGAATCAGATCCCTCTTTCTCTTCTCAAACAAGTGGAGATCGCTTTGGAGACGAAGACACATTCACTTGAATCTCTTCTCCAATCTCAAATGAGCTGTCTATCTCCCTTCCAGGTATCTGAATTTCCTAGCGGTTTGTTTGGGTAGCGACGAAGGAGGAAGCTTCTCCAGGGACGTCTTGTATACTGGTAGATCGGCCTGTATTTGAGGAAACAAAAATGTCTCTCAATCACACCTCCTCTTCCTATGTACAAGATCTTCAATATGCCCGTCTGAAGTCATACCAACTCCGAACTAATTGATCACATTCGCGGGTCTGTTCAAAATCTATCTAGATCTTCTTCCCTTAGAATAATAAATTCAATCTGATTCCAAGAAAAAAGGCGTGAGCAAGGGAAAGATTGATCAAGATATAGATAACCTGGCTCTGATACCATAATAGAAATATGGGCAGAGACAAATAGAAGCTGCAAAAAATTAAACACAAGATAATCGGTCCTTCTTCTCTATATTTTCATTCAAATACAGATTACATATTTATAGGAGTTGTATTTCCTATATTCTAGGAAACCTCCTATAACGACTCCCCTATATTTGTGAGTTGTTTTAACAACTCACAAACAAACACTTACTATAGTTTAATATTAAGTTGTTTCTCAACAACTTAATATTAACGTACATAATTTTACATTATTAATCATATTAATAATGCTATCCATGTGAACACTAACCTAAATTCCCAACAGTACCCACGTTAAAAAGCACAACAACAGTAGGACATCTCTAGGGACTTGTTAATTCTACTAGAAAGAATGCCCATGCATCCATTCTTTTAAGGAACAGTTCTCTGCCATAGAAACAATCACAGTGTAGCTCCTTGTTAAATCTATCAATGAAAAATGGCCATCATTGCCTCCTTGAAGAGTGTCCCCATTCAATTCCAAGATACCAGCAGCTGTGTGCAAATGCATGGGAAGATTTTGACTACCCAAGACTCAGGAGATCATTAGCAAAATAGATTAATACAAGAAAAACAAATTTGAATAGAATGATAATTCAAGTGATCAAGCTCTCCAAATATAAACACTTTTGGGAATTCTCTTAGGCATCAAGAAAATATTTTTGTAAACTGAGGATCCTAAACTGCATAGCTAGATTGTTAAGCATAGGCAATATAGCATATATATATTATATACTGTGCACCTCCATTCAATATCTTCTTTAGAATGCTTTACCAATCTACTTGACCTAATTTTGATCCCTTGCAGATTCTTCAAAGAGCCTCTTTTATCATCAAAATCTGAATTCAAATTGAGAATAAAATGAAACAATTAAGATTGTAAAGATAAAGATGTACAGGTAAACAAATATAATAAAGAGCAAATGCATTTTACTGCATGAACTAAATCCCATTAAGGATCTCAAGATCAATAAGAAAGATTTCCATTACTCAAGATATTGAGGACATGTTTGCAGTTTTTGTTGTTAACCAAGATTAGACAAATATTTGATTACTTTTTAGCTATACTTCTCATACATTCGTATTTGCAATAATTGAATGGCCTGCTAGTTAGACCAGAGTCATCCCATGCATCATGAAATGTGTAGATTAATGTCTTCCCATGTGTCATGTAATTCATATACAACAATCAAAATTACACAGTTTATATACTCCACGATGGTGGAACTTATAATTTACTGCAAACTGAAATATTTTGAAAGAATGAGAATATTAGACCTAAATGACGAAAAATACATGAACCCAAATAAGAGCGGGCCTCACTACAAGCGGAATAGATGATTAACAAAACATTGTGAATTTCTTCAAAAATAGCTAACATGGCCAGTTAAATACCTGATGTCTTTCCTTCCATATTGGGAAAAAGCTACTCCCTAGCAATTCAAATAAGTGATCTCTCATTTCATCATTTGTCACAATAAGGCTCTTGAATCTTACAGCTGCATATAGCCAATACCTGGAATTGAAATAATTCAGACTCACCACAGTACTTGGTTAAAACTGTGAAATATGCAGAAGCAAGAAACTAGAGAGGGAGATGCTATGCATTTTTCTCAGATTCATAAAACAGTGTGCTTTTCCCTTTAAGTTATGTGGAAGAACTTGTAACTATAATAAATGAGTTGCCTCAATATACTGTGCAAAATCATATTTACTTATGACAGAAGCATCAATGCATATTCAACTTTTTAAACTAAGTTACTGGTTCACTCAGATCAGCCCCCAAATCCAGGTCTGGCTCATACCCAGTCCGGTTCACTCTGGATGCAGACAGGACTCTGCAGAGTCCACCAAGGTTTGTCCAGCTACACTCTGCAGCATGCCCAGGCAAACCCAGGTGGGCTCTGGCATGGCCAGCCCACACCAACTTGGAGCCGTGTGGCCTTTTTCATTCTTCTTTTGTTTTTTTTCTCTTTCTTTGTATCTGTTTTTTTCATCATATTCACAGAAAGGAAAAATAAAATAAAACTCTCCCACACCTTGCTGCTACAAAAATGCTAAAAAAACAGTTTCTCTGTTAAACAGCAGGGGACTTACAAACAGTGCCATTAGAGTAATGAAGCTGAGAAGAATGTGCTAAGAAGGTCATCTTTCCCTGAAGCTTCTCCTTCTACTTACTTTTCCATCCAATATTAGCCAATGAGCATGTGAGTAAAAATGACAATGTTTTGAAGGTGGTGTTATTATTATTGGTGCTGCTGCTGTTTTAAATATGTATCCTGCTCTTTCTTTTTTTGAGTTTTGGAGAATTGTCTTTTACGTTAAGTCTTGGAGTATTACCTTCTGCATTTCTCTTAACAAGCAATAATTACTGGTTTCATGTTATTAAAAACAATGCATGCTCTACTTTTTACCACCTTTTTCATTAGTATCGTGGGTTTTCTTTTAAATTTTTATGCTCTCAATGGGGTCCACACAAAGGGAGTTACAGGCTACAGCTTTTACTACTGAGGTACATATGACCTTATAAATATTTTATGGTTGTTTTGTTTATTAAAAGTATGTTATGTGGTTATCCCTGTCTTTAGGCTAAAATATGTATATATTTATGATATTTCTATATTTTTTGTATGGATGTACCCAAAACGTATCCAACTGCAAAAACAAAATTTGCCAAAACCATGTACCCAAATCTTCAAACCCAAACCCAAACCAGTAACTTACCCTTTAAGAATTATTAAAAGCAAACGAGGGAAAGCAAATCTGACCAGGATGATTTAAACTTAAAACTTCCTTGTATTTGTTAACAGATTAATGATGATGACCGTTGCTGTTTAGTTGTGAAAAGAGATTCAAGTGGATACATCAGACGTCACTGACCCTTGACAAACCCTTGCAATTGTGTTACGGAAAATTTTATTTTAATCATTATGCGCAGGCAACTCAGGGTTAAAGTTAATGTCAACTCATGTAATGTTATGTGTTGAATCATGTACTTCATTGTCATCATCATGTACACACAAACATTTTGTGACATGACCAGACACAGTGTATGAAGATTCAATAATCATTAATCACTTATATTTTTAATCTTCAAGCACCTTCTCTTTCTTGTTGTTTAAAGTTCACTGATCTACTAATTAGTGAATATGTTTGATTGCTTCACCATGGCATCACAGCAGGATGGCTCCCTGCCTTATAACAATAGGTGAATTTTTGGCACAAAGCTTATGATAGATAATTTTTTGTGCAATTTATACATAAGGTTGGAGCCTTTTTAATCATTCATGCAAGAATTAAGTAATCTTATAAAAACACTTTTAGAACTTTTAATTGGTGGCTTGAATAGTAGGTACAAGTCCAGTTGAAGCATTGATATTGAGACTGCACCCATCTTCCTCTGATACAATTTGAGATTTATGGCCATGTGTTAAAAACTGTTATATATTTCACAGCAAGTGCATCAACTATTGTTTAGATATGTTTTGAAAAGAACAAAGGTCATAGGCAATATGCATCAGGATGTGTCTCAAGATCCTATGTGGACACTCAAGTTAGTGGTAGAGAATTTCTACTGGAGAAGATAAAGGCAATAAGCAACCAAGGCCAAAGTGGTGAGCTCAGTTGTGCCACATACAACTAGTTTGGGCAGAATGATAACTACCTTGCTTGTACCTGTTCTGGCTTCACCAACCTTAATTCAGAGCAAGTTGTGCATCATCAGGATTGTGACAATTGAACACTTCTGTAGTTTAGAGAATGCTTGTAAAGAGGTGTTGTTTAGGTTGTGCATGGTGGGCTAACAATCCTAGACCCTTGTTTTATCCTTCGGAGGTATGGTTTCAAGATTGACTTAGAGAGAATAATCTTGGTCATATTATCAAACTAACTCTCTTCCAAAATAACAATGAGCCCTGAGCAACAAAGACAAAGAACAAGATTAAAACAAGGAACGGCTTTAGAACAACCAACAGGTTCACAATGACAACCAGAGTCCAGGATTCACAACGCAAACCCAGGGACCAAACCCCTACCTATATTTAGATGCAACCTCACAGGAATAGCTTTAGACAACAGGAACAAGTTTAGATTGATCCTAGAGTCCAGGGAGTAAGGACCACCTGAAACCAAAGGCCAACTATTGCAATGTGAACTTGGGCAACAAGGACCAACTACTATTAGACACAAACTTAACTCCAAAATCATATCCAATTCCTTGGATTGAAACCAAAGTCCAGGATTCACAAAGCAAGCACCGGGAGTGAGACAACTTGCTCCAAGAGTCCGGACTCACAAAGTGATCCCTGGGAGTAAGAAACACCTGAAACCAGAGTCCGGTGTCATGTCCCCTTCTCAAGCATAAGTCTGACAAAGACCCTTAGCCTATTTTCTTAATTTTTCCCGTAGGCTAACAGTGTGGAAAGAGGGAAATGTTTTAATAATTTAACTTAAGTTGTCCAAAAATGTAACTTTATATTATATTTTTAAAAAGCAACTTCTATTTTATTATTAAAAAGGTGGTTTTCAAAAAGTGGATCTAAAAAGTGTTGTTAGGAATGGGGTCCAAAAGGTGATGTGATTTTTTAGACACTTAACTTGGTGGGAAAAGGGAAAAGAATTAAAAATTAAATTATATTCCCTCAAAAAGGTCTATATAAGGAGAGTTTGTGTATAGAAAATCTTCTTCTTGCTTATTATCCATTTCTATGCTCTGGAGAATGGACGTGAGTTCTTATTTTGCCTAAGGACTAAAACCCTTTGGCAAGATGGTTTTGAGGACAAAAACCCTCCTAGTCATCTGAGTAATTCCGCTCTGGGATTACTTGGATGTTGAATAGTTGTGAGATTTTCAATTCTTTTTGTGGTGGAAGCATTTTCAGTTCTTTGGTGGAAATTTTGGAGTTTTATCTTTTCATTTGCCTACACTAATCTAATTGTCCACTTTGAAGCACCTCAAGCTGTACCACATGAAGATTGTTGGGCCGTACTAATTTTGATTAGGGCCATACATTTTGTTGTGTAAACCGTACTTTCTCTACCGGAGCCATACTATTATCCTTACAGCAGGTCGTACTCATTTGTGCTTTTGGCTGTACATCTTTTGCTTATTTTACCAGGTCGTACAAGTTTGAAGGGGGGCATTTGGAGATTGTTGTTTGGACACAGTTGTTAATGGTCTGATTTAATGTTAAAATTATGGCTGTACCATTCCTATGATCAGCTGTATCATTTGGAGTTTGAGTGCAGCAGTTTTAGCGTGTTATGTGGGTGTCGTACAACCTTCTGGGAGGCCGTACAATACTGATTTTTGGGGTTTGTGCAGAGTTTTCAGTGTTGCTCAGTCTTGGAACAACATTCTACTTCAGTTTCAGCTCCACTCAGAGTTACATTGAGTTTAGCCTATCCAGGCTTGACCATATTATTTGGGGTTGATGTCATTTTATTCTACTGATTATTTCTGGACTTTGGCTGCAGCAGTTGTTAATGGCTGATTAGAATCATTTTCAGTTGTGTTGCTAATTAATATTTTCCATATGATTTATCAGTAGTTTCAACTCCATGATTATTGTAAATTTGGATTGTTTTCCACCAAATAGTAAATTGCATATTGATTAGATTGTAAATCTGGATGGTTCTACCGCCAAATAGTCATTTTGCATTTGCATTTTATTTATAGCCCATTTTGGCATTGATCAGGTCTGTTTTATCATCGGTGATTTTGGCTTGATCAGATTTATTCATGTATTGAGTGGTTATTACATCCACTCATATTCTAACCAACTCCTGACATTGATGTTTGGTTAATAACATTTAATGTAAGCTACACATAACTTTTATGTTATATATTCTTAGAACCCTGCTTATAGCATGAATGAAGAATACACTGCTATTAACCACCTTCAAAGAAAAATTAACTACATACTGGAACAAATTTCTAGATACACAGTTTATTTAAGTCTCTTTATTTGGAATTCATCTACACTTCATGTCTAAAACGTGTGTACCAATTGCCAAAGCTCCATCAAGCTGGTCCTCACTAGGCTGTCATCACCCCTATTTTTTGAAGTAAAGGCCCTCAAACTAACTCAGCTAAACATCCTGGAGCTGCCACATCAGGCTGCCATCCTCCAAATGGAGATAGAATCTTGCTCACCAAGACAACCATCCCTAAAAGTCATCAAGACCCATTCAAATACAATTTCTTCTTCACCATTATCACCCTCATCTTTTGAACTTAAGAGTGGCATCTCTTGTATAAAAACCGCTTTCATCTTTCCTTTACCTTCCCCAATTTCTCCTATCCTTGTGTAAATTTGTTGATTTGACCTTATAGTTAGAGGTTCCATGACCCAGTGCATTCGCAAAATTAAGTTTAATTCCCACCTTAGTCATGAGATTGAAACCAAGGGGTACAGAATTTGAACAGTATATAAGGTAAATGAAAAAAGAAATCCCCTCATGAACTTCCACAAGAGGGGCTCTCATACCTCACATTGTCATCCAGCTTGGTCACAACCCAAACAAATACCTTTACCTTTCCCTTTTTCTACTTATAATTTTGTCATCTGCCTTCACTTTATTTTTCTTTTCCTCTAGAAGAGCTTGTTCACCTGCTCCCATTTCATTAGCACCTAATCAGTTCTCTTCAGTGAGTACTGACCAACTCAATGGCGTATAGCATTTGAGCTGGCAACTTACTCAATGTAGAAACAATATCATTGTAGCTTGGATGTAACCTAGTTGACAAAATTACCTTGGCATCGTTCTCAATCTTCATCTTATAATCAACATGTTGTTTCTTAAGAAGGTTAACTTATTTATGTATCTTGTTTACTCATTTGGCTTCACCAGTCACCCTGCTAGTTAGGATTTTAGTGTTACTTCTAAGCTGTAGGAACTTATATCAGTTTTGCTTGCTATTGTAACATGTAGTTTCAAATCCCATTGACCTCCTTTGGTCATTAGTGGACATTAATACAATTCCTTTCTTCTCATTGCAATATTGCATTCCGTATTTAGCAAAAATAAATGTTATTTTGGGGTAAATTTTGCATTTTGGCCATTGTACCAAACAATTTGTTTAGCTCTCCCCAAATTTACCTTACTAATTTATCCAAATCTAGTAGATGCAACCATTATCTACTATTCCTAAAACAATGTGTCTTTACTTTTCATACGCCATACATTTTTCGCATTAAAAATTTAAATGTAAATACATTTTAACCTTCCATGAGTGAAAATTAGAACTTTAGAAATTCACCATAAAGTTATTTGACTCCATTTGTTCTACTTGTGAAAATATTTTTCCTTTTATAAATTTGCATCTACAAAAAGAATGAACCTGTCTTGTTCAAAAACTCTGATTTTGTTTTTCATATTTATTATTTATGCTACTAGTGTACTAACTTGTATTTCATTTTGCATTGAAAATAACAAAATTAACTAGAATGTCTAAAACATTGATGGTAAGAAAACACTATGCAGTTGAATCCAGAAGCACTCTTACTCTCTCATTTTTATGGACTCTGGAAATATCATGTCTCTTATAGAATATACCCCCTTAGTTTTGTTGCCATCTTTAGATGTGTTGATGTGTTTTTTATGCACATGCAAACTCAAAATAAAATACCAAGTATTCTATCCTCTCTTGAATAAAGTCTCTCAAAGGCTAAACAATGTGATCCAATGAGACAACTCCAAGGTTCCTGATTCGTGTTTTGCAATGGATAGTCTCAGTAGTTGATGTGATTTTGCTGGTAATCACAAAGGGACTTACGCTGAATTGACTCCTTACTCCACTCTAAATATGTTGTTCTCCTTGTGAAATGGAACTATCTCAAACCGAACATGAAAGAAAAGGCAATGGAAAGGGTTTAGAAAACTATTCTAAGGACAATGATATAATGAACATGCTACAATAGACAAACTCCTCATGAAACCAAACTCTGCTTCGCCATGAGAACCAACAACTACACGAAGTCGGTGCAATCTTCTAAGGAAACTCCAGGATTTTCATGTTGTAAACTTCCATCCAAACACCCACCGTTGGCGCAGCTTTAACAAGCATCCACAACCGAACTAAAGCAAACGTGGTTCAGGCTAACTTTGCAAGATGACTTATCATCGACAAATCATGAAAAGTATGAACCAAGAAGGAATTCATCAAATATCTTCGCATAAACATTACATCAATGAACTTCAACTAATCTATGCATCTACACTACTTGGAAATACATCTCCACCATCTGCGAGAATTTGAAACCATGCGGACATTCCATAATCACACAAAATCACCATGAAAACCAACAATGAGCTTGTATTGATCCAGGAAGTACTTTTACAACAATTTCACAATATCTCTTCAATTGATTTCGAAGAGTTTCCTCTACTCTACTGCTATTCTACTTCTACTCTTACGCGAGCTAACAACTTCTATATTGATCTATATGATACAAATGAGAGAAATGGACCTTATATAGGCTCCAAAATTACATGAACGGCCAAGATTGATTTGTGAATCACTGGCCCAGATTTTGACAACAAGACTGTTACAAAAGTTACTATTTTTAGAAAATGAGAGGCAATGAAGGCAAGTTTCCCAATGTGATAAGCTTGAAGTGGAATCTTTACGAATCTCCAACATGGGTGCCCTCCTTGGCTTCTTCCTGTAGTAAATACATTGAATGTGGACAGATGATGTGGCAGGACATGATAGGCTTGATGATGCACATGCCACCTCAACAACTTCTCAAGCAAACTGGTTTGATTTTCTCTGTGTTCACACTGCTTGGAATACTTTCCCAAATTGCTATATTTTCACCTATGGAACTTGGCTTCTTGAACTAGTAACTTGGGATTTTGTCAAATTTCCTCTTGTTGTCTTTCATGCCTTAGTATTTTGAATGTAATTCATGGATTGTTTGATGAACATGCTCATGCTCATTTCTCATGTTGTTCTTGCACAGGATGTTCTTGTGCAAGATTCTATCTTTGAATTGTTGAAGTAGAGGAGATGACTTGGGCATGAATTCTTGGAGTAGACCTTATGATGTTCGCTCTTGATGAAGTGGAAGGCTCTTGATCGTGGAAGTGATCTTCTGGATTTTCGGATGATAGAGCTTGCAAGGTGGATGATGAAGTTCTTCTCTCCCCGTTGATGAAATTCTCCTCTGGAAGCAAGATGATGGTGAACTTGATGATGTCTCGATGAAGTGCAGTATTCTTTCTCCGTTCCAGTGACGACGCCTTGTTTGCATGCACGGTGGATGAGCTTGATGATACCTTGATCCTCTGGATGCTCCTATGCATAACTCGCCTCTGGATTCTCCAATATCTGCAAAATGAAAATTGGCAAGTCATGTTACTTGAAAATGTTAAGTTCTTTTTCCTTTATGCATGTGAAGAAATTGAAAGACAATTCATTGAATTTCCCAAAATTTCATCATCTTAGAACAATCTCATTCCAATCAATCTTGAGCAATCTTAAAGCATGGAAAAGCATGATAAAATAAAACCTTAATTCTTTTTTCTCACTAAATTCAACTTCCTTATCCAAAGAATTATGCTGTCTTTCGCTAATTCCGCTCTTATCTGCTTTTGAATGAAATCTGATTTAAAGGCCTGCTCCGATTATAAATTTCTGCTCTTCTTTTTTTTTTAGAAATTCGCCACCTTCTAGTGAAATTCGCCCTTGTCTTTAGATAAAATTTCTGCCTTCTTTAATGAAATTCTGCCTTGTCTCCTGGAATTCTGCTCTGCTTGAATAAAATTCTGTTTTTAAATTCAAATTGCAATGTGAAAATGAAGACTTGAACCTCCTTTTATAGTGCTCTCACCATTCACCTCAATGTAGGTTGGCCTAGTTCAGGTCGGCCTCCTTTATTAATGATTTTTCTCTATTTAAAACTCAATTTTTTTTTCTAAGGCTGACCTATATCATGATTTTGGCGAATTGTTGTTGACTGCAAGGTGAATTGGGAGTGGCAGGATTTCCACCACCACTTGGAATTTGCGATTTTTTGGTCTTCTTTTAGCAGGTTTCCACACATGGGTGGAATTTGCGCTTTTCCTCATGATGCCAAAGATTGCGATTTTCTCCATGAGCGCAATTTCCACATACTCATGGAATTTGCGATTTTCCCTTAGCACCTTTTCCATCTTGTCTTGCTCCTTTGGCATGGATTTTCTAAGTGTTTTCTACTAATTTTTAATGAATTTTTTCACAACTTGATTGATCATAAGCACTTGGTTTTGGCGCATTTTCCATATACCCTTGGAATTTCCGAATTTGTTCATGTTTCTTGTTTATCTTCATTAACTCTTTCATGATCCCTTCATAAGATTTTGAGGTTTGCCTTGATGATTTTCAAAAGATTGAGGTGGAATTTCGCATATTTTGTTGTCTTAAGGATTTCATCTTAGGCGCCATTTTCATTGAGCCAAGGAATTTCGCATTTTTTGTGATGTCAAGGATAGATCTTCATTGCCAATTACATAAGATCTTAAGCAAATTCAAGTTGCAAGCTCTCCCAGGAATTTCGCATTTTTTCTATGGACTTGGATAAACTTGGGCGCATTTTCCATATGCACTTGGAATTTCCAAAATTGCCTTAACCCCCCTTTTTACCTTTCAAACTTATCTTATTCCTTTGGCGCATATGTTATCTCTCTCTGAATTATATCTATGTCGCTCATTTTGGTGCCTTGTGGATAAATCTCACTTCACAAATTCAAACAGATCAAGGAATTTCATAGTCGCAAGTTCTTCCTTGTATTGGATTTTGCACTTTTGGCTTCCACTTCGATTTCGTTCCACAGCACATTTCTAGAGGCATCAAAGAGAATACCAATCGCACATTTTGAAGGCCTAAGGAATTTCGCATTTTAGAGGTCCTCAAGGAATTTCGCAATTCTAAGTTCCTTCTGGAATTTCACAATTTTGATCCTCTCTTGGATTAGATTCTTGTCGCATTTGTGAGTGTCTTGTGGACAATGTAAGTCGCATGCTTTGGGAGGCATAGGAAATTTCACACCTTTTGAGGTGGCTTGGACAAATTTCGCACTTTCACTATCCCCTGGGAATTCGCATATTTTGGCATCTTAAGGATCGCATTTTTTATGACCTCTTGGAATTTTGCAATTTCCTTATGAGCCTGGAATTTCCGATCTTTCAATACTTAGTCATTTTTCAGTACCTGGAGTCATGTATATTTCAAAATATATTTAAGTATAGGAATTCCTATACTTTAAATATTTTGAAATATACTTTCAAGATGTTTGAGATAGGTCTCGGATCCATGGGATTTAACATGCAGATTCTAGATTTCTAAGGATCCACCAGATTTCAAACTTAGTCAATTTTCAGGATTTCGGGATATCAGACTTCAAGACATCAGACTTAGTCAATTTTAGGGCTTCAGGACATGCATCAGAATGAAAGCATATGGACTCCTTAGCAAGAATTTGGCGAGACTTGGACAAAACAACACTCCCAGACATACACACTCGAAGCTTGACCTAAACCTTGAAGCAAACCTACAACAGAAAGCGAGAAAAAGTGTGGGTCACCATTTGCAATGGGACGATGTGTGATTACATCACAACAAGGTGGACCTGTTCCTTTGACAGTAGTAGTAACTTTGGCAACATCATTTTCCAGATGCATCCAAACATTTTTTTTCTAACATATTTAAATATATTAATCGTGTGTTTAGGGTTTTCACAACATACTATATCTGGAGGATCCCCAAAAAATCTTTTACCCTACCATATCTGTATCTTAGTAACTTTACAATGGAGGTGGATTGGAATTCATTTTTCTCACAAACTTTACAATCTACTAAACAAAGAAATATTTCAAATGTTACGTCGAGTTTTTGAAACACAGGAACATGTTTTATGAACAGTTGGAGTAACCCTCCAAAAATGCGGGAATATCATAAGCATACATGCCCATGAAAAAAAATGATAAAAATCATTTTTTATATAGATCTCAGAAAAAAAATAATCGCTCAAAAGCTTCAAGCACATTTTATATGTGGATACTTCTTTCCTCCTCTTCCAAGTCAACTATAGAAAGCTTTGAAGCACCAATTAAACACTTTTTAAACCAGTTTTTAACTTACACTAATGTCTGGACATAAAAAGTATCAAGAAAAATTGTGCTATCTGCAGTATTTCTGAGAGCAGCTTGTCCCAACCTGCCAAACTTCAGTCGCCTAAGTCTCACAATGGAGTGCACAAAATATTCAAGGGAATCATCTCTTAGATGTTGAAGTCACCAAAAGGAATCATAGAAGCAAGAATCTTTTGCAACACCAAATAACCTTCCACACAAGAGAGAAGCAATGAAAAAATACTATATTGCCAATAGTGGTACGATCCAATATTATACAAATGAATAGAGAACCCTTGTATATATAGGCAAAGGTGAGACATAGGACACCATGATATTATGACAAGTGTCATGATCTCATGACTTGAGAGACCAAAAGTAAATGCCCTAAGTAAACTTAACTAACTAAATGTGAAAAGGACCTAAAAGGGAAACCGGTTAGGTAATATACCACATCTGCACCAACACCCCCCTAAATGCAACCTAGGCAGAAAGAAAGAGCAAAAAGACTCAAGAATGGGTTTCGGCAACAAGGCCTAATGAGGTACCCGTGAACAAAAGATCTCTCACAAATGGAGAAAAGGAGAAAACCTGTAGCAAAAAACTACTCCCCAAAAGAGAGAAAACAAGTGGACTAAAAAGCCTCCCCAAAAGTTGTCCTTGAAAAAGTAGGAACATGAAGATGAATATTAAATAAAACCTTTTTTTTAAATCCGTACCCTCACCCCAAACTTGTACCCAAATGATGCAGATAAATACAACCCACAAAGAATATTCCACCTTGGATCCCAGATTGGGTGGGGTGAGAGCATACAGTGAGTCAATTATCACTAATATTAAACTAAAGTACTGCTGGCAGTAGGCCACACAACAAGCAATAATATGAATTGATAATATACCTTGCGGCAATGCCTTCCAAGTTCCAATATCAAATATCAAAATCTAGATTGAATATCAAAGCTCCTTTTGCAAATGTTGAGTATTAGCCAAAATGATTAAATTATGAATGTTGGGCAGCAGCATTAAAATCGTAAATAAATATTAAAACCCTTAATATCAAATATTATTCGAAAGTTGCAGTGTAGTCGGTCATAATTGTAGTCGGCCGTAGTCGGCCAAGTAAATAATCATGAATTAATTAATGTTGTGCACAGTTAAGTTTTGTTATCGGGAATTAACCCCGACGGTTGGATAGTTGTGGAGTCGTTGCCAACGGTTGGTATCTCAACCAACCTTGGCATAAATTATATATTGAGTCGATACTTGTCATCGAGAGGCAGCATTGTGACATTGTAGTGTAATACTGATATATTCAATGAATGGAAACAATGCTTTACTCTGTGCAATTCTGGTATGATTCATACGCTTTATAGTTATTGCTGTATATTTCCGTTTACTCCAAGTTTTGTCTGAAACATCATATTGCAGGTAAACATTTGGCGTCGTTGCCTAAGCGAATCCAGTGAACATCCAAACGGGAGAATGGCGTCGTGATGGGGCAACCGACCAAAGAGCCAGTACAAGCAAATGAGGATCTGAAGACGCTTTGACAAAAGACCTCTACAGTTTGCGGGAAATCTCGTTGAAGTACCACGTATGGAGGGAGGCTCTCGGGCGAGAGATCCCTCAGTCCGTCATCTGGGATCGACTGCACGTCAACCAAGAGGTCGACCATCTCCTCACCAGACTACCAAGCCGAGATACAAGTTGAAGACGTACGTTTGGCAACTAAGGCCCGTACGAGTAGCAATTAATGCCCATACAACTCAATAAAGATAAAAACCGAGTACCAAGTGGGCAAGAAACACCAGAGGAAAGAACACGAAGATCATTGAGACTAAAGGAACAAGAAGAACGAAGGAAAAGACTGAGACAAATTGCCAATGAACATCGTCATGAAATAAATCAAGATACCGAGTTACACCAAAACCTCCTCGACGAAACCGACAAAGGAATTTTCAAGACACAGCTGACAAATAAAGAAAAAGGGAATGAAAATGAATTGACAGAAGAAATTGAAAATAGCATACGCCGCATCGGAGAGTTATCTGTATTGGACGACGAAGGGCCGAGAGTTGGAAGATCTGAGCCTAAGACCCCAGGGCAGAGGGAGTACCAGAACAAACCCGAGGAGACTCGAGGTGTAGAGGACGCCGACAGAGGACGCAGGGAAGACTCGAACGTGGCCGAGAGTGCAAGTGACGCACTGAGACGTTGCGAGAGACCCAGTCCAGTCAGGTCCAATGCATAAGGAGGGCATCGGGGAAGGATGGTGACTCCGCCAGCCGAGAGGCAGAAGCTGCCAAAATTTACGGGGAATGGGTCAGAAGATCCAGTACGGCACTGCAAGACGTGCGAGACGATTTGGATAGCCAATGGGCAAGACGATGTGGACTACTGGTTGGAAGCATTTCCAGCGACACTAAGAGATAGTGCCATAGACTAGTACACAGATCTGGAAGTAGCACAAAAAGCCTCATGGCAAGAACTGAAGCAGGCATTCCAAAATGAATTCAAACTGCTGAGAGATGACAATGAAATTGTAGCAAAGATATACAACACTAAACAAGGAAAACATGAGAACGTGAGAGCGTATAATCGCCGACTCAAGGAGTTGTTGGGGAAACTAGAGACTCAACCAGCCGACGGACTGAAGAAGAGATGGTTCATCGAAGGACTACTCCCATCATTGAGGAAGAAAATGAAAGTCGTACCTCCGTCATCGTACGTTGAAGCGTACAATCGGGCGATGGATATAGAAAGTGAAAATAAGACATCCTCCTGAGGAAAAACACCGACGATGAGAAGAGTACGGACGACAGCAGCGATGGGGAATCAAAAACCATCCAAGCATTAAGAAGAGATATGTTACGCATGATGAAAGAATTCAAGGCCGACAAAGAAAAAGCGAAAGAGGGCCGAGAGTTGTGGTGCACTGACTGCAATGGAGGACATATAAAAGCAAATTGTCCAGTGAAATTATTTTGCGATATCTACCAAGTAATGGGACATTCCATCAAGGAATGCCCATACAATCTGAAAGCAAGGGGTACACAAGTACTCTTCACTCAAGGAGAACCGTCAACACCACCGGACACACCACCAAAGCCCCAGTACAATAGCCATGCATCCCCTGGAGGTTACCAAAGCAATAGAAGTCTGAGAAACAGAATACAGTACGACAATAAGGGGAGACACATGATACAGTGTAGAAAGTGCAATGAATGGGGCCACTTCGCCCGAGAATGTCAAATGGCCAAAACCCCGGGGGAAGACTCTGCAAATGGTGTGGACCGGGTGATCATGAAGACAACGACTGCCCAAAGCAGAAAGGCATCAACATGCTGAATGTGGAAGAACAAAACCAAGAGGTACTGGCGGTCACCACTAGAGCCCAGGCAAAGAAGGCTATCTACCCAGATCCACGTACAGAAAAGCAAAGAATGAAAGAAGCAAAAGTAGAAGTGGAGCGGGCAATGACGAAGGAAGAGAGGACCGCTCTGGATATTCCAAGTACCTCCTGGCAGTCGGAGGCGGAAAACAATATTGTACGACAAATACTGCAAACCACCGTACCTATCAAGGTGACGGACCTTCTCCGAACTATGCCACAACTCGGAATGCAATCACAAACGTAGTCGGTAATGATCAACGAAAACGACAGGAAGGTCGACGGAAGGAATTAATAGTAGAGCCTCCACCGCAAGGTGAACAAGTGATCAACGCAATGTTACTGTTGGTAAACATCGGGAAAAAGCCAGCAATCGTACAAATGGAGATTGGAGGGAAAATCCTAAACACGATCATCGACGGAGGAGCAGTAGTCAACGTACTACCCGAAGACACATGGAAGAGTCTCGGGAAACCTACACTCTGGCCACCAACATTCCAATTGGTGGGTGCCGACCAGCATGGCATCAAGCCGTTGGGAACATTGATGGCGCAGAAGGTGACGATTGGGACACAGCCATTCTTGCTGAACTTCGTAGTCATCCCAGTGCAGAAGAGGGGGTACGACGCATTGCTCGAAAGAGGATGGCTGGTGGCAGCGAGAGCAGATCACAATTGGAAGAGAAACACGTTATCCATAGACAGCAACGAGAAAAAATGTGATCAACCTAGTAAATCAAGCAGTGAGTGAAGAATTGGCATCATCAGATTCAGAATCTGAAGGAGGATGCGAAATGGAGGAAGAAAGGGGAACTATAGAGCCAAACGATGAAGGTATTCTGGACCTTCATGAATGCTCGGAGGATGAGACAAATTCACTGAACGGATTATTTCATTGGTAGATGGAAGACTATGAATTCTTCCAACCAAAGTGTAACATTATTTCAATAAGAGAAAGTAGCAAATGCTCTCGGGCGACTAGTGAAACACTCGACAACATTGGGCCGAGTGAACCATTGTTGACGAAGGAAGCACTTGATGGATTGACAAACACTCGACCACTTAGCAAGAGGGAACCAGTAACGAGTGACAAAGGGGAGGAAGGTAATAATCAGCCAGAAGTAACGCTTTTCCAGAAGCATATGAAGAGTATAAGGAGATGCTAGAATAGACAATACACCAGAGCAAATAGTGGCAAAGACAAGTTGACTAGAAGAGGCACAGAAAGAATATACAGAGGGTGAAGCCAAGATAAATGATACACTTGCACATAAATTTGAACCAGACAAGGTGATCAGGTATGAAGAGCCATTGGTAAGCACGGTGAAACGGGGTTTGGAACTAACGACGGGAACCCAGTATTGAAAGCACCGGCCAGAAAGAGACCATACCGAAGGAATAAGGACTATACGTTAGTTCCGGTGACTTGTAATTTTATTGAAGTTATGAATATCGGTGAGAATCAACAAAGAAAAAATAATGTTAAAAAGTCAGATAGTTTATTTTTGCCAAAGACAACAGTTCCGGTCCCTAGAAAGGCACCCGACCCTGTCGACGAGGCACCCAACCCTGCCGACGATTACAAAATCAAGGTACATCTCCGAAGAATGAAGTTAAAATATTTAAATTGGAGGATATGGTTACTTGTCGTACTGGCAAATCACCCCCACAACAAAATTCCAGAAAAGGGAAAAATATTACGGGACAGATTACGCCGCAAGAAATTGTTACAATTCAAGAGGCAAATAAAACGTGGACCCCGCCGGAGGCCAAAAAAAATGCATATTCAACGTTAAACTGGTCGGGTCAACTATCGTTGACCAGAAAATATGCATTCAGGCTCAAAATGCCTCAAAAACCCTATCGCTTCGCCTTCCCGCTCATTTCCTTGTTTAAATTCTTGCATTTTCGATATACAAGCCGGGCGTGATACATTCGTTAAATCGGATTTCAATCTTTTCAATTCCGCGGCTTGCATGTATGCAATGCATATCGGTTTGTATATCGAAACATACAAACGCCAAAATATACAAGCACTTAACTTTATTTTATAATTTTTCAATTCCACCTAATGTATACTTCGATGCATATTGTGCTTGTATCATTCGATATACATTCGGACGTGATGTATCTATTTAACCAAATTTAATCCTTCGCTGAGATCCGCTTTGTATACCCATCGCAATGTATAAATTACCATGTATGTTTCGCTTTGCATCTCAAACATGCATACAAGGCGGAATTATATAACCAATTAACTTCATTTCATGATGCTTCGGGTCCGCCCGATGTATAGAACACTTGTATCTTTTAGATATACATTCAGGTTCGATACAAGCATTAAATCGGATCATATTTCATTTGGATTCCGGCCCTTGTATAAGTGCAATGTATGTTTGATGATATACAACCCGGACTTATATAACGATTTAACATTGTTTAAAACCCTCTTCATGTCCGCCATTGTATATTTCGTTGTATGTTACCGAAACATACAAGCCCGCAAAATATACAAGGGATTAACCTTGTTCAATAATCACTTCGAGTTCGTGGCCGTATATTGGGCCTTGTATATTTGCGTCGTATGCTCCGCTTGTATGTTGAAACATACAAGCACCGAATATACAACGACCTAACTCGTTTTAATAAGTCCATCGGATCCGCCCAATGTATATTTGCATTGTATGTAACTCCAACATACAAGCCCGCGGATATACAACAAATTAACCATGCTTCATAACATTTGGATTCCGGGCCATGTATAAAGTGTTTGTATATTTGCCTTGCATGTTTTGACCTGCCAACATACAACGTGAGATACATGCAAGGGAATCCAAAACATCTATTCCTTTCCACTCTAATCTATTTCAGGTCCATCTTGTATGTATATATCAAAACTTTTACCAAATGCATACAAGGTAAAAAGAATATACAATCGACTTTGTATATGAAAGCGATATACAAAGGGCATTGTATGTACTATGCAAACGACCCAATCATGCAAACAACCCTACTTTATGAACCCGATTATAAATGCGACTAAGTATAAAACGCCTTTGCATATACAAAGGACTTTGTATATGCAAACAGCAAACCCTCCCCTTGTACATTTTACCAAAATGATCATAACTTGCAAAATATGGCGAATTTTAAGATGGTTCAAAAAGCAACCCTAACTCATTTTTCACAAGGAATCCAACCATATCATGCCCTGGTACTGAAAATGCATTTTTTTTCTATTTTTAATGAAGATTGCAATTTTAACCCCCTTTTCCCTTTACCACCAAGCAAAACAACACACACAAAAGCAAAAGCAACAGCCACAACAGGGGTCCTCATTTTGCTAAGGGGTAAAATGGGGCGTGTTGTGAACATCACAACAATAGGTAATGAGTTTGAACATACCATTACTTAATGTGTTGTGAGTATATTTCATACCAAGTTTCAAAATGCTTATACATATACATACATATCAATTCTTTGTATTTAATATTCATCTTAATAATCACAAGATTAGATATATTATACCTAATAATGCTCCCCCTTGAGAATTCCAATAGTTCTTTTCAATGTGCTGCTGTACCTTAAATCTGTTACTTTCTTTTATTCTGAAATACTTTATTCTTTCCTCTTATATAATTCAGAACTTTCTTCTTTTCTAATTGCTGCCTTGGACTATTATTTCTTTTTTTTTTCTTCTTCTTATTAGATATTTCTTCCCGTGTATTTCTTCCTTGTTCCTTGATATTTATAAAATGCTTGCTGATTTTAGGAATTAAATATATCTCTAAAGGCAATCGTTGCCTTCTTCAAGGCATGATCGCTGCCCTTAGTAAGACCTTCCTTTTTGGTTTATTAGAATGTACGCATGTTTGAGATTTGTCTTCTAAACAAATCGCTGCTAGTCATTCGTTGGTTTTATTTCATTTGCTTTGTCTTTATCTTGTGGCGATTATATTAATGGTCAGCCCCATATAATTGCTGATATCTTATTAATGATTATAATATTTAAGTATAAATATTGTTATTTATATTTACAATATAATAACATATTATTATATATTTATTTTTATATATTTATAGCATTAATATATCGTATTATAATAATTATAAATTATAATTTAAATTGTTAATAATTATATTTATATTTGTTATTTATAAATATAATATATTTTAAAATATTCGTATAGTAATATTATTTAATATTATTTATTAAATTATATATATATATATATATATATATATTAATAATATATGTCTATACATAATTATTTCTATCATTCGAATTGATATTTTACGAAAGCAATTTCACCGACTTTTATCATGATGTTTAAATCTTTAATTTAAACAATGCCTTAATATCGGGACATCACATGGCGTTTGTTATCCATAGCACGCTCCACTTCAGATCTTGCTTCATGAAGTCTTTCTTTTTCCTTACGTGGGTTCAAGTACACAGCGTTCTTTGCTTGGGCTCAAGTAATGGCCAATACTTCGTTATGCCCCTCTACATCAATCATGTTGATGTTGGCCTTTCGCTTCAAACATTCAATGTCTTCATGGCCTCCAGGGCCACACCATTTGCACAATAATCCCAATTTGTCCTGCTTGTTCTGGCAGTCTCTCGCAAAGTGTCCCCATTTGTTACATTGTAGGCATTGTATGATAGGGCATCCTTTGGGGTTGTACTGTATCTAACTTCAACCCCCCCTCTTTGATTTTGATAGTCACCTGATGCATTCATGTTATTCAACAACTTCAGTGTAGTGCTTGGTGGAGTGGACTACTCTCCCTATGTAAAGAGCACTTGTGTACTCTTGGTCTTCAGATTGTATAGGCACTCTTTTATTGAATGACCCGTAACTTGGAAAATATCACAAAACATTTTTCGAGGACAGTTACCTTTGGTGTGACTTCACTTTTGCACTCAGTACACCATAGTTTGTTGGTTTCTTTGTTGGTTTCTTTCTCTGCCTTCGATTCTTTCATCATCTGAAGCATGTCCCTCCTTAGCGCTTGTAGCGTTCCTAATTCATTGTCGCTCCTCCCTTCCGAACTATCATCTCCATCAATTCTTCTTTTGGCTTGAGATGACATTTTATCTTCACTTTCTATATCCATTGCCCTATTATATGCTTTTGTGTACACTGAGGGTGGTACCACTTTCATTTTTTTCTTAATAAAGGAATCGGGCCTTCAATAAACCATCTTTTCTTTAAACCATCAGAAGGTTCCTTTTCTAACTTTACAAGCAATTCTTTAAGTCTATGGCTCGTACATTTTCATGCTTACCTTGTCTTCAATTATAAATTTTGTTACTATTTCATTATCATCTCGAAGCAATTTGAACTCTTCCTCGAAGGCCTTCTTTAATCTCTCCCATGTATTTTGGGAGGCTAGTTCAATCTCTGTATACCAATCAATGGCTACACCTTGCAAGGTGGCCAGAAAAGACCGTACTGTTGATGATTGTTTTTCGACAAGTCAACAATAGAGTGAAATATGGAGTATCCAACTCTATCTTGATCAAAGCCTCTCGAATGCTAAACAAAGTGATCAAACGAGATGACTCCAAGGTTCCTATGTTCGCGATGGATAGCTCAATGACTTAGTATGATTTTGCTAATAAACACAAAGGGGCTTACACAATTGTTCAAACAACTCGTTGTTTCAATGACATAGGCAAACATCCAGAGTATCTAAGTACTACAACTTATGACGTAGGATATGGCAATGAAGTACTTGATCCTAAATTCTAACCAGATTGATAAAAAAAAGGACAAAAGATGAAAGGTTTAACGAAACTAATCTAATCCTAGATGTAAGAGATGATTACTGCTCAGGTGAAATCAAACCAACTCTTGCTTCGCCAGATTAAACAACTACACAAGGTTGATGCTATCTTCTAGGGTTATACAAGATATTTAAATCACTTATGCTCATGAGAATTCAACAAACATAAAGATCAAAGTTAAGCTCAGTTCGTTCAGACCAACCATACACTACAATTTGCAAGCCACAAACTACAAATGGTGTGAACATAAAGATTTTACCACAAGCAATAATAAAGCCTTCCACCAATTAACATAACACTTGAAAGAAAAACTTAATCTAACTTAACACTCGCTTGAAGGAATCAGAAACCATGCAACACTTAGAAACATATATAGAATCACCAAACAATGAGTCTCATATTATTTCAAAGAGTTCTTGCAACAGTTTTCAGAGTCTTCAATCTTACAAATGAGAGCAAAAGGAGCCCTTATATAGACCTCAAGAATACATGAAGGGTCAAGATCGATTGGCAAAGCCAACGGACCAGATCATGCCACATCACAAGTAGTTACAACAAACTCCTATTTTTAGTATATGAAAGAGGGAACAAAGGCACGTTTCCCAAGAAGATAAGGATGACAAATCAATAGCCTATGAGAAGTCTCCATGTGAATAGCCATCACTACTATTATGAAATTCAATGAATCTAGACACTATTTGCTTGACGTCATCAAAAGGTACACTTGGCGTATTCTTAGTGGTTCCTTCAGCTGCGAGTACATCATCTGCATAGAGGCCAAGTGTCTTCTCCCAATCAGTCATCCTAGCTTTGTTGGCGCCAAGGTGGACAGCAAGTGAAAAGATACTATCAAGCTTCTCATCAGAAACATCATCTTCTTGAAAGTAGAAAGCTTGAACTTGTTCTTTCATATTATCAAGAGTCATCTCTCCAAATGGATCGCATATTTTCATCAAGGATGCATGTATTCCATCTTTGATTCTTTGAAGCACACTTCTTACTCTTGCAATATTTGTTTCTACCTTATCAAGTAGTTGCCCTTTATTGCGAAAGCAATAATATCATGAAGAGAAGTCATATGTCATGCCTTCTTTTATCACTTCAGCATGTATCAACTCATCAACTAAAGTCTCCATCAAGCTCTTCAAATGCGGCATGTATTGTTCTTTGATAATCTTAAACTCAACACAAGCCGTCAACAATGCAAGTACCCTTTCCTTAAGATCAGCAACCTTATGATACACTTGCATAATATCTTCCAGATGTCTATATGTGGTTTCTTTTGACCTTTTCATCCAATCTTTCAACCTGTGAGATGAAGACCTCAACCCCTCAAGATGTACAACTGTTTCTGGAGGAAGAAGAGATGGAGGTGTAGAAACTCTCTCCTGCCGATGGATAGGATGAACTAAATGTTGAATATACTGTTCTAGGACTATGCACCTTTGCTCAGCTTTAATCCTGCCTTCTATTTCCTGCCTTATGATAGCTCGAGCATTATCAATTGAATCTTGAAGTTCTTCTACTTGCGCCCCAGTTAATGAACCCAAGTCAATTGTATTGATGTCGTAATCTTCAGGTGTAATATCTTCTACATTCTTCTCAAGCCTTGGAACAGCTACATGTACCTTCCTTACACCAGCTTCATTTTTGGTTATCTTTGAAAGAGTAGTTGCTTTCTTCTTTGGTTTTTTAGTAGACATATCCAGGAGCAATTCTTCAACTGGAATAGGAGGATAATTTTCAACTTCACAGCTTTCTTTAATTCTATCCTGCAGCCACTCCGGCAATGATGAAAGATCCCTTAACTGTTGTACTTGCTTTCCTTGTACAGGCAATGATTCTTCTTCAGCTTCATCTTTGTCTTCAGTGTTAGCCTCATCAATGATCTCAGTATCATGTGGACTTGAAGGCACTTCTTCAAATGGAGTATCCGAGACTGCATCCTCAACAACATGTACAATTATATCTTGATTCAGTGGAGTATCTCCTGGCTGTCTAGATGAAGCAGTTTCAATACTTATCCTTTTCTTCTTCTTACTTGATTCTCCTTGTGTAGATTCAAGTTGTTTTCTTTTCTTTGTTTGACTTGAATCCCTTTCATTATCCTTACTTCGCGAACTCCTGCCAGGTGCATTACGTTGTTCCTGTTGCTCAACTTCTCCCATTTTAGTGTAAGTAAGCTTCTTCCCTTCATCTACCAATGCTTGTACTTGCTCTTTTACATGTTTCTCAATGATAGCAATGATAGGTTCTATCAATTCTTCATCATAAATTCTTTCCCTATCAGTCCAGTCAATGTCATAAGGCAGGTTCCGGATCTTATTGTATTCATCACCTGAAATAGTTCTATCATCATCTAGTTGATCAGGAATCCTCAGTACTTTGGTAGCTCTCACCAGGTCCCATTTTAACCTTGAACATTTCTGCATCCTTATATCATCATCATCAATGGCATTCGCCCAATGATCTTCAAGCTGCTCAACATGCTGATAGGAAGAATATGATTGCTTAACAGCTCCATGTGGATCGAAATTCTCCCTCCTTAAATCATGAAGATGCAAATGATATGCTTGAAGCTCAACTTCTGAATGTTCGGCTACTTAAGGTGATAGACATAAATAATATCTCCCCAACTTGAGAGGAAACTGGACTCCAGCCTTCTTTCTTGCCCTTTGCATCTTATGGACCTCCAATAACTGTCTTGAAACTTCCAGCAATACCATCCTATTGGTAGGATACCTCGACAATTGATATGGAAAGGATGTGAAGCCCTAAATTCTGATATAGGTAAACTTGTCATATTGAATGTAGTACCTTCCATATTGTTCAATGAAATTCCTAGCAGCACCTGTCAATCTTCTATACAGTTCTCCTCGCAACTTTCTCACTATGTACATGGCGAAGGCATCATTAAATCTCTTATAATGATTGATGATCTTCAAATGGAGTTGAGGATAACACTGATGTGATAGAATTTGTCCAGACTTTATACCTACTTCTCCTTTAGATGTTAATCCTTTATAAACCACATTTCTTGCCAAGATGTAAACAAGATAGGAAGTCATGAAGAAAGACTTTGTCTCATCAAACCTTTCAAACTGCTTATCAAGGCAATGGCTTATAAAACCAGCCCAATCAACCACCTTATTCTTTATAAACACATGATCAAAGTAGATATACATCCATCCTTCAAAAGTAAATGATTGAGGCCTACCTGTTACTCGATTCAAGAACATGATGAAGTAACTTATCTCTTGTCTGAAATCCGCCTTGTGAAACTTTGGATCTTCAGAGTTGTATATCTTGATTGATGAATCTATCATCCACTTCTTCCTCACTTCTTGCATGTATTGCTTAGAATTGCCTTCAAAGGTACGTTGGGCAGTTGTAGGACAAATGAACACTGCCTTCCGGTTTGGGATGTTGAAGATCTCTTGAATGGCTTCTTTTTGCAAGTAGGCTAGGACAGTCCCATCTTTAGCTACAATTTGTCTTCTCTGTTTGTCATGGTGTTGAATACATTCCAACACTAACTCGGTGCTAGGTAGGGTAAGTGGGAAGCATGCTGCTTGTACAATTCCACTCTTTGCAATGGCCTTGATGTCTTCATTCCTCGTGATGGTGAGCAAGAAATCCTTCATCTCCTCCAAGTTGACGTGTCCCATGTTGGTGTCTTCCACGTTCTTCCAATGAGTTTCGAGCTTAGAGTCGGGTATGGTGGACTTGTTGAGTATGTGTTTGTCATTGATGTCAAATGTAGTAAAGTGCAGTTTGAGTGCCTTGGTTGAGTTGTTGCAATATTGATGTTATGAATTTATGATGTGGAGTTCATTTGATGTTTCATAAGAGTCATGAAGAATAACTCATTCAAGTCATGGTGCAATATTACTAGCAGAAAGATCAAGACATAAGATTGGTTGTCACTAAAGGTGTTGATATCTAAGTTAGAGGCTAAAGATTTTGTTCACTATTGGTGTTTATTATTGGGTCTTCATGTTGGTATCCTCAGGATCTTACTTGTTGAGATTGCATGGGGGTTGAAATGTTTCTGGAGTTCATGATCATATGTGCAATTAGTATCTTGTATGGCAGAGACAGGTGATGTCATTTGGTATTTTGAGTAATCAGTTATATGGTATTCTCTGAAACAAAGCCTCAATGATCTTCATGTTTTCAGTGACAAAATAGGGCGAGGTTTATGCTTCTGTGTTCAAGGGTTACCATTCATTGTGTTAAGTGATGTCTATCACATGACAAGAATTTTCTAGGAATCATTCATAATGTTAAATGTCTAAGAAGTCCTAGTGATAACTATAACTATGATGGTTTTCAAGGTTGTTATTTTCTACATGAAGATTATAAATCCTATACTCTACTCATCACTGTTTTATTTACCTTTTTGTTTTAATTAAACAGTGACTTCCTATTAGAGGTAAAGTCACTTAAAGTGACTCACCAAAGGGGCTCTATCACATCTCTCCACCGGCCCCTTCACCTTGTTAACCTGTTAGACCGGTCTTCATTTATCTTGAGCGGGAAAGAAAGCATAAATGGATATTATTTAAAATGTGAAGCGCCAAAAGGAAAGGTTAGTTGTGCGCTAAAGTTCATAAGGAAGAGCATCGAATATTCCATGGAGCTCGAGTGGGAAAAACATGACAAAAAGTTTTTTTTAAAAGTGAGCGGCAAAATTTGTGAAGTGGAGAAATTACTTTAGAATGTTTTATTTGGTAATAATTTTTTTTTCTTGACTTTGCCTTGGTTTAAATGAGCATCGAATGGAGAGTATGATATATAGTTCATAAAGTTTCTAAGGAGGGAGCCTAATTCATGTTTGAAAAGTCATAAAGCCATATTTAAATGCCTTTTTAGAGGAGCACGACTTTAGAGGGAATATATTGGTTTTAAAGTTTTCTTCTAAGGAAAAAGCATCCATTCGGTGGAAAGTTTTTTTATAAAGCATGGAATACATTTTGTAAAAGGTATGATTTATAGGTAATAAAAAAACTATTGAATGTTTTAAAGTGGAGACCATGTTATAAGGAGCATGTTTTGTATAGAGCATCAAATGCTTTATAATTAGATATTTTCTATTTCCTATGGAGAAGATAAAGGAGTTTTAAGGAGATTTTTTTTAGTGCTTTAAAAAGGGCAACTTTCTTGTGGAGATTTTCATGAAAAAAGCAGGAAGTTTTTAAAGGTTATTATTAGAAGATATTTTTGTGAAGTGATTTAAGAAGTTTTTATTTGCAGATGGTAGAGAATATTTTTTAAATGATTTTATGGAATATGAATAGAGATTGAAAGGATATTGAAGATTGGTTTATGAAAGAAGAAATTGAAGAATTTGAAAAGTTATTATTCAGATTGAATAAATTGTTTGAAGATTGACAAAACTTGTGTAGAGTGTTTCTACAGATTGAAGTTGAAAAGATTTTTTTTTGAAGACATTGAAGAAATGAAGGGAAAATATGAAGAGGATACAAGTAAAAGAGATTTTATTTTCTCCTACAGGGCACTGATTGATTTTATTGAAGATTTTTTGTATGACCTTACTATTATTTTTAGATGAATTGTTTATGCAGATGTCAAGGGTCAGAAGGTGAAAGTGAAACAAAAATAAAGAAGAAGCTATTTAGTTTGGAATATGAAAAGTCATATAAAAGTGATTTTGCAGAACGTTGAGAGGTATCTCATATTTATTGGCTTCACATTGACAGAGTGTGGTGGTGTGGATCAATATGGAGTGTTGAAGATATTTTACAGATGAATCATGTTATTGTATGTGAGTTATGTTTGTGCAGGAATGGATCAAACACAATATGAGGACATCATGCAATAAACTTACAGATTGAATCATGAAGATAAAATGCAGGTGAATATGCATCAGGTGAATCAAATTTGCAGAGATAAGAGTGTTGTAAAGATGTGTAAAAGGAATTGTTTTGTATGGTCTTGATTTGAAAATCAAATAGGAGGTATAAGGTTGTATAATGAAACACAGGTTGCATAATGGTGCAAATCAGATTGAATAGCAATCAATTCTTGCACACAGAATTTTATGATGGAAAATTGTCTATGCCAGTGAGGCTTATAGGTCAGTGAGACCTTAACATTTGTCAGTGAGACACATATTGTAGCCAGTGAGGCTTCTTTGTAGCCAGTGAGGCATGTTTTATCAATTAAGCCAGTGAGGCAGTTTTGGAGTGGTTTTTCTACCCCTGGAGGGTTTTCCACTCGTGCAAATCTTGTGTCATAATCTTCTCTGTGTGTGTATGATTTACTTATGAAGTTTTGTTCTCTTTCTGTATTCACAGTCTTGTGCATATGTATTTGACAAATCAATGCTATCTTTCTCTCCTTGTGCTCTGAAAGTTAAAAGTTTGTAAAAAGATTTGAAAATTCACACAACACTAATTCACCCCCCCCCCTCTCAGTGTTGATTGTACTCCTACAGGACTTGGCATCCATCTTGATCATCACTTGCCTCTCCTTCGCCGTCATGCCCATCTATCTACAAGACAACACTTGAATAAGTAACTTGAAATGATGAAATTTAACTTCACAAACCTGATTTTTAGATGATAAAACTATGAAAATCTGCAAAATTAAGTAAATATGCAAAATTAAGTAAATAAAAGTCAAATTTATGAAGTAAAGGTGGCTGAAACATACCTCACACCAATTTTCTGACCTAAAAAAAATGCAGATTTCTGTAGAAATGAGGAAAAATCAGTTATGAAAATGACAAAAATCAGACTTCAAAGTATAAATCTGCCCTTAAAATCTGCTGCTCCTCCTAAAAATCGCTCCTTGAAGAAAGTTATGAATGAATGATGTTGAAATGACCAAGAGCGCCCTCATATATAGTGAATTTACCTACATTTAATGCAGGTCGGCCAAGAAGAAGGTCCGCCAGGTTAACAATTAAATGCATTTTTTTAAAATTTCAAAGTCTCAAAATTACCTCTCTTCCTTCTAGGCGCCCATAATGAGGAAAAAGATAAGAAAGTGTGCCTTGAATGATTTAAGATTACTTCTTGTTTAACATATTCAAAACCTTGTCTCATCTCCGACCTCTCACATTTTGCTCACCTCAAAATTTCATGATTCCAAGTCATGAAATCACTCTAATACTTGTAAAGCCCAAATTACCTTGCAAGGCGCTCAAGGGGATAATTTGAGTATAAATGGGCGCCTAAGGTCTAAGATACCCAATCTCTTTCCAAGGCACCAAAACCAAGTGGGATAAGCAAGGAAATGCGCCTATATTCTTTCTACATGCCTTGAATTACTCTGTGTCCTCCTTAGGCGCTCCAGGTTGATGAAAATAGTTAAGGATTGTGCCTAGTATTAATAAGTCTCCAAGGCACCAATTGATGGTATTCTAAGTGTGAAATGGTGCCCTCTTTCAATACTCACTTCTCAATGACCTTGTAGAACCTCCAAGTTGACATGATGAATGCTTAACTCTCCATTCAATGCTTCTTTATGTCTAGGCACCAAAGTTGAATATGAAACTACATACAGGGCGCCCAAACATCATGATATTGTCTTTCATACTTTCTAGGCACATCAGATGATGATGGGAAGTGTGCCTAAGTTAGATGAAGGCCCCTTGAGGACTAACTTCACCTTTCAATCATGATTTTATCAAAAGATTTGAAAATTTATAGTTTTGGATTGATATCTTGTCAAGGCGCCAAAGTAGGGTTGTTTTGAATGAAATTGGCGCCCTCTCCACCATACTTGTTTCCACACCTTATAACATCATTCCCTTCTTTCAAGCTGCCCAGAATGATGAAAAGAGTGACCATAAGCACCTAAACTATCATGAGGACCTCAAAAATGCTTTTCATCATTCTATCATTCAGATTGCCTCCATAAGACTCCACCAAGGCGCTCCTTTGAGGTAGTTCAAACTAGAAAGTGCACCTTTGGCTCTAGTAGATGTTCCTGAGCATAGTGGTGAACTTCTAACTCATGTAATCATTTCACAAGTCAAACATCGTGGAATCAAGGATAATCCTCCTTGGGCGCCAAAAATGTTGAAGCTAAAGGCCAAGTGCGCCCAAACTTATAACTCACTTTCTAATGATCTCTAGGCGCTATTTGATAGTTGTTTGAGTTAATATAAGCGCCTAGATTTAATGTTGTATTTACTTCCCAAAATTCATGATCTTCATAGGCTACATGAGGTCCCTTGAATTTGATTAGCACCAAAACACTCTTGATTCCCTCCTAGGCGCCAAGAATGAGCTCTCCAACTAGTAAAAGGCGCCCCAAAATAGAAATACTACTAAGCAATGCCTTCAAACTCCTAGGCGCCAAGAATGATAATCTCTCCAACCCTCTGGATCAAGGGCGCCAAGAATGATGAGAATAACCAAGAAGTGCGCCTATAGTCCTTGAAACAACTTAGCCAATTTGGAGACTTTGCACACACGGCGCCCAAACTTATAAGTGACTTAACCATCATTTTTCCTTAGGCGCCCATATGGAGTAGTTATGGTGACAAAGAGCGCCTTGACCCTTGGGTGCCTATTTAGGTTATTCTAATCCTTATACTCTCAAGGCACTCATTTAGGTTGTTTTGAGTGGAATTGGCGCCCATACCAAACAATTCTAACCATACAATGCGCCTATGTCCCTAAGGACTTTTCCTGAGACTTCAACTTGTATTTCATCAAGGCGCTTGTGCATTGTTAAAGGCAATCACATGAAGGAATAATGAAAACTATCTTCAACCTAGGCGCTCATTGGGGTGAAATGAGTGGCAAAGTGCGCCTATCCCTCTAAGACACCTTAACTAGCTCTTTGGTGCACTTTCAGGATGCTATAGATGACAAAATGTACCTAAGGCATACTTGACCACTTTCTCTGCAGATCCTCACTCCTTAAGGCATACTAAGTCCAAAACACCTTTCTCACAAACAAAGTCTTTTCAATTTGACCAAAAGGATGCTCTACAATTGACTAACTGATGCAGAGGTAGGAGGACCAAACTATCCTCAATAACATTTACAAATCAAAGAACTAATCCAATTGCTTTGGTCAGGTTGAAAATAACATTAATACATATCTTTCCTCCAATTTTCATGAAGATCCAATGGTAGGGGAGAAGGTTATGATTTTTTTTCCAAAACTGCAAACCCTAGGCAGCGTTCAGACCTGCCCTCACCAAAATTGCAATATCTCTCACAAAACTTAATGAAATTATACCAAACCAAAATAATTGTAAACTAGAAACACATATCTTTCCATCCATCTATTATATGCATCAATGTGAGGCTGTACCAAGCCGTACCATGCATATTTTCAGACTGCATTTTCAGAAAATTAAACTCTACAGACCTACCCTCAATAAAAATGCCATAACTTATTCAAATATTAATGAAATTTGATGCAACAAAAAGAAATGGAAAGTAGACTCAATACTCTTTCCATCCATACCACATTCTGGTCATATAAAACCCGTACAAATCCGTACCAATCTCTGAAACAGCAGTTTAACATTCAGAAATGCAGAAACAAGAGTATCTTTTATTGATATCACATCAAAATGTAACAACCCACATTCTCCAACCTTCTCCCCTCTACCTTCACAAATGGATACAAGGCCTTTTAAAGGCATTACATCATGACTCTTCAGTTTCTAACTTCTCCAAACGAATGAAACTAACTCAACTACTCTATGACCTTTGGTATTCCATCCTATTGTTCTTTTTTTTGCATTTTTGTAATATTGCATTGACAACAAATTTAGCAATTACATTTTCAACCTCCCAGAGACCTATTGATGGCTCATTTACATAGGAATTGACCATTACATGACCTATTACAATTCTCTTACATTTGAAGGTTCCATTTTACAAATTTGCCAATTAAATGAATCTAATGAGTAAGGTGCTCCTGCACCATACAACCAACCAACAAAGATTTCCAAGTCCCTTGGAAATGTATCTGCAATAAAAGTCTCTTTCCTCTGTCTTTATCTTCAATCTTCTCAGCTACAATCTTCCAATCTATAGAAATGGTGACCAACCAACCAACAAAACAAACTACCATCTTCACAGAGCATCCTCAGGCTCCTTCTACTCCCATCAGTGGAGTACTCTTCGGGCTGCAACATCAAGTGCTTCTTCAGGTATCCATCTCTCTCACTACTTCACAACAAACCAACTCACCAAACCATTCATCTCACCCAACAGCAGATCCTGGTGATGCACCTACCACTCTCTCCTCAGTGGTTTCTCTATGCATCCTTCTCCAGCCAAATCTCTATTGGAGAATGGTCATGACAGACCTCATCTTGTCTGCCCACACACAATCTCAGAAAACATCCTTCTTGCAACTAGATGGAACAAACACCTGCAACCAAACAACTGAACAACACAAAATCCAAAAGGTGTAGATTGCCTCCCTCGGCAATCTATCTACACAATCAAGATCTTCTCGCTCTTCACCTGCCTTCTCAGTGACAGAAAAAAAAAAAATACACACCACCCAAATCTTTCGCCAACTCTGATACCAATATGATGCAGAGGTAGGAGGACCAAACTATCCTCAATAACATTAACAAATCAAAGAACTAATCCAATTGCTTTGGTCAGGTTGAAGATAACATTAATACATATCTTTCCTCCAATTTTCATGAAGATACAATGGTAGAGGAGAAAGTTATGATTTTTTTTCCAAAACTGCAAACCCTAGGCAGCGTTCAAACCTGCCCTCACCAAAATTGCAATATCTCTCACAAAACTTAATGAAATTATACCAAACCAAAATAATTGTAAACTAGAAACACATATCTTTCCATCCATCTATTATATGCATCAATGTGAGGCTGTCCCAAGCCGTACCATGCATATTTTCAGACTGCATTTTCAGAAAATTAAACTCTACAGACCTACCCTCAATAAAAATGCCATAACTTATTCAAATATTAATGAAATTTGATGCAACAAAAAGAAATGGAAAGTAGACTCAATACTCTTTCCATCCATACCACATTCTGGTCATATAAAATCCGTACAAATCCGTACCAATCTCTGAAACAGCAGTTTAATATTCAGAAATGCAGAAACCAGGGTATCTTTTATTGATATCACATCAAAATGTAACAACCCACATTCTCCAACCTTCTCCCCTCTACCTTCACAAATGGATACAAGGCCTTTTAAAGGCATTACATCATAACTCTTCAGTTTCTAACTTCTCCAAACGAATGAAACTAACTCAACTACTCTATGACCTTTGGTATTCCATCCTATTGTTCTTTTTTTTGCATTTTTGTAATATTGCATTGACAACAAATTTAGCAATTACATTTTCAACCTCCCAGAGACCTATTGATGGCTCATTTACATAGGAATTGACCATTACATGACCTATTACAATTCTCTTACATTTGAAGGTTTCATTTTACAAATTTGCCAATTAAATGAATCTAATGAGTAAGGTGCTCCAGCACCACTAACTCTGAGATAATATAAACAACCATCCTAAAAACGACTAATCCTATGGAGAAAACTGGGGGTCCCCATCATGATGGGGCGATGTGTGATTTGGTCACAACACGTACCCAAATTGTTCTATCATCTTGCCCATTTGTTGTCCAAATTGTTTCACAAATCTTACGATGCCTCACAAGATCCTCTAATCCATTGCCTGTAAACTTGGGCAGCTTTTGCCTTGCTACACTGAGGCTTACCATGGTTTTGCTCTGATGCAAACTTAGTGCCTAGAACATGTTGGCTAGGGAGTTTAGATTTGTACATTCCAGTGCTCCTCTCTCACTCTCGACCATATGAGAATCCTCCAATCTTCCCACAGCTTCAGCGTTCCATGCACTTGTTTTGCCTTCGAATTTTCTTTTATACACCCTTGGCTCTACTTCTCCTTCGATTGACAACCCTTTGATGCCTCGAAGGTTGCTCTTGTACACTTTTGTGAAGGAATCTTTAGACTCTGTCTCCCAACTTCCCTCGTCTAGAGGAGGTTGTATGGACTTTTCAACTTGGTCTAAAAGATCAACCTACGCTTTGTCTGCTAGTGGTAGGTGCCTTGCTATTTCCTCCCAATCTTTCTTCATATGCTTGAAAATATTTTGACCTCTATTTTCCTGACTACGACTCTGACCCACACTCCGACTACAGCTTCTTTCTCAGGATGGACTTCGGCTGCAGACTTCATCTTCGGCGATCTCTCTTAGTCTTCTTCAACATTCTCTTTGCTCTACCAACCTTAGAGATAATCTAATCTCTTGATCCTAACCACATTGTGGTCTCATCTCACCTTTACTGGGGTCTAAAGGCATGAATATCCTATATCAAACCCAATTTCTTTTAAGGCAACAATGTCAATGTTTACTATTCTATTTGATAAAACCAATACTTGAATTAATGACAGAAATAACAATTCATACCAAATAGATGAGTAAAAGTATGTTGTAATGTCCCCCATTTAGCCCATGTGATTGATTGATGGAGATTAGTCTATCATTAGACTCCCGTAGGCTAATGACAGTGATTAGGGGGTCAATTAAGGGACTTACTATTTATAGTAGGTCAAGTTGGAGCGACTTGCTATTTATAGCAAGGCAGATGCAGAGGGTCGTTGCACGAGATTCATGGTTTCGATTTGCCCAAAGCATTAATTGATGAAGTATAAGTGAAATTGAAGATTTAACTTATAATAAATTTAAGGGGTAACGTGACTTTATATTATAATGTTAAGTCACAACTTAAAGTTGTTCACCTAGGAGTTGGGCACCCATATGGAGACTTGGGGACATAAAGAAATAAAATAAAAATAATAAACTATTCCTCTCTTGGGCGTTGGAGAAGTGAGGAGATATAAGGGAAAAATGAACTTCATTTCATTATGCTTGGATTATTGATTTTACTCTCTTGTTTGGATATTCCCATGCATTGCTTTCGAACTTTGCTGAGACGAAAACCTCTACATAGTCCTCTTCTTCGTGTGTGAGAGACCACATCAAGAAGAGATTCTTGGAGGCTTCATTTAGAGACTTCAGTTGTGCATTAGCCGAAGACATTTTGATGAAGTTTCGAGCTTGAATGAACATATTTTCATGGAGTTTGATATGCAAATGTAAAGACAGTTTTGGAGGAGCAGATTTGATAGTATTTCAAAGGGTTTTGTGACTGTTATTATCTTCCTTGCTGGGCCGTACCTCTACTAGTATAGCCGTACCATTTGTAGGAGAGATTGTGGAGTTTTTTGTGTGGCTTTCATGGTGTATTCTCATTACATTCAGGTTGCCATATATCTGCAGTCATTTTCAGTCATTCATTGAGGAGTTTGTGGAGTTTTTTGAAGGCATTTGTTGCTGCTCACAGCCTACAGCAAGGCCGTACAGCCTAAAGGTGGACATGGGTGTGCTTGGGGTGTTGTTTCTACTTCAATTTGTGACCTCTGACTCCTTCATACTTGGCGTTTGGGGCTGTATTTGCTGCTGCAGTGTCATATTCAGTAGAGAACTTCATTTGTATGCATTTCTTGGTGATTTTCTATGGTATTGTACGCTAGTGCAATTACGACAGTAAAACAAAGTTGAAGATTTCCATATGGGTATGTCTCTGTAATTAGTTTTAGCCCATTTTATAAACTGGGTCTTTGTTCGTTTATGCAAATTCATTGTATATTTTATGGGTTTTCAGTATATGCTTTATATTCCATGTTTTCAATGCAAAAATCAAAACATGCAAAAACAAACATAAAACCCTAAACCATCAGCAAGTAGAAAACACAAAAAATTGTTACAGAAACCCTAGCTTGGATAGTGTATGTTACATATATCTTTATTCACACATTAAATTATTACAGAAGTAGACCAAAGAGATGGTCAGCCAAGGATCAAACTGCTTTCCTTGACAGTACAAAGACTATTTAAAGAACCCAATGGTCGCCAAGAACACAACCATCTACCAACCGACTCCTATAACTACCCAAACGTTGATAACCATTTAACACATAGGCAGATAACCATATTATCTAAACATAATAATAGGCATTGTATGCTAACTACAAATATTTCAAGTCCTAAAAATAATTGACTTCATCACAAAGGCACACGTCAAGGATCAAAGATGTGCCTATACAAGGTGTGGATGTGTGCACAAGCGCACGAGGAAATGTAGAGGTGCACCTCAATTAAAGAAGCAAATTTGCACTTTAGAAGGTCAATGCATAGACACATGTGGGAAAATATGGTCATGTCTATCTTAAGGAAATTGGCGTGAGTCATGATCACATTCCAATGTATAGGTGCATCCCTGGACAAGAAGACACACCTCAAAGAAGGAAAATCAAGCATTCATTAACTTCCATTCACAAGTGCACGCCTAAGATAGAGGGCACACCTCATAAAGAGAAAAAAGGATTGGTTTGCAAAAAACCCATTGTTAGGTGTGCACATGGAGGCAAGCACTCACCTGTGTAAAGAGAGTACTTTTTGCCAAAGTTTGTCATCAATTGTCAAGCACACGTTTGATATGAGGGACGCACCTCATAAAGAAGGCAAGTTCATTTTGAAAATTCAATGCTCAATGTATAAGTGTGCACCTAAGTGCAAGGGTGCACCTATATAAAAGAAAAATCAAATATTAAAAAATCAATGTATAGGTGCGCTCAAGGATGCAGGGGTGCACCTCACAAAAGGGATTTTTCAAATTTCAAAAATTATGTTATCAAGTGTGCACTTGGTGATGAAGTGCACGCCTATACAAAGGAAATCAAAATTGCAAGTTCAAAGTTCATTTATAGTGTATTGGTGTGTGTGTCAAGTAGAAGTGTGCGTCTATCAAAGGGATTCAAAACATCAAAGTAGAATTTTCAAGGTTTTTCAAAGGGTTAGCCATAATTAGAGGAAAAGCTACAGAATCATCAAAGTCATCTAGAGCCACCTATCAAGAAATCTTTTTAGCTCATGCTATTTTTAGTTGTCACCATTTTCAAAGAGGAGCATATTCTAGGATTTGCTATTTTTAGTAATCTCTATTTTTAACACGAGGAGCTTGTGTTATTTTTAGCTTTTCGTTATTTTTAACATTTGCTATTTATAACCTGAAGTCAACTAGTTTTGATTATCTATCCTTGGATTTCTTGCCATGCAAGATATGTGAGCATTAAGTCATAGTTTGTAATAAATTCAATCTACAACTTAACTGGAGGTTGCATGGTTTTAGTTTTAGTATTAGAGGACAGGATTTTGTAGTAAAAATTGCATTCCATACATTTAGTTATTCTTAGTAGAAGTAACAGTTAATTTTTTATTTATTTTCATGCAATAGCTTTGTAAAACAATATAAATAAGTGTTATTTTGCACTTAGATTTCTTATGGCAATTCTCACGCCTACATATTGCTGAAATTCCTATTCACCAAGTATTCAATGTTATTGTTATCCAAAATTTGTTACTCACTGAATGAAATTTATTACACCTATCTTGCTTATAAATGTTTATTAGAATGCCTCGTTATGTGTGCTAAGGGTAAAATTGCTTTGGCAAATTTGCAAGCTTTGTATTGCAAGTTAGCTCGAAGGCGTAGATTGTGGCTTTATACTGTATCCTTTAGTTAATTTACCAACACGTTCGTGTTTATGCATTTTAGCCTATTCAATCTGTATGTGTACTTGCATTGTTCAATCTTTGCATTTAGCTGAACAATGCGAGCGTGTAGCTGTAGGGATTTATTTCGATCAAAAAACACAAAAATCTCTTATCCAGTGTTGATGTGCTGAATCACCTTGTGCTCTAGATTAAGAAAACAAAAAGACAGGTTTTTATCTAGTTTGTTTGTATTACATACTCAAAATCACCCCAAAAAACACTATATAGATTGTAAGAAGCAAGTACATATTGTGCAATTTAGGTTAGTTTTTAGTTTAAAGGGAAGCTAGCTTCCCTTCCAATTCGAAGAGCGGTTCTACTACACATTTGTTCCATTTTGTGTTGCACTGAAAGGTGTGAATTAAAATGCTTACAAGTTGCAAGGCCATTTGGCATCGCAAATTAATAGTAAAAGTAATCAATCAGATGTTGGAGTCAACAATTATGTACTGTAACAATCAAAGTTGCATCAGGATCTTTGAGAATCTAGTGTTTCACGATCAATTTAAGCACAAACATTTGGTACCATTTCCTCAAGGATAGAGCTCAAAAGGGACTTCTGAGTACGTTCCCTCGGATTCACAAGTTACAGATATTTTGATGAAGCCCTTGGCTAAGTGTAAAGTTGAGATGTTGCAAGAGAGACTTGGATTGGCGAGGAACATTTTTCTCGCAAAAAAAGAGTTTTTATAGTTTTTACCTTAAGTTGCTCAGCTAGTGTTCTCACTGTAATGTCTCTTCGAAACCGTTAGCTCAAACCCAATAAAATTTTGTGATCACTCAAATTCTAACTCTTTTTTATCACCAAGTTCTCGATGTGGGCAAGGTGAGAGCATACGGAGAATAGAACAAGGATATAGGAATTACAAAAAGATGTTGGTAGCAAGCCAACCAACTTACAATATAATCAAACCATAGAATCAATCAAGCCAAACTGGCTAATAGTGAATGCAAATTCCAATCAAGCCGAATTGGTTGAATACACGCAGAATTGCATCAACACCAAATTGGCAAACTAATTCACCCGATTTTGATTCACACCAAACTAACAGACAATAAAGAAAGTAAAGATGGATCCAGCGATTGAACCAACTAGGATCTTACAATGAACTCAATACAACTAGCGATAAACCATCCAGTGCTTACTATGAAAGATTAAGCAATGATTACTCTTCTTAAACCAAATCCAAAAATTAAAACTAACATCTGACCAACAATTTGAAAGTAGACATTTCGTCAAACAGTTGGCTAGCAAGTTGTAAAACACAAATAATTACCCGGATTGAGCTGAGTGATGATTATGTGTTGTAGTTGGATCAAGTAGCCCAATATACTACTTCCTTGTTGCTATTGGACTTTGATATGCTGATTACAATCTGATATAAGCTCAAATCTGTACAATTCCCCTCTGTCTTTATTCTGAAAGTCTGATCTGCACACTTGTAACACTAAAATCTGCACTTCAGAATCTGGAACAGCCCCTTCTTAACACCTTAGTAATCAGTCTCAAACTGAAATAATCAAAAATACTGATTTCCTGCATTCTCAGTGTTGTATGGTCATTAAAATGCCATTAACAGAGTGTTTGGACAGCTTCCAAATAAACTTGCAGACCCAAACAATCCACAGAAATACTAAGAACAGCATGCTACACAAACTATACAATGGTACTGTCTCATGAGGAATTGTACAGTCCAAACCAAAGTTTTATAAACTTCAAAAGTGGCAAATACCAATCTGTATGGTACTTACCATGACAAGGAAACTCTTCAAAATATTAAATACTTATCAAATGAGGCTAAGTATATGGTATGTCTCATCAAGATTAATGCATTCCCTTTAAAAAAATGATGTACGGCAGCTTCTAAACAGATTGGACACCTTGTACGGCTCTACCCATCCAATGGTACGGCTCTACAAACTATTTCTTAATTGCTGTGACCTCTTCCTTTCTATTGATTTGTACAGCAGCATACAATTGAAGTGGTGAATATTAAGGAAAAGTCCGTACCATCCCAAAATGATACGGCACTCAAGGTAATTTATATTTCACTCTTGTACGGCACTCAAGGTAAATAGGAACAGCTCCTTTTAAGAGCCCACAATCAGCATAAAATTTTATATATATTAAAATCTGCTTTTTACAGAACACAAAACACTGCAGAAGCACATACCACACATATATTTTTTTTGTATTTTTTTAATATATAAATCACACTAAACATTGAATCCACACAAAACCCAAAAATCTCTGCAAATCCATAATACTGAAAACCACCACTAAAAACCAAATATCTAGAAATTGAAACTTCACACAAACAACATCTAGCACAAATTGTTCAGCTCAAAGGAAATTCCTGAATGGAATCTCTCAAATGACTAAGAGGGTTTTCATCTTCGAAATCATTCTTGCCAATAGGGTTTTCGTCCTAAGGCAAAGAAAAGACGAACATAGTTCAATCTTATAAATAGGGGTTTTGGTTTCTCCAATTTTTGTTACCTGCTCCAATGCACAACTCCTCCTTTTATAGGCACAATGAGAGAATAAAATATTATTTGCTTTTATTTTCACTTTTCCCTCCAATAATAAAATAAAGTGACTTACTAAAAGTATCTTTTTAAAATAATCACTTTTGTACCCCCGCACCTAGTGACACTTTTGGGAACAACTTAAGTCACCTTTTAACGGCCCTTTAAATAATTAAAAAATAAGTCGTCTTTTAATTCATAACTCAAAGTTACTTTTTCAACAACTTAATTTTTAATTGTGTAATTATTTCCAAGGTCTCGAAAAGGGGGACATTACACTCACAGTAATGGCACAACAATGACAGCAGCAGATCCAGACCTCTGAGCAGCAGAGAGATCAGCATGGAGAGGACATAGTTATATAGGAGAATAGGGCCCAGATATGTAGGGAGTCTTCATTGAGATTAGTACCCAAATAACTATTTAAGACTCGAGTGATTTGTGGATGTAACTTAGTCTCAACTACTTTGATTGGGAGTTATCAGTTGTTAGACCAGGTTGATTGATTAGTCAAACTTTTTGACTGGTCAATTAATCTGAGTGTCACTCCAGTGAGTTGTGAACTTAAATTGGAGATTGACTTGACACCTCATCTAGTTTCTCTTAATTAGATTCTTATTGCACTTGTCTATTTGAAGGGCACATATTCTAATTTTAATTATGACGCATAGAGTCTCTTTTCTAAAAGTTCATTCTAGTGCAGTGTATTTCTTTTCAGATTTAATGAGAAGACAGTCACTGTTCACATTTTCAGCAGATGTGTTTCTGAATTATCATAGTCAAGGGTTATTGTTTTGATTCAAGCTTTTGTGCTTTAAGCTAGGTAGTTTTTGGACTAAATTTTCTTAGTGCAGATTCTGCTTACCATGGTCTGAAAATTAACAATATTATCTCTTCTTCATGCACCCTTCATAACAGCAAAGGACCACAACCTAGGAATTTTACAACCCTAAGCTTTGAGATCATGATAAATTACCATGAAGAATTATAGGCATAGGTCCAAAGCAAACAGATAATATAAACCCTAGAAGCAATGAAAATAAACACCAATATGTAGCATAAAGACACACCAAAAAGAAGTAAGCATTTATAATATAAGAATATAATTCAAATGAATTGGAGGAAAACGTGAGAGGCATAGCCTATATTTATGGTTACACTACTCAAATATATGACATGAAGGTACGCTGAACCAATTAGGCACTAACCTAATACAATAAGAGGTAATTTACACATGTAGGCTCACCAATACTTGTAGGCACCATACATAAGGTACACTAGGACCCAAATAAGATTAGACATAACACAATGGTATACCAAAAGCATTGGAAACTCAAAGGGACCGAACAAAATGGATTTTACACACTAACAAATTCATGATATTATGGTTTTGTAATCCGGATTGTCAAGAGCATCAAAATTTTCAAGGTTAGCAATGTAAAAACATTAATAAGTAAAACTGTATATAAATATAACACGGTTGTCATTGCAAAGTTTAGTGAAAGTAGGCAATTTATCACATTTAATATATTAAAACTTGGCTAATGTTCAAGAAAATCTTTGCAAATGTCCAAATAGAATCATGAATAAACCTATTACTTTGCAAAAATTGAAAACCCTATAAAGTTTTCCTCACTAGCAATCAGTAATCTATACATTTTCCAGAGAACAAAGCATACAACATTCAAGAATGGCACCTTCAAATAAATACCAGTTTGATGCTGTATATATTTTCCTTCTTACCAATCATCATTTGATCCAGTGGGAGTCGTGTATAGTGCACCAGCTTTTCTCCATTTCTCAATTATTTGCTTATTTCTAGGTTTATCAGCAGGCCCTCCTTTTGCACGTCTATTGTGAATGATAATAAGTGGAAATTTCTTTGACAGGCTCCTTTGTTGTATGCCAATGGCAACACAGTTTAGCTATCAATTGCCACAAGAATGATAAGCCAAGATGACTGTGAATTTTCATTGACTATATAAATCCTACCATTCTACCTATACCAAAATTCATATACCCATACCCTGAGGATAAAAATTAAGGATTCAAAGTGGGAAGAAACTAGTTACCCAGTTACCCGAGAATAATTGACGGTAGCATCTTTATAAAGACCCACATTCGCACCATCAATTACAGCATCAAATGGTCCATGCTTTTCCAGCCATTCCTGTATGAATAAGACCACAGTTTACACTGTCTGGTAATTTTTGCTTTACAGCCAATTAATGAATCTTATTGATTCTTTATATACATCAATTTGAAAATCAGATGCCACATAAACTTTCAAATGTTTGCATTGGTATAATTGCCATCATCTTAACTCAGTTAATTCAGATTGAATGTCTAGTTGTTAACAAAGCATTCTAACAAAATATTGAGCATAGAACAGTTGAACATATTTCCTAGGGCTGCACATGATGGAGGAGCATTGGGAGAAAAGAGGCATGCCAAAACAGCAACCACTAATTACACAGTATAGCAAGTGGAATGACAAGACAATGCAACTCCTAGCTGCTAATAGAAAATTAATCATTCATCTAAACTGCCCGTTCTTGCTTTGCATGTTTGATCTTATGTGCTTGCTTGGACAGGTGTATACTTATTCGCATACATAAAAGCACCAACTCCATTGACAAGCCTCTTCTCCATGCATGCATCATAAACAAGTATAATCATATTGAAAGATGACTGGAATAGTATTAATTATTAAAAATACATGCACCAATAAAAATAACTTACACAGAAGACATCAATTTTGAATAGTATGAAATTTGAATCATGAATGCAAAGTGTATCTTTTAACACGGCTATATGTACAAGCATGTGCATAGTATCTTTTAACACGGCTATCAGTAATATTACAAACATATATATATGGACGAAATTGAGGTACATCAAGTGCAATCATAATTGATATTCAGCACTGTCATGATGCATGCAGATTTCTTAATGAGATCAATGCCCTGTTTGTGGGTGTCAATAATATGATGAATTGCCCATAGCCTCCCATAGCATTATGATATAATTATCAACACAAAATAAGCAGCATGAGCAATAAGCACATCAATAAGATGAAGATAAAACATCAGTGCTATGGCCAAGGTTACTCTTAAAAGTTGCCCACAATCAATGTCATGCAACTAATAGAGTTTAAAATAATCAATTGAAGCTTAGCCATCAATAATGGTGGTCACATCAATCTCAAGAGCTGTGATGCACATACCAGGATTAACTAATACAGTCTTCATTGACTGAATAATCATTGTGTACCTTCAAAAGCACAGACCAGAATGCTGCAACCAGAAGCTTTCTCCAAAAGATGATCTCTCTTATGCCTTTCATTAGGATATAAAGCTTTTACTATGCATCCTTCAATAAATCAACTTTAAAGACACAATAAACTTATCAATTAGAAGCTACTTTGATCACATACACAAGTATACATCAATCAAATGAGTACAAAAGCAGATTTGAGTTGAAGGAAACAACATTCTTAAATATATAAATATTCTCAAGTGATTTAGGGGTACAAATCTTACGGATTATACAAAAATCACGAAATGGAGTCATGAACTATGGTATAGAGGAGCCTGTATCACTCGGCCTTGAATCACTAGCAATATGTGGGGTCCTGCACTCATATCTCAGACAAGTCTGCAATGTTGCTACAACCATAGCAGCATTACTCGAGATCAGGATAGACTTGACAAACCAAAAGTATAAGTGTAAGTCAATTACTTAGGATTTAATTGGGAAAAACTCAAAAGAATAAAAAACATTGATTTTCTATCCAGCATGGCCCAAAATGGTTTTTAATTTTTGCTTTTCTATAATAGAGCAAGGGTCTAGGGGCAATGCCCCTCGTGGGGTTAGGGGGCCGCACACTCATTGTCACGATATAGGGCAGGGTCATGTTGTGACCAAATCGCACATCGCCCCATTGCAAATGGGGACCCCCTTTGTTTTGAGCTCCAACGCCTCTGTTGAATTTTGAAGGGTGTCCTAGGTTCTGTTTTATGGTGTAGTCAGTAATGATGATGAAGTAAGTTGCATGATTCCAAGCGAGTAGGCATTTCTGGATCACAATCAATGATAGGTTTTAATCTTGATGCCTTAGTAAGAAGTGATGCCTTAGAACATTTGAGATTTTATAAGGAATTGGCTTGAGAAACCTAGGCGCTGATTTATGTCTAGAGCCCCTCAAAGAGCGCCTTATGTGTAAATGATGTTTTGACCTCAATATGCTTTGAAGATTGAAGATCTTCAAAGAAAATGACTAAGTGTTTATTAGGCGCAGATTGTCATCTGTAAGACCTCAAAGGGGTGCCTAAGCCAAGAACAAGTGAAGTTAGTATTGGTGATGACAAGTTGGTGTTGAGAAACATTTTGGAAATTTAGACTTAGTCAATTTAGTGAGGACGCTCATTGTCACTCCTAGGATATCAAAATTGCGCCTAGAAGGAAATCAACTTGAATCTATAAGTTTTGAAGCTTCTTGGCTTTGGTGAAGCCTTTAAGAGCAACTACAATGATTTGAACACAAGAGAAGTGAAAAAACACTCATCTATACCTAGGCACCAATTTACAGTCAAATGTTCATCAAGGTGCGCCTAAGAGATAGGAGGCCAGGAATCTTGAGTTTTGATATCACCCTGGAATAAGAAGTCTCCAAACAACAATGCCTTGGTAAAGAGAGGCTTGAGTTCATCACAATGCCTAAGAACAAGCCAAGAAACATAGGCGCATTTCAACCATTGAAGAGTCCATTTTGGCGCCTAGGAGGGAAATTATGTTTGATCTATCAACATTGAAGGTATTGAGTTTGACAAGTTCACAAGGGCATATACAAGTTATAAGTTCATGTAATTTTGAAGTAAAAGGTTACATCAATACTAGGCGCACTTTCTTGTTGCTATGATCATCTTGAGTGCCTAGAAAGTAGATTGCTTTGAGAGATGAATTTGGCGCCTAATACCTAAAGGGTGTTTCATTGTCCAATTTGAAGGGGTATAAGTATCAAGGGGCACATATTGAAACTTCACAAATGTTTAGAACCTTCAGGAATGAAATAAGCATCTTCCAAACACAAGGCGCACTTTCTTGTTTGTATAACCCCATAAGGGCGCCTTGGTAAGTGATAAGATGGAGTAGTGGAAATTTGAAAATGGATTGATATGTTGGCAGAGAGTCAAGTTCTTTAGGCGCCTTTTACCTTCAAAAAGACCTTAATAAGCGCCTTAAATGATCACAATTGCAAATGTTGAAAATAAGGTCTGTGAGATTAACTACTATAGAAATGGGGTAAGGTGAGTGAAAGAAAACTTCATATCTCTAGGCGCCAATTTAACTCAAAACAACCTCAAATGAGCGCCCAATTTGAAGAAGGCATTTACTCATGTTTAGGCGCATTTTGTCACTAGAACAACCCTATATGGGCGCCTAAGAAGAAGATTAACTGAGGTTTATATTTTCTTGAGTTTCTTGGTCCTAATAGAGTCTTGTGGAAGCAATTTCAATAATATAAGATTGGAGTAAGTGAAGGAGGTCCTTATGAAGTTTAGGCGCCAATTTATCTTCTAATCATCACAAAAATGCGCCTAAGGATAGAAGGATAGTGTTGTGACCAAATCACACATCACCCCATTGCAAATGGGGACCCCCCTTTTTTTGAGCTCCTGGTTTTGCATTTAAGTTTAGATGATGCCTTAGGTTCATTTCCTCTACCAATCCAATAAGTCTCTCTTCTAGGAGATTTTTGCTTCATAACTGGAGGTCTCATTTGGAAAATGAAGAATCTCGATTGAATTCTATCCAAGTAATGAATAATGAGACCCTTCCTGATGTATGTCTGAGATCCTGAAAAAGACTAAGTCTGATAGCCTGAAATCCTGAAAATCCTGAAAAAATGGCTAAGTCTGAAATCTGGTGAATCCTCCAAATTCTAGATTTTGCATGTTAAATCCGGTGGATTCGAGACCTATCTCAAATATCCTGAAAGGTATATTGAAAAATATTTAAAGTATAAGAAATTCAATCTCTCAACTTATACTTAAATATATTTTTCAATATACCTTTACCCTCGCGACCCTGAAAAATGCCTGACTCTTCCAGAGGATTCAAAAAGCTCATCTAGTGCGACGGGGCATCTAAGTGGCGCAGAATCATGATGAAAAAAGCGCTTTCAAAGACAGAAGAAGATGATGATTTCGAATGCATGAACCAATGCGCCAATTCTAGAAGATTTTCAACCCCTTGAAGTAATGCGAAAATTCTAGAGGAACTCGAAACCTTGAAGTGATGCGCCAATTTCTAGAGGATCTCAAAATTGTGATCCAATGCGCCCAAGGATGAGATGATTCCTTTCAAGTTTTAAAGGCAAATTCAGGAAACTCAGAGGAAATCAATATGCCTATCTAATGCGACCTAAGGAGGAGGGATTTTAGTCATGGATTAATGCGAATTTTAGAGGAATTTGAAACCCTCAACCAAAGCGCCAAAGGTGGAAGAAGGTAAGTGATTTCAAAAAACACCAACTTGAAGAGGATTTTGACACCTTGAACCAATGCGCCACCCTCTTGCAGATGAAAACAAGTTGGAATCAAAGCAAATTTCAGAGGACTTCAACATGCCTATCCAATGCGAAAATTTCAGAGGAAATCAATACCTCCATCCAATGCGCTAAGGAGAAAGAAAAATGCTGGGTGTCAAGGTGTAAGTTTTGATGTTTCCAGAGGATTTAAAATCCTTAACCAATGCACAAATCTTAGAAAATCCTAACATCTCAAACCAATGCGACCTCTTCAAGAGGAATACAAAGTCAAGTCTCAGAGCAAATTTCTAGAGGAAATCAAAACATTGATCCATTGCGCCACCTTGTAGGTGAGAGTAAAGTTGAGTTTTGAAAGCAAGTTAGAAGAGGATTTTGAATACTCCATCCAATGCGCCTAGAAGGAGGAGAAGAATTCAGGTTTGTAAGAAAAGATCAAGAAGAAATCAAACCTCTCATCCACTGCGCCACATATGGGAAGGCTTTGATACACTTTGAAGGAGATTTCAAAAATCTTATCTAATGCGCTTGGAGGATGATTTAACTCAAGTTTGAAGTGATTTCTAGAGGATTCCAAACCCCTCAACCGGTGTGCCAGACAAGAAGACAATCAAGAGGATTTCGAAATCCTTATCCAATGCGACTTATCTAGTGCATCAATTCTAGGAGAAACTAAAACCTTTGTCTAAAGCGCTACCTTATGAAGGGAAGTAAAGTCAAGTGTTGAAGGCAAACTTTAGAGGCTTATCAAGGAGGAATCTAGGAGGAATTCACTTATCTCAACCAGCACACCATCTTAGTAAAGTTTTCATATCATTCAAGTTAGACATCAAAGTCCTTAACTCATGTGCTTAGATTAGAAATGCTTGTAATGATTCTTATGTATTATGTGTTATCGAAAGGGGATTGATGCTGTTTCTTTACTTGTGTTGCAGCAAAAAGGAGGAATCATCTAAAGATCAAGTGATAAGAACCTTTGACAAGCAAGGAATGAGAAAAGAGCAAGGCATCATGTAGCTGTTTCAAGGGTATCCTTCATCATCCTTGTGTTGGAATTCTTCATCAAGTGGCATCAAGTTAAGATTGTCTAGAAGACATCCATCCGAAGGACATCATCTACATCAAGACTTTCTAAGACATCCAATCTACTTCAAGTTCCTTCGAGCTTCAAGATCATCTTCAAGGAATCATTTCATCAACTACATCATGATCATCAAGAGCAAGTGTTTGAGTCACTTTCACCTTGCGGAGGGAACACTACTCTAAAGGATTATACCTCAAATCTTCTACATCATCGAGTTGGAACACTTCATTGAAACTTCCAAAGGCATTCATCCATCTAAACTTCAAGACTTTACAACTTCAAGTCCAAGAGAGTCTCCTACTCTTACATGAAGGAAGCATCATCATCATCATATCTCTACTCTACTCTCTTCAAGAGGATGCATCCAAAGAAGATCATTCATATCTACATCCTACAAGAAGAAGAAACATTGCAAAGTTAGTCAAGCGAAGCAACAAGTATCATACATCCAGTTGCAAGGAGATGTACAAGGCAAAGACCTATAAGATGTATTCCTAAAAGTTCAAACAATCACATTGAATACATCACATAAAGATGATACAATTTTCAAAGTATGCTGAGTTGGCATCTATGTGGCGAGTACACATCATTCAATTTTGATTAGCCGCATTATTTTAAATGCATTAAATGTATCATTTAATGAAAGAAGCCAAAGGGATTCCTATGTGGAGGAATATTTTAAATGCTTTCGCCTTACCTTATCACATTGGAAAACGTGCCTTCATTGCCTCTCTCTTTAATGCTAAAAATAGCAATTTGTTGTAACTACCTCTGAGGTGGCATGATCTGAGCCCTTGGCTATCAAATTGATCTTAGCCATTCAATGTATTCTGGGCACTATATAAAGGCTTTGTTGCCTCATTTGTAATTCAGTAGATCATTAGTAGTAGGCAAGTAGGAGTAGAATAAAAGAGACTCTCGAAATTCTCTGAGAGGACTTGAAGCTGTTGTAAATATTTTCAAGATTAATGCAAAAGACATTGGAGCTACTTGTTTGGTGTTAAGTATTATCTTGTGGAGTAACATGGTTTCATGAATCTTGATGGAATTAAGAGATGTTTCAATTAGATTAGAAGTAGATTAGAAGCTCATTGAAATAATGTATGTTGTACTGAATATCGATCAACTCCTAGCTCATGCTTTTAACATTCATCGCTGATGAAGTGTTGTGTAAAGCTAGTCTGAGCTTATTTGCTTAAGTTCGATTGTGGATGCTTGTTTGAGCTGCGCCATTTGATGGGTGCTTGTATAAGTCTTCATGATTTGAAAACCATTCGCGTAACCTTAGGAGATTGCACCAGCTTCATGTAGTTGTAGGCACCCTTGGCGAAGTGAAGTTAGGTTTGATTCAGGAGTTTGTTTGTTCAATACATCATCATTGCCTCATTGACCTTAGATAGTTTCCTAAACCCTTGCCCTTTTTCCATTTCTTTATCATTGAGACCTTGTATACATATCATCCACACCGAAGGAGGAACAAGCGAATGAGAGGAGAAGAGTCTATGTAAGTCCCTTTGTGTTTAACAGCAAAATCATACTTAGTCACTGAGCTGTCTCTTACAAAATTATAAGAAAGGAACCTTGGAGTCATCTTGTTTGATCACATAGTTCAGCATTCGAGAGGCTTTGCTCAAGAGGGAGTCAGATACTTTGTATTTCACTCTAATTGTTGACTTGTCCAAAAACAATCATCAACAGATAGCAAAGAGTGGTTCAAAGCATGTAGAAGAGTTTAGGCGCTTATTGTAACTTATCCCACCTCAGATGAGTGCCTAGCAATCAAGGAAGCTTGAAATCATAAGTTCAGGTGCATAGGAGCAAGGAGACCTCTTGAGAGGTTGGATGTGAAGTAGAACTTTAAAGTGTCAAGGATTAGTCCTAAATAAGCAAGGCGCCCTTAATGCCATATCACTTCAACTTTGGCGCCTTCCAAAAGAATCATGAATTGATGAGTAAAGGAACTCTCTGAGACTTCCTAGTCATAGTAGCCTTCAATATCAAGCCACAGTAAACTAAGGCGTTACTTCTTCTCCAAATTATCTCAAGGGTTCGCTTAGGCATTTGAAACATATAATAAAACCTTGTAAGTTGTGAAGCATGAGAAAGGGGTATTGGTAAGTATCACATCAAGTTTAGGCGCTCCTCTTTATGGCTTTAGTCATCTTAGGCGCCTAGGGATGAGAGATCACCTAAGGTAAGATTATCATCAAATGCACTCAAGAGAGATAGGCGTTTAGTGTAATTCACCTCACCTCAAATGAGCAAATTAAATTGAAGATTGCATTCATAATGTCTAGGCGCCCTTTATGTAGTTTCCTATCAACTTTGGCGCCCAAATGATTTCAAATTTTGAAAATCCTGAAAATTGCATTTAATGCTCAAACCTGGCCGACCTCAAACCTGGCCGACCTGCATTTAATGAAGTTGGATTACCTATGTAAAGAGGGTGCCCACTTCATTTTGTCATAATTCACATCACAACTCACTCAATGAGCGATTTTTGGAAGAGGAGCAGCGATTTTCATAAGCAGATCTGCACTTTTAAAGTCTGATTTTTGTCATTTCAAGCTGATATTTTATCATCTTCTACAGAAATCTGCATTATTCTAGGTCTGAAAATTGGTGTAAGGTATGTTTCAGCCACTTTTAATTCATAAAATTGCCTACTTACTTAAATTGCAAATTTTCATAGTTTTATCAACAAAAAATCAGGTTTGTGAAGGTAAATTTCATCATTTCAAGTCACTTATTGAGGCGTTGTCTTGTAGGTAGATGGGCATGACGGCAAAGGAGCATCAAGTAATGATCAAGATGGATGCCAAGTCAACTATACCCGACTCCAAGCTCGAAACTCATTGGAAGAAGGTGGGAGACACCAACATGGGACACGTCAACTTAGATGAAATGAAGGATTTCTTGCTCGCCATCACGAGGAATGAAGACATCAAGGCCATTGCAAAGAGTGGAATCATTCAAGCGGCATGCTTCCCACCTACCCTACCTAGCACTGAATTGGTGTTACAATACATTCAACACTATGACAAAGAGAGAAGACAAATTGTGGCTAAAGACGGGACTATCCTCGCCTACTTGCAAAGAGAAGTCATTCAGGAGATCTTCAACATCCCAAACCGAAAGGCAGTGTTCATTTGTCCTACAACCGCCCAACGTACCTTTGAAGGCAATTCCAAGCACTACATGCAAGAAGTGAGGAAGAAGCGGATGATAGATTCTTCAATCAAGATATACAACTCTGAAGATCCGAAGTTTCACAAGGCAGATTTCAAACAAGAGATAAGTTACTTCATCATGATCTTGAATCGAGTAACAGGTAGGCCTCAATCGTCGACTTTTGAAGGATAGATGTATACGTACTTTGATCATGTTTTTACAAAGAATAAGATGATTGATTGGGCTGGGCTTATAAGCCATTGCCTTGATGAGCAATTTGAAAGTTTTGATGAGTCAAAGTCCTTCTTCATGACTTCCTATCTTGTGTACATACTGGCGAGGAATGTGGTATACAAGGGATTGACAGCTAAAGGAGAAGTAAGCATAAAATCTGGCCAGATCCTATCACATCAATGCTATCCACAGCTCCATTTGAAGAACATCAATCATTATAAGAGGTTTAATGATGCATTTGCCATGTACATAGTGAGAAAGTTGCGGGGAGAGTTGCATAGAAGGTTGACTGGTGCTGCTAGGAACTTCATTGAACAATATGGAAGATACTATATTCAATATAATAAGTTCACCTATATCAGAATTCAGGGCTTCACATCCTTCCCATATAAATTGCCGAGGTATCTTAATGGTGTTGCTGGAAGTTTCAAGACAGTTGTTGGAGTTCCATAGGATGCAAAGGACAAGAAAGAAGGCCGGAATTCAATTTCCTCTCAAGCTTGGGAGATATTATTCATGTCCATCACTTCAAGCAGTCGAGCATTCAGAGATTGAGTTTCAAGCATATCATTTACATCTTCATGATTCAAGGAGGGAAAACTTCGACCCACATGGAGCTATTAAGCAATCATATTCTACCTACCAGCATGTTGAGCAGCTTGAAGATCATTGGGCAAATGCTATTGATGATGATGATATAAGGATGCAAAAATGTTCAAGGTTAAGATGGGATTTGGTGAGAGCTACAAAAGTATTGAGGATTCTTGATCAGCTAGATGATGATAGAACTCTTTCAAGTGATGAATACAATAAGATCCGGAACCTGTCATATGACATTGACTGGATTGATAGAGAAAGAGTATATGATGAAGAGTTGATAGAACCTATCATTGCTATCACTAAGGAACATGCAAGAGAGCAAGTACAAGCACTGATAGATGAGGGAAAGAAGCTCAATTACACTAAAATGGGAGAAGTTGAACAGCAAGTACAACATAGTGCACCTGGCAGAAGTTCACGAAGTAAGGATAATGAAAAAGATTCAAGTCAAACAAAGAAAAGAAAACAACTTGAATCTACACAAGGAGAATCAAGTAAGAAGAAGAAAAAGATAAGCATTGAAACTGCGTCATCTAGACAACCAGGAGATACTCCAATAAATCAGGATATAGTTGTACATGTTGTTGAGGATGCAGTCCCGGATACTCCATTTGAAGAGGTGCCTTCAAGTCCACATGATACTGAAATCATTGATGAAGCTAACACTGAAGACAAAGATGAAGCTGAAGAAGAATCATTGCCTAGGCAAGGAAGGCAAGTACAACAGTCAGGGGATTTTTCATCATTGCCGAAGTGGCTACAGGATAGAATTAAAAAAAGCTGTGAAGTTGAAAAATATCATCCTATTCCAGTTGAAGCATTGCTTCTAGACATGTCTACTGAAAAACCAAAGAAAAAAGCAACTACTCTTTCAAAGATAACAAAAGATGAAGATGATGTAAGGAGAGTACATATAGCTGTTCCAAGACTTGAGAAGAATGTAGAAGACATTACACCTGAAGATTATAACATCAATACAGTTGATTTGGGTCCGTTGACTGGGGCACAAGTAGAAGAACTTCAGGATTCAATTGATAATGCTCAAGCTATCATAAGACAGGAAATAGAAGGTAGGATCAAGGCTGAGCAAAGGTGTCAAGCATTGGAACAGTATATTCAACACTTAGTTCATCCTCTCCATCAACAGGAGAGAATTTCTACACCTCCATCTCTTCTACCTCCAGAAACAGTTGTACATCTTGAGAGATTGAGGTCTTCATCTCATAGGTTGAAAGATTGGATGAAAAGGTCAAAGGAAACAACATACAGACATCTGAAAGATATTATGCAAGTATATGATAAGGTTGTTGATCTCAAGGAAAGGGTGCTTGCATTGTTGACAGCTTGTGTTGAGTTCAAGGTTATCAAAGAACAATATATGCCACATTTGAAGAGTTTGATATAGACTTCAGTTGATGAGTTGATACATACTGAGGTAGTTGAAGGAGTAACATATGATTTCTCTTCTTGGTACTATTGCTTTCGCAATAAAGGACAGCTACTTGATAGAGTGGAAACAGACATGTCAAGAGTAAGGAGTGTGATTCAAAGAATCCAACATGGAATACATGCATCCTTGATGAAAATATGCAATCCCTTTGGAGAGATGACTATTGAAAGTATGAAAGAACAAGTTCAAGCATTCTACTTCCAAGAGGATGATGTTTCTGATGATAAGCTTGATAGTATATTCTCACTTGCTATCCACCTTGGCGCCAACAAAGCTAGAATAACCAATTGGGAGAAGACACTTGGCCTTTACGCAGTTGATGTGCTTGAAGCTTAAGGAACCACTAGGAATACGCCAAGAGTACCTTTTGATGATGTCAAGCAAATAGTGTCCAAATTCATTGAATTCCATAACACTAGTGATGGTTATTCACATGGAGATTCCTCATAGGCTATTAATTTGTCATCCTTATCTTCTTGGGAAACGTGCCTTTGTTCCCTCTTTCACATACTAAAAATTGGAGTTTGTTGTAACCACCTACTTAGGTGGCATAATCTAGTCCATTGGCTTTGCCAATCGATCTCAACCATTCATGTATTCTTGAGGTCTATATAAGGGCTCTTTTTGCTCTCATTTGTAAGGTTGAAGACTCTAAAAATTGTTGCAAGAGCTCTTTTGAGATAATATAAGACTCATTGTTTGGTGATTCTCTATATGTTTCTAAGTGTTGCATGGTTTATGATTTCTTCCAACGAAGGTTAAGTTAGATTAAGTTTTCTTTTAAGTGTTATGTTAGTTGGTAGAAGGTTTTATTATTGTTTCGTGGTGAAATCTTTATGTTCACACCATTTGTAGTTTGTGGCTTGCAAATTACAGTGTATGGTTAGTCTGAACGAAGTGAGCTTAACTTTGATCGTTTATGTTTGTTGAATTTTCATGAGCATAAGTGATTTGAATATCCTGTATAACCTTAGAAGACAGCATCAACTTTGTGTAGTTGTTTAACTTGGCAAAGCAGAGTTGGTTGATTTCACCTGAGCAGTAATCATCTCTTACATCTAGGATTAGATTAGTTTCACTGAACCCTTCATCTTTTGTCTTTTCTTTTTCCATCTTGTTAGAATTTAGGATCAAGTACTTCATTGCCATATCATACGTCATAAGTTGTAGTACTTAGATACTCTTAAGTGTTTGCCTCTTTCATTGAAACAACGAGTTGTTTGAACAATTGTGTAAGTCCCTTTGTGTTTATCAGCAAAATCACATTAAGTCATTGAGTTACCCATCACAAATTATAAGAAAAAAGGAACCTTGGAGTTGTCTCGATTGATCACTTTGTTTAGCATTCGAGAGGCTTTATTCAAGAGAGAGTTGGATACTCCGTATTTTACTCTATTGTTGAGTTGTCTAAAAACAATCATCAACAGGTGGAAAGATGGAGCCCCCGCCACCAAACCCAAATTAAGGCCATTGAGACCACACAGACCTTCATGATGCATGCCATTTTTCACGATTTTATCACTTTTAACCAAGTTCCAAGAGTCCAAACTCCAAACCCTTTAAAAAACACAAGTGTCAAAGCCATAGAGCAATAATTAGACCCCAACTATGTTTGCTGGTTTTTGCTTCAATGGATTGTATTTTAGCTTGAAATGCTGTCGTCTTCTCGTTGTTTGTGCTTGCAAATGAAATGACTAACATTTAGAAGTGATGTAGATCCTTCTTAAGGTTTTAGGTTTTAGTTTTTTTCTTTTTCTTTTTTTTATTCAATTTTTCGCCTCTATCCTGATGGCTGAGACTGAGGCTCGAAACTTGTGAGTCTTGCGAATCTGACCAAACTCGCCAAGACCCAAGTCCAAGTCCTTGGGACTCATTTCATGCTACTCACCTCGGGACTTGCCAAGTCTGGCGAGTTTCTGACAAGTCTTGTAACTATGGTTTGAAGGTCATATGACATGTAATCTTTAAATTATGACAAATTGATAATCAGAATAGCCCTATGTGTTCTCTAAATGTGTTAATTTCTGTTTTTTTGTGTAACCGTGTTTTCTTTGTTTGGCCAGGATTTTTCCGAGTCTGAGTCAAAATTTTGGGCTGCTGTGTCTGAGTTTTTCAACTATGCCTTAAACGACATCCTAGCCTTCATCCACAAACCAACTCTTCCCTTAAAGTTCAATAGGATTTCAAATACCTTGAGATACAGCCAAAGCCATCCAATGACCTAACTGCGAGACAAAATGAGTTATAGACTGATTGTTTCTAAGTCAAGCATTTATACTGGTATTTAGGTATATAAAATTGCACGTGTGTTGGATTACAGCACATTTATTGCTAAGGGAAATTTGGAGGAACCAAACATTTCTGGAAGTAAAGAAATCACGGTGAATCTTTTTAAATATTGAATTTTCAATTACTTTAGTTAATATAAAACTAATCTCCAACTTCCTTGGTATTTTATATGTTTTATATAAGATACATGGCAAATTCAGAAAGAAAGAATACCGTTAAATAGAAATTGAGGAGAATCTTTATTTCTGTTTGAGTTATAGGATGCCTTATTGCAGAGCAAAGACTTGAAAACCACTAGAACATCAATTGGCCGATATTAATCATTAAAAATTTTGCTGTTTATTGCAGTTTAGCCCACTGGATAGTCATTACCTTAGGACATAAATAGATAGAAGCCTTCAAATTCTAAATGATATTGATTTCAACTTTGATTTTAAGCTGGTGAGGCTCAGGGCTGGAGCGCTCACAAATGTTTATCAAGACACCCAAGTTCAAAGCTTAACTACTGAAATTTTCTAATAACAGAACATAGAAAGGCACACACATAACTATACCTGAAAACATTCAAAGGCTTTAGCCTCCCTCTCAGAAGCCAACGCTTCAACAGACTTGGCGAAATTCTCAGTTTCGAGTGGATCAATATCAATAGTAACCAACTTCTCCCCACAAACCCTACAAACACCCTTGTGATCGATGGCAGCATGCTCCACAGTCCAATTGCCCTGCCCCAACCAGCCCTGCCCATGCCACCCACCACCACCTGCAATGAGGGCAGCCCTGATCTTCTCCCTATCCCAAATAGGCACCCCAAGCTTCCCAGCTCCCTCATTCTTAAACCACTTCTCAATAACATGAGCAGTGTCCCTTGACACCTGCCTCACACTGCTCCTCAGCCGATGCAGCAAAGAATAAACCTTCTCTTCCCTAAAACCCTCTACACTAACCTTCATCAACAAACTCAATTCCGGCTCCTCAGCCTGGACACCCGACGCGGTCATATGGTCATCCACTTCATATGCCATGTCCGCATTGTTCTGCTTGCAAAAGGCGCTGAGTGCCGGCCCATATGACCTCAACCTCGGCGGAATGTTACTCTCCGCCATTCTCTTCACCAGCTCAAATGCCAAATTCCCATCATTTTTAGCTACGGCTAATCTGGCGGCCGCCGTAAATGTGGTCTCGTTTGGAGCTATTTTATCCAAGCCCATCTGCTCGTATATCTCAAATCCTCTTCTCAGCGCTAAGTGCCTAACCTCGTCGCTAATTTCAGCGACCCCGTCCAAACCCTTGTCCAATTTGGCCGCGTTGGAGGGTTTCAGCATGCCCATGGCGGCCGAAGAACAGAGATAAAGAAGAACATTGTAGTGGTGTTGATTGAGAGCAATGCCTTGTGTCTTTGCGCTATCGTAGATATTTAAAGCTTCCATGACGTCCCCACGTTTCGAACACATGTCCAGCTCGTACCTGAGCTGCCCTTGCACAGTATCTTTCATTTTTTTCTTCTTTTTTCCCTCATCTGCGGCAACTTTCTGGATATTAGAGCAAAAGTTCCTTGGAAATGATTTCTGTTTTTGCTGAGACAACTTGCAGAGAACTGTGTAACGTGTGCTTAAAATATGGAGGTTTCTTTCCAATATCTTGATGTGTTGTTTGGGGAAGCATTTCGGAAGGCGATCAAAGGTGAATGCTCTGTTGAAGAGATGAGATGTTCTCATAATGTTTGTGATAGATTTGGCTCCCATTGCTGGTATATACAGTTTATTCGCTCTCATTTAGATTTTGTATTGCTTGAAATTTTGTTTAGATTTTGTATTGCTTGAAATTTTGAAGAGAGATCGAGATTTTATATGTAAAATACCAAATTAACAAACTGCGTCTCACTCCAGACGATATACGGCTAGGGAAGAGCTGGAACTTGGCTTATTTATTTGGCTATACAAAATCTAATCTTCAACGTTTTTTAGTTTAAAATTTTTAATTTTAGTAAAGAGAGAATAAAGTACATAAAAATATTTAGAGTCAAGATGATGTTTTTTTTAAAATAAAAGTAAAACAAAATTATTCAAATAAGTAGCCCTTAAGGGTATGGTTGGGTGGTTAAGTCGCTTGGTTATAGTGGCGGCCACCAAGGTTCAAATCACATATTGTTCATGCTTTGGGTTTGGGGATGAGGTCCCCCATGGTGTGGCCTCACCGGTTCATAGCTCCGGTCAAAAGCGTTCACCAAACCAATATATATATATATATATATATTCAAATAAGTTTTGAGAAGCAAGAAGATAGGGAGGCAAAGAGTAGTAAGGGAGATTAGTCAATTATTGTTTTATCAAATTTATCCAAGGGGCATGTAGTGACTCTAGGAGAGTTGTTCTCATGAATTAACCAATGGTGGATATGACACGTTAAACCTTGCACCTCCTGAACTAAGATGCAAAGGCTCTCCCTAATATCTTTAGGATTGCCCACATTAATGTTTATAGCACTAAGAGTGTTAGCATGATCCTCTAAGATACGTCTTTCATGGTCTACATCTATTCAAATGTGCGACAAGTGGGTATGTTATTGTTGATAAAATCCTAGAAGGATGAATATAACTCGTGGGAATTCAAATAGTCATTTCTTGTATCCCAAAGAAGGTTAAGCTATAAAGAGTTAATTTCATGAAGAAGGGAAACCACATTTGGCATGAAATTCGGTTGGGGATTACCGATCAAGATTGGTTGTGACGAGCTCAAGCTCGCCACCACCTAAATAAGACACTGACCACAAGTAGAATGGTGCTTCTTGTTTGGAAATTGTTCAACAAAGGAAGCCTTACACTTGCCTTTAGAAAGTGCCAAGGAAGGAGAACCCATTTCATGATTTGCATGCATAAAAAAAGAGGGAATAAAATCATTACATCTAACATGAGGGTGTCTTGCACTTATAAGAGGATCTTTGCTTCCAAAAATAGGAGCAAATTCCATATGCTAAGAAGATTGACCAAAAGGGATCGCCAAAGAGTGGATGGCACCTTGTTGAGCTCCTTCAACTATAAAAGTTAGAACGTTGGTTATATGACTAAGACTGAGAACAAGCCATGCAACAAACTAAGTGGGCAACAACTATAGGAAGAGTCACCAAAGAGTTTTACCTAGCCAAGAAGTCACCATTTGCAAGAAAAAGAAACAAAGCACTAGAAACCAAATTTGGGGTGCCATAAAAGCAAAAGTGGCTAAAATAAAGATAGCAAGCACAAGTTAAGGACAAGAAAGTCAATAACACCTTAGAAACTTCTGAAAAGGGCTCATCAAAAGGCAAACTTAGCTCAAAACAAGTCCAACAAAAACAAAAGATAGTGAAGGAAAAAGTGGTGAATGAGAAGGGAAAGATAAGAGGACAAACTAGAAAAGGCTACGAAAGGCAGTCAGAAAGGAGGGGAAAACGAAAAGGGAGCAATAGGGCAAGGTGGATAAGAAGCAAAAAGGGAAAAATCCAAAAGGTAGATGGGCAAGAAGCAAGAGGAAGAAAGTATATTAAGAGCATAAATAGAAGTGTAGAGAAAGGAAGGCAAGGAATCGACAAATAGAAGGGTGCCTTAAAAAACAACAGACAATTGCTTGTCATTATTAGTGATATTGGAAAAAGCTCTAAAAGTTTCCTCATTTTCAAACTCTTTACCAAACTAAATGAAAAAATAGAAGTTTTCTATCAAACTCAAAATTTTCAACCAGTTGACTGCTTTGTTTCATTCTCACTTAACATGTAAAAGTTTAAAATTATCAAACATGCCAAGCAAAAACTTAGCTCTCAAAAGAATCACATTGATTCACTAGTTGTGGGTATTTCCATTCTAGATTCCATTAATGCTAATGCATGAATCACCTTCAATGATCAAATTACGGGCTTGGATTTGGCTTGCTAATTCGAGGCTAAGAATCAAACCCTTAACTTTAGCTATATTATTATAATTGTTTTCTGTAAAACATGTCCCAAAACAAAGAACCTCCCTTTCATGATTTCTGAGAGGAGCCCAAACTTGAAGTTTTGGGTTTGTTTTTGGCAACCTTATCAAAATTTTGCTTTGTCCATCTTATGGTAGGAGGAAAGTAGTACTTGGAATCCTTCTTGGCCTTAGTTTTAGGGAGAATATCATCATAGTATTTCCTAACTTCAAGCCAACTTTTTTAAGTGGACACTTCTTTGGGATTGGCTTCCCTAGACTTAGTCATTTTGGAAGTTATAATACTATGAGAGCTAGAAATGAAAATATATTTCCATAATTGATCCTATTTTTTTCCTTTTAAAGATCATATTATTCCTTTCTAGCCATATTTTCGACAATATCATATAGAGAGCTAAATTCCATAGTTCTTGAAGAGTATTAAGAGAGATGGGACACAACCATGCTTCAAGGAGATATTTGAAAGATTCTCCTATTACCCATTTAAGATTGGAATTGATAATGAAATGATCCCATGTTCCTCTTGCATAATCACAATGGAGGATTAAATGGATGCAATCCTCTCCTTAAGCATAGCATAAAGAAGTTATCTACGAGGTCTCAAAAAACATGATTTTTAAGTTGATCACAAGTGAGGATCTTAGCATTGTAAGGAAGCTAAGGTAGTGGAACAACTTCCTACACTAATCTTGAGGGAAGGGATATGCAAAAAATTTCAGATCTTTACAATTGTTACAGAAATAAACACAAATAGCAATCATACCATAACACATTAATTACGCAGGGAAACCCTTTTGGGATAAAAACCCCACACTCCAAAGCCACCCAATATATTATTCAAGTATCAAGAAGATTACAATATACTTGTAGAGAAAGCTTTCACAAAAGTATAACCAACAGAGATTCGGAGGCAAATCAACATCTATAAGACTCTTACACTAAATAGGAGATATATAGGAGATACAATACAGTAAATCGTCAACGATAATTACAAAACCATGAGCTAAAACCACCCAAAAGTGGCACCCAAATTATCTTCAATCAAAGATGTCTTGTGATGTGCCAAATCACACACCAACACATGTAACTCTCCCCTTTACAACTCTTTTAAGTGTCCAACACATTTTCGCATTTCCCAAAATGGGATGCCCAACTTCTGGAGGTCATAACTTTTGATTCGGGTGTCTGATTGACGAACCATTTGATGCGTCGGAAAGCTCCTAAAGAGATCTATCAATCTACAATCCACTTTTCCAGTTACAACTTTTAGGGCTTTTAGGGACCTCTAAGTGCCTCAAATCCAAGTTCAAAACTTTTTCAAGAGTTTCAAAAAAATAGAAACTTTAATATATTGCAATCTAGGCATGATTTTGAGTCGAAACTCACCCAAGATGTTTACTTGGCAGTTCTGCACCTTTTGGGAAAAATTTGGGTCCGTCTGAGCTCAAATGTAGAGTTACTAAAAATAGTAAGCCTTGTCATTTTTAGCCCCTTTTGGAAACTTTGAAAGTTCTAAACCATCCTTCAAGATAAAAGGTATTCGAAAGGACTAAAATTGGGAAGAATAGTAACCTTTTGTTATGGGTAAAATGGGATAATATTAAATGAATTTATAAACCAATAACTTCAATGGAATATGCAAATAACAAAGATTAAAATTAAGTAAACAACTTACAATGCTTTGTTACCTTTCGCCTATTCTCGATCGATCTTTGGTGATGAATGTAGCCCTCAGGAAGCTTGCTTCCTTGCTTTGTTTCCTCAAGATGACAATGGAGAAATGGCTCGGATACTTATTGTATTGAAGATGAGCTTCAATACAATGTGAGATGGATAATGAATAAATGCAAGAGTGGGGGTGCTAATGGCGCGCTATGGATTCGACAGAGTAATCTTACTTGAAAGCTTCATTATCTGAAATGGAAGAATACAGAGGTATTTATAGAATTGTGTTGAGAAAAGATCAACGGTGTAGAAGAAATAAGAAGATCAATGGTAGAGGATGTTTGAGAGAACATGCAAGAATAGAAAGAAGACATGTGTCCTTCAAAAAGATGCTTTGTTGAGTTAACTGCTTTCTCGATGAGGATGAGCTTTGATCTCATAAATTAGAATGTATTTTTCTAATTTTAGAGTTTGTTGATAAAATCAAAGTTGCTTTAAATCAATTAACTCAGCTTTTGCTTTTGTATGACAAGGAAGATTTATTTTTAGAAGATTTGGAAGATAAGAAAGCAAAATTAAATAAATAAATTTATTTAATTATTTGTGCAAGATTTAGAAGAATAAATAAAATATTTGATTATATTTTATCTTTGGAGACTGAGATTTAACTTAAATAAATTTCCATTTTATTTAAATTTGGAAGAATGAATAATTTAATTAAATGTTTGGAAGAATAAAGTTGATATTGATGGAATTAATTAAATAAATGTGGAGGAAAATGAATCAAATAAATAAATTGATTTATTTATTTATTGATAGAGGAACCTTAAGATGAAATAAATATTTAAAATATTTATTTAGGTAGAGTCATGTCATTTTTAAGTGTATACATTTTGCCGCTCTTTGAGGCAATGTGTTTTATCACATTGTTTCAAAGAATAAGAATTTTTGACAATGATACATGCCCTAGTTTGCCCCTGGTACAAGTTTAACAAGAAGATGCCCCCTCGGGAGATTGGACGAGAAGAAGGCAGAAGGCATGAGATGGACAATCTCACGAAGAAGAAGGTGAAAAATAGGTTAGATTGAAGAAAACAGGACACGGTTTGGAGAAACAGGCGTGGGAAGTAGTCACAGTGGTCACACAGTCAGCTATGGTTCACTTGCTATATATAGGAGCTGGGTCCACAAGTCCTATTCCTTTGCACACTTGTCCTTAGTTGATTTGTCTTTGAGAGCTTAGGAGAGTAGAGGAGCGAGAGCAGTTGACAGAGATATGGATATTTCGCGCAAGGAGCACTGTTTTGAGCAAGTTCGACGGTTCGATCGGCCACCCGAGGCAGGACCACCAGTATGTAGTTTGAAAAAACTTGCTCAAAGTCATTTATTAGGGCAATAAATGCTTAGGAAAAATAGCTAGGATAGATGTGTTGAACTGTAGTTCGACGTATATGCGCCCCGAAACGGCGCATATGCCAGGAAACCATGCATTTGAGTAAACATGTGGCGTATATGATACATCTGCGCATATATGACATGGATCGACGCATATACTGTAGAACTGTGCATTTGACACAAAAAGTGGCGCATATGCCCAGAACGACGCATATATGCCAAGGAACGGCACATTCATGGTGAAGCGGTGCATCTGATATGATTCGGCACATTCGCAGCCTGGTTCGGCACTTTTGCACTAAGACAGTCAGCTGACTTAACAAAATTAACCCAATTGGCACCTTGATCAATGCGTCAATTAATAAGCGATCTCTGAGATTGTCGAGAATCTAGTCAAGAGATGATATGTTGTTTTGATCAATTTGATATGTTAAGTCAGTGATTGGATAGTTTGATTGCTTTGAGTAGCTTTTTGCTTGGATATGGGTTTTTGCTTGACGCTATGTTTGGCTTGGTTGCAGGAGGACATTTGCAATATTCTGATGTCGCGAGAGCGGTTCCCTTTGCCACTATTACAGCGGTATATGCTAATGGAGATGGGTCGCGAGGCTCTTGGTGCTATGGGTCTGCACTATGTTTGTTTCATGCCCGATGTTCGCACAAACCTCGGTCTGTTGACTACAGCAGTGGAGTGATTCCACAGCGAGGACGGGATGTTCCATCTACCGACTGGGGAGATGGCGATCACTCTAGAGGATGTTTACAGGATTCTACACCTTCCCATCCAGGGGAAGTTGGTAGAGTATGATCCACAACGCGATGCAGGACTAGCAGAGTGCAGACGTGTTTTTGATGACCCAGAGCTAGATGAGCAGGTGATTTCATGGCAGGACATTCATGACTGTTATGACTACTTCCCAGGGATAGTGGCAGGATTGATCGGCGGTGTAGTATGCCCCAATAGGAGATCACATGGGTTCCCGATTAGCTGGGGGAGGGTGATGGAGAGCATGATTACTGATGGGACTCAATACTCATGGGGTGTGTGTGCACTGGCACACTTGTGTGGGATATGCACCAGGTTGTGTATCACAGAGGGGCCAACTTGTCAGCAGGTGTGTCTCTCTTGCAGTTTTGGTTGTGGGAGCACATAGCGATCACGCAACCGATATGTGTCTTTCACAGGCAGAGAGGCGAGCCTTACAGCTATGGATATGCATGTGTGATTTCCTAGCACAAGCTGGGAAAGCTTGAGTATTGGAGACATGCGCTAGATAATGTAGATGCAATTATCTGGCACCCATACCTGGACTGTGAGGTATGGGAGGATGAGGATGATGAGTTACCGTATTGTTTCCAGACTCGGTGGCTCATTGGCAGGACGCAGTTCATACTAGAGCATTAGATTGTCAACAAAGTACAGAGGTAGTTCAGTAGAGTGCAGGGTAGGCCACAGGGGCAGGCTCAATTTGCGAGGACCCATGTAGAGAGACTAAGGTGGGGTCCCGTGGCATCTTATGAGGAGGCCTTAGGAAACTTTTGGCAGATCTCTTATATAGCTTGGCCTATGAGGAGAGAGATATTAGATGCAAGGATGACTCCAAATTATGAAGAGTGTTTCACCGCTCATCCATTTCCTAGATATTCAAGACCTGGAGAGTTGGCTCCTCGCATAGACGAGAAGGATTCAAATGACGAGGACATAGCTGGCAGGAGGAGGAGACAGAGGAGGGGTGGAGGGGGTAGGCGAGAGGGAGATGATGGTGGGGATGGAGGAGGAGGAGGAGATGGAGGCAGACAGAGACAGAGGAGGAGGTCCGAGGAGGGACCCTCAGGACAACAACATGTTGCGCAGCTGCAAGCTGCAGAGAAGGTGCAGGCACAACAGAGACTGATGCCGCCACCACAGTAGGTGGCACAGCAGCAGGTGTAGGGATAGGGAGAGCAGGCTCCATAGCCTGATTTACAGCAGTAGGCCATTGCTGCACTAGAGGGTCAGGTGAGGCAGCTGAGGGCCCACCTTAGAGCAGCAGAGTCTCAGAGAGAGGTAGATGCAAGCTGAGTATCAGAGATCTCCAGAGAGCGAGACTCAGCCCTCCTCCTCAGATTGTCAGTAGAGTACAGAGGTAGTTCGGTAGAGTGCAGGGTAGGCCACAGGGGCAAGCTCAATTTGCGAGGACCTATGCAGAGAGACTGAGGTGGGGTCCCGTGGCATCTTATGAGGAGGACTTAACAGACTTTTGACAGATCCCTTATGCAGCTTGGCCTATGAGGAGAGAGATAGTAGATGCGGGGATGACTCCAAATTATGAGTGGTTCACCGCTCATCCATTTCCTAGATATTCAGGACCTGGAGAGCTAGCTCTTCGCATAGGCGAGGAGGATTCAGATGACGAGGATAGGGCTGGCAGGAGGAGGAGACAGAGGAGGGGTGGATGGGGTAGGGGAGAGGGAGATGATGGTGGGGATGGAGGAGGAGGAGGAGGAGGAGATGGAGGCAGACAAAGACGGAGGAGGAGGTCCGAGGAGGGACCCTCAGGACAACAACATGTTGCGCAGCCGCAAGCTGCAAGATAGGTGCAGGTGCCAGTACAGCAGAGTATGATGCCGCCACCATAGCAGGTGGCATAGCAACAGGTGCAGGGACAGGGAGAGCAGGCTCCGCAGCCTGATTTACAGCAATAGGCCATTACTGTGCTACAGGGTTAGGTGAGGCAACTAAGGGCCCACCTTAGAGCAGCTGAGTCTCAGAGAGAGGCAGACGCAGGCCAAGTATTAGATATCTCTAGAGAGTGAGACTCAGCCTTGGCAAGGGTACAAGAGATCAGAGTGGAGAGAGACGCGGCAGTGGCAACCCTAGGTACAGATAGTACCACTATCTTTCTAGTGACACAAGTGTAGCAGGCACAGGCACAGCTTGCGCAGGGATAGACATAGCTGGCACAAGTACAAGGGCAGCTGGTACAAGTACAGGGTGAGCTTGCCAGAGTGCAGGCTCAGACACAATATTACAGAGAATTATATCATGGGGCAGTGCCAGCAGATCAGCGCGCACTGAGCTATAGGAGCCATTCTGTGGCTTCACATAGGGCAGGTGGATCTCGATCTGTAACATTAGTGAGAGGCCCCCAGTAGTCAGGGGGGACAGAGGAGAGGGCAGTGTAGGGAGCAGTGTTGCACGGCAGCAAGGCTAGCCAGTTTTTTGACACTTGTACCGATTTTTGGCTTTATGTATACACATTTTGATGGATCAGATAGCCTGATATGTATATATTTGTATTATTTTGCCCCGAGACATGTATCAGTATCTTTTTGTACTTTGTATACATTTCATGACATGACTCTGAGAGATGGACAGATATTTTGATATATTGAACATTTGGACATGTTTTATGTTTATATGATGATGCCGCTATTGATGTTCTACATGCTCTTATTCTATGTGTATGTGCCATGGATGCAATCTATCTTATGATGTTTTCACATGTGATGTCTATTTTGATTATGTTTATGTAGTCTTAGATGGATTACGATGATCTGGTATGTAAATGTAAATGTGAATGTTGCTGATATGATTATGCAGCTCTATACGTATTTGTCTATATTTTTTATTTTGATATGATATACTGATGCAAATGTGTATGGATGACCTAATGCACTTATTATGTATGCAAATGATTTAATCATGTGAATGATTATCTTATGTGATATGATATACAATTTATGCTATGTTTTTGGCATGTCCAAATGTACTCAATCGACATAGAGATGACATAGATAGGTGGAAGAAAAAGAAGGAAAGGATTACGGGCTTTCAATTGTTACTTTGCAGGATTTCCTTATTGCATGGATGATATGGATTTCTAGATATGAGATGGATGTGGATATTTTATCATCATTAGAGCGCAAGTATTTTGCTTTCATCATTGGGCACTTTTTGTTTCTTTTCTCTTCTTGAAATGTTGTAAGAACATACAAGCATCTAGGTATAATTAAACTGAGATGACCTGAGTATTCCTTACATGGATTTTGATATAGCAAGTTGATACAAGCATCTAGTCAAACTTGAATCTAGATGACCTGAGTACCTCTTGCATTTCAACAGACAAGGATTGTCCCTTTTCATGTTTAGACCTCCGAAATCCTCGATGATCTTTTGTTGATCATGTCGTTAGACAAAAGTCATCACATTACTAAAGTTTAATCCATAAACAACAGACAAAGAAAAAGATCATGCCCCCATCATAGCTTCTCTAGCTTTTGGCATACTCAAGTAGCATAGAAAGACAAACAAAAATCAAGACTCTCTAACTTAACCTTTTCACAAAACGTTCTTGCATTAGATGTGCCTTCTTGTCATAATTGATGTAGAATTAGTTTGAGTGTTTTGGTATATGCTTTGCCTCACTTTGGATAGGTTGTTGTTTTTGTGCCAAGATTTTTGTTTTGGGAAGCTTGCTTTGTTGTGTGTGCTTGTCTAGTGAAAGGTATCACAATCCTTATCGGTATCCTCTTAGAACATGTGGCATTCAAGAATCCAAATCCACAACCACGTCGAGGAGTTGCCCCTAGTTTAGACAAAGGATCGACTTATTATGGGTGACATGACAAATAGATATGGAGAGACGGACCCTAAGGGACTGACCTAGTGCCTCGGGGGCCCATTACTAAATGGCCTTGCCTACGTGACGACGCAGAGGCAACATAGTTCAGGGTGAACTTGACAGACCTAGGTGATGGTAAAGATGCAGAATTGGCATGGATAGAAGGACATACGACACTTGATGGAATGGACAGGAAAGAAGTGGAGCAGAGTGGAGCCTCGGGGGCGCATTGAGAATGGCCTTGCCTACATGATAACTCAGAGGTGACATAGTTCAACAACAACTCAATGGACTGGTTCAAGAAGAATGAAATGATGGACCCAAGAGAAATGAGGTCGCAACAGATGGAGGAAGCGGTTTGTCGCAGATAGTGCCTGTTTACCAGGTTTTCATCACTTGCTTTTATTTTCACGAAAGCTAAAAGTACACATGATGCCTATTTGCCAGGTTTTCACCATGGTACCTATCCAAGGCGCCTGTTTACCAGGTTTTCACTGGAGGATGATTTTTGTTATTTTTCCGTTTTTCCATTTTATTTTTTTGAATTGTTTTTTATCACTTTTTTTATTTTTTTGTTATTTTTTGACTCCCTTGCATTAGGGTTTAGGTATAGAACTTGCGAAGATGCATGTTGTTGATAGGATCATCAAACAGTTTGCCTTCAGACGTAGCCAATTGATATGCTCCTGACCCATAGGATGCAATGATGACATAGGGACCCAGCCAGTTGGGTTCGAACTTGCTGATTTCTGGGATTTTCTTTGAGGATTAGATCACCAACTTGGAATATTCGGGGCTTTACCCTTTGGTTGTAACTTATGGACATTCGTTGTTGATAAGCTTTGAGATGGTTAAAGGCCTGTTGCCTTCTCTCCTTGAGCAGCTCTAACTCTTGAAATTTGGATACTTTGTACTCTTCATCAGATATGAGACCTTTTAACGACACTCGCAAGGATGGGATCTCGACTTCAATGGGCAAGATGGCTTCAGATCTGTAGACCAGGGAGTATGGTGTTGCACTTGTGGGTGTGCGGATACTTGTACGATAGGCCCACACCACTAGATTTAATTTGATATGCCAATCACGACTGACATCATTGACAGTCTTTTTCAAGATTTTCAAGATAGTTTTATTTGATGACTCTGCCTGGCCATTGCCTTGGGGGTAATAGGGGGTAGAAAAGTGGTGTTGGATATGGAATTTGTCACATAGTTCCCTGACATCCTAATTTTTGAATGGTCGTCCATAATCTGTGATAATGGACGAAGGGATACCATAGCGACAAATGATATAGTTCAAGATAAAGGAGGCAATCTGCTTGCCTGTGATATTTGCTAAGGGTACGGCTTCAATGCACTTTGTAAAGTACTTGATGGCGGTGATTATGAATTTATGGCCGCTGGATGGAGGGTGGATTTTGCCCACTAAGTTGAATCCCCACTAACAGAAAGGCCAAGGAGTCGTTAATGGCTGCAGCTCCTGTGTTGGTGCATGTATCAGTTTCCCATGGATTTGGCACTTCTTGCACTTCTTTACAAAATGATAGGAATCTTGTTCCATGGTTGGCCAGTAGTATCCCATGCGTATGAGTTTCTTGGCTAGGGTAGGGCCACTAGAGTGGGTCCCACATATACCATCGTGCACTTCGTTCGGGGTGGTTTGATGTTCCTCATTGTCGAGACACCTAAGGAGAGTACCATCGAGACCTCTGTGATATAGGGTATTGGCGACAATGGCATACCGGAATGCCTGACGAATGAAGGTTCACTTTTGGTTGCTGGAGAGATCAGGTGGGAGGGTATTCTCTTTAAGATAGGCAAATATTTTTCCATAGAGGGGGGAGTCAGTTCCGAAAATGTGGCAAATGATATGGGATTTAGGGGTGTCATATGCAGGATGGGTCGCTGGCTCTACCAAGAACTCATAACGTGATTGATTATTTGGAATATCAAGGAGAGATGCAATCATTGCCATGGCGTCTGTAGCTTTGTTCTCAATCCTTGGTATCTACTCAAAAAAGATCTTGACAAAGTATTCCTTGAAGTCATCTACCATTCATTTGTAAGGGATTAATTTCTCATCCTTTGTCTGGTAGTTGTCATTTACTTGGTTTATAACCAGCTGTGAGTCACCATATACCTGAAGTTCTTTGATATTCCATTCGACTGCTAGCTTGATGCCAATGACTAGGGATTCATATTCTGCCACGTTATTAGTGCAGGGAAAGAGCAATCTGTATGATTTTGGGATGGTGTCGCCATTAGGGGTGATCAACAAGATACCTGCTCTCGATCCATGCTAAGTGTATGAGCCATCAAAGTACATTTTCCAGGTTGTTGTAGTTATGTGAAAGATAGATTCATCTAGAAATTCGAAGCTCAAAGGGCTGTCATCTATTAGAGGTGCATCTGCCAGTTGGTTTGCAAATACTTGGCCTTTTATTGCCCTCCTATCTGCATATTCGATGTTGAATTTGCTGAGAAGCATGACCCATTTGGACAATCTACCTGTTAGGGCTGCTTTGTTGAGTAAGTACTTGAGTGGATCAATCTTTGCTACTAGTTTGATAGAATGTGACCACATGTAATGTCTCCACTTTTGTGATGCAAAGACCATGGCGAGGCATGCTCTTTCAATTGGTGTGTATTGTAGTTCATACCCAACAAGTGTTCGACTGATATAGTAGATCGCTTGTTCTTTCCCTTCATAGTTTTGCTATGCAAGGAGAGCTCCCAGAGCTATTGGTGTGGCCGAGATATACAGTAGCAAAGGTTTACCCTGAATTGGTGGCATCAATACAGGTGGTTTCATGAGATACTCTTTTAACTATTGAAACATCTGTTCACATGAATCATTCCATTTGAAAGGGACATTCTTATGTAGGAGGTGGGAAAACGGGTGGCACTTGTCTGCCAATTGAGAAATGAATCTTCTGATAGACTACAATTTTCCCTGCAGAGATCTTAGTTGAGTGATATTCTTAGGAGGCGGCATTTCCATGATGGCCTTTACTTTAGCTGGGTCGACTTCGATTCCATTGGCAGACACTATGTATCCAAGTAGCTTACCTGATGTAACTCCAAATACACACTTTTTCGGATTGAGGCGCACATTAAACTGTTCTAGTCTTGTGAAGATTTTGTCCAGTACTGCCAGGTGTCCTTCTCTTGTGAGTGATTTTGCCAAGATGTTGTCAACATAATCTTCCATTATAGTGTGCATCATGTCGTGGAAGATTGTGGTCATAGCTCTCTGATATGTTGCACCAGCATTTTTCAAACCAAATGGCATGACACACCAACAATATGTGCCCCATGGACATGTGAATGCAATCTTGTGTTGGTCTTCAGGTGCAATTTTGATCTAGTTGTATCCATAAAAACCATCCATTAGTGATAGCATGGTGTGCCCTGCCGTGAGATCTACTATAATGTCAATGTTTGGCAGCAGAAAAATCGTCTTTTGGACAAGCTTTATTCAGGTCTCTGAAGTCATTGCATATTTAGACTCTTCCATCTGGTTTGGCAACTGGTACTATGTTTGAAATCCACTCAGGATAGTCTATTGGTCTGATGAATCCAACATCTAACAGTTTCTTCAGCTCTTCTTTCACCATGAGGGCCACATGTGGGTGCATCTTCCTGAGTTTTTGCTTTACTGGCTTAGGTCCTAGAACTAAGGATAAGTGATGCATTATGAGATTTGGATCTAGCCCTGGCATATCCGCATATGTCCAAGCAAAGTTGATTTGTTTTCTTTTGAAGAATTCAATAAATGTTGGCTTTTCTTGTGCGGTTAAAGACTGTGCCATGTGAATCATTCTGGGATTGTCACCTGTGCTGATATTGATTGGCTCTGCTGGTTCTATTAAGATTGAAGATCTCTCCTGATGTGTGAGATTGGGTAAAGGGTCAAGCCTTCCATCCTTTGGCACTTTAGAGAGGTTTTCACCATTGGATACGTTTATATTTTTACTTTTTTCATGATCTAACACTGTCGCAGGGCGGTTTTCACCATTAGATCTTTCTTTTATTTTGACATTTTTGAGACTAAAAAGCTTGGCACTCTCTCCAAAATAGGTGTTGTCATTGAGTTCTATGGCATAGCCAGCTCTTTGGTCCCCTGCGGGTATGTGATCTCTAAGCTCAAGGTAGTCTATGATGGCTTCATCATTTTGAAAGGTATCGAGCTCAGGGGTAGTATCTTTCAAGTCCCAATCTATGAGTTTGGGGTGTAATAAAGCTAAGGGGTCATTGGGTTGGTCTGGTTCGATGGTATTGATCGTCAAGATAGAGGTGTTATGGTGGTCATTATAAGCACAGACAATGCCTGCGATGGTACTCTCCATTAGCTGATCTGTCAAGGGGGGTATCATTCTCACGACTTTCACTATCGGTATTATGTGGGTTGGACTCTAGCAGTCTAGCCCTTGGACCTTGTCCCTCAGTTGCATGGGTTGGGTCATATTCATGGACAACATCGATATCTTTTTCTTCACAAGATAGCTTAGAGATGCTATCCCACTCATATTTGTTGGAGTCAGTCTCACTCCCCATTTGCAGTCGGTGAATTTGATCAACCAGATTAGTATCAGATGTTTCTAGTTGTTTGCCTTTATGATTATTTGCTCTGTTGGTTCTTGTTGTGCCAATGTAACCTAGCCCTGTAGTGTCTCGAGCTGTCAAGGTATGAGGTTGGATGGGTTCAGTTATACCTTCCTTCCTCTAACCGAGTGGACCATGTCCTTCATATCCCATTCTTTGTAGCATTTGGAATCCTTGACCGTATTGCTCAGTTTGTATAATAGCGTGATGGTCTTGTTGTGTTGATAGATTGTCTTCATCCTTATATAACCATTGAAGGATATCCTTTTCATCGCTCTCATCTTCAAGGCTTCCCCATTTGATAAACAAACCTTTGGTAGTTTCGACTGTCTTGGATTTGCTCATGGAAGGCTTTCCATACAATCTGAGAGATAGAGGGAGTTGTGCTAAGCAAAAGGATCAGGCGATTGTGTACTCCCCTAGGCCCTTATCTTTGAGTCTGAGGTAAGGTTGGGAAGCTTTTGATGTGGAAGCAAGTGAAGCTAGGTCAACCCAAGATGAAGATGAAGCAGAAGCACGGTTATGAGGAATCACAACTTCAAGTTTAGAGTGAATGGAGTTGCAATATTGAAATGGGTTGGGATCGCCTTGGATGGTGATCTCTTGACCTTCATAGGGGAATTTGATACACTGGTGGTATGTTGATGGTACCACTTTCAGAGCATGTATCCAGGGTCTCCCAAGAAGAATGTTATACGCTAGCTCCATGTCGAGGACTCGGCATGCTACATCTTTTACTACAGGTCCCACTCTGATTGGTAAAACAACAGTTCCCTTGGAAGTTCTCTCCTCCTCATCGTAGGCTTTGATAGTGATTTTCTTTTTTGGATCAATAGCTTTCTCCGCAAACCCCAATGCAAGGATTAGCTTCAAGGTGCAAATATTCAAACTGGCGCCTCCATCGAGTAGAACCCTTTTTATCTTATGTTTGTGGATGAAGGCTTCGATATGAAGAGATACCTTATGAGGTTGGGTAATTGACATATCATCCTTTTCAGTGAATGATAGGGAGTGAGGTGAGGTAATGTGACCTACCATGGTTTGAAACTATTCTTCAGCAAGGTTCGTTGGAACAGAGGCTTCTAACAGAGCTTTTTCAAGTATGGCCCTATGGGATGGGGATAGACATAGAAGTTCCAAGATGGAGATATGTGCAAGTATCTTATGGAGTTGATCCAGGATATTGTACTGATTAGACGGAGAGGCTGGGACTCCTCTAAGAGTGACTCTATTACTGCGAGTGGTAGCATTATAATCCAAGTCTTTGTTTATAGTGATCACATTGATGTGTGGATCACTTTCTGAGTTGTGGTTAACAACATAGTCAAATGACACATTTGTGTAATTGGTGTTGTTAGTTCTTCTGTTGTTTTGATTGGAAGATCCTCCCTACTCATAGTTGGGAAGCAGATCCTTGAATGCCCGGTGATCATTATTAGAGGTATGTCCATCAAGTGATACTTTGTTTTGATCTATTAGATCTTGGATAGTGTGCTTGAGCGCAATGCAGTCATTGGTTTTGTGCCCCTTGTTTCAGTGATATTCGCAGAAATCATTGTCATTCCACCAATGAGGTTTAACTTTTGGTTCATATTCTCATGTTGTTGGAAGTGTTATGAGTTTGTTTGTGATCAACTTCGGTAGGGTGGTTTCCAATGTTTCCCCTAGGGGTGTGAATTTCCTCCAAGGCTTATAGCTTGTAAACCGTGATTCAGTGTTTCATGGTTTATTTTGCCGGGGGTTGTTTTGAGGGTTCGACAAGTTGAAGATTGGTTGCTTTGGTGTCACATTTTTGGCATCTACCACCCCATCATTCACAATGTTTTTGTTCTTTTTCCAGAATCTTGGTTTATCTATGTTGGTATTGGTGCTAGGAGTGTCCTTATACAACTTTATTTGACCTTTGGTGATTAAAGCCTTTTCGATGATTAGACCCATCTCAATGACCTTACTAAAGGAAGTAGGACATTAGATTTGTATCTGGTAGCTTAGGTCAATTTGTAAGTCATGGAAAAACATCTCCAACATTTGTTTTTTAGGCATTTGATGTGGGCACTTACTTGCCAACTGTCTCCATCTTGTAAGAAGGTGGCGAAGGATTCTCCACCCATTTGTTTGGTGTTACAAAGATCTAAAATTGAGGTGTCATGCTCAATATTGTAGGAGAAGTGCGTGACAAATTTGTCCACAAGTTCATTAAAGGTTCTAATGCCAGGAGGTAGTCTAGAGAACCACTCCATGGCTTGTCCTCCTAAGCTTCTTAGGAACCGTCGCATAAGATAGGTATCATTATGAGCGACTTCAAGGCATGCAACGTTAAATTCCCTGATGTGGTCTCTTGGATCACCCTTTCCATGATATTTGTTAAATTTTGGTACCTCAAATTTAGAGGGGAAAGGTATCATGATCAAGGTCCTATCAAAAGGATATGGTGAAATATCCTCTAGGGAATAATGCTTAGTTGATGTTCATGTTTGCATGTATGTGAATTATTGTTGTAAGGCTTGGATTTGTTGGGTCATTAAGCTTAGGGTGTTTGTAGAATCAATGGTTTCTTTGCTTTTGTCTGTGGTTATTTCCTCTCGTGTGCTTCCCTCAGGGTTTCTTTCTTCCTCAGGTTCTTTTAAAGCTTCCACGTCAAAATCTTTTGGGAGCTTGACTCCTAGTTGTGTTAAGTGGAGAAAGAATCTAGTAGGGTCTTGGGCAAGTACCTTGTCTATTAAGCGTTGGAACCTTTGATCTTGTTGAGAGTGGAGAATCTCTTCCAGAGAAATTTCCTCATCACTATCGTGAGAGGATGGAATAGTTTTGTCAGCCATTTCAATTTGCTTTTGTTTTTGGGACCTTGTTAAGACCATGCAAGGTGATTCGAGATGGGATGGAGTGAGTTTGAAAGACTTTTGAACAAGAGGTGATAGAATGTGCCAAGGTTTGAACAAGGTTTTCCTTAGATCAATTGGTGCCAAACTAGTTGGGTGAACAAAACGCTGGTCAAAGTAAGGATGATAGAAATCTAGTTACTTGATGTAGACTAGTTTTGCACAAGCCACTAGTGGAGTTCCGAGAGAAAAGGATGATTGATCCTTGATAGTGGAAACTCACTAGGTTTGTTTGAGGTTTGATGTGATCAAGAATAGCTTGGTACTAACCTAGTTTTTTTGATATCTTGCTTGATTCTGGAAGAGTTTTGCGAAGTTTTGGATGATCATGGAAAAAGCAGCTATGGTGTGGAAAAAGAACGAGATGATTGACTTGCACAATTTTAATCGGGTATGGGAAAACTGAAACAAGTTTGAAATGGGTGTTTGAAAAGTTGAATGTTTTTCTCCAAGAAAGTACAAAACAACTCTCTGGAATGGATGTGCAACAGTAAATGCGCAGGAACAGAAGGCAAAAGCACAACATGTCAAAGCACATGTGCAAATCTGGCAAATTTTATATGCATAGCAACAGTAATCAAATGTGTAGTAGGTCGCAATGAATGCGCAGCAGGTCGCAGTGAATGCACAATTCTATTTTTTTGTTTGTTTTTGCAGAGTTTTTGGCATGTTTTTCAAAAAATTCTTTTTTGGTTGAAAACTTGGTCTTTTTTTGCTTTTGATTTTCAATTGTGGCAGATAAAGACACAACAAACGCATAGAAGTTTTCATGATTTTTATCTTTTATTATTTTTTTGTATCTTTGGACTTTTTGACATAAGAACAATTACAAACCTAGGCTAGAAAAGACAGTATTTGTTGAGTCCCCTATCTGTGCATATTCAAAGCGTGTAGCTTCAGGATCTGGTAGCACCAGCTCCCCTCCACAGCACTCACTTCTCACGCATACCAAGATCCAGGTTTCCTTAGGCTCGTCCCCCCACCGAACCTTAGGATTGTCCCTACTACCTCTACTAAGAATCACATGAATCGGGGCCACTTCAAAGGTGCCACCTTTTGCGCCAACAAATAGAAGGATTTTGGTATACTAGACAATGGCTAAGTAGTCAGGGCAATCGTTCGAGTGGTTATATGTGCGACAGTGCTACTCTCCATTATGGAGTCTCCCAACCTTCAAGGGTTAGGCCTTGAAGGGTTTTGGGGGACGTTGGCTGTCGTATAACATAGTGGCACTCATTGCAGGAAGCTTTCACCTCAAGCACAATTTATTATAGTGGATATGTAGGGCTTGGCTTTAGCTTGTTACCACTTAGGGTCGTTCCCACTTGGATAGGCGGGCATCCAAGGGCAGGCCCCTCTAAAGGTTATAAATAAAAATGACAAGTCTGGTGTTCTGGTCACCCAGTAAAGGGGAGAACATAAGCCTATTGTCATTCAAAAGACATAGTGAACAGTGATTTATCCAATCCTACTTAAAATGAGAAAAACTATATGCGTTACTCTACTTGGGCACTCACACAGTTGTTAACTTTGAAGTGATTAAAAGATAGCAACGATTCTTTCCTTTGCAAGATAGCAATATTCTTAACTAAAAAAGATAGCAAAGATAGCAATGATTTTCGTTACTACCCTCCTAGTTAAGAACTATGTGAGATTTGCATGCATATTTTTTACTTTTCCTCCTAGTTAACATATGATGTGTGTTTTAAGAAAAATGAAACTATCTAGCTCTTAACCCTGCACGAAAATCAAAGAATTAATCATGCAAGACAAGTGTCAGTGTCAAAAAACCAACAATAAATCCCTAGATGACTCCTTAAGACATATGTGCAGCTTAAGAGACTGTATGCGCAGAAATAGTACTCAAAAGCGCAACATTTACAAATGCACAAGAGAATGGGTCATAAGTGCAGAGAGAAAGAATGTATGCATAGAACAGTCAGAAGCGTCAGATCAGAGGTTAGATGCACAAGATCGGAGGACGGATGCACAGAAGAATTGCATGCGCCAGAACAGGTGGTATATGCGCAGCCTTGGAGGATGTATGCGCCAGAAGATTGTATGTGCTGGAACAAGGATCAGATGCGCTGTGGGATTGCTCGTATGTGCCGAATGAACCTGTGCAGAGACTGTACGGAACCTGTCACGCAAGAACTCAATTTTTTTATTAGATTTGGGGCAAAGGCCCCACGATGGGCGCCAAAAATGTTATGGGTAAAATGAGATAATATTAAATGAATTTATAAACCCAATAACTTCAATGGAATATGCAAATAACAAAGATTAAAATTAAATAAACAACTTACAGTGCTTTGTTACCTAGCGGCTTCCATTGTTCGCCTATTCTTGATCGATCTTTGGTGATGAATGTAGCCCTCAGGAAGCTTGCTTCCTTGCTTTGTTTCCTCAAGATGACAATGGAGAAATGACTCGGATACTTATTGTATTGAAGATGAGATTCAATACAATGTGAGATGGATAATGAATAAATGCAAGAGTGGGGGTGACAATGGCGCGTTATGGATTCAACAGAGTAATCTTACTTGAAAGCTTCATGATCTAAAATGGAAGAATAGAGGGGTATTTATAGAATTGTGTTGAGAGAAGATCAACAGTGTAGAAGAAATAAGAAGATCAATGGTAGAGGATGTTTGAGAGAACGTGCGCAAATAGAAAGAAGACATGTGTCCTTCAAAAAGATGCTTTGTTGAGTTAACTGCTTTCTTGATGAGGATGAGCTTTGATCTCATAAATTAGAATGTATTTTTCTAATTTTAGAGTTTGTTGATAAAAACAAAGTTGTTTTAAATCAGTTAACTCAGCTTTTGCTTTTGTATGACAAGGAAGATTTATTTTTAGAAGATTTGGAAGATAAGAAAGTAAAATTAAATAAATAAATTTATTTAATTGTTTGTGCAAGATTTAGAAGAATAAATAAAATATTTGATTATATTTTATTTTTGAAGATTGAGATTTAACTTAAATAAATTTGCATTTTATTTAAATTTGGAAGAATGAATGATTTAATTAAATAATTAAAATTATTTAATTGTTTGGAAGAATAAAGTTGATATTGATGGAATTAATTAAATAAATGTAATTTATTTAATTAATGGGAGGAAAATGAATCAAATAAATAAATTGATTTATTTATTTATTGATAGAGGAACATTAAGATGAAATAAATATTTAAAATATTTATTTAGGTATGGTCATGTCATTTTTAGGTGTATACACCTTTTATAGTTGCAAGGTTGAGACACTTTTCCTAACATTCTCCCACTTGTCAAACACCTTGCAAGAGCAAAGGGAGTATCAACACCATGATTTAATTGCTAGGGGCCAAGAGGCCCATAGAATCTGAACACCATCTGAGTTTCTTTGTGCTCAAAGGATTAGTTAATGAATCGTCAACATTTATCAAAGTCTCTAGACCTTAACTAGCTTCACCATGCCATCCTCGACCATATCTCTAACAAAATGATATTGTACATCAATGTGCTTGGTCCTGGCATGAAATGTTAGGTTCTTAGCTAGTTAGATCGCACTCTAACTGTCACAATAAATTGTCACTGCACCTTATTTTATTCTGATATTTGAACACAGTCTCTTAAGCCAAATGGCTTCTTTATAAGCATGAGTAGTTTCCATATACTTAGCTTCAGTAGTGGACAATGCAACCACAGCCTGTCACATACTCATCCAACTAATTGCACCACCAAATAAAGTAAACACATAAGCATTAGTGGATCGTTTGCTATCAACATCACCTGCCCAATTTGAATCAACAAAACCACGAATGTCAAGGGAATGCATGTCTCCTATCAAATTACCATGATAACACAAGGAATATCTCTGAGGTACCCTACAAATATCTGAAGACTCTTTTAACTGCATCCCAATGAACTCTACCAAGATTAGACATATATCTAGAAAGAACTTCCACTGCTTGGGCAATGTTTGGTCTAGTACAGACCATAGCATACATCAAACTTCCAACTGCACTCTGGTAAGGCACTCTGGTCATGTCTTCCATCTCTTATGGAGATGTTGGACATCGTGAAGCAGATAACTTTGTTCCAACTGTGAAAGGAATACATAATGGTCTATAATCCTGCATGTTAAACCTCTGTAAAATTGAATTGATATACTTACTCTGGCCAAGCCATAGTTTTATGTTCACTCTATCTCTTCTTATTTCCATCCCAAGAATGTTTTTAGCTGCACCAAGGTCTTTCATTTCAAATTTAGCTGCAAGCTGAGACTTTAGTTCTAAAATTATTCATTTCCCTTTACCAATAAATAACATATCATCAACATATAATGCAATAAACAAGAAATGATCACCATCAGATTTACAATAAACACAATGATCAGATTTAGAGCTGTTATGTCATAAAATGTCCCCCTTGGACTTTTACCTCCTAAGTTTAGCTCTCGGGTCCCTTAATTTTTATCATGCATGTTAGAAATGAATCTTGGGACAAAATGCTGTAAAACCTATGATAAATGGGACATAGGGGACATTGCAGAGCTTAACCCCATCCCAAAGAAGGTCCTAGGACAAGGACGCTCACACTCGCGCCCTACCCTATTTTAGCGGGGTCCCAAATTTTAATGTCTGTAAAGTTACTGTTAAAGGTGTTCATTGTTGACATCTTAAGTTTGAGTTACGAAATTAAAGTGGGAATGCATATATAAGCATGTTTAGGACTACATTTGTAAACTAGATGATGATTTGAAGATTTTGGTGAACTTATAATTTTAGAGCATTCAAGGCATTCATTGTGTTGCAGAGTAGATTTGTGTTGTTGTTGTGTTTGTTGTTGCAAATTTAGCTTCATCTTCTCATGTTGTGAAAGATCTTCATCTACTTGAGAGCTACACCTCCGAGGTGATATCTCTTTGTGCTTCAATCAATCATTTATCAATTTGTTTTTGCCTGTCCTGCAAGGACATGCACTCTCTATCTAACAATGGTGTTGGAAGGCTTGAATGCCATTCCGAGGCTTGACCGAGGCAAGCTCCTAAACACCCCAACCCCCAACCCCTCTTCTTGTGATTACAGGTGATAGGTGTCGGATCTCGAAGAGTGGAGTTGCAGATGATTGTGGTAGAGCATAAGGAATCAAAATCTGAAGAAAAAGGTGGGAAATAGCTCAGGAAGGGCTTGGGTGCCCACTCTTTTGCCCCTCAGTTTTGTGTCACAGAGAATCTCTGAAGTGGTTGCAGTCAATAGCAGAAAAGATGTAATGTCCCCATTTTCTTGAGCATCAGAATTGGAAGGATTAGCCTATCATTTGATCCTCGTAGGCTAGTGTTCAGTGATTAGAGGGTCCAGTTGGGCATTAATGAGCTCTTCAGGTGGCAGTCGACAATGTTTACCTCTCCAGAATGTTGGTACATTATGAGGTTAAGCTATTCAGAGGTTTTGGGTTCCGTTTTGAGGCACTTACTATTTATAGTAAGTCAGCTGAGTGTCAGTAGCCAACCTTTCTATTTTGGGAAAAGCATCTGGATGAGTAGTGGTTTTTGTGGTTGACCTCTTGGTTCTGATGGAATTGAAAAATAACGACTATTTTTGGAGTTATGACATTTTAATTATTAATAAAGTAATACATTATTAATAATTAATTATGAAGTGCATATTATAATGTTTTATTAAAAGTGGGTCCATTTAATGATAAAAGATAAATTATAAAGTTAAGTTGTACCCCTATGCCTGGGAGTCACAACTTAAAGTTGTTTTTAAAAGAGGGCCATGTGAATATTTAATAAAAAATAAAATGAATTAATTGTGCAAAAGGAGGAATGCCTAGAGGGAAAAAATAGAGAAAATGGAAATAAAGGGAAAAAAAGATAGAAATAAAGAAAAGGATGGAAATAAGGGGAAAAAAGATGGAAATAAAAGTTTTCTTTCCAATTTTTCAAAAAGAAAGGTTTCCCTCTCATTTGAGTGCCCAAGTCGAGGAAGTTTCTAAATGTTTTCAAGGAGACAAGAATAAAAGGGTGCAAAGTCCCCTCAATTGGGTATGTTGAATATTTGCTAATATTGTATGGTGTTGGCTTGTCCATTGATCCCAGGGCTTTAAGGACGAAAACCCTCATAGTTAACATCAGTGTCAGATTTGAGAGATAATCTCTAGCTGATCATTCAGGAGAAGCTTCACATAGAGGTTGCACAAGTGCATATTGAAGGATTTCAGTGAAATTTTAGAGTGTTTGCATCATTCAGGCATTGCTAGTTTTGATAGGGCTGGATCAAAGTTTTGTTCGTGGAAGAAAAATGAAGACATAACTCCTTCTGGGTATTTGACCCAATTAATTCTCATGCTAGGGCAACCATTTTCCTAAGTTTTTAGGAGCTTGCATAGAGCATTCAATTTGCTACAAAAGTTTGCCCCTTTAGAGGTGTACGACCAGCCTGGAGGCTACATTGGAATTCGTGCTAAGCCATTTTTGCCATTTTCAGTCAGTTTTCTGCATTGGAGTTTGGGCGCCTAAGTCAAAGGTGTCTTCTGCATTTGGTTTGAGGTCATTCAGAGACTTGATGTGCATTTGGTGAATGATTTAGTGGTTTCCAACATTCATTCCATCAAGCTGGAATTCATATTAGACTGTTGTGGTTTGCATTTTCTCAGTACTTGCACTTTCATTTTGTACAAAAACTCATTGGAAGATATCAAGTAATAAAGTTCTTGTTCCAACATATGTGTATCTATGGTTTTTTGTTTGAATTTCCATGTGTATATGTGTTTTGTTGCTGATGCATTCATAAAATAAAATAAAATAAGTGGGTCAGTATAGTGGTATCAGACTTGGTTTTTCTGCTAGCATGTTTGGGTGTATGATTCAGTGGTGTTAGTGGTCTACTTACATATTTGTGTGTGGGCCCATAACCCATAGGTCCCAGGTGTAGTTATGATAATGGGTTCCACAGTTGATGTTGGTAAAATGATTGCATATGAATAGTACTACACACTTCCAGAGGAGGTAAAAAAAGATCTTTCCTTCAATTTCTATTTTGAGCATTGGAAGCAAGATGGAAAAGCGAAGAAACAAAGGCAACCCAGTACTATGGACAATTTGACTTCTATACAGCGTGAACTCATGTTGTTACAGTAGGGATTAACGCGTAACTTGCAGCGGTATGAAGACTCTATCAAGAAAGTCTAGACACTATAGCAACCCATCTACACCTATAAATGAAGCGTCTAGGAGTCTCTATGATGAATTTGAAAAGGACAATGGTACATCAATAGTCAATGATCAGCCTACAAGTGGACAAGGTTATAGGACATCAGATATGGGTATTGCTAATGACTCATCTCTTGAGCATGAGTATGAAGATGAATTCAAATTAGCATTGCTTGATGAGGATGATGTCACCAGTTGGTATGGTGAACATGAAGAGCAATCGACAGAGTATGAGAAAGAAGAGGACCCACTTACAGGCAACCTAGCTTTTGATCAAATTTATGAAGTGACATCAAAGGAAGTATCAAGAAAGGAAACTAAGAGAAGGAACAAAACTTGCTTCTTATGCAAAGGACCATGGGAACCTAACCACCCATGCATGGATAATGAGGTAAAGGAGCTTAAGGAAGACCTCGTTTTGACACATGGATGCATTAAAGAAGTCATGAAGGAGGTAGATTTGGAGATGCACATGTTGCATGAAGATGTTGGGGTTCAGGAGTCACATTATCTGGAAGGACAAAGAAGATCCCGTGATGAAGTCATAGAGGTTAAGGAGACTTATACACATGCTAATTTACCTTGCAGCCATGGGACTGAGGTTATGGCACATGATACACTTGATTCTCCTTTGGAGATACCTCTTGAACCAACACTTGGTAATGGTCAGGTAGCAAAGGGTGAAGTTTTGGTTGAGATCCTCGAGGGCACTACAGATAAGTATGATGTAGCTCCTGATTTTTTGTTTAATGACAACAGTCATAATGTTGAGCTTACTCATGAGATAGTAGCCATTCCTTGTGAGGATGATGGATGTGTGGAGTTCCCTAACATTGACACTCAAGATTTGAGTGTTAAAAATGAATTATGTGATGTTGATTCAAGCTACAACAAGTCTGATTTTACAAATTAGACCTTAGAAGATGTGAACGAATCATAGAATCTACTTGTTGGTGATGGGGGAGAAGTGTGCAATGATTGTGTCCAATCAGCATCTTCTATTATGTCATTGGAGCCATCTTGTGCGGTACATAACAGTAGTACCTTCGTTGAGGAAATGTGCAGTGCTGATGGCTCACATGATGATGGGTATCAAACAGTGAGTGGTGATGAATCAGCCACTTATCACAGTGCTAATAACAAATCAGAAGATTTGTGTAGCATTGATTCATCACAGGGATATCATCATTTGGTAGGTCAATTGAAGGTTAGTGATAGTATGATTGCTATAGTCTTAGAGCATTTTGATGTTGCCCGACAGATGTTGGCGACTTATTGTTGGAGTACTCCTGAGACAGATGAACATGGTGATAATGGACTTTCCCTTGCAGAGTTTCATTCACTTAGTGAAGTGTTTGGGATAATGAAGAATAACTACTTGCAGTTACTATCTGACCGAGAGTATCTTCTCAAGTGGGATAAAATCTATTATGATGCACTGAAGGGAAAGGAAGAAGAGGTTGATGAGCTCACCTATGAGCTTGAGGTCACCACAGACTCTTTGAAGAGCGCTCAATCAGCCCTTCAAGAGTCAAAGTTACGGATAGATGAGCTTACCGTGGAGTTGAGCTTAGCACAATCTTCATCTCCAGTAGTTACAGTTCTGATATCTATGACAGTTACTGGTGATGAGCATACACCCACAGATAGTGGTAAGGAGCACTTTGTGGATGTGGCTACATCCATTACAGTTGCAGGTGCGGGTGGTATAGATGGGATGGGTGCTTTGGTTGAGAATAGCAAAGAACCAAAAGTGGCATCAGGGGTCTCTGAGGATAGTCCCATGACAGGTGATGCAGAGCAGGTTATTGATAGCTCATGTGATGAGTTGATGGATTCTCCAGAGTTGTGTGACAGATCACCACACTACCCCATCCTTTTCATAGGAGATATGCAAGGCATCATCCAATGGGGGTGTTAGTACTCATATTAATTTGTTTCCCTCTCTTAGAAGCAAATTAGAGATTATATCTCATCCAGCTGATTTTGATTGACAACTTATTGAGCCACAGAGATGGAGAGATCAGTTGAAGGTTTTGAGAGAGAAGGTTGATTCAACCTCATCTCGTTTTGATTGTACTCATAAGTATATCAAGTACCTTCTTTGGACATCAGAGTTTGAGGAGAGTGTTGGCAAGAGACACTATATGGATTCATGGTTGTTGTCATTGATGGCAACAAAGGTCATCCCACATATCCGCAAGTCATAATGTGTCTCTACCGGAAGTCAGAATAAAGAATGTTGTGGTCCGGTGAAGAAGAACAGAGCATGTGGCAAGGTCCGACAGATTGGTCCGGATCTCTCAGAGGAAGTGTCTTGGTGCAGTGCAGATTTGGGGAAGTCAAGAGGACTACCTTGAGTGGTATATTCCAAGGATTTAGCCTCCGATGATGGACAAGGAAAAAGATATGATTGGTTGAGTACCGGATTCCTGAGAGACAATGATAACAGAGGAAGAACTGACTGGCAGAGTATCAGACTGCTTTCCGGATGGGTTACTGTTGATGACAGAGGTTGTGAAGGCATGAATCATGTTTGGCCGACATGATTAATGATATCTACAAGTATATGCTTGATCCGCATTGCTTGGTGAGGAAGGATTCAGCCGACAGAATGAGAATTTATAAGAAACTAGACTGTTCCGGATGCCGACTAGAAAGGTGATGAAATTACTTGTGCGGATATATATAGAGGATGGATTTAGTTGTGAAGCGTGGTGATGGTGTGGAGATATATGCAAATAAGTCCAGATAAGAGCAGAGGTAGCAAAAAGGATCCGGTATGTGAAAGATAGCAGAATAAAGAACAGAGGAAAGATGAAGTGCAGCAGATCAGTGTACTGAGCCTAACCGGAACTGAACTCCAGCATATGCAGATGCTTCCAATCAGTTCAAGACTGTGATTCTCATCACTTTGTAGACAGTGTGTCTTCTTGTAGGCAGTGGGCCTCTTGTGAGCAGTGTGCTCGGGCAGTGAGCCCTAATTGGCAAGTGCCATTTTTGTAATTTCCTATTCTTCTAACAGAGAATAATTCTTGGGTTAATCACCCCGTGGTTTTCTCCCTTAACAGGGTTTCCACGTCAAAAATACTGTGTCATGTGTTTCTTATTTCATGGTTAATGTTTTTATGTTTGATTTTATGCTGCATCAATTAAAAGGAAAGTTCAATAAGGGAAATAATTAGGATAACTGATTCACCCCCCCCCTCTTAGTTATCAACAGAGAGATGGTATGGGGTCTCGGCTGGTACTCACATTCGTGATTTGCAGTTCATCAAGAGTGCTTTGGAGGAGATAAAATCAGAATATCTCCAATTGCTTCATGATAGGGAGTATGCTGTTGGGTACGCAGAGAGGGTTGCCAGAGTATCTACCCAATTAGCTATTTAGGATCAGAGACATGAGCCATCATCTTATTCGAGTAATGAGGAGTGTGTCCCCCATGACTATGACGGTCAAATGTTGACACAGGCAGGTGCTTTTTATCTTGATTGCATAGTGAGGAGTGCTCATCATTTCTCCTTTAGTCCACACACAGATGACCTGATGATGCATAAGGATGGATTGGCTCAAAATTTACACCATCCATTGTGGGATGGACGATTTCCATCTATAGAAGATGGAACTAGAGATTGCAGGTGTCCGACTGTGTTATTTGCAAAGGGTTACTTGCAGAGTCAGAGAGTAGATTACCATCATGCAGATGTGTACCAAATCAGAGTTTGTAACCCCTTTGGCATGAAAATTTCTAGTGGAGACATGGCTTCAGAGAGGTTGCAGTGTTGGCAGGCATGATGGCTTGAGTAGTCCTTATAGCGATGATGGAGAGATATATCATTCCCTCAACTTGGGAGGAGCAATTACATATCTTCCAACACCTAGGAGGGATAGTCAGCACATCCATAGGAGTTATGTAGAGGTTGAAGGGGGATGTTGTGGTTCAGACTCTTCAAGATATATTTACCTCCTCATGAATAATGGATGTGAAGTTCGGTTGTATTGGGATCCAAGTGGTGTCAGGTATGGCATTTTAGATTGGATAAATCCCGATGGGCTACTTCATCATTCTCAACATGGTGAAGTTGAGGTCAGGACAATCCAATAGAAGTCAGAGGATGATATGCATGGCAGACTTCCATTCTGGTTGTGGGATCCAGGGATTCTTCTGTTTAGATTGCTCTACATCATGGTAGTTGTTCACAACAGTACTGAGCATGGTTCAATATTTTTCCAGTGGGTGTAGTAGACAAGTAGTTGGGCATTTTTCAGAGTGATTTGGGGTCTCAACATTCAGTTGAGGATTGATTGCAGAGTTCAGGATCCTTCTATTGATAATTGAGAGGGGAGGTGAATCAGTTATCCTAATTATTTCTTCTTTCTGAACTTTCTTATTAATCAATGCAACATTAATTCAAATAAGCAAACATTACCATGAAAAGGAAAAACACATGACACAGTATTTTTGACGTGGAAACCCTGTTAAGGGAGAAAACCACGGGGTGATTAACCCAAAGATTATTCTCTGTTAGAAGAATAAGGAAATACAAAATGGCACTTGCCAATTAGGGCTCACTGCCCGAGCACACTGCTCACAAAGGAGGCACACTGCCTACAAGGAGACACACTGTCTACAAAAGAATGTTATACAATACTTGAACTAATTGGAAGCATCCACATATGCTAGAGTTCAGTTCCGGTTAGGCTCAATACACTGATCTGCTGCACTTCATCTTCCCTCTTCTCTTATGCTGCTTTCCTTTCACATACCAGACCTTCCTTACTGTTTCTGCTCTGCTCTGCTTTTATTCACATACCACATATCACAACAACACTTCTCACAACTAAATCCATCCTTTATATATATCTGCACAAGTGATTTCATTATCTTTCTAGTCGGCACCCAGAACAATCAATCTTCTCACAAACTCTGTTCTATCAGCTGAATCCTTACACATCAAGTAATGCGGATCAAGCATATACTTGTAGAAATCATTAATCATGTCGGCCAAACATGATTCATGCCTTCATAACCTTTAACACCATCAGTAACACATCCGGAAAGTAGTCTGATGTTCTGTCAGTCAGTTCTTCCTCTGTTCACACTGTCACTCAGGAACCCGGTACTCAAGTATTCATATCTTTTGCCTCATCTATCACCGGAGGCTAAAACCTTGGAATCTATCACTCAAGGTAGTACTCTTTACTTCCCCAAATCCGCACTTTACCAAGATACTTCCTCTGAGAGATCCGGACCTATCTGTCGGACCTTGCCATATGCTCTGTTCTTGTTTACCGGACCACAACATTCTTCACTCTGACTTCCAGTAGAGACACACTATGTCCTGCGGATGTGTGGGATGAACTTTGTTGCCATCAATGACAACAATCATGAATCCATATAGTGTCTCTTGCCAACAATCTCCCCCTTTGGCATTGATGGCAACACTTAGTGAAAAATGACTAAGTGTATACACTATGCTCCCCCTTGGCTGATGCTCTGTCTTTATATATATTTTCTGGAGCTCCCCCTTAGTTGGATTCCCCATTTTTCACTACTCTTCACTCCCCCTTTGACATCAATGGCAAAGGGTAGGGTTTGTACACCAAAATTTTCAAAAATTTTACTATACTTAGCCGCATAAGTATATATATACAAGTTGTACTTACATATACTTAAGTATGTCTACAAAAGTGTTCTTCAACTGTACAACTTCTGTCGCCCAACTCTGCTTCATCCTGTCCAAAATTGAGATATGCCCACTCAATAGGAATGCAAACGCATCTGCCCTTTTTAGATCTGTCGGATCATTTGTTTGGGCTGTGATTTGAGCTTCTGTTATGGCCTCATGCATGGCCTCTAGCTTAGGGACAATTAACCCCCTGAGCTCACTCAACCTGCTTATTCTATTTTTCCTTTCCTTCTCCAATTTCTTGATTTCACTCAAGACTGCGATAGTCTGACATTCTTGATTTGTTATAGAGGATGAAAGAGGATCAAAATTTTGAGACAAGCTTAGTAGTTTGTCCTCTTGCTCTTTTATTTTCTTCTCAATCTCCACTGTTACCTTGGACCAGGAGATACAAAATTTGTATATTTCACCACCATCCTTAAGAGCATTTTCTAAGCTCTTTATCCCAATGTTCATGTTTCTCCTATCATTAATGATCAAACCCTGTACCTCAAAGAACCTTTTATCCAAAAACTCCTTCCAGACCTTTTCTTCAGCTGATTTTTCTAGAGAATCAAAATGTGTACTAACACTGCTGACTAAGGTTTTGAGATTACCGGAAGAGGAGGCTGTGGGATCTTTCTGAAAAGATGGCATGATCTTTTCCAGCACTCTGGATGCAGCTTCTATCAACTCACAGTCTTCCATATGAGACTTTAAGAGTTTTTCATTAGCCTTAGCATTTGCAAATGAAGCTATCTTCATTGTCTGTACCAAAGAAAGAGAATCAAAATTGAATGGACCTTGTAGAAGCTCTGGTTCATCAATCTCCATTGTTTCTTTGTTCAAGAATTCTTGGACAGTTTGTGTAGTGTCTCTTGCCGGAGACAGATGTTTCTTCTCTTTTGCAGTCTTGGAGCTGTCCTTAGGAGTTTTCTCTCTTTCACCACTAGTAGTTGTGGTTTTCTCTGCTAAAGTCTTCTCTCCTTCTACAACCTTAGCACTGTCATCTTCTTTTTCCTTCACCTCTGCTTCTTTCTCTTGTAATTTTTCTTCTCCTTTAGATTCAGAGACTGTAGGGGAAACCGGAGGAGAAATGTTAGTCTGTTCGCGGCCCACCTCTTCTGACATTTTCTCAGGAGTTTCTTCTGCAACATTTGTAGTGGAGGGATCAGTACCCAAGTCCTCTATAATAGGAAGATTAAATCTTTTGAAGGTTTTCTGGAGAATCTCTTCAGTGTCCTTGGCTACCTTGTCAGTCTCACCAAGCATAAGTTGATTCATCCTTGCTTTGCTCCTGAATTCATCCTTGCAGTCTTTGAATACCATGTTCATTGTCTTGGGATCAATTGAAGGATATAGCTGAATAGCTATCTGTTCCCAGATCTCAAGGTCTTTTGCCATGGCATTGGTCTTTCTCATTTCCAACTCCTTCTCTAGACTCTTAGGAATTAGAGAGATAATTTCAATAAAAGCTTTATTGTAAATGTTCAAAAACTTAACTGTGGCTTCTTCCAGAATCTTTTTATCTGCTTCATTATAATAATCATAGAATTCTGTTAAGGGTTGTAGGTTGCCATCCACAGTGACTGCTTTTACTACATCATCTAAGGAGAGAGTAGGTTTTTCAACAAATTCCTCTTCCTTCTCTTCTTCTCCTTGACCGGATGATTTCTTCTTCTTCTTTAGTTTCCTGATCTCCTCATCTGATTCAGTTTCCTCTTCATCCTTTTGACTTGCATAAGCCCTTGTGGCTTTTGTCTTTGATCTTTTCTCTCTTTTACCGGATGCCTGAACTTCCGGTTTTGAGCTTTTGGCTGTGACAGGTGCAGATCTTTTTGATGATCTGGTCCGGATTGAGGTTTCTACCGGAGCACTTTCCTTGCTTTTCTTTTCTACCTCTTTCTTCTCTTCCTCAGCCCTTTCCATCCTTTTCTTGTGGGCATCAAGTGCCTCCTTTGAGATGCCAAGGCCTTGGGCAATATTTTCTACTTCTTTTCTCACCTTCCTCTTGATCTCTGGTTCTCTGAGTTCAACATGGATTTTTATACTCAGCTCCTCAAAGGTTCCAAACCTTTCTGCTTTTGGAACTTTAGGCTGGCTTAGCATGTGTTGAACATGCAGCTCCACAATCTGTTCATCAACTTCATACCCCATGGGCATGATCCAAACTGTCCTTGGTTCTACTGCCTCCATTAGGCACTGATCAGTCTCTACCATAAAGCAGATTGTGTCTTTGTATTTCTCAACAAGAGACTGGGGAATCCTTTCTCTTTCTTGCATCATGTTCTGAAAGTTCTTGAAATACCCCCACAGAGCTGTATTTTGTGCTTTGTTGTCACCAAGTCCATGTAAATAATCTCTGATTTGGATAGCTACTGGTCTATCATTCTCCCATACCCAGCCATTAGATCCGGGAAGCTCATTCATAAAGTAGAAGAATAAGCACAATATCAATCCTCCATACTTGAATGAATTCTTTTTGTCTTTCTTGATTTTCTACAGATTCTCCAAGAGTTGGTTCAAGAGAAGCTGACAAAGATCATAGTCTGCATCCTTTCTTAACATTTCATAAGCAGTATAGATGGCAGTTCCAGGTACAGAATTTTCTCTGCTAGAATGATATATCTTATATCCAATGATCATAGAAGCAAACTTGACATCCGGATCAGTGATGTAATCTACTGTCATTGCTCTTTTGTCAAACTTAGATCCGGTAGCATCACTCACAATTTGGTTCTTTACAGATTTAAGAACAGGAATCCCACCAGATGAGTGTAATCTGGTAACTGCCCTGATGGCATCCTTAGTGATCTTGAATGGTCCATTCAACCACATGAAGTTGTCATGTATTCTGCTCAGAATGTACCTAACCCATTCATCCTCCGTAAAATAGGGGAAATGTATGTATTGTGCAAAGTGCTTGTTCCGGATGCCTATGTATTGGGGTTTGATCTCAAATGAATCATCTAACAGTTGTTTGTGATAGATATCTCTTAGTTTGAATTCCCCAAACTCTTCAACATTTGCATGTATATAAACCCTAATATCTTTAGTGTGCAATACACCATGCGGAACACTGGAAAATGCACCTCCAAGGATTTAGATGGATGTTTCTTAAATGAGGGCCGAGGTCTATCAGAGATCTTTACTATATTTAGAGTAGCCATCATCAAACAATCTTACTGAAGGATATCAAGAACGATAAATACCTTTTACGTAGGTTAGGGCACATGAAGAAATCCGAATAGAGTTGTATGAAGAGTTGCCTTGATCTTTTGGGAGAAGTTGTTTGCAAAGCTCCTTTTCTTTCTTCTTCACATGTGAGTGTACAAGTGTGTAAATGACAGACAAATTAACTCTTTTATTCCAAGAAGCCCTAATTTTCACCTTGCAATAAATGCGCAACCTAATTCATTCCGGTTTGCCTGGTTTTCCTTGTTCAAGGAGGAAGAAACTCATCCGGATCATTATGATTCCCTTGTGATCGATGTTAGTGATGAATCATCATATCCACTTGTCCTTCTGATCATCTTATGTATCCGTAGATCAAGCTGTATCAATTTGGATTCATACTAAGCCAATCTTGTGAGAAACCTGTTTTACCAGAAGACTTGCTTAACCGGACCAATTCTGAAGGAATTGAACCTTTTAAATTTTCTTGCGGATCTCTCAGATCTTTACCTGACCTTCTTTACATGTTTCTCTAGAAACCCTTTGATCCACAGCTTCTTATGTGCCAATTTCAGGCACCACTTAACTGGCTGGGGGAACAAGGTTTTCTTTTTGTCTCCCCCTAAGCCAGAGCTCACCTTTTAGTTTTCAGAAGGAATATTAGCACCAGAGTCTGGTGCTGATCCAACCTCTACATTCTCTGAACTTTGCTTCACCCAAATCTTGTTCATCTCATTCCTAACTTCATCCGCATTCACCTTTTGTTTACCCTTATCTTGATTCTAATTATGATATACCGAACCTCTTTTCTCCTGATTCTTGCTTCTACAGAATTTTGCATTATGACCGGACCTATTACAGATTTGGCAAACAACATTTCTTTGCATATTTGACTGATATCCTCTTGATCTGCATTGATTAGCCATATGACCTACTCTATTGCATGCAAAGCATCTACCATTGAATGATTTGTTCATTTGCATATTTCTGCATTCATGAGACTTGTGACCATACCTTTTGCAGTTAAAACACTGTCCGGAGAAGGATGAATTAGTCTGATTCATTCTCTTTCTGCACTGATTAGCTTTGTGACCAAAGTGATTGCAACTGTGGCAGTATCCATTGAAGGATGGATATCTTTGAGCATTGGGCTATCTTACCAGAGGTCTTCTAGGCATGTTCCTTAGATTTTCTAATCCAAAATACTTTTGACCGGATTTGGAGCTTTCTCCTTTCTCATATCCCAAACCACATTTGTCATCTACCTTCTTTTGACTTTCAAGAAGAACTTCAAGTTGAGTAGAACTTATCTTGAATTTCTCTTTATACTCATTTGTTGTTTGAAGATCCCTTTTTAGAGACAATTTGATCCTCAAGTTTTTCTTCATTATCTTTAGCATCTTCAAGATCAGACTCAAGATGTCTGATAATTCTATCCATCTGGTGGCAATCTTCTGATTTCTCCTTGAGAGATTGTCTTAGATTATCTTCAATTTTTCTTTTCTCTTTAACTTCTTAGGTAAACTTTATAACTCCTGATTCCATTTCATGTCTTACCATAATGATTTCTTTTGATAACTTTTCACATAACTTGGTTTTCTCAGTCAGTTCTTCATTTGCATTATTTTCTTCACCTTGTCTTGCCAATTGCTGAAGCAGCTCCTTTCTCTTTTTCATAGAGAGACTTAATTTGTCTTTTAGTTCTCTCATGAAATCATCAGCCTGTTTGAGTCTTTCTTTTAATTCATTGACTTCAGAGTTTGACTGTTCAAGATCCTCAAGGGCAGTCTTGAGTTGCTCCCTTAAACCATATGCATCTATTTGGACTCCCAGATCTTCCTTGAGCTGTTAGACTTTGTTAGGAGGAACCTTGCTCTGATACCAATTGTTGATAACTGAGAGGGGGGGGGGGTGAATCGGTTATCCTAATTATTTCTTCTTTCTGAACTTTCTTATTAATCAATGCAACATTAATTCAAATAAGCAAACATTACCATGAAAAGGAAAAACACATGACACAGTATTTTTGACGTGGAAACCCTATTAAGGGAGAAAATCACGGGGTGATTAACCCAAAGATTATTCTCTGTTAGAAGAATAAGGAAATAGAAAATGGCGCTTGCCAATTAGGGCTTACTGCCTGAGCACACTGCTCACAAAGGAGGCACACTGCCTACAAGGAGACACACTGTCTACAAAAGAATGTTATACAATACTTGAACTGATTGGAAGCATCCACATATGCTAGAGTTCAGTTCCGGTTAGGCTCAGTACACTGATCTGCTGCACTTCATCTTCCCTCTTCTCTTATGCTGCTTTCCTTTCACATACCAGACCTTCCTTACTGCTTCTGCTCTGCTCTACTTTTATTCGCATACCACATATCACAATAACACTTCTCACAACTAAATCCATCCTTTATATATATCCGCACAAGTGATTTCATTATCTTTTTAGTCAGCACCCGGAACAGTCAATCTTCTCACAAACTCTGTTTTGTTGGCTGAATCATTACACATCAAGTAATGTGGATCAAGCATATACTTGTAGAAATCATTAATCATGTCGGCCAAACATGATTCATGCCTTCATAACCTTTAACACCATCAGTAACACATTCGAAAAGTAGTCTGATGTTCTGTCAGTCAGTTCTTCCTCTGTTCACACTGTCACTCAGGAACCCGGTACTCAAGTATTCATATCTTTTGCCTCATCTATCACCAGAGGCTAAAACCTTGGAATCTATCACTCAAGGTAGTACTCTTTACTTCCCCAAATCCACACTTTACCAAGATACTTCCTCTGAGAGATCTGGACTTGTCTGTCAGACCTTGCCATATGCTCTGTTCTTGTTTACCGGACCACAACATTCTTCACTCTGACTTCCGGTAGAGACACACTATGTCCTGCGGATGTGTGGGATGAACTTTGTTGCCATCAATGACAAAAATCATGAATCCATATAGTGTCTCTTGCCAACACCTTCTAGTGCATCATAATTCCAGACAGAGATTACTGGTGATTTACGCAGCATGTATAGTGTGCAGAGAGCCTACAATTTCATCGTTGATTTACTTATACGTGAGCTGGTATCGATGCACTATTCTAGTGCGCATGAGATGGACAGATGCTATGTCACCTATCCTTGCGCAGTCATGATTATGTTGGGGCTTCAAGAGTTGGTTAGAGATGTGCGGGACATTTCACAGTTCTTCCTTTGGGCCTTCAGTAGAGTGGAGTTTCTTTGTAGTGGAGATTGCTTAGGAACAAGCAATTTCAGGGAGGGCAGACTGTAATGTCCCCATTTTCTTGAGCATTAGAGTTTGAAGGATTAACCTATCATTCGACCCCCGTAGGCTAGTGTTCAGTGATTAGAGGGTCCAGTTGGGCGTTAATGAGCTCTTTAGGTGGCAGTCGACAGTGTTTACCTCTCCAGAATGTTGGTACATTCAGAGGTTAAGCTATTCAGAGGTTTCAGGTTCCATTTTGAGGCACTTACTATTTATAGTAAGTCAGCTAAGTGTCAGTGACCAACCTTTCTATTTTGGGAAAAGCAACTGGATGAGTAGTGGTTTATGTGGTTGACCTCCTGGTTTTGACGGAATAAAAAAATAATGAATATTTTTGGAGTTATGACATTTTAATTATTAATAAAGTAATACTTTATTAATAATTAATTATGAAGTGCATATTATAATGTTTTAGTAAAAGTGGGGCCATTTAAAAGATAAATTATAAAGTTAAGTTATACCCCTATGCCTGGGAGTCACGACTTAAAGTTGTTTTTAAAAGAGGGCCATGTGAATATTTAATAAATAATAAAATGAATTAATTGTGCAAAATGAGGAACACCTAGAGGGAAAAAAATAGAGAAAATGGAAATAAAGGGAAAAAAAAGATAGAAATAAAGAAAATGATGGAAATAAGGGGAAAAAAGATGGAAAGTGATTAAAATGATGAAAATAAAAGTTTTCTTTCCAATTTTTCAAAAAGAAAGGTTTCCCTCTCATTTGAGCACCCAAGTTGAAGAAGTTTCTAAATGTTTTCAAGGAGAAAAGAATAAAAGGGTGCAAAGTCCCTTCATTTGGGTATGTTGAATATTTGTTGATATTGTATGGTGTTGGCTTGTCCATTGATCCCAGGGCTTTGAGGACGAAAACCCTCATAGTTAACATCAGTTTCAGATTTGAGAGATAATCCCTAGCTGATGATTTAAGAGTAGCTTCACATAGAGGTTGTACAAGTTCATAGTGAAGGATTTCAGTGAAATTTCATCGTGTTTGCATCATTCAGGCATTGCTAGTTTTGATAGGGTTGGATCAAAGTTTTGTTCATGGAAGAAAAACGAAGACATAACTCCTTCTGGGTATTTTACCCAATTAATTCTCATGCCAGGGTGGCCATTTTCCTAAGTTTTTAGGAGCTTGCGTAGAGTATTCAATTTCCTGTAAAAGTTCGCCCCTTTAGAGGTGTATGACCAGCCTGGAGGGTACATTGGAATTCGTGCCAAGCCATTTCTACCATTTTCAGTCAGTTTTCTGCATTGGAGTTTAGGCGCCTAAGTCAAAGGTGTCTTCAGCATTTGGTTTGAGGTCATTTGGAGACCTGATGTACATTTGGTGAATGATTTAGTGGTTTCCAACATTCATTCCATCAGGCTGGAATTCATATCAGACTGCTGTGGTTTGCATTTTCTCAGTACTTGCACTTTCATTTTGTACAAAAATTCATTGGAAGATATCAAGTAATAAAGTTCTTGATCCAGCATATGTGTATCTGTGGTTTTATGTTTGAATTTCCATGTGTATATTTGTTTTGTTGCTGCTGCATTCATAAAATAAAATAAAATAAAATAAAATAAGTGGGTCAGTACAAAAGATCTCGAAGCCCTCAGAAAAAGTAGTACCTTGGGCTTGGGCACCCACTCTTTAGCCCTCGACTTTTCCGTATTCTGGAACTCAAAATCTAATATGAATTTGATCCATACTTAGTCTATTTTTGTAGAAGGATTTATCAGGTTTTGTCCATTTGTTTACGATTTTGCATAATTAGAGTTTTAAGCTAAATCAGACTAAAATTAATACATTAATCAATCAATTCCAAATTTCCTCATCATTCCAAGTGACAACTAACCTGTAGCTAAATCCTCTTGCAAAAGTTGTGATTCAACTTGGTTAAATGTCCTTGAATGTGTGTAGTGAAAGGAGGATCTAACTAAATCATCCATCAATCCCATCAACCCTCTTTTCTTACATTACAAGAACACTCAAATCCCAAACTCAACACATATGTAGCAAATTTCTAGTACCACATCCTAGGACTTTATTTGAGGCCATAGAAAGATTTCTTCAATTTACAAACCAAATTACTTTTACCTTTCACCATGTAGTGCTCTGATTGTGTCATATAAATATCTTCCTCTAAATCACCATGAAGGAATGTCATTTTCACATCTATTTGCTCAACCTCTAGATCATAAGCAGTAGCAATAGAAAGCAAGAATCTAATGGGTGTCATTTTTGCAACATGAGAAAATATCTCACCGTAATCAATACCCTCAACCTAAGAGTAACCTTTTGCAACCAACAATGTTTTGTACTTCTCAATGCCTCCATTTGAACCAATCTTTTTCTTAAACACCCATTTGCAACCAACAACTTTTCATCCTTTAGGCAATGGTACTAGGTCCCATGTATCATTCTTTTTCAAAGCTGTTATTTCTTCATCCATAGAAATCTTCCAAGACTCTGCATCATTTGTACCTAATGCCTCTTCTACAGATCTAGGTTCATCTATGTTAGTATTCAAAGCAAAAATACATCTCTAGTCATCAGGTGAATACCTTTCAAGTGGTTGTCTATCCTTGCAGACCTTCGAACAATCTGCGTTGGAGGTTCTTCCTCCTCTTCTGAAGATTTAGAGCTAGATGAGCTCTCCTCAACTTCTTCTCTATCTAGGGCCCTCGATTCAACTTTCTCAGGTGTAGAAGGGAGTTGAATCACATCTTTCTGTTCACTTTTTTTTGGTTGCAATATAACAAAAGAAGGCTTAGTTTCTCTAAAAATAACACTTCTACTATATATTACCTTATGTGCAATAGGGTCTCAAAGCTTGTATCCTTTCACACCATAACTGTACCTGATGAAGATACATTTCACAGCCTTGTTCTCCAACTTTGTTAGCTTGTCCTTTGGCACATGTGCATATGCCTCACAACCAAAAACTCTAAGATGTCTTAGTGAAGGCTTGTGCCACAACCATGCCTCCATAGGCATTTTATCAATAAGAGTCGATGTAAGAGACTTGTTAATCAGGTCGCAAGCAATGGCAACAACTTCAACCCAAAACCTTTGTTCTAGACTAGCACCACTAAGCATACTCCCAACATTCTCCATCAATGTCCTGTTCATTCTTTCTGCAACTCCATTCTGTTGTGGAGAATATGGAGTTGTATTTTGTCTCTAAATGCCACAATCTTTACAATATCTATCAAAATCATTAGAGAAAAATTCACCACCATTGTCAGTCCTCAAGCATTTTATTTTCTTTCCAGTCTACAACTCAATCATTGCTTTAAATTCTTTAAATCAACTAAAAACTTTAGATTTACTATTTAGAAAATATACCCATGTTCTACTGTAATCATCAATAAATGAAACATAATATATGGAATTTCCAATGGAAAGAACATCTTCAAGACCAAACACATTAGATTGAATAAGATCCAATACACCACATGATTTATGAGAACTCAAGTAAAACTGAACACGATTTTGTTTACCATGTTGTTCTCAAAATCAGCTACGCTCGTTTTTGTAGACAACCCCACGAAACTTGTCCGTTTCGTGAATCTACACTCTAAGATCGCAAATCGAGAAAAGATTTTCTTGTTCTCGTGCGAGGTCAGTTGACATTTTAGAACTCGTTTGCGACGTTTCCTTGAATTAATTTCTTGATATTTGCGAGGAAAATCCAAGTCGTAAATTGGTTAGGATGTTAATTTTAGTCGTTTTTTTTAAGTTTGTAAATTTTTGACTCTTGATATGCAAGAGCGGCAAAATTTGCCGCTCTTACATATTACCTTAGCTAGTTCTTTGTTTTTGATGCAATGGCGGCGAAATTTGCCGCTATTACATCGCTTTGTGTTCAAATGTGCGAAAGCGGTAAAATTCGCCGCCATCGCATATGTCTTATCGGGGTGATCAAACATGTAACGGCGGCCAAAATCGCCGACTTTGCATATTGATTGATTCAAATGTCGTAGCGGCCGAAATTGCCGCTCGAACGAGATCTTCGGGATTCTGCCGTCGAGTGCCATTAATGGCCACTCGTGCCAGGCATTCCAACTCCGGTTTTAGCCTTTTAAAAGCTTTTTTCCCCTTGCCACTCGTCATTCCTTATTCACAAGTCTTCTGCGCGACTCACTCGACGCTTGCTCGTTCACACCATTCCGATTCACCAACGGATCTATCCTTAGGGTTTCCACTTCAAGCACGGGTAAGTCTCACCTTTCACTCGTCGTTCTACCTTTCCTTTAAAGTTTATCATAGGTTTTTTGTGTTTGATGTTTGTGTTTTCGTTTTTACTTACGTTTCATTTTTTGTTTAGAGTTTGTGTTTTCGTTTTTGTGTTGTCGACCCTGTGAAAACCCTAGGTTTTACTCCCGAAAACCCGAGGGTTTGTATTGTATTGATACTCCGAACCCTCGTACACATCCCGTTGACGGCCGATTTCGCCGAGCTTGCTCGGAGACCATGTAACCCTTGCCATGTGATCAAACGGTGAACATCCCGACCTCCGCACATAAACTCAGACTTGCAGATGTTATCAAATGTAATGTCGGCGAAATTCGCCACTCTTACAGATATGGAACCCCCCATGTGGTGTCGGCAAAAATCGCCGACGGAACATCGAAAAGGAATGAAGTTACAACTGGTTACCAAATGCAGCGTCGGCAAAAATTGCCGCTCATACTCCAACACACCTTCTTCCTGCATGAACGGTAAATTTTGCCGCTCTTACCAAACAAACCTCCGCTTTCCTATTTCCTGCATCGACGGCAAAAATTGCCGCTCCAACCATCTCACTCTTCTCTCAAACTGCATAGGCGGCAAAATTCGCCGCCGATGCAAATAGACCAAAACCCTCATATGCAAGGGCGGCGAATTCTGCCGCCCGTGCAAAAAAATATCTCAAATTTTCCTAACACTGGAAAATTTCCAATTTCATTTTCCCGAGCCCGCTTCTCCTCTGATTCTTGGCCAGCTCGCACTATAGCCCTTTTTCAAGCGCACTCCCATAGTCGTGATCGTCAACATGCAATTTTCCCAGATTGCCCATATTTTCCCTGATTGCATGATCATGATTTCTGTTGCAGTTTCTCTTGCGGAGCTCCATTCAACGTCAAACTTCTTCTCAGTGAAAGATCGTCCAAATGACTGACTTGTCTCCGAAGAAGGCAAAAGCTATGAAGTACAAATATCAAGGTGTTTTCCCAATCACCTCAGTCCACTCTAATGTTGAGGATATTAGAGATACAGAGATTGGCCATGTTGATATGGCTGAGTTTGTAGAGAGAACCAAATCAAGCAACCCCAGTGCTATGATGAGGAAGATAGTGGAAAGTAATATTCATCTGGTATCCTCTTTCCCAGTGGCGGCTCACAATACAGAATTTGTTCTTCAGTGTGCACATTTCTATAACAAAGATATTAGAGCCGTGGTGGACGCCAGTGGTAATGTGATAATCAGGTTGGATCCTGAGTTCATTGACAAAGTGTTCATGTGCCCTCCTGCGACAGAGGTATTGACGCTTGACTTTGTTGAAGCTCAAAAGGAATACGACAAGAATCCAGAGAAGGCAAAGAAAGTAATCAACAACAAATGGTTGAAGATTGCAAGGTCAAGTTTGTCTAGATGGCCACGCAGCTTTCCTCGAAGTGATTTCGTGGAAGAAGTTGGTGACTTGATTACCCTCCTCAGCAGGATAAGAGGTTTGTCTTCCTCTTCACAGTTTCATGAATGGATGTATCCCTTCATTAAGGTCATACTCCAAGGCAAGCAGGTTATTTTCTGGGGAGAGCAAATCAGTAATGCTTTGCATGATCAGTTGACGAAGGTATCCACTACCTCCAAGTTCTTCATGACTTCCTACCTGGTATACATTGCAGCCTCCATGAGGATTTTTCCGGGATTATCATCAGAAGGGGATAGGAGAGTGGTCCCAGTATACCAGTATTATTCTCAACTAACGTTGAAAGGCTCAATTCACCATTTCAGGAGAGTGAATGATGCATTCTTTGCTGTATTCTTGTGTCTTTTCAATCCTCAGCTGGAGCAGAGAAGAATTTCAGATGAGGCATGGACAGTGGTTAATGGTTTTGGTTGCATGTTTTTGCAATTTCCATCTTTCTCCTACTTGAGGGTTGGCTTTTTCCAAGGCTACCCTTATATGCTTCCAAGGTTTCCTTCAGATAGATTGGTCTTGATGGAGTTGTGCAGGCAAATGATTGTCGTGCATAACAAACAGATGGAACTCAAGAAGCCTGGATTTAGATTTCCCATAGAAATCGGCAGATACTCAGTATTGACTGCCGCAAAGGCAAGAGCTATGGAGACAGAGATGCAATTGGTCACCATGAAGCAATGCAAGAGGAGACCAAAGTTTGATTACCGGGGTGTAAAGGATAAAATCAAGAGGAAAACACAGTTCCATGAACCCATGGTGGAAGATGTCTGGATAGATTTGAGAACAGAGGAAGACATCAGGAAACTGGACTATAGCAGGCTGTCTCTAGAGCAAATTGAATACCTAGGACTTGCTGATATCCCAGAGGACCTTGTGGATGATGGCGAATTGGTTGATGCCAAATATGAAGCAGAACAGATAGCTGGTACTCCTCTACCGCCAATCCCATGGTCCCAAAAGGAGCTGACTTCCCTAAGGAAGAGATTTGAACCCATATTGGCCAACACCAATAAGTGGCTGGAAGATAAAGGAATTACGCTGAAGGAATTCCTCACTGGTTCAGAAACTGAAGTGCAAGAGCAGACTGGTAAGAGGGTTGAAAACAGAACGAAGAATAAGAGTGATGCTCCATCATCCTCTAAAACACATAAACCTAAAATCAGATTTGTGACAAAGAAAGCAAAAGTTGTTGAGAAGGAACCTGAAGCGAAAGATATGGAAGTCGAAAGATATGGAAGTTGAGGAGCCAGCAGCCGAAGATCCAACAACTGAAGAGCCAGCTACAGAAGAGATGGATGTCGAAGACAAGGGGTCAGAGCAACAAGATAAAGAGGCTTTGTCTCCACAAGACAATACACCTGTTGCACCCCCTGTGCCTGCTTCCCCCATTATCATTCCTTCCTCTGAATCCCCCTCTCCTCCTAAAATAATTTTTGATAATCCCCGAGGCACTTTTGAAAATATTCTCCATTCTTCTGATTCAATTCCTAGTTTGTCTTCTTCGTCATTTGATATAGGAGATACTTCTATGTTTGATCATTTTGTGATGAATACTGAGCAAGTTTCAAGTGCCAATGTAACAGGTGCGGTTTTTACCAACACCCCGCCTATTGTTTCTACCACCAGCACAAGTACAGTCCCGGTAACACCAGTGGTAGGAATGGACTCCAATGTGAATATTTCTCTGCTGCCACCTTGGTTGTCAGCTTACACACCAAAGAGAAAAAAGCAAGTCATCTCTCCAGATGATTTTGATTTCACTAAGCTGACACCTGCAAAACCTAAGGCTCCGAAGAAACCAAAGATCCTTTCAAGGGTACTTGAAGAAAAGGGGCAGAAAGTTTTGGAGATAGCAAAACCCCCTCAAGATGCAACTGTTGAAAATTTTGACATGAATGACTACTCAATTTCTAGGGTTGAATTGGGCAAAATCACCCATGAAAGCGCTAAAAATGATATGCAGTCAGCCATGGACATCCTGACAGGGAAAAAGAAATGAAAGACTACTACAAGGCAAAAGCAGAACAACTGACTGCAGTGGTAAGAAAGATCACGTTGAATTCAGAAGCAGTTACTCCAGAGGCCGTATCTGTAGAAGACCCCGTCATCCTGAAAGCGAAAAAGACTCACCTCCGAGGGAAAGTACTTGAAGAATACTTGGACAGGATGCGAGCCCAGGGAATCTCTTTGCTCAAGGAGGTATTTGAGAAAACGGATAAGATGAGGAAAGTAAGAGCAGAACTCAACGATCTCATTGATGCCATCTCTCATGATATTGAACACACAGAGGATACTCATGATAAGTGGGTTGAAATGAGGAAGCTGAAAATGAGCACTTTAATATCCATTGGCGCCATTTCCAACAGGGATTCATATATAGAGACAAAGGAAGCTCTAATGTACAGGAGCAATGTGCTAAGAAATTTGATCAAGGATCTCGAAGCTGCAAAGGAAACCAGTGAAGAAAATGATGTTAACATTTTGCATAAGCTGGAGGAGTTGCCTTGCAAATTGGTATCACAGGATAACCAGTTTCTTTCTGCAGAAGAAATGGTTAAGGAATTTGAGGACATGTTTCAGCAGGAATTTGAAGACAAGGTATTTTCAATAACTTCTGTGGACAGCATTTTAGACAACCAGTTAACCTTGGACAATTTGAAAACCAGGTTAACCAATCATGCCAAGTCAATCACTACAGTAAGGGATGCCATAGTGAGGGCCAGGATAATCTTCAAAAACACATTTAAACCAGATAGCATTGAAATGCAGGCGACCTTCACTATGTATGATGACCACGTAAGAAAAGGTGGTGACACAAGTTGAAACAGCTGATTTTTCCCTTAGTTTATTTTCTGATTTCCATATGTACTTTCAAAATAGTTTTGGACATTTTTACATGTACATTTTTAATATGCAATTACATGTAAAAAATAGGAAGTCCCAAGTCAATAAGGACTCCTATTTTTGAATAAGTCAAAGTAGTTGTAGATTTCCTAGATTTTCTCAAGGTCTTTCCCTATAAATAAAGGGGACCTCTTTTGTAAATATTATCTTTTGTCTATTGCAAGAAAACTCTGGCGAATTGAAAAGCAAATCAAGACTTTGTGCTTATTTGAAAATCAATATTCAAATATTTATCAATACAAGAAAGCAAGTTCAATTCCAATCTTTGCCTTGGGATTATTTGTGTTGTGATAGTTTTGTTCTTATGTCTTGCTATCATAATCTTATTTGATAATAATTGAAGTGTGGAGTTTGTTTCAAATGATTGAAGAGCGCTCTTAATTTGATTCTGATAAACTTTGTGTTATCAAATCGGTTGTGGGTTATATGTTCATGTTTGTGAGAATACAACAGTTTGGAGACTTTGTGCTGCAAGTTGTTATATTTGAATTACTTTTATCATATTGAAGAGGAGTGAAGACTTTGGGCTGCATTCTACTTCAAATAGTTCCGGTTACAAGTAGTGAGTGAGGTAACAGAAAACTTTGTGTTTCTGTGATATTGTGATAATTTATAAGTTTTATATCAAGAGTTTGAAATATAAACATCTATTCTGAAAAAAGAGAATGAGATGAGATGGAACCACCACAAACATAGTTTTTAGTGTACATAAATTTGATAAGTGTTTGATTTACAAAAGTTAAGTAATTAGAGGGAACCTCCCCTTGCTGAGAGGAGAGACTTTGTCTCATCATAGCTGTGGCTGATATACCCATTTTGCCGTTAGCGAGTTAACGACAAAATATTCACCCAACATACCATAAATGCAATGCTCACATAAATCAAAATCAAGATTACAATCAATTAACCCTTCAACAAGTTTTTTATTTTTCAAGGTCCTTAGGCCCTTTTCTCCTATGTGGTCTAATTTATGGTGCCATAACATAGTCTTCTCTATGGGCAATTTTGATTCAGAAGAAAGAGCACCCCTAGGTACCCAAAATTCATGACCATCCACTAAAAATGAAACCCTCTCCTTTTCCAATGAAGTAGTCATAGATTTACTTTTCACAGAAGTAATATTGCACTCAATAATGTATGCATCAAGCTTATATAATGTGCCAACTCTGACACCTCTAGCCATCACCATAGCACATCTAACCATCTTGCATCCTATATTAGAAAAGACTACTTGCACACCCGCATCTATTACTTTGCCCACAGATAATAAATTTCGTGCTAATCCAGGGATATGCAACACACCATTAATCCTTTTTATTCTACCATCAGGAAATCTAATTTTAACTTTACCATGGCCAATAATATTTAAATGAGAATCATCACCCAAGTACACCTTACCTCCATCAAATTCTTCATATTCAAAAATCCAATCTCTATTAGGGGTCATATGAAAAGATGCACCTGAGTCAATTAACCATGCATCATTACCTGCACGAGTGGCCAAAGTTGCAATGAATGCATCACCATCTTCCTTCTTGGACTCAGAATCATAATCAAATTTCTTCTTTTTCTTCTTCTTTTCTTCTTTACACTCCTTACGAAAGTGTCCAGGCTTATCACAATTCTAGCAAATAACTTTGGACTTTCTAGGAGATTTGGATCTCCCCTTGGATTTGGATTTGTCACGCTTCTCGCTCTTCTTACCTTTTTCTTTAGGTCTTCCATGAACACTTAAGGCTTCTTTGGCATTGGTGAATAGCTTCCTCCTCATTCTTTAGAAAGCAAAAAAACCATGACATCTTCAACTTTCAAGACAACATAAGTACTCCCAATTGCCCTAACAAGAGAATCCCACGAATCGAGCAAAGAATAAAACATGATCTAACATCTCTCCTCCTCATCCATTTTTACACCAATTAACGCCAATTGAGCCACCAACATATTGAATGCTTCTAGATGGTCTAAAATTTGTCCACCCTCTTCCATTCTCAAGGAATACAATTTCTTCCTCAAGAAAATCTTGTTCACTAAAGATTTGGCTTGATATATCTCACCGAATTTCTTCCATAGTTTCTTTACAGAGGGATCTTCATGGACATTGATTGAAACATAATCTGTCAGGCACAATTTGATTAGACCCTTGGCTTTACGGTCCATAACATCATATTCAGTAGCCAAAGTAGCATCTGTGGGCCTTGAAACTTTCTCATTAATAGCATCCATCAAATCTCGATCAATTAACAGATCCTCCATCTTCATCTTCCACATCTCAAAATTGTTACTAGAAAAATTTTCTACCTCTACTCTCCTTGATGTTCTCGCCATCTAAAAATTCTTGCAACAAGATCACAAAGTATCTTCTACAAAATCTCCCACTCGAAACTGGATTAGTTAAAAAAACCCAACAACCCACAACTGAAACCAAAGGTGATCGAGCTCTGATACCATTTGTAAGGAAGCTAAGGTAGAGGAACAACTTCCTACATTAAACTTGAGGGAAGGGATATGCAAATTATTTTAGATCTTTACAATGGTTACATAAATAAACACAAATAGCAATCATACCTTAACACAATAATTACGTGGGGAAACCCTTTTGGGAGAAAAACTCCACACTCCAAAGCCACCCAATATATAATTTAGGAATCAAGAAGATTACAATATACTTGCAGAGCAAGCTTTCATAGGAGTACAACCAACCAGAGATTTGGAGGCAACTCGACATCTATAAGACTCTTACACACAACCTCCATCTCAAGCTTCTAATATATAGGAGATCCAACAGTAAACCGTCAACGGTAATTACAAAACCATGAGCCAAAACCACCCGAAAGTGGTTCCAAATTATCTCCAATCAAAGATGTCTTGTGATGTGTCAAATCATACACCAACACGTGCAACTCTCCCCTTTACAACTCTTTTAAGTGTCCAACACGTTTTCACATTTCCCAAAATAGGAGGCCCAACTTCCTGAGGTCATAACTTTTGACCTGGGTGTCTGATTGACGAACCGTTTGATGCGTTGGAAAGATTGTGAAGAGAGATATCAAGCTATAACCTACTTTGTTGATTATGACAACTTTTGGGGTGTTTAGGAACCTCTAAGTGCCTCAAATCTGAGTTCAAAACTTTTTTAGGAATTTCAAAAAATGGAAACTTTAATATCTTGCAATATAGGCATGATCTTGAGTCAAAATTCACCCAAAATGTTTACTTGGTAGCTCCGCACCTTTTAGGAAATTTTTAGGTCCATCCAACTCAAATATAGAGTTACTAAAAATAGTAATCCCTGCCTTTTTTTAGCCCATTTTTAAAACTTTGAAAGTTCTAAACCATCCTTCAAGATAATGATATTTGAAAAGACCAAAATTGGGAAGAATAGTAACCTTTTATAATTGCAAGGTTGAGACACCTTTCTTAACAAGCATGACATACTTGCCAAAGGAAGAACTTTGCTTTAGACCATGCTTTAGATGTCCAATAATTTTCCCAAGAGAAGGGGTGTGAGGGTTACCACCCAAGACCATTGACTTTATGTATCCTTCATTGACCATATAGATACATGTTCCACTCCAAAGTTGACCTTGAAAGGAGTATTCTGACTAGCTCCAAATTGGTTTAAAGCTTTGTAGGAGAGAAGAGATCTATGACCAAGCTTCATTAGTATCATTAAGAAACTTAGGAAGAGATTTCCATTTTTTTGAGATTATGTAATTATTGGCAAGTACAGGAGCAAATTAGAGATTTTGTGCTTGGATACTTGAAATGTTGTACTTATACCCTAGTGTTAGGGATAAGAAAAGGGTATGAGTGAGTGAGGTGGATTATAGAATGTTGTGACAAGAAAGAACATGTACAACCAATAAAAGATAGTTACTAACAACCATAACATACATCATAACATCATAAGTGCGTCCCACCAATCCGTGGTATCTTTTATATAATATTATCAACAAGGCTATTACATTTGGATATTGCAATACATCTGTATCATTTGATGTTCCCTCTTACATTCATACTTTTCCTCCTATCTCTTACTATCTATTCTATGTCCTATCTATTACATATGTTCTATCAGTGTGTTAGAGATGAAGAAAACCACTGCAATATGAAAATTTGAAATAAATTTGGAAATCTGAAATATAAATTGTAGAATATCAATGGAGATGTAAATTAGCAACAAAGAAATTAACAATACTCAAAATCCATACACATGACACAAAGATCTAGGTGGAGAAAACCCTTTATGGTAAAAAACTCCTAGAAAAGAGGGCAAATTTGTATTATCTACAAAGAGATTACAATACATCAATTTCCTTCAATCTTGCATCTAACTTAGCTATACATGTGTACCTGTAAACCAAATAATTCTCTTTTTGTTGCACTTCCTCTAGCTACTGTTAAATAGAAACTCAAGATTTTCAAAGAAGTATCTAGAACATGGTGCCCATATAAATGAAAATCCCACTTCCACTTTGGGCATATGACTAATTAATATTACTTACACCTGTCATAGCCTCCAAAAAGTATGTGGCACCCAAGTAGGCCAAATTCCAATGCCCTCATAATGAATATTCAACAATCAGGCTATTTTTAGCCTCTTACACCTTCCTACAAGTTGTCATAAGATGCTCTGTCATAGCTATCAAAAAATAATCGATTCTCTTACAACATGTAAGCTAAAACCTAGGATATTCTCTTACAACCATCATAAAATAAATTAATGAACTTGGACACCCCTATTTGACCTGTTTACTATCCTGAGATAAAAATAAATAAATATTACAAGTCACTGTACAATTAAATAATTACTGCAGTAGATGGATTCTACTTCCCTTATGTTTGCATTTACAATTATAATATTAGGAGTAATTAAATTAATCAAATTTACAAGGTTGATGACACCTTAATCCTAACATTCTCCCACTTGACACCATACATTGTAAATATAACCATAGGAAAACATAAATCAACTAAGCACGAGAAACAAGGCCCATGGCCTCCCTACACCAAGTGAACTTTTATGTGCTCACAGGTTTGGTAAGATAATTTCCAACATTCACCTGAGTGTCAATCTTCTTCAACTCAATCTATTCATTTGTAACCATTTCTCAAACAAAGTGATACTGAAAATCCACATGCTTAGTTCGCACATGATACATAGGATTCTTGGCCAAACAAATTGAACTCTGGCTATCACAACCAATCTAAATTGTCCTACAATCAAAACTAATACTTGTACACAATCTTTGTAACCACAATGCCTCCTTAGAGACATGAGTAGCATCCATATACTTTGATTCGGTGGTGGACAAAGCAACCATGGGCTACCTTTTACTCATCCAACTCATAGCTCCTCCAAATAGAATAAACACATAGCCACTAGTGGAGGTTCGACTATCCAAGTCACCTACGCAATCTACATCAACAAAACCCTATATGTCCAATGTCTTATCTTCAGTATTAGTACCAGAATAAACCAAATAGTAATCATAAGTACAATGCAAATATCTTAACACCCTCTTTTTGTAATTCCAATGCTCTCTACCAGACATAAACCTGCTTAAAACTCTCATTGCTTGGGCAATATCTGGCCTAATGCACACCATTGCATACATCAAACTTCCTACAACACTAGCATATGGCACATTAGACATATCTTCAAAACCGTCTTCATACTTGGGAAACATATCTAACATAAGCTTAGTGCCACCTCGTAAAGAAATTCTAACTGGCTTACAATCCTACATATTAAATTTATGCAAAATAGTATTCACATACTTACTTTAAGATAACCAAAGCTTTTTGTTACCTTGATCTTTTATGATTTCCATTCCCAATATGTACCTTGTTGCCCCTAGAACCTTCATCTCAAATGCACCTAAAATTTGAGCTTTCAGCTCACTAATCATACCCTTGGTATTATGGAAAACATGTCATCCACATACAAGGCAACAATTAATATATGATCAGCAATACATCTATTGTAAATACAATGATCTTCTTCACTTCTCACAAAGCCCAATTTCAACATAAAAGAATCAAACTTTTGATACCACATCTGGGGAGATTGTTTCAAACCATAAAGAGACTGTTTCAATCTGCAAACCAAGTGTTATTTTTCTTTTACCTCAAAACCTTTTGGTGGTTGCATATAAGTTTCTTCTTCCAAATCTCCATGCAAAAATGTAGTCTTAAAATTCATTTGTTCAATTTCAAAATCATAAGCAACAACTATGGATAAGAGAAATCTAATAGAAGATAGTTTAGCAACATGAGAGAAAATTTCATCGAAATCAACTCCTCTCTAGAAGTAGCCCTTGGCTATCAGTCTAACCTTGTACTTTTCTAATGAGTTTTCAACTCCAAACTTCTTTTTGTAGACCCACTTACACCTAATGGCCTTCCTTCCTTTGGGCAAATGAACAAGATCGCATATATCACAAGAGTATGATGCCATCATCTTCTCCTGCATGGCTAGTTGCCAAGACTCACTATCATATGCAAGAATAGCTTGAACCTTGTAAGATATAGGTTCATTGTTAGTACTCAATAAAGCAAATACACAATGGAAATCTGGTGGGCTATACTTGTCAACTGGATTTCATTGTCTTGTCGATCTTCTCAAGGGAGGAGTAAGGGATTCTTCCTCTTGTTCTTCTGTATGCTCAACTTCTTTTGTAATCACATAGTATTTCTCTTCAAAACTTTCACTTGAATGCTCTTCTTCTTCTCCATCCTCAAATCCATCAGTCTATTCTTCCTAATGTGCATCTTCATGTTGTAAATCAAAATGCGCTATCCTTTTCCTTTCCTTTTCTTCTAGTTGTACAAGATCAAAAATAGTTCTAAATTCCCTGAAAATCACAACTCTAGAATGGACAACTTTCTTGGTTAGAGGATTCCAAAACTTATAATCTTTAACATTTTCACTATATCTAATGAAGATGCATTTATGTGCTTTTGGATCTTACTTAGAATACTTTTTCTTTAGGCACATGAACAAAAGCCTCACAACCAAAAACTCTTAAATGTGAAATAAAAGGTTTCTTACTTGTCCACACTTCATAAGGAATTGAATCAAGAGCCTTACAAGAAGATTTGTTTATCAAGTAGGGCGATCCCATAATACTATGTCCCACTTTTTGGCCAAAGTAGGACATTGAAATTAGTATTTTTAACCAAATTTTCACTTTCTAACACCTATAGTAACTAAACCATTAAGAATTTGAAGATGATATTAACTAGTAATTTTTCAAATTTTGTGTATTGATTTTAAATGTATTTTTTTAATTTTAAGAAATAATTTGTGAATTTTTTTATGTAACTTTTAATAACTTATTTTTTATAATTAACAATATTTTTTAAAAGTGACGTTTATACCATACATCATAACTTTTTTTATAGAAATGATCAAATTATAAAATTTAAAACTTAGATTTGTAACACCAATATCTAGTGTGAAGAAAATTTTTCAAAATTTTTTGTTGCATATATTTTTTTAATTAATTTTTGAAGTGAAATTAATTATAATTCAGACATAGGTTTATACTATACAACATAACTTTTTCTATATGTATCCAAATTAAATTGTTCTTTTTTGTTGAAACAAGGACATCAATAACTAGTGTGCAGATTTTTTTAGAATTTTTTTCTCTATTTTTTAATTTTTCCGTGTGTTTGGAATAGAGACCTTGATGTTCAGTGAAAAACCTATGCTCACTAGAAAATAGAAAATAAATATAATAATCAAATAAATATATTCAAAATCATACTTTTTGGAAATATTATACTAAGGGAGCTACATGCTTACAAAATAGAATTTCTAAAGGACTTCATTTGATCCCCAAAAAGTGAAGCAAAATTAGTTTTTTGTTAGCATTTTGATAGGTGCAGAGTAGACTCCATCGAGGTTTCAATTTAAGACTAGGGGGTTCTTTCCAAGGGGGGTTGATCTAAGGGGGTTTAATCTAAACTCCTTCAATTAAACCCCTTTAGATGGAACCTCTCAAGGATTAAACCATTATTTTTTCTAAAAATACGTGATTTCAAACAAAAATCAGGATGTCCCAAGTTTGGGACTCAGTATTGTGGGATCACTCAGTAACAAGCGGTACTTGCAGCTTCTGCCCAAAAGAATTTGTCCAACTATGCATCACTCAACATTCTTCTGGCTATTTCCATAATTGTTTGGTTCATCCTTTCTATAATACCATTTTGTTGTGGTGTATACGGAATTGTGTTTTGTCTAATGATACTTTCATGCCTGCAAAACTCATTGAATTCCTTAGAGCAATATTCCCCTCCATTGCCAGAACTCAATATTTTTATTTTCAGTCCTATATGGTTTTCTACTAAGACTTTAAAATCCTTAAACTTAGTGAAAACTTCGTATTTATGCTTCATAGAGTAAATCCATGTAAATTTGGATACACCATCAATGAAGGTAACAAAATAACATGACTTTCCAAATGAATCATTATCCACAGGACCAAACACATCCATATGAATAATTTCTAAATTATCTTTCACCTTATTACTTCCTAAAGGAAATGATGCTTTGTTTTGTTTACCAAACATATAGTGCTCATAAAAATCAAAGTGTTTATCAGAATAGGAGAAACCATCCAACAACTTTTTATTGATAATTGTAATGTCCCCTTTCAAATAAAATTAATTTGGAGGAATTATTGGTCCATTCATATTTCCTGTGGACTACTAATTAAATTTAAGGGAAAATATTTTATTTAATATTTTTATTGTTTTCTTGTAAATTCAATAAACTATCATTTATCGAGAGCAATAAAATATTAAATATTAATTTTTATTGCATTAGTGGGGGCATGGATTTGGTAAGGAGATTTTTAACTGTCATGCAATTTTTAGGAGATTTATGACAACTTTGATAGGAATCTATGACAGGGTGAACATGCAGTTGATAGTTGTTAATGGCAGGTTAATTTTGGAAAACAAGGTGGAGTGGGAATTTCAAAATGTTTTTTAATTAATATTTCCCACCAAATGGTGCATGGAAATTTGGGTGCCCATTTTGATGTTGGAGACTATAAATATTTCAGTATTTGCTTGTTGCAAGATCTTTTGGCAATTTATCTTCTCTTATTTTTTGTATGAACACTTGTGTTCTTCAATTTCTTCTATGGATGAAAACCTATAGGAGATTGTGACCTGTGGACAAAAACCTATTGGTTACTGGGATCAGAGGATGAAAACCCTTTGATTCTCAAGGGCATTCTCATCTAGGGATTGCATTGGAGTTTCAAAGGATTGCAGTTTTAACTAGTTTCAGAGTTTATGTGTTTGCAGGTTTTGGGTTGTAGATTTGTTGTAGCTTATTATGTTTGGTTGCTGCTTTTATAGATCAGTATTTTTCTACTAATTTTTCCTTCTAGATTAGCTTCTAGAGTTGTAAAGATTCATCTTTCAGATTGGGGCAAAACAACGTTGACAATATTATGTAGATTTGTAGTTTCTTTGAGTTTTGGTGTGGAGATTCATTGTCAACATTGGTGCCATGTCTTTTGGGTAGTATTGTTTCTATATATTAGTCTATTTTTGCTCCTAACATCCATTTAGATTAGTTTCAAAAGTTGTGGGATTCAATCTATTAATTGGAGCAAAATATTATCATTGTTGTGGTGTTATTTGCAAGATTGGTTGTTGTGGTGGATTTTAGTATGCTTTTGGACATTGTTTCTATTGTAATAGGTGTTTTTGCTGTTATTTTAAAGCTCACTATCATTCTTGGGAGCTGGAGGATTCATCTTTAGTTTTTAGGTGAAATACACATTGTGCATTTCAATGTTTTGGTGGAGATTTTGTTGTTTTGGTTCCAAATTTTATTTGTTATTGTAGAAGTCATTTGATTGTTGTATCAGACCAAAATCTAATGTACAAACATAAGAATATCAATAAAATCAGCTTTGGGAAGTTTCAGAATAATTTTGGTGTTGTTAGATGCTAACTAGTTGTCTGTTGAGTTGATTTTTGTGGATGTTTTTGGGAAAGAGTTCAAAATATATTTTTAGATCTGATTTCATTTGAAACTATTTATTTGGGGATATTACAATAATAGTTTTCAAAACATTTTTACTTATATGGCTCAATCTACGGTGCTAAAACATACATGTATTTTTATATTTTTCTGTCACATAGGTGGATTTGCAAATAGTAGTGGCATCAAGCCTAAATAGATTTCCTATCCATGTTCCCCTTGCTACCACCAAGCTCCCTCTCACCAATCTAAAACCATGCTTGTTAAATGTTACATGCATTCTCGAATCATTCAACTTTGAAACGAAAATACTATTTCTAGCCAATCCAAGAATATGCAAAACACCAGGGAGGGTTTTAATCCCCCATCACTGAAACATAATTATACCTTTCCATATCCAACTATCATATATGTAGTGTTGTTCTGAATGTAGACATTATCTCCATCATATTTTTCGTATGTGGAGAACTACTCCTTATGAGGAGTCATGTGATAAGAGCATTTTGAGTCAACCAACCAATGTTTGTTAGATACAACATTACAAGTAGAAAGTAAAGCCTCATCACCTGCATCAGATGACTCTTCTATGGCAGAATCCCATTATTTATTTTTGTTTCTACGTTCTTTCTTAATATGTCCCCTCTTTCCACAGTTCCAACACTTAACTTTGTTCTTCTTTCCAAGAGTTTTAGACTTGCCTTTTGATTTGTCCTTAGTCCCTTTGTGATCTCTTTTTGGTCCTCTTTCCTTGGACCTACCCCTAACATTAAGAGCACCCATTGAGCTATCCATATCCTTCTTCCTCATTTCTTTTGACAACAGATTTGAAACAAGAGCATCCAACTTTGGATTTTTGAGGTTAGTGGTGATAGCAAGAATGAAATTCTCCCAAGACTTAGGTAAAGAATAAAGAAGCATAATACATTTATCTTCTTCCTCAATCTTAACATCAACAAAGGCTAATTGACTCAAAATTAAATTAAAAGAATTTAAATTCTCTACAACAGATTCATCTTGCTTCATCTTAAGAGAAAATAATTTTCTTTTTAAATATAGTTTGTTTAACAGACTCTTGGCTTGATAATTCTCACCCAATCATTTCTATAAAGCATATGCAGTCTTTTCCTTTGAGACATTTAGTAGGATAGAGTCTGCAAGACATAACCAGATTATGCCCCATGCCTTTTTATCCATCTTGTCCCACTCCTCTTGATTGACTTTATCAAGCTTCTTATCTTTTGATGCACCAAATAGTGATCCCTCTCTTCAAGAAGAACCTCCATTTTCAACTTCCACAGCTCGTAGTTTGATCCATTAAATTTTTCAATGTCCATATGAGATGTAGATGCAGCCATGATTTCCACACACACAAATCTGCAAAACTAGAACTCCCATTGTAGCATAGAAAACTTACACACTTCCACCCAATAAACAAAGATGGCCAGGCTCTAATACCAAATGTTAGAAATGAAGGAAACCATTACAATATGGAAATTTGAAATAAATTTGCAAATCTAAAATATAATTTGTAGAATATCAATGGAGATGTAAACAAGCAACACAAAATCAACAATACTCAAAAGCCATACACATGACATAGGGACTTACGTGGAGAAAACCCTTTTAGGTAAAAAACTCCACCAGGAAAAGAGGGCAAATTTGTATTATCTACAAAGAGATTACAATACACCAATTTCCTTCAATCCTGCATCCAACTCAATTACACATGTGTACCTATAAACAAAACAACTCTCTTTTTGTTGCACTTCCTCTAGCTTTTGTTAAATAGAAATTCAAGCTTTTTGAAGAAGTATCCAAAACATAACACTCATATCTATGAAAATCCCATTGCCCATTTTGGGAATATGACTAATAATGTTACACATGTCATAGCCTCCAAATAGCATGTGGTGCTCAACTAGGCCAAATTCCAATGCCCTCATAATCGATAGTCAACAAACATGCTATTTTTAGCCTCTTACACCTTCTTACAAGTTGTCATAAGATGCTCTATTGTAGTTGTTTAAAAATAACTGATTTTCTTACATGTAAGATACAATCTCAGAGATTCTCTTACAATCATCATAAAATCAATTAATGAAATTGGATGCACCTATTTCACTTGTTTACTATCCCAAGTTAAAAATAAATAAATATTACAAGTCACTGTAATTAAATAATTACCGCAATCGATGGATTCTACTTCCCTTATGTTTGCATTTACAATTATAATATAGGAGTAATTAAATTAATCGGATTTACAAGGTTGATGACACCTTAATCCTAGCACAGTGTATATCTCCTTCATGTTACATTTTACATTTGTAGAACCTTTACTTATACCCAAGTATAAGTAAAGGGTGTGTCTCCTTGTTTTCCTTGTGTCTCTTGGTTGAGTTGTTGAAATCCATCTACAATGGGTGATTCTTGCTTCCATGTCAACTTTATCATGCTAACATCATCCCCCCTTTTAAAATGATGTCTTGTCATCAAGACATCCTAGCTTTATCTTGCTAAAATTGGCAAAATTTTGTACTACAAAATTATAGAAGACTTCTGCACTTCATGGTAGAATATGCTCATAGATTCCATGTAGATGAGTATATATGTTCTCACATTGGATGATCCCTTGTTGAAGGAGCATTATTTGACCATTGATGTTAAGCAAAGTTTGTTCCCCTTCTTCCACTATTTATGGTATCTATATCTGTGTTGTGATTGTATTTGCTTCTACTAGTAGGGATGTTAGATGAGAGAGGTAGAGGTTAACTACTTCTCTGAGTTTCTTTATTTGGGATCTAAGTGCTTCACTTTGGTATTGAACTCACTGGTACTAATTATGTAGGGTTTCAATGAATGCTCATTGGCTTCTATCCTAATCTTGTTGAACATCATATTGGATGCTTGTTGCATGATTTGGTTCTCAATCTACTCAAGCTATATTTTCAAAGCTTTTGTTGTGGCATGCCACCTCCAAAAAATTTGGTAGAAGGAATTTGCACTTGACTATGTTGTTTGCATATTTCTTATTTCTATTTCTAATTTATTGTGTTCGGTAGCGTACTTCCACATTTCTTCAATATGCTTCTTAATCTCCTCCATCAATTTATCTCTTACTGCATCTTCTTCGTTTTGTACCCTCTATACCATATCCTCTGTAAACTGTTTGAGTTGTTGACCCAAAGTGGTTGAGGTATCTCTAATAAGTTGTGGAGATGCTACATACAATGTGCTTAGTATATCTTCTACTGTGTCAACTATATCGACTTGTTGTTTGAGTCATTCCTCCCTTATTATCAATTGCAACATATCTCCTAGTTGAAATCTCTATAGAGGTGAGATTTGCACTAAATTTATAATTGGAAGCTATAGGATTGGAGGAGGTGGTGGTTGTAGTTTATTTTGTTCTACTAAAAATTATTTGATTTTCCTCATCATGTCTTGAGATGGAGAAGACCATGGTGGTGATGGAGGCAATTGTTGTGGCACCTCTTGTTCAACCTATTCTTCTTCTTGCAGTGCTTTTTATTTTTCATGTTGGTCTTTATGTTGTTTCTGTTGCTCTTAATTCTTTTTCTGTTGTTGTGCCTCTTTTTATTTTTGTTGTTTTTCCTCCATTTCCTTCCACAAGTTGTCTTCCTTTTCTTTTTGTAATTTTTCTTCCTTCTCTTTATGTAACTTTTCATCTTCTTGCAACTTATCTTCCTTCTCTTTTTGTAACTTTTCTTCCTTTTCTTCTGTAAGTTTTCTTCCTTCTACAATTGTTCTTCTTTTTCCTTCTGTAGTAAGGTTGTGTAGGCTTTTTTTAGCCTCCATGGTTTCTTGTTTCACTTTCTATATGGATTATTTCTCCTAGGATAGGAGTGTATCTACCCTATGTTTTGGCCTCAACTCCACCTGTTGTAGTTGTTTCAACTTTACTTTTTGCTCTGGTGACAATTTTGTCATGGCTACATCTAGAGCTTGTTTTCTTACGTCCTCTTAAGTCTTCATTGATTCTTCCATTTTTTGTCTTAGAATTGTTGCTAGTTCCTTAGGGAAGTCTTCAATTATTTCCACAAGTGCTTGCAGTGAAGTAAGGATATAATCTATCATCACTTTAACAATTATCTAGATTTATATTATGTACACTTACTAAAGGATACATATGTGTGTTGATGGTGAGGATATTTGGTTGAATAATGACTTGAATAGTCTTTCTTCATCCAACAATTCTTCCTTTTCCTCTGTTATTTCCTTGTGTTTACCTTTCTCTTGTTGTTTTATTTGTTGCTATGTTTTCTTTGTCACTTCTTGTTTCTTTCTTATAGTGGGTGTTATTTGAGGAGATGCCTTGGGTTTCTTTGGAGATGATTTCTCTGTACATATCTCTTCTTCTTCTACTACTTCCACGTCAAGTTGTGTTGTCTTTGTTGTTTCTATAATTGCTGCAATATACTACCTATTTGTTTTTTGCTTCTTTCTAGGTCAAGATGACCTTCCTCTCTTGTTTCCACTACTCATTTCTAATAAAGCCTCTGTTGCTTCCCTCACCAATGATTTATCTACCTCTATTTGTGTTTACAACATTGAAATATGTAGTTTTCTCCTTGTAGATGAGGATGCGGAGCAACTTTCCAATTCTTCTTTGCTTAGTGATTTATGTGTTTAAGAGTTTCTTATTTTGAATCTTAGAGATTCTAATTTTAGGTGCTTAGAGTGCCACACTTGTGATGGCCCTACTTCAATTGAGAGTGGCAAATCTAAGATTTCTATAACCTCCAGTGGAGTGGGATCCTTTGGTATTCCCCACTTTTTGTGTAATTTTTTAAATTCTTCTCCAAGTGTTCTTTGACCCTCTACTTTGCTTGTATGTCTGTCTGTGAATTCCTTATACGTGTTGAATCTCTCCGCATTTTTGTCTTTAGGAAGTCCTAGTAATGCCCTAGCATTTGCATGTATCAATTTATTACTAATTTCATATGGTAGTTGCAGTATCCAAAATTCCCTTAGCTCTACTGCCTCCATGAAAATGTGATCTTTGTCCATTACAAAAGTGAGATCCTTTGCACATTTCCTCACCACATCATAAGAAATTAAATCCCTTGCTTGTATCTTTTCCTAGAAGGATTTAAAGAAACTCCAGTATACTTTGGTGTAGGAAGTAGCATCTTGGAAATGTTTGATATGGTTGTTTATTTGTGCCACAATTGTGGAATCTTGTGCCCATATTTTTCAGCAAACCTTGGAAGTCCATTCAAGAAATAGAGTGCTAAAATACAATGAGAGGACCATACTGGAATGAGTAGCAATCATATTGCTTCATCTTGGTGAGGTTTTCCATTAATTTCTCTTAGAGAACCTCACACAAATCAAACTTCTCGCCTTGTACAACCATCTCGTATGTGGTCAAGATGGTCATCTCCGTAGCAGATCCCTCTTGATTTGTGTAGTATATCTTGTGGGCTATGCCTTGGGTTGCATATCTTATTGTAGGGTTTATAATTCTTTTTATGGACAAATTCCTTCCATATGGTGTTGCTCCTATGATCTCTTTAACTTTTTGGTTTCTCACCTTCTTCTTTGAGGGTAATTCACCCTTATTCCACAAACCCGCAATCACATGGATCGCCTCCTTCATAATTCGGTAGGGTTTATCTAAATATAGGTATTAATCATGGATGTGGCTTAGAATTAGCTGAATCTAAGCATGTTGTGCTGGGAAGTTCATGCATGTATCCAACTTGAATTTGGAGATTTGTTGATATTGTGAAAGGTATTCTTCAGATCCCAGTTTTAACAATGTTCTTCGAAAAGGCTTAAAGTTTGTATCGTCAATCTTTGTCATGTTGGCATGCATATACTTCTACACATCCTCCGCATGTATGACATCAATGAGCATGTTTGAGAATGCTCCGTCTAGGTCCATCTCCATGGCTTTGAAAGGGTATTTCTTGTACTTTTGTTGAGGGTTGTTTGCCACATCAACTAGAACTAGTGTTGTCATTTTTCCAATTCCCTTCCTTTCTTTTCCCTTCATGCAAATTGCTTCTTTCTTCCAAACTTCTCTCTTTCACTTAATAGAGCTCTTCATATTTTTCACAAGTGATTTTTTATTTTAATGTATTGGCTCTATATATTTTTTATGAGGGTTGTGCATTTATTGCACCTACCTACCCATGGTCATTTTACCAATCCTCTTGTTAGAGTGATCTTCATGCAATGTTACTTTATGTTTATGTTACAATATATTTGTGTCACTTTTTCATTGGTTTTTCTTTCTTATGTTTCTTTGTAGTAATGTTTGAGTCTTGCACCATTAACACAACCTTTTAATGGTTCACTTTGAAATGTTTGTAACTTGACAGCTCTAGACTTAGTTGTTTCCGCAATTTTGTATGGTCCCAACCATCACATTTTTAATTTCCCCTATTTCTTAATTTTTTTATCATATAGGAGAACCCTGTCACTTATTTAGAAAATCTTTTGTCACAAATTTCTATCATGCCATGCTTTTTGATGCTTCTCCAAATTTTGATGGTAGGTTGCTAACAATCTTTTCTCATCTAATTTTCCTAATTCCTTTAGTCTTTATTGTAGAGATTCCTCATCACTAAACCACAACCTATTAGCTCATCTCAAAATTGGTGCAATTTATTGGATGCGTAACGTTGCATAAACTCCATACACTAATTCAAATGGGCAAAATTTTGTTAATATTTTATAAGTTATTCTATAGGCCCATTAGACTTTTGATATCTTGATGTCTCAGTCTATGGAGTTACTATCACACATTTTTGTAAGTGTGGTGCCTATAATTTTGTTTACTGCCTTGCTTGCTCTATTTTCTTGAGGATGGTAGGGACTACTTCGATTATGTGCTATCATGAAGGTGTCTAATAGTTCCACAATTATTTTATTGACAAAATGTTTTCCTTGGTCACCCATTATGCTTAGTGGACAACCAAACTTGGCGATAGTATTTTGGTAAATGAATGGCAGTCTAGGCATTACAATCTTTAGTTTCTTTTGCTTCCGCCCATTTTGTGAGATACTCAACCCTTGTTATGATGAATTTGACTTTTGATTTCTTTGCAGGGGAATCAATGGGTCTAATAAAATTAATTGCCCATTTCTTAAATGGGGCTTTTGCTAGTACTGGCCACAAAGGCATTTCACCTCTTATGGAAAGTTTCCTTGCTCTTTGACATATGTCAAATTGTCTCACATACTTTTTTGCATCCTTGAATAATATAGGCCACCATAATCTTATCAACAACACCTGCCTTACAGTGCCTTCTCCTGAATTGTGTCCTGATATTCCTTCATGTGCTTCTCTTAAAATACTATTTCTTTCATGTTCTAAAACAACTCTTCTTAAAATTTTGTCCCTACCTACAGTGTGTAGTTCTCCTTCAATTAAGGTATATGGTAATGATTTTTGTAAAAGCCTATTTCTTTCATTTTTAGAATAATATTCTAGGAATTCTCATGTAGATAGTAACTACGCTACCTCTATGAGTTCTTTTGGTAGCGCATTGATTCTGAACAAATTTGCACTTGGTAATTCTTCCTCTAATTGTTCTGGCTCTTCCCCTATGTCAATTATAGACAAATAGTCTAGTCCTTGATTAACTTTTCCTAGTTTCACGATAATTTTGAAATCAAATTCTTAGAATAAAAGTCGCCATCTGTAGATTATTCCTTGTATTATTGGTCTATTCATCAAATACTTAAGTGGCTCATGATCAGTAAAGTATATAAAGGAGTGGCTAAGAGATAGTATCTAAACTTTTGTAGTGCATAAACCTTAACCAATGCCTCTCTTTCTATGGTAGTGTAATTTCTCTTTGCCTATGATAATTTGCGGCTAGCATATGCAATTGGATGCTCTTTATTTCCCCTTGGTTGCGCTAACAATGCTCTAATTGTTGTGTCTCATGCATCCACATGGACATGGAAAGGGATATTCCAATTTGGAAAAAACTAAGATTGGTGCTTCTGCAATATTCTTTTTTAATGTGTCAAAGGCTTCTTGACATTGCTCTATCGATTAGAAAGTTTTGGTTGTTTTTTTCTTAAGGAGCTCTTCTATTGGTCCAACAATTGTCGTGTACCACTTGATAAATTTTCTATGGTATCTAGTGTATCTTAGAAATGTTCTTACCTCTGTTACTATCTTTGGAGCTAGAGATTTAAGATTATTACTATTTTTAGCAAGTCAACCATCAAGCCTTCTTTGCATATGATATGTCCTAGAAGTATTCCAAATGGTATGAAAAATATGCATTTCTTCAAATTTAATGAAATTTGCAAGTTTTTGAATCATTCTAACACCAACTTAAGTACTTGAACATGATCTTTAATTAATCCATGCACTATCCAATCATCCATATGTACTTCCAAAAAGTTGTAAAAAAAGTTCTTAAATGCATTTATCATGATTTTGTTGAACACTACAAGTGCATTTTCAAACCAAATGGCATTGTAGTATACATAAATGATTCCCATTTGGTCACAAATGTAGTTTTTGGCTGGTCTTCTTCCTAGATATTTACATGGTGGTATCCTACGAAATAGTCTATAAATGAATAGATCTCCCTTCTTGCTACTGATTCTAGTATTTCTTCTATAAAAGGGGTTGGGAAAGGGTCATGGATACATTCTTTAGCCAATTCCATAAAATCAATGGATACTCTTAATTGACTAGTTTTTGATGTTTTACCACTATAGGGCTTGTTGGGACCAAAAACAACAGGTCCAAAACCCTAGAGTATGTTCTCACTTCCCAGGCTAGGGGATGTCATCAGGAAAGTAGAATAAGGGCTCATAAAAAAACTAAGGATGGTTAGAGGCCAACTAACGAGGTGGGAATACTCTCCTACACTTCGGGCTCAACTAGACCTAGGAGGGATATTCCTGGAGGCATGAAATAGAACAAAAATAAATACTCAGCCATACCCAACATACACTTGACCCACATAGCTGTCACTAGGCCAAGACAAACTAGCTACACAAACCTCTAATTTAGCTGATCAAACATCTTGCACATGCACCCATAGATAGCATTTTTATCCCCATAAGATGAATTCATTTGACATTTTATACATAGTGGCAAGATGCAAACATGCATGACATGATTCACAAAATATTTAAACTATTTTTTATTGCTTTAGATTTATCCTTGGTTATAACATAGGATCATGAACAACATGTGGAACCTAATCTAATCATACTCCTATTCCTACAACTAACAAGACAAAGGGTTTGATAAATACGGTGATTGACCCATCCCCAATATGGATCGATGCCTACTCCATTGGGCAATAGAGTCATGAGCAATAAAGAGGAAGGAAACAAATCCAATAAGCATCAACAAAAGACTAAAATGCATTTACATACATTCCTTAAATTACATTTCATTCAATTGACATACTTATTAATCTCAAGCATAACTGCAACGATTCGCTTGCAACAAAAGAAATGACCTAACACAAAGCTTGTATTGATTTAAATGTTACATCACACATTATCAAATCACTATTGCAAACACACCAACAAATGTGGTGATGGTAAAATACATAGTTGCGACTATACATTCCCCTGAATCACTACAAACATCCATGGAGACATACCATTGCGTGAAGATGTGCGTTACAATTCCTTCCTACGTTGTACCAGATGCATTCCCTCGTTTACTACCTAGATTGGCATGAGTTGAAGCTTGAGATTCACCTTGAAGCACAAATGGACCAGACAACTGATTCAATGACCAACCCCTAAAACATCTTCTAAACATGTATATATAGCTTTACATTTACTTTTACATTTGGGCGAGAATCACCAACCCACCTACTGACATAACTTCTGCATTCAATCCTACCTACCTCGCCAGCAACAAGATTTTATCTTTATTTTGCATTCATGGCGCTCAGGGAGGTAGGCTAACGTTCACATAGGAAATCCCATGAAAAATGCATTTAAAAAATGTGTCACATTGACTTTCAAATCCTTTTGGCAAAACTAGAGGTTTGTGAACCACACAAACCACCGAAACCATCTTTCATTTATTCATTCACTTATCCATTTCAGCGATTCGATACCTTGGCGAACCGACGAACCTCAACCGCTTTGTTCTCCTTTCTTTCTTCCATCTTTCCTTATGATTTTTGGCATTTTGACACTTTTTAGAACTTGTAAACCATCACATATTTTGTCTCTTCTTTTTGTTCTTTGATCTTTCGGTGAACATGGGAATCTTCAAACCTATTCAGAATTTTAGCGAGTCCACGTGCTTGTGAACTCATTGAAAACTTTGTCTCTTTTCTTCATTCACCCTTCTTTTTTAGTTCATCTCTTTCTTATCTTCTCTATTCCTTTCTCCCATTTTCAACATTTCAGCAAGTTTGTGAACTAGTGAAGTCACTGAAAAGCCAACTTTACTTAACTCTTTCTTCCTTGCACTTCAGCTTTCTTTGGCTTTCTCCTTCCTTATTCCTACTTTGGTGTTTCAGAAAAATCCCAAACCTGCAAACCACTTTAGCGAGTTCGGCAGTTTGCGAACTCACCGAATCACCAAAACACACAAAGGAAGACATACATAAAAGGCACTTTCGACATTTTGGCAGGTTCGCGAACCTACAAAATTGTTGAAAGGTAACACTTTTACTTAGAGATTTTCCAAGGAAGAAACCCTTAGGGACTTAGAGTATTTTCAGAGATGATTTTTAGATGGAGCATCCATATTGGATATCTCATATTGGATACAACGTTGGGCAATATGTGTTGAGCACACCAATATACTGAGAGGGGGGGTGAATCAGTATCTAAACAAACTTCAAATCCTCTGGAGTAGATTAAAACTTAAGCATTACAACATCAACATAAACATGAAAGATCAACACAATGCACATCAACACATAACACCATATATACATGGAAAACCCAAGGAGGGAAAAACCACAGTGAGGATTAACTCACAATATATGAAGCTCAAAAATCACAACTTTGTTTTAGGGCTACAACCCAAGGAAGCTACTACGACTTGCTGACTTTGTTTTATGGCTACAATCCAAGGAAGCTACTACTCCGTGAAGAAAGGTTTTAGGGTCACTCCCAAGGAAGCTACAACTCCATGTTGACTTTGTTTTAGGTCCCATCCATACCTATCATCCTCAATCTACCCTCATCCCACATCCATCAAAAGCATCACCTAGGCTTTGCATTAGATTTAACCAACCCAATCCCCTAATCAATTCCATCCCCTACCATCCCACAACTACCCTAATCAATCTAACAAACTCCTATCCCCCATCCCATAACCATTCCAATAAAATCCCTCTAACAATGTGGCGTCTAGTGACCTAGTACTGACCACCCCCAAACTTATCCCGACCATCCGCAAACCTTTCCCAACCATCCCTAAACCTATCCTAACCATCCCCCAAACCTCCTAACCCTATCTCCCATGGTTCTAAGCATCATAATGTATCACGACAAACATCCACCATCCTGTAGACACAACACCATCATTAGCATACACCACTATATCATTGATCACCAACATTACATCTATCCTGTCACTTTGCATAGATAATATATGTTTATTAATCTAAGCATATATTTCATTTTCACTTCATTTATCCTAGCATAATATATGTTTATTAATCTAAGCATATATTTCATTTTCACTTGCATTTATCTAGGCATAATATATGTTTATTAATCTAAGCATATATTTCTTTCCACTGCATTCAACCATACATAATATATGTTTATTAATCTAAGCATATATTTCATTTTCATCCCATAAAAACATATACATATAATCCACATAAACCATAAAGCCATAAAGCCATCCATGTGCATACCATACATACATCCATCCATAATCATCATATAGAAACATAATCATAACATCCATCCATAACCATCATATCAAAACATGAATAGTCATCATATAAACATCAATGCATCCATACAACATATAATCCATAAACACATCCATCGTATCTATACATCATCATTACTATAAATGCATAAAAACCATAACACATCACATATATCGCCACCAAAACCATCATACATATACTGCTCAAATGTCATGATACAAATATGTGTGCCTTGAAGGTTCAAAATACGTCAAAATACATAAACGCCCGAAGGCATGCATCAACCATGGGTAGATGAGCCCCTAACAGAGTCTGTAGGTGAGTCAAGATGACGCTGAGAGGGTGGCCCCATAGGAGCCTGCTGTGGTGGCTACTGCTACTGAGGCGGTGGCTGCTATATAGACCTCTGAGAATGACCTGATCGTTGGGAACCCGACATACCAGACTAGCTACGCTGACTATAGCTCAGTACTCGTTGTCCCTTGAGAATCGCTGTTCAATAGGATCCATAATAATACTCGGCCCTAGCTCACAACTCTAACAACTGTTACTGCAGTTGTACCACCTGCTACTGAGCTGCTGCATAGTCACCCCACATCTGCGCCATATTGGTGCCAGCTATGACACCCTGCATCTGTGTAACCTGATGCTGCAGCTGAGCCACCTATGCTTCAGCCTACTATACCCTAGCCTCAGCCCTTTGTAGTAACAAACATGAGCCCCATGCAAACACTGCATCTCGAGTAATCATCGCCTTGATCACTCTCCCCCAACCAACCAAAAAATCACACAACCGCTGATCCGGCATCAATATGCCTCCAATCAACTAGCAGACATATAATGTGAACCGACTAGCTCCATCCACCTGAGTCGATGCATTTCTCAGCTCCCGTCGATCCTTGGTGTACACTGGACGGGAGGGTGCAAATGCTCTATCCAAAGCTACCACTCCAAAGCCTACCTCATAAATCACTCTCTCTCCCCATATAGGGATCCTAAGGATCCTCCATACATCCTCTAGGGTGATGGTAATCTCACCCATAGGTAGTAAAAAAGAGCATGTCTCACTCTTCCACCTCTCCACTAGGGCTGTCATCATGGCCCTATGTGCCCATAACCGGGGCATCTCTGAAATAGTCTGCAGCCCTATCCTCCCAAGTCGAGTCAAATTTGCAGGAGTAAACTGTGACCTCAATGCCATTACTGACGAAACACGTTGCTCTCGCGATTGTAATATCCTGCCTACAATATGCATTCAAAAAATCACCTCAATCAATTCATTTTCCCAAAATAGCGCTTTGACGCTAATCCAGAACCTTATAGCGCTAAACCAGAAGATAGCATTGATTCAGAGCCATATAGTGCCAATCTAGAGGATTGTGCTAATCCTGACCCTAATAGCACTAAACGAGAGGATAGCACTAATTTCAGACCATGTTGCACTAAACGAGAGTATAGCGCTAATTCATGACCTTATGGCGCTAATCTGCCATTTGACCTAAACACCCTAAAAATCCTGGTGCTAAATGAGAGGATAGCGCTAAACCCCATCTATATTGCACTAAATGAGAGGATAGAGCTAAAGCGCTAACTGATAGCGCTAAAGCACTAATTGATAGCGCTAAACCATAAACCCCCATAATTTGTGGCGCTAAATGAGAGGATAGCGCTAAACCTTTGGCAGATAGCACTAAACCATCCAGATTTTCCCTTTTTCCCATGGCGCTAATCCAGAGGATTGTGCTAAATCGTAACCCTATAGTGCTATGCAGTTGCGCAATAGTGCTAATCTACCTAACTACCCATTTCTCAACCCCATAACCTAACCCAAAACCCAAAATCACAAAGTCAGGATTGGCCGACATACCTGTGGGTTAGATTCCGCCATCCTCTAGTATTTTCGTATCCTCTCCAATCGATGTGCTTGTCGCAGAAATGTAGGTTGCGCCATGTCTCCTTCTACTCTTCTCTCATCCAATAAGCTTAGAGTATGCAAATGTGGCACTTTGGGCCCACACTTGCTATATATAGCCGCCATGTCATCCCTCATTCACCTTTTTCTCCCCCCAGGCCACAAATCGTAACCTTTTTCCTCTATTTTTCTTCCTGTCAACCCCGTTTTCTGTCCTGCATCCTTTTTTCACCGCCATTCCTTCCTTTTCGAGAGTGCACCTGAAAAAAATATTTTTTTATCTGATCTCTGAAGGGGGCATCCCTCATCTATTTTCACTCCTTCCCGTCAGCTGGCGCAAAATTCTTTAACTTGACACCATTTCCCTACTAGGTCATGACGCTAAGTCAAAGAGGGGCAAATGTAGACACCTAAAAATGTCTTAACCCTTCAACCTTCTTTCCGCATCATCCATATCACTAATTTCTCCTTTTACCTAATTAATTAAATAAATTCATAATTATTTAATTAATTAACCCACATCATCCCTGATCACCCATCCTTAGCTAATTCACCATTAGTCATGAATTAATTAAATTTAATTTAGCACTACACCTTATAACTTCACTCCAATTAATTAAATAAATATGTTAAATATTTATTTGATTAATTTGTCCACTTTCCTAAACCTAATTAATTAGATAAATCATACTTATTTAATTAATCCACCCTACTAATCAATGTACACCTAACCTAGTTAATTTACATCTAACCTAGTTAATTAAATAGCTATTATTTAATTAGCTACCCTAGCCTACATAACCCCTAAACCTGGATTAATTAAATAAATCATTATTTAATTAATCCTAAACCCTGATTTCACCCTGATTAACTTGGTCAAAGTATCATTAACTCATTCTCCCACAACCCACAAATTAAAAATTATAAAATAATCCCATGGGTGACATGACCCTTCCACCTCACCTTACTATATCCATGCTAAGCTCTTCCCTATGTCATGAGCTCATACATGTGAGTTCCAAAATTGCCTAGGTGTCACATGTCTCTCACATTTCCACATAAATTAGAATTTTAAATTCCACATCCTCCCAAGGAAATAATATTTTATTTCCTCACAAGCCATTATCATATTAAATGCAAAGCCTTCCCCAAAATGAATTTAAAATTCATTTTTATTCTCCACCATCCAAATTTGTTGATCAAATCTCAACCCTCCATCTCTCATCCAATATCGACTCTTGATCTCAACTTTCGATCTCAACCGTTGGATCAAAATCCCTCCAAAAATGCCTATAAATAAGATCCTCCACAAGCCATTTTCATCGTCTCATTTCAAGTAATCTCATAATGCCAAAATAGCTCTAAAATCCATTCATCACATCCTTATTATGCCAATTTAGTTTTGTGTTTTGAGAGCAATCCACATAGTTTTTAGTAAAGTTTGGGTAAAGCTAGAGTGTTTGGGTGCAACACTCTCCACCTTATCAAGGAGTGAAGGACTCTCCAAGGCATTTGAAGGTATAATATTGCATTCTGCTTTCATTTTCTTGTGTTTTTATGCCTTGTTGCTTCCTTTCATCTTCAAAAAGATCAAAGCAATTTTAGATTGGCCACTACCTAAGACATTAACCCACTTAAGGGGATTCTTAGGACTTTGCAGCTACTATAGAAGATTCGTCAAAGGTTTCTCAAAACTAACAACATGACTGACAAACTTGAAAAAAAAGGGTGCATTCTCATGGGATGGTGAAGCATAAAAGGCCTTTGATAAACTTAAAGAAATAATGAGTTCTTGCCTAGTGTTAGCCATTCCTGACTTCCCTCTTCCATTTGAATAAGAATGTAATGTTTCGGGAGAAGGTATTGGAGCAATGTTAACACAAATAAAACACCTAATAGCTTTTGAGAGCCGCAAGCTTAAAGAAACATAAAGAAGCTATTCTATTTATGATAAATAAATCGTAGCCATTATGCATGCACTAGCTAAGTTTAGGCAATCCCTAGTTTGTCGAAGATTTATTGTTAAGACCGATCATAATAGTCTGAAATTCTTCTTATATCAAAAAGATTTGAATGATATACAACAAAAGTGGGTGAGAAAGCTGCAAGCCTATGATTTTGATATTGAATACATGAAGGGGAAGAACAACGTTGTGGCTGATGCTTTATCTCGAAGACCCCACTTATGTTCTATAATGGAAATCTCTACGGATTGGAAGCACACAATCCTTGTCATGATAAAAAAATAAAAGAAAAGATTATAAGAACATATCATGATGCGCCATTAGAAAGAGATTAAGGCTACTACAAGTCATACAAACAAGTGAGAGAAAGATTCTCATGGAAGGGACTTATAGGAGATATTTTGAAGTATGTTAGGGAATGTATGGTTTGCCAGAGGAACAAGGTAGAGCAAAATTTTCTAGCCGGATTGTTACAACCTTTACCCATCCCAAATCAGAAATGGGAGAGTATATCAATGGATTTCATCACCAGTGTCCCTAAGGTGCAAGGAAAAGATGGTATCTTGGTGGTAGTTGATAGACTCACAAAGTATGCTCATTTCTTTGCCATATCTTCCGAGTATAAAGCCCCACAAGTCGCTAACTCCTCTTTAAAGAGGTGTTTAGATTGCATGGGTTGCCCAGAAACATTGTGAGTGACAGAGACAATAGGCTTATCAGCTCATTTTGGCAAGAATGTTTTGGCTGACAGGTACAAAATTGACTCCTAACACTAGTTATCACCCCCAAACTGATGGGCAAATAGAAATTGTGAATAAGTGCCTTGAAGGGTACCTTCAGAATTATGTTACGAGACAACAAACAACATGGGTCAAATGGCTACATCTCGGAGAGTATTGTTACAATTCCACACATCATATGTCAATAAAGATGTCACCTTTCAAAGCATTATATGGTTATGAAGCTTTGTCATTTGTGGATTTGATTCTCTCAGATAGAGAGTGTCTGGTGCAAAAGATTTGGTGCAACAAAGTATGGACATCTTGAATGAACTCAAAGAGAACTTACAACAAGCCCCAAACTAGCAAAAGCTATACGTCGATCAACATCGTGTGGAAAGAACATTTGAAATAGGAGACCTGGTTTTCCTAAGACTGCAACCCTGTAAACAATCCTCCCTTAAAGGAAGTGGTGCAGAAAAACTCAAGCTGCATTTTTATAGACCCTATAAGGTTATAAGGAAGATAGGAGAAGTTGCTTATGAATTGGAATTACCAAAGGATAGCCGCATCCATAACGTCTTCCACGTATCTCACCTTAAGAAGGTACTTGGGCAACATATCACACCTTGTCAAGAATTACCCCCACTTGATGACAAGGGAAAACTAATCTTGGAACCGAAGACCATCCTAAACATGAGAGAAAAAAGATTAAGGAACAAAGTTATTCTAGAATATTTGGTCAAATGGAAAAATCTACCCATGGAAGATGCTACTTGGGAAGGAGCAAATATTTTTTATCATACCAATTTGAAATTGCTCGAGGACAAGCAATCTTGGAAAGGGTGGACTATCATGCTCTCGACCAAGGATGATCTTATTAGACAAGGAATAAAATTAAGAAACCATTTGCCAGCCAAATAAGACAAATAACAGGGCAACGCTAGAGACAAATAACAGGGCAACGCTAGAGGACAAAAGACCAAACCTTAACTAATGATAAACAAAAAGGTAGCACTGGTATTTAAAAAAGGGAACGACTGGGAGTAAAAGGTGTGACTTCTCACCAAGAAGGCTATAAATCAAGAATCCAAAGACATTTAAGGACATCAAGTGATCAACAAGAAATATATCTTTAGCAGAGATAAATCTGCAAAGAGTATATTAGCAGTGATATATATATTTACCTCTTGATGGATTACAAGTTTACTTTCCAATCTACAGTTATATATATTATCTCTGTTGTTACCAAATATATATATAGAGTAAACTTGTAATCCATCAAGAGGTACATATATACCAATCGTCTAACAAATTCCTAAGCAATCCATATTGAAGCTAAGGAAATGTTTGCAGGTAGGAAGGATGGCCCTTCCGAGTTCACGTGAGGTGAGTAGATGGGGTGTGCCCTCCCTTATGCTCTCATCAAGTCGGCCAAGTAGTGAGGGTGTGTGACCCTACCGTGTTCTTGAGCCTAATCAAGTAGGGTGTGCCTCTTGAACTTTATCAAGGAGGGTGTGCCTCCAAGGTGGACTAGTAGCTACAAGTATTCCTAAGGAATTCATTATGGGATTGGCTTGAGGGATTGAATCAAATATTGTTTATGCTATGATGTCTTGATCTCATTATTAATTAGGTTTTGATTGTTGGGATTAAGGTGTCTCAACCTTAGAGTCATTTCTAGAGTTTCCTATTTTTTAGGAGGTGCAAAAATAGTTTTACTTTCTATTTTTTCAGAAATGGTGTTCTTAAGCCATTCTGGAAAAAACTGTTTTGTGCTTTTTGTTTTTTCTCAAAAAGTTGTTTTTTGCTTTTTGTTGAGAAAAAAAAGGAGTGCCACCTCGGTTGACCTCAGGTCTTGTTTAGCAAGTTTCTATTGTAGAAAGTTACCATTTATGGCAAATCTTATAAAGCTCTTTGGAGCACCCATGGAGAGGATATGCTTTGTTTTTTTGGAAATTTGATTTGGAAAAAATTTTCAAGTTGGAAAATATTCTTTTTGGGAAGTGGACACCTTGGAAAGAAAGCATAAGCTTTTCTGGCTTTAAAACAGATTTGAAAGCAGATGCTTTGTATGTTTTTGCAGAGGAGTTGGTGGAGAAAGCTAAGCCAGCTTTTTGAGGGCACTTTGCTTTTGCAACTCTTGCATTATGCTATATTCAGTGTATTTTTTGAGGGCACTTTGCTTTTGCAACTCTTGCATTATGTTGTATTCAATGTCTTTGAAGAGGTAGCTTTTTATGCAGGGTTATACTGTCAATTTTCTTCTAGAGAAGCAAGATGTAAATCTCCATGTTAAGGCTTTGAGCCTGCAAGTGTATTGTAACATTGTTGTTGCAGATTAATACATTGGTTCGATGTTTTGGAGTGCGGGGTTTTTTATCCGAAAGGGTTTTCCCCACGTATATTGGTGTTTCTTCTTTTCTATCTATTTTCTTCTTCTTTCATGATCTTAAAGTGTTAATTTCATGCCGTTATGCTGCTGAAATTTTCTTAGATTTGTAAGCTACATTATCTTTCCTCTAAAGGGTTAATGTGATGGGAAATCAACTATGTCTATTTCCACTTTAAGGGCATAGTAGTATGTGCTTGCATCAAGTTATTGAATATTTGTTTAAGTAAAATATAGGATGTTGTGAGGTGCATGCTGGGTTCTCTTTCCCTTTCAATGATATATTCATATGAATATTAATGATGCTATGATATGATGAACTGGATTTTATAATAATTTCTTGATTTTTAATATATTTAATATCATTTCTAGTGATTATCATTGCTTGCAGGTCAAGAAATCAGGAATATCCCAAGAAGGGACATTACAATATCCTACTAATGTTTACCATATGCCGCATCTATTGCTTGTAACACAACAATGAGAACAACCAGATGAATGAATCTCCCAATATGAAGATAAAAACCAAAGATAAAAGTTTGTCACACATTAGTTTCTTAGCTTTCAAAGTTTTTTCCCCTTAGTTCTTTGCTGCCGACTCTGTCCTCCCTTGTAAAAATATTTTCTTTTTAATATGATATATCCAGTCTTTTAACCATCATAAAAAACCAAAGATAAAATCTGAAATTATATGTCAATCCTCCTGCTGTATGCTTCTGACCATTCTATAATTGGACTCAGTATCCTTCAGTTAAATGAAGTTTGTGAATAATGAGAGGCCATTTGCTGCGTGCCAAGAGTAGTCATTATTTGTAACTTCTCACAACCAATAAGAACATGACATTTAGTCTCGTTGTTTTTCCTTGTCTTTGTTACAATCCACCAAAAATTAATTGAATAGATGTGACGAATACAGAAGTATATCCTACTAATGTTTACCGTATGCCTTATGTATTGATCTAATGAACTTAACAATATTTTGTTTGTGTCAGATCTAAAATAAAAAAAAAATTGCATTCCTACCACTTTTGGCAAATGACTTTGTGCTTATGTTTTCAGCCGACGTTCCAAAGACTCTTGCAAGGTTCTCCTCAATCAACCAGCTTTGTAAGCTTTCACATCTATTTCCTTTTACAATTGTCTTTATGAGCTCTATTACAAGAACAGGTTTTCATTCATTTTTCTCTTTTTTTTAAGATTGTTATTTCTTTTGATCCCTAATGTTTAGATTCCCTTTATACTCCTATTAGCCAAATCATGGGGTTTAAATAAGAAAATATGGCATATGCACCCTATTGATCATTCTCAATTTTGTATCACAGTAAAGCATGAGGCTATGGATTGTTCGAGTTAGCATTATTGCAGAATTATAGTGTAGAAAGTTGTTTTGATAAGGTCAAACTAATGTGTATTTCACATTGAATTTTCCATGTTCTATCATTTTGGGTCATTAAATTTCTCTTCATAGTTGCAGAGAGACAAGTTTTGATACAAATACAGAAATATTCTTTCCGATGCGAGGAATGCTACATCAGACAAACTGGGACTAGGTACACAACAATGAGAACATGTAACTTTTAATTGCTTGTCAGAAAAACTAGTATAGGTACAAAACAACAAGACTTTGAATTGCTCATTTTCTATTATCTAAGATCTATAGCTCCTCTTTCCTATACAGCATCCAAATGTGTATATTCTATAGGAGACAACAGTTACATTTCTATGCAAACAAGTTTGCCTTCTATCAAGTTAACATAAATATCATTTTAAACTATTTTGAAACAGAGCAACACTTTTTAACCACGAAATGACAAGAGAACTTAACTACAAAATATTCTATCACAAATGATACAAACACCATTCTTTGTTGCACACCTTCAACTGCAACCAGCCACATCATTAAACACTAGTCAATCCATGAGGCTCCCACCACCTTGGCCATGAATGCCCACTTATCAGCACTCTCATCAATCTACAAAAGAACCAGAATTTGATGCAATCATCTTCACAATCACATGTATAGGTTAAAGGTGTCTTATAGATTGTCTAGATTACAGATTACACTATTGAATAAATTTCACTATTAGTATTAGGCAATTAACGATGGCCTGGAGTCTGGACTAACCCTCACTACAAATTTTTAACTCTTATCAAAATTTGGTGAAATTTGATTAAAATCAAAGCCAAAATGCAATAGGGAGTGAAAAGAAAAAACACTTACCCTTTTTTGGGTTGGCCTTCCTGCTCCATGACCAGCTTTTGTATCAATTCGACCAATAATTGGATTGGTTTGAGAGCTATATGCTACACTTTTGCATAAAACATATTGCATTGTCTGTAATCACTCAATAGAGTTCATTCAGATTAACAAATAACTATAGACGATCTCGAAACAAAATGAGCAGCTCCTTTCACCAACAACATAAAATATATTTAAATTTAAGTTCAAATCCCAATGTATTACCCTATAACATTAGGATGAAACGTACATCTTCAATACAAGGAAAAAGCATGATTCCATGAATTGGCATGAAAAACTACAAATGCACAAACAGGCTTACAAGCATATTCTAATTTGCAAGACAGATAATAATTTTTAACCAAAAATGCACAAACAAGCTTACATGCATACTTTTTCCACATAGAGATAATGGTATTTTACCAAAAGTGCACAAGCAAGCTTACGGGCATATTAGTTAATAACCATGATTTGATGAAATGCTGAGATGTTCCTCTTTCCAATGCCTTTTAAAGGACAAAGACAACGAATTTACATATGTACTTTTGAAGAACTTACACGAGAAATTGCTCATAGGCAACGAAGATATAATAAATTTATGGAAATAATCTAATTTGGATGACTTACATCACAATATCATCAAATTTCATTGAACATGAACAATTTGTGTGTTCAGCTACTCTAAGATTATGGGAAAACACATATTAACAACTAGAGAATTCTGTTCAGTAGATAGTCAATATTATTTTTCCTAAAAAATCCACTCCCTTATCTAACACTGATCGTTTGTGGTACCATTTTGTGCAAGGAAAGCAAACAAAACATCAACCAAGAATTGCAAGCCAAACTAGCTTAGAAGCTTTGAGACTCAAAATATTGGATCTGAAGTACTTACTGCGAGATGTTTTAGAGAATGAAGTGGCACAACTCGATCATCATGATCAGCTGTCAATAACATCGTAGCGGGATACTGAACGCTATGTCCCCCAGGCTCTTCCCATGGCCTCTTTACATTATGCAATGGCGAGTATCTACAGTAAAAGGTCATTTGTGGAAAGGAAAGAAACCAAATTAGTATATCTTTAAATATTTGCCTACTTATCAGGACAGATGCTTGATTTTTGTTCTTACTTAATCAGCCAATGAAATTCTTCTTCCTTATCTGAACATCCATAATCTGTAGTCCATGCATGCCCTGCAGGATTAAGAATGCCCATTGTAAATTCCTTAGCACATGCCAACAACAAAAAACAGATGCATTAACTAAGAAGGTGCAAAATAGGCTTACAAATTGCTTTGTGTTATACCGCAATGTAAAACTTATTTAGACTACATTTATGGAATGTTTATCAATATACCCAGTTCAAAATATACCAATAGTAAATTTATGGAAGCGTAACATGTCCATAACCCCCACTTGAGCCAGCACACAACCAAATAGGTCAGGCCTCTGTTTTCAGACAAAAACAAGATGATATCTAACTTTTAGTCCATATCGTTTGTTTCCAAAACACGAAATGACCTAAAAAATCATTGAGAATAAGAAAGAAAGCAACATTAAATTGGCTTGAACATGAATATGATTATAATCACATATATTATCACCAAATACTAGAACATACCTGATTCATGCAAGCTGCAACAAGAAGTCCTCCATTACTGCCTCCCTCAATACACAACTTTTTAGGTTGTGTATAACCCTCAGACACAAGGAATTCAGCAGCAGAAATGAAGTCATCAAAACAACTTTGTTTATTTGCAAGAGAGCCCGCTTTATGCCATTTTTCTCCATATTCACCACCCCCACGAATGTTTGCAACAGCAAATACTGCTCCTAAATGCCTTGAAATGACAATACGACTAACACTAAAGGATGGAGTGATGCTAATGTTAAAGCCCCCATAACCATATAGCAATGTCGGATGAGAACCGTCAAGAATGGTATTTTTCTTGCATACAATGAACATTGGTATTTGGGTTCCATCTTTGCTAGGAACAAAAACCTGGCAGTAATTTAAAGCACATTAGGAACAATTCAAATGCATAAGCTAAACAAAAAAAGCTTTGATTTGAAGAGATAAACAATGCAATATCACCCTTAATTAAGGATTCCATAGTGTAAATGAAACGATTTGCTACTATCTTTTACACGGCAATCGAAAATGGCAAATTGCTGAACAGCCTTAATTTTAGACAAAAACTTACCTTTTTCTGACTTATCTCTGCAAAATCCTACCTGATTTTAGGCGAGATAACCTAGTTATTAGATAAACACATTTGTAATTTATTCTTGCAATACCTACTTGACTTTAATGTAAAGAATGGAATTATTCACTTCAAAATGATCTTATACTTGTTATGATACTAGTAGTATATTATGTTTTATCCAATCAATATAAATGTATTAAAAAGGTCTAATTCTATTTAACAAAAATTGAGTAGAACAATTTTCCCCAAAAAATGCTTGGCTAAAGAATCACAAAAGCAAAAGACAGTATAAAACAACAAATACCTGTTTAGCCTCAAAATCATTCCGATCGAAGCCTGGAACAATAGACTCTCTAAATACTACGAGGTTTGGTTTTTCACCATCTAGGTTGCATCGATAAATAATATTGGGAGTAAGAAAGCTTGTAAAACCAATAAATATCTCCTTGTATTTACGCCTTCCAGAGATTCCATAAACTGACCCAATATCTATTGGCAAATCATGAAGCAACTTGCCAGAGAGCAAGTCCCGTACTTGTAGAATGTACTTAACATCACTTAAGTAACTTAGTATAAGTTTATTGCCATCGACAGCAGCAGCTGATGCAAGTACATTTCTGTCTGATTCTGGAACTACATCGCTCCAAGATTCTGGCTGCCTCAAGTCCACTCGGACCAATTTATACCTTGGAGCCTTTTTATTGGTCCGGAAGGTGAACAGGGTATCATCATTTGCAACGTGTTCATATTTTGCTTCAAAATTATCAATGAGTTTATGAAATGGAAGTATCTCTTCTTTGCCTTTAAAAGCCTCGAGGCCTTGAGGAAGAGCAGCAAGATCACAATAATAGAGCTTGTTGACCGGATCACACCCTTCTGAAATGTATATAAGAACATACTGCCGCAATAGAAAAAGGCAATTGGAAGTTAGATTATACCCCATTATAGAAATAAGTTCAATTTTTACAATGTTATGAAATCAAAAGTTTAGTAAACACATTTTCCCTATTACAATCAACATCACAAGTATTTAAACCCTTGAGGAAAGGTTATGCACGGTTTGAAAGAATCATCTGAAAAAATATATAAAAATGCAGTACATTATCTCAAACATTGAATATATGTTTCCCCAACCTTTGCATCTTCAGTTACTTTAGATCGAACTCTCCACTTAGGATGCTCTGGATCTTTCCAACATAAAATATCTTCAGATTGCTCCGTACCCAAGAAGTGGTAAAACAATTGATGATTAAGGTTGATATTAGTTTCTGTTCCTGCATCTAGTTCTCCTTCTCTGCTAAAGCAAATAATTCATTAAAAAACTACTTAAAGCGTAGTAAAATTGAAATAAAAAAGTGTGATGACTACCCTGCAATCTATCAATTTGAGAAAAAGAGTACGCACTTAGGAGCTGGATAACGACTGTAAAAAAAACCTTTACTGTCATGGCTCCAAGCTATTGATGAAAATTTTACCTGGTAAACAATGAAAAAATTATAAAAATTGACACCTAAAACAATGAAAATAATTTTAAACAAGAAATATAATCTAAAAACAGTTTTACAAATTTGATAAGCAAAATCTCTGGTCCACTCGAGTCTAAAAGGCCTGTGGAACTTGAGCCAATAAAATGAGAAAAGGCAGACATCTCATGCTTCTCTGAATTTTTTTTTTTTAGAACAGTATTCACACATTTGAAAATTTCCCAAAGCCATTTGTTATATGGAAACATGGCATTTTCGTGTGCCTTGCAAACAAAGATTATATTTATTTTATTTAGATATTAATGTCCACAAATGGCCAAGAATGAGCAATGTACTCAAAAGAAAACATAACTGAAAAAGTACACAAAAGGAGTGCCTAATGAATCTCAAGAATAGCATGTAAGTATGTAACAGAAAACTCAAAAGAACTAAAAGTATAAGGAAAGATGTGAAAAGGCCTAAAACAAACAATGATAAAACGGGTGTGGACACACTTTTGTTTGACTTAGTAACAGAGATCAAACTATCCTAAACCCAACTAATAGCTTAAATAATGCTCTATCCTTGTTATAAAAACATGTGCATACCTCAGTATCTCATTTCTAATTCAACATTTATTATAAGTTTGTTTCTTGTTGGTTAGCTCTGTTCCATCTGATCATGAAATTGACTGTATTCTCAACAAAAAGTCATTAAACATACCCACGAAAGCGAATCAGGCTCTGTGCTCTTATCTGCTATCCGAATAACCTTGATGTTTACCCAGTCACTACCACTGGAGCTTAACCCAACTGCCAAGAATTCAGCATCTTCACTGATAGCACATATATTTAAAGAAATTGTTCCATCTTCACTGAGTGTGTTGGGGTCAAGTAAGACCTCAGCTTCTGCCTCCAGATTATCCTGAAATAAGTTGGAAGCTTAAAAGCATCTCAGAAACACTGAACAATTTAAAAAATAAAGGAGAAATTCTTACACCTGCTAACTTAATATAAAGAAATATAATGTTTACCTTCTTTATTTTTCACAATAACAAACAGAATTTCACAACTCTTTAAAGTTTATACGCACATTCAAAAAGAAGTTGGCCATACTCCTTAAAGCTGTGCATTTATGATCAGTCAAATTCTCCTATACTTCAAACTTAACTGGCATACCTGAACATACAGAACACTCTGAGCCTGCAGCCCTGCATTGAAGAAGTAGAAGCATTTATTGCCACGTCTGTATGGACAATCATATTTAGGGTGGTCAAAAAGGGCTGTGATCTGTTTCCTCAACATTTCTCTTGTCTCACAATTCTGTAAGTAGGATTGAGTTAACTGGACTTGCTTCTCAACAAAATCCTTAACCTCCTTTGCATCTGGGTCTTCCAGCCTGGCTCATTTCAATATATGTTTATCAGAACAAGAATATTAAAATAATCCACTAATCATCTTCTATAGATAGACTATTTTTTTAGTGTGTCAACTTATGTGATGTTTTTATTAGAATTTAACTACATAGTTTTTTTTAGTCAAACCCATTGACCCTATTTTATGAGTGTTGGTTCACAAGAATCCATCTCTCATGAGCATGAATGGTCCACTTAGCACGCATTGCATCTAGGCGATGTTTATGGGGGTGAAGCATTGGAACTTTCTAGGAGGTTACCATCCCTGTACTACTTCGACTCAAGCGCACTTAACCATGGAGTTTCCCCCAAGATCAAGCCCACTTAGCTTGCTGCCCTATTTGGAAAACCTTCAACAAGAGTTGTGCCTTATGAACCATTCATTATAGAGATCCTTAGCTCATTCATCATCAAGTAGGTGGTTGTTTTGTAGTGTATCAAATTATGTGATATTTTTATTAAGATTTAACTACATAATTTTTTTGAGCTCTTTCTAGTTTTCAACAGCTTATTTAACCTGCTAAGTTTGGTTTTGATTAGTCTTTAACTATGATATAAGTTGTTTGCTTCACATGTAACTCCTAGTATCCATAAATCATATTCTATTGATAATAGATATGATATTTCCATAATCCATGTAAATGAATTTGAGTGTTTTTCGTAGAAAACTGTGTAAGTGTTTTTGAGTCAATGGTTTGGATCACACTCCTTGATCCATCATCAGAATAGTAAAAATATGGATTATGGAGTGTGATCCAAAATGTTGACTCAAAAACACTCACATAATTTTCTACCAAATACACTCAATTGCATAATATATTTGTCCAAATGAAAAAAATTTAAAAACACCATCCATGATTTGCGATAGGAAGTTCTTACTGATACCCAAATGATGACCAAATCTAAATCCCATTACAATCTTAGTCATAAAACTACAAATGAAACCTAGGGGATTTTTTCAAGGCTTTGACAAATAGTATGGTAGATTCAAAGGAAGTATACATAGAAATTTACTCAGGTCCACTTAAACTAGACTAGAGCAGATTGTTGCAAGGTCGGTCTACCCACAAATATGAAATTCTAATTGCAATTAGAGTTCTCGATGCAGCAGTTCATGGTTTTCCAATAGAAACAAAGCACATAAACTGTTTTCCAATAGAAACAAAGCACAGAAACTTACCATCTATAAGGATCAGGTACAAGCATTCCATGATAGTTGTCCACTACAGACTCGTCCCTTCTTGCATCCGGATATACCAGGCCTTCCTCCACTGCAAGAGATCCCATAATGGACTGCTGCGCTAAGTATAATTGGACCGAATTGTTATTAAATCTTGAAAGGAAGCTATGCCGTTTTAGATTGGTACTCTTCCTGCAGGTGCCAGGTATACAGATATGAAACAACTTTAAGAAAAATTCCAATAAATTGTAATATATATTAGGTAACTTCCATTTCTAATCAGAAGGAATGAGAACGGTGATAAAAGTAACACCACAAAATTTGAAGAAAAAACAAGATGTAACAGAAAGTTTGATATAAAGTACATGTGAGTACCTTTGTAGTTAGCTTGGACACCTAAAACTTATGTTCAAATCCCTTAGAAAACAGCTTCCATCAATTAAAAAAGCCTGTTACACATTAGATTTCAGAATTTATATCAAACTATAAAAGAATCCACGCCAAAAAATGAGAATGGGTTAAATGTTGGAAAATATTTTCACTATCATATGGTATCTGCGAAACCACCATTAACAAACATAATGCCCCTTGAACCATAATAAATCAGTTAGTCAAGGATTGCTTGGAGTCCTAATCAAAATAGGAAGCCCCTAATAAACCAGTAAGTCAAGGATTGGTTTAAAGCCCTAGACAACTTTTTAAGAGCCATTATTGAGAATTTTTTGGTCTTAAAAAATGTTTTAACATCATGGACCGTGGAAATTCACGTCTCTTAAAATGTTTTTAAGTTTTGAGAATTTTTTTTAAACTGTCATACACTTTGAAGTCCGTTCTCAAGCTTTAAGAAGCAACTTTCCTACATGGGACTATTCTTTGCTGCACCTTCAAAGCCCATAAATCTAGACACTTCAACGGTCAAAATATAACTGACTTTTACTGAGATTAATAAAAAAATTGTCTTATTTATGAATCAAAACGCTTTAAAAACAAAAATTACAAGAGTGAATACAATATACAGTCCAAATTTGATCTGTTGCTGGTAAAAATACTTCAAATTTTAAAGCTTTATTGAAAATTTCAATATTTTTCAAAAATAAAAAGAGTAAATATAGTCAAATAAAATAAATCTCTCACAAAAACCAAAATAAATGACAAGAGTTTTTAATTTTTAGACTAATTTAAATCTAACCAAATTATATCATTTCATAATTTCTTGTTTTGAAAAGGAAAATTCATATTTCTCTACATGTTAAAAAAAAACAACCCAGAAAAACAAAAAAAACTCAACCCCTGTTTAAAACACAAGCATTCAACCCCAATGATTAAGAATATATAGTTACAAAATATAGTTGAAAACAAAAACAATGCTGCAGTTCATAACCAGACAAGTAAAAACAATAACTACAGTCCAAACGAGCGGCCAAGACTACGGTGAATACCAGCCCAGAGCAATGTCAAACTAAACTATAAACTAGAAATACTAGAAAGGAAAAGATAAAAGCACAAAATAAACAAGTCAGTCCATACCGCCTGCAATATTGTCGAGGCAGAGCAGGCAAAGGGTCAGAATCTCCAGGCTTTGAGGTAAAAATTCATTCGGAAAGTACAGCAGGAATATAGACGCCCTTAAAATTGTGGTTGAATCAGCTAAACAAAAATGTCTGGGTGGCGCCTTGAAATGATATTGTTTGAAGCACTGATAACACGATATTGTTTTGCTCGTATTATTTAAATGTAGCTTGTGTTAACATGGAAAGTGTGATGTGATGTGTTAAGAAAAAGGCGTCAGTTGACGGGATTATTCCCCTTTCTCTTGTTCTGTTTCTTGATCCTTCCGGGCTACATTGGATGGAGAGTTTCTTAAGAGCTCCAATAGCAAAAAGTTGTCAATGTTTAATGTAGTGGTTTTCAAAATCGGTGGTACCTAGGATTTTTTGGTTTGCATCTACATGTTGATGTTAGAACTATCTACTATAGCTTATCTTAGTTTTTGCCAATTCCAGAGTATTTGATTGTGTTCACAATGAATGTAATCTTGCAAAATGTTTCATTTGAAAGTAGTGTAAAGGTGCCAATAGCCATTTTTTTTCGCGTCTCATGGGATTGAACTGATAGTTCTAATATATCAAAATGGGAAAGTGAATGCTAATGGAGGCCTCATTTTGTTCCCTAGGTCTCTCTATCCTTCTAGGCTACATTAGATCGAGAGAGTCTCTTAAGAACTCTAAGAGCAAAAAATTGTCAAAGTTTGATGCAATAGTTCTCAAAATCAGTGGCACTTAGGAATAATTTGTTTGGAGCTACATGTAGATGTCAAGATTGTCTACAATAGCCAATCTCATTTTTTGTCAACTCTAGACCATTTGACCATGCCGACAATGAATGCATTCTTGCAAAATACCTCATTTGAGAGCAATGTAAAGGTACCAATAACCATATTTTTTCTTCCACACTTCATGGGACCAAACTGATAGTGTTAACACATTGGGGGTGGGTGGGTAATGCTAGTGGAAGCCTCATTTTGTTCCCCAAGTCTTCCAATCCTTCTAGGCTACCCACAAAACTAAGATGCATAAACGATTTCAAAAGGATGATTAGCCTACATAAATCCTAAAAATCTTAACAAAGGTAAAGAATAAAATGAAATTGCAAGGAATTGAACATTCACAATGCAAAAATCAGTTTAAAGTTTATATAGTATTGAAGATATCATGAACAGGTAAAATAACCAGTGCTATATTAATCAAAAGACAAAGTTGCATCAAGGTAGGGTTCTGTTTGGAGCACAAAACAAGCCTCTGCGTCCAACACCCATTACATTCTTTTTCATATATATATATATATATATATATAGCATTTCATTACATTGATAACACAGAGCATGGGAAAACATGGAGACAACACGTCAATCTAGGGCAATAAATCCACCCATGGACTTGTCAGAAGATATTCCTACAAGGGAATGTCCACCCACATCTGTTATACAAAACATAAATGCAGAAAAGACCTATGATTTGATCTACAACAATAAATATGAAAAGATCTAGAGGATGAAGTCACTGAAGAAAATATCTGTATTGAATACTAATATTTGACTCATCCACTTGCAACAATAAAACACCCAACAACCATTTCCAGCTGGGGAGTTGACCCGATCCTGTAGTCATGGCGACTTAGGGTTTACCAGGCATCTGGAAAAGCCTTCACACAGAAGAATGTGTGTTCCTAGAGCAACACCAGCAAACCACATCTTAGCGCTTTTACAACACTTTAAAAGTGTTATATTTGAATTTTGTGCTTCTAGCACCCTTTAATATTTGATTTTATGCCTACCTGGCTAATTTTACTATTCCATCTTTTGGGCCCTTTGTCGCCAACTTTTACCCTCGGCGAACTCCTCAGTCGGTGAACTATCTGATTCACAAACCATCCATTTTGCTTTCTCTTCTTCCTTTGTTTGTTGGTGATTTTACCAATCGACGAACCTCTTGGTCGACGGACTTGGAGGTTCATGAATCACTAAGTTCATTGATGAACAACTCTTTTCTTCCTTTTGCCTTGTTTTTTTGGCCTTCCTTATTTTGTCGACGATTCCCACCATTGGTGAACCTGCCTATCGATGAACTAATAGGTTTAGGAATCGCCCATTTTGCCGATAGAACACTTGCTTTTCCTTGTTTTTTGCCTTAGAGAATTTCCTTTATCTTCTGTCTCATGCCTTAAAAGAAAACCCTTCTCGCTTTATCAACCATTTCGTCAATCGGTGAACTTTTCAGTTCGCAAACAACCAAGTTTGCCGATAAGGCAAAATAGACAAAATAGGCTAACACAAAAAAATTAGAAACTTTGAGATTTTGGGGAAACTTTCTTCCATTTAGGGCATCTTAGATCAAATATATTTGATAGAAGAAGTGTAGGATTTTTAGGTAGACCATTTTAAGTCTAGAGGACTAAAATAGGTCAACATTTTGGTGACCTATAGGGGAAGTTTGCCTGCTAAACTGAGAAACCAACGGCCTGAAGCATCCATTTGCTGTGGAGTCAAAAGGGACTATAGTATGCTGGGAACAACTAAAAACTTGCCTTAACAAAAACAACACCAAACAAAAGGAAAAATGAGGCCTGCATTCTCCTAATGAGAGTGCAGCATGTACAACAACACTTAGGGGAAATGAAAACTAAAACAGAAACAAAACAAAACATATATACAAAATCTCAAACCAACCTTAGAAGTAAGGTTTGAGATGGATCCCATTGACTAAGATCGATAGAACTTCACCATCCAACTTTGAAAGTTGGAAAGCATTGGCTTGCTTGCAGTTGGTGATGATATACAAGCCACTCTAGATTGAGTCAAACTTCGTGTGGCCTCCAGGCTTGGCTCTGTCAACATCCCATTTCAAAACAAGATGATGCGGAGCATCTCCCTTAATTTCTCCTACCCACGTTCTGAGTGTAATTTAAGGAAATTGCTATTTTTGGGTTCTCTTCTGTTGTTTCTGTTTCATTGTGGCAGTTTTGGGTTTTTTTCCTTTTTTTGGGTTGTGAGTGGTCTGTGGCTAGGGCAGCTACATGATGACTGGGGGGCTATTTTTAGTTGGTTTTTTGGTTTAAGTTTGGGGGGGAGCTGAGTTTTGGGGGGGAACAGAGAGAAACAAAAAAGAGGAAATGGGAATGGATTTTCTAAAGAATATGTATGGGTTTTTCTGAGATGTAATGGTGGTATCAAGTCTGGAACTATAATGAAAAGACTATTTCTTTAAATCTATTCTTGTTTTATTTGTTCGTATCTTATTTTTTTTGCTATTTTTCTGCAGATTTGTGCTTCTACCAATTGTTTGGAGCTGCATCATTTTAGTTTCAGAGCATCTTTCATGGCCCAGAGGGGAACCTGGGGTAGAAGAGGTCGAAGAAATGCTAGAGGGTGAGACAATGTTGCAGATGAAGTACTCAGGAGGTTGCAGGCCCTTGAGGCTAGATTATTGCATGAAGATTCTGAGGAAGAACTAGAATAGCAAGGAGGTCAAGGGGGAACCATTGACCCCATGGAAAGACTTATTGAAGCTCTTACTAAACATGGAACTAAAGTTAAGGTTGAAGTCCCTAATTTTAAAGGTGAGTTAAATCTAGAAGTGTTCTTAGATTGGATCCAAGAATTGGAAAAATTATTTGACATGGAAGGGATTGAAGAGACTGATCCACACAGAGTCAAAATCGCTACATCCAAACTGAAGTCACATGCTGCCTTATGCTGGGAGAATCTCCAGAATGCTAGGAAAAGATAGGGAAAAGAGAAAATCAGACTTTGGCCAAAGATGTTAAAACATTTGAGAACTAAGTTCATGCTCTCAGATTATCAACAAAAACTCTTTAAAGAGTTTCAAAATCTGAAGCAAAGAGAGTTGGCTGTATCAGCTTATACTGAAGATTTTTTGAGGTTGCAAATCAGGACTAATTTAGGAGAAGATGATCATGTTGTAGATAGATACATTAATGGACTTTGACTCCAACTCCATAATAAATTAGCCTTACTCAAAGTGAGTAACGTGGATGAGGCATATCAATTAGGCTTGAAAGCAGAAGAAAAGTTGAATAGAATGGGCAAATTGACAAACAAAAGAGGTGGCAACACTTCAAGTAGAGGAAGAGGAAGTTCTGTTGATGGTTGTTTTAGCACACAACAATGCAGGTATGATTGCTGGTATCACACCTCTCTTGAAAAGTATCCTACCCTAGGTAAGACTACTCTAAGGTTTCTACAGCTAGGTCTTAGCTTTCTTGGAATCTCTCAGTTGGAATGTTCTAGTTGTGTCGACAAGGGGTCTTACATGTGATCTACAAATTTCAATGGTTGGAACAACAATTCTTGCAAACCCTTTGTGATTTCAGTTGATAATATAGTGTGAAATGCTGCTGAAATTCCTAAACTAACAACTATATTCAAAGAAAATGCAAAAGGGAGTAGGGTTTTAAGGAAATCCTAAGTGACATTCACAATATGTGGACTGCTGCAAGTAGACAAACACCCTAAAATTTAACCAATTTTCTGAGTTACCAAACTGAAAATGAATGTTACAACACTACAGAAAATAATGCTATCTTCAATGGAAATAGAGAAATTTTCAGATCACATTCATTCATCAAATACCCAATAAATGGCACAATTTAATTTATAAAATGCAATCGAACTTAAGCACAACTGATCAACCCAGACTAAATTCGCACAGTTACATACCCTTAGTAAATAACTAAAAGTATGGACTAAGAGCATTCATCAGATACTTTCAGCAAACCATGAACATTGCAAAAGCACAATTAATTAACTATTGGATATTCAGAAGCGAACCATGGAACCAAATAAGCCAATACAATACACAAATTCTCACAATAACTGCAGAAACTTGCTTTGTATTACTTCAAATGGTAGAATGTCAACAATTCGGCATCAAGAATTCTCTCCCAGACAATGGAAATGGCAGCCCTTTATATAGGAGAAGTGCCATACCGAGTTTTTGAATGGATGGTGGAGATTAACTCAACACCAATGGTCCAAATTTACATCATTAAATGCATTCATAACAGCTCATAACAAATCCTGGATTACATTTTGTCTCTTATGAAAAAGATGAAAAATAACCCCCAGGTACATTAAATCTAGACAATTTGACTACCCAACTAAATATATATATAGAAAAGGTCAATTTCGAGGCATAATAAAGACAAAATAGTGTCACATGTCACTCTAAATATGACAGTTTATAATAGTGATGGGATTACATTTCAAAATGTTCAAAAAAAGGCATATTAAGATTCTTCATCCAAGTCTACTTTGTCTTCCTCTGCCAGCTTGTTGCGGTAGTTGACCCAGGCTGAAAGTGCCAGATTGATATCTGTGGGGCCCGGGTTCTTAAGATGATTGACCCAGTATCTGAACATCTCCAATTCTTGGCTATACCAATTGCATATTCTTTCTATTTCTGCCTTTCCCTTATGAAATGCATTAAACTCAGCTTTGAGGTCACTGACTCTATCTAGCCTGGCTTCCACATCTGTCTCAACATCTTCAAAAACTATCTTGTGTAGTTTATCTTTACATCCCTTCACATCATATGGCACTAAGTCATTATAGTCCATTACCAGAATATCTCTCAAAGTGTCATTTATATCATATATGAGAGCTAATATGTTCTCATCTACTATTTTGCAAAGCCTCCCTTATGCTGTCAAAAACTTCCTTCCTCAGTTTTATTTGTTGATACCATTCATTGGGTTTATACAACCTGTCCTCTGTTAAGATATTTTTAGCCAATAGCATCTGAGCTGGCAAGTTTCTGATTGCTTGCACACGAGGAAACATCTATGAATAATATTCATCAAAAGAGTCACATTCTTCATGCAAGTCTTTCTATTGTTCTCGAAGTTGAACCAAACTCTTACGGAATTCAGTTGCAGCATCAATTGTCTCACATCCCTTTTCACAGACTCTGATCATCCATTTTTGGGCACCTTTTGATAGAGTCTGAACTTCACCAAGCTTAGACATTTTGTCTCTTTAAAAAAAGGTAGGTATTTTCCTTATCTCTCCTTCAGAATCTACTGGTTTTATCAGAAATTGAAGGCATGCTCGGAGCTCCTCATTTTGTTGCTTCAATTCTTTCTTTAAAAGTTCATCCTTATTCAGTTGCTCTAGGATTGAAGTAACAGACCCTTTAAACTCATCAACCCTTTGTGCTCGTGTAGTTGGTCCCAAATTTATAGTTGTTATGACATAATCCTCTGCTCTGACCTGTTCTCTATTTGTATTAGGCGGTGGGACAACTACCTCAGCTATTCTAGATCTAGTTTCATCCTTGTAAATCCTAGATTGTACCTTTGCTTTCTTGTGTTTCTTTGGCTTTTGGGCCTGTGACAAAATTGTGCTCAAGTCTAATTTCATTATCTCCACCTGAGGCTTAGGATATACTATTCTTCTTTGCAACTAGTCATGTGCTGAGGAAGAAAGCTTTCCAAATCCATCAGGATTTTCACTGTTTGTATTTGGAGGCCCTTCAAGTAGTCCTTGTTCTTGTTCTGATTCTTTATCTACATCATTATCTTCCTCATCTGTATGATTTCTCCAATTTATCATTACATCTTTCTGAGCTGCCTCGAGGCTTACCTCTATTTGGTCCTTCTCTGGAGGACTGTCTAATATTTCAATTATCTCTGCACTAACTGTCTCAGCCAATGGCTCATCAAGTACCTCATTATCTGCCTCATCAAAAGCATCTTTCTTCGGTTCTTGCTCTTGAAGACCTAGTTTGGCACATACCTTCTTAATGCCCGGTAGCAATGGCACAACCAAGGGAGTTGAATTTCGGTTCATGGGTATTTGGGAGATAGGAGTAACAAAGGATAAAGGCATCGCAACTGAAGACAAGTTCACTTTTGTCAAATTGGTAAGCATAGTCGACCCCAAAGTTGGTGGGATGGAAGAAGCTGGCAAGACGAATGAAATGACTATGGGGGAAGTGATGGAGAAAGAGGGTAGGGAAGGTGAAAGAATAGTAGAAATGGGAGGTAATGTGAGGGAAGTGGTAAGTGAAGTGGAAGATATGGAAGGTGAGGATGTAGAAGTAGTGGAAGAATATGACAAGGCAACAATGGACGGAACAAGACTGCTTGGAGCACTAGAGGCTACTACTAATGAAGAAGAGACAACTGAAGTAGCAATTATGGGTGAAGAAGCAATAGCGACATTCTCCTGAATAATGGTTGCTGAGGAAGAAGGAGAAACAACAAAAATAGTAACAACGGTACCAACATTTAGAGCAGCAGGAGGTGGAGAAGCTAGCAGACTAGTATCATTATGAGTAGCAGCAGTCATCGTATCTTGTCTAACAGCCTTCACCTTAGTCTTCTTCACCTTAGATCCTTCTCCGAGACCACTAGGCATATCTCTTTTCTTCGAAGCTCTTGTCCTAGTAGAAGGAGGTATTTCTTTCTTATTAGTCTTTGTAGTGACCTTCTTGCTTTTCTGTGCTTTAGCCTTTTCTGCCAAGGTTATATGGTCTTCAATGTCTGATCTCTATCCCTGGGCCGGTTCTGCCTCATCAATGATTTCTATGGGTTCATCCTCTTCTCTTCTAGACTCTTTTTTTGATTCAAGTGTAGTGTATGTGAGTTGTATCCCTTGTCCCTCCAAGGCAACAGTTTGACCTCTTACCCATGCTTTACTTAATTTGATCGATTCCTTCATTACAACATCAAGAGAGCTTTCCTTAGCATTTGCCCAATTAGGTAGAGAAATTGGCTGGTGATATTGTGCCTCCCAGGGTCCTCTGTGCATTACATTGTCATCATCTTCTAATTGGTCAGGAACTACAATAATATGAAATTTTCTTATGAATGCCAGAGATAATCTGGAATAGGCTTTCCTCATGACCTCATAGTCATCCATACAATTTGCCCAAATGTCTTCTATATGCATCTTATGGAATAATTTCTTACTTACAAAACTCTCCATCACCTTATTAGGATCAAAATGATCTCTTTCCTTGTAGTAATGAAGATTGAGAAGTTGGAGTTCTTTGTCAGAGTGCTCAGCTGACCCCAATGAAGGACATGCATAATTCCCTTTACCCAACAAGATGGGAAATTGGACATTTGTTCTATGCAGGTGCTTAAGTTTTTCAACACAAGTTATTAGTTGTCTAGATAGTTCCAGGAGCACTACTTTGTCTATTGGATATCTAGGGAGTTTATAAGCCATCCCCGTGAAGCCTTGTATTCTCAAATATGTGAACTTTTCAAATTGAATATACCATCTCCCATATTTGGTGATTTCATTCATAGCCTCGGTGGATATTCTTAGAGTTGTATTGCCTTGCAATAACCTGGTTATGTACATGGTAAAGGCATCGTTTACCCTCTTATAATGCATGAGAGATTGTGTCAAGGTGAGTTGTGTATAGCATTCATAAACCTTGATTTGGGTTTGTTCATCATTTCCTACTTCTCCCACCTTGGACAGACCAGCATAATGATTCCTCCTTGCCAAGGCATAAACAACATAGGATGTCCATCTGAAAAATTATTTCTCCGTGAGGTTACTAAATGCCTCATGGATGTTATCACTTAGGATTTGCACCTAATGGAACTTAGTTCCCTTTAATATTTCTTCAATTATAACAAACATCCATCCCTCAAAGGTTGATGCTACAGGCAATCCATATATTCTACTAAAAAAAGTTATCAAGTCCCCTATCTCATTGTGAAAGTCACTTATGTATAATACTTGGGGGAACTTAACCATGGCAGACCTTCTACTCTTTTCCCATTGCTCATTCGTATGTTTCCTACATCCACTTTCATCTTTCTTATAGGTGGCCTCTGATCTTGCCTTATCTGGCATAGTCATCACTGTGTGCCGTGGAATATCAAAGGTTTCAGCCAAGGAGGGTGGACTTAAGTCAGCTAAAATATCTCCACTGGCAGTTTGTATTGTCCTGGTCATGACATCATACCTATCTACACAGGCAACTATCAGTTTAGCGCATTGAACAGATGTAGGGAAAGCAGCAGCTTGTGCAATCCCACTGTCCTTCACTTTCTTGGCTCTTGGGGTTGGATTTGGGCCAAATACTCTAATTCTAAAATCATCATTGACCTAAGTTCGTGTCTCTGATGTCCTTCCATCTGGTAGAAATCTTCGTTTCCAGAGGAATACCTTTGAACTTGTACCTCATGATTTGAGCTCGTGCAGTCATCTAACCTGTAGGACTAGACCTTATAAGTTTTGATGCCTTTGAGGTGTTTTCTCTAACTCCTAAGTTTAAAGTCTATGATTGTCAAGTTGGCTACTACATTATTAACACCATGTTATAACAAATGAATCTAGCATGAATCTACCAAGTTACCAATATATGCTTATGAGAACAAAAGTCTGAAATCTTCTAACTATTGCATTTACCACACGATCAAATAATGGAGCAATCTTATACTAATGCATGTAATAAATACTCTAATGCTGCAAAATCCTAATTAAAACATGTAAAACATCATAATTCACCAAGTGCAGTCATTATTTCTACCTGAAAAGCATTTTCCTTTTTGAAATTTCTTTTAAAACTATCATTTCACTCAGTTTGCGCTAAATTTTGGGTCAACTAACCTACAACAGAAAAAGTGCTAAATTTGAAGTCAACTGACTTTGGCAGAGAAATTGGGGTAGTTCGACCAACTAGTTTGTACATGCTTATGTCATCATAGTGCCTTGCGCGGGTTTGAGGTAAGACCGACTTATGTTAGTCATTCAGATCAGTTAGTTGCAAGTTCAGCGCAAGTCGATTAAAACAAACTTTACCACTTTTGCATGGGATTGAGTATCACCCGACCTTGTGGGGTTTTCGAAGTCAACCGACTAAGTCAGTGATGGTGCATTTTGGCGCAAGGTCAGAGGGAGTTGATTTCGGCGCAAAGTTGTTTTCCTATTGCTTGGCAGAGGTTTAGGACATTATGGACTTGCAGGACATTTACGTGCATCCGACCTAGGTCGGAGGAGTGACTTTTTAGCGCAAGTTGGGGCATCAAACTTTTGGTGCAAAATTAATCTTAAAGTTTCAGCGAGGATTTTCAAGGCCACTGACCGACCAAGTTGATCAGGAAGTTTAGTTAGTCAATCGGATACGCTCTTAGCACAAACTTCATTTTCGTTTGTTTTTGCAGATCAATTCAATGTGTTAAGGCAAAATTCTTTTTGTCTTGTTAGGGTTTGGCAAGTATCGGTTTCATTTGGTCTACGGGGAGAACCTAGGATGATGCTCAATAAATATGCTACCTCCCTTCCATTCGTCATTAGGGTTTCATGATAATAACCTATTTCAACAAAGAAAACCCTAACTCACATGCCCTAACCCTATTGTTTGTGTGTTTGGTGTGCTGTTGAAAGAAAATGCATTTGATTTCAATTGAAACCCTAAGTATAGAAAACCCTGAACAATGGAGATGAACACCTACCTGGCTCATGGGAAATGAGGTGAGTTGAAGCGTGCAGGCATGGAGGAAGTCGTTGGGTTGATTTCACGTGTTGCGTAGGTTGATCAATCAAAATGTTGTTGAAGAGGTCTCCGAGTGTTTGTTAAATGTAGAATGAGCTCGAAGACCACAAAAATCCCCTTTTATCCCTTCAAATCGATCGCCATTAATGCAGAGCGTACGAAGTGTCAGTCGTGAGTTCAGTAGAATATTAGGGTTTGCGCGACGTTTGGTTGTTTCTGACTTGGCAGGGATTTGGGGTGTAACAGACTTAGTCGGAGGATAACATTTTCAGCTCTAAGGTGACCAATCCATTCTCATGTGTTGCGGGAGTTAATGGTTCATCAGACTAGTGGAGGATTTAACACTCTCCGACTTGGTCAGTGAATAAGCATTGCAGCGCAAAGTCGGTGGTGACTAACTCTAGCACTAAGGTTGATGGATGCGAAAAGTGGTGCTAAGGTCAATCAAATAGAAATACAGCGCAAGGGTCGGAGGCAAAGGATTCTATCACAAAGGTCAGACAAAGGGCATTTTAGAGAAAAGAACTATCATATCTTCTTTTATGAAATGCGGAGACTTGGTCTTGGCAGATTTTGAACTGACCTATTAACATCAAATTTCTAATATGGCAAGAAGTGCATTTTGACCACTTTGACAACTTAGGAGGTGGAAAACCCACTTGACACTCTAAGCCAATATTTGAAAGAGGGGGGTCCCTAGTTTTTGAAATGGGGCGTGTGTGCAAGGCACAACAAATGGCAAATCTGTTGGGAAATGCTCCAGAGCATTTCAACGATAAACTTTCAATTTGAACCCAGAATCTCTGTGTTTCCCACACATTAAATGAGAAAGCATGATATCCTACCAAAGAATCAAAGACCACTAACCGATACAATCATCCATATCTTGAAAACCTGAGTGTGTGCAATTGCATTCATTCCCATCCTTTGGCAACTAAGTTCACTTAAGATCCTTCGTGCTAAGTTATGAAGTTGGGATCATTTTACCACCAATAGAATGCTCTAATGTTGAAATGTGATGAGCCTTGAAAGAAACAAATAGTGGTTGTTCCAGTAGTAATTCTTATGCAGTGATATTCTTCGTGATAACGATTTTGATGATCCTTAATGCTGATAATCTTCAGACAATATTCTTCATGTGAGAATCTTCAAATGATAATCTTCATATTTGATCCTTTGTAATGGGTCTGGTGTTGAAAAACACCTTTTATTTTCACCCGGTAGGCTAGCAATACTTAGTACCACGTGCCACTCTCATCTGGATCCATAGTACTAGTGTGGGTGGTAAAATGGGGATCCGAACCCTTTCACTTAACACAAGATGACCTAGACTCACTTAGCTACTTCAAGATTATTTAGAATGTGAGAGATATATGGTTAGAAAATATTTCAAGAGCACTGACTAATGACTTATTTCCTATGAATAGACATCATACTCCCTGGCATAACAGCGGAACCCACAGGAGAACCTAAGTAGAACTTTGGCTTCTCAAAGAGAGACCATGGATAATTTACCCAACAAGGAAGCATTTGCAAGTCCGCATAACTACCACCACATTCTAGAAACAAAAACCTCGCGTAAAAGAAAGTGCAGTAGGCAAAAGTAAAGCCGAAAAGACAACTAACTAAGCGAAAGCAAGAACACCTAAAAACCACAGAAAGAGAAAGCAAGAAAGCAAACCTAATCTAATAGCAACCTACTCTAACCAAAGCAAACAAGCAATTCTAATTATGTACACTAAAGGGAGGCAAGACTGCCTCTCAAGCGTAGAAGTAGTGCTTTAGGAACTGGCCATTGATAGGCAATGGGATCTCCTCACCAGTAAGGCTCTTAAGTTGATATGTGTTGTCACCAAGGATCTCATAGATCTGATAGGGACCCAACCAAAGTTTGTCAAATTTACCATGCTCACCTTTCTTCTCATGGGTTTTATCCCAATACAGAACTAAATCAGAAATGTGGAAGGCTTTTACCTTGGCTCTCTTGTCGAACCATCGCTTCACTACACCTTGGTGTTTAGCAAAATTTTCTATAGTAGCATCACGTTTCTCTTTAAGGTGCAGTAATTGGGCTAATCGGGAAGATAGCTGATCATCAGTTTCGAGACAATCTTGCATGAATTGTAGAACGTGGATCCTTAAGTGAATAGGAAAAATTGGCTCGGTTCCATAGAATAAATGATAGGGTGATGTTCCCAATGTGACCTTCTGTCTAATTCTATTAGCCCATAAGGCAAATTTGAGTTGAGTGTGCTAGTCCCTAGGGTTTTTGTCTAGCAGTTTCTTAATTACGTCAAGCAGATTTTTGTTAGTGGATTCATCTACCCCATTCCCCTGTGGATAGTAATTAGATGAGAATTTTAGAATGATTCCATAATCAAATGCCCAGTTAGAGAAACGTAGTGATGAAAAGGCCGGACCATTATCACAAACTAAAGAAAATGAGCATCCAAACTTGGTGATAATATGCTTTTCAACAAATTTGATGACTACCTCTGTGGTGCATTGTTTACAAGCTATTGCTTCAGACCAACGAGTGTAGTAATCAGTAGTGGTCAGAATATACCTGTGGCTTGCAGAGGAGGGTAGATTAACCATACCGATAAGGTCGAGGCTCCATTGTGTGAATGGTCGTACCTCTATGACTGGTTGTAATGGCATGGCAACATTTCGTTCCCTAGTTGCAGCAGTTTGACATGTGTGGCCAGTCCTTACGTGTGAATAAGCATCTTTGAACAAAGTAGGCCAGTAATACCCAGCCCAAAGAATTTGATTAGCCATCGAGTGAGCTGATCCGTGACCTATTCTGAACTTCTCATGAAAGCTGGTTAACACCTGATTTACTTTTGTCTTATCTAGACATCTTAGATAAATCCCCTCGTGGTTCTTCTTGTATAACACGAATCCCTTTATCATATAGCTATTGCTTTTCAGTCTAAGCGCTCTTCTTTGAACTGAATTCAATTAAGGTGGACAACACTGATTAAGTAGATAAAATATGATGTCCCCATACCACTCATCCTTCGAGATGTCCTCTAACATGTATTGCTGGGAAACCAAGCCCGGTCCCTCTTGAGCCATTGTTCTAAGTCAGTGCCTGTCCTCTTACCAACTTCATGGGATGGATGTCTATATCAAATTCCTGTAGAATGGTGACCCACTTTCCTCTCCTTTCTCCAAGTTCACTTTGCATCAATAGTGCTTTAACTGCTGCATCTGGGACTATGGCAATTACTTGACTCCTTAGGATGTAGTGACGAAATTTCTTGATTGCCTCTACCAAAGCGTAAGCCTATTTTTCTACATTGGGATATCTTAACTTTGCATCTTTTAATGGCGTACTCATAAAAGCAATGGGCCTTTCATCATTGATGGCTTTCTTCTGTGTTAACATTGCTACATAGGTATGTTCAGATGCGAACGAGTAAATATAAAATGGTAGTGTATAATCTGGACTTACCAATACTGGGGCGTTAGCTTTTGCTTTCTTAATTTCGGCAAAGGCAACTTTGGCTTCTTGGGTCCAATCCATCTTAGCATCTTTCTTCAGCATTGCATTGAGTGGTCAGACAATTTCAGCAAAACCAGTGATGAACTTGTGCACAAAGTTGATTTTCCCAAAATATGACTTAAGCTCCTTCTTGCTGGCTGGGGGTGGTATCTTGAGGATTGCCTGTATCTGATCGGGATCAATGGATATACCTCACTTGGAGATTACATGTCCCAATAACTTTCCTTCGGTCACCCCAAAGATGCACTTCTTGGGGTTGAGTGAAATTCCATAATCCCTGCATCGTTGTAATACTTTCCTTAAGTCAGCCACATGATCTTCTCTCTTCTTTGAAAACACCGTGAGATCATCCACATAGATTATAATACATTTTTTGACTAACCCTTTGAAGGCTATGTCCATTGCTCATTGGAAAGTGGCCCCAACATTTATTAGCCCAAATGGCATTCTGCGGTATGCGTAGATTCCCCATTTACATGTGAAAGATGTCTTCAATCTGTCCTCATAGTCGACCATCACTTAGTTATAACTAGAATATCCATCTAAGAAAGACATCATCTGGGATCCATTAACAATTTGTAATACTTCATCCAACGAAGGCAGTGGATAGTTATCCTTCTCTGATGCTTGATTCAAATTTTTGAAGTCCACGCAAAGTCTGATTTCTCCATTTTTCTTTTGAACCAGAACCAAATTTTCCACCCATGCAGAATGTCTAACAGGAAATATTATCCTTGCTGATAGCAGTTTCTGTACTTCATTGAAAATTAGAGGCTCTAATAGAGAATTCACAGGCCGTTGTCTTTGTCTGAATGACTTTGCTCCTGGCTTCAGTGGAATGGTGTGAGTAATAATCGATGTGTCATACGTCTTGAGTTCCTCATAGCTCAATGCTATTACTTCATGATAGTCCCTTAATGCATGAATGTTGCCAGTCTTTTCTTCTTCAGTACTAGCCTTCCCAATGAACACATTCTTAATCTCTTTATCAGTCCCTAGATTGAACGGATCACACTGTCCACTAGGAACTTCCCCTTCTTTCCTCTGAGTTCCCAATTTGTTTGAATCAAATAATCGCTCCAATTCAACCATTCCCCGCAAGATTGTGTTTGTCTTTAGGTTAAGGACTCCCTTTAAATCCATCTCAATAGGTTCCATTTCCTCTTCATCTATTATTTGAGCAATGAAAACATATGATGAAGTAAGGAAGTCAATTATATGCTTGTCATCCTTAAAGACTTGGAAATTAGTGACATTATTTGGTACTAACGGGGTGGCAACAAATTCAACGGTGAACTTCTTCAGACCTGCCATGGACGTTGGCTCCAATGTACTTGTTGTTTGAGCTAGAGCATCTGCAACATGATTCTACCTTCGAGGAATCAATTGGATATTAAAACCATCAAAGCACTCGATCAAATCCCACACTTAGTTTCTATACCTAATCAGCCTCTTATCATTACACGAGTACTGCTTCCTTACTTGTTGCACAACTAATTCTGAATCCCCAAACACCTGAAGAATTCTGACTTTCTTCTGAAGTGCCATCAGTAATCCTTGCACCAAAGCTTCATACTCAGTTACGTTATTTGTGCAGGGAAATTGTAATCTATGTGATGCTAGATATGCGCTTCTAGTGGGACTGATCAATTCAATGCCTGCCCTGGATCCTTGTCTACATCTTGATCCATCAAACCTCAAAGTCCAGAGACGAAAATCTTTACTGCTGTCATCTTGTTTTGTTGATCTTTTTTTATTAATTTGAGACTGAGGCTCCTTCTTTGTAGTAGCTTGATCTTTCTTCAGAACAATGGGAACTTTCAGTTGTCTCTGTACTTGCTCTATTGCTTCCTGACAAAGTTGGCATGTGAACTCATAATGCGAAGAATGATGTATACGACACCAATTTGGCAGCAGTAACTCCTCCATCTGCACTCGCTTACCTACTGTTGCTTGATCACTCAAAAATTTAGCTACAAAGTCCCTAAATCCTTCAAATATACCTAGCTCTTCATCTTCTCCTTTGGAGGAAGATTCAGGAACTGACTGTGCACACACTTCTATAGTTTCTCAATACTCTTTCTGGGGCCGATGGTAGCTTAGCAAAAGTATTCCCTTAGCTTGGTCAACATGGGGTAGATAAACTCCCCAATCAACTTCTGAAAATAGAATTTCATTTGTCTGGTTATACTCTGTAATCATATGTTTCATTTTGGGCTCCCTTTCAATACAAATCTAGTTTGCCAATCCCTTCCATAGTAGCCACATATGAGAAAAATCTGTTGCCATGTAACCATTCAAAGTTCTAGACCAATCCCTACTTAGGAGCATACCATACTAATCTGGGATATCCACCACTTGATTGTCTATATACTACTGCACTCTTGGATCAGAGGCTAGCTGCATATGTATCCTATTCAATTCGCCCATTACATTAACCTTGATCTTATCTAGCTGGGTTACTTTCCTAGAAGATTTGGTTAGAGTGAGACCTAATGCCTTACACACTGATAATGGCATCACGTTGGTAGAAGCACCAGAATCTACCAAACAGTTGTGAAGATTTTTCCCAAATATTCTAAGTGTTAAGAGGAAAGGAGGACTTTTTGTCTTATCCTTAAACAATGTCATTTTCTATTCAGCATCAGTCACGTGAACCCTCTCCTTTCCTTTATCAAAGTTATCCTTCACAATGACCTCCTTCTGAGAAGGATCTATTTTGATACTTGCACCCATATCTTAGAAGAAGGCTGTCCTAACCTCAGGTAATTTCAGCAACTCATAAACAAACAAACGAACCTTCATTTTCTTGAGCTCTTCCGGAACATACTGCCCCATTTTTGCTACATTAGACCGTTGAGAACTCTCGGCAACAACCCCTTGATGCACTAGCTAAGGAGTGGTTTTTGGGGTTTCAGGATTATTAGTAGCTTTCGGGTCTGGTGGGATTTGGTAATTATTCAGAGGGATGGAAGTGGTGAAAGGGCCCTTTGGCTTGCTACTTTGCAGATTATATGGAGTCCTATTATATTGCTGATAAGCATTTACCTCATCTGACTCTTCTTCCTCAGGCTGATTATCATCTTGAAATGGAAACGTATAACTATCAAGAACTAAGGTAGTGTCGTACCTTTGTGTAGGGACAAGTTCATACCCGATTGGTAGATTCTCCTGAGTTTTAGCATTTTGGATTTCCATTTGAAAGATGTTGGATGCTATCTAAAATTCTAGGCAATCTAGCTTGGAATGAGCATTTGTATTGTGCAATCTGCACCAAGTAGACAAAGCTGCCTCTGCTAACATTACGCGGCTAGGAGGTCAGGTATCATTGTTCTAATTTTACAGTGGTGATGGCACCCCTCCATTGTTAGGCCTGGTGTTCTAAGACCGATTTGACCGCTGCTAAATTTTTTGATTTTGATACTGATTCTGGCTTTGATTATGAAATTGGTTCTGATTTTGGAACTGATGCTGATTTTGACCCCTCTGCTGTAGATAGGCATTTTGATTACTGAGGTGGGTGACCTTCGCAGTAGGCTTCTTCATCTACTCAACTAATTCCCTAATATCATCTCTATCTTCCTGTGCCTTAGTTGTTCCTGAAGATTGGAGAAAAGGCATTTGGGCAGGAGGCATTTCAACTACTGGATTTCCTGGGTGAACTACCAAAGCTTGTGTTGCGGCCTAGTTAGGAATTAGGTTCATCACAGGGGTATGATTGGCCAAGGCTTGGTTAATCATGGGTATCTGATTTGACATGGCTACATGGCCCATGTGGTTTAATGGACCAATGTCTGTTTGTCCTAGCTGGGTACTTACAGTGATAGCTTCAGTGTACGCTTGAGCTAGAGTGGCGGGAGCTGGATTGGCTCTTCTTACGAACATGGATGTAAGTTTGTCCAAGACTGCATAATAGATTGACAAGGATGCATCTTGCCCTATGGCATAAGGAGCTTGCAAAAGACTAAAGGCTTTCTGGAATCTATTATTAAAAGAACTTATCAGCTCACCTTCACCTCAACAAATTTCCACAAAAGACTGGTAGAGATTAGCTAGAGTAGTGGGCATTCGAATCAGTTCAGAAATGCATTTTTTAGATTCAGCCATGAGTTTATGGACGCTGCAGGGCGGTTAGCAAACCAATAATAAGCCTCATCTTGTAAAGAATAAGGGAATAGTCGGCATACTACATCTTCATACTATACTTGTAGCATAAACATGTTACTCTCAAAGATTTTAATATGCTCATCTATAGTCCTGTCTGGATCATTCACCCTGGACTTTGAATAGAACTTATCGGGGTTTTTCAGCATATCATGATAATCATTGAACTGAAACAGGGACTGGTTATTTGTTGTGAAGAAAGCCATGACTGGAGGATTGAAAGGAGCTGCAGCTACGTTCCTTGGGACTGACTGAGCTGTTGGTATCCCTTGATCTCTTCTTGTTCACCTGAATTCTATCAGGGACAACAACTCTTCTCCAGCTGAGCTAGATCTAGTATGTCTTTGTCTGGTCCCCAGACTTGCTAATTTTTGTGGAGAGGAGTAATTCCTTGTTCGCCCTCCTTCTAGCTCCAATTCTGTTCATGGTGGTTTTAGCACACAACAACGCATGTATGATTGCTAGTATCACACCTCTCTTGAAAAGTATCCTACCCTAGGTAAGACTACTCCAAGGTTTCTACAGCTAGCTCTTAGCTTGCTTGGAATCTCTCAGTTGGAATGTTCTAGCTATGCCGACAAGGGGTCTTACATGTGATCTACAGATTTCAATGGTTGGAACAACAATTCTTGCAAACCCTTTGTGATTTTAGCTGATAATATAGTGTGAAATGCTGCTGAAATTCCTAAACTAACAACTATTTTCAAAGAAAATGCAAAAGGGAGTAGGGTTTTAAGGAAATCCTAAGTGACATTCACAATATGTGGACTACTACAAGTAGACAAACACCCTAAAATTTAACTAGTTTTCTAAGTTACCAAACTGAAAATGAATGTTACAGCACTACAGAAAATGATGCTATCTTCAATGGAAATCGAGAAATTTTCAAATCACATTCATTCATCAAATACACAATAAATGGCACAATTTAATTTATGAAATGCAATAAAACTTAAGCACAAATGATCAACCCAGACTAACTTTGCACAGTTACCTACCCTCAGCAAATAACTAAAAGTATGGATTAAGAGCATTCATCAGATACTTTCAGCAAACCATGAACATTACAAAAGCACAATTAATTAACTATTGGAGATTAAGAAACTAACCGTAAAAACAAATAAGCCAATACAATATACAAATTCTCACAATAACTGTAGAAACTTGCTTTGTATTACTTCAAATGGTAGAATGTCAACAATTCGGCATCAAGAATTCTCTCCCAGACAATGGAAATGGCAGCCCTTTATATAGAAGTGCCATACCGAGTTTTTGAATGGACGGTGGAGATTAACTAAACACCAATGGTCTAGATTTACATCATTAAATGCATTCATGACAGCTCAAAATCCCATATTACATTTTATCTCTTATAAAAAAGATGAAAAATAACCCCCAGGTACATTGAATCTAGACAATTTGACTACGCAACTAAATATATATATAGAAAAGGTCAATTTTGAGGCATAATAAAGACAAAATAACGTCACATGTCACTCTAAATATAGAAGTTTGTAATAGTGATGGGATTACATTTCAAAATGTTAAAAAAAAGGCATATTAAGATTCTCCATCCAAGTCTACTTTGTCTTCTTCTGCTAGCTTGTTGTGCTAGTTGACCCAGGCTGAAAGTACCGGATTGATATCTTTGGGCCTCGGGTTCTTAAGACGACTGACTCGGTATCTAAACATCTCCAATTCTTGGTTGTACCGATTGTATATTCTTTCTATTTTTGCCTTTCCCTTATGAAATGCATTAAACTCAACTTTGAGGTCACTAACTCTATCCAACCTGGCTTCCACATCTGACTCAGCATCTTCAAAAACTATCTTGTGTAGTTTATCTTTACATCCCTTCACATCATATGGCATCAAGTCATTATAGTACATTACTAGACAATCTCTCAAAGTGTCATTTATATCATATATGAGAGCTAATATGTTCTCATCTGCTATTTTGCAAGCCTCCCTTATGCTGTCAAAACTTCCTTCCTTAGTTTTATTTGTTGATACCATTCATTGGGTTTATACAACCTGTCCTCTGTCAAGATATTTTTAGCCAATAGTGTCTGAGCTGGAAAGTTTCTGATTGCTTGCACTCGAAGGAACATCTATGAATAATATTCATCAAAAGTGTCACATTCTTCATGCAAGTCTTTCCATTGTTCTCGAAGTTGAACCAAACTCTTATGGGATTCAGCTGCAGCATCAATTGTCTCACATCCCTTTTCGCAGACTCTGATCATCCATTTTTGGGTGCCTTTTGACAGAGTCTGAACTTCACCAAGCTTAGACATTTCATCTCTTGACAAAAAGGTAGGTATTGTCCTTATCTCTCCTTCAAAATCTACTAGTTTTATTAGAAATTGAAGGCATGCCCGGAGCTCCTCATTTTGTTGCTTCAATTCTTTCTTTGAAAGTTCATCCTTATTCAGCTACTCTAGGATTGAAGTAACAAACCCTTTGAACTCATCAACCCTTTGTGCTCATGTAGTTGGTCCCAAATTTATAGTTGTTATGACATAATTCTCTACTCTGACCTGTTCTCTATTTGTATCAGGCGGTGGGACAACTACCTCAGCTATTCTAGATCCAGTTTCATCGTTGTAAATCCTAGATTGTACCTTTGCTTTCTTCTGTTTCTTTAGATTTTGGGCCTGTGATAAAATTGTGCTCAAGTCTAATTTCATTATCTCCACCTGAGGCTTAGGATATGTTATTCTTCTTTGCAACCAGTCAGGCGCTGAGGAAGAAAGCTTTCCAGATCCATCAGGATTTTCACTGTCTATATTTGGAGGCCCTTCAAATACTCCCTATTCTTGTTTTGATTCTTTATCTACATCATTATCTTCCTCATCTGTATGATTTCTCCAATTTATCATTACATCTTTCTGAGCTGCCTCAAGGCTTGCCTCTGTTTGGTACTTCTCTGGAGGACTGTATGATATTTCAATTATCTCTGCACTAACTGTCTCAGCCAATGGCTCATCAAGTACCTCATTATTTGCCTCGTCAAAAGCATCTTTCTCCGGTTCTTGCTCTTGAAGACCTAGTTTGGCACATACCTTCTCAATACCCAGTAGCAATGGCACAACCAAGGGAGTTGAATTTTGGTCCATGGGTATTTGGGAGATAGGAGTAACAGAGGATAAAGGCATCACAACTGAAGACAAGTTCACTTGTGTCAAATTGGTCAACATAGTCAACCCCAAAGTTGGTGGGATGGAAGAAGCTAGCAAGACAGATGAAATGACTATGGGGGAAGTGATGGAGAAAGAGGGTAGGGAAGGTGAAAGAATAGTAGAAATGGGAGGTAATGTGAGGGAAGTGGTAAGTGAAGTGGAAGATATGGAAGGTGAGGATGTAGAAGTAGTGGAAGAATATGACAAGGCAACAATGGACAAAACATGACTGCTTGGAGCACTAGAGGCTACTACTAATGAAGAAGAGACAACTGAAGTAGCAATTGCGGGTGAAGAAGCAATAGAGACATTCTCCTAAATAATGGTTGCTAAGGAAGAAGGAGAAACAACAAAAATAGTAGCAATGGTACCAACATTTAGAGCAGCAGGAGGTGGAGAAGCTAGCAGACTAGTATCATTATGAGTAGCAGCAGTCTCCGTATCTTGTCTAACAGCCTTCACCTTAGTCTTCTTCGCCTTAGATCCTTCTCCGGGACCACTAGGCATATCTCTTTTCTTCGAAGCTCTTGTCCTTGTAGGTGGCATTTCTTTCTTATTAGTCTTTGTAGTGACCTTCTTGCTTTTCTGTACTTTAGCCTTTTTTGCCAAGGTTATATCGTCTTCACTGTCTGATCTCTGCCCCTGGGCCGGTTTTGCCTCATCAGTGATTTCTATGGGTTCATCTTCTTCTCCTCCAGACTCTTTTTGTGATTCAAGTGTAGTGTATGTGAGCTGTATCCCTTAGCCCTCCAAGGCAGCAATTTGACCTCTTACCCATGCTTTACTTAATCTAATTTGTTCCTTCATTACAACATCAAGGGAGCTTTCCTCAGTGTTTGCCCAATTAGGTAGAGAAATTGGCTGGTGATATTGTGCCTCCCAGGGTCCTCTGTACATTACATTATCACCATCTTCTAATTGGTCAGGAATTACAATAATATGAAATTTCTTTATGAATGCCAGAGATAATCTGGAGTGCGCTTTCTTCATGACCTCATAGTCATCAATACAATTTGCCCAAAAGTCTTCTATATGCATCTTATGGAATAATTTCTTACTTACAAACCTCTCCATCACCTTATTAGGATCAAAATGATCTCTTCCATTGTAGTAATGAAGATTGAGAAGTTGGAGTTCTTTGTTAGAGTGCTTAGCTGACCCCAATGAAGGACATGCATAATTCCCTTTACCCAATAGGATGGGAAATTGGACATTTGTTCTATGCAGGTGCTTAAGTTTTTCAACACAAGTTATCAGTTGTCTAGATAGTTCCAAGAGCACTACTTTGTCTATTGGATATCTAGGGAGTTTATAAGCCATCCCTATGAAGCCTTATATTCTCAAATATGTGAACTTTTCAAATTGAATATACCATCTCCCATACTTGGTGATTTCATTCATAGCCTCTGTGGATATTCTTAGAGTTGTATTGCCTTGCAATAACCTAGTTATGTACATGGTAAAGGCATCGTTTACCCTCTTATAATGCATGAGAGATTGTGTCAAGGTGAGTTGTGTATAGCATTCATAAACCTTGATCTGGGTTTGTTCATCATTTCCTACTTCCCCCACCTTGGACAGACCAACATAATGATTCCTCCTTTTCAAGGCATAAACAACATAGGATGTCCATCTGAAAATTGTTTCTCCTTGAGGTTACTTAATGCCTCATGGATGTTATCACTTAGGATTTGTGCCCAGTGGAACTTAGTTGCCTTTAATATTTCTTCAATTATAACAAACATCCATCCCTCAAAGGTTGATGCTGTAGGCAATCCATATATTCTACTAAAAAAAGTTATCAAGTCCCCTATCTCATCATGAAAGTCACTTCTGTATAATACTTGGGGGAACTTAACCACGGTAGACCTTCTACTCTTTCCCCATTGTTCATTCATATGTTTCCTACATCCACTTTCATCTTTCTTATAGGTGGCCTCTGATCCTGCCTTATCTGGCATAGTCATCACTGTGTGCCATGGAATATCAAAGGTTTCAGCTAAGGAGGGTGGACTTAAGTTAGCTAAAATATCTCCACTGGCAGTTTGTATTGTCTTGGTCATGACATGATACCTATCTGCATAGGCAACTATTAGTTCAACACATTGAACAGATGTAGGGAAAGCAGCGGCTTGTGCAATCCCACTGTCCTTCACTTTCTTGGCTCTCGGGGTTGGATTTGGGCCAAATACTCTAATTCTGAAATCATCAAGGTCTATATGACCTAAGTCTGTGTCTCTGATGTCCTTCCATCCAGTAGAAATCTTCATTTCCAGAGGAATACCTTTGAACTCATACCTCATGATTTGAGCTTGTGCAGTCATCTAACCTGTAGGACTGGACCTTATAAGTTTTGATGCCTTTGAGGTGTTTTCTCTAACTCCTATGTTTAAAGTCTATGATTATCAAGTTGACTACTACATTATTAACATCATGTTATAACAAATGAATCTAGCATGAATCTACCAAGTTACCAATATATGCTTATGAGAATAGAAGTCTGAAATCTTCTAACTATTGCATTTACCACATGATCAAATAATGGAGCAATCTTATACTAATGCATGTAATAAATACTCTAATGCTGCAAAATCCTGATTAAAACATGTAAAACATCATAATTCACCAAGTGCAGTCATTATTTCTACCTGACAAGTATTTCCCTTTTTGAAATTTCTTCTAAAACTGTTGTTTCACTCAGTTTGCGCTAAATTTTGGGTGAACTAACCTACAACAGAAAAATGCTAAATTTAAAGTCAACCGACCTTGGTGGAGAAATTGGGGCAGTCTGACCAACTAGTTTGTTCATACTTATGTCATCATAGTGCCTTGCGCGGGTTTGAGGTAAGACCGACTTATGTTAGTCATTTAGGTTGGTCAGTTGCAAGTTCAGCGCAAGTTGATTAAAACAAACTTTACCACTTTTGCACAGGATTAAGTATCACCCAACCTTGCAGGGTTTTTGAAGTCAACCAACTAAGTCAATGATGGCACATTTTGGCGCAAGGTCAAAGGGAGTTGATTTCGGTGCAAAGTTGTTTTCCTAGTGCTTGGTGGAGGTTTAGGACATTATGGACTTGCGAAACATTTAAGTGCATTCGACCTAGGTCAGAGGAGTGACTTTTTAGCGCAAGTCGATGCATCAAACTTTTGGTGCAAAATTAATCTTAAAGTTTCATCAGGGATTTTCAAGGCCATTGACTGACCAAGTTGATCACGAAGTTTAGTCAGTTAGTTGGATACGCTCTTAGCGCAAACTTCATTTCCATTTGTTTTTGCAGATCGATTCAATGTGTTAAGGCAATATTCTTTTTGTCTTGTTAGGGTTTGTCAAGTATCAGTTTCATTTGGTCTACAGGGAGAACCTAGGATGATGCTCAAGAAATATGCTACCTCTCTTCCATTTGTCATTAGGGTTTCATGATAATAACCTATTTCGGCAAAGAAAACCCTAACTCGCATGCCCTAACCCTATCGTTTGTGCATTTGGTGTGCTTTTGAAAGAAAATGCATTTGATTTCAATTGAAACCCTAACTATAGAAAACCATGAACAATGGATATGAACACCTACCTAGCTTGCAGGAAATGAGGTGAGTTGAAGTGTGTAGGCATGGAGGAAGTCGTTGGGTCGAGTTCACGGGTTGCGTAGGTTGATCGATCGAAATGTCACTGAAGAGGTCTCTGAGTGTTTGTTAAATGTAGAATGAGATCGAAGACCACAAAAAATCCCCTTTTATCCCTTCGAATCGATCGCCATTAATACAGAGTGTATGAAGTGTCAATCGCGAGATTCGATAGAATATTAGGGTTTACGCGGTGTTTGGTTGTTTCCAACTTGGCAGGGATTTGGGGTGTAACGGACTTAGTCGAAGGATAACATTTTCAGCACTAAGGTGACTAATCAATTCTCATGTGTTGCGGGAGTTAAGGGTTCATTGGACTAGTAGAGGATTTAACACTCTCCGACTTAGTCGGTGAATAAGCATTGCCGCGCAAAGTTGACGGCAACTAATTCTATTGCTAAGGTTGATGGATGCAAAAAGTGGCGCTAAGGTCAATCAGATAGAAATACAATGCTAGGGTTGGAGGTGAAGGATTCTAGCGCAAAGGTCGGACAGGGCATTTTAGCGCAAAGGACTATCATACCTTCTTTTATGAAATGCAGAGACTTGGTCTTGGCAGATTTTGAACTGACCTATTAACATCAAATTTCTAACATGGCAAGAAGTGCATTTTGACCACTTTGACAACTTAGGAGGTAGAAAACCCACTCGACACTCTAAGCCAAGGTTTGAAAGAGGGGGGTCCCTATTTTTTGAAATGGTGTGTGTGTGTGCAAGGCACAATAAGTTCCTCCAAAATGGCTAATGGAGAAGAACCAAAAGATGATGTGAAGCCAAACTTCCAAGGGAGGGGTGGCTTTAGAGGTAGGGGATGAGAACAACGATTACCTTAAGGATGGAAACCTTTGAAATCCTTCATTTTTAGTGAAGCCCATAAAGCTACAGATTGCTCTCAAAATCCCAAGAGAGCAATGGTGGTCTAGGAAAAAGGAGAAGAGCCCTTGAGAGAAGTTGAAGTAGAAATAGGTGAGAATCTAAGTTGAATAGAACTTTGGTTGCTGGTGACAAGGAAACTCCCACGACTGACTAGAGAAGGAATAGTATGTTTCGGACCCAATGCAAGTGTAAAGATAAGGTATCCATAGTAATTGTTGATGGAGGATCCACTGACAACTTGGTAAGTACAGAAATGATGCTAAAATTACAGCTGGTATGTATTCCAAAACTAAATCCTTGTAAAATTTCTTGGTTAAAAAAGGATCTAGTGTGCTTGTGAACCAATCTTTTCTTGTTGACTTCAAAATTAGTCCTTATGAGGATAAAGTGTTATGCGATGTAGTACCTATGGATGCTTGTCACCTGTTATTGGGGAGACCTTGGTTATATGACAGAAATGTAACTCACCATGGTAGAGAAAACACCTATGAGATTCAGCAAGAGGGTAAACTCCATGTATTGAAACCATTTAAAGGAGAAGAGAAAACTAAAATTAAAGACTTGTCTTTGACCATAGTCAGGTGTAAAGATTTTTTTAGAGAATCTAAGGGTGAGATTTGCTATCTATTGTATCCTCTAGAGAATAAGAATTTAGATCAACAGATAATTCCATTGAAGATACAAGAATTGTTACAACAATATTTTGATTTGACACCATCTGATCTACCAGTTGGTTTGCCTCCATCCAGAGGCATTACCCATCAAATTGATCTTATCCTAGGTGCCAAACTTCCAAACCAAGGTGCTTAGAGGTTGCCTTCGCTAGAAAATGAGGAAATGAGGAGACAAATTATAGAATTATTGAAAAAAGGATTTGTAAGAGAAAGCATGAGTCCATGTGCCACACCTACTCTACTCTCTCCTAAGAAGGGGGGTAAATGGAGGCTGTGTATGGATTCTAGAGCCATTAACAAAATCACTGTGAAGTACCGATACCCCATACCTAGAATGGATGACTTGTTAGATTGTTTGTCAGGTGCTAAAGTCTTCTCCAAAATTGACCTCAGAAGTGGTTACCATTAGATTCGGGTCTGTGAAGGTGATGAGTGGAAGATGGCCTTCAAAACGCAAGATGGATTATATGAGTGGATGGTGATGCCATTCGGACTATCCAATGCTCCAACTCCCTTCATGCAAACAATGAACAAGGTATTCAGACTACATATTGGAAAATTTATCATAATTTATTTTGATGATATCCTGATTTTTAGTAAAAATATGGAGGAGCATTTACAACATTTGAAAATAGTGTTTGACATACTTAGAGTAGAAAGGTTGTTTATCAACCTTGAAAAGAGTGAATTTTGCAAGGATAAGTTGGTATTTTTGGGAAATATTATTTCAACAGATGGATTGAGCATGGACCCAGAAAAAATCAAGGCTATTCTTGCGTGGCCTACTCCTCAAAGTATCACCGAGGTTAAGAGCTTCCATGGGTTGGTGAATTTCTTCAAGAAATTCATTAAGAATTTTAGTGGCATTAGTGCACCAATAATTGATTGCACTAAAGGGAAGGATTTCACTTGGACCAGAGCAGTTGATGTGAGCTTTGAACAACTCAAGAAGAAGGTTACTGAAGCACCTATTCTTGCTTTTCCAGATTTTGAGAAGCTTTTTACAGTGGAGTGTGATGCTTCAGGTGTAGCTATTAGGGGGAGTGTTGAGCCAAAAGGGAAAGCCTGTGGCCTTTTTTAGTGAAAAGTTAAATGAAGCCAAAAATAAGTATACCACTTATGATAAAGAATTCTATGCAGTGGTACAAGCATTAAAATATTGGAGACATTATCTTCTACATAGAGAGTTCATCTTAATGACTGACAACCAAGCCTTGAAATATATAAATTCATAGAGTAGGTTGTCCCACAAACATGCCAAATGGGCTTCATTCTTGCAAGCTTATACTTTTGTTGTGCAACACAGGAGTGGTAAAACTAATGTAGTGGCTAATGTATTGAGTAGAATGCGACATTTATTGGTTGTAATGAATCATGGGTTAGTTGGCTTTGAAGAAATGAAGAATAAATATATATGCCATTCTCAGTAGTCAAGACCATTCATCTATGCATCCATTTGAAGACTACTTACTGTTGGATGGATTTTTGTTTAAAGAGAATCAACTCTGCATTCCCTTTGGGTCTAGGAGGGAACAACTCATGAAAGAGATGTATTCAAATGGGTTGGGAGGTCACTTTGGAAGAGATAAGACTTTTGGAGTAGTAAGTGAGAAATTCTTCTGGCCTAACATGAAGAGAGATGTGGATAGATTTGTTATTGCTTGCAAGGTGTGTCAAGTGGTAAAAGGAGGAGATCAAAATACTGGCCTATACATGCCTTTACCAGTGCCAAGAGAACCATGGACTGATATATCTATGGATTTTGTCCTGGGTCTTCCATGAACCCAAAGAGGTAATGATTCAGTGTTTGTGGTAGTGGACCATTTTTCTAAAATGGCCCATTTCATTCCTTGTAAGAAGACTAATGATGCAAGCCAAGTGGCCCATTTGTTCTTTAGAGAAATTGTGTGGTTGCATGGTATTCCAAAAACCATAACTAGTGATAGGGACATCAAATTTTTAAGCCACTTTTGGAGAGTTTTGTGGAAAAGATTGAATAACAAATTGCAATTCAGTTTAGCATATCATCCCCAAAATGATGGTCAAATAGAAGTGGTAAATAGGAACTTGGGCTACCTATTAAGGTGTTTAGTTGGGGACAATCCTCGACAATGGGATTTAGTGATTCCTCAAGCTGAATTTGCATATAATTCCAGCATTAATAGATCTACATGTAAGTTTGCATTTCAAATTGTATGTGGAGCAAATCCTAAGGTAGTAGTAGACTTGGTCAATTTGCTAATAAGACCACATAACAGTAAAGAAGCTACAGATTTTTTAGAGCATATCCAAGAGATACATCAGCAAGTTAGGCTCAAATTGTAGTCCATGAATGAATAATATAAGAAGAGAGCTGATTTGCATCAGAGAGAAAAAGTTTTCCAAGAGGGAGAAATGGTCATGGTTCATCTACACAAGGAAAGATATCCCCAAGGTACCTACAACAAATTGAAGCCTAAAAAGATTGGTCCTTGCAAAATTATAAAGAGGATAAATGACAATGCCTACGAAATTGATTTACTAGAAGAATTGGACATCAGTCCCATTTTTAATGTTGCTGACTTGTATTCATATTCAATTGAAACTATGGAAGATCAGATGGAAGAGGAGCACAATGAGAAGGTTGACAACCTTTGGAGTAAGTAGTTGCCAAAGAAGAAAAGAGAACAAGTTGAACGAATACTAGATACCAAATTAGTGGCAACACGATCCAAGTCATATGAGCTTTATTTCGTTACGTGGGAAAATTTGCCAGATTCTTACAATTCATGGGTCACTGAAGCAGATTTGATGAAGCACAGTCAACCAGAACCAGGAGGTTTAGATTTTCTCAAAGGAGGGGAGAATGATGCAGAGTATCTCCCTTAATTTCTCCTGCCCACATTCTAAGTGAAATTTAAGGAAATTGCTATTTTTGGGTTCTCTTCTGCTATTTCCGTTTCATTGTGGCAGTTTTGGGTTTTTTTCCTTTTTTTGGGTTGTGAGTGGTCTGTGGCTAGGTCAGCTGCATGCTGACTGGGGGGTTATTTTTAGTTGGTTTTTTGGTTTATGTTTGGGGGGGAGCTGAGTTTTGGGGGGAACAGAGAGGGAAAAAAAAAGAGGAAATGGGAATGGATTTTCTAAAGAATATGTATGGGTTTTTTCTGGGATGTAATGGTGGTATCAAGTCTGGAACTATAATGAAAAGACTATTTCTTTGAATCTGTTCTTGTTTTATTTGTTCATATCTTGTTTTTGTTTTCTATTTTTCTGCAGATTTGTGCTTCTGCTAATTATTTGGAGCTGCATCACAAGATCTCCGTCTTTAAAAATCTGATCTTTGGCTTTCTTGTAAAAGTACTTCTTGTTCTATTTTTGGTGTTCTTCCAATGTAACCATGGCTGATTGTCTAAGCTCTTCCAATTTAGTTAACTCAGCTATCCTTACAGACCTAGCACCTTCACCTTCTAATTCTAACTACTGGGACAACTCTAATGAAGGAAGATCTGAAGACAAGGGTAGCCTAGCCTCTTTTCTATACTCGAACAAAAAGGAGAATTACCAATGGCTCTTTTGTAGGTGATCTTATCAGCCCAAAGAGCCAATCTGATTTTATTACGCCACTGCTTCTGATTTATCTCCATGGTTCTCTTCAATATTCTGATTAGGTTCTTGTTGGTAGATTCAGCTAAATCATTACCTTGTGGGTAATAATTAGAAGAAGTCTTCAAAAACACATTATACTTCAAATCCCAATCGGTTATCCTAAAACCAATGAAAGCACTTGCATTATCAGAGATGATAGTGTGGGGAGCTCCAAAGCTTGTCATGATTTCTTCCAAGAAATCCATGATTGCTAATTTTGTAGCCTCTTTGAGTGGGACAACTTTAACCCACTTGGTGAAGTAGTCTGTTGTAGTTAGAACCTACTTGTGGCCAGCGTTGGATGTAGGGTGTTATTGTAGGTTTTCATTTTCCTAGTTGGTTATTTAATTTCCTATTCTTAGGTTTTTCCTACACATATATTTAAGCTAATTAATTGAGTATTAGTGTGAGTGGGTGCAAGGTATCAACATCTTCCATGGGAGTTACACTTGCATATTTTAGGCTATTGTGGTGGACTCTTCCCATTGGTCGTATTTGCCACCTCTCCCCTCTCTCATATTCTATATATACTCACCTCCTAGCTAGTCTTGGATACATTGTATTGTGCAGATTTTGCTTTTACATCTTCTTAATGCTATTTTTCTTTATGAGCATTTACATTTCTCTCAAAGACTAACTCTATATTGTTATTTTCATTTCATATCATCTGCTTAATATTTTATTAATCTATTTGTTGCACTAGTTTTCTACGTTATTAATCTTTGCATATTCTAACATGGTATCAGAGTTATTCTAATGCATAAAAGATTTTAGTTTCCTTATTTGAGAGATTTGGGGGGGGGGATGTAAATAAGTTTCTATGCAATTTTTTTGAAAACCCAGTATGCTCTTCTCTTGCATCTTCAGATGATCTAGAGAATCAGAAAAGTTTGAAAGAAAAATTTTAACCTATGGGGTTTTATACTTGCATCTTTTGAAATCTGGGTGTTTCTAGCATTCTGGTAATCTTGGGAACTTTTTCAGTCATTCCATAACATCCAGAAGGCTCAAGAAAGTTAGATCATGCTTTCATTTCACCAAAATCAGAGATTAGAAACTCAAGTTGTAAACTGGGGTTTAAAGAGTGGTTCCAGCATGCTTCTCAAATTTGGGGTATTGTGAGGCTAAATAGATCTTTCCATTGTGTCTAGAAGGCCCAAAAACTCCCATTTTCATATAAAGTTTGTTTAAATCAGACATCGGGAGCTTCAAAGGAATTTTTTCCCATTTATGGCAGTTGTACGACCATGAACAATGCAGTGAACAATGTTTTAGGTTGTGAACATGATGAGCACACAGTGATACTGAGAGGGGGGTGAATCAGTATCTAACAATCTTTTACTTTTCAAACTTAATTAATTACATCAACTACACATATGCAAGATCTAACAATTAAGTACACAATGAGAACACATGATTTACATGGAAACCCTTGTGGGAGAAAACCACGACACAATATTGCATATATATATATATATTCTTTCTTCTTCCTGTAGACTGCAACCTACTAGAGACTCCAATCTCCACTTGACAGAATTATAGGCTCCAACCTATTAGAGGCTTCAACCCCACACAAACTGAGCTCCAACCTAGCAAGAGGCTCCAACCTCTATTTGATAGGCTTCAACCCCCACACAAACTAAGATCCAACCCAATAATAGGCTCCAACCTCTATATGATAGGCTCCAACCTATTAATCCTTCAATGGCTAATATAGTATGCTTCCTCACGTGATCTTCCTCTCACAAATCTAATTACACCTTACACAATATCCTTCTTCCAACTATGATCACTATCCACACAATAACCTTCTCTCACAAATCTGATCACACACTTCCTTCCCTCACAAATCTGGTCACAACTATTCACAATCCTTTCATAAATCTGATCCATAATTTCACCTTAAAATCTGCACTCTCTCCCTTAGCATTTACCTCTCAATCTTCACATATGTTTGTCATTTATATATTTTCACTTATCCTTCTCATATGATAGCACATACTCTTCAAAAGATATCTGATTTGTACTTCATTTCTTCTTCTTTTTCTCAAATCTGCTTTAATACTCAGAAATAAATCATTAAATTCTTGTCTAAAACTCAACCTTTCAATCTCCTTTTATATCCTCCGAAGAGAGGCTTCTTTTTTGAATGAATGTGTCTTTTGCCAGGTAACACAACCCTTCATAAACTCATACCTCTTCCAATCATATCCTTTGTAAATCTACTATAAATCATGCACACTTCTATTTCATAAATCTGATCCAATCATGCACAACTTCTTTACATAAAACTGATCATATCATTGTCATTCTCTTGATGCAGGAGCATCCAGTGGTGTAAGGGAAATCTTGCATCACCCAAAGAAGATGTGTTTCAAAATTGTTGATGTTCTTTCCATTTCTTTTCAAAATTTGTGGTTTTGGTTGCATAATCACTTAAATAATGATGTAGAACTTCTAGTTTTTCCAAACTACTAAAAATAGCAACCTGCTATTTTTAGAAAGTTTGCATTTGGACACAGATTGAAATAAAAATTTATAGGAAGCTTCATAACTAAAAAATAAGACCTTTGGCGAAGGAATCACGCAAAGATCATTTGTAAGACTCTGAAAGATATTAAAGTTTTTGTTTCCTGAATAATGCTTGAAAATTATTCAAACTCAAGTTTGAGGCACTAAACAACCCTATACAGGCATGAAAATGGCAAGAACTAGAAAAGTGGGTTCATAGCACGTAGAGCACTCCACGAGATTTCTGACGCATAAACGGTTCATCAATTAGACACCCGGATCAAAAGTTATGGCTCCTGAAAGTTGACCTATTTTTGGAGGGAGATGCAAATTTTGAAATTAGGTTGTTGGCTGCCAAAAAGGCTATTAATAACCATTTTTGGGAACCCTAGACAGTAGTAGAGTTAAGGGGTGGAAGCATAGAGTCAAGAATAGGCGAGAAAATAGAAACCCTAGCTGATTTGGGGTTACAAAAGGCAGATGATTCTAGAGTCTTGCAAGAGGAAGCTGTAATGTGTTGCAGCATGTGGAGGGTTGATTCCTCTGATTGTATTTGAGCTTCTATAATGTAATAAGTTGTCCAAATCAATAAAATAAAGTTCTATTTTCTGCATGCAATCTCTATTGTTGTGTGTTTTATGATTTACCCCTTTCATCAAGTGCTATTAGAGCAAGGGTTCTTGAGTGTGTAGATAGATCACCGACCATGAGGTAGTTTGCACCAGGACTTGAGGTTGTGGGTTTTCTGCAGAGATCAAGATGCCTCCACGAAGAAATCATATTGGGAGGAATAATTTGATGGAAGAGGGTTTTGGAGCCTTGCAAAGGCAAATCAATGCATTGCAAGAGGAGCTATGAAGAGGGTTTGATCTGAGAACAAGAGAAGAAAGCGAAGATGAAGCTGAAGAAGAGCTATCTGAGGAAGAACAAGAAGATGTAGGAGATCCTGCAGAAGTTAGGTTGTTAAGGGCCATTTCTAAGATTGGAAAGAGGCCCAGGATTGAAGTTTCTACATATTCTGGAGATTTGAATCCAGAACAACTTATTGATTGGATTAATGACATGGAGGAATATTTCAAGTATGAAGATGTGGAAGACCTAGATCAGGTCAAGTTTGCAAAAACAAAATTGAAGGGCCATGCCAGTATTTGGTGGAAGGAGGTCTAGTTAGAGAGGAATAGAAGAGGAAAAGGAAAGATCACCAGATGGGATCAGATGGTGGAGAAACTGAAGAAGTAGTTCATTCCTGTGGACTATGAGATGGAGTTGTTGAAGAAGCTGCAAGGATTGAAGCAAGGCAACAAGTCTGTTAAAGAGTATACAAAAGAGTTTTATAAGATTACTATCAGAACTAGTCATGCAGAGGCCAATAAGGAGAAGGTAGCCCATTAAATTAATGGGTTGAGACCAATTATTCAAGAGGAGCTAAGCCTGGTCAGAATGACCACTATAGAAGATGCATACCAATTTTCCCTGAAGGTGGAAGAGAAGATGAATAAAAGATTTGACAACAAGCAAAGGCGAAGAGGTCAAGGCAAAAGGACTGGTGGAAGACACTATGGGGGCCAAAATGAAGATTCAAAGAAAAGTGAAGAAGCCGACACCAGTCGAAATCAGAGAGGAGATAATACCTACTGCCCTCGTGACCAGAACAATGGTGAGCAAAGAGGAAGAGGAAGAGGTAGACCTGTGTAAGGACCTGGAAGAGGAGGTTTAGAGGAACCTGTTTCCAATGTGGAGAAGAAGGGCATCGAGCATACGAGTGTCCGCAACATTAAGGAAGGACAAATAGAAGACCTGAAGGTAATGCATGAGTTGCACATGTAGATGAAGATGCATAGTCTAAACGTTCAAAAGATGCTGAAAGGGGAGAAACCCTAGTTGTCAGAAGAACTTTGTTGAATGAGGAGAAAGAACCCAATTAGAGGAATAGTCTATTCCACACAAGGTGCAAATGTGAAGGTAAGTGTTGTGATATTATTATCGACAGTGGAAGCACTGCCAATCTTGTTTCAGAGGATATGGTTGATAAGTTGAAGTTGACAAGAAGAAAGCATCCACATCCATATCGGATTGCATGGTTGTAGAAGGACCACAGAGCTTTTTGGTCAATGAGTAGTGTTTAGTGAAGTTCAAGATTGGGGACTACCATGATAAGGTGTTGTGTGATATCATACCGATGGATGCATGTCATATGCTATTAGGGAAGTTGTGGCAGTATGATAGGAGAGCTATCCATGATGGCCATGCAAACACATGTTCCCTAACAAAGGATGGAGTTCGTCATAAGTTGAAGCCCTTGAAGGAGGTGGAAGAAAATGTATGTAGTACTGCCATAATTTGCTTGGTACATGTTAGGAAATTTTTGGAGGGTATGAAGCATGAGTGTCATTGCTTTGCATTGATTCCTAAGATTAGTCAAGATAAATGTGAAGATGTACCAGTAGAAGTTTTAGATATGTTGGAAGAATTTCAGGACATTATCTTTGATAATGTACCAGAAGGTTTACCACCGGTGAGGAAGATAAGTCATCAAATGGACTTGAAACCAGAAGCCAGTTTGCCGAATAAGGCAGCCCACATAATTACCCCTACAGAGAGTGAAGAGCTAAATAGACAAGTTCAAGAGCTGTTAAGGAAGGGGATGATAAGAGAGCCTAATTCCATGTGCGGTACTTGCAGTATTAGCACCAAAGAAAGATGGAGTGGAGAATGTGTACAGATTGTCGAGCCATCAACAAGATCATGATCAAGTACAAATTTCCATTACCTAGAATGGATGACATAATGGATTGTTTAAGTGGAGCTAAGTACTTCACGAAGATTGATCTAAAGAGTAGTGTTGTGTGGTTACACAACACACCCCATTTTGCCTTGACAAAATAGGGACCCAACTTTTCTTTCTGCTTGTGGCTTGCTTGTTTTCTGCTTTGGGCGGTTTTGTAAAATTAGTCATGCATGTAACCTTGTAAGAGGGTGGATTTGCCACTATGATGAAGTCAGTTGTCAAAGTTAGTACTTCTCATTAATAACTTCATGGTTGGAAAGGACACAAAATTCCAAGCAGGTTTGTCTTTTAGATCACCCTAAAATTGTTTAAGAGAAGAAAGTTATGTTGAGTCAAAGTTTAGTCAAACTTGATATCCCGAGCAGGGGGTCATATTTCTAACATCAGTCATATTTGATAAGATCACCTAGATATAGAATCGTCACCTGATAATCACCAGGTGTGCGATGCACAGATGTCAAATTTAAATAAGAGGCGATACATACCTTTCAAAGGACTTAACATATCACGCGGAGGGTCATATTTCTAACATCAGTCATCTTACAAATATCACCCTCTTCGCAATATCCCCCTCTGTCAATATGATGGTGATGTCATCCAATTCCAATGAATGAAAGAAATCACCTTGATGATGGCATCACCATTTAAACCACAGGGGGGTTATATATCCAATATCCATCATATTTCTTAATATGACGATGACATCATTAAAACATGATAACTAAACAATGTTGATGACATGATGATGTCACCTCAATCTTTTTCAAGGAAAGGGGGGATCATATTTTAGATACCCCTGATCTTAGTTCCATGACCCGATATACATCATGGTCAAACGTTGACCATATCACCCGATTCTTCGCACCCAGTTATCCCACGCAAAAGCGAGGGGGTCATATTATCTCGAGGGGTCATATTTTTGAATATCCCCTGATCTTTCTAAGATCACCCCCCTTTAACATTAAATGCAATTAATACAGTAGATGAACTCCCGCTGATTACAAATACAAATTGAACACTTGGCGACATCTACGAATTCACTGCAAATGATAGATGAATTTAATCAAGATAGTGCATTTTTACCCTAATCTGTCCTATTGATATGTTTTAAAGGTAAAATTAAACTATCATTTTCATTCACCTTGCGATAAATCAAGAAATTACAAAGCTCCGAAGTCAAACCCTCAACAGCTACCTGTCAATGGATCAAATCCTTCAATGTAACAGAATGGGTGATCTTATGCGTTTACAATCTTTCCCCATAATCACTCGTCTAATCCAAAAGAAAGCGTTGTCAGGTAAGTAATTGTAAACCCTCCCATTGTCATTTTCTGTAATTTCAGGTAGAGTATTTGTCTTTACTAGGGTATGGTCTTGTGATAATACGTAGAAAGGTAAAATAAGGAGTAATATATAGAACATACATGATATAGGTACATGATGCTGTAAGAATGCATATGGAATATATCATGTTTATTGCAGGAATTCATGGCAGATGTCAAGAGAAATAGGTCTGAGGCAAAGTTCCTCAAGTCCATGTTTGCGCAACCAGAGGGGGTACAATTCAAATACGAAGTCATTGGTGATACACACTAGGGTGATACGGACTTGGTAATATGGTCGACAAGATTGGATAATGATAAGGATAATCCTATTCTGGATGGAGTGTTTGTCTCAGGTATGTGGCATACAACTAGTTTTCCCTATGCTATGGATGCTCCGGAATTGGTAGTGGAGTGTGCAAGAAATTACAACCCAGAAACCAAGCGAGTGGAGAAGCATGAAAGGATATACGTTGACTTCTCAGTCAAGGGCATTACTGCCACTTTCAATTTGCTAGTTGGGAAAAAGATAGTGAATGTGGACTTGCGTAAATTGCAAACAGAGTATAACAATAACAAGAAAAATGCAAGGAAGAGGATGTACCAATGGAGATCAAAGAGTAGTATATATACTGCCTCAACCAAGCTACCCGTGCATTTGTACAAGTTTGATTTCATGATGAGTACCAATATATGATTGCTCTGCTGAGCAGGATGACTGGCAGACCTCATGCTGGAAATTTTGAGAATTAGATGTTTGGGATCATCTAGATGGTCTTATATGTAGACAACCAACCCCTATGGGCTAAGATCATCAGCGACTCATTGGATGAGGGAATGAGGAGCCTGGGAGGACAAACGTGTTTATTTTACATGATTTCATATGTGGTGTACTCTTGCGCATATAAAGGAACATTTGATGCTTTGAAAATAGTGGGTAAGGTTGGTGGTGATGCTGATGATGCACACATATGGGATCATTATCCCCAATTGCAAAGGAAGGTCTACCTCTAGGAATATAAACTGGTAAATGATGCATTCTCCATGCATCTGGTCAAAACTATGGAGGAGGATAGGACTAAAAGGTTGAGCATGGAAGCTCAAGAAATTATCTATCAACATGGAGCATGGTTTATCCAATTTGCTACTTTCTCATATATTAGGATCGAGGGATTTGAGGGACAGCCTCTTATGTTGCCAAGATACCCTACTGATTGGGTCATCATGATGGAATTTGTTAGGTAGGTATCTACCATAGTTGAAGCCTATAAGGCACAAAAGAAGATACCTCTAGTTTTGTTTCCAGTATCCATGGGCTGGTATATGTGCCTAGATTTAGAGAGTATAAAACATATCATCGGGGGGTTGAAACTAATGTATCTACAACCATTTCCTCTGGCTAGATCATATGATCCTTATGGCAGGATGCAGAAGGTACTGGGAAAATAGATACATCAAAAGCATCTATAGGACTTTTGGACTAATTGTGATGATGAGGCTGAGGTGAGAAGAAGGAAATATCAAAGACTCTTTTTAATCAAATCAAAACCTTTGAATTTATCCCGGTGCCAGCACAACTACGTAAGGATGATGGGAAAATCATGTCCAATGAATATGAGGATAAAAAGGTGTATAATGACACCATATTGGCCCCAGATCTTACACAACAGGAGGATATATCCTTAGATCAACTGATGAATGGGGTGATCCAGTTAACCCAGGTTTGGGTAGATGCAGAGATAGCCAAACTAAAGAAAAGGGGCGTTGCCCTTACGATTGATACTAAGAAGAAGAGACAAGAAGTGTCTAATGAGGAATATGATGATTTCCTCACTGAAAAGAGAAAATCCAATGGGGAGAGATTACCCACAGAAAAACAAAAGAAGATCCCCCCTAAAGGTAAGAAAGGTGAAAATGAACCAAAGGGGGTGATAATAGAAAGGACTGCCACTAAAGCTGTAGGTGCATCTACATTGACTCAGGCATCTACATCATCGACACAACTATTACAAGTATGGGCCTAATTGGTGTTGTCATTGATGTCAACATACTCCTGTAGCATTAATGATAAGGATTGGATGAGCTGTGAGTTGAGGATATTGAGAATCTCAATCAGGAATAATTAAGAACAGTGATGACAGTAAGGCAAAAGTCCAAGATAGGATGAGGATCAGAGGATGCGGATTAAAGGGTTTGTAGATATGTGTCTTAAGGTGATCCAGTAGAGATTTTAGAGGTCCGTATGAAGATCTGAAGAAGGTGTCGCCGCTTAAGTAAAACCGGTTCCGGTAGGTGTTCAGAGATGACAGAGTGATACAGACAGGTCCGGTGAGATCCGGAATTGCATTGTCCTGTTCTATGGATTTGAGGGAGTGTTGAGGAAGTTTTTGTGGAGTGTCAACTAGATTGGTTCGTGGTTTGAAGGTCCGCAAGCATCTATTCCTTTGTGACAGTAATGACAGACTGTGTTCTTGAGGTTCCGGATGAAGGGGAGATGGATTTCAGTAAGTAGATGAAGTATGGATGTTCTTGGTGATTTAGGCAAGCTTGTGGAGGTCTTTGGATCATGTCTAGTTCATGTTGGTGGTCCGCATTGAAGTTGGAGCTCGCATTGAAGAATAACTTCCGAATGATGGTGTTCTTTCTGAGACTGGCCGACCGAATGAGTTACACATCTTGCGGATGTTCTTGTTGATGTTTGCCAACTTAGATGATCATTCCTAAATTGATGTCTTGTATAAATAAGGGATTGTGAAGTCATTTCAAAGTTGTCCTTGTTGAGATGAGAGTGTGGTAGCAAGGAGGAGAGTGAAAGGTAGAGTAGAAGTATTAAGCTAAAATGGAACTGATTCAAGCATGGTGAAGATGCTATTCTCCAGTTCATGTATGTGATACTTATTTCTTTGTAGATAGTGTGTCTCTTGTAGGCAGTGAGCCTCTTGTGAGCAGTGTGCTCGGGCAGTGAGCCCTAATTGGCATGTGCCATTTTGTTCTTTCTATTCTTCTAATAGAGAATACAATCTTGGGTTAATCACCCCGTGGTTTTTCCCTTAATCGGGTTTTCCACGTCAAAATCTTGGTGTCTCATGTGTTGATGTGTTTCTGCTCTTAATTTGTTGCATTGTGTTTCCTTGATTGATTTATTATTATACTACTGAATTACAAAGTTGAGTTAAGTGTTTAAATGGAAGAAAGTTTTGTACAACTGATTCACCCCCTCTCAGTTGTGTGCCCTATTCTAACAATTGGTATCAGAGCTAAGTTCCTCTAAAAGGAGCTTAACCGCTTGAGCAGATCCAGGATGTCGTCTTACAAGAAGGATAGTCTGAAGTTTGATGGAACCAATTTTAATCCTTGGAAAGGTCACATGAAATGTCACTTGCAATGTATGGGAATGATGTTCTGGACCATGGCTACAACATAGTATATAGCTCCACAGGGTGGTCTGAAAACCTAAAATGAAATCACAGATTCTGAAAACAATCTGTAGACTATAGAGGCTCTCCTAAGTGCATTATCTGATTTAGAGCTCTGAAATGTTATTGACCTACCAATTGCTTTTGAGATTTGGCAAAAACTAGAACTTCTACATGAAGGAGACAAGTATGTCAAATGTGCAAGGTTACAAAGTTTGAAAGGAAATTTTGAAAATCTAAAGATGAGAGAAGATGAAAACATCACTACTTTTATGCCAAGAGTAAATGAGCTTGTTTGTGGAATTAGAAATGTTGGTGGAGTCTTGGATGAAAATGATATTGTTGGAAAAATTCTCAAATCCCTTCCTGCTTCTTATAAGATCAAGGTTGCTGCCATTGAAAAATTTAGAGCTCATACAACTGTCACAAGAGATCAATTGGCTGGTAAATTGGCTGCATTTGAAATGACCGAGTTTGGAGATGACCCCCCCAAGATTGAATCTGCATTCAAAGCTAGTGCCTCTGTAAAAGGTAAACAAAGGTTTGATCCGGGAGAGAACTCATCAAGAAAACTGTCATGGTATGAAAAAGTGAGAAAAGACCTGGAAGAAGAAGAAGTAGAAGCTGCTCAACTTGAAGCCCTTATTGCAAAGAGGCTACCAAGAGGATCTAGTAAGTATGAAGGAAAATTGCCTTTCAAGTGTTTTAGCTGCAATAAGATTGGTCATTTTGCCTCAAGGTGTCCGGAAAGGTTTTCAAGGCAAAATCCTAACAAGCCAAGGTTCCAAAGGAACTGTTACTATGTACATGAAGATGATGATAATGAAGGAGTAACAGATGATGAATCAGAGATAGGAAACAAATCTAGAAATGAATGGGTGTTCATTGCCATCAAGGAAGAAGATCCAATGTCCTCTGTATCTATCAATCATAAGACTAGAAAAAGCTCTGGCTGCCCAAGTTGAAGAGAAGGATGATTGGGTCATTGAAAGTGGTTGCTCTCACCATATGACAGGTGACAAAAACAAATTCATAGATTTGGAAAGGTATGAAGGAGGAGTGGTAAAGTTTGGTGATAATTCTGCTGGTAGAATCAAAGGTAGAGGAACTATTTCTTTTAATGGAAGAAACAAAACTAGTAATGTACTATATGTTGAAGGTTTGAAGCACAATCTTCTTAGTGTTGGACAATTGGTGGACAAAGGCTATGATCTCCAATTCAAGAATGGAAAATGCAAGATCTTTGAAAGTTCTAGAACAGAGATTGCATCCGGTACTCAAACAAAAGGTAATATCTTTCATTTGGTTGGTACTGATAAAAGTTGCTTATTTGTTCAAGTTGATTAGAGTTGGTTATGGCATAGAAGGATGTGTCATGTGAATTTTGATAATATCATCAAGATAAGCAATACTTAGGCTATAAGAGATCTTCCAAAATTGGTGAAACCTATTAACAACTTGTGCAAAGAATGTCAGTTGGGGAAGCTGAGCAGAGTCACATTCAAAAGTAAGGAACTGTCTTCTACCAGATTATTGGACTTAGTTCATACTAATCTTTGTGGTCTGGCAAGAATCAGGAGTATTCAAGGAGATAGATACTTCATGCTAATAATTGATGATTATTCCCAGATGATGTGGGTAACCTTTCTAAAAGAGAAATCAAAAGCTCTTGAGAAATTCAAAATATTTAAGGCTATGGTAGAGAATGAAACCGCATTAAAATTGAAGTGTCTGAGATCTGATAGAGGTGGAGAATTCATATTTGGTGAGTTCATAGAGTTCTGTGAGAAACATGGAATAAAGAGACAGTTGTATGCTCTTAGGACTCCACAACAAAATGGAGTAGTGGAGAGAAAGAACTGGACCATCCAATAAACATCTAGGACCATGATGATGGAAGAAAATATTCCTCAGATCTATTGGAGAGAAGCTGTCAGCACTGTAGTCTATACTCTCAATCGAGTTCAAATCAGAAGCAATACCGATAAGAGTCCTTATGAACTTTGGTTTGGCATCACTCCTACTGTGAGGTATTTCAGAGTTTTTGGTAGCAAATGTTACATTAAAAGAGATGAAGATCTAGGAAAGTTCGATGCTAGAAGTGATGAAGGAATTTTCTTAGGTTACTCTACTCAAAGCAAAGCATATCGGTGTTATAACAAGAGACTGAGAAAGATAATAGAAATCACAAATGTGAAGGTTGATGAGGGAATTGAGAAACCCTCAAGGTTTTATGAATATGATGAAGATGATCAAAATGGTGTTTTGACTCAAGGAGCCCTAGCCTCCTTTGTAAGTCAGATTCAAACTAATCCAGTAAACCAAGAAGAAGAGATGAGTCTCAATGAGCCTGATCAAGAAACAGAAGTGCGAGAAATTCTCAAAGTCCTGAGGTATGTAAGACTGAACCACTCTGAAGATCAGATACTAGGTGATAAAAGAAAAGGAGTACAAACAAGAAGAAGAATTGCTCAAGATTCAAAAGAGTATTGTCTGATTTCAAAGATTGAACCTAAGATAGTGAATGAAGCTTGCAATGATGAAAACTGGACTAAAGCAATGGAGGAAGAGCTGATGCAAATTGAGAAAAATAACACTTGGGATCTTGTTCCTAGACCTAGAAACAAGAATGTGATTGGAACCAAATGGGTCTTCCGGAACAAATTGAATGAACTTGGTGAAGTAATCAGAAATAAAGCTAGATTAGTTTGCAAGGGTTACTCTCAAATAGAAGGAGTTGATTTTGAAGAAACTTTTGCTCCGATGGCAAGAATTGAAGCAGTCAGATTATTTCTTGCATTTGTTGCCTTCAAGGATTTCAAGGTGTATCAGATGGATGTCAAGTCTGCCTTCCTAAATGGTGACCTGGAAGAAGAAGTGTACATTGAGCAACCAGATGGATTTCAATTGTCTGATCATGGTGATATGGTCTGCAAATTGAAGAAAGCACTGTATGGACTGAAGCAAGCCCTGAGAGCCTGGTATGAAAGATTGGACAAACATCTTTTGAAGATTGGTTTCAACAAAGGTACTGCTGATAGTAATTTGTATTTCAAAGTTGATCATGAAAACATCTTGATTGTTGAAGTGTTTGTTGATGATATCATTTTTGGAGGAAAAGATAGTATGTGTAAAACTTTTGTAAATCAAATGAAAAGTGAGTTTGAGATGTCCATGCTTGGTGAAATGAATTTCTTCTTGGGTCTACAAATCACTCAAACAAAGAAAGGAATCTTCATTTCTCAGACCAAATATGTGAAAGAATTGTTGAAGAAATTTGGAATGGAAGATTCAAAACCAATGAATACTCCCATGGCAACCGGATGTAATTTGAGCAAAGATGATGATTCTCCCAAGGCTAATCAAATAAAGTATAGGTCAATGATTGGAGGACTGTTGTATCTCACTCAAGCTAGACCAGACATTATGCAGGCTGTTGGTCTTGTTGCTAGATTCTAGGCTAATCCTAGAGAATCTCATGTCATGGCAATCAAGAGGATTTTTAGATATCTAAAAGGGACAGTTGAGTATGGTTTGTGGTATCCTAGAGATCATGATTTCTCTCTTTATGCATATACAGATGCGGGTTGGGCAGGAGATGTGGATGACCGGAAGAGTACCAATGGTGGAGCATTCTTTTTGGGGAAGAGATTGGTTTCTTGGCTAAGCAAGAAACAATAGGCAATATCTCTATCTACAACTGAAGCAGAATATATTGCAGCAGTAGGTAGTTGCACTCAAGTTTTGTGGATGAAGTAGATGCTAAGAGATATCAAAGTGGAGTATGAGGAACCTATCACAATCTTCTATGACAACTCAAGTGCAATAAATATTTCTAAGAATCTGGCGTTGCATTCAAAGACTAAACACATATCCATCAAGTTTCACTTTTTGAGAGAGCAAGTGAATAAGAATGAAGTCAGATTGGAGTTTGCACCTTCCAAGGATCAGATTGCAGACATCTTTACTAAACCTCTACCTAAGGATTCTTTTGAGTATCTCAGGGAGAAGTTAAGGGTTATTGCCCCTCTGGTGATGAACTAAGGTGCACTGAGGTGCATTAGTCTGATGGATATCACAGTCATATCTTGTGATCCGGATTGATGATGGGGAGCTGCTACTCAGGGGGAGCAGCAGGTATGATTCTGAAGTGTTGGAATTGAAAGTATGTGCCCTTTGCCATTGATGTCAAAGGGGGAGAGAAGACATGTGAAAAACAAGTGGTTTTTGATCAAAGGAGGAGAAATAAAGGGAGAGAAGACATGTAAATGGTTGTTGCTAATCAGGGGAGTTGTGATAGTGAGGAGAAATTCTTGTCTTGATGGTCAAAACAGTTTTTCACATCATATGTTGGCATCAATGACAAAGTGGGAGATTGTTGCAAGTATGGGCCTAACTGGTGTTGTTATTGATGTCAACATCCTCTTGTAGCATTAATGATAAGGATTGGATGACCTATGAGCTGAGGATATTGAGAAAATTGGTCTCAATCAGGAATAGTGAAGAAGAGTGATGAAAGTAAGGCAAAAGTCCAAGATAGGATGAGTTACACATCCTGCGGATGTTCTTGTTGATGTTTACTGACTTAGATGATCATTCCTAAGTTGATGTCTTGTATAAATAAGGGATTACAAAGTCATTTCAAAGTTGTCCTTGTTGAGATGAGAGTGGGGTAGCAAGGAGGAGAGCGAAAGGCAGAGCAGAAGTATTGGGCTGAAATGGAATTGATTCAAGCATGGTGAAGATGCTATTCTCCAGTTCATGTATGTGATACTTATTTCTTTGTAGACAGTGTGTCTCTTGTAGGCAGTGAGCCTCTTGTGAGCAGTGTGCTCAGGCAGTGAGCCCTAATTGGCATGTGCCATTTTGTTCTTTCTATTTTTCTAACAGAGAATACAATCTTGGGTTAATCACCCCATGGTTTTTCCCTTAACCAGGTTTTCTACGTTAAAATCTTGGTGTCTCATGTGTTGATGTGTTTCTACTCTTAATTTGTTGCATTGTGTTTCCTTGATTGATTTATTATTATACTGTTGAATTAAAAAGTGGAGTTAAGTGTTTAACTGGAAGAAAGTTTTGTACAACTAATTCACCCCCCCTTCTTAGTTGTGTGCCCTAAGTCTAACAACAACCTCTAACAAAAAAACCAAAAACTAAGAGAATTTTAAAGCCTACTATTGAGATTACAGAGATGCAAGTGGAAGGATAGATCCTGCAACATGAATTGGAGGAGGGAGACCCATTGGAAGAGGAATAATTAAATAAAGAACTTGAAGATGATGACTTGCTGATAGCAAGCAAGAAGAGGAGGGGGATGCCACTGATGTCACCACCTAAGAAACAGAGAACAACCATGAGGGGAGATGTCCATGCTGACCCCATCATGTTGAGAGGAGTAGGTGGTGAAGTTTTCAGGAAGGAACTGCAGCATGATGTTCCTCTTCCCACAATAATTAAATTTAAAACTGAGAAAGCAGAGGAGCAAACAAGAGAAATGTTCAGGACAAGTAAGGGGGTTCCTTTCTCTTTAGATGATACAATAGATTTATCTTATGATGAGGTGGTCCAAGAGGTGATCGCTCAACATATGGAAACTCTGGTTGCCAACACCCAAATGACTCCTAATGGAACTCCATTAGCCCAGATGAGGGTGTTGGAAGAAGTAAAGCAAATAGAGGAAATGAAACAAGGTAGCCTAGAAAGAGCAGCCCAACAGATAGGGCTGGACAATTTGGTTGATCAGGTTACTAGTCCTACAACCATAGACTTAGCATATAGGGGTGATATAAGTCCAAGCAAGGATGACGGTGCACCTAAGGAGCCTAAAAGGACTAAAGTGGTAGAGCATACGAAGAAGGATAGTATTGCTCTTGATCAAGGTCATCAACAGCACGAGACACCCATAGAACCAACTATATCATAAGTCCAATAGAAGAGTGGGGGTGATCAGGGCATATCAGACATTGGTGTTGCTAAGGCTCAGGGAGGTTCATCATTGCCTCAAGATAAAGAGGATCAAGGGATGTTAATCAAATAAGTTCATAAAGAACAAAGCACATCTCCATTACATACCGAACATGGAGATTCGAAAGAAGTCCAAAGGATAGAAGACAAATCAGGTCAGGAAGACCCCAAGCCACAAGATATCAATGCACCAAGTGGAGAACATGAAATGACCCATGATCAGGGTGACCCTCAAGGGCAGAATACACAGGCTTCACAAGAGGTTAATATGCAATAGGATGAGAAGGATAACAAAGAAGATGAAAATCCAAAGGAAGGATCATAGAATGAAGCACAAGATCAAAATGTATAAATTTCACAGGATCCTCCTTTGCAGAAGGCAACCCCTCAACAAGAAGAACTCTAACAAGATTCCCCTCATGATGAACTACATGAGGATGAAATCAGGAAGGTGCCTTCTCCACCAAGGATAGTAGCTAATACTGGAGAACTGGACACCCATGATATAAACAAGGGCCACAAAGAATCTGGAGGTGATGTACCTCATTGGCTAGGAAAAGAAATACATATAGAACAAGTGTCAGAAGTCCAAGAGTTTGATGTCTCTACCCTATTTGTTGGGAGCATGATGAAACCAAGGAGGAAGGCTAGGTTAACATCTTCTATAAAAAGAGATCCTACCACAAGTAGAAGAACTGGATAAATAGCCCTTCCCATAGTTGAAAAGGAAAAAGGTAAATAAAGCCTGGAGGAATTCCAAATCACAAATGTTGATCTGGGTTTTGCCAATGAAGACCAGGAAGGTCAAGAGGGGAAGGATATTATTGATTATTTAACCCAAAGGGTGAAGAAGGAAAAGGAGAAAAATAAAGTACATAAGGAGCACATTGCTCAATTGCATTCTTTCATAAAAGGGTTAATTAACCCTGATCATACATCATCTGATCCTACAGTCCCATTGACTGTCATATCACAGGAGGAGGTTACCAAATTGGACCTGATGAAACATGAAGCAATGGTGATGGAAAAATGGATGTTTTGAGCACTCACTAGGGCTGAGGATGTATTGAGAACCTCTTTGCAGAGGTGGAGTTCTTTGAGTAGCCTAAAGAGGAAGGTGGACAAAATGCAGAATGACACAGGAAGAAGGCCATTTCAATTGGAGAAGGACCTGAATGAAAGTGATGAAGATGAAGAGAACAATGAGCAAGAAGAAAATGAAGAAGAAGGACATGAAAAGTAAATGTAGATGCATCACTAAGTGAACATATGCATGGGATACTTATAAATAGTGGGTAATACAAATGGTTGCTAGCTGGCAACCTGTGCCACAGGAGAAAAGTTGACTAAGTCATAGGAGGATTCTCAGCCATTGATCTAAATTGATAAATCTTGACCGTTGGTCAATTATAACTACCTCCTCACCTTATTCTATAAAAGGTACAGGGGTGCAATCTTTTAGTCATTCAAAACTTAATTGAAATTTGATTGCTGAAGAATTAAGGACTTATTTCAAAGTTATTGTGAATATACATGTTTTGCATACTTAATGAAAGAGAAGCTATTTTGATTACAAATCATTGTAAATCCTGAGAAATCTATGAGTGGAATTTGGATATATGCATTGATTAGCCGCGTCCCTTGGAGTGCTCTTTAGTCTACATATATTGTTTTCATTCCTTGTTTCTTTGAAGTTAGCATCAACCATACCTAGCTGTGGAACAACTTGGTGACTTATGGTTTGATTTCTTCTCTCCATGAATGTATCTTGTGTGTATGTGATTCAATAACTAAAGGTTCACTAAAATTAGAAGTATTCTTTTAAATTTCTTTGAATTTCATAATTGCAAATAACACATAACCAAAAGCAAATTAACACGAAATATGTAGATATTGTTGGCAAGAGACACTATGTGGCTTAATTAGTGTTGTCATTGATGGCAATAAAGTCTATCCCACATATCCACAGTACATAGTATGTTTATACCGGAAGTCAGATTGAAGATTGTTTTGATACGGTGAACAAGAACAGAGTATGTAACAAGGTCCAACAATTAGGTCCGGATCTCTCAGATGGTGTAACTCAGTAAGTTGTAGAGTTTGGAAAGTCAAGAGGGGTATCATGACTACTATATTCCAAAGATTTAGCCTCCAATAGTAAAACATGGAAAAGATATGAGCATTTTAGTATTGGGTTCCAGTCAAGTAGAGCAGACAGAGGAAGAACTGACTGGTAGAGTATTAGACTTCAATCCAGATGAGTAAATGATGTTGATCAAGCAATTTGTGGGATCATACATTGTTTTCTGACATGATTAATGACATCTATGTCTATGTTTTTAATACCCATCACAAATCAAGCATGGATTCAGCCGACATAGTAATTACTTGCAGTGTTCTTGATGCTGACTAGCAAGTTGATAAAAATCCTTGATGTGGATATATATACCAAATAGATTTTAGCATGTGAAGGTGTAAGTACATAAGTGGTGAAGAAAAGTGTGAAGAAAAGTAGAGATAAGTGTGGGAACAACAATCCAAGCCCGGTATGTGACAGAACAACAACATTGAGCAGAGGAAGGATGAAGTGCTTCAGATTAGTATATTTTGCCTAAACCAGAATTGAACTCTTGCATTTGTAGATGCTTCTCATCAGTTCAAACACTTGATTATCTTCTGTAAGTTCTGTAGACAGTGAGTCTCTTTTAGGTAGTGTGCCTCTTGTGAGCAGTGTGCTCAGACAGTGAGCCCTAATTGGTAAGTGCCATTTTGCACTCCTTTATTCTTTTAATAGAGAATACAATCTTGGGTTAGTCACCCCGTGGTTTTTCCCTTAATAAGGTTTTCCACATAAAAATTCTTGTGTTATGTGTGTTGATTTTATTTCTGTTCTTATGATCACATATGCTTATATGATTTGATGCTGCACTAATTATTAAGATAAAAAAAGAAAAGAAAGTTAAGGAAATTTTGAGATAACTGATTCACCCCCCCTCTCAGTTATCTGCCTTGTTTCCAACAGATATCCCGTAGGCAATTGAAAATACAGAGCATATTTTGAATGGAAGCATGTGAAATTGATAAATATCATGCAAATACAGATAAATATCTATGAGGAACACGTAAATATCCACTTGTAGACACATCATTTAAATAAATATGTAGTGTAGAAGAATGTGTAAGTTCATAATGATCAATGATTAGAAGAATTGATCAAACTTACAAATATCACAATGATCTTTGGAAATAGAGTAGAATTAGTCTCTGTATGGAAAAATTTACATAATATAATGCAATACTGATCACCTAGGAAAATGTAAGACCCCTTGAAATGGAAAACAACATGTCATATCAACCTCTGAGTAACATCAGATGATCATGACCTGATCAACGAAGTCTTGGAGTCATCAAATTATCTTAAGCTGATCATACTTTACAAGATAATAAATGTTTGTTGTGCAAATTTTTATGCATGTTGTTATGACTAATAATCATCATCAACATAAATTGGTGCTAGAAGGAGGGCCGATCTTCACCGCCTAAAGGTGATTCAGTGACGCAGAAGAAGAGGTAATATTCACGCAGCTTTATACTTTAATTTTTTTGCAAAGATTTGTTGTTTTGAGTCTGTTTATGCAAAGTTTTCAAAATTGAGCGTAAATATTTTAGGCTTTGTAGTCGATCATTGTGATCCTTGAAAGATAAGTTCTCTTTCAGGTCTTCTTACTAAAGCTTTGAAGTAATTTGCTTAATATACCTGATATCTTGATGCCTGTGTCTAAAAGTCTCACATCACCCCATATTTGCATCATTTTTGCAAATATTGCATAAATATCCAGTCAGTTTTAGAATCTGATTATAAATACATCCTTTACATGAGTGTTTTAGCTGACCTTTATAGTAAACAAGCCAAATTTCCTTAAATTATAGAAATCCTGGCTCTTAGGCCAAATACCAGGTCCAGATCTAGTGGACTCTTTGAGGAATTGCCTATCCAGGGACTCAGACCTAGAATAATAGATATTCATCATTCTCTTGGTTCTAGTGCATTAGGAGCTTCACCAGAACACACACTAATAACTCCTATCAGGTTGCAAGTACCTACAGGACCACCTATAACACCCCCAATCCAACCTCCACTAGTCACAATGTCATTCTTTGCTGCAGAGTCACCTCTAGCTTTCACTGCATATCATCCTTTACCTAAAAATCCTGACAAGATTTGTCCTAAATATCATCCATATTAGGATGCTGATGATCACGTAGAACATTCAAGGAAGCCTGTTGTAAAGAAAGAATTGAACATCAGGATGTGGTATGCAGATTATTTCCATTTTCCTTAGGGGAAGAGGCATATAATTGATATATTAGTCTTGGTCAAGGTTCAGTGGGTTCATGGGCTGCCTTGGAGAAAGACTTTAAGGATAGATTCAAAATACCTATAGATCCTTCAATGAATTATCACCTGTTTGCCACAATCAAGAGATTTGAAGGAGAACCTATTGCCAATTTTAATGCAAGATTCCAAAAGATGCTCTCAAAGCTAGTCGCTCCCTATACTGTAGTAGATGAAGCTACTAGGAGTATATACTACTCAGCATTAGATCCCCTGACTTCTATGTTTATCAGGAGAACACATCCTGGTGTCACAACCTTAGCAGGAGCTTTTGAGGAAGCCGTAAAAGTCAGTCAACAGTTGATTCCTGCTCCCACACCTAATATTGCATTTCCTACACTTCCTGCTTATCCTACATATCATGTTCAACAATAGACCAATGGAGATATGATACCTCTAGATATAATGCCAAGCCCTTTACAGGTACCTCCACTTAGCATCATGCCACCTCCAAATGAAAATGGTTAAATGGTGCAGTATCCAGGACCTATATAGGTAGCTTAGGTTGTAGAACAAACTAATAACAATAAAAATGGCTCTCCTTTCTTCAAACCCCAAATAGAGGATGTAGTAGCCAAAGTTTAGGAAGAAAAGGAAGAAATTATAGAGATATAAGCACAACTAAGGAAACTCGCTACTGAGATCACTCATCTGAGGAGTCAGAATTTCTATTCTCAACTAAATCAGAATAGAGGATATGCCAATGACAGAGCTGGTTATCCTAATAGGGGATATAATAACAACAATAATAACAACAGTGGTAACAATAATCCCCCTAGACAACCTAGAGTGTGGAACACTAGGCGGAACAATGGTTCTCTACCATCACCCCTAGATAACCAACCTTCTAGTTAACCTAAGCAGACCACTATAGTGAACCTGGCAGAAGCAGCCCTTACAAACTGGTGTAGGATACATAATACCAATGCTCATGTAGAGTTGGACTGTCCACAGTTTAGGATAGCAGCTAATATATTCCAAGCTGAAGTGTCTACTATTGCAGGTAATCCACCTTATGTTGAAGGAAATGAAATTGTCCCCTATGGATATGATTTTGCTCTTGTATTGGAATGTTTCATCAATCATCCTCATCAGCAGATAATGTCACCTCATGAGAATTACACCTTAGCATGTGAAGAGTCAGCTATGGCTTTTGAAACCAATTATGTTTTTCCATTTGAAGATGGAAATGAGCCATCAGTTGAACATGAAGAGGTGTATGCTTGTCAGCAGCAGTATCAGGGTAGACATAACTACAACTTAAGGAATAATTCCAACCGACCTACTGGTCCTTTGACTACATCCTTGCCTCCAAATAATTTTAACACTCCTCCTGATCCTAAGGTAAGCAATAACCCTGGATTTCCTGAAGTTAATGCTCAGTACTTAGCACCACAAAGTGCAATGCTAAAAACTGGTTATTAGTCCCCTGAGTTTGAAAAATTGGTCACATACTTAGCAGATGAAATGAAAAAGATCAAAATCAGTTTGCCATTGTCAGAACTACTCAAAACCCCAGCTATTAAAAAATACTTCATGAAATCTTTAGATGATCCCACTCCAAAAGAAGACAATCATACCTCAAATCAGACTTTGAATAAAGATCATGCCACTAAGGATATTAGTGTTAAGCACAAAATTCCAGCCACTGTTCAAGCTGCAGAAACTTCACACATGACTCTTTATAGAGATAAAACCAAATCACCTCCTTTTCTCCTTACCATAAGGATGTTTAGTAAGAATTTGCATAATTACTTAGTAGATTCAGGTGCATCTACTAATGTAATGCCTTTATCCATATGTAATGCCTTAGGGTTACATCTTGCCAATTCACTGAAGAAGGTAACACAATTAGATAAAATAGAGGTGAGTGTCATAGGAGAATTCACTCACATCCATATGCAGTTAGCAGCAGATCCAAGAATTCAATACTACATCAATATCCATGTAGTAGATATACCAGACACATATGGGATGTTGCTCAACAAGGATAGGTCAAAAACACTCAATGGATACATGTCCACTGATTTTAGTCACATGTGGTTACCTTGGAAAAGGTTTCCAAATAAGGATAGATGCTGAACCTCGCATGAAACATATGATCACTGAGTACAATAAAGCCAATGAGATCATGTATGTAGATGTTGAACCTGGAGTTTATACCATCAGACCCCAGACTGTCAAGATACAAGAGATCTTCATGTATGATGTTCATGTTCATAATGACAATCTTCAGGATGATAGAATAATTATAGAGTCTAATTATAGTTCTAAAAATGAGATAGAAGTAGATCACTTTAAGAACTTTGAAATGTACTTGTCCAAAGAGATGCAACGTTGCCAATTGTTTAAAATGTCTATTGAAGATGTTTTGATTGAGGGATGGTGCAAGTTACATGATGAAGCATATTTTGAAAAGACCTATGATGCTTGCTTAGATATGATGGAACTAGAACAAGCATATAGTGATAAAGCATCATCATCATCATCCATGGTAAGCTTTACAGATAATGATAGTGATACTGATTCTTGTCTGTCATTTGCAGAAACAAAAGAAAGCACATATCATGATGAAAGTCCTTTTTAGAGGATAGAAGAGATATTGGTGTGCAATGAGAGTAATTCTAAGAGTAACAAGAATATCACCCCAGGAACTGATTGTTTGGTTGAATCAGATTATAAAATATCTGATGAAGATAGAGATAGTAATTTGAACAAGTTTGAGGAATTTTTATCAAAACAGATTCAGAAGATGATACAACACATTTCCCCAAAAGATGTTCTAATTGAGGGATGGTGCAGGTTACATGAAGCACCACATTCAGAGACTACTTGCTCATTATGTTTGCATATTCTAGAAAAGCAGATGATGCCTTGTTCAAAAGATCTTCCTTCTGATGACAAAGAAGAAAAAGGAATATCAGCTTCACATCAGTTAGATAAGGTGAAGTTTGAGAAGATTGAAACCCAAAATTAAGATGGATATCAAGTGGTGCAGCTGCTAGAGCTAAAATGTCATGCCCGCATTTCCCATGTGGTCATGACACACAACACACATGTCATGTCCACATTTGCCATGTGGTCATAACACGAATTACGAAAAACTTTTCTACTTATCCCTAGGAACCCCCTCGCACGCATCTACGTGCCGGTGGCAATACGCATAAGGTGTAAACATGTCAACATAACTCAGGGAGGAGTGTAGTCCCACGCAGTCCCCTATGTGATGGTAGCCATCTAGGGGGTATGCAACACGAAGTGTGTCGCTTTAGGGGTTAGAATGGTTTTAATCCTAACCCTAAGTTTCCTAGGTGTGAAGATGAATCCGCCAGCTTTGAAACCTATCTCTAACTCTAGTCAAAATAAAATCAAAAAAGGATTAAGAAAAAGATGGAATTAATGGTCACATGATTAAAGTGGAATGATGGAATAAAAGCTAATAAAAGTACACAAAGAACTAAACCCTAGAAATCTAGGAAAAATCCGACAACATAACGCATTTTCAATAAACGACTTAAAATTTTTAAAATAAAACTAAAATAAGAAATTAAATAAAATTTAATGATAAAAATCAAAACTTAAGAACAAATTTAAAACAATTTAAAAATAACAGTATAAATACCCTGCCAGGGTCAGATGAATCGACCTTGCATAAAAAGATTAAAATCCAAAAATAAAATAGATTACACTAAATAATTTCAAAATTTAAGTCTGTTAATAAATATAATTCCGACATTATATTTCTTAACTAACTTGAAAATAATATTAGTCAAAGGGGAAAGGTTAAAATACCTTTCCCCACAAAATAATGATTAAACCGAGTTTAAATAAAAATCAAGATAAAGACCACCCCTCGCTAGGCCTAACATGCACTGAGATAAAAAAAGATAAAATAAATACCCTAATTAAATACATTATAAAAACAAAAAGGGGGGTTACACTTCCCTATTAAAACAATCTAACCCAATCGATATTCAAGTAAACCAATTCAGAAGTAAACATAAGGTAATTAACCTCAAAAAGATTAAAGGCCTACGAAAAGAATTAACTTCCACAATAACGCTTTCTGATAAAACAAAGCCAAAATCCACACTAATTTCTAACGTTATAAAGTAAGTCCTCCTTTCAAACTCATTAAAATGAAAGGATCGATTACGAATTTAATTAGTTACCCTGATTTAAATATCATAATGAACCCAACTTGATAAGGAAAAGTCCAAGATTTAATTCGTGTCGAACGACCTAACTGACAATTCGAATGAAGGCAAAAAGGCTCACATTTATAGAGTAATTAGGTTCTAAGGTTTAAACGATAGTTCCATGAAGAAATTCAACAAAAATTATATAAACTATCCTTAAACGTCACAAACTTGGTCTTCTCTATATTTTGTTATAAAGTGTCCTATACATAAATAAATAGCTCCAAGGCAAAAGGTAAAGCTTAAAGGCCAATACCAAAAGAAGGAAAAAGAGTGATGATAAAAAAAAATTCATATACATCTCTAATCCTAAAATTTAAATCAAAACATACTCAACTCCAAAAAGAAACCCTAATGCTCCAAAAAAATACAAAAAGCCTAACTCAACAAGAGGCAACCTCTAACCTAGCCCTAACCTCCCCCTTTCTACTCACAACTCACCAAGCAGCTGCCCTAACCCTCATTCCAAACCCCAATTACATTCCACAACTTCTAGTCTGTAGTTGAGTATGAGGGACGACCATGGTTGATGGTAGAGTACAAGTTTAACTTGTAGGGTTGAAGGAGGGCGTGGGGGAAGGTTAATGGCAGCAGCGACAGTCACAGTGAGCAAAGTTGAAGTTGCGCTGGTGAGGAGGGAAGTGGCACTGTGAGATCTTGGAGACCACGGTGGGGGTTAAGGGGAACAGGTACAGAGGAGGCCACGGAGGTGAGTTCGGCGTTGGGGCCCAATGGGAGCTGCAGAGCAAGACAGAAGGGGGCACGGGAGTCATGACGGTTGCAGGGGAGATGGGGGCAGTCGACTGTGGGAGTCTACGGTGGCAAGGTTTTTGGGGTGTGGGTGGAGGCATCGCCTCCTCCCCACACCCCTCTCTCACAAAATAAATGATGGGGGCTGTGGGCTACCGCCCACAGTCCCCCCCCCAAACTTTTTTTTTTAATTATTTTTTTAAAACAAATTCACCGTAACCACGGTAGCGCCCACAGTAACATTTGTTCTCTGTATATTTTTTTCTTCAGTTTGCAAAAAGGTTTGAATCTATAATGTGTGAATATATATATGCATTCAGAATTTAAACAATACTTGCATTTAAACTTATATGTATATCCTCTGGTATACATATACAGTGATATATGTATATATATCCAGTCTATTCAGTTTGTTACAAAAATCAGATATGTAAACCATTCAGTCAGTTATTATATCCATAAATGTGTATATGAATATCAAATATTTTATAGTGTGTGTTCAATTCACCAGTAAAGCAAATGTGCATCTTAACCAGAAATGTATATAAAAAAAAACGTATATTCCAACTACTGATTTGATATAGAACCAAAATCCTAACATAAACCACAATGAATACATTCATGAAAGCTAAATGCACAGAATACTCCTTTTCATATCTTTTAAAAAAAAAAAAAACAACCATGATGAGTAAGCAAACTAGTATGTCTTATTCTGCTAGTAATGATCAAACAGAAAGCCCTATATTTTTTTTTGAAATAATTTTTACTATTCTTATTTAACTTTACAACAACAACTGATATTATAACCTTCAAAGTAATGAACAGATAACTATTCTCAAAATTTCTCTTCCTTGTAAGTAATAAACTTCATTTCACAACAAATGAGCATTTTATTCCTTGAAAAGAATAATGACAGAAATAAGCATACTTGAATTCAATGCATTTTACAAACTATAAACTCACACTTAGAGACTAACAACTTTCCAATAAGATAACATATTATTTATATTGCAATATTTTTCACAGCCAACTTCAAGGGCATAAACTTGATAAAATAAATACAATAGGGCCACAATGGCCATGGCTCAAACAACCAATAACAAAAGGTACAAACTACACAAAAAATGGACTTCACAACAAGCTCCATTTCTCCATATATGTACCTGCAAATAAAACACAACAAGAAGAACAACCTAGCCACATCAAAATGCCCTCCTCCCTACCATAGACCCGCAAGAGGGTCACCCCTGAGCTAGGGAGGTAGGGATTCACACGGGTGCAAACACTCAACAACAAAAATCAACAATCATCAACACAAAATCAACCCCAAGGATAAACACATAACTCCACTCATAAAAATGAGTTTGATGGGGGTAGGGAATGGACCCCTCTACTTCAAAGGCCACCCAAAATACTAAAATACCAATCTCATGGCCTCAAGCCAAAACCTCCAAATACACAACTCCTCAAATACCTCAAAATAAACCTCCAACACCACACTCTCCAAACATCTCATATAACCTCCAAAACCACAACTCTCCAAATATCTCCAAATAACCTCCATGGCACTCTTGCCATTCAAATAATCTCCACAACAAGTAAGATCCCTCAAGGCATAAATAATACAATGTGGAAGTGACCTCAAGGAGGTTCCTTTCCCCTACCCAAACAAGTTGAGCCTTACCTCCAAATGGAGGTGCTCTCACCATACTCCCATCCCACACAAAAACAATGAAAACAACAAACAACCAAAAACTACAACACATCACGTTAAATAAGCAAGGGTGAAGAAACATAGTTTAAGAGGCTTACCTTCAAAGCCCTATAATGGAAGCACATTTGGTGAAGAGCTCCAAGCTTTCCCAAACCTTCCAATCTTCAAGAATTCCTCTAACTTTCCCCAAATTCCTCCAAAATAGAAAGAAACTCAAAAATGCAAGAACCCCACACTCCTCAACAAGAGAAGATAATATAGGCCATCCATTTTGGCCTTGAGGAATGAGAAGGTGACACTTGTCACCTTCTTCTTCCTCTTCCAATGCCACTTGTAAGGGAGAGGAAGTGTGAGGGTGACAAGTGTCACCCTCCAATTCCATCTCAATCCTCACCTCACCACTTGTCCTCTCACACCTTCCTCCTCCAATGCGACTTGCAAGGGAGAGGAAGTGTGAGGGTGACAAGTTCACCCTCCAATTCCATCTCAGTCCTCACCTTATCCACTTGTGCTCTCACACATGTGTGAGAGGACAAGTGGTGAGGTGGCATTTCCACTCAAACCTCCAAGAGGATAAGGGATGCCATATGACATCCTCTTATTCTCTCAAAGAGCCATCTCCCTCCAAGATGCTCTCACATGTGTGTGAGAGTCTTGGAGGAAGCTCCCACACACTTGGGAGTCTTGGAGACCTCCCAAGTCCTCCTTGGGAAGGGAGATGAGTCTTTCCCAAAGCATGACTCATCTCCCACCTTCCCTAATTTCAAATTTCGTCACTTTGACTAAACCATAGTTTAGAGTGACCAAAAGTGAGTTAATCCAAGGGTTAGTTAGTCAAAATTGACCCTAGACCCATGGTTAACCACCTAGGGTAAATTTTGGGACACTAAGGTTCACCAAGGGGGTCATAAATCTACTTTAAATGGCCTAAAAAATAAAAACAAATACCAAGTGGTGTAAGTCAAATAAAAATTATACAACACTTAATATTAATAAATTAAACAAAAAGGGGTACTAGGCCAAAATGATAAAAATTAAATCAAGCACTTAAATCAACACTCAAATTTCAAACGTGATCCTTATCCCTCTTGGGGATGGATCAGTTTCACAGGGAATAACATAGTGTGAATTCTACCTCCAATTTCCCGTGGCTTGGGAATGTAAACCTGCACATCTCGATCAAGTGTCAATCATATCATGATAATTATAGCTGAAGCAACTGGAATTAAATTCAAGCCATAGAATACAACAATAACCATCAATAACATAATTCTGAATTAAACTGCATTTTTCAATCTCATGTCAATTAGTCAACATCACATAAATAACTAGAATTCTCATCACAAAGCATCATCAAATATATATCTCATATGTCGAATCACAAAATAGCATCAAATATGATCAAATCAAATCACATATGTCTAATCAATGTCCTATCAAAATTAGGAGATGTAATCAAGTCTGCATAATGAAACCATAGTCTCTAAAAAGTCTAATAATGTCATCAACTGAAAAGCATAATGATCAAAATAAGGAAGGAAAAATAATTGGCCTCACATAGAAAGAAAAGAGAAGGTCCAGACAAACCTTTAACTGAAGATAAGCCATGTATCCTCAAGTTTGATGGATCCATATCAAAACAAGGGGTTGGAGTAGGAATAGATCTTATTGATCCAGCTAGTAAATCCTACTTGGCAGCGTATAGATTACAATTCCCATGCACAAATAATGTGACAGAATAGGAAGCTCTAATTCATGGGATATTGTTTGCACTCAGAAAGAAAGTAAAGATTCTACATGTCTATGGAGACTCAGAATTAGTAGTAAGACAAGTAAGAGGCATATATTATTGTAATTACAAGAAGTTGTCTAATTATAGACATAGGGTATGGGATTTGATAGAAGATTTTGATGCATTTAACATCACCCATGTGCCTAGAAAACAAAATCACAGAGCAAATGCCTTGGCCCAAGCCGCGAGTACTTTGGAGCCATTATCCATATCTGGTTTGAAGAGATTTTCAGTTGAATTAGTGTCAGCACCCTCTGTACCAGATAATGTCATTAACCTTCAAGTGTTTGATGATGACCATCACATTTTAGACTTCATATCAAATAGAGATGTGTTTGATACACAAATCATAGATGAAAGAAATGTGGAAGATCATACCTGGGAAGAAGAAGAGATCATGGAGCTGCCCAGTAACAAGATTCCTAAAGGAATGGTAGAATTAGAAAGAGCATTTGATTTAGATAACATGCTGAAATAGAAAGATCTCCCTAAAGCAGATGGAGGAGAATATTCACTAGTCAACATAGGACATGATGAAGAAAAAAGGAATGTCCTGATTGGAAAAGTGTGTATAGAAGAAGAAATGACAAGGATAACCCAAGCACTTAAAGATTATATTCATGTTATCGCTTGGACATATGATGAGTTGAAAACATATGATACCTCAATCATCACTCATACTATACCATTAAAGATAAATGTCAAGCCCTTTAGACAAAAACAAAGACCTGTTAATGCTTTATTAGAGCCCATAATTTTTGAAGAAGTGAAGAACTTGCTTACTGCCAGAATCATATTCCATGTGAGACATTCTACATGGGTGGCTAACTTGGTCCCTGTAAGGAAGAAGAATGGTGACATTAGGTTGTATGTAGATTTTAGAAATTTAAATAGAGCTTTTGAAATAGATAATTATCCTTTGCCTTCATTGGATGAGGTCTTGCAGATAGTAAATGGTGCAAGGATGATGTCATTTTTAGATGGTTTTTCAGGTTACAACCAAGTGATGGTAGACAAGATAGATAGATTGAAGACAACATTCACCATTAAGTGGGGAATATTTGCTTATAGGCGCATGCCCTTTGGCTTGATAAATGCTGGCACCACCTTTCAGCGAGTAATGGATATAGCCTTCAGGGGGTTAATTAGTAAATGCATAGTCATATACATGGATGACTTGATAGTTTTCTCTAAAGAGAGAGGGAATCATGTAGAAGACCTCAGGAAATTACTAAAAAAGTGTGAACATTATGGAATATCCCTAAACCCTAAGAAATGTATATTTGGGGTAACAACAGGGAAGTTATTAGGTCACATGATAATGGAGAATGGGATCATCATTGACCCTGCGAGAGTAGAATCAATCATGAAGATATAGCTTCCTAGGAGTAAGAAAGAGCTCAAATCTTATTTTGGTAAGATCAATTTCATTAGAAAATTCATTACTGGTTTTGCAGAGATTGTCAGACCATTGAATGTAATGCTCAAGAAGGATGCTAAAATTGAGTGGACACCTAAAGCTAGAGCAACTTTTGAAGATATCAAAAAATCTATATCTAATGCTCCTGTTCTGATTAGTCCAGACTATACCAAAGATTTTTACATATACTCATTTGCTTCAAAGCATATGTCTGTATCAGTATTAATACAAAGAAATGAGGATAAAGAAGAAAAGCCTATAGCTTTCATGAGTTGCCCTTTTAGGGACGCACAACTTAGATATATGGATGCCAAAAGATAGGCATTGGCTCTGGTCTGAGTAGTCAAGAAGTTTAGACATTACATCTTGAGAAGTAAGGTAATCGTCGTAGTACCAGATGCAGCAGTAAAGATGCTTTTAATGCAAAGTGAACCAAGTGAAAAGAGAGCTAAATGGATAACCATCCTCCAAGAATATGATATGGACATAACAACCATGAAATTAGTAAGAGGACAAGCCCTGAGCCAGATGATATCAGAAATTGATCCTAATATCATGAGCCAACAATATGTTATAAATACAAAGGAAACTGGAGAATGGTATTTAGATATCAGGCATATCTTGATTACTGGAAGATGTCCTTCAAAGTTACAGGCCTCACAAAGGAGAGCCTTGAAGATAACATCACAAAAATACATGATAAAAGGAGGAATTCTTTTCAAGAAGAAATATGAAGGAATATATCTTAGATGCCTAGTGTTGGGTGAATATTTTGTCTTCAACTAATTGAAAGCAAAATGGTTATATCAACCACAATGTAATGAGATAAATCTCTCCTCTCAGCAAGGGGAGGTTCCCTATTAACTATTACGAAATTATTTATGCTAAAAACTAATTTCGGGGTGAAACCATGTCATCCATTTCTCTTTTTTCATAAATGATGTTTACAATATAAAATATCACTTTCACAATACAAATCAAAATAACCAAGAAACTCATGAGAGCACAATCTAGAACCCAGTAGGATAAGGTGCAACTCAAAGTCTTCACCGAATGCTACAAAAAAACATATGATCATAAAAGATAATGGTAGTTCAAAGACTTTCCAATAGCTTTTACTTTAAAACATCAAATCACAAGCTAAAGATAATTGTTATAGCACAAAGTCTCACAATCAGCTTTAGAACATCTCCCAGATTATTCACACTCACACTACAATTTGATCAAGTAGATAAGATAGTATAAGGAAAAGGACATAAGAACAATTTCCAATATGCCACAAGTTATTCCAATGCAAAGATTGAAAGATCACTTGCTTTTCTATTCACTTGATAAAATATGATTCACAATTTGAACACAAAGTCTCAAAATGCTCTTCAATTTGGTAGAGTTTCACTGTAATAACTAAAAAGATCATAATTACAATGGGGGTCCCCTTTATTTATAGGAGAAACCGAGAGAAAAAATATGGAAATCCTAACTACTTTGAGTTATTCAAACAAAAGAGTACTATTTGACTTATGACTTCTTTTGTTTCATATGTAATTACAATTTGGAAAATTACACATGAATATGTCCATAACAAAATTCAAATTACATATACAAGAATAAAATAAACCAAGGTATCAAAAGGAACTTCAGCTTCCTCCATCATTCTTCTTTAGAAAGTCCTGATACATGGCCCATATAGCTGCTATTTCACATGCATCTGGCTTTGCTGTATTTTCTGAGATAGTGCGGTCCCGGAGAACCGCATCTTTCACTACCTTTATTGCCTTCTCATGCTTGTCAAGGTTGTCCTTTAGGTTCTCAAAAGTTGAATGCTGATCATAGAGGCTGTCCATAGAAAGTATTGAGGGCACTTCATCTTCAAATTTCCATTGAACCATTTTTTCAAAGGAGCTTATCATTTCATCTGCTGAAAGGAACTTATGATCTTCACCTGTGAGGGTGCATGGGAGTTCTTCCAACCTATATAGAGGTGTGACATCGCTGTCTTCACTATTTTCATGAGCTTGGCATAAGTTATCAAGTAAGCCTTTTACTATATGGATACGATGAATAAGAGACTCCTTAGTCTTAAGATATGATTCCCGATTGGAGATGACCCCAATGGTAATCAGATTCTTTATCTTAATCTTTTCATCTCTATCCATTCCTCCAAGCTCTCTTCCTGATCCTACAGTTCTTGAGAAAGTAAGTCAACCATGTTATCAAGCTCAGCTTTGGCTTTATCCATCTTTTCTTTTCTTTCTATAGTGGTCTTCAATAAAACTCCCCCTTGGGCTAGCAAACATTCCACAATATCTCCTACCACTCTTCCTCTGGCCTAAGCTTTTTCCACCTTCTGAATCAGAGGATCTTCTATAGTTACTGCCATGGGTTCCACAATTTTAGATGACTTTACTATTTTTTGAAGAACAACGACAAGTTGTTCTATTTTAGATTTATACTATTCTTTCTCCTTCTTGACTTCATCATATTTTTTGAGCAAGGTGCTGGTAGTAGTTTGAAAATCTGCCTTAATGCCTTCATGGGTTAGCTTACCTAACTCAACCCTTGAGATGACATAATCATTCATATCAAAATTGTCGATAGTAGCATCCTCTAGTGGCCTGGCAATTTCTGCATATCTGATCCCCTTTTCATTGATAAGCCTAGAAATAATCTTAGGCTTTTTCTTCAAAGTTTTTGAATTCAAAGGCAACAGCTTCTCTATATCATTTTCATCTGGTGAAATTACTTGCTTTTTCCTTTTCGGGGTATATGCAGACAACCAAGGAGGAGTACAAAAGCACCCACATTAGGAGAAGAATCAATCACTTGCTTTGCTGGGTCCATGTTTATTCTTGTTATTGTAACAATATGACTGGTAGGAGTAAAAACAACAGTAGTATCAACAACCTTTTCAGAACTATCTAGAAAATGTTCTAACACAATTTGTTCACTGATATTAAAAGATAGAGAAGACAAACTAGGAATGGACCCAGATGAATCAAACACTGTTCCAAATCTTGTTCTTAAAGAAGAGGGAGTATTATCTAAGAAAACAACCAAAATAGGAGAAATAGGAGTATTTGAAACTGCAGGAAAAACATTAGAAACAAGAACATGAAGCTGAGATTTAGAAACTTGGGATTCTGATGGAAGGTCCTTCTATGTGGAAAGTTGTGAATCACCAAGTTGTTCCTGTTCTACATTCTCATCTTTACCTTGTTCTATTTCATCTTCCTTGGCAGGCTTTTCAGATATTTCTAATTGCTGGATATCCTTCGCTTTCTCAATATTTTGTTGTTTAATTTCAACACCCTCAACCTCCATTTGCTCAACATCAGTGTCTACAATCCCAGATTTAGTAACATTAGAGGTCTCTGTGATCTCTTTCTTCTTCCCTCCCTTAGATACAAACTTAATTTTTGTCTTACGTGTTTTGGAGGAAGAAGGGGCGTCACTCTTATTCTTGGATATGTTTTCCACTTTCTTACCTGTTTGCTCCTAAGTTTCAGTCTCTGACCCTGTAAGAAATTCTTTCAAGCTGATCCCTTTGCTTTCCAACCATATGTTTGTGTTAGCCAAGATCGGGTAAAATCTTTTCCTTATAGAAGTCTCCTCTTTGACTAACCATTTTACTTCTGGAATAGGTGAGACTTCAACATTCTCAGTATTATATTTGGGATCTTGAACATCCCCATCATCTTCCATTCCATTTGGAATATCCGCAAGGCCTAGCTCTTCTATCTGACTCAAATGAAGTCTGCAATAGTCTAACTTCCTGATCTCATTTTGTGTCCTAAGGTCAGCCCAAATATCTTCCACCATTGGCATATGGAAAATTGACTTTCTTTTGATTTTATCTTGTACCCTCCTAAAGTCAAAACGGTCCCGTTTCTTGAAAGTTTTCATGGTGACCAGCTGTAATTCAGAATCAACTATTTTTTCCTTGGTAGCTGACTGAACTGAGTACCTTCCAATTTCTACAGGAAACTTTATACCTGACTTTTTCAGTTCCATTTGTTTATTATGTACCACAATTAGCTGCCTACATAATTCTATGAGAACAATCTGGTCACTGGGATATCGTGGAAGTATAAAAGGGTAACCAGGATAATACCCTATTCTGAGATATGTGAAAGTAAGAAACTGTAAGAACAAGTAGCCAAAAGAATTTACAACTTCCCAAGCTTCATCTGAAACCCTCTTCTGAACAAGCTCATTGTCCCATAAGCACATAAACATTGAAAAGAAAGCATCATTAACACTACAGAAATGATGGATTGATCCTTTTAGAGTGATTTAAGGATAATACTCGTACACGGGAATCAACCTCTTATCACCAACCTGAGTAAGACCAGGAAAAATTCTCATGCTCGCGGCAACATATACAAGATATGAGGTCATATAAAATTTGAATGTTTTGTTGACTCTCACCAACTGCTCATGCAAAGCATTACTAATCTGTTCTCCCCAGAAGATTTTTTGTGTGCCTCAGAGAATCACCTTGATGTATGTATACATCCATTCCTGAAACTTGGAGGAAGAAGGGAGTCATCTAATACGACTCAAAAGTGTGATCAAGTCATAGACCTCCTCTACAAAGTCTCTCCTAGGGAGATCCTTTGGCCATCTGGTCAAATTGCTCCGAGGAATCTTCAACCATTTACTGTTTATGTATCGTCTTGCGGCTTCCACATCTTCATCATAGTCTCTTTGCCCTTGAGCAAAATCAATTTGTCTAATATTTTCAATAGGATGACACATGAAGATTTTGTCAAGAAATTTTGCATCTAATCTCAAAATCACATTCCCTTGGGAGTCTAATATAGTCCTATCATCCCTGTTGTAATGGCTGGCCACCTGAAGAACAAACTCAGGGTTATGGGCAGCAACTGGAATGGAGGCAACCAAGTGGATATTGCTATCACTGATCTTCTGCATATGTCTGGAAAGATTTGTTTGTTTAGTTCTGTCCACAAACTCTGTCATATCTACATGCCCTATCTCCGTATCTCTGATTTCATCAACATTAGACTGTACTGAAGTAATAGGGAATACCCCTTGGTATTTATACTTCATGATTTTGGCTTTGGATGGAGACAACTCCGACATCAGCTCTGGAGATAACTCTGGAAAAGATATCTACCACGGATGTTTGTTGAAAACTACAAAAATCCATGATCTCGCAGTTAGGGGAAAAATGGGTAAATTGGGATTACTGTGATTCGATGATCATGAATAGGGAAGCATGCATTGAAGGGTTTGAGTGCACGTAAATCAAGGTAAAAGGCAAAAGCGGGTTAGCAGGCTTTGAAAGGCAAATTTTCCCAATGTTAGAAAAAAATTAGGAAAATGTGCATGGGCGATCAAAATGACCGCTCCTGCAGAAGGGATCATTCACTCATGTAAAGTTGGTCAATTTGACTGCTATCACATGTGAGGTAAGATATTGTTTTCTATGTAGGGGTGGTCAAAATGACCGCCCTTACACAAGGGTAAAAATTGCAAGTTTATGTATGCATGTATGAGCGGCAGAAATGACTGCTTGAGCATGTCAAGTGAAGCTTGAAGTATCTAGATGTAAAGTCGGTAGAATTAACCTCTCATGCATCCATACGTTGTTTGTTTTTGAATGATGCATAGTTAGGAAATTAGCCGACTTTACATGTGTGAAAAATTCATACATTATGCTTGGACGGGGTTTTTATCCGCCCATGCACTTTGGGTAAAGTTGAAGACAAATATGCATGAGTGGTCATTTTGACCGCCCATGCATGTTATCTTGAGAAATAGGTCTGTGTTTGGGTGGGTGTTCCGACCGTATTAACACAATGAAGGGTAAGTCTTATTACCATGTAGGGATGGCAGTTTTAACCGCCCCTAAATGAGGGAAAGGTTAAGGACAAGGCACATGTATCGGTGGTTATTTTTGCCAATGATACATGTGTCACGACTCAGAAAATAAAACAAGGCAATATCAGAGGTTTTCTCTAATTATTCATGTGACTAAAAACCCTCGAAACAAAATAAAAATGGTGAAAAATGCCAACCAAAAATAGGTAAAATGAAAATAAAAACCCTAAGTTTTAAATGAATATAAATTAATCAACACAAAACCATGAAAACTTAGGGTTTCAAAAACATAAGGAAGACGAATGGAAAAAAACATAATCGATACAACTACATTATTACTAGTGTAGAAAATTAAACATAAAGAAAAGATAAACTTATCTATTATAGAGAAATGACGACCAAAAGGCAAAACCCTAATGACGTACACTCCCACTATCTGGTTGCAACGGATCAACACAACATCTTGATGGAAAGTAAGAAACAAGGATGCAAGAAAGACACAATGAGAAACAAAAATGATTTCAAACACATTTAAAAACCAAAACATAACTTATAAGTTTGAAATAAATGTGACACGAGTTCACTCGTTGAGACATTTATTACATGTCTCGACGGTGAAATCTATCGACATCATATGAAACAAACAAAATATGCACAAGCGGTCAATATGACTGACCTTGCATGTTTAAAGTTTGCCAAGGGTAAAGCATGTATAAGCGGTGAAAAAGGCCGACATTGCATCCAGGAAGAATACAAACATGCAAGAGTGGTGGTTTTCACCGACTTCACATGTGAAAACTAAAAATTCTCTAACACCTTAAAATGATCAAAATTAATATTTTGACACGCTTGTAACTTAGTCAATCTTCGCGAATCTTAAGAAATCAACTAAGTGGAATGTCACAAGTTATTCTACGGTGTCAAATGAATTCGCACGAGACTAAGAGAACTTGTCTTGATTTCAAGCTTAGAGTGTAGGATACGAAACAAACAAGTTTCGTAGGGGTTGTCTACAAAATGAGCGTAGCTAATTTTGAGAACAACAACTGACTCTAATGGGGGAACTTCCTTCGATCTAACTTTGAAACAATCGAAGGGAGAAGAATCCAGTCTCTAAGTGCCTTCATCCATGCCATTGGGCCATAGAGTCAAGCTACCAAAAGAAAAAGACACAAAAGACTAAACAAAAATGAAAAAAAAAGCACAAAACTATACAAATGTACAAGTGAACTTATCTGATACTTCAAGGATTGAAGTGCTTCAGATGTTGTCCACTATGAGGCAACAAGAATGGCATTCCATCAAGATACTCCAACAAGAAGCTATTTTCACCACAAAGTTGATGAATGACAAACGAGCCTCTCCACAGGGAAACAAACTTCCCATGCATTCCTTTTGGTTCTCTCCTCTTGTCCCATAACAAGACTTGATCTCCAATTTGAAAATCATGAGTCTTCGTCTTCTTATCAAAAAACTTCTTCACCTGGCTTTGATGTTCAACAATACGGTCTACTACCATAGCTCTCTGTTCTTCAAGTTCAGTGAGGTACATGATTCTTTTGTCAATAGAACTTTCAAAAGTTCTATCTTCTACTGCCTTTGCCAACTTCAGTGCCTGCAACTCCAAAGTAATATGTATCTCTGCATTTAGACCGTACATAAGTTGAAATGGTGACATACCTATTACTCTTTTGGGGGTAATTTTGTTTGCCCATAAAGCATCAAACAACACTTTATGCCAAGTTCTCTGATTATCTTCCACCAATTTCCTGATAATAGTAACCAGATTTTTGTTACTAGATTCTGCTTGACCATTTCCTTACAGATAATAGTCTGAAGAGTGAGAAAGAATGATCCCATGTTCATAGAAAAAGCCAGTAATCTCGTTGGAAGAGAAACAAGTAGCATTATCTACTACAACTTTGTTTGGAACTCCAAACCGGGAAATAATATTTTCCTTAAGAAAATTACATACCACTTCAGAAGTAACATGCTTCACTAGGATAGCCTCCACCCACTTAGTAAAATAATTAGTTGTGGTGAGAACAAAGTTGTGTCCCGCGCTTGACGGCGGGTTGACAGCACCAATGAAGTCAATGCCCCATTGCTGAAAAGGTTCTTCAATTACAACTGGCTTGAGAGGTAGTGCAACCAACTTAGGCCTTCCGACAAACTGTTGACATAACTCACACCTACGTACCCAATTGTACACATCCTGAAATAATGTGGGCCAATAGTACCTAGCCTGTAGAATCTTATGAGCTGTCACAGGCGTAGAAAAATGTCCTCCACAAGATAAATTGTGAAAAGACTCTAGAAGTCTGTTTTGTTGTCTATTATCCACACAATGGAGAAAAACTCCATCAAGGCTTCTTTTATACAAACCATTGTCCCACAAGACATAGTTCACAACCTTCAATTTGATAGTTTTCCTTTCATTAGAGGATAGATGAGAAGGACACTCACCATAGGTAAGAAAATGAGCAATATTTGAATACCACTCATCTGTAGTAGTGACAAAAAGAATAATTGGCATATCCTCAACTTGTTCTTCTTCATCTCTTGTCTCTTTTGGTACATTGTCAGCAATCAGCCGACACAAACCTCTACCATGCATAAGCTTGGTAGGTTTGATAGCAAGATCAAACTCTTGAATCTTGGCAATCCAATTGCCTCTTTTGGTTTTGAACTCCTGTTGAGTTAGAATTGACTTTACTGTTGTGTCAAGCACCAAAACAATAGTATGTGAATTCAAAATATAATACCAAAAATACTTTACCACCTTGACCGTAGCATAAGCATGTTTCTCCATATTTGAATATTTCAATTCATGAGCCTTCAGAGGACAAATCATAAATGAAATAGGAGATTCCACACCTTCCTCATTTTGCTGAACAAGAATGGCTGAAAGTGTATGCTCGGAAGCATAACTGTATACTATGAAATCCTTGGTATAATCAGGACAAAATAGAACCAGAGCATGAGCTATGGCTCTCTTGATGTCATCAAATGCTGCTTTACCTTCCGCACTCCAACAGAAAGTAGTCTTACCCTTCATCATGTTGATCATGTGACGGGTTTTCTCTGCGAATTGCAGAATGAATCTCCGCAGAAAATTCACCTTTCTGAAGAAAGAGTGAACTGCAGTCTTACTAGTAGGTAGAGTAAGACTTTGGATGGACTTGACTCTTTCTGAGTCAATTTTAGTGCCTTCTCGGGACACAATGTGACTGAAAAGTTTACCTTCTGTAACCCTGAAAACTGATATCTTAGGGTTAAGAGAAATACCATTTTGTCGACATCTTTCCAACACTTGTCGCAATGATACGCATGACCTTGACGTTGTTTGGAGAAAATGGTCAAGTCATCAAGATATACCAAAATGAATTTCCCCATCTCATCTCTAAAAGTAGCACCAGAATTGATAAAACCAAATGACATCCTACAATATGCAAATGTGCCCCAAGGTGTCATGAAAGTAGTCTTGTACTGATCTGCTTCGTTGACTTCTACTTGGTTATATCCTGAGAAACCGTCTAGCATAGGCAGTATCTCCGAACCAGTCATAGTTTGCAACACTTGGTCCATGATGGGTAGGGGTAGTTATCCTTTAGAGAGGACTGGTTGAGATTCCTGAAATTAATGCAAATATGGATTTCTCCATTCTTCTTTCTTACAGGAATAATATTTGTGATCTAGGTAGAATAATGAATCGGAAAGATTATTCTTGCATTCAACATTTTCTAAATCTTAGAAAGAATAGTACCTGATATTTTGGGATTATATTGCCTTTGTTTCTTCTTGTGAGGCAATGACCCAACTTTGAGAGAAATTTCATGCTGAATCTCCTTAGGCCTGAAGGACTTTAGATCATCATAAGAATATGCCAGAACATCAATGTAATGGTGAAGAAGTGTAGTGAATTTAAATTTCTCGTCGGCAGTGCAACACTTTCCAATGTTGACCATTTTGGGATCTGCCTTAGAACTCAAATTCCATAGATGAACTTGAATCAAGTTGTTGCTGCTGTTTAATGTATCTGTCATGCTTATCAAATAGATTTTCCAGGGAAACCAAACCTTTTGGAATCTTATTCCCTTTTAGTTGAAGAAACTCTTCACCAGTTTGTGAATCTACTTTAGAAACATATTCCTGTGGTGGAGATTCATTACCTTCAAAATAGAGCTCATCAAAGCTATTCATCTTTTCCAAGAAAGATATGATTTGATTATCACCATTGAACACCTGCCAATGGTCAGCATTATCCGGTACACTTGGTCAGAAAACCAACTCAATTGTGTACTTGTTACCTTTGAAGTCCTTATGGGGAACCATGAGGGTGGTAGAGACAGCTAATGAATCAACACGATCATTAAACTCTCTCGGTATTGTAGAAATATCAAAAGCATCAAAACCTTCGATGCAATCCCAAACACGGTTGTAGTAATGCCTCAAACTTTCATTTTTGGTTTGATATAAATTTCTCACTTGGTAAACAACTAATTCGGCATCTCCTTGAGCACGAAGATTTTTAACACCTTTAGCATGAGCATCCTCCAATCTGAGCAATAATGACTCGTATTTAGCGGTGTTATTGGTATTGTCGAATTGTAGCTTGTATGAGAAAGGGAAGATATCACCTTGTGGAGATATCAAAACAATTCTGGCTCCAGAACTGGTAGAGGAACAACTACCATCAAATTCTAAAACCCAAACATCATTTGAATTTCTTACTTTGATGTTTCTGTTACTAGTAGATTCTTCTTCATTAGAAAGAGAAGATTCCAGCATCACTATGCTCTCATCTAAACTTTCATCTGATTTACTAGAAATATCCTCTGATTCTACATTTGAAATGTCAGAGCTCTTTTCTAATAAACTAGAAGTATCTTTAGTAGACAAGAAATAATTACCCATTCCCGATGACTCAAACAAAATTTGGGCTTTGGGATTTGCCGTTTGGGTAACAATATATTTTGCTTCTTTCTCAGGAAGCAACTTTTGCATGACACCTTTAACAGGTATCCTTGCTTCAGATAGGTCCATGTTTAGTTCTCCACCCACATCTTTACAAAAATTACGCCCGAGCAGAATGCCAGAAGAGGCTGGAACATCAACCACTAGGACGGTCATCTTAATCCTCTTGTCTGGAAAGGCTGCAAATGTAAATCGGGCATCTTTGATTTGGCCCAACAATGGAACTTGCTTATTTTCCATGGAGAAACATCTCCCAAAGCTCTTAGTTAAGGTGAGACCAAGGGCATCCGCCACTTTGGCAGGCATGACATTATCAGAGGCCTTAGAATCTATTATACAATTGCTCAACTTATGACCATTTACCAATAGAGAAACATAGAAAGGTTCTATTTTTCCTGGGGCAACAAGGGGAGTAGTGACAAGATTATTTTGGGTGGATTTGTTCTTTAAGGAATCATGGGCAACTTTGGGAGAATCGTGTCCTGTAGGAACAATCTTGTTTTTGGCGTATTTAGCTAACCTATCAAACTGTTCAGGATTAGCTTGTAAATACTCAACCTCAGACATTTGGATTTTAGTCTTCCTAGCAAGATCTATTATGTCAAATAGATGAAATAAACTAGACATAGAAGAAGGAAATCCATCATTTTGAGTTTTATTAGGGGTAGTACTGGTCTGAGGGACAAAAGTAGAAGACACAGGATTATTAGATGTACTTACTTGCTTATCGCCAATCGGGTCCTTTGATTAAAAAGGCAACGGAGTTCCCCATTTGGCAATTGAGATCACTGGCTGAGGTTCCTCTCTTGCCTTTCCTTTATCAACTTGTTGATTTGACTGATTCTAGGACCTAGTAAAAACAACATATGCTCCATCATATACTTCTTCTCTCTCGGCTTCATCTTGGTAATTTAGAAAGTTAATGGTAGAGTCACCAACTAATTCTTCTTCTCCTTTTGTAAAAAGATTAGCATCATTCTCCTGCTCCAACTCAGGTTGGAAAGAATGGTCATGTTCTACTTCATAATAGCCAACTATTGAGTTGATTGGTGCTGCTTCAATGGCAAGCTTCCCCTGTGTGGGTGGAAGATGATTTTGTTGCCCTTGATTTCTGGCAGCATTGCCTTGATATGAATTGTTAGGAAATGTTCTCCTTGGTATATCCCTATAAGAAGGAGGAGCGGACATACCTTGTGACATTTGCCTTTTCAAAGCTAGCAACTCATTTGCCAACTTTTGCACCATAGGACCTGTGGTGCTTGTGGAAGGATTATCAGTAGAGGATTGACCTCTATTCCTGTTGGAATCTTTTCTTATCTTACCCGCAAGGATAAGATCATCTTCAACTTTCATAGCCAAAATTTGAGCTACGGGAAGATTTACAGGGCTAGCCCACCTTAGCAGAAAGCTTACCTTGGGAAGCTGAGTATTGATAAAGAAACACTTAAGATTCTTCGCTGTTGGCTGAGTGGTTGTAGGAATCTTGTTTGTCAGCTTATTAAACTTAGCGATGAAGTCTCACATGGGTTCATGTGGTTCTTTCTTCATCTATGTTAGTTGTGCTAACAAAGCATGTGTATCTTCCACATGTTTGAATCTAGCTTCGAACTTGGTCTTAAGAGTGTTCCAACTCGTTATAGTTTGAGATTGAAGATGGTAAAACCAATCTACAGCAGCACCTTGCAGTGTTTCCACAAAAAGTCTTACTGCTACATCTTCATGTTCCACACCTAATACACCGCAAGCTATGCAAAAAGTTGCAAAGTGTTCATCCGGGTGGACTTTACCATCACCATAGAACTTAGGAAAATTCTTCCTTGAACTACGAGGTAGTTCATGCAATGGTGGAGTTAAATTCAAAGGACCAAAACTGTTACCCCAAGGGCCTTGAGCTGCCATGGTACGCTGATTAAAGGGTGGGATAACAAACCTTTGTGGAATACGAACAGACAAAACACTTTTAGTACTAGAACTAGAAGCTTCACCTAGTATTGGATACCTGGTGTTAGTAGGAGGAAAACTCCTAGTTCACTGAAGTCGAGGTTGTGGAGGCAAAAGACCAAAGTTATTTTGCTGCATCAACTCAAATACAGGATCAATAATACCTTGAGCTCTCTTGCTTCTTGTATACCATGTGTCTGCCAGAATGTAATGTACGCAGCAAAATTTTGAAAACAACATGAAACAATGGAAAAGAACTGTAGTGCTTTAGCTCAGAGCGCGAGGCTTCAAGTTGTGCATTCTTCCCCAGTAGAGTCACCAAAAATTGTTGGGTGAATATTTTGTCTTCAACTAACTGAAAGCAAAATGGTTATATCAACCACAGTGTAATGAGATAAATCTCTCCTCTCAGCAAGGGGAGGTTCCCTATTAACTATTACAAACTTATTTATGCTAAAAAACTAATTTCGGGGTGAAACCATGTCATCCATTTCTCTTTTTTCATAAATGATGTTTACAATATAAAATATCACTTTCACAATACAAATCAAAATAACCAAGAAACTCACGAGAGCACAAAGTCTATCATTGCTCCTTTTACTGATTTACAATCTAGAACCTAGTAGGATAAGGTGCAACTCAAAGTCTTCACAGAATACTACAACAAAACATACAATCATAAAAGACAATAGTAGTTCAAAGGCTTTCCAATATCTTTTACTTTAAAACATCAAATCACAAGCTAAAGATAATTGTTGTAGCACAAAGTCTCCACAATAAGCTTTAGAACATCTCCCAGATTATTCACACTCACACTACAATTTGATCAAGTAGATAAGATAGTATAAGGAAAAGGACATAAGAACAATTTCCAATACGCCACAAGTTATTCCAATGCAAAGATTGAAAGATCGCTTGCTTTTCTATTCACTTTGTAAAATATGATTTACAATTTGAACACAAAGGCTCAAAATGCTCTTCAATTTGGCAGAGTTTCACTGTAATAACTAAAAAGATCATAATTACAATGGGGGTCCTCTTTATTTATAGGAGAAACCAAGAGCAAAAATAGGGAAATCCTAACTACTTTGAGTTATTCAAACAAAAGTGTCCTATTTGACTTATGACTTCTTTTGTCTCATATGTAATTACATTTTGGAAAATTACACATGAATATGTCCATAACAAAATTCAAATTACATAGACAAGAATAAAATAAACCAAGGTATCAAAAGGAACTTCAGCTTCCTCCATCATTCTTCTTTAGAAAGTCCTGATACATGGCCTATATAGATGCTATTTCACATGCATCTAGCTTTGCTGTATTTTTTGAGATAGTGCAGGCCCAGAGAACTGCATCTTTCACTACCTTTATTGCCTTCTCATGCTTGTCAAGGTTGTCCTTCAGGTTCTGAAAAGTTGAATGCTGTTCATAGAGGCTGTCCATAGAAAGTACTGAGGGCACTTCATCTTCAAATTTCCATTGAACCATCTTTTCAAAGGAGCTTATCATTTCATCTGCTAAAAGGAACTTATGATCTTCACCTATGAGGGTACATGGGAGTTATTCCAACCTATGTAGAAGTGTGACATCGCTATCTTCACTATTTTCATTAGTTTAGCATAAGTTATCAAGTAAGCCTTTTACTATATGGATATGATGAATAAGAGACTCCTTAGTCTTAAGATATGATTCTCGATTGGAGATGACCCCAATGGTAATCAGATTCTTTAGCTTAATCTTTTTCATCTCTATCCATTCCTCCAAGCTCTCTTCCCGATCCTACAGTTCTTGAGAAAATAAGTCAACCATGTTATCAAGCTCAGCTTTGGCTTTATCCATCTTTTCTTTTCTTTCTACAGTGGGCTTCAATAAAACTCGCCCTTGGGCTAGCAAACGATCCACAATATCTCCTACCACTCTTCCTCTAGCCTAAGCTTTTTCCACCTTCTAAATCAGATGATCTTCTACAGTTACTGCCATGGGTTCCACAATTTCAGATGACTTTACTATTTTTTGAAGAACAACGACAAGTTGTTCTATTTGAGCTTTATATTGTTCTTTCTCCTTTTGGATTTCATCATATTTTTTGAGCAAGGTGCTGGTAGTAGTTTGAAAATCTGCCTTAATGCCTTCATGAGTTATCTTACCTAACTCAACCCTTGAGACGACATAATCATTCATATCAAAATTGTCGATAGTAGCATCCTCTGGTGGCTTGGCAATTTCTGCATATCTGATCCCCTTTTCATTGATAAGCCTAGAAACAGTCTTAGGCTTTTTCTTTAGAGTTTTTGAATTCAAAGGCAACAACTTCTCTATATCAATTTCATCTGGTGAAATTACTTGCTTTTTCCTTTTCGGGGTATATGCAGACAACCATGGAGGAAGTACAGAAGCACCCACATTAGGAGAAGAATCAATCACTTGCTTTGCCGGGTCCATGTTTATTCCTGTTATTGTAACAATAGGAATGGTAGGAGTAAAAACAACAGTAGTATCAACAACCTTTTCAGAACTATCTAGAAAATGTTCTAACACAATTTGTTCACCGATATCAAAAGATAGAGAAGACAAACTAGGAATGGACCCAGATGAATCAAACGCTATTCCAAAACTCGTTCTTAAAGAAGGGGGAGTATTATCTAAGGAAACAACCAAAATAGGAGAAATAGGAGTATTTGAAATTGCAAGAAAAATAATAGAAACAAGAACATGAAGCTGAGATTTCGAAACTTGGGATTCTGATGGAAGGTCCTTCTATGAGGAAAGTTGTGAATCACCAAGTTGTTCCTATTCTACATTCTCATCTTTACCTTGTTCTGTTTCATCTTCCTTGGTAGGCTTTTTAGATATTTCTACTTGCTGGATATCCTTAGCTTTCTCAATATTTTGTTGTTCAATTTCAACACGCTCAACCTCCATTTGCTCAACATCAGTGTCTTCAATACCAGATTTAGTAACATTAGAGGTCTCTGTGATCTCCTTCTTCTTCCCTCCCTTAGATACAAACTTAATTTTTGTCTTACGTGTTTTAGAGGAAGAAGTGGTGTCACTCTTATTCTTGGATCTATTTTCCACTTTCTTACCTGTTTGCTCCTAAGTTTTAGTCTCTAACCCTTTAAGAAATTCTTTCAAGCTGATCCCTTTTCTTTCCAACCATATGTTTGTGTTAGCCAAGACCGGCTAAAATCTTTTCCTTATAGAAGTCTCCTCTTTGACTAACCATTTTACTTCTGGAAGAGGTGAGACTTCAACATTCTCAGTATTATATTTGGGATCTTGAACATCCCCATCATCTTCCATTCCATCTGGAATATCCGCAAGGCCCAACTCTTCTATCTGACTCAACTGAAGTCTGCAATAGTCTAACTTCTTGATCTCATTTTGTGTCCTGAGGTCAGCCCTAATATCTTCCACCATTGGCGTATGCAAAGTTGACTTTCTTTTGATTTTATCTTGTACCCTCCTGAAGTCTAAATGGTCCTATTTCTTGAAATTTTTCATGGTGACCAGCTGCAATTCAGAATCAACTATTTTTGCCTTGGTAGCTAACTGAATTGAGTACCTTCCAATTTCTATAGGAAACTTTATCCATGACTTTTTTAGCTCCATTTGGTTATTATGTACCACAATTAGTTGCCTACATAATTCCATGAGAACAATCCAGTCACTGGGATATCGTGGAAGTATATAAGGGTAACCAGGATAATACCCTACTTTGAGATATGTGAAAGTAGGAAACTGTAAGAACAAGAAGCCAAAATAATTTACAACTTCCCAAGCTTCATCTGAAACCCTCTTTTGAACAAGCTCATTATCCCATAAGCACATAAACACTAAAAAGAAAGCATCATTAACACTACAGAAATGATGGATTGATCCTTTTAGAGTGATTTGAGGATAATACTCATACACTGGAACCAACCTCCTGTCACCAACCTGAGTAAGACCAGGACAACTTCTCATGCTCTCGGAAGCATATACAAGATATGAGGCCATATAAAATTTGAATTTTGTGTTGACTCCAATCAACTGCTCATGCAAAGCATTACTAATCTGTTCTCCCCAGAAGATTTTCTATGTGCCCCGGAGAATCACCTTGATGTATGTATACATCCATTCCTGAAACTTGGAGGAAGAAGGGAGTCCTCTAATATGACTCAAAAGTGTGATCAAGTTAGAGACCTCCTCTACAATGTCACTCTTAGGGAGATCCTTCAGCCATCTAGTTAGATTGCTTTGAGGAATCTTCAACCATTTACTGTTTATGTATCTTCTTGCGGCTTCCACATCTGCATCGTAGTCTCTTTGCCCTTGAGCAAAATTAATTTGTCCAATATTTTCAATAGGAGGACACATGAAGATTTTGTCAAGAAATTCTACATCTAATCTCAAAATCACCTTCCCTTGGGAGTCTAATACAGTCCTATCATCCCTATTATAATGGCTGGCCACCTAAAGAACAAACTCAGGGTTATGGGCAACAAATGGAATGGAGGCAACCAAGTGGATGTTGCTGTCAATGATCTTCTGCATATGTCTAGAAGGATTTGTCTATTTAGTTCTGTCCACAAACTCTGTCATAACTACATGCCCTATCTCCGTATCTTTGATTTCATCAACATTAGACTGTACTGAAGTAACAGGGAAGACCCCTTGGTATTTATACTTCATGATTTTGGCTTTGGATGGAGATAGCCCTGACATTAGCTCTGGAGAGAACTCTGGAAAAGATATCTACCACGGATGTTTGTCAAAAATTGCAAAAAGCCATAATCTCGCAGTTAGGGGAAAAATGGGTAAATTTGGATTACTGCGATTCAATGATCATGAACAGGGAAGCATACGTTGAAGGGCTTGAGTGCACGCAAATCAAGGTAAAAGGCGAAAGCGGGTTAATAGGCTTTGAAAGGCAAATTTTCCCAGTGTTATAAAAAAAATAGGAAAATGTGCATGGGCGGTCAAAATGACTGCTCCTACACAAGGGATCATTCACTCATGTAAAGTCGGTCAATTTGATCGCTATCGCATGTGAGGTAAGATATTGTTTTCTATGTAGGGGCTTTAAAAAAAAAGACCACCCTTACATGAGGGTAAAAATTGCAAGTTTATGTATGCATGTATGAGCGGTGGAAATGACTACTTGAGCATGTCAAGTGAAGCTTGAAGTATCTAGATGCAAAGTCAGTAGAATTGACTGCTCGTGCATCCATACGTTGTTTGTTTTTGAATGATGCATAGTCGGGCAAATTAGCCAACTTTACATGTGTAAAAAATTCATACATTATGTTTGGACGGGGTTTTTATCCGCCCATGCACTTTGGGTAAAGTTGAAGACAAATATGCACGGGCGGTCATTTTGACCACCCATGCATGTTATCTTGAGAAATAGGTCTGTGTTTGGGTGGGTGTTCCCACTATATTAACACAATGAAGGGTACGTCTTATTACCATGTAGGGATGATGGTTTTAACCGCCCCTACATGAGGGAAAGGTTAAGGACAAGGCACATGTATCGGCGGTCATTTCCGTTGACGATACATGTGTCATGACTCAGAAAATAAAACAAGGCAATATCAGAGGTTTTCTCTGATTATTTATATGACTAAAAACCCTTGAAAGAAAACAAAAATGACAAAAAAAACCAACCAAAAATAGGTAAAATGAAAAGAAAAAACCCTAAGTTTTAAATGAATATAAATTAATCAACACAAAACCAGGAAAACTTAGGGTTTCAAAAACATAAGGAAGACGAATGACAAAAAGCATAATCGATACAACTACATTATTACTAGTGTAGAAACTTAAACATAAAGAAAAGATAAACTTACCTATTACAGAGAAACAACGACCAAAAGGTGAAACCCTAATGATGCACACTCCCACTATCTGGTTGCAATGGATCAACACAACGTCTTGACAGAAAGTAAGAAACAAGAATGTAAGAAAGAAGCAATGACAAAAAAAATGATTTCAAACACATTTAAAAACCAAAACATAACTTATAAGTTTGAAATAAATGCCACACAAGTTCACTCGTTGAGACATTTATTACATGTCTCAACGGTGAAATCTACCAACATCATATGAAACAAACAAAATATGCACAAGCGGTCAATATGACCGACCTTGCATGTGTAAAGTTTGCCAAGGGGAAAGTATGTATAAGTGGTGAAAAAGGATAACATTGTAGCCAGGAAGAATACAAACATGCAAGAGCAGTGGTTTTCACCGACTTCACATGTGAAAACTAAAAATTCTCTAACACCTTAAAATGATCAAAATTAATATTTTGAAAAGCTGGCAACTTAGTCAATCTTCATGAATCTCAAGAAATAAACTAAGTGGAATGCCACAAGTTATTATACGGTGTCAAATGAATTTGCACAATATTAAGAGAACTTGTCTCGATTTGCGAGCTTAGAGTGTAGGATACGAAATGGACAAGCTTCGTAGGGGTTGTCTACAAAATGAGCGTAGCTGATTTTAATAACAACACCTAGAAAGGCAAGAAGAAGACAAGGTGTTAACAGAATTACATGATTAGTTTGGAACCGCACACGGTTCGTACTTAGCTACTACTCATGCTATCCTTAGAGAAGGGTATTACTGGCCCACTATTTTTAAAGATACTGCTAAACACATCAAATGTTGTTATATGTGTCAGGTTGCTGCAAATAGAGAAAGATATGCTGCTCAACCCTTGCAACCAGTGATGGAGATGCGGCCATTTGCTCAATGGGGCATGGATTTCATAGGACCTATCAATCCTCCATCATCCTCAAGCCATAGGTATGTGTTGACTATTACTGATTATTGCACTGGGTGGACTGAAGCTGTTAGTAGTAAGACATGTAATGCTGAGGATGTGATTAAGTTCTTGGAAAGCAACATAGTAACCAGGTATGGAGTTCCTTATGCTTTAGTATGTGACAATGGACCTACCTTTGCATCGATAAGATTATCAAGTTGGGCTTTCGACCATGGAGTCATTTTGAAGTTTTCTTCAAATTACTATCCTCAAGGGAATGGACTAGCAGAGTCTACAAATAAGAACTTGTTAAACATCATAAAGAAATTGATAGAGAAAAACCCAAGGGAGTGGAACACCCTATTAAAATATGCATTGTGGGTAGATAGAACCAGGATGAAGGCTGCATTAGGAAATTCTCCTTATCACCTAGTATATGGGGTGGATCCTATCCTCCCTATTAACCTAAAGATCCCCACATTGCAGTTTGCACAAGAGTATCTAGGTATAGACAACAAACAAGAAGTCAGGTTACTTTAATTAATGCATCTAGAAGAAAAAATAAATAGAGCAATTGATCAATTTGCTAAGCATCAAGCTGTTGTCAAACGCTGGTTTGACAAAAGAGCCAGAGTTAAGGCTTTTAGAATTTTAGATTTAGTCCTTATGTGGGATAAAGCACATGAAAGGAAAGGGGATCATGGTAAATTTGATAAACTTTGGATAGGTCCTTTTCAAATTTTAGAAATCTTAGGAGACAGTACCTACAGGCTCAAGACTTTAACCGGTGAGGATGTCCCATTACCAGTTAATGGACAGTTCCTCAAGCATTATTTTCAAGCCTGAAACAGTGTCATGTGGGTCAAATGTATTATAATGTGCATATTGTATAGTTGTTTGTGCAGTTTTGTTTTGCTTGTTTGTTTGCCTGTTGAGTTTTGTTTTGGTTAGTCAAGATGATGCAACTTATCACCTTGAGAAAATAACCAAGTTGTTAGGATTCAAGTGGTGAGGACAAATTCCTATATAGGTTATGACTCATTTTGAGGAGTATTGGTGATCAGGTCTGTGATATCCTTTTCATCGTGGTGCCTTTTCTTAACTAAAGTGATTTTTTTCACAATGACTCACCTAACAGTCTTGGGTTTGTGGAACACATAAGTATAGGTGTTAAGTGAAAAATCTAAAGGGACTCCCTTGCTACCAATGCAATCTCCAACCTAAATTAGCAAGTGACCATACCTTGCACATTAAGCTTACATGATGACATCATATGAACAAAAGGAATAAATATTGAAAATATAAAAGGAATAAAATTAGGCCATCTAAGTAACTCCACTGGGGCTATAGATGCCTGCGGGAAGTGGGGCTCTACTTAGGGGGATTGTATAGATAACCTAGTCGGGGCTATAGACGCCTGTGGGAAGCAAGGCTCTATCTAGGTTGGCTATGAGGGATGATCTCAAAATGTGTAGCTTAACATCAGTTACTCATGTTTTCAACTTATTTTCAAGATGATAATTAATCATTGGCACACACATGATCCTTTGCTAGCATTGTTGCAATGATGAAAATCCTATGATTCAAAAAGATCATAATACTTGTACTTAGAGAGAGTTAAAATGTTGTGTTAGAATGTGATCACATCACTTGAATCATTGGAATTTAGTTATTTTCTTTGGTGGCAAGTTGTTGTGTGGTTACACAACACGCCCCATTTTGCCTTGACAAAACAGGGACCTAACTTTTCTTTCTTCTTGTGGCTTGCTTGTTTTCTGCTTTGGGCGGTTGGTAAAATAAGTCATGCATGTAACCTTGTAAGAGGGTGGATTTGCCACTATGATGAAGTTAGTTGTCAAAGTTGGTAGTTCCCATTAATAACTTCATGGTTGGAAAGGACACAAAATTCCAAGTAGGTTTGTCTTTTAGATCACCCTAAAATTATTTAAGGGAAGAAAGTTATGTTGAGTCAAAGTTTAGTCAAACCTAATATCCTGGGTGGGGGGTCATATTTCTAACATCAGTCATATTTGATAAGATCACCCAGATATAGAATCGTCACCTGATAATCGCCAGGTGTGCGATGCACAGATGTCAAATTTAAATAAGAGCTGATACCTACCTGTCAAAGGACATCGCATATCCCGTGGAGGCTCATATTTCTAACATCAGTCATCTTATGAATATTACCCTCTTCACAAATATCACCCTCTGTCAATATGACGGTGACGTCATCCGATTCCAATGAATGTAAGAAATAACCCTGATGATGACATCATCATTCCATTTAAACCATGGGGGGTTATATATCCAATATCTGTCATATTTCTTAATATGATGATGACGTCATTAAAACATGATAACTAAATGACGTCGATGACATGATGATGTCACCGCAATCTTTTTCAAGGAAAGGGGGGGTCATATTTTAGATACCCCTGATCTTAGTTCCATGACCTGATATACATCATGGTCAAACGTTGACCATATCACCTGATTCTTCGCACCCAGTTATCCCACGCAAAAGTGAGGGGGTCATATTATCTAGAGGGGTCATATTTCTAAATATCCCCTGATCTTTCTAAGATCACCCCCCTTTAACATTAAATGTAATTAATACGGTAGATGAACTCCCACCGATTACAATTACAAATTGAACACTTGGCGACGTCTACGGATTCCCTGCAAATGATCGATGGATTTAATCAAGACATCACATTTTTACCCTAATCTATCATATGGATGTGTTTTAAAGGTAAAATTTAAAGGTCATTTTGACTCACCTTGTGATAAATCAAGAAATTATAGAGCTCCAAAGTCAAACCCTCAATAGCTACCCGTCAACGGATTGGATCCTTCAATGTAATAGAACGGGTGATCTTACACGTTTACAGTCTTTCCCCATAATCACTCATCTAATCCAAAAGAAAGCATTGTCAGGTAAGTAATTGTAAACCCTCCCATTGTTATTTTCTGTAATTCCAGGTAGAGTATTTGTCTTTACTAGGGTATGGTCTTGTGATAATACGTAGAAAGGTAAAATAAGGAGTAATATTCAGAACATACATGATAGAGGTACATGATGCTATAAGAATGCATATGGACACCGTACGGTAAAATATATCATGTTTATTGCAGGAATCCATGGCAAATGTTAGGAGAAATAGGTTTGAAGCGGAGTTCCTCAAGCCCATGTTTGGGCAACTAGAGGGGGTACAATTCAAATATAGAGTCATTGGTGATACACACTAGGGGGATATAGACCTGGCAGTATGGTCGACAAGATTGGACAATGATAAGGATAATCCTATTCTGGATGGGGTGTTTTTCTCAGGTATGTGGCATGTAATTGGTTTTCCCTATGCTATGGATGCTCTAGAATTGGTAGTGGAGTGTGCAAGAAATCACAACCCATAAACTAGGCGAGTGGAGAAGCATGGAAGGATATACACTGACTTCTCAGTCAAGGGCATTACTGCCACTTTCAATTTGCCAGTTGGGAAAAAGATAGTGAATGTGGACTTGCGTAAATTGGAAAGAGAGTATAACAATAACAAGAAAAATGCGAGGAAGAGGATGTACCAATGGAGATCAGAGAGTAGTACATATACTGCCTCAGCCAAGCTACCCGTGCATTTGTACAAGTTTGATTTGATGATGAGTACCAATATATGATTGCTCTGCTGAGCAGGATGACTGACAGGCCTCATGCTAGAAATTTTGAGAATTGGATGTTTGGGATCATCCAGATGGTCTTATATGCAGACAACCAACCCCTATGGGCTAAGATCATCAGTGACTTATTGGATGAGGGAATGAGGAGCCTGGGAGGACAAACATGTTTATTTTACATGACTTCATATGTGGTGTACTCTTGCGCATATAAAGGAACATTTGATGCTTTGAAAATAGTGGGTAAGGTTGGTGGTGATGCTGATGATACACACATATGGGATCATTATCCCCAATTGAAAAGGAAGGTATACCTCCAGGAATATAAACTGGTAAATGATACATTCTCCATGCATCTGGTCAGAACTATGGAGGAGGATAAGACTAAAAGGCTAAGCATGGAAGCTCAAGAAATTATCTATCGACATGGAGCATGGTTTATCCAATTTGCTACTTTCTCATATATTAGGACCAAGGGATTTGAGGGATAGCCTCTTATGTTGCCAAGATACCCTACTGATTGGGTCATCTTGATGGAATTTATTAGGTAGGTATCTACCATAGTTGAAGCTTATAAGGCACAAAAGAAGATACCTCTAGTTTTGTTTCCAGTATCCATGGGTTGGTACATGTGCCCAGATTTAGAGAGTATAAAACATGTCATCGGGGGGTTGAAATTGATGTATCTACAACCATTTCCTCTGGCCAGATCATATGATCCTTATGGTAGGATGCAGAAGGGACTGGGAAAATAGATACATCAAAAGCATCTAGATGACTTTTGGACCAACTGTGATGATGAGGCTAAGGTGAGAAGAAGGAAATATCAAAGACTCACCTTGAATCAAATAAAAAACTTTGACTGTATCCCGGTGCCAGTACAACTACGTAAGGATGATGGGAAAATCATGTCCAATGAATATGAGGACAAAAAGGCGTATAATGACACCATATTAGCCCCAGATCTTACACAACAAGAGGATATATCCTTAGATCAACTGATGAATGGGGTGATCCAATTAACCTAGGCTTGGGTAGATACAGAGATAGCCAAACTAAAGAAAAGGGGCATTGCCCTTATGATTGATACTAAGAAGAAGAAATAAGAAGTGTCTGATGAGGAATACGATGATTTCCTCACTGAAAAGAGAAAATCCAATGGGGAGAGATTATGTGAGGCCAACTATTTTACCTCCCATATTTTGATCATTGTGCTATTCAGTAGTGTCCATGCTTCATTATGCAGACTTGATGTTTTATCTCACTGATTTGATATATGTGATTTGATTCGGTCATATTGATGATATGTTGTGGTTCGATATATGGATTTATATTAGATGTTATTTTGTTATGAGATTCTAGTTGTTTATGTGTTAAGGAATTAATTGACATGTGATGGAAAATGCAGTTAATTTGGATTTATGTATTGATGGATATTATTGTATTGTTTTGCGTGAATTTAATTTTCAATTGCTTCGGCTATCACTTTTATGACAGAACTGACACTTGATCGAGATGTGCAGGTTTTACTTTCCCTAGCCACGGGAAATCAGAGGTAGGATTCACACCATGTTATTCCCGGTGAAGCCGATCCATTCCCAAGAGGGATAAGGATCACGTGTGTAATTGAATGATGATTTATTGTGCTTGGTTTAATTTTAATTATTTTATATTTTTTTTAGCCTTAGTACCCCTTCTTTTTCTTATTTTTGATTAATATTAAGTGTTGTAATATTTTATTTGATTTATGCCATTTGTCATTTTTTTAATTATTTTTGGGCCATTTATATATGGATTTTCAACCCCTTTCATGACCCCTAGGGTCCCAAAAGTTACCCTAGGTGGTCAACCATGAGTCTAGGGTCAACTTGGACCACCTAACCCTAGTTTTGACTCACCTTAGGTCACCCTAAACCATGGTGGAGTAAGAGTGACGAATTTGGGAAGAAGGAAGATGGGGATGGGCCTTGCCTTGGGAAGAGCTCATCTCCCATCCCTATGTTTTGGGAATCATTCCCAAGGGAGGACTAGGGAGGTCTCCAAGAGTCCTCCCAAACTCCCAAGTGAGTGGGAGCACCACTCAAGGCCATTGTCTTCATGAGGTGGAGATGGAGGTGGAGGGAGAGGAGGACACTTGTCATCCTCTTACCTTTTCTCTACTCCAAGTGGCTTTGGTGGAGGGAAGAGATTGTGAAAAATGTCACCACCTCATTCTCTCAAGGCCAAGTAGAGGGCCTATATTAGCTCCTCTTGTAGAGGAGTGGGGGTTCATTTTCTATTTCTTTTTCCTTGCATTTTAGAGACTTCTTACAAAATTAGATTTCCTTACTAGTTTGGAGGAGTTAGAGAAGGTTGGGAGAAAATCTGAAAGGTTGGAAGGCTTGGGAAGGCTTGGAGCTCTCCACCAACTTCTACTTCCAATTGTCAAGACCTTGAAGGTAGGCTCTTAACTTGTTTCTTGTTTTTACTTATATGATGTTCCATGTTTGAAATTTGGTTGTAGGTTTGTTTGCAATGTGTTGTTTTGCATTTGATGTTGGGGTGGGTGTCATGGTGAGAGCACCTCCAATGGAGGAAATGCTCAACTTGTATGGGTAGGGGAGAGGAACAATCCTTAGGGGCTCTCCCACAGTATGTGTTTATGTGTTTATGCCTTGAGGGCCTATTATCATTTGAGGAGGAGATATCTTTATGGCAAGAGTGCCAAGCAAATTGGTGTGAGATTCTTGTGGATTGAGGTGTTCAGGGATTTTGGCTAGAGGCCATGTGTTGAGATTTTCTTTATCATTGGGAGCCCCTTTAAGTTGAGAGGTCTATTCCCTACCCTCACCGAACTCATCCTTATGAGTATAGTTATGTGATAGACCTATGGGGATTGTCTGATTTTGTGTTAATGTGACTGATATGTTGTGGATTGATACACCTGTGTGAAATCCCCTACCTCCCTAGCTCGGGGGTGACCCACTTGTGGGTCTATGGCAGGGAGGAGAGATTTCCTTTCTTAGTGGCTGTATTTTGTTACTTCATGGCTGTGTTTAGTTGCAAGTTGTTATGTGAAGAGGTGGAGCTGTTTGGAAGCTCATTATGATGTTCAAATGGTTCCCCATGTAGCATTGAAGTGGCTGAATTAGCCTTGATCCTTGTGGTCTTGTTGCCCTGTAAATTCTTGTAAATGTTGTTATGAAGTTGCCACAGAGATGGCTGTGTTAGTTATTGGAGTAAAAACATTCAGATATTGTATGTAATCTTCCTTAATGAATTATGTTTCAAAACAAAACACAGAGTTGATGTTTTAGTTGCTATTTAGATTTGAAAGCCAATGTATACAAAAAAAAAAGGAATTAAAGTTAAGTTTCTGATGTTGCAAAAAAAGAAAAGAAAGAAAAAAAAGAAATATGTTTTGAAAAAAAAAAAAACATTTCTGTTATTTCATCTCAAAGAAAAATTAGTATGTATGGATGTAAATATTTAGGTAAATTTTATAAGTATATGCACAAATTCTTCTTGAATATTTTCAAATTGCAATTAATTTCCTTTCTAGCTTGTACTGTGTGGATGAGCTTTGAAGTTCATTGTAGTGACAAAAAAAAATAATATAGCATCCTGATGCCTTTTCCCATTTAGTTATGTGCCTATTTGGAGATAATATCTGACGACAAATGGTGCAACCTCATGTAATTTTTGGCCCATTTACAAATGGTGTGGGGAGGTTTCTGATAATAGCTTACAAGATGGAGCTATCAAGAACATAAGGTTGCAAGCCTTTCACCCAAATATTTTATAGAATGGTGTTTATCTCGATTTCTTCCACCTGGTACCAGTCTCATACACAATCAGAAGAACTCCAAATCAATAAGACATGTAAGCCAGGTTTCTCCAAGTTTAATGTAATTAAGAGATGGAGAAAGTCTCATGAGAAAAAGAAAAAGAAAATCTCATGTTCATTATCATTACAAGATTTGAAATTCTAATAACAGTGAAATCTATAACATCGTGCATTCAACATTCAATATTAACCTTGAAAAATGATACCCAGATCAAGGGACACACTGGAATACAAATTTGAAACTGTAAATATGAATATCTGGTTTCTACGTCATCAATGGTCTTGCAAAATGTTATGCTCGCCTAAGCTATTTGCTTTCAACCGTTTTCCTTTCCTTTTTCCTTTAAAACAAAAATATTTATTCAAAATATAAATCATGGTATATGCTTGAAATGAATAGCGAGTGAGCAAGGGGACGTATTTTGTTAGACACTGCCAAAGCTTCATAGCTGAAGTAAAGATTTAAATGGAAATAAATAAATAAAAGAAAATTTAAATTAAATTAATGGGGTTGTGGGCGGCAGTGCCGCCCATAATATTCAGAGAACATACGGGTGTGGGCAGAGGCTAAGACTCCCCCCCACACCCGACGCACATTCACTGTGCACCATACTCCCCGTAGCCCTGCGCACATACACCGCGCCTTCCAACTCTCGGCCCCCTCCTACACTGCGGCTACCTCACACTGCCCCCCCCTCACCCTGTCCTCTGCACCTCACCGTCTCCTTCCGCCGTTAACACTTCTGCGGCCCCTCACTCCCCCGCTACCCTTGCACAGCGCCCCAGCACTGGTTTACCCTCGCCCTCCTCCTCCGATGGCTCTGCCATCACAACACCTACAGGCCATAAGTTTTATTTAGTAGGGTTTACAACAACACAACAAAAAAGAATATATGCTTACTCTTCGAATTTAAACAAAATAAAAAAATATGGATGCTCTAAAACTTGAAACTTCTGAGCTCATCCTCCATGGAAACCATTCATGGCTGCCCAAAAAAACCCTAGACCTGCATACTACAGAGAAGGAAGAAACAAAAGGATTAGGGCATAATATGGAAGGAATAGAATAGGGAAAATAGAGCATTTTGTTTGAGATAACACTTTTAAATTAAGATTAGGGTTTCCTTCCTAAAATTTAGAGATTTTAAAATTAGGGCTCTATCTGAATTTCTTTGTGAGAGGAGTTGTTATTCAGGAGGATTTTGTTATGAGTTTTATTTTTATTTATTCACTTAAAAAAAAACTCTTTCTGTCATTGTTTATTATCAATTTTTAGGTAATATGGTCTTTATTGAATGGTTTTAAAAAAAAAATTGTTGCCTTTTAACTGAGTTAATATTCTTGCTTTTGAATATAGGCCTTGTGAATTAATTAGCGAAATTGAAAATAAACACTACTTCTACTTTTTCCGAAATTGTAAATAAACATTCCTGTTGAAATTATGTATACTAACGAACTCAAATGTTTTAATCATCTTGAACTTGAACCTAGGATTTAATTTATTTATTTAATTATTTATTTGTTTTATTATATTTTATTTTGTTTTACTTTATTATAAAGTTCGCAACTTTTGATCTTAACCCTTCTTGATGAATACGTTACAACTTAACTTGCGTTATCAAAGGACGATACGCTGCCGCGATTGCACTAGATTTTTAGGGTTTGTTTATGCGTCATATTATCTAAATTTTAATCCAACCCAACTTAAGAACAAGTCATCTAGTCATCTCTTGTTCGTTCCAAGTTTAAATATGGATCGTTGCAGGCAAATTCCTCATCGCCTAGGATGCTTAGGGATCAGATTTAACTAGTCTAACCCTGAGAGCGACACACCTCGTGACACTTGACCCTAGGCGACCTCCACCACATCAATTATGTTGTCATGTTTACGCCTCAGGTGTAATGCCACCGAGTACGCAAGCACGTGCGAGGTGGTTTCTAGGGTAGAGGAGGAAAATTTTTTGTAGTTCGAGTCATGACCACATGGCAAATGTGGGCATGACACGCGTGTTTGTGTGTCGTGACCACATGGGAAATGCTAGCATGACAGATTACCGACAGAAAAATAAAAGAAGATACCCCCCAAAAGGTAAGAAAGGTGAAAATGAACCAAAGGGGGTGATAATAGAAAGGATTTCCACTAAAGCTTTAGGTGCATCTACATCGGCTTAGGCATCTACATCATCGACATAGCCTCTAATAAAAAACTAAAAACTAAGAGAATTTTAAAGCCCATTATTGAGATTACAGAGATGTAGGTGGAAGGACAGATTCTGCAACATGAATTGGAGGAGGGAGACCCCTTGGAAGAGGAACAATTAAATGAAGAACCTGAAAATGATGACTTGCTGATATCAAACAAGAAGAGGAGGGAGATGCCACTGATGTCACCACCTAAGAAACAAAGAACAACCATGAGGGGGGATGTCCATGCTGACCCCATCATGTTGAGAGGAGCGGGTGGTGAAGTTTTCAGGAAGGAACTGTAGCATGATGTTCCTCGTCCCACAATAATTAAATTTAAAATTGAGAGAGCGGAGGAGCAAACAAGCAAAATGCTCAGGACAAGTAAGGGGGTTCCTTTCTCTTTAGATGATACAGTAGATTTATCTGATGATGAGGTGGTCCAAGAGGTGACCGCTTAACATATGGAAACTCTGGTTACCAACACCCAAATGACTCCTCATGGAACTCCATTAGCCCAGATGAGGGTGTTAGAAGAAGTAAAGCAAATGGAGGAAATGAAACAAGGTAGCCTGGAAACAGTAGCCCAACAGATAGGGCTGGATAATTTGGTTGATCAGGTTACTAGTCTTGAAGCCATAGACTTAGCATATAGGGGTGATATAAGCCCAAGCAAGGATGACGGTACACCCGAGGAGCCTAAAAGGACTAAAGTGGTAGAGCATATAGAGAAGGATAGTACTGCTCTTGATCAAGGTCAGCAACAACATGAGACACTCATAGAACCAAAAGTATTAGAAGTCCAATAGAAGAGTGGGGGTGATCAGGACATATCAAACATTGGTGTTGCTCAGGCTTAGGGAGGTTTATCATTGCCTCAAGATAAAGAGGATCAAGGGATGTTACTCGAAGAAGTTCATAAAGAACAAAACACATCTCCATTACATACCGAACATGGAGATTTGGGAGAAGTCCCAAGGATAGAAGACAAATAAGGTTAGGAAGACCCCAAGCCATAAGATATCAATGCAACAAGTGGAGAATAGGAAATGACCCATGATCAGGGTGACCCTCAAGGGAAGAATACACAAGCTTCCCAAGGGGTTAATGTGCTACAGGATGAGAAGGATAAATAAGAAGATGAAAATCCAAAGGAAGGATCACAAAATGAGGAACAAGATCAAAATGTAGAAATTTCATAGGATTCTCCTTTGTAGAAGGTAACCCCTCAACAAGAAGAACTCCAACAAGATTCCCCTCATGATGAACTACATGAGGATGAAATAAGGAAGGTGCCTTCTCCACAAAGGATAGAAGCTAATACTGGAGAACTAGACACCCATGATATAAATGTTGCAAGTATGAGGTTAACCAGTGTTGTCATTGATGTCAACATACTCATATTGCATTGGTAAGAAGGATTGGATGAGCTGTGTACTGAGGATATTGAGAAAATTAGTCTCAATCAAGAACAGTGAAGAACAGTGATGAGAAGAAGCAAATGTACTCAATAGGTTGAGGATCAGAGGATGCAAATTAAAGGGTTTGTAGATATGAGTCTTGAGATGATCCCATTAAGATTTCAGAGGTTGGCATGAAGATATGAAAAAGTTGTGATCAGTCAAGTAGAACCGGTTTTGGGAGATGCTCCGGAGTGACAGAGTGTTACAAAAAGGTCTGGTGAGATCCGGAGGTGCATTTTCAGACTCTGCGGATTAGAAGAAGTGTTTGGGATGTCCTTGTGATGTGTCATCTTAGTTTGTACATAGTTTAGAGGTCCGAAAGAACCTGTTTTAGTTTGACAGTCGCGACAGACTGTGTTCTTGAAGTTCTGGATGAAGAGGAGAAGAGTCTCCATTAAGTAGAGGAAGTGTGGATGTACCTGGTCACTCAGGCAAGCTTGTGAAGGTTCTTGGATCATGTTGAGGTTGTGTTGTCGGTCTGCATTAGTGTTAAAGCCTAGAATTGAAGATATTCTTCCGGATGAAGATATTCTTGTTCAGACTGGCTGATCGGATTTGTTGATGATATCATTTTTGGAGGAAGAGACAGTATGTGTAAAACCTTTACAAATCAAATGAAAAGTGAGTTTGAAATGTCAATGCTTGGTGAAATGAATTTCTTCTTGGGTCTGCAAATTACTTAGACAAAGAAAGGTATCTTTGTCTCTCAAACCAAATATGTGAAAGAATTGTTGAGGAAATTTGGAATGGAAGATTCAAAGCCAATGAACACTCCTATGGCAACTAGTTGTAAGTTAAGCAAAGATGATGATTCTCCTAAAATAGATCAGACAAAGTACAGATCAATGATTGAAGGTTTATTGTATCTCACTCAGAATAGACCAGATATAATGTAGGCTGTTGGTCTTGTGGCAAGATTCCAGGCTGATCCTAGAGAATCTCATGTTATGGCAATCAAAAGAATTTTTAGGTACTTGAAAGGAACAGTTGAGTATGGTCTATGGTATCCTAGAGATTAGGATTTCTCTCTTCATGCATATACAGATGCAGATTGGGTAGGAGATGTGGATGACTGGAAGAGCACCAGTGGTGGAGCATTCTTCTTGGGAAAGAGATTGGTTTCTTGGCTAAGCAAGAAACAAGAGGCAATATGTCTATCTACAACTAAAGCAGAATATATTGCAGTAGCAAGCAGTTACACTCAAATCCTATGGATGAAGCAGATGTTAAGAGACATGAAAGTAGAATATGAGGAGCCTATCACAATTTTTTGTGATAATTCAAGTGCAATAAATATTTCCAAGAATCTGGTATTGCATTCTAAGACCAAGCATATATCTATCAAATTTCACTTTTTGAGAGAACAAGTGAACAAGGGTGAAGTTAGATTGGAGTATGTGCCCTCCAAGGATCAGCTTGCAGATATTTTTACTAAACCTCTTCCCAAAGACTCTTTTGAGTATCTCAGGGAGAAGTTAGGGGTCATGGCCCCTCCGGTGATGAACTAGGATGCACTGATGTGCATCGGATATCATAGTCATATCTTGTGATCCGGATTGATGATGGGGAGCTGCTACTAAGGGGGAGCACCTGGTATGATTCTGATGTGTTACAAGTGCAAGTATGAGCCCTTTGCCATTGATGTTACAGGGGGAGAGAAGACATGTGAAAAACAAGTGGTTGATGATCAAAGGGGGAACAGTAAAGGAAGAGAAGACATGTAAAGAGTTGTTGCTGATAGGGGGAGCTATGACAGAAAAGAGAAGTTCTTGTCTTGATGGTTTTTCACATCATATGTTGCCATCAATGACAAAGGGGGAGATTGTTGCAAGTATGAGGTTAACCAGTGTTGTCATTGATGTCAACATACTCATATTGCATTGGTAAGAAGGATTGGATGAGCTGTGTATTGAGGATATTGAGAAAATTAGTCTCAATCAGGAACAGTGAAGAATAGTGATGAGAAGAAGGCAAATGTACTCAATAGGTTGAGGATCAGAGGATGTGGATTAAAGGGTTTGTAGATATGATTCTTGAGATGATCCCGTTAAGATTTCAGAGGTCCGCATGAAGATATGAAAAAGTTGTGATTGATCAAGTAGAACTGGTTCTGGGAGATGCTCCGAAGTGACAGAGTGTTACAAAAAGGTCCGGTGAGATCCGGATGTGCATTTTCAGACTCTGCGGATTGGAAGAAGTGTTTGGGATGTCCTTGTGATGTGTCATCTCAGTTTGTACATAGTTTAGAGGTCCAGAAGAACCTGTTTCAGTTTGACAGTCGCGACATACTATGTTCTTGAAGTTCCGGATGAAGAGGAGAAGAGATTCCAGTAAGTAGAGGAAGTGCGGATGTACCTGGTCACTCAGGCAAGCTTGTGAAGGTTCTTGGATCATGTTGAGGTTGTGTTGTCAGTCCACATTAGTGTTAAAGCCTGGAATTAAAGATATTCTTCTAGATGAAGATATTCTTGTTCAGACTGGCCGACCGGATGAGTTATTCATCTTGCGAATGTTCTTGTGGATGATTTCTGACTTAGATGATTGTTCCTAAGTTGATGCCGTGTATAAATAAAGGTTTGTGAGTTCATTTCAAAGCATGTTGTGAAGCAGATGAGTGTGGTATAGCAGAAGAGTGAAGGACAGAGCAGAAGTATCTCGGGCTTAAATGGAACTGATCCAGACATGGTAAAGATGTCAATCTCCAGTTCAAGTTTGTGACTCTTATCACTTTGTAGACAGTGTGTCTCTTGTAGGCAGTGTGCCTCTTTGTGAGCAGTGTGCTCAGGCAGTGAGCCTTAATTGGCATATGCCATTCATTTTTCTTATTCTTCTAAGAGAAAATAATCCTTGGGTTAATCACCCCGTGGTTTTTTCCTTAACCGGGTTTTCCACGTCAAAATCTTGGTGTCCAATGTGTTGATGTTTATCTGCTCCTGTGTTTATGCATTATGCTTTCATGAATGGTTAACTGATATGCTATTAACTAACAAAGAAGAATAAGTTTTTGTACAACTGATTCACCCCCCCTCTTAGTTGTGTGCCCTAGATCTAACAATAAACAAGGGTTCACCAAGAATCTGGAGGTAATGTACCTCATTGGCTAGGAAAAGAAATACATATATAACAGGGGTCAGAAGTCCAAGAGTTTGATGTCTCTACCCTATTTGCTGAGAGCATGATGAAACCAAGGAGGAAGGCTAGGTTAACATCTTCTATAAAAAGTGATCCTACCGCAGGTAGAAGGACTACACAGATAGCCTTTCTTACAGTTGAAAAGGAAAAAGGTAAAATAAGCCTAGAGGAATTCCAAATCATGAATGTTGATCTGGGTTTTGCCAATAAAGACCAGGAAGGTCAAGATGAGAAGGATATTATTTATTCTTTAACCCAAAGGGTGAAGAAAGAAAAGGAGAAAAATAAAGTATATAAGGAGCACATTGCTCAATTGCATTATTTCATAAAAGGGTTAATTAACCCTGATCATACACCAACTGATCCTGTAGTCCCATTAACTGTCATATCATAGGAAGAGGTTACCAAATTGGACCTGATGAAACATGAAGCAATGGTGATGGAAAAATGGATGTTTTCAGCGCTCACTAGGGCTGAGGATGTATTGAGAACCTCTCTGTAGAGGTGGAATTCTTTGAGTAGCCTAAAGAGGAAGGTGGACAAAATGCAGAATGACATAGGAAAAAGGTCATTTCAATTAGAGAAGGACCTGAATGAAAGTGATGAAGATGAAGAGAATGATGAGCAAGAAGAAAATGAAGAAGAAGGACATGAAGAATAAATGTAGTTGCATCACTAAGTTAACATATGCATGGGATATTTATAAATAGTGGGTCATACAGATGGTTGCTAGCTGGAAACCTTTGCCACGAGAGAAAAGTTGACTACCTTATAGGAGGATTGTCATACATTGATCTAAATTGATAAATATTGACCGTTGGTCAATTGTAACTACCTCCTCACCTTATTCTATAAAAGGTGCAGGGGTGCAATCTTTTAGTCATTCAAAACTTAATTGAAATCTGAGTGCTGAAGAATTCAGCTTCAAGACTTATTTCAAAGTTATTGTGAATATACATGTTTTGATTACTTAATGAAAGAGAAGCTATTTTGATTACAAATCATTGTAAATATTGAGTAATCTGTGAGTGGAATCTGGATATATGCATTGATTAGCTGCATCCCTTGGAGTGCTTTTCAGTCTGCATATATTGTTTTCATTCCTTGTTCCTTTGAAGTTAGCATCAACCATACCTAGCTATGGAACAACCTGGTGACTTATGGTTTGATTTCTTCTCTCCATGAATGTATCTTGTGTGTATGTGATTCAATAACTAAAGGTTCATTAAAATTAGAAGTATTCTTTTAAATTTCTTTGAATTTTATTATAGATCATCTCCATAATTGCAAATAACACAACCAAAAGCAAATAAACATGAAATATGCAGATATCCCGTAGGCAATTGAAAATACAGAGCATATTTTGAATGGAAGCATGCCAAATTGATAAATATCATGCAAATACAGATAAATATCCATGAGAAACACATAAATATCCACTTGTAGACACATCATTTAAATAAATATGCAGTGTAGAAGAATGTGTATGTTCATAACAATCAATGATCAGAAGAATTGATCAAACTTACAAATATCACAGTGATCTTTAGAAATAGAGTAGAATTAATCTCTCTGTGGAGTGAATTTATAGAATACAGTGCAATATTGATCACCTAGGCAAATGTAAGACCCCTTGAAATGGAAAATAGCATGCCACATCAACCTCTGAGTAACATCAGACGATCATGACATGATCAACGGAGCCTTGGAGTCATCAACTTATCTTAAGTTGATCGTACTTTACAAGATAATAAAGGTTTGTTGTGCAAATTTTTATGCATGTTGTTATGATGAATAATCATCATCATGTTGGGAATTAAGGTGTCTCAACCTTGGTAATTCCAAACATTTGTAATGTTTGCATTTATTATTTAATTGCCTATGTTGTAAATATTTGTAAATTCCATATTGTCATATTGTGGGATGTGGCACGGTGATGTGTCGATCCTACATGGAATATGACAACTTGTAATTTTGTCCTCACATGAGGAAATAGGCATCCCACTTTGTGGAAGGAGCATTTTGCCATGTGTCAGCATCTTTCATGTTGTGTAAGGGAATGTTTGACCAAAATGGTTATGACAGATTCCTATGACGAATCTATGACATGTAAGAGTCAAAAATAGAATGTTATAAGATAGGTGATGACATGTGTCATGAAGCATCTTTGAATAAGGTATATTTGGGTGCCCCAAGGTGGAATATGACATGTTGTAAGAGAATATGCTATTTATAGCATGTGTATGATAGATTCTCTTACAGCTATAAGTTGTAACCTCTATGACAGATTCTATGACGGTCGTAAGTGTCCTAAGAGCATCTGTCATAGCCCATTTTGGAAATAGGTGACCTCTTTGGGATGGGAGCTGTGGAAAAGTGTCAGGCACATTCTACAATGTTGACCAAGTGTCCTTGGGTGTGGGTTTTGGTCCATGAAGCCATGTTGGACACCCATTCCAAGAAAGGTCCAATATTGCCTTGTATTTCCTATATAAATAGGTGCTTGGAGATGGAGTTTGTATTACAAGTTTACAGGTACTGTTATACTGCCAGATTGACTCCAGACATAAGTGTTGAAGACCATTGAAGCTTGCATTGCAAGTGTATTGTAAACAACTTTCATTTTTGTTAATACATTGTGCAGGTTTCTGAGTGTGGGGTTTTTCACCTGATAAGGGTTTTCCCCACCGTAAATCTTCATCTCTCTTCTTCTGTCTACTTTCTAGTTCCTGTGTTTTTCTGCAATAACTCATGTTAATGGTTTAACATTTCTGTAATAGTTAATATAAATTTGAATTTTTGTAGCCCTCTCCTCATTCGATTAGTGTAGGAAGCGATTTCTGCACACCTAGCTTCCTTTCACATCAACAAGTGGGTATCACCAGATCCAAATTAGAGGAGATGAATGGAAGATAGCCTTCAAGACAAAGGAGGGTTTGTATGAGTCATTAGTCATGCCATTTGGCCTAACCAATGCACCAAGCACATTCATGCGGCTCATGAACGAGGTACTGAAGGAATTTTTGGGAAGTTTTTTTATTGTCTATTTAGATGATATTTTAATTTTCAGTAAAACTTGGGATGAGCATCTGATGCATATCTGAAGAGTTTTAGAGAAGCTGAGGGAGGATAAGTTGCTAATTAATCTAAAGAAATGTAGTTTTGCAAAGAAGGAGTTGGTATACTTGGGATTTGTTGTATCAGAGGAAGGTCTTAAGATGGACCCAAAAAAAGTAAGGGCTATCATTTAATAGCCTACACCAAGGAGTGCCACAGAGGTACAATCTTTTCATGGTTTGGCAAGTTTTTATAGAAAGTTTATCAGAAATTTTAGTAACATTTGTGCACCCCTGACTGAGACAATGAGAGGGGATAGAAAAGAGTTTAGATGGACTAAAGGAGTAGACAAAAGTTTTGACACATTGAAGCATAAAGTTACAGAGCAACCTATTTTGACACTTCCAGATTTTAATAAGGTATTTCAGGTAGATTGTGATGCTAGTGGAAGTGCTATAGAGCTATTTTAAGCCAAGAAGGTAAGCCCATTGCCTATTTTAGTGAGAAGCTTAATGATGCCAAGAAAAAGTATTTTGTTTATGATAAGGGATTTTATGTAATAGTTCAAGCTTTGAAGAAATGGAGACATTATTTGTTGCCAAAAGAGTTTGTTTTATATACTGATCATCAGGCTTTGCAGTATCTAAATAGTTAAGGGAAGTTGAACCAAAGGCACTTAAAATGGGTTGAGTTTTTGCAAAGTTATACTTTTGTTTTGAAGCACAGGAGTGGGAAGTCCAACAGAGTTGCAGATGCCTTGAGCAGAAGGCAAAATTTGTTGACAGAAATAAAGATAGAGGTTGTTGGGTTTGATGGGCTCAAAAGTTTGTATCTTGAAGATCTAGATTTTGCAGAGGCTTGAAAAGCTTGTTTGGAACCTGTTACTTTGGATAGGACAAAATGGTTAGATTTCATAATCCAAGATGGCATGTTGTTTAAAGGAAGTCAGTTGTGCATTCCAAGGAGTTCCATGAGAGAGAACCTAATTAAGGAGAAGCATAGTGGAGGATTGGCTGGACACTTTGGTTGAGATAAGACCATTGCTATTGTTGGTGAAAATTATTATTGGCCACAATTGCAGCAGGATGTGAGGAAATTTGTGCAGAGTTGTAGAGTATGTTAGACGGTGAAAGGAGCAAGTCAGAATATAGGTCTATATCAACCACTACCTGTACCAAAAAAGACATGGGATGATATTAGTATGGATTTTGTTCTTGGTTTACCAAGGACACAGAGAGGACATGATTCCATTTTTGTGGTGGTGGACAGATTCTCAAAGATGGCACATTTTATTCCTTGCAAGAAGACTAATGATGTTGTTCATATTGCTGAATTATTTTTCAGGGAGGTGGTGAGATTACACAGTTTATCAAAGAGCATAGTTTCAGATCGAGATACCAAGGTTGTTGGTTATTTCTAGAGGACATTGTGGAAGAAGTTGAAGATAGATTTGAAGTTTAGTTCTGCACACCATCCATAGAATGATGGACAAACCAAAGTGGTGAATAGGAGTTTGGGTAACCTTCTACGATGCTTAGTAGGAGATAAGCCCAAGGGATGGGATTTAATTTTACCATAGGTTGAATTTGCTTACAACAATTCTGTCAATAAGAGTATTGGTAAATCACCAATCCAGATTGTATATGGCAATAGCCCAAGAAATGCTTATGAGTTAAGAAAGCTAGACAAAGGAGAAAAGACAAGTGCTGAAGTTGAAAACTTTGCAGAACATCTAAAAAATTTGCATGAAGAGGTGAGAAAGCACATTAATAAGATGAATATTCAGTACAAGGCTAAGGCAGATCAAAAGAGGAGATATAAGGAATTCCAGGTAGGAGATGAAGTCATGGCTCACTTGAGAAAAGAAAGATTCCTAATTGGAACATACAATAAGCTAAAAATGAAGAAATTTGGACCATGCAGAATTTTGAAGAAACATGATTCAAGAAATGCATATGAGGTAGAGCTACTGAGTGGGATCAACATTTCACCTATTTTCAACATTGCTGATTTATTAGAATATCATGAAGGTGGAACAGAGGATGGACCAACAGAAGAACAGTGGAGTATTCCAGCATCTACTTCAATAGAGGAGATAGAAGAGATCTTGGATAGCCATGTGGGAAGAAGTACTCAGAACAAACAATATGAAGAATATCTGGTGAAATGGAAAGGAAGGCCTGCTGAAGATTCTTCTTGGTTGTCTAAGGTAGAGGTTGACTATTTGGGTTTTCCTCGCACAAACACTTGAGACGTGATAGGGTCACTTCTCAAATTACCCTAGGTGTCTGATGCAGGAGCATCCAGTGGTGTAAGAGCAATCATGCATCACCCAAAAAAGATGTGTTTCAAAATTGTTGATGTTCTTTCCATTTCTTTTCAAAATTTGTGGTTCTGGTTCCATAATTGCTTGAATAATGATGTAGAGCTTTCAGTTTTTCCAAACTGCTAAAAATAACAACCTGCTATTTTTAGAAAATTTGCATTTGGACACAGATTAAAGTGAAAATTTACAGGAAGCTTCATAACTGAAAAGTAAGACCTTTGGTGAAGGAATCACACAAAGATCATTTGCAAAATGAAAGATATTAAAGTTTTCGTTTCCTGAAAAATACCTGAAAATTATTCAAACTTAGGTTTGAGGCACTAAATGGCCCCGTACAAGCCAAAAACTGGCCGAAACTAGTAGAGTAGGTTCTTAGTGCGTAGAGTACTCCGCAAGCTTTCTGACGCATAAAATGGTTCGTCAATTGAACACCCGGATCAAAAGTTATGGCTCCTAGAAGTTGACCTATTTTTGGAGGGAGATGCAAATTTTGAAATTAGGTTGTTGGCCGCTAAAAAAACTATTAATAACCATATTTGGGAACCTTGGGCAGTAGTAGAGTTAAGAGGGGGAAGCGTAGAGTTAAGAATAGGTAGGAAAATAGAAACCCTAACTGATTTGGGGTTACAAAAGGCAGATGATTCTAGAGTCTCGCGAGAGGAAGCTGTAATGTGTTCCAACATGTGGAGGGTTGATTCCTCTGATTTTATTTGATCTTCTGTAATGTAATAAGTTGTCCAAATCAATAAAATAAAGTTCTATTTTCTGTGTGCAATTTCTGTTGTTGTGTGTTTTATGATTTACCCCCTTCATCATCTCTTCTCATAAATTTCTTCTCATATCAACATACTATCACATACACACTTCCTCTCAAAACAAATTAGATTTGCTCTTCATAATTCTGCCCCTCTTCTTTCTTTCAACTTTGCTCTAAACTCAGAAATATTTCATTGAATTGCTTATTTCAAAATGAATCTTTCAACTCTCTTTTATACTTTCCAATGGATGTGTCCTTGATGAATAGATATGTCCTTTTGTAATATTTTGTTTTATTCACTTTCATCTTCTTCTCCAATTCGTCCTCTAGTGATTTTTTCTTATTCACTTTCACCTTCTTCTCCAATTCATCCTCTAGTGATTTTGTCTTATTCACTTTCATCTTCTTCTCCAATTCATCCTCTAGTGATTTTGATTTCTTCTTTAAATTGATTTGTCTTTATTTGCTAACACAATTTGTCTTCTTGTTGCCTTCATAAAATCACATCATGTATACTAATGATTGTTGTTCCTCTTTGCAAAATATAACACTTGAAAATCGCTAGTATCCACAAAGTATTCACACCATACAAAATTGATTGCTGCATGTGTATATCAATGTATGGTTGTTTGGAAATGACTTCAAAAACTTCTTTTATATCATCCTTGTCTCTTTCCTTTAAAGGAGTCAGCCTCATGGATTTAAATCTTTAATTTGAATTCTTCTCTTTCACAAGTTGACCACCTTGGACGTATAATTAAATTTGAACTCCATTCTATGTCGACCCAAAACACTTATATCTCAAATGTTTAAATCTTTAATTTAAACATGCAATCTCCCAACAATAACGTGTAATGGATGTATTTTGCTTTTCTCTCCAACATACAATTCTTATTATATCAGGTCACTCTTATTTGCCTTGACATCAATGATCCTATTTATGACTCCATGCCTTTGACATCACTCATCTATTCATCTTAATCCAACAATCTCCACAATGATCTCTTAGACATCAAACTCACCAACAATCTCGGGCTTTGGCATTAGGGATAACAATCTTTTTCATGCACCTTCTTGACATCAAAGCCACATGTGTATACACCTTTGACATCAATAACAAATATTCCAACAAACTCCCCTTTGTCATTGATGGCAACACAAACATAAATCTCTCCTTTTGCATTGCTCTCCCTTACTCTATCTCTCCCCCTTTGACATCAATGGCAAATGGATGTAAGATACTTTTCTTCTTCATAATATGATTCTCTTTCTTGTGATGCTCCTCTTGTCTGTAAGGCTCCCCTTTTCTTAGGTTTCCCCTTGCTCTAATTCTCTACCTTTGTCTTTTTGTCGCTTAGGTGATATACTTCCTCTATAGTTATGTAAATAATTTGGATGATCTTCTCAAGTTTAACACATCAGGAATTTGTTTTGCTAGCCATCATTCACTATGCACCTTACAAGATTTTTGATATCACAGGTAAGAAATTTTCATCTATCTCTAATTTTCTCATCCACAGAGTTGTAGCTTTCAATCATTCTTTTTCCTATAACCTTTGCCACTTTTCACATTGTCATCAAATGCTTTGTGATGTTCTATCATTCATGTACATGATCTTTCTTATTTGCTTGTCACTCATATTGTAACCTTCCTCTTCAATGTTCTATGAAAAGTTCATTATCCCTAATTTGAAGACTATCACCATTCTCAATGTGTCATACTTCTTATGCCTTTGATGACTATATTGTCACCATTCCCACTATACCTTGTCTTTCAAAAATGCTGCCATACATCATTTTTCAACTGTCCTATCATACTTGCTTTGAACTATACTTTGCTGGAGTGTTTATGGTTTTTACATCTCATGTTTTAACCTTCATCATCCCAATAACATAACTCAATAGTCTTGTTGTATGCCTAGACATTCTTTAATCTCTCTTTCTTTTCTCCAATCATATCTTCTCTTTCTCTACTAATTCTTCCCTTTTGATCATGACAACATAATGCTCATATAGAATATACCTTAGCTGATCTATCTTGAACTATCTTCTCCATGGAGCTAAATTAATGCTATGGTTAGCTCCCCTTGAACTCATACTTCTCCTTAAGGACTTAGTGAAACCTCTTGTGCATGAAGCACAAGTATAGATTATTCCTTCAACTCATTATCTTGCTCTAGTTTCCTTCTCCATTACTTTGTAGATCATTCCATTGGATTATTCATGGTTTCCACTTTCTTGTTTTGTCTGGAATGTTCCTCAAAACCACTTCTACACCATCGTTCTACATGCCCATAGTTGTTGCATTTGAAGCATATAACATTGTAATCCACTAATTAACCAAAGAAATTATAGCTTCTTCTTTAAAAATCATAAGCACTTATATTCTTGTTCCAACCATAATTTCTTCCTTGTGTTCTATAATCTCTTGCCTTATGACCAAGGTGGTTGCATTTATAACATATGATATTGCCCTTTCTATTTGGAAACTGGTACAGGAGCACCCTAGCAAGTACATGCCTCCACGAGGCAAGCTTAGGTTTTGATTTAGTATTGATGATCTCATGATGTAATAAGGTCTAAATGGCCACTTTAAGTTGGTTTTAAGTCCTAGGAGGTCAGTTTGAGTCCATTGTGCAAATTTTGTAAAAGTTGTCTAAAAAGTGCAAAAGTCATATTGTCAAATTGCAAAAAATACAAGAAATGGAATGTGAAGGGTCAAGGGCATGTAGAAGTTGATGAGTTGGTTTGTAAACATAGGGACAAGTTTGAAAAGGCATAAATAGCTTGAATCCATCATTGTAAGGGTGGGTTTTGAAGATCTTTGTAATGAAAGACATTTGGATATAAAATAATACAATAAAACTCAATTTTTTTGAATTTTTGATTGTTTTTTCACTGTTCCTGAGGATGGTACGGCATGGTACAGCCTCCAAATGGCATGAAATTGAATTTTTTGGAAAGGGCTCTGAATAATCTTTCATTTTCAACTGGTTGTATCATTTGTTTTTGAGTTTAGCAAAAGTTACATCCATTTTACTAAAAGCAGGTCTGAATACCCTGTTTTTAAGGATAGTATAAAATGGAGTTGTAAATGTTGGGTTTTGGTCAAAAATGAATGTGGCTGGTCATGTTATGGTTTATTAAGCATATTAAAACCTTATTCAAGATGACTGAGTGGTCCTTGAAGTGATTTGAGGTTTAGGTGTAGGATTTTCAATAAACCCCCCCATACAAACATAAAATGAGGGTTTTGAGGTTAGGGTACTTGGCGGAGTCTTATATTGCCAAAAGTTGGTGATTTAGGCCTTTTGAAGTCTACCTAGTGGATTGGGATTGGTTTTGTGAGTTGGGAGGAAGATTTGAGAGGTGTTGCTTTGTAAAAGTGGCCTAATTAGGCCTATTGACAAACTGAGATAGTCACTTTTTGAGTCGTTTGTTCTAAAGTAACCAATGCTAAATCTGAGATATGTTTTAAATCAGATTAATGGGTATCCAAAAATCCCATCATAGTCTTGAATAGAGGTCTGAAACAAAACTTATGATCCAAAAGTCCTATTTTGAGGGCTACAAGGACTATGGCAGCTAGTGAGCAAAATACTTTGAGTGAAGAGTGCAGACTTGGGTGAGAGCTTGTTATGGTTGTGTTTGAGGTCTAAGAGCTATGAAGACCTTTAGAAACCATGTTTTAGTTCAGAAGTGTTGAAGACCCTAATTGTACCTTTTAGAGGGAGAGATTGTTAGAGTGGAAGCCTATGAAACTTGAAGAATTTGTGGGTATGAGCCCATTGTTGTGAAATATGTATCCTTTTGAGTGAATGTGAATCCCCAGTACTACATCAAAAAACCATCAAAACCTCTATTCTTGATCCAACCATTGTTTCTTGCATGTGTCCAACAATCTATCACTTTATGACCAAAGTTATTACATGAATAATAGTAACCATAAAATGAATGTTGAGACTTGTCCATTTGCGCTTGCCTTGGAGGAAATGATCTTGTGAATTTATCCTTGTTGTCTCTATGAGGAACATTAGTTTTTTGTGAGACATTGTTTTCATTCCTCTTATTATTCTCATTATTGATTGAGCCTTTTAGAACATTTGCATAGCCTTTTGATTTTTCCTCATTTCCTTTCTTTTGTTTCTCATCTGAAGGTTGATTTGAACATTTGTTTCATGATTAAGACTTGTCTTTATGCATGATAACTTTTCCCATCTATAATATCATCCATGGTTTCAGTACTTCTATCAACCTTAAGGCTCCTGTCTGACTTGGTAGTTGTTTTCTCTAATTCTGTCCTCAAGTAATTAATTTTGGACTTATACTTCTCACAATCTTCTTCCTTTGTCTTTAGCTGAAATCTTATTTCCTCTTTTATTTTATTTTCTTCTTCACATCAAACTTATAAGTCTTGGATTGTTCTCTCGATATCTTCCTCAATTTTCTTTGCTTCCTCATATTGTCCTTTCATTTCCTTAATCATTTTTTTAGCTTCTTCAAGGGCTTGTGAAACCTTATCCTTGGAGTCAATCTCTTCTTGAACTTTTGATCTCAGATCTGAATTTTTTCTTTTGAGGGAATGAACCTCTTCATATGCAAGGTGAATTTCTTCCAAAAGGTCCACCTATTCATCATCTTATTCAATGTACTTATCACCTTTTGCTTCCATCGCCATGAAAAGTATTTCTTCTCTTGAATCTTTCTCTTCTTTTCTTTCATCTTCGCTTTTAATCTACACACATTCAAAAACACAATAATTAGTTTTATCACAATTAGAACATTTATACTTACCTTTGTATATGTTGGATTCTTATTTGAGCTTTCTATCAACATGGGCTTTCTTTGTATTTGATTCAACGCTGGAGCTATCTCTTGATTCATGATTTTTATTCTCCATATCCTTTGATGCTTTGAATGTTTCCTCTCTTATAGATCAATTCTCTTTTGTAAGACTATATTTGTTTGTCACAACATCATTCTTTTTTATTTCCATGTGTATTCTAAGTGCCACCTCATCATTTTTCACCTTATCACCCTTTCTTACTTTTGTGTTATCACTTGCATTTGATCTTGTTTGTGCTTGTTGATCAATATTTTGCATGGTATTTCCTTTTCCCTTATTTCCTTTTCTTTTTTCCATATGTGCTCTTACGATCTACCTTCTATCTATTAGGCTATCTCTGAAGGAACTCACTCTAATACCAATTGATGAGAACATGGTGATATTGAGAGGGGTATCTAACAATCTTTTACTTTTCAAACTCAATTAATTACATCAACTACACATATGCAAGATCTAGCAATTAAGTACACAATGAGAACACATGATTTTTGTGGAAACCCTTTCATGAGAAAACCATGACATAATATTGCTTATATATATATATCTTCTTTCTTTTTATTGTAGGCTCCAACCTACTAGAGACTCCAATCTCCACCTAACAGAATTATAGGCTCCAACCTATTGGAGGCTTCAACCCACACACAAACTGAGCTCCAACCCAACAAGAGGCTCCAAACTCTATTTGATAGGCTCCAACCTCCACACAAACTAAGCTCCAACCCAACAAGAGGCTCCAACCTCTATTTGATAGGGTTCAACCTATTAATCCTTCAATGGATGATATAGTATTCTTCTTCACGTGATCTTCCTCTCACAAATTTGATTACAGCTCACACAATATTCTTCTTCCAACTCTGATCACTATCCACACAATAACCTTCTGACAAATCTAATCACACACTTCCTTCCCTCACAAATTTGATTACAACTATTCACACAATCCTTTCACAAATTTGATCCATAATTTCAACTTAAAATCTACACTATCTCCCTTAACATTTACCTCTCAATCTTCACATATGTTTGTCATTTATATATTTGCACTTATCCTTCTCATATGGCAGCACACACTCTTCAAAAGACATCTAATTTACACTTCATTTCTCCCTCTATTCATTTTCTCAAATCTACTTTATTACTTAGAAATAAATCATTAAATTATTGTCTAAAACTCAACCTTTCAATCTCCTTTTATATCCTCCCAAGAGAGGCTTCCCTTTTGAATGAATGTCTCTTTTGCCAATGAACACAACCCTTCATAAAATCACACCTCTTCCAATCATATCCTTCATAAATCTGCTATAAATCATGCACACAGTTTATCTTTCATAAATATGATCCAATCATGTACAACTTCTTTACATAAAACTGATCATAATCATGACATTCTCTTCTCATAAATTTCTGGGCATATCAACATACTATCACATACACACTTCCTCTAAAAAAAAATTAGATTTTCTCTTCATAATTCTGCCCCTCTTCTTTCTTTTAACTCTGCTCTAAACTCAGAAATATTTCACTGAATTGCTTATTTCAAAATTGTCAGGGTTCAGGTAGATCAAAGCAATAAACACTAATAATTATATGCAGATTAAATAACCCAAATATAAAAATGAAGGATAACACAAAAGAGATCAATACAAAAATTTAACGTGGTTCACCCAAAATGGGCTACATCCACAGAAACTCAGCCATCCAATGATTTTATTATCTAGTGCAAAATAGATTACAATCTCATGAATTCCATACCTACAACATACATCCTAGCCACTTATATCAAGCATTTTGGAAGCTTCTAGAATTAGGGTTTTACAATATCATTTTTCTTTTGTTGGTTAACAAAAATTAACAACCATGTTATGAGTGTACAATACTTGCATGATCAGTCGCCAAATACCAACAAAAATGAAATTTTCAACTCCCTTTTATACTTTCCAATGGATGTGTCATTATTGAATAGATATGTCCTTTTGTAATATTTTGTTTTATTCGCTTTTATCTTCTTCTCTAATTCGTCCTCTAGTGATTTTGTCTTATTCACTTTCATCTTCTTCTCTAATTCATCCTCTAGTGATTTTGTCTTATTCCTTAAATTGATTTGTCTTTATTTGCTAACATAATTTCTTTTCTTATTGCCTTCATAAAATCACATCATGTATACTAATGATTGTTGTTCCTCTCTGCAAAATATAACACTTGAAAATCACTTGTATCCACAAAGTATTTGAACCATTGGTGCAGTCACGGTAGGAGCGTTCACAGAATGAACTATCCAAACCATGCAGCAAGAGTAAACACAATGGAAAAAACTCAAAGAGATGGAATGAATGCAAATTCAGTCACTCAGTATATCATAGAATTCAAATAGAGATCGACTGGCAACATTCGGGCTTACAATTAGGGCTCACAGGCTTGATGACATACATGCGCAAGATAAGGATTTGAAGCTCCTCGTAGAAATCTAACTATCATTTACTACTATGTGAATCCCTACTTCATAACTACTTTCCTAATGACCTATTACATCAATATGTATCAAGTCTGGGTCAATAGATTCCTCTGCGTCGGCCAAGGAAGATCACAAACTCCAATAAAGAGCTGTAACGTGTGTACACAGATAGGTTAGACCTAAATGCATAGAACACTTCTGAAAAATGAATGGAATGATGTGCAGATCTCCTGGGAAGGTCATTCATGAACCAAAGATTATTGAATGATGTGTCATTAGGCTTCGAAGATCAGGAAATGCTTCCGCAAGTTTCTCCTTCAGCTGGTTGTCTGTGATTATCTGGATGCTCTGTTATGAGAAATAGTCAATCTTCTGATAGCGATATCTTTCCGGTATTGATGTGTGGATCTCTAAATTCTAGATATGATGTAGATGCTAAGTCCAACTCCATAAGGTCTAAAATGCTACTATGGTAAAATGCGGACCAAAATGTAGAAACCGCTTCTGACTGAACTGCCTGAATTGAACTAGAAAAGAAACAAACTAAACTGCAATCAAACTAAAATGAAAATGTTTTTGGTTGATGCAAGATTGCTCTTGAACCAGGGATGCTCCTGCATTAGACATCTGGGGTTATTGAAAAAGTGAGTCCCTCACTTTGCTGGGGCTAGGGGAGAACCAAAACGGTCCACCTCAGCCTGAGAAATCCATGATGAATCTTCTTCCGGTCTGCCTTTCCATTTCACAAGATATTCTTTGTATTGTCTTCCTCTAGTGCTGCATCCAACTCTACTGTCCAAAATGTCTTCAATCTACTCCGGATCTTGTTGTGGTAACCACTTCTTCAAGTCTTCTTCCATGATATCACTGAACTCTATTTCATGATACTGATATAGGTCTGCAATGTTAAAAATAGGTGAAATACCCAATGTCTCTAGTAATTCTACTTCATATGCATTCCCTGAATCAAATTTCCTGAGTATCTTACAAGGTCCAAACTTCTTCATCTTCAACTTGTTAAATGTCCCAACTGGAAATCTTTCTTTTCTCAAGTACACCGTCACTTCATCTCCAAATTCAAATTCCTTATGTCTTCTCCTCTCATTAGCCTTCTCTTTGTACTTACTATTCATATTCTCCAAATGCTTCTTAACATGATCATGTACTATCTTCATGTGATTTGCAAATTCTTCTACTTCTGTACTTCTCTTTTCTTCTATACTAATATCTCTTAATTCTGCAACTCCTTTTGGGTTTACTTTTGTAACAATATCAAAAGGTGTTCTTCCAGTACTCCTGTTCACTAAATTATTGTATGCAAACTCTTCTTGTGAAAGAATCAAATCCCAACTTCCTATCTTCTCTCTAACCAAACATCTCAACAAATTTCCTAAACTCCTATTTACTACCTCTATCTGTCCATTAGTCTGTGGATGAAAAGTTGAACAAAACTTTAGATATGTCTTCATCTTCTTCCAAAATGTCTTCTAAAAGTATCCAACAAACTTTGTGTCTCTGTCTGAAACTATACTCTTAGGTAATCCATGCAATCTCACAATCTCCAGAAAAATAGGTCAGCTACATGCACTGCATCAATTGTCTTCTTACAAGGTATGAAATGAGTCATCTTCAAAAATCTATCCACCACTACAAATATCAAACCATGTCCTCTCTATGTCTTAGGCAATCCCATCACAAAATCCATGCTTATGTCTTCCCAAGGTCTCTCCGGTACTGTCAAAGGTTTATATAATCCAATATTCTGACTATTCCCTTTTGCAACTTGACAAACTCTACAACTCTGTACAAACCTCCTAACATCCTTATGTATCTAAGGCTAAAAGTAGTTTTCACTCACCAAAGCCACTGTCTTATCAATGTCAAAATGTCCTACCAATCCACCACTGTGCTTTTCCTTGATCAAATTATCTCTCATTGAACTTTTAGGTATGCACAATTGGTTTCCTTTGAACAACATGTCTTCTTGAATGAAATAGTCCAACCACTTACTCCTATCTATCACAACATGTTCTTTACTTGCTTTCCAAGGTTCTACAAAATTAGTGTCTCCTTCATACATGTTCTTTAATTCATCAAAACCCAACACCTCAACTCTCATCTCTATCAACAAGTTTCTTCTTCTACTCAATGCATCGACAACTTTATTTGATTTTCCACTCCTATGCTTCAACACAAAAGTATAACTCTGCATGAATTCTACCCATCTCATATATCTTTGATTTAACTTACCTTGACTGTTCAAATATTGCAAAGCTTGATGATCTGTATACAACACAAACTCCTTAGGCATTAAGTAATGTATCCACTTCTTCAAGGCTTGAATTATGGCATAGAACTCTTGATCATAAATTGAAAATATTCTCCTTGCATCATTCAACTTCTCACTAAAATATGCTACAGGTCTACCTTCTTGACTTAATACTGCTCCGATTGCATTTCCACTCACATCACAATCTACTTGAAATACCTTATTGAAATCCAATAATGCCAAAACAGGTTGTTCTGTCACCTTCTGCTTCAATAGTTCAAAACTTTTATCTACTCCTAATGTCCACTTGAAATCTTTTCTGTCACCTCTCATTGTCTCTATCATAGGGTTACAAACTGAACTAAAATTTCTGATGAACTTCTGGTAGAAACTGGCCAATCCATGAAATGATCTAACTTCTCCAATGCTCTTTGGTGTAGGCCATTCAACAATTGCTTTCACTTTCTCAGGGTCCATCTTCAATCCTTCCATAGAAATCACAAATCCTAAGTACACCAACTCTTCCTTCATGAAACTACACTTCTTGATGTTTATTAGCAACTTCTCTTCTCTCAACCTCTGCAAAACTAGTCTAATATGCCACAAATGTTCCTCTTTTGTCTTATTGAAAATCAGAAGAACATCCAAGTATACAATCACAAACTTACCCAAGAATTTCTTCAAGACTTCATTCATCAATCTCATGAAAGTACTTAGTGCATTTGTCAATCCAAAAGGCATCACTAACCACTCATACAATCCTTCATTTGTTTTAAAAGTGGTCTTCCATTCATCACCTTCTCTGATTCTAATATGATGGTATCCACTTTTCAAATCTATCTTTGTGAAATATTTTGCTCCACTCAAACAGTCCATAATATCAACCATCCTAGGTAAAAGAAATCTATACTTAACTGTGATCTTGTTTATTGCTCTAGAATCAGTACACATTCTCCATTCTCCATCCTTCTTTAGTGCAAGCATTACAGATACTGCACAAGGACTCAAGCTTTCTCTGATCAAAACTTTCCTCAACAACTCTTGTATCTGCCTATTCAATTCATCATTCTCCACCGGTGTCATCTGGTGTGCTGCTTTATTAGGAAAACTTACTCTAAGAATAAGATCCATGTGATGACTTATACTCCTTATAGGTGGCAATCCATCAGGTACACTATTTGATATGATGTCTTCATATTCTGTCAGCAACTCTCTTATCTCCTCCGGTTGTTCTTCTTCAATGTCTTTCTTCAATGTTTCAGGCTTCTTAGGAATCAAGGCATAACACATAATGTCATGTCTCAAACCATCCAAAAATTTCCTTCCATCTGTAATCTATGAAATCAAAATGAAGTTAGAAATACAAATCAAATGCAAACACAAGTGATAAACCTTCACAATGACCCACAAATCCAAGATAGGGCAGAAGGAGTTGCACCCAAGCTCCTTAGATTTTACGCAAGTTGATGTAGAATGTGGATTGCTCAAATGCATTCAACACAATGTAGATAAGGGATTGGATGATAGATTGATAGTTTAGATGGAATTGGTGGAGGGATTTTGGCATTATAATGGTATGATGAGGAGATTGAGAGAAATTTGGGTAGAGTTTGGATGCAAGAAGAAGTCCCTCCCAAATGGCTTGGGTGAGGGTTTCATTTATAGATTTTTGAAAAGAGGATGGAGGGTGAGGATCAAGAGTTGAGATCAAGGGCTAGAAATGATTGAGAGTTAGGGTTAGGATTGGATTCATAGCCTTGTGACAAGTGTCACAAGAGGAGTGGATGAGAGAGATCAAGGGTTGAAGCTTGGTCGCTCTCATTATTTGTGAATTTTAAATTCACATGGGGAAAGGTGTTGAGGATAAAAATGAATTACAAATTCATTTTTGGGAAGAGTGGATATGACAAATGAATTAAAAATTCACCTCATGGGGGAGTGTGAATTAAAAATTCACTTTTATGTGGAGATGTGAAGATGTACACTTACATGTGTAAGAGGGTGATAAATGAGGGGTAAGGAGGATTTGACCCTTTGAATAAGAAATTGATTTTTATTCAAAGGTGCGTGGAAGGATGGGCTAAGAAAGGTTGATTAAGTGTTTAGCTTAAATTAACTTAGGTCTAGGGGATAGGTAGGCTAGGGTAGATTGATTGAATAATTGCTATTTAATCAACTATGCTAGGGATAGGTTGATTAATAGGGCAGGTTAATCAGATAAGCATGATTTATCTAATTGACAAAGATTAGGGAAATGAACAAAATTAACTAAATAAATATTGAGAATATTTATTTAATCAATGAGGATATAATCATAAGGTATAGTGATAAATTAAGTGATTTAATTGATCACAAGGGATATACAGATGGTTAGGGATAAATTTAATTAATAAAATGCATTTATTTAATTAATAGGAGGGATAACTTAGTGTAGAGGTACGGGAAATTGGTTTGCAAAGAAAGTCAATTTTAGGTGTCCACATTTGCCCCTCTTTGAGATGGTGTTGCGGCTAAGTAACATCATTTCAAAGAAGTTAAAACATACAGTTGGATTGGATAGAAAAAAGATTTTGGCTTAGAAGAATAGGGTAAGGTTTGGGGATAACTGGTAAGGGTGATGCCCCCTCGAGAGGATAGGTGGGTTGCAAGAACACGGTTGTGCTCTCGAAATGGATGGAACAGATTGGTAGAAGTGGTTGGAGGATAAGGGGAAAGATGAAAGTGTGATAATGTTGGGAGATTGATTGGTGGATGATCATTGTGCTGAAAATGATTTAGAGCAATCCTAGGTTTGATATAGCAAAGTGGATATTTTCACCAAGGTATAGAAGACCAGGGTGATGATGTTTATCCAACATTTTCATGACTAGACATGCAAACAAAGGGATGATCTCATGCATGCCCAAGATAGTACAACCTTGTCTAGATGAGGGAAGGGGACTCATAGCACAAGTCCTTAATACACAAAAGGTATGATGAACCTTAGATGCACAAGGAGATGAATATGCTAGAACTGACGCTACGATCCACAAGATATGAATACTAGCTTGGAGTAATGAAACCAACCCACAAGCACAACATACAAAAGCAAGACTATGCCCCATTCTAGATGTTTTTGCCACATACCATGATATAGTGAGACAAAGGTAGCTTTGATGTGATCTTTGAATAGGACAAAAGATAAAAATAAAAAATGAAAAGACCAACGAACCAACAAGTAGCCATTGTATCTCTTGCCAAAATGGATAATGATTTGATAGATTCTGTCTATCGTAGGAACGATATATCCTAAGGTAGGAATTGATTGATGATTGGATCATGCTTAGTTGATGTTGTAAGATTGACTCGAGATATGATGGTGACAAGTTGTGGTTGATGCTGATTTGATAGTTGATGATTTTTGTTAAGGGATGATGCTTTCATAGGTAATGCGATGCTTGGATCTAGTGTAAGCTCCGTGGGTTGGATGGGTGCATCTTGTGTACCTGAGTACTGGAAACTTCCTACGTATTCCAGACTGCCTACATACCCTGTATCCACGGGATCAAAGCACATTAAGATGCAGGTGGTTATGATATGTAGTTCTAATTTGTGATGATGATGTGGGATGGTTGAGGATAGCTGTAATGATGTTGGAATATGATGTGTTGGATGATTTGGGTGATTGTGACGATAATTGTTTTTGGGATTTTGTGGATATTTTGATTTTTTTGGATTTTTAGAATTTGTATTATTTTTGGATTTTTTGATTTTGTATTATTTTTTTGATTTTTTGATTTTTTGGAAAGGGCATGATGTATTATGATGGTTGCATTGTATTTCGTTTGGATAACCTTTATGCTAGATACCAATGACAAGGGAACACCGAGTCTAGAGGTGAAAATGATGGGGTTGTATAGGGGGATTGGCAATGAAAGATGATGGATAGCTGATTCATGATGGATGAATGGGCGAGTGATAAGGATGCATGTTGGATAGATGGAAGATAGGGATGAGGGATAGGATAGGTATGCATGATATATGGATGGGGGGTTTTAGGATTTTCTCCAAGGGCTAGGTTGCAAGGAATCATATGCCCCAATGCTTAGAATTTTGCATGATGGGTTCATGTTTGAATGGATGGACTTTGTAGTAGATGGATGGAGGATATACTTACAAAGGGAGTATGCCAAGAGGTCTCCAAAGCATGTTGTTGATATTTTGCCCCTTGTATTTATCAAGATCTAAGGTGGGAGATGGTAAAAGCAAGATATAATGGATAGGATGGATGGGAAATGATAGGATAAATAGGGGGTAGTGGATAGGAATATGATAGGATAAGGATACATGGATAGGATATGCAAAAGGATGTTATGGATGTGGATGATTAGATGGTTTTGCCCCCAAGTGTAGGGATACAAAATGGATGGAGAAGGGATTACACATGATGCCTACAAGGGGTTTTCATCAAGGTACTTGCCCAAGGCGCCACAAGGAGTGGTTTTCACTATTGGACAGATTTTTCTCTTTACTATTGTCTTGATTTTTGATTTTTTGATGGAATGGGGACTCTAGCATCTGTTTCCATAGCAAGGCGAAGATGGTCCCATGTTGGATAGAATTATGGATTATGATTGCATGGATTTTTGGTAGATAGGAAAAGATGGAATGGATTATGATGTGGATTACGCGAAAGCATGGACCATAGGAATGTGATGGGGAAGATATGTAGGATAGTGAACAAAAGATGGAGAGATGGGGGTATGTGGAAATGTCAAGTGGTGGAGAGGAACCAAGACCAACGGTTGCACACACCATGATGTATTTGGAAGCTTGTACTTTGGATGTGGAGTTGGGAGTAATGGGGATCGGGATGGGGGATTTTTGGATGGTCAATTTGGGGTTTTAGGGACCCAAATAGACTTAGGTTTTGGGGGTTTTTAGATGGGGAGGGGGATGTTTGGGATTTTTGGGTAGATTGGGATGTGGATGCCTCATTAAAGTTTGGTATGTTTTGCTTAGGGACCCACACCATTTTTGTTTTTGCTTTTTCTTTTGATGGTGTGGGCTTGGATAGCCTTTTGGATTTTTCATTTTGCTTGGAAGGGATAAACTCTTTAGTTTTTTGTGCTTTATGAGTTGAGGCATTCAAATTTTTATTTTTGAATCCCATGGATTTGGGGGAAGCATAATGTTGGAAAGATGTGTGCTTTTGTTGGTCTTGATTGGGAATTTTAGGGGGTTTTTGGGTGGAGGGGTTAAAAGTGGATTTTTGGATAAATGGATAAGGAGATTTGAGGATGGGGATATTAGGAGTTGGGAGGATGGGAGGATAAGAGGATTTATGGATAGGGATGTTTGGCGTTGGTAGGATAGGAGGTAAAGTGGATTTGATAGGGATATTTGGAGTTGGAAGTAGTGGAGGTAAATTTGATGGAGGAAAATGGATGGTCACATGCTTTTGCAAATGATATGATGATGGAGGAGGGATGATGACATATGCTTTGGGGGTGCGATGAGATGTACCATGTTTGGGATTGGATGAATGGATTTTGGAAGGTGGGTGGATGGTATCAACATGTTTATATTGTTTTCCTTGAGATGCATAGCCAAGGCCATGTGAGGATGGATGGAATGTGGTGTGGATGGGCTCCAAGATGCCTTGTTCGTGAAGGCCTAAGCCTTTGCCTTGATAGTTCATATTTTGGAGCATGCAATATGCAATGGGATGTTTGGTGCTTTGGAAACAAGACATGAGTCCATTATTTGTTAGAGAAGGATAGATGGTGGATGGAAGTTGTTCACCTCCTACGAGGGAGTCACCACGGATGAAAGTGCTTTGTCTGAGTGAATAGGAGGATGGATTTGGGATGGGATTGGTAGATGGAGGTGACAAGTTAATGGTGGATGGTAAAGGGGTGGTAGAAGAAGGGGTGGGATCAATAAGTTGACCAATAGATGGGGGGGGATCAGGGATGGGATTAGATGGGATGGTTAGATCTTGATTAGGAGAAGGGGTTGATGTTTCAACATGCTTTGGATTTGATTCTTGACATAGCTCATGTGCTTGGATAGAAGTGGGAGTGACTTGGATAGTAATGGTAGGTTCTTGGATGGATATGATAGGTGTTTGACTTATGGGTTCTTGAACATGGCTACATGATGTTTCTTGACTTTTGATAGGGGATTGTTCAAGAGGTTTAGTGGGTGTTGGATTCCATGAGGGTGTTTGATTCTTTGCTAATAGCCAATGGATGGTGTCTTTTATGAGTGTATGGGTTGATGAACAATATAATGGATGGATAATGATGGTGGTTGGTGTGGGATTAGGATTGGGATTGGATAGGTGGGTGATGGTTCTTGGGTGGTTCAAGGATAGGTGTTGGGCTAGATGGTGGTGTTGGAGGGGTGGAGGATTTGGGGGATTCATTTGCTTTGCTTGGTGATGTTCTTTGGAGGAAATCCCACAAGGATTCTTTGGATGTCGTGGGCTTAGGATTTGGAAGATTTGATGGTGGATTAGATGGTGTATGGGTTATAGGGATTGGTGGATTGGGAGATACATAGGGTGATGGATTAAGATTAGAGGAACATTGTGTTGGGGGGGTTGGGATTGATGGATTGTAAGGTAGGTAGGGTGATGGATTAAGGTTGATAGGATGGGGGATTTGTATGGGGAAATGGTTGTTGATATAAGGTTTGGATTTCAGAGATAAGGTGTGATAGATTGGTGTTCCCTTGATCAAAGTTAACATGACAAAGGTTGGGGGATGGATAAGGTGGAGGTATTGATTGGTTTGATAGGTATTATGGCATGGATGTGTAAGGGGATGGTGATTGATACGAGGGTAAAGGTTGATATGATGGAAGTTGGTATGAGGTTGATGGTGTGGATATGTAGGATGAAGGTAGGTATGATGAAGGTTGAAGGAATGAAGATTGATATGATGTGGATGGGGATGATATGTAGGGTGTTTGTTGATATGATGAAGGTTGGGTAGGGGCTTGGGATTCTCCAATGATGAGGTGTGCTAAGGGTATATCCTTAATGTCATTTTTGCATTTTTCCTTAGCATTAGGATCCATGTTCTCATAGACTTTTCTAAGTCTTTGTAATTGTTGCATTAATTCATAAGGATCCATGTTGTGGGAGATGGTATGGGATGAAATGATGATTGTGATGATGGGGATCAAAATTTCAAGACCTTAGGGTGATTCAAGTTGCTTCAAAGGATGGATGATTGTCTATACTTAAGGTGGACTAATGACACTTAAGTAATAGAATTGATTTGGTTGATTTGATTGGATGATCAATTAATGTCTTGATTTTTTGGTTGGGTTGATTTGGATTTTGGATTGGGATGAAAGTAGTTAGGATGTGATTTGGCTTGGAATGATTGGATTATATGTAATGAGTAGGATGATGACTTAGATGATGTTGATGGGATGAGGATGAATGATGAAGATGTGACTAGGATGTGCTTAGGGATGATTAGGATTGAGGTTGATTTGACAAGAATGGAGATAATGATGATGTGTGATGATTAGAAGAATGTTGTTTGGATAATGATTTAGATAGAATGATGATGATTGATGATGTAGAGTGACAAGGATATGATTAGGATTTATTTAGGATGACTTGGATGTGATTAGGAATGAAGTGGCTAAAAATGAGTGATTAGGATGAATGTGATTGGATTTGAATGTATTGGAAGAATGAGTTGAATGACTTGTTTTATGTGTTTGGTGTTTAGCTTGATTTGGCAATGTTCAATGAAATGATCACACATGTACAATCATGAATCACTCACACAAGACACATAAGCAATTTTTGATTTTGAAAATGAAATGTAATGATGATTAAACAAGCACACATGGAAGACACATCAACATGCCCTAATGTCGTTTGAAATAGGGTATGGCCAATTATGTCTTGGGCAATGTTTATATGAGGTTGACTAAGAATTGAAAGTGAAATCCTATCACACAGCCAGGAGAAGGGGGTAACCCACCCTTCACCTTCACTTCCAAAGGTAGAAAGTTCTTTGGGACTTAGCCAAGAGTGACAAGATTCCAAGTCTCAATGAGGGTGTCTTTCGATTCAGCCTCGATTGAGGTCAACCCTATGGGTGATGAAATCCCCTAGCAGGCCTCCTAGGAAAGGGTAAACAAAAGCAAATTAAGTGAGGTGTTTTTGATCTCCAAGATCACCTTGCGGTGTGAGGAGAGAGCATACACACGCACACTTGATTTACACTTGCAGTGGTTAATTGACCCTTAGAAAAATAAAATGTGAGGAAGACAAGTCAAGCAATGGTTCTTTTTAAAGCCCAAGATCCAAATGTGATGAAAACACTGGTTTATTTTAAGCTCAATTTTCAATGATGTGTGATCAAGTAATGTTCGTTTTATGAGCCCAAATCGAAATGTGTATGTAAACAATGATTCATTTTATATCCCAAATTGAATTGTGTTTGCAAACAAGATTATGATGAAATGAGAGATAGAATCAGTGCACCTAATTATTTCTCTATCCAAATTTCTGTATTTGCTGATCCTGATGTTGTTCCAGCCTTGTATGATCACATGCAAGTCACTAGAATGAAAATGGAGCAAGTAGATTAGCATAGGAGATTGTTGTACAAAAATCAAGAATATGATAAAAATGATCTGATATAGAAAAATTACTGGCATGAACAGAAAATTCAAGAAATTCTAAGCAATTTGAAAAAACATTTCACTGAAAACCGATCAAAATTGCAAAAGTTATGAGCATTTAAAGTTTTCATGCATGTTTGACTTTGACTACAAAAAAGCTAATAAAATGGTACATTCACCTAATAAAATCACCACCATTGCAAAGTACTCTGAATCCTCTTTCCAACGCCACCAATTTTGTGTGATTTTGTTACCGTATGCAAAAGTTGTGTAAGTTTGAAAAAAAGGCCCTATTAGGGCATGCAGGGAGCACAAGAGGTTAATTGACTGCCAAATTTTAATTGCTAGCGGTTAAAAGAAATCTGGTCACATAGGCGGTTTTCTCCTTTGGCAGTTAAGGGTATGTCTGGCAGTTAAATGGAAGTGGAGCTCTCGGTCACCAATATGACCAAGGGCTAGGAACAAACAAAAAATAAAAAGTGAAAGGGGGGCATTGGATCTTAGCCCCCTTGCTCCCCATGCGACCGACGGTTAGGGAATCCAAGCCCTAACTGCCACTGTTAAGTCAAAGACTGGTGAAGTCTAGGAGTTAGGGTTTATACCTACAATAGGGGATGAGATGACTACAGGTGGCAAACAACACCTAAGTAGAGGTGGTGATGCTAGGAGCCTGGCGGTGGAAGCGGTGGAAGGAAAACAACAGTGATAGAAGTTTGATTAGCGGCGACGGGGTGGTGAATGATGAATTTAGGGTTTTAGGCCAAGAAAAGGGAAATTCAGGCGGTGACAAGAATGAAATGGGTGGTGTCGACCTCTGAGAAAGGCTGTAAGTGTGGGAGAGAAATGGCGTCGACAGGTGTGTGGAGGCTAAGAGGAGTGCTGGGAGGAGGCTTTATCGTGGCGGCGGACCAGAGTTTGTAGCATCAACCGGGTGTATTGGGGTGTCGACTGTAGAGCTAAGGGTTGCAAATGGTGGTGACATGAGTATTGAGCGGTGGTATGGTTTGAACACAGGCAGAGGCAAGCTTAGATAGCGGCTCTAGGGCATATGTCACCACCCACGGGTGTCGACCAAGGAGCATAGATTAACATACACTTGCAAATAGAGATTAACATACACCTGTAATAGTAAGATTTAAAACTAGAAACCACACATTTCATACACCTTCAATCATAGAGAAAGTCCCCTACACGGATCAGTACGGATAGTCCGTACGGTACGGATCCGTATTGTACTCTAATTTTTTTTCAAAAATTTTCGAAAAAATTCAATCACAGAACATAGTCAAATTTACTATCAAAAACTTAGAAATAGCATCCTGATCGCAATAGTGAGGTTAGTTTCTGCCCAAGATGCAACCTGTAATAGTTTACCCACAAAACTTGCAAAACTTGCCAAAACTAGGGTTAGAAAATGAAGATTTTGATAACAAAACCTTCACAAACTGATGATTAGATCCAAGATCGGGTGTGCCAATGTAATCTATGAAATCAAAATAAAGTTAGAAATACAAATCAAATGCAAACACAAGTGATATACCTTCACAATGACCCATAAATCCAAGAGAGGGTGAAAGGAGTTGCACCCAAGCTCCTTAGATTTTACCCAAGTTGATGTGAATGTGGATTGCTCAAATGCATTCAATACAATGTAGATAAGGGATTGAATGATAGATTGATAGATTAGATGGAATTGGTGGAGGGTTCTTAGCATTATGATGGTATGATGAGGAGATTGAGAGAAATATGGGCAGAGTTTGGATGCAAGAAGAAGTCCCTCCCAAATGGCTTGGGTGAGGGTTTCATTTATAGATTTTTGAAAAGAGGATGGAGGGTGAGGATCAAGAGTTGAGATCAAGGGCTAGAAATGATTGAGAGTTAGGGTTAGGATTGGATTCATAGCCTTGTGACAAGTGTCACAAGAGGAGTGGATGAGAGAGATAAAGGGTTGAAGCTTGGTCGCTTTCATTATTTGTGAATTTTAAATTCACATGGGGAAAGGTGTTGAGGATAAAAATGAATTACAAATTCATTTTTGGGAAGAGTGGATATGACAAGTGAATTAAAAATTCACCTCATGGGGGAGTGTGAATTAAAAATTCACTTTTATGTGGAGATGTGAAGATGTACACTTACATGTGTAAGAGGGTGATAAATGAGGGGTAAGGAGGATTTGACCCTTTGAATAAGAAATTGATTTTTATTCAAAGGTGTGTGGAAGGATGGGCTAAGCAAGGTTGATTAAGTGTTTAGCTTAAATTAACTTAGGTCTAGGGGATATGTAGGCTAGGGTAGATTGATTAAATAATTGCTATTTAATCAACTATGCTAGGGATAGGTTGATTAATAGGGCAGGTTAATCATATAAGCATGATTTATCTAATTTAAAAGGATTAGGGAAATAGACAAAATTAACTAAATAAATATTGAGAATATTTATTTAATCAATGAGGATATAATCATAAGGTATAGTGATAAATTAAGTGAATTAATTGATCACAAGGGATAGACAGATGGTTAGGGATAAATTTAATTAAATAAAATGTATTTATTTAATTAATAGGAGGGATAAATTAGTGTAGAGGTATGGGAAATTAGTTTGCAAAGCAAGTCAATTTTAGGTGTCTACACCATCTACCAAACAAATTCTAGCATTTCCACATACCACATATTTAGGATCATCCTCCAAAGGAATCAAAGTAATTCTTTTTCCATTTGCTGTTATAGTATATGTGTTCTTTCTCCCATCATGTATAGCTTTTCTATCATACTACCAAGGTCTACCCAACAAGATATGACATACATCTATAGGCATAATATCACACAAGACTTCATCATGATAAGATCCAATATGAAATTTTACCAAACATTGTTCACTCACCAGCACCTTGTGATCATCTTGAATCCATGCTATCTGATATGGCTTAGGGTGTTTCAATCTTTCCAACTTCAACTTTGTCACCATCTCCTCTGAAACTAGGTTATCTGAACTACCACTATCAATTACAACTTTACAACACTTACCTCCAGATTTGCATCTGGTTTTGAACAAGCTTTTCCTCTGCAATAGTTCCTCATTTGTCTCTGTTTGAAATAGTTCTCTTCTCATCACCAATGATTCTCCTTTGTCTGGTTTACCAAAATAATAGGGGTCATCTAATTCAACAGGTTCTTCTTCAACATAGGCTGCTCTTCCACTATTTTCTGTCCTCTTACTTGTACTACCTTGATTACACTCAAATGCTCTATGTCCTTCACCTCCACACTTGAAATAAGTACCTATGAATGTTCTCTTATCCAATCCTCTTCCTTCTCTTCTGTACCCTTCATTTCGGTATGCACTAGGGTTTCCCCTCCTATAAAAATTTCTGTCATCTCTCTGGTAAGCATTGTTATTGTATACACCTAAAATTGGCTCAGGTTGAATTAAGTAAATATTTTGATATTTATCTTAATTCTTATTTCCTTCTGTCAATTAGAATCCCTAATTTCTTCTAAAATCCCAAGTCCTAAAATCCACCTCATCAATCCACCTCATCTCTTCCACCTCACCATGTTGCACATATAATTAAATATTCTTAATATTTAATTAGCTATTATCCTCCATTTTCTAAAATAAATCTTTAAATAAATTATCCTTCACAAATTGAATATTTAATTCAATGTTCCCCATTAGCCTTCACCCATTGAATATTTTATTCAATGTTCCCCACTAGCCTTCACCCATTGAATATTTTAATTCAATGTTCCCCACTATCCTCCACTATTGAATTCTTAATTCAAATGTCATAACCCACTGTCCTCCACTATTGAATTCTTAATTCAATTGTCATAATCTACTAGGAATAAAAGATTCACTTTTATTCCTAGCCATTGATCTCATCTTTAGATCCTCACCCTCCATTCTATTTTCTAAAAATCTATAAATAGAACCCTCTTCTAAGCCATTAGAGAAGAACTTCATTTGCACAATCACTATACCCAAAATTCTCTCATCTTCTCATCTCAATTCCATTGTTAAGGATCCTCCATTATTGTGTGTTGAAGCTCTCATTCAACACAAACAGGTATTCTAAGCCATTCTTCTTTTGTCATCTTCAAACAAGCAAGAAAGCTTCTGAGGGCTTCTCAAATCAAGATCAAAGCAAGATAGGCAATAATGGAAAATGACAGGTAAAAAGGGTAGTAAGTATGTTCTTACTCATCTTGGTTTGATTCCTCTTTGCCTTCACATTCTATTGGTGTTTGGGTTTATGTTTTCATTAGTTTGATTCTAACATACCATTCTCCCCCTCACATTTTGGCGCCCACTGTATCGAATCCAATCGTCAATTTATGCAGGTTTTGTTGTCAAAATCTTCTTGTTCTAACAGTTTTTGCAAGTTTTGGTGATTAAGTGTTGTAGGTGGCATCTTGGGCAAAAATGGACTGCATTTTTGTGCTCAGGACGCTATTTCTATGAATTTTGACAGTAAACACGTCTATGTTTTGTGAAATTTTTTTTGAAAAAAATTGAAATTTTTTTAGGGTGCAGTTCGTACCGTACGGAACCATACCGTACGGAACCGTACCCTACCGTACTATTCTGTGCACTTCCCTATTTGCTGTAATCACTGGTTTGCAGGTTTTTGCACTAGTTTTGCGCTGGTTTTTGTAGGTCGCCACCCCTTTACCTCCCAATGCCACCCAGTTGCCGTTGCCTGCGAGGAACCCTACCAGGTTGCCACCACTAGTAGCCTCCCCGTCGCCTTCGCCACCTTCCAAACCCCAATGCCCGGTCAACACCTCTCTGCTTCCCCCCCCGCGCCACTCCTCCCTTCTCACTCCAAACTCCCGCCCCTGCGCCATCCATCCCTGTCTTCCCTCCTCCCAGCACTCCCTCGCGCCACTCCTCCCTTCTCACTCCAAACTCCCGCCCCCGCCGCCTCCCCGCAACACCATCACCGCCACCTCCCTGCCTCCTCCCCGCAGTACCCTGTCTTTCCTTCTCCACTCCCGAAACCCTCACATCTCCCTCCCCCCCTGTGACCACCTCCCCTCCTCTCCGCACTCCCTGTTCTCTACCAACTGCCACTGCCCGCAACCTCTCAACCACCGCACCCTACACTTCCCCTCTGCCACTATAAACCCTAAAAAAAAACCATCTTAAGACATGCACAGTTGACTATTTAAGACAAGCCTGTGGTCTCCTGGGCGATCGAGGGGAGGGGGCTTGCTTTCCCCCTTTTCTTTTATTCACTTTTTATTTTTTATATATATTTTTTTCTTTCACCTTCGCCCCTGGTCATATGAATGACCAAGAGCTATTTAAAATCCTGTTTGAACTTAACCATGACATTAACTGCTAGAACAAACTGACCATGTGACCACCTTCTTTCTAAACTGCTAACAGTCAAGTTAACATTAACCAGGCAGCTTGACCTCCTAGTGCCTTCTACATACCAAAGGAGGCATTTTTTTTTCTCTCACTCATAACTTGGTCATACGTAGTCAAAAATTTGCAAACAAGGACTCATCGGAAAGAGGACTATGAGAAATTTGCAGTTGTGAGGTTTTCATCAGGTGATTGTACTTATTTCCTGCCTTTTTCATCAGTCAAAGTCAAACAAGCTTAAAAACTTCAAATCATCATAACTTATGCAATTTTGATCAGTTTTCAGTGATTTTTTTTTTCAAATTGCATAGAATCTCCTGAAGAATCTTTTTATGCAATTTGATTTCCTATATCAGTTCTTTTTTATCAAATTTTCTCAGATTATCCATTTTTGCATCACAATCTATTTGGCTAGTCTACTTGCTTCATTGTCATTTTTGTGACTTGCAGGTGATCATTCGGGACTGGAAAAACATCAGGAACATCAAACACATCAATTTGGACAGCAATCTTATCAGGTGCATCTATTTTCATCCTTTATCTCTCAATCTTGTTTGCATACGCACTTCGATTTGGGCTCAAAAAATGAACATTTGTCTTCATCACATATGAAATTGGGCATAAAATAAACCAGTGTCTTCCATTCACATCTTGATTTGGGCTTTAAAAAAAAACCTGTGCTTGAAGTGCCTTCCTCACATTTCAAATCTTAAGGGTTAATTTACAAGTGTGAGTGTGAATCAAGTGTGTGTGTGTATGCTCTCTCCTCGCACCGCCAGGTGACCTTGGAGATCAAAAACACCTCACTTGATTTGCTTTTATTTACCCCTTTCCTAGGAGGCCTTCTAGGGGATTTCATCACCCCTAGGGATGACCTCATCCGAGGTTGAATCGAAAGACACCCTCATTGAAATCAGAACCTTGTCACTCTTGGCTAAGCCCCAAAGAACTTTCTACCTTTGGGAAGTGAAGGTGAAGGGTGGGTTACCCCCTTCTCCCGGCTGTGTGATAGGATTTCACTTTCAAATCATTAGTCAACCTCATCTAAACATTGACAAAACCTAACTGGCCATACCCTACATCAAACTAGACATTAGGGCATGTTGATGTGTCTTCCACGTGTGCTTGTTTACTAATAAGCATATTCTTCAAATTCAACATTCAAGGTTGCTTATGTGTCTTATGTGAGTGAATCATGTTTGTACATGTGTGATCATTGCCAAATCAAGTTTAAACACCAAACACATAAGACAAGTCATTCAACTCATTCTTCCAAGCACACTTGTCTCAACTTGTGACGCATTTGCACTCTATTCTGACACATTTGTTTTTTGCACATCCAAACTAGTAAGCTTTTCCAGTCTTGTGTCAATGGAAAACAAATTAGAATATCTTAACCAAAAACTACAATATCTAGAATTAGAAATAAACTTAGGTCCCTTGCCCCAAGACTGTATAGCAATTGCTCAAGAACTCCAAGTCATACAACAAGAAATGACAATCTTACAAGCTAAACGTGTCAGTCCTAGCTACGCCTTGCCCTAAACTAATACATCTATTTTCTGTCTTAATGATGCTCATGACAAGACAAGCACCACCTCAAGTTGGAAATCGTATACCACTCTATCTACTAGTCCTCCACCATATCCTAAGACACCTATCCCAAAGCATACCGGTTCTACAACAACACCACCATCTAGTTCCTCAAATTTTAAATGGCACACTAAAAAAGAATCAGATGAGTGGTGGGAAATTTTTTTTCCATATTTTTACAATGCAAGAAAAGCTAGGGCGAAAGCAAAATCCACTCATCCATCCCTTCATCCATCTACCCATACACCTATGCAGGATGTGATCCAAGGACTACTAGCAGAGAGTCAACCATGTTCCCTAACTCCGGTCCTTGACCTTACCAAAGATTCTTCCAATGTCTTGTCAATGCCTACAACGCCTTCATGTCATCCACAACCCTTTGAGCTTCTCAAAGAGCCTTCTACCATGCACCAGAGTCAAGGTCCGTCACACCCTCATGTTGTTGACCACGAGCCCATCCAAGAGTCTTCTACCTCAACTTCAATTCCAACAACCCATGAGTTATGTCAAGAGCACACCTTAGAGCATGTGGAAACATTAAGCCCTAGTCCAACTCAAGATCAAATCACTTTTATGCAACCCATCCATAATATGTATCTTTTCCAGGATCAAGATGATATCCATAATATTGAACCTCTCCATGAGCCACTTGATCCTATCCATCTCCTAACAACTATATAGGAAAAGAAAATCCAATTCCAACCCATCCATAACCTATATCTCTTCTATGATCAAGACATTATTGCTGATGAAGAACCTATACAAGAGAACATTAATCCCATCATGCTAAATCCTATCTATGATCAAGATCCCATCTATGATGAAGAGCCTAGCTACAATCAAGCAGACCATGATGATCCTCTTAGCCCACTTTATGTGTTCCATGGTCCTGAGCCTAGCACCCCATCTAGTCCTACCCAAGATCCAACAACTTCCACTTCCTTCGATGAGACACTTGCCTCCCAAGCAAGCATAGAAGATCAAACCAGTAATACTCCTCTACCATCTGTTATGGACCAAGTGGCAAATTCTCCACCATATATCCTTGGTCTTACTACCTTCATGCATGAATGTTCTTTCTTAGAACACCAGCAACCATTATCTGCTATCGCCTCTTCCTCATCCAATAAAGAACTCGCTGCTAGTGCACCTATACATAATCCTGCTGTCCACCGCATACTCCAGAAGATGAACTATCAAGGTAAAGGCTTAGGCCTTCATGAACAAGGTATCTTGGAACCTGTCCATGTCAATGTTCCTCCACCTTCATACGGCCTTGGATACATACCCCAAGGTGCACAAACTCAAGATGTTGGTACTTCCTCCACTCCTCCTAAGTCTACCACTTTCCATCGCAAACCCTATCATATCCCCAAAACATATGTCGCCATCCCACCTCCCTTATCATACACATCCCAAAAGCATGTGACCATACACCTTCCACCATCCAATCTCCCTTCGATACTTCCAACTCCTAATCTCTCACCATCCAATCTCCCTTCGCTACTTCCACCTCCATCATTCTATAATTGTCAAAAGCATGTGACCATACACCTTCCACCATCCAACCTACCTCCACTACTTCCAAATCCCAACACCCCTCCATGTCGTTTACCACCACTTCTTCCAATGCCTTATCCATCCATCTATAAATCCTCTAAATATCCCAATCATGGCCGACAAATGCACATATTGTCTAAACAAGGAGCTTTCACCAACCACACTTCTACCATCCCACGGGGATTCAATGACAAATATGTGGACGCCTCTACCTATAAAGTCAAAAATCCTAAGAGTCCTCATGACCTAGGATATACAAGACAAGAATCAAAGAATTATCCATGTCAAAAGCTGCATGTCCCCATACACCTCAATGCCAAATTGAAAACGGTGTGGGTCCCCAAGCAACAAATGATTAATCCAAAAGCTACTCAAAAGTTGCATACACCCAAACGCATACCTTCATATGTACTATCTAAAAACAAAATGGTTTGGGTACCTAAGCAAAAATCCCTAAAGTTACATGAGGCATCCACCTCTCAAGAATCTCAACCTTCCACTTTCTCGCATTCCATCCATAAGTCTGAAATTCTTCCATCCCACATGGCAAACAAAACTCAGGACAATACTCAGTCTATGTGGATCCCGGCATGCCTACATCATTCATCCACAAGCAAAAGTCTCCGTTGCTTCCTACACTACTTGCCCATCACTAGCTTCAATGTTTCTCACGGTATGTGCAACCGTTGGTCATGATTCCCTTCCATTCCACAACATTTTCATATACCTCCATCTCCCCTTCCTTCTACTATTATCCTACATATCTTCCTCATCCTATGCCTATGGTCCATGTTGTTGCATAAGCCTTCCCTCCATATTTTGCATCATAATCCACTATCTACCTACACCATCTCACTTTCATACGATCCCCTACCAACATCTGTGAGAACACTTGACATTGTCCATTCGACAGTATCTATCTAGCGGGACTATCACCTTTCAAGGAACTCTATACTTGAGTCTTTCCATGTCCACCTTCTCCTATCTAAATATTCAAAAACAAAAAAAAACAAAAATAAAAAAAGTAAAGAGAAATCCCTTCGTCCAATGGTGAAAACTTGGCAAATAGGCGCCTTGGATAAGTACCGTGATGAAAACCTGGCAAACAGGCATCATGTGTAAAGTTGATCTTCTATGCCACCTACACTTGGGGGCACCTTGTCTCATCAGCATATCACTCTTCTCCTACTAGTTTCCTTTCATACCATTTCCTATCCTGTCCCATCCATCCATCCAATCTTCCTTTCCTCTATTATTTGGTCTTGATAAAGATTGGGGGCACAATGTTGACAAATGTTCTAGATGTCTCTTGACATACCTTATCCCTCCACACCAGGCAAACCCTTCATTATCCTCTCATCCTCCTATCGTCCTTAGCATTGCCATGAAAAATTTGAAGTATTCTACCTACAATGGGGCACGTTATTCCTATGCAACATAGTCCTTGGAGATCACATCCTTGGTTCCTTCTACCTAACCATCCGTATCTACTATCACCCATACATCTACATATCCGTGGTGGTTCCTTGTCATCAGTATTGTTTGTTCCATATCTGATCAATATCTATTCCATGTCATGTCTTTTTTTGTTCCATATCAGATCCATATTGTGTCTTATTTGATCCATATCTGATCCATATCGGTTCCATATCGTGTTTTATTTGATCCATATCGCATCTTATCGGTTCCATATCTATTCCATATTGTGTCTCATCCGATCCATATCTTAGGTCCATTAGGGTTCATGTCGAACTATGTTGCCTCTGTGTTGTCACATAGGCAAGGCCATTTTCAATGCGCCCCCGAGGTTCCACTTTCCTGTCCATCTCATATCTTGTCATCTATCCTCTAGTCCATCCATGGTCCAAGCCCCAAACTTCGTCACCTCTGAGCTATCACATAGGCAAGGCCATTATCAATTCACCCCTGAGGCTCCACTTTCCCGTCCATTCCATGTCTAGTCCTTCTATCTATTGGAGTCCGCTCCACTTTCCCGTCCATTCCATGTCTAGTCCTTCTATCTATCGAAGTCCGCTCCATTTCCTGTCCATCCCATGTCTTGTTGTCTGTTCCTCTACTTGTCAGTGTTTGCACCTTTCTTTAGATGGGCGCACACAACAAAACACGCTTCTCAAAACAACAAAAATCTTGACGCACAACATCAACCTATCCTAAACAAAATAGAGCACCATACCAAAACACTCAAGCTAATTCTATATCAATTATGGCAAAAAGACACATCTAACGCAAGAATGTTTTGTGAACAATTTAACTTACAAAGTCTTGGATTTTTTTCATTATGTGTTCCTATGCTACTCAAGGATGCCAAAAGCTAGAGATGCTATGATGGGGGCATAATCTTTTTTGTCTGCTGCTTGTCGATCAAACTTTAGTAATGTGACGACTTTTGTCTAATGACATGATCGGCAAAAGATCATCAAGGACTCCAAGGTCTAAACATGAAAAGGGGCTATCCTTGTCTATTAAAATGCAAGAAATACTCAGGTCATCTAGATTCAATTTTGACTAGATGCTTGTATTAACTTTCTATATCAAAATCCATGTAAGTAATACTCAGGTCATCTCGGTCTAATTATACCTAGATGCTTGTATTTTCTTACAACATAATAAAGCCCAATGATGAAAGCGCTTCAAAATACTTGCTATATCAAGGTGACAAATATCCATATCCATACCATATCCAATTGCATTTCATATCCATTTCCATATTCATACCGTATCCAATCACAAGTCTATCCTTAATCCATGGCAATCAAGTCAAGTCAATCTTGTCAAATGATCCAATCACAATCAGTGGTCTTGATCCTTGTCCAGTCGTAAACCATATCAATCAGTCATAACTATCCTTCATGTTGCTCTAGGGATACAGCACTCCCCGCCATGACAACACTATCGTATATCGTTATCATATGTCTTAGACAGGATGTCACATTGTTGAAACTAGACCCAGAGTCTTATACGACATATCTCATTCCTGAAACCAGACATCATTGACCTATATCGTTGGTTTACCACTCGACAGGGGCAATACCTTGTTTGTTCCTGTATCATTTGTGCATACTTGCTTACTTGCTTGTGTGTGTTATCATCTTGTTATCTTGCATTCCATATCATTCATCCCTTTCTTCTGCATCCAACCATTTCATCTCATGTCAACCTATCTCATCGTGAGATTGTCCGTCTCACGCCTTCTGCCTTCTCCCCGTCCAATCTCCCAAGGGGGCATCCTATCATCATAACCTGTACCAGGGGCAAACTGGGGCATGTATCATTATCAGACTATTTATTCTTTGAAACAACGTGATAAAACACATTGCTTCAAAAAGGGGCAAAATGTATACACCTAAAATTGGCTCAGGTTGAATTAAGTAAATATTTTGATATTTATCTTAATTCTTATTTCCTTCTGTCAATTAGAATCCCTAATTTATTCTAAAATCCCGAGTCCTAAAATCCACCTCATCAATCCACCTCATCTCTTCCACCTCACCATGTTGCACATATAATTAAATATTCTTAATATTTAATTAGCTATTATCCTCCATTTTCCAAAATAAATTTTTAAATCAATTATCCTTCACAAATTGAATATTTACTTCAATGTTCCCCACTAGCCTTCACAAATTGAATATTTTATTCAATGTTCCCCACTAGCCTTCACCCATTGAATATTTTATTCAATGTTCCCCACTAGCCTTCACCCATTGAATATTTTAATTCAATGTTCCCCACTATCCTCCACTATTGAATTCTTAATTCAAATGTCATAACCCACTGTCCTCCACTATTGAATTCTTAATTCAATTGTCATAATCCACTAGAAATAGAAGATTCACTTTTATTCCTAGTCATTGATCTCATCTTTGGATCCTCACCCTCCATTCTATTTTCAGAAAATCTATAAATAGAACCCTCTTCTAAGCCATTAGAGAGGAACTTCATTTGCACAATCACTATACCCAAAATTCTCTCATCTTCTCTTCTCAATTCTATTCTTAAGGATCCTCCATTATTGTGTGTTGAAGCTCTCATTCAACACAAACAGGTATTCTAAGCCATTCTTCTTTTGTCATCTTCAAACAAGTAAGCAAGCAAGAAAGCTTCTGACTCAAATCAAGATCAAAGCAAGATAGGCAACAATGGAAAACGACAGGTAAAAAGGGTTGTAAGTATGTTCTTACTCATCTTGGTTTGATTCCTCTTTGCCTTCACATTCTATTGGTGTTTGGGTTTATGTTTTCATTAGTTTGATTCTAACATACCATTCTCCCCCTCACAGTTATCTCTATCATCCTTCCTAAATGGGCTATCAAACTTGTTTTGCTCCGGAAATGATTTGTCTCCTTTAGAATAAGTCCTACCTCTCTAAAATGTACCTCCTCTTCCTCTCTATCTCTGATCATGTCTCTTATTCAGCTTCTCTTCAACTTTCAGGGCAAATTGATATGCTTCCTCCAAAGATGTCATCCTTACCAAGCTTAGTTCTTCTTGAATCTTCAATCTCAGTCCATTGATATATCTAGCCACTTTCTCCTTGCTTGCTTCACTATGTCCTATTCTTATGATCATCTTGTGAAATTCTTCAGTGTACTCCTTCATAGATTTCTCCTTTTGTCTCAGGTTTTTTAATCTTTTCAACTGCTCCAACTCATAGTCAGCAGGTATAAATTGATTCTTCAGTTTTGTCACCATCCTATCCCATTTTGTAATCTTTTCTTTTCCTCTTCTATTTCTTTCCAACTGAACTTCTTTCCACCATATAGCAGCATGTCCTTTCAACTTTGTCTTTGCAAGTTTCACCTTCTCTGGATCCTCAATTTCCTCATATTCAAAGTATTCTTCCATGTCATTTATCCAGTCAATCAATTCTTCAGGATTTAAATTACCAGTATAGTTTGGTACATCAACTCTAGGTCTCTTTCCAATCTTTGAAATAGCTCATAGCATCTTCACTTGATCTGATTCTTCTTCTTTATCACCTCCTAGGGTTTCGCCAGTTTGTTCAATAGATTGAAATTCTTCTTCATCCTCACTTTCAACATTAAGTCTCGGTGTCAATCCTCTTCGCCTATCTTCTTCAACAACATCCAATTGAATTCACATTATTTTCATCATCTCCATCATCTCATCTATTCTACCAGCCATTGTTCCAATAGTAGCAACTCTCCTCGGCGGCATTCTTCCTAGGATCAAGTGTAAACTACCTCAGGTTCGACGATCAGGCTACAAGGTGACAACTGCCTCACAATCGGCGATCAGTTGCAACACAAGTAACCTACCTCAATTCGGCAATTTGTCCATAGAAACATCTTACAGAATTCCCTTGCCAACTTTTCTCAATTCACTCCCAAAGATTTAAACTTTCACTCTGATACCACTTGGTGCAATCACGGTAGGAGGGTTCACATAATGAACTATCTGGACTGTGCAACAAGAGTAAACACAACGGAAACAACTCAAAGAGATGGAACAAATGCAGATTCAGTCACTCAATATATCATAGAATTCAAATAAGGATCAGCTGGCAACATGTGGGCTTACAATTAGGGCTCATAGGCCTGATCACATACATGCACAAGATAAAGCTTTGAAGCTCCTTGCAGAAATCTAACTATCAGATACTACTATGTAAGTCCCTACTTCATAACTATTTTCCTAAGGATCTATTACATCAATATATATCAAGTCCGGATCAATAGATTCCTCTGTGTCAGCCAAGGAAGATCACAAACTCCAACGAAGAGCTGTAACGTGTGTACACAGATAGGTCAGACCTAAATGCATAGAACACTTCTAAAAAATGAATGGAATGATGTGCGGATCTTATTGGAAGGTCAGCCACAAACCAAAGATCATTGAATGATGTGTCATTAGGCTTCAAAGATTGGGAAATGCTTCCACAAGTTTCTCCTTTAGCTGGATGTCTATGATTATCTGGATGCTCTGTTCTGAGAAACAGTCAATCTTCTAATAGTGATATCTTTCTGGTATTGATGTGCGAATCTATGAATTCTGGATATGATGTAGATGGATGATTGTAGATGCTAAGTCTAGGTCCACAAGATCTGAAATGCTACTATGGTAAAATGCGGATGAAAATGTAGAAACTACTTCTGACTGAATTGAATTGGAAAAGAAACAAACTGAACTGCAAACAAACTAAAATGCAAATGTTTTTGGTTGATGCAAGATTTCTCTTAAAACAAGGATGCTCCTGCATCAACCATACAAACATTGATCATTGCATGTGTATATCAAAGTATGGTTGTTTGGAAATGACTTCAAAAACTTCTTTTATATCATCCTTGTCTCTTTCCTTCAAAGGAGTTGGCCTCATATGGATTTAAATCTTTAATTTAAATTCTTCTCTTTCACAAGTTGACCACCTTGGATGTATAATTAAGTTTGAATTCCATTATATGTCAACCCAAAACACTTATATATCAAATGTTTAAATCTTTAATTTAAACATGCAATCTCCCAAAGGTAACGTGTAACGGATGTATTTTGCTTTGCTCTCCAACAGATAATTCTTATTATATCGGGCCACTCTTATTTGCCTTGACATCAATGATCCTATTTATGACTTCGTGCCTTTGACATCACTCGTCTATACATCTTACTCCAACAATATCCACAATTATCTCTTAGACATCAATCTCACCAACAATCTCGGGCTTTGAAATTAGGGATAACAATCTTGTTCATGCACCTTCTTGACATCAATAATAGACATTCCAACAAAACAATGTTTTAGGATGTGAACAACATTTTCAGGCTATGAACAATATTTCCATGACATGAACATTGCTTTCAAGAAGCAAACACTGTTTTCAGCCTTTACCCCTCATCATTGGAGTTTTCATTTGTGCACCCAAACTTCAGAAGACTCGTTCTAAGCCATATAGAGGCCTTTTTTGGCACAATATTTTTTTGTTTGGGGTAGAATTTCATGCTCTATATTATGGTAAAGTTCATTTTCTAATTTGACTCTCCATTTTTTTTAAATTGTAGATTCTTACAGATTTTTTTGCGCAGTCCTTGTTTTGAGACATTCCGGGAGTCATAACTTGTGCAAACAGACTCCTTTTGGGTGTTGCTTTTTTTAGAGTTTATATTTTTCTATGGAATACATATTGGTACTCTCAAATTGATCTCATATTGTACTTGAGCTATAGTTTTAGTGTTTTGACCATTTTGGGCCTTGTAAAAGTTTGAAAATATGAGATTTACATTGTAAATCACACTAATTATAAAGTGCCAACATTGTAATTTCTGGGGGGTCATTTCAAAAACTAGTGAAAAGGGGGGTGTACTTGAGTTCTCTTCTTTTCAGTACTTCATTTTTGCATTCTCTACATCATGGGTCAAACAACAGTACCCATCTTAACTCCTTACAAGTATAGTTTTGAGTGGAAATCGTGCATGACAATCTACTTAAGGAAAGCTGGGTTGCATAGGATAACAATGGGATTAGAAACTAAACCTGCTAAAGATGAAGATAAACTTAAGTGGTTTAACAAATGTGATGAAGCCTATGAAACTTTGTGCAGTTGTCTGTTTCTCATGATTTGCTCTTTCATATTGAATCTTTGAATTCACTAAATGAAATTTGGACAAAGCTAGAAACACTATTTGACACACAAGATTCAATGAGGGGTCATATGTTGGAAAATAAACTAATTAGTTTAAGCCTAGGCAACTTCAACACAATCCAAGATTTTTTCACAAAATTGAAGTCACTGAGATTACAATTAAAATAGTGCAGAATTGAAAAGAAAGATGAACAACTGATTCTTAGTATTCTCTCTAAGCTAAGTTTTGAATATTCGGTGTTTGTTTCTACCTTCTATTCTACTAAGGGTGCACTTGGGACACAGGTCACTATGTCATCTTTGGATGATTTTGCTATCTTTCTCACATGGGAGCAAGATAAGCTAATCCAAATGGGCACTCTGAAATCCTATAAGTCACATGCCCTGGCTACCAACCAAGGTACAAAATAATAGAAATGACAAAGTAGTAGTAATAAGGATAAGAAACAAAATATTAGCAAGGAGAAGAAGAATCAGAAACAAGCTGCCCCAAAAGTAGCTAATGAGACCTCATCTTCTAATGGTGACAAGTCTAAGAAAGAGAAGGTCAAATATGCCTATTGTAAAAGACCTAGTCATGATGAACATAAATGTTTGAAGAAACAAATTGATCACTTGACACATATTCTTGAGAAGAATAATATCAGTGTTCCTAGATCTATAAAACAAAGTTCTAATGAGGGGTCTAACAAGGCAAACGATAACAAGGGGAAAGGAAAGGACAAGGCCCTTGTAGTAGTTGCTTCACAACAATCCACTTGGGTTCTTGATTTGGGTGATTCACACCACATGGATTCATCTAAGGAAGAACTTGCATCTTTGGAGTTGTGTACTATGCCTTCTATTTTGATGGGTGATGACACTCCTGTTGAGGTGTATGGGAGAGGGTCTATTGATGTGGGGGATGGCACATTCCATGATGTTCTTTGTGTGCCCTCATTATCAACTAATCTCATATTAATATATCAGATCACTCACATGGGTTTAGACAAGTGGGTTGAGTTCACTCTTGATTTAGTGGAGATTCGTGACTCACACAGTGGTTCTACAGTTGCAGTTGGGAGAGCAAATCATCAATCTTGGCTATATTTGTTTTATCACTTTTTTCTTGATCCTCCATCTATTTTTCTCACCCATTTAGATGATGTGAGTATATTATGGCATGAGCGCTTTGGCCATCATAACTTCATCTACTTGCAGCAACTCAACCATCAAAGCATAGTCATAGGGTTGCCTTCAATTCAATTTTTCAGGTGGTGTTTGCCAAGGTTGCATTGTTGGTAAGCATACTAAGGAAAATTTTAACAAAGGTAAGGCATGGAGAGCTTTAGAAATACTGGAGTTAGTTCACAGTGATTTGGTTGGTCCACTTCCTTGTCCATCCTTCAACAAGGCTAGATTTATTCTAACTTTCATTGATGAATTTTCTCGATTTACTTGGGTGTACTTTCTCAAATAGAAGTTTGAAGTATTTGATCACTTTCAGGACTTCAAAACTTTTGTAGAGAAGCAATTTAGGAAAGCCATCAAAGACTTGCACATTGACAATGGTGGTGAATATGTCAACCATCATTTTGAGAGGTTTTGCACTTCAGAGGGGATTGATTTGCAACATTCAGTTCCATACACTCCTCAGTAGAATGGTGTGGTAGAATGAAAGAATAGGTCCTTGAAGGAAATGATGAACTGTATGATTCACACTAGATCTCTTACACCACAGTATTGGGTAGACGCCATCAATTATGCTTGTTATATTCAGAACTGTGTTCCTCACCGATCATTGAAGGGAGTCAGTCCTTTTGAAGCTTGGAGTGGTTAGAAACCTTCAGTTAAGCAATTTTAGGTTTTTGGTTCTTATGCATGGGCCTACATTCCTACAGAGAAACATAAGGCCTTGGATCCACAGAGCAGGCCTTTCATATTTGTAGGCAATCCTGATGGTGTGAAGGGTTATTAGTTTCTCCATCCTACTACACATGAGTTGTTCATTGAGAATGTTGGGAATTAAGGTGTCTCAACCTTGGTAATTCCTTGTATTTTTACATTGTATTTATTTATTATTTGCCTATTGTATTAATTGGATGCAAATCCTATGTTGTCATATTGTGGGAGTTGGCGCGGTGATGTGTCATCCTACATGGCATATGATCACATTTATTTTTGTCCTCACATGAGGAGATAGGCATCCCACTTAGTGGTAGGAATATTTTTCCATGTGTCAGCATCTTGGATGTGTAAGGGAATATTGACCATAATGGTCATGATAGATTCCTATGACGATTATATTACATGTAAGAGTTGGAATAGGAGATTCTATGACAAGTGAAGACATGTGTCAAAGAGCATCTTTAAAAAATGCATCTTTGGGCGCCCCAAGATGGACTATGACAAGTTGTAAGAGAATATGCTATTTATGGCCTGTGTATGACAAATTCTCTTATAGCTATAAGTTATGACAGCTATGACAAATTCTATGACAGTTGTAAGAGTCATAAGAGCATATGTCATAGCCCATTTTGGAAATAGGTGAACTCCTTGGGATGGGGTGATGTGACAAGTGTTAGGAGCATACTACAGAGTTGGACAAGTGTCCATAGGCATGGGTTTTGGGCCATGAGGCCTTGTTGGATGTCCATCCTTATGTGGAGCCATATTTGCCTTGTATTTGTTATATAAATAGGTGCTTTTGAGAGGAGATGTATTACAGGTTTGACAAGTACTATTATGCTACCGGTTTGTCTCTAGATACGAGTTTCAAAGACTCCTGAGAGATTGCATTGCAAGTGTATTGTAAACCATTTCAATTTTTTAATACATTGTGTAGGTTTTGGAGTGTGGGGTTTTTCACTCGATAAGGGTTTTTCCCACATATATCTTGTGTCTCTCTTCTTCTGTCTCACTTTCTTGTTTATGTGTTTGCTGCAATATCTCTATTAGTGGGTTTAACATTGTTGTAATAGTAAGGATAAATTGAATTTACAATCTCCTCCCCTCATTAGATTAGTGTAGGAAGTGTTTTTTGCACACCTAGCTTCCTTTCAGTTGGTATCAGATTCTGGCTAGTTTTGGTTCTAGCTGTTGGGTAGGGGTTTTTTGAGCTGATCTTAGGTTGAGTGGGAGTGTTGTGCAGAGTATTCTGTATCTTGTTGTAGCAAGGAGATGGAAACCACATCTAGAAGGTTAGAGGTTGAGAAATTTAACTACTTCTTGATCGTGACCTATGGGAAACGGTATCCGGTGTGAAACCTATAGCAATCTCACAAGATGATTGGGACCTCAAAGATTGGAAAGCTAAGTGTCTCATAAGACTCTGTTTAGCTAACTCTGTCCTATTGAATATCCATGAGGAGAAGAGTACAAAATATCTTTAGAAGAAGTTGGGTGATGTTTATCAGGCCAAATCCTTGGTAAACAAACTTTTCCTAAAAAAGAAGTTGTTCATTCTGAAGATGGAAGATAGAGGATTTGTTGCAGACCACATGAATGCTTTCAAAATAATCATTGCACAGTTGACATCTGTGGGTGTGAAAATGGAGGAGGATCATTACATGACCCTGCTTTATTCTTTGCCAGATTCATGGGATCATCTTGTCATGGCTATCGGAAGCACCGCTACCACCTTCAAGATGGAAGATGTGGTGTCCTTTCTATTATTTGAAGAAATATGGAGGAAGACATCTGAATCAGCCAAAGAGGCTCTTGCAGTTTGTGGAAGACCTAAAGAGAAAGGGAAGAAGAAGGACAAGAAAGGTGAAAAGGGTAGATCTAAATTCCATGGGAGATCCAAATCTCCTGGAAAGTCCAAGGCTCTCTGTTGGAACTATGGAAAAATTGGGCATTTCCAAAAGGAATGCAAAGAGGAGAAGAAAAAGAAGAAGAAAGCTCATGATTCAGATTTTGACAAGTCACAAGATGATGGTGATGCCTTCATTGCAGCCCTAGCCACCCATGCATCTGATGATGTGTGGTTGATTGATTTTTGTGCATCATTCCACATGACCTCACATCGAGACTAGTTCACGAAATATGAAGAGTTTGGTGGTGGAAGAGTGTACCTAGGTGACGACTCTCATCTAAAGATTGTTGGTCATGGAAGAGTCTCAATTCGATTCCCTGATGGATGAGTAAAGGGGATAACTAGAGTTATGCACATTCCAAGCCTTGGAGGGAACCTGCTTTCTATAAGTATGTTGAATGATGCAGGTGTGCAGGTTGTCTTTTCGAAGGATGGATGCAAGATGACTAGAGGATCTATGGTGCTTGCGAAGGGTACTCGGAGAGGTACTCTATTTCAGCTGGAGGCATGCACTTCACAGTGCAATAGTTCTTCTGACTCAAAGAAATGAGCTACAGTCACTTCATCTCCACCATCTAAACAAGTAATGAAGAAATCTATTGTAACTAGTTCTGATGGTAGTGCACATGCTTTGGAAGCTAAGCTTCCTGCTGAAAAGACTATGTTATGGCATTTGAGATATGGCCACATTGGTGAGAAGGGTCTGCATACCCTAAAAAATAAAAACATCATTGAGGGGTTAAATGATTGTAATCTTGAGTTTGACTTTTGTGAACATTGCATTTATGGAAAGCAAAACTGTGTTCAGTTTTACTCTAGTTCTCACAAGTCTTTTGGTGTATTGGATCTTATTCATTCTGATGTGTTTGGTCCTATTAATGTTCCTTTGATTTCAAAATCTATATATTTTGTATCTTTCATAGATGATTATAGTAGAAGGACATGGGTTTATTTTATCAGAAGCAAGACTGAAGTCTTTAGTCAGTTTAAGGAGTTTAAAGCCTTTGCTAAAAATCAGACTAGTAAAAAGATTAAGTGTTTGAGAACTGACAATGGTGGTGAGTTTTGTTCGGCAGATTTTGATAAGTTCTGTAAAGAGAAAGGGATTGAAAGGCATAAGACAACTCCATACACCCCAAAATGGAGTTGTAGAGAGGATGAACATGACACTGATGGAGAAGGCTAGGAGTATGCTTAGTGGAGCAAGCCTCGAACAAAAGTTTTTGACTGAAGCTATTGCCATTGCTTTCTATCTGGTAAACAAACCTCCTACATCAGCTCTTGTTGGTGTTGTGTGGTTACACAACACGCCCCATTTTGACTTGGCAAAACAGGGACCCAGCTTTTTGGCTTGGCTTGTGTTGTCTACTTTCTGGCGGTTCGGTAAAAGTAAGTCAGCGGTATCATCATGAAAGGTCAGGATGAGGTAGGTCATCATCATGAGGTTAGTTTGTCAAAGTTCATATTTTATTTCTATGACCTCATATTTAGAAAGAGCTTGAAATTCCATGCAGGTTTGCCTTTTACATCACCTAAAAATTCATCCATATGTGGGAGTTATGGGCAGTCAAAGTTTTGGTCAAACTTGATAATCGCAGGATGATCATCATATTTTTATATCCTCAGTCATGTTGTCAAGGTCATCCTGATCTTGGTCTATCACCCGATAAAATCATGCGGTCGATATATCCGGACGTCAATCTTAGGTGATAGTGCCCTTTACCCGTCAAATAACCTTATGTATTTCGCGAGCATCATGTTGCAAGTGTAACCCAATATTTCACAATATCCTCCTGCCATGAAATATCCCCTGATTTTTATCAATATGATGTTGACGTCATCTTTTGCATTTCAACAAAGCCCCGGATATGACGGCGACGTCATCAGGACATTCGAGGGGGGGTGATCATATTTCTTAATATCCTGCACATTGTCAATATGCATGCAGTTCGGACTCGAAAAGTTTGTTAAAGATGAAGAAACTATTGTATGTTTCTTTTATACAAATGTCGATATACATTGCATTAGCATACAGGTGGACATTTTGTATTTTTGTGCATCAGATAGATAAAAAGCTTTAGAGTTGGCATCGACATAGCTTTTGCCTTCGGCCAAGTCTTGTATTCTCTCTCCGATAGTGGTTGTCACCCCGATGGGTGGACATCAGTGTAACTCTTGGCATCGGTGTAGCTTTTGCCTTCGGCCAAGTTTGAGATTGTCATCCCAACCATATGTGGTCACGTCGAAATATACATTGCATAATGTACATACAGCGGAATTGAAATCATTATTAAATAGCGAGAATTCGTTGTACATTTCGTGATTGTATGTTTTTACATACATTGCGATATACATTACATGCATCACATACAGTAGCGGACCCGAAATATTATTGAGTGCATTTTATTCGTTGTATATTTTGTGATTGTATATTTCTTTTATACATTCCGATATACATTGATTATATGCATACGCGTGTTTTGCATGTATATTGTGACTTTTTATGCTTGTATATGCAGATTTGAACCCAATATACATGCCGGTATATACAAGGGCAGATTTGAAGGTTTTTTTAAGAGCGATTTATTCCTTGTATATTTTGCAATGTATCATCATATTTGAAACCTGACATACAAAGAAATGGGCGGGAAAATGAAGCGATGGATTTTTGAATCCATTTGGAGCCAGATAGCCTGATTTTCAGTCAACGATGGTTGACCCGAGTATTTTGGGCCCTGTTTATGCATTTTATGCATAGTTTTCACAAATTTGAAACCCAATTGCATGTGTTTGAACTTTTGTCTTGTTCCTAATGGAAATTTTAGCTGCATGCTGTGTTCCAATCGATGAACTTAGTGTTTGTCTGTTTATTTGCAGGAAATCTTGATGCTATTAGAGCTGTAGCTGAACATTGAGATGTTGCACAAGGGGGCAACATGAACCAAAAGTGAGGAGGATATTGTCAAATAGGCTGTTTGCTAGCTGGAGACCGAATCAAGTTAAAGATGCTGGAATATTCTGTGCCAGCTATACATTTGCCAATTGGCAAAGCATGTGCTTTTCATCTGGACCAGTGATGTGAATTGGTAAATCTTGATTGTAGATCTTTTGTAAAGGATTCCTCACCTTATTCTATAAAAGGTGGTGGAATGCCCTGATGAAACATTCGAAACTTAATTGAAATTTGTTTGCTGAAGTATTCAGGGCTTATTTCAAAGCTATTGTATGTATACATGTCTTTTGCATACTTAATGAAAGAGAAGAGTATTTGGATTACAAATCTTCATAAATTTTGAGTAATCTGCATCTGAATTCTGGATATGTGCTTTGATTTGCTACGTCCCTTGGAGTGCTCATCATGTTGCATGTATTGTTTTCATTCCTCATCCTCTGAAGTTTGCATCAACTGTATCTAGCTGTGGAATATCCTGGTGAACATATGGTTTGATTTCTTCTCGTCATGACAGTATCGAGTATGTATGTGGATCAATAGCTAAAGGTTCAACTTTAAATTGTAGCATTCCTTTAGTTTCTTTCAATTTCAGAGCATTTCACTACCACACTTGCGAATAACTGATAATCCTAAGCAAATAACACAAAATATGCAGACATCTTGTAGGTAATTGCAAATATTTAGCATATTTGAATGCAATGCATGCACAATTGAAAAATATCATGCAAAGATTGAGGTATTTTTAACTCTTTTCATCTAATAACTGCATAATATGGCTTCTCTGTAAAGAATTTCTGCAGGAATGTCATGATGATGGCACATTTTCACGTAAGGCCCCAAAATGGAAACAACAACTCACAGTAACCTCTGAGTAACGTCAGTCGATTAAGACCTAATCACCAGAGACTTGGGATCATGAATTCTCTGAATTCACAGTATCTTTCAAGATGAATAAAGGTTAATGTATACTTTTATTTTGTGCTTGTTTATGACTAACATCATGATCAACAGTTGGTAAGACACCTATGGAGGTGTGGTCTGGTAAGAAGCCTTCAGTTAGACATCTTTGTGTTTTTGATTGTATATGCACATGTGCCTAGGAAGAAACAGTCTAAATTGGAGAATAAGGTTGTTAAATGTATTTTCATTAGCTATGGTGTTGGTGTGAAAGGATACAAGGTTTGGAATCTTGTGGCTGAAAAAGTGTTATATAGCAGAAGTATTATCTTCACATAGCTAACACCTTCTTCTGTTGTTCTACAACCATAACAAATAGAAAAGAAATAGGATGCGGTTTAATTTCCTTCTACCCCTGAGAAGACTGAACAAACAAACCCTGTGAGACCTGATGATGAGGAGAGCTCTAGCAGCTCTGAAAGCTTAGAAGAAGAAGCATAACCTCAACCTCAGCCATTAAGGAGGTCTACATGAACAAGAAAGCAACCTGATAGGTTTGGTTATTCATTCCTTGATTCTAGTTGTGCTTTTGCTTTACTTACTAACACTGATGAGCCTAGAACTATGAAAGAGGCTATGGGCATGAAAGATATAGGTTCTTGGAAGGAGGCCATGGAGGATGATATGGCTTCTTTGGAAAAGAACAAAACATGGGACTTGGTGCCTTTGCCTGATGGATGAAAACTTGTTGGATGCAAATGGGTGTTCAAGAAGAAATTCGGTGCAGATGGCAGTGTTGAAAAGTACAAGGCTAGATTAGTTGTGAAGGGGTACTCACAAGTGGAGGGAATTGATTATGGTGAAATTTTCTCTCTCGTTGCAAAGCTGACATCCATTAGATTTTTGTTATCTCTTGCAGCTGCTTATGACTTAGAGGTAGAACAGATGGATGTGAAGACAACTTCCTTCATGGTGATTTGGAGGAAGAGATTTACATGTCACAGCTAGAGCATTACATAGAGAAAGGTAAAGAAAGTTTGGTTTGCAAGTTAAAGAAGTCTTTGCATGGTTTGAAGCAGTCTCCTAGGATGTGGTACTTGAAGTTTGATGCCTTTGTGTTGTTGATTGGATATCTGAGATAGAAATTAGATCATTGTGTGTATTAAAATTTTGACAATGATCACATTCTCATTATTGCATTGTATGTTGACGTTATGTTGTTGGTTGGGAATGGTAAGAATATGATTTATGATTTGAAGTCTTAGTTGTCCGCATAGTTTAGATGAAAAATATTGGGGCAGCCAGGTACATTCTGGGGATGGAAATCAGAAGAGATAGAGCTAACATAAAACTTTGGTTAAGCTAGAGTAAGTATGTGAAGACTGTGTTGGACAGATTCAACATGGCAAATTGTAGACCATTGAGTGTTCCTGTTTCATTGGGGACAAAGTTATTTGTTAGTGATTGTCCAAAATCTCCTAGTGAGGTGGAGGACATGAGCAGAGTACCTTATGTTAGTGTTGTTGGTAGTTTTATGTATGCCATGGTCTGCACAAGACCAGACATTGCCCAAGCAGTGGGAGTCCTTAGTCGATTTATGGCTAATCTTGGATGGGTATATTGGGATGTAGTTAAGTGAGTGTTCAGATATTTGAGGGGTACTTTTGAGTATTCCATTTTCTATCATGGCAATGCTACAAGACCTCTGCATTCAGTTTGTATTCATGGATTTGTGGATTCTGATTGGGCAGGTGACATTGACAGCAGGAGATCCACCAGTGCCTATGTGTTCACTATGTTTGGTGGTGCAATTAGTTGGATGAGTAAGCAACAACCTATAGTTGATTTGTCCACTATAGAAGCTGAGTACATGGCTACAACTCATACTTGTAAGGAATCCATTTGGCTTAAGAGATTGTGTTCAGATATTGGTGTTGATGCAAGTCAGATTACGATCAGTTGTGACAGTCAGAGTGCGATTTGCCTTGCAAAGAATCCAACTTTCCATGCCAGAAAAAAGCATATTGATGTATAGTTTCACTTTGTGCAAGACATGGTAGAGGATGGGAAGGTAAATTTGGAGAAGGTAGATACTTTGAAGAATGTTGTAGATGCATTGACGAAACTACTGGGCATAGAGAAGTTTAGATGGTGTTCGAAGTCTATGGGCCTCTCGGCCTATAGCAGTTAAATCCTGTTGATTGTATTGGCTCTTACAAGGTGTTTGACAAGTGGGAGAATGTTAGGAATTAAGGTGTCTCAACCTTGGTAATTCCTTGTATTTTTACATTGTATTTATTTATTATTTGCCTATTGTATTAATTGGATGCAAATCCTATGCTGTCATATTGTGGGAGTTGGAACGGTGATGTGTCATCCTACATGGCATGTGACCACATGTATTTTTGTTGTGACATGAGGAGATAGGCATCCAACTTAGTGGTAGGAATATTTTTCCATGTGTCAGCATCTTGGATGTTGTGTAAGGGAATATTGACCATAATGGTCATGACAGATTCCTATGACCATTGTATGACATGTAAGAGTCAGAAATAGGAGATTCTATGACAGGTGAATACATGTATCGAAGAGCATCTTTGAAAATGTATCTTTGGGTGCCCCAAGGTGGACTATGACATGTTGTAAGAGAATATGCTATTTATAGCTTGTGTATGATAGATTCTCTTACAGCTGTAAGTTATGACAACTATGATAGATTCTATGATGGTTGTAAGAGTCGTAAGAGCATCTGTCATAGCCCATTTTGGAAGTAGGTGACCTCCTTGGGATGGGGTGACTTGACAAGTATCAAGAGCATCCTACAGAGTTGGACAAGTGTCCATAGGCATGGGTTTTGGGCCTTGAGGCCATGTTGGATGCCGATCCCTATGTGGAGTCATATTTGCCTTGTATTTGTTATATAAACAGGTACTTTTGAGAGGAGATGTATTACAGGTTTGACAGGTACTATTATGCTGCTGGTTTGTCTCCAAATACGAGTGTTAAAGACTCTTGAGAGCTTGCATTACAAGTTTATTATAAAGCATTTCATTTTTTTAATACATTGTGCAGGTTTTGGAGTGTGGGGTTTTTCACCCGATAAGGGTTTTCCCCACGTATATCTTGTGTCTCTCTTCTTTTGTCTCACTTTCTTGTTTATGTGTTTGCTGCAATATCTTTGTTAGTGGGTTTAACATTGCTATAATAGTAAGGATAGGTTGAATTTGCACTCTCCTCCCCTCATTAGATTAGTGTAGGAAGCAATTTACGCACACCTAGCTTCCTTTCAAAGAGGAGTGTTTAGTTTGAGGAGGGCTCTTTGAGCTCAACTCCTATCACTTCTCCACTTACTACTTTGACATTGGAGTCACTTAGGCTACATGGCAGATCTTCTGATGAGGCAGATTCACCTGAGCAGATTCTTGATGATGAGGAGTCTTCTACCTCCACTTCCAATGCTGAGAGAGATTCAAAGGATTCACCTCCTTCCTCTCCTAGTTATCATTCATAGGGTGATGATTCTCCTCTAGATTCTCTAACTTCTGGTCCACTTTGGGCTAGAAAGACCTTGCAGTCTCCAAGCGATTGGGTTGGGGATCCCTCAGAAACTAGGTGGATTCATTCACAATTCCAGGATGCTCCACATGTTTTCATTGCTACTTCCTCTGATCCACAGTCCTTTTGAGAGGCTTCTGGTATTCCTAAATGGGATACAACTATGTAGGAGGAGTATAGTTCCTTGATGAGGAACTGCACTTAGGATCTTGTCCCTCTTCTTAAGAGAAGAGTTTTTTTTGGACAAAATTTGCTACAAATGGGTTAGTTGATAAGTATAAGGCTCGCTTGGCTGCCAAAGGATTCTCCCAGGTTCCTAAGATTGACTACTTTGATATTTTGTGTCAATTGCCAGAATGATCTCCATCCAAATTGTTCTTTCCATTGCTGCAACCAATCGTTGGGAAGTACACTAGATGGATGTGAAGAGTGCTTTGCTTCATGGTGACCTTCAGGAGGAAATCTACATGGAGCAGCCATAGGGATTTGATTAGGATTATTCACTTGTGTGCCACCTTTGGAAGTCTCTCTATGGCCTCAAACATGCCCCTTGGGCTTGGTATGCCAAGATGGAGCCCTTCCTTCTAACAGTTGGGTTCAATCGGTGCTATTCTAATCCCAATGTCTACATTTTGTAGCAGGATGATTCACTCCTATTTTTGGTCATGTATGTTGATGACTTATTGATCACAGGGAGTTCTTCATCCGCCATTAGGGTAGTCAAATCTACCCTTCATGTCAGGTTTTTGTGACTAACTTGGGCTTGTTGCATTACTTTCTTGGGATTGAGATCTTCTAGTCTGCTTTTGGGATCACACTCACATAGTCCAAGTATGCTCTAGATTTTCTCTTGAGTTTTCATATGGCTGACTGTAAGCCTACTCTGACTCCCTTCCTTTTTGGAGTCAAACTTGAGGCTTAGTGTTCTTCACCACTTTTTGATGGAAATTTATACCGACAACTTGTTGGGAGACTCATTTATCTGACTCATACAAGACCCTGCATTTCATATGCTTTAGGCATGGTTTATTGATTCATTCAGGAGCCCCATGAGATGCACTAGAAATCAGCCAAGCGGATCCTTCACTATATTTAAGGTACTCACAATTTTAGGATTCACTATGCAATAGGCATTGATCTTGACTTGGTGGGCTACACAGATTTAGATTGGGCATGTGATTCTCAGGATCGTAAGTCTACTTCAGGTTACAACTTCTCACTTGGTTCAGGTCCTATTTTTTGGTTGAGCAAGAAGCAGTCTGCTATTGCAGTATCTTCCACTAAGGCTAAGTATTGGGGGGCTGTGAATGTCGCCACTGAGTCCATTTAGCTTCAGAATCTTCTCACTGAGTATGGTATCCAAATCAGATAGCCACTAGTCATATTTCATGACAACCAGAGTACCATTTAGATCTCACAAGATCCGGTCCCTCATTAGTGGACCAAACACATTGAGGTCCACATGCACTACATTCGAGAGCTCATCCATGGCCATGTCATCGACCTTCACTATTGTCTGACTTCTGAGAAGATTGCTAATATCTTCACCAAACCCTTCACATAAAGCAAGTATCTTCATTTGCGAGCTTTGTTGGGGGTGCGGGAGGCTTCATCTTCTGGGTGGCTTCTTAGTCCTCTCACTTGGAGTCCTGACTCCCTCTACTTTGGGGGGTCTCTTCTCTCTCTATTTGGGGGGGGGGGGGGGGGCTTTTCTCTCTTTTCTAGGGGACTTCTTCTCTTTGGGTGGGATTTTTCTATACATGGGTACCTCATCATGCTTCATTTGTTGGGACCCATCCTTTCACCCACCTAAGTTGCACTTAAGGGGGGGTGTTAGTGTAGGTTTTTACTTTTCTAGTTGGTTATTTATTTTCCTATTCCTAGGTTTTTCCTATACATATATTTAAGGTTGCTTAGGATTAATTGAGTATTAGTGTGAGTGGGTGCAAGGTATCGACATCTTCCATGATAGTTACACTTGTCTATTTTAGGCTATTGTGGTGGACTCTTCCCATTGGACATATTTTCCACCTCTCCCCTCTCTCATATTCTATATATACTCACCTTCTAGCTAGTCTTGGGTACATTGTATTATGCAAATTTTGATTTTGCATCCTCTTAATCCTATTTTTGATTGAGCATTTTCATTTTTCTCAGAGACTAAATTTGTGTTGTTATTTTAATTTCATATCATTTGCTTCCTAGTTTATTAATCTATTTGTTGCACTAGTTTTTTGGGTTATTCATATTTGTAGATTCTAACACATTATAGTTAGAAGAAGTTTTCAAAAATAGATTATACTTCAAAGCCCAATCAGCTATCCTAAAACTAGTGAAAGATCTTTCATTATCAGAGATGATAGTGTGGGGAGCTCCAAACCTTGTCATGCTTTCTTCCAAGAAATCCATGATTGCTAATTCTCTAGCCTCTTTGAGTGGGATAACTTCAACCCACCTGGTGAAGTGGTTTGTTACAGTTAGAACCCACTAGTGACTAGCACTAGATGTAGGGTTGATCATGCCAATGAAATCTAGATGCCATTATGAAAAAGGTTGATCTGCCTAGATGGGGTGAACTAGAAGGGTTGCCAATCTCTTCCTTCCAGCAAAGAGAGCACACTCTTTGCATTTTCTTACCCATACATGGGCATCATTGAATAATGTGGGCCAAAAATAACATGCCCTCATTATCTTCATTACTATAGCTCTTGCAGAGAAGTGACCTCCAACTGGGCCTGCATGAAACTCACTAAGTAATCTGTCAATCTAATTTTCTTCAATGCATGTCAACAAGACTTCATCCAGATTCCTTTTAAAAAGAATTCCATCCACTAGAGCATATGGGATGGACTGCAACCTGAAGTGTCTTCTCTTAGTTCTGTCCAATCCATGAGGATACTCACTAGTGGATAGGAACTTGGCCATGTCTACTGTCCAAGAAATTACAACTATTGATTATGCTATAGGTTCTGCTTTGTACAAGAGATAGGATGAGTTCGCCTCATCTACTGTAGTTTAAGTTAGTTACTCACATAATCCTTTACCTCTAATCAGCTTAGTGGCTTTGATGGTAACATCATATTCCAAGATCTTTGTAACCTAGCTCGCCCTCTTTTCACTAATTTCTATTCCCATTATTTAGTCTCTTACACTGGGATGGGAAACCAATACTTAATGTAGTTATTTTCCAGCATATGTTTGAATTTTTTTAATGCCCTTATAATGGAAAAAACTTGTTTGTCCATGGGGTTGTACCTAACCTCATAATCCTTCAGTGTTTGATTGAAAAAGGCCAGTGGTTTCTCCATACCTTGGTTATTTTGCTGCATCAGAACAACTACAATGTTGTTCTATCATCCATGAGCGTAAAGGACAAAGTCCTTCTCATAGTTAGGGTTCATGAGGGTAGGTGCTTGAGCAATTTCCTCTTTTATTTTATCAAAAATTTCTTTTCCCTCCTTAGTCCACCTAAAAATCACATCTTTTTTTAGCATTAGGGTTAGTGGTTTGACCAAACCGACACGGTTAGGAATGAATTTCTTAACGAAATTAATTTGCCCCAAAAATGACTACAGAGCTTTCTTATGAGCAGGCAGAGGAAGAGAAAGGAGAGTTGAATTTCTTTCCAGATCTATGGAGATCCCATCTATGGACATCAAATGGCCCAGAAGTTTGCCCTGAGAAACAACAAAAATACACTTTTTGGGGTTCAATGACACTCCAAACTCCCTGCACCTTTTGAAAATTCTCTCTAGATGCTCCATGTGGTTTTATCCTTATTGCAAGTATGGGCCTAACCGGTGTTGTCATTGATGTCAACATACTCCTATTGCATTAATGATAAGGATTGGATGAGTTGTATGCTGACGATATTGAGAAAATTAGCCCTATCAAGAACAGAGAAGAACAGTAAAGACAACAAGGTAAAGATCCCAACTAAAATGAAGATTAGAGGTTGTGCATAAAAGGATTTGTTGATATGTGTCTTAAGTTGATCCCGTAAAGATTTGAGAGGTCCGCATGAAGATTTGAAGAAGTTATGGCCACTCGAGTAAAATTGGTTCTGGTAGATGTTCAGAGGTGACAGAGTGACACAGATAGGTCCGGTGAGATCCAGAAATGCAATATCTTATTTTGCAGATTTGGTGGAGTGTTTAGGAAGTAAATGTGAATTGACAACTCAAATGGTTCATAGTTTGGAGGTCTGCAAGCATCTATTCCAATATGACAGTGATGACAGACTGTGTTCTTGAGGTTTTGGATGAAGGAGAGAAAGATTTCAGTAAGTAGAAGTAGTGTGGATGTTCTTGGTGATTCAGGCAAGCTTGTGGAGGTCTTTGGATTGTATCCAGTTTGTGTTGGTGATCTGCATTGAAGATTGAGCTTGTAATTGAAGAATTACTTCCGGATGATGATGTTCTTCCTAAGTTTGGCTGACCAGATAAGTTACACATCCTACGGATGATCTTAAAGATGTTTTGTGAAGAATGGCATGTTCCTAAAAGAAGATTGAGGTCTCAGATTTGTGTGGCCGATAGTGTATTGATCCACATGAAGTCTTTTGTAATTGGTCATGTTGTATCTATGTATTTGCTCTGTAACGTATTCTGACTTGAATGATTATCCTAAAGTCAAATGTCTTGTATAAATAAGAAATTGTGAAGTCATTTCAAGAATATCTTGGTGGAGATGAGTGTGTGGTAGAGAGGAGCAGAGCGAAAGGTAGAGTAGAAGTATTGGGCTTAAATGAAACTGAATCAAGTATGGTGAAGATGCTATTCTTCAGTTCAAGTATGTAATATTTATTATTCTATAGACAGTGTGTCTCATGTAGGCAGTGGGCCTCTTGTGAGCAGTGTGCTTGGGTAGTGAGCCCTAATTGGCATGCGCCATTTTGTTCTTCTTATTCTTTTAATAGAGAATACAATCTTGGGTTAGTCACCACGTGGTTTTTCCCTTAACTGGGTTTTCGACGTTAAAATCTTGGTGTCATATGTGTTAATGTGTTTCTACTCTTGAATTGTTGCATTATGTTTCCATGATTGATTTACTATTATGCTGCTGAATTACAAGAAGGATTTAAATGATTAATTGGAAGAAAGTTTTGAACAACTGATTCACCCCCCCTCTCAGTTGTTTGTCCTAACAATTGGTATCAGAGCTAAGTTCCTCTAAAAGAGCTTAACCACTTGAGGAGATCCAGGATGTCATCCTACAAGAAAGATAGTCTGAGGTTTGATGGAACCAATTTTACTCTTTGGAAAAGTTGCATGGAATGTCACCTGCAATGTATGGGAATGCAATATTGGGTCATGGATTCAAAGAAGTATGTTTCTCCACAGAATGGTCCGAGTACCGTAGATGAAATTAGAGATGTTGAAAACAATCTTTGGACTAAAGAAGCTCTGCTAAGTGCCTTATCTGATTCAGAGCTGACAAATGTTATTGATCTAAAAACTACATATGAGATTTGGCAAAAACTGGAACTTCTGCATGAAGGAGACAAGTATGTTAAATGTGCCAAGCTATAGAGTTTGAAAGGAAAATTCAAAAACCTAAAGATGGGAGAGGATGAAAATATCACTACATTTATGCTAAGGGTAAATGAGCTTGTTTGTGGCATTAGATGTGCTGGTGGAATCTTGGATGAATATGAGATTGTTGCCAAAGTTCTAAGATCCCTTCCTAATTCTTACAAATACAAGGTTGCTACTATTGAAGAATTCATATCTTTTTCAAATATCACAAGAGATCAATTGGTTGGTAAATTAGCTGCATTTGAATTGGCCAAGTTTGGAGATGCACCCCCCAAGACTGAATCTGCTTTCAAAGCTAGTGCCTCTATAAAAGGAAAACAAAAGTTTGATCTGGGAGAGAACTCTTCAAAGAAACTATCTTGGTATGAAAAAGAAAGAAAAGATCTGGAAGAAGATGAAGCCAAAGCTACTCAACTTTAAGCCCTTATTACAAAAAGACTGCCAAGAGGATCCGGTAAGTATGAAGGAAAATTGCCCTTCAAATGTTTTAACTGCAATAAGATTGGTCATTTTGCCTTAAGGTGTCCGAAAAGATTTTCAAGAGAAAATCCAAATAGATCAAGATTCCAAAAGAAATGTTACTATGTTCATGAAGATGATGATGATGAAGGAGTAACAGATGATGAATTAGAGACATGAAACAAATTCGGAAGTGACTGGGTGTTTATTGCCATCAAGGAAGAAGATCCAATGCACTTTGAATCTGTCAATCATAAAATGGTAGAAAAAGCTCTGGCTGCCCAAGTTAAAGAAAAGGATGATTGGGTCATTGATAGTGGATGCTCCCACCATATGATAGGTGACAAAAATAAGTTCATAAATTTGGAAAGATATGAAGGAGGAGTGGTAAAATTTGGTGATAATTCTGCTAGCAGAATCAGAGGTAGAGGAACCATTTCTTTTGATGGAAAGAACAAAAATAGTAATATACTATATGTTGAAGGTCTGAAGCACAATCTTCTCAGTGTTGGACAGTTGGTGGACAAAGGCTATGATCTCTGATTCAAAAATGGAAAATGCAAGATCTTTGAAAGTTTCAGAATAGAGATTGCATCCAGTACTCAAACAAAAGGTAATATCTTCCACTTGGTTGGTACTAGTAAAAGTTGTTTATTTGTTCAAATTGATCAGAGTTGGTTGTGGGATAGGAGAATGTGTCATGTGAATTTTGATAATATTATCAAGATAAGCAAAACTTAGGCTGTAAGAGATCTTCCAAGACTGGTAAAACCTACAAATAGTTTGTGCAAAGAATGTTAGTTGGGTAAGCAGACTAGAGTCACATTCAAAAGTAAGGAACAATCTTCTACCAGATTATTGGACTTAGTTCATACTGATCTATGTGGTCCGGCAAGAATCAGAAGTGTGCAAGGTGATAGATACTTCATGTTATTAATTGATGACCACTTCGGATGATGTGGGTGACTTTTTTGAAAGAGAAATCTGAGGCTCTTGAGAAATTCAAAATATTCAAGGCTATGGTAGAGAATGAATCTGGATTGAACATAAAATGTCTGAGGTCTGATAGAGGTGGAGAATTCACATCCGGTGAGTTCATAGAATTATGTGAGAAACATGAGATAAAAAGATAATTGTCTACTCCAAGGACTCCACAATAGAATGGAGTAGTAGAGAGAAAGAACTGGACCATCTAGGAAGCATCTAGTACCATGATGATGGAAGCAAATGTTCCTTAGATCTACTGGAAAGAAGCTGTAAGCACTGCAGTCTATACTCTTAATTGAGTTCAAATTAGAAGCAATACCAGTAAGACCCCTTATGAACTTTGGTTTGGCATCACTCCCACTATGAAGTATTTCAGAGTCTTTGGTAGCAAATGTTACATTAAAAGAGATGAAGATCTAGGAAAATTTGATGCTAGAAGTGATGAAGGAATATTCTTGGGTTATTCTACTCAAAGCAAAGCATACCGATGTTATAACAAGAGATTGAGAAAGATTATAGAAAGTATAAATGTGAAGGTTGATGAAGGTATTGAAAAACCCTCAAGGTTTTATGAATATGATGAAGATGATCAGAATGATGTTCTGGTCCAAGGAATCCAAGCCCCTTCTGAAATTCAGATCCAGACTGATCTGGTGAATCAGGAAGAAGAGATAAGTTTGAATGAACCTGTTCAAGAAACAGAAGTGCAAGAAATTCCCAAAGTTCCCAGGTATGTAAGACTGAATCACTCTGAAGATCCGATCATAGGTGATAAAAGCAAAGGTGTTCAAACTAGAAGAAAGATTGTTCAAGATTTAGAGGAGTATTATCTGATTTCAAAGATTAAACCAAAGACAGTGAATGAAGCATGCAATGATGAAAGTTGGACTAAATAAATGGAGGAAGAGTTGATGTAAATTGAGAAAAATCACACTTAGGATCTTGTCCCCAGACCTAGAAACAAGAATGTGATTGGAACCAAATGGGTCTTCCAGAATAAACTGAATGAATATGGTGAATTTTGTTATATGGAGCCTAATCAGACTTGGAGGTTAAATTTACCCCACTTTTATCAGCGCAGTTTCCCCCCAAATTCCTACGGGGTTAAGGGGCAGCACCCCCAAGACGGGGTCAAGGGGCACTGCCCTTGGCACATTCCCTATCACAATACAGGGCGGGGTCGAGAGGTAGCGCCCCCGAAACCTCACACGATTTTTTATTATTTTATAAAGGCACGGAAAGTTATTTTTCATTGGCTGACATAAGAAAACCCTATTTTTGTAACCGACAAAAAGCTTGATAAAAGTGGCTAAGGGTTAGGGTTTCGATTGATGTATTGTAGCATTTTGCAATGGTATTGAGTTATAGGGATTGCTAGTTGTAATCAGTTTGATTTACTGGATAATAATATTGGACTCTCTGTTTGGTGGATGTAGCCCGAGTTTGGGTGAACCACGTTAAAACTTGTCTCTCACTGTTATTATTTCTATGTCTTTCCATTCCTCTATTTAATCTTTATTTGCATTTAATTGATATCTTTTGCTGGCTAACCCTAATAAGTGGTATCAGAGCAGGTTGTGTTCGATTATCGTCTGCAGGAAGGTCTCACAATTCAGTGGGAGTCTCATGGTTGAGTGAGAGCAATGACGGACGAGGGTAAATTGAAGGTTGATAAATTCAATGGGCAGAACTATCAGTTATGGAAGATGCAGATGAAGGATTACCTCTATCAAAAGGATTTATGGATGCCATTGGAAGGAGTAGCCAAGAAACCAACAACAATGACTGATGAGGATTGGAATCTTCTTGACAGAAAGGCACTGTGAACCATTTGGTTGTGCCTAGCACCATCGGTGGCATTCAATATAATGGAAGTGAAGACAACAGATGGTCTGATGAAAGCTTTGGCTAAATTGTATGAAAAACCCTCAGCCTCAAATAAGGTATTTCTCATGAAACGTTTGTTTAATCTGAAAATGGTTGAAGGTGGATCTGTGACAGATCATTTAAATGAATTTAATACGATTGTCAATCAATTGACTTCTGTAAATGTAAAATTTGATGAAGAAGTTAGAGCTCTCTTGATATTATGTTCATTGCCTGAAAGATGGAATAGTTTGGTAATGGCGGTTAGTAACTCTATTTCTGGTTCAAATACCCTGAAATTTGATGATGTTGTTGGTGTTATTCTGAGTGAGGAAATTCGTAGGAAAAGTTCAGGTGGATCCACATCAGGTAGTGTTTTGAATGCAGAAAGCAGGGGCAGATCAAAGGAGAGAGGAAAAAGTTCTGGAGGTCATGGGAAGTTATGAGGAAAATCAAAGGATAAGAGATCCCAAACCAGAGGACAAAAGGATTGCTGGTACTATGGGAAACTAGGTCATCTGAAGAAAGATTGCTGGTCTCAGAAAAATAAAGAAGGAGACAAACAAGAAGGAAATAAGGAGGCAAATGTGGTAAGTAATAAGTCTGAAGATGATGCTTTGATTCTTTCCCTAGATAATGCTGATGATTCATGGGTTTTAGATTCAGGGGCCTCATTTCATGCTACACCCCATAGAAGTTATTTTCTTGATTATGTCCAAGGGGATTTTGGGCTGGTTTATTTGGGAGATAATGAACCTTGTTAGATTATTAGAAAGAGAAGAATTAAGATTAAGTTGCAGAATGTGAATAATTGGCTACTACAAGAGGTAAGGCACATTCCAAGGCTCAGTAGGAATTTAATTTTAGTAGAACAGCTAGCTGAAGAAGGCTGCATTGTTACATTTACTGATAAAAATTGGAAGGTTTCAAAAGGTGCCTTAATAGTAGAAAAATGTGTGAAAGTAGGCACCTTATATCTTTGTACAGGTCATACTATTCCTTCTACTTTAACTGTTGCAGAGAAGAAACAAACAAGTTTAGGAACAGTTGCTGTAGGTTCGCAGGAATAGATTGAAATAGTTGCTGCAAGTTCTGAGACAACGCTGTGGCATAACAAACTTGGGCATATGAGTGAAAAAGGTATGAAGGTACTTCATTCTAAGAAAGTTTTACTAGGTCTAAAATGTATTAATATGGATTTCTGTGAAAGTTGTGTGTATGGCGAACAAAAGAGAGTCAGTTTTCTAAAGGATGGGAAGCAAAAGAAAGATGAAAAGTTGGAGCTTGTGCATACAGATGTATGGGGACCAGCTCAGGTATCTTCTCTTGCTGGCTCTTGGTATTATGTTACATTCATAGATGATGCAACTAGGAAGGTATGGATTTATTTCCTTAGGTAGAAATCTGTTGTATTTGAAACATTTAAGAAATGGAGAAGCTTGGTTGAGAATGAGACGGGTAAAGGATTAAAATGTCTCAGATCTGATAATGGTGGTGAGTATTGCAGCAAAGAATTTAAGGATTATTGTTCCTTTAATGGAATTCGTAGGCAGAAAATGGTTCCAAGGACTCCACCAGAGAATGGAGTGGCTAAACGCATGAATAGGACAAGAATGGAGCATGCAAGGACCATGAGATTACATGTTGGGCTGCCTTTAAACATGTGGGCAGAGGCTGTCAACACTGCTATATATTTAATTAATAGAGGTCCTTCAGTTCCTTTGGGCTATGGTATTCTAGATGAAGCATGGACAGGTAAGAAGGTGAATTATTCTTTTCTCAAAACCTTTGGATGTGAAGCATTTGTACATGTAGATTCTGAAAACAGAACCAAGTTGGATGCAAAATAAAAAAAGTGTACCTTTGTTGGATATGGCATTGATGAATTTGGTTATAGGCTTTGGGATTTTGAAAATTAGAAAATTGTGAGAAGCAGGGATGTTATATTCAACGAGAAGGTGTTGTAAAAAGATCAGTTGCAGCAGCATGAGAAGAAAGAAAACTATTATGTGGTACTGGATGATACTCCAAATAGTGATGTTCCAATAGTTCCTCATGCTCTGCAACAACAACCAGAAATACCACAAACTCCAGTGAATGTTAGACGGTCAACAAGGCTAAGTAGACCTCCTGAAAGGTTTTCTCCCTCTTTGTATTCTATTTTGTTAATAGATGCTGGTGAACCAGAAGGGTATGATGAAGCTATGCAGGTGGATACACAGGTTCAGTGGGAGCTTGCAATGAAAGAAGAAATGGACTCCTTGCTAAAAAATTAGACTTGGGAATTATGTAAGTTGCCTACAGGTACCAAGGCTTTACCAAACAAATGGGTTTATCAGCTGAAAGAGGAAGATGGAGGTAAGAAAAGATTTAAAGCCAGGCTAGTTGTAAAAGGATTTGCACAGAAAAAGGGCATTGATTTTGATGAGATATTTTCTCTGGTTGTCAAGATGACTTCTATTCGTACTATTTTAAGTATTGTGGCTACTGAAGATTTGCATTTGGAACAGCTGGATGTAAAACTACCTTTCTCCATGGTGATTTGGAGGAGGAGATATATATGAAACAACCACAGGCATTTTAGGTGAAAGGTAAGGAGAAATTGGTGTGTAGATTGAAGAAGAGTTTGTATGGCCTGAAACAAGTACCTCTGTAAATGGTATTTGAAATTTGATAGTTTTATGGCTGAGCAAGGCTACAATCGGTGTAATTTTGACCATTGTATTTATTTTAAGAGGTTGGATAATGACAACTACATTATTTTATGTTTATATGTTGATGACATGCTTATAGCTGGGTCTAACATGGATCACATAAGAGAGTTAAAACAACAGTTAACACAGTCATTTGTTATGAAGGATTTGGGGGCAGTAAAACAAATCCTTGGTATGAAAATTTGTAGAGATAGGAAGAACAGAAAATTGACTCTATCTTAGGCTGATTATGTTGAAATGGTGTTGTAGAGATTCCATATGGAGAATGCAAAAGCTGTCAGTACACCTTTGCCTAGTCATTTGAAATTGACTAAGGAGATGTGTCCTAAGACACAAGAGGAGGAAGAGAAAATATCTAAGGTACCATATGCTTTAGCTATAGGAAGTTGAATGTATGCCATGGTATGCACGAGACCAGATATTGTACATGCTGTAGGAGTCGTAAGCAGGTATATGAGTCATCCTGGATTGGAGCATTGGAATGCAGTAAAATAGATTCTTAGATATTTGAGAGGTACATCCAATAAACACTTATGTTTTGGAGGCTCTAATACTGATTTAGTAGGTTATGTAAACTTAGATTTGGCAGGGGATATTGATACTAGGTGGAGTACTATAGGTTATGTCTTTACTGTAGGTGGGACATCGGTGAGTTGGATCTCACGGTTGCAAAAGGTGGTTGCTTTATCCACCACGGAGGCAGAATATGTAGTTGCAATATAGGCAAGCAAGGAGATGATATGGCTAAACTCTTTCATGGAAGAATTGGGTAGCCAATAGGCTAACAGTTATTTGTTTAAGGATAGTCAGAGTGTCATACATCTTGCAAAAAATTCTACCTTGCCTTCAAAGACCAAACACATATAGTTAAGGTATCACTTCATTTGGTCAGTGTTGGATGATGGACAATTAAGGTTGGAAAAGATACATATAGATGAAAATCTAGCGGATATGTTTACAAAGGTAGTGATAAGGGAGAAGCTGAGATCCTCTTCAGCTTCAGTTGGTCTTTAAGACTAAAAATAATAAAAATAGAACAACAGAGTCCAGGGTGCTTATTTCCAGTGGGAGCTACAGGGTCAGTGGTGTTATGATCAGTCTCCAAGTGGGAGATGATATGGTGTGGAGTCTAATTAGTCTCCAAGTGGGAGATTATTGTTATATGGAGCCTAATCAGACTTAGAGGTTAAATTTACCCTACTTTTATCAGCGCGGTTTCCCCCCAAATTCCTACGGGGTCAAGGGGCAGCGCCCCCAAGATGGGGTCAAGGGGTAGCACCCCTGGCATGTTCCCTTTCGCGATATAGGGCAGGGTCGAGGGGCAGTGCTCTCGAAACCTCACACAATTTTTTATTATTTTATAAAGGCATTGGGAGTTAGTTTTCATTAGCCGACATAAGAAAACCCTATTTTTGTAACCGAAAAAAAGCTTGACAAAAGCGGCTAAGGGTTAGGGTTTTGATTGATGTATTGTAGCATTTTGCAGTGGTATTGAGTTGCAAGGATTGCTGGTTGTAATTAGTTTGATTTACTGGATAATAATATTGGACTCTCTGTTTGGTGGATGTAGCCTGAGTTTGGGTGAAACACGTTAAAACTTGTCTCTTGCTGTTATTATTTCTGTGTATTTCCATTCCTCTGTTTAATCTTTATTTGCATTTAATTGATATCTTCTATCAGCTAACCCTAACAGTGAAGTAGTCAAAAACAAAGCCAGATTGGTCTGCAAGGGTTACTCTCAAGTAGAAGGAGTTGATTTTAAAGAAACTTTTGCTTCAGTGGCAAGAATTAAAGCAGTCAGATGATTTCTTGCCTTTGCTGCCTTCAAGGACTTCAAGGTATATCAGATGGATGTCAATTCTGCCTTCCTGAATGGTGACTTGGAAGAAGAAGTATACATTGAGCAACCTGATGGATTTCAGTTGTCTAATCATGGTGATATGGTCTGCAAGTTGAAGAAAGCACTGTATGGACTCAAACAAGCCCTAAGAGCCTAGTATGAAAGATTGGATAAGCATCTTTTGAAGATTGGTTTCAACAAAGGTATTGTTGATAGTAGTTTGTACTTCAAAATTGATCATGAAAATATGTTGATTGTTGAAGTGTTTGTTGATGATATCATTTTTGGAGGAAGAGATAGTATGTGCACAACTTTTGTAAATCAAATGAAAAGTGAATTTGAGAAGTCCATGTTTGGGGAAATGAATTTCTTCTTGGGTCTGTAAATCATTCAAACAAAGAAAGGAATCTTCATTTCACAGACCAAATATGTGAAAGAATTGTTGAAGAAATTTGGGATGGAAGACTCAAAACCAATGAGTACTCCCATGGAAACCGGATGTAAATTGAGCAAAGATGATGAATCTCCCAAGGCTAATCAGAAAAAGTATAGGTCAATGATTGGAGGATTATTGTATTTCACTCAAACTAAACCTGACATTATGAATGTTGTTGGTCTTGTTGCTAGATTCCAAGATGATCCTAGAGAATCTCATGTCATGGCAATCAAGGGGATTCTCAGATATCTAAAAGGGATAGTTGAGTATGGTTTATGGTATCTTAGAGATCATGATTTTTCTCTTCATACATATACAGATGCAGATTGGGTAGGAGACATGGATGACCGGAAGAGTACTAGTGGTGGAGCATTCTTTTTAGGGAAGAGATTGGTTTCTTGGCTGAGCAAGAAACAAGAGGCAGTATCTCTGTCCACTGCAGAAGAAGAATATATTGCAGCAGCAGGTAGTTGCACTCAAGTATTGTGGATGAAGGAAATACTAAGAGACATCAGAGTGGAGTATGAGGAACCTATCACAATCCTCTGTGATAATTCAAGTGCAATAAATATATCAAAAAATCTGGTGTTGCATTCAAAGTCAAAACATATATCCATCAAGTTTCACTTTTTGAGAGAGCAAGTGAACAAGAATGAAGTCAGATTGGAGTTTGTGCCTTCCAAGGACTAGATTGTAGATATTTTTACTAAACCTCTACCGAAGGACTCTTTTGAGTATCTCAGGGAGAAGTTAGGGGTTATTACCCCTCCGGTTTTGATTTAAGGTGCACTAATGTGCATCAGTTTGGTGAATCTCACAGTCATATCTTGTGGTCCGGATTGATGTTGGGAAGTTGCTACTCAGGGGGAGAAGTTGGTATGATTTTGAAGTGATGCAAGTATGTGCCCTTTGCCATTGATGTCAAAGGGGGAGAGAAGACATGTGAAAAATAAAAAGTGGTTGTTGATCAAAGGGGGAGTAGTAAAGGAAGAGAAGATGTGTGAATGGGGGTTGTTGTTGATAGGGGGAGTTATGTTAGTGAGGAGAAGTTCTTGTCTTGATGGTTAAAATAGTTTTTCACATCATATGTTGCCATCAATGACAAAGGGGGAGATTGTTGCAAGTATGGGCCTAACCGGTGTTGTCATTGATGTCAACATACTCTTGTTGCATTAATGATAAGGATTGGATGAGTTGTATGTTGAGGATATTGAGAAAATTAGCCCTATCAAGAATAGAGAAGAATAGTGAAGACAACAAGGTAAAGATCCCAGCTAAGATGAAGATCAGAGGTTGCGCATCAAAGGGTTTGTTGATATGTGTCTTAAGTTGTTCCAGTAAAGATTTGAGAGGTCCACATGAAGATTTGAAGAAGTTATGGCCACTTGAGTAAAACTAGTTCTAGCAGATGTTTAGAGGTGACAAAGTGACACAGATAGGTTCGGTGAGATCCTGAAATGCAATATCTTGTTCTGTACATTTGGTGGAGTGTTTAGGAAGTAAATGTGAATTGACAACTCAATTGGTTCATGGTCTGGAGGTCCGCAAGAATCTATTCCAATATAACAGTGATGACAGACTGTGTTCTTGAGGTTCCAGATGAAGGAGAGAAAGATTTCAGTAAGCAGAAGTAGTGTGGATGTTCTTGGTGATTCAGGCAAGCTTGTGGAGGTCTTTGAATTGTGTCCAGTTCGTGTTGGTGATCCGCATTGAAGATTGAGCTCGTAATTGAACAATTACTTCCGGATGATGATGTTCTTCCTAAGTTTGGTCGATCGGATAAGTTACACATCCTGTGGATGATCTTAAAGATGTTCTGTGAAGAATGGCATGTTCCTAAAGGAAGATTGAAGTCTCAGATTTGTGTGGCTGACAGTGTATTGATCCGCATGAAGTCTTTTGTAATTAGTCATGTTGTATCTATGTATTTGCTCTGTAATGTATGCCAAATTGAATGATTATCCTAAAGTCAAATGTCTTGTATAAATAAGAAATTGTGAAGTCATTTCAAGAGTATCTTGGTGGAGATGAGTGTGTGGTAGAGAGGAGTAGAGCGAAAGGTAGAGCAAAAGTATTGGGCTTAAATGGAACTAACTCAAGCATGGTGAAGATGCTATTGTTCAGTTCAAGTATGTAATATTTATTATTCTATAGACAGTGTGTCTCTTGTAGGCAGTGGGCCTCTTGTGAGCAGTGTGCTTGGGTAGTGATCCCTAATTGGCATGTGCCATTTTGTTCTTCTTATTCTTTTAACAGAGAATAGAATCTTGGGTTAGTCACCCCGTGGTTTTTCCCTTAACCAAGTTTTCCACGTTAAAATCTTGGTGTCATATGTGTTAATGTGTTTCTGCTCTTGAATTGTTGCATTATGTTTCTATGATTGATTTACTATTATGCTGCTGAATTACAAGAAGGATTTAAGTGATTAATTGGAAGAATGTTTTGAACAACTGATTCACCCACCCCCTCTCAGTTGTTTGTCCTAACAATCCTTTCTTAGAGAAGACTGTAATATCATCTAAGTAGACAGGATGAATTTGTTGATGAAGCCCTTAAATGCAATTTCCATTACCCTATGGAAAGTGGAGCCAACATTGGAGAGCCCAAATGATATTTTTGCGTACACCATGGTTCCGCACTTAGTGGTTAAAGTTGTCTTGAATCTGTTGCAAGTATGGGTCTAACCGGTGTTGTCATTGATGTCAACATACTCATGTTGCACTAATGAGAAGGATTGGATGAGCTGTGTGCTGAGGATATTGAGAAAATTAGTCTCAATTAGGAACAGTGAAGAACAGTGATGACAACAAGGTAAAAGGATCAGAGGATGCGGTTTAAAGGGTTTGTATATATGAGTCTTGAGATAATCCAGTCAAGTTTTTAGAGGTCCACTTGAAGATATGAAGAAGTTATGGTTGCTCTAGTAGAACCAGCTCCAGCAGGTGTTCAGAGGTGACAAAATGACATAGATAGGTCCGGTGAGGTCCGGTAATGCATTATCCCTTTCTGTGGATTTGAGGAAGTGTTGAGGACATCCTTGTGAAGTGTCAAGTATATTGGTTTGTGGTTTGAAGGTCCAGAAGAACCTATTCCTTTGTGACAGTGATGATAGACTGTGTTCTTGAGGTTCTAGATGAAGGAGAGAAGGATTCCAGTAAGCAGATGAAGTGCAGATGTTCTTGGTGATTCAGGAAAGCTTGTGGTGATCTGTGGATTGTTTCCAGTTCATGTTGGTGGTCTGCATTGAAGTTAAAGTTCATATTTGAAGAATAACCATTGGATGTTGGTGTTCTTCCTGAGACTGGCCGACCGGATGTATTACACATCTTGCAGATGTTCTTGTAGGTGTTTGCCAACTTAGATGATTGTTCCTAAGTCGATGTCATGTATAAATAAGGGATTGTGAAGTCATTTCAAAGTGTGTCTTGTGGAGATGAGAGTGTGGTAGCGAAGAGCAGAGCGAAAGGCAGAGAAGGAGTATTGAGCTTAATGGAACTGATTCAAGCATGGTGAAGATGCTATTCTCCAGTTCATGTATGTATTTCTTTGTAGACAATGTGTCTCTTGTAGGCAGTGAGCCTCTTGTGAGCAGTGTGCTCAGGCAGTGAGCCCTAATTGGCATGTGCCATTTTGATCTTTCTATTCTTCTAATAGAGAATACATTCTTGGGTTAATCACCCCGTGGTTTTTCCTTTAACTGGGTTTTCCACGTCAAAATCTTGGTGTCTTATGTGTTGATGAATTTTTGCTTTTGATTTGAATGCATTATGTTTCATGTTTAATATACTTCTAATCACCAAAAATATTTAAGTGTGGAAATTGGAGAAAGTTTTGCACAACTGATTCACCCCCCCTCTTAGTTGTGTGCCCTAAGTTTAACAATTGGTATCAGAGCCAAGTTCCTCTAAAAGGAGCTTAACCGCTTGAGGAGATCCAGGATGTCATCTTACAAGAAGGATAGTCTGAAGTTTGATGGAACCAACTTTGCTCTTTGGAAAGGTCGCATGAAATGTCACTTGTAGTGTATGGGAATGGCGTACTGGTCCATGGTTATGAAAGCGTATGTACCTCCATAGGGTGGTCCGACAACCCTAAATGAAATCATAAATGCTAAAAATAATCTGTGGACCAAAGAGGCTCTTCTAAGTGCATTATCTGACTTAGAGCTCTCAAATGTTATTGACCTACCAACTGCCTTTGAGATTTGTAATAAACTGGAACTTTTGCATGAAGGAGACCAGTATGTGAAATGTGCAAGGATACAGAGTCTAAAAGGGAAATTTTAAAAACTGAAGATGAGAGATGATGAATATATTACCACTTTTATGCCAAGAGTGAATGAGCTGGTTTGTGGAATTAGAAATGCTGGTGGTGTCTTGGATGAAAATAAGATTGTTGGTAAAATTCTCAGATCCCTCCCTGCTTCTTACAAAATCAAGGCTACTGCCATTGAAGAATTCAGAGCCCATACAACTGTCACAAGAGATCAATTGGCTGGGAAATTGGTTGCATTTGAAATGATAGAGTTTGGAGACGACCCCCCCAAGACTAAATCTGTATTCAAAGCCAGTGCCTCTGTTAAAGGTAAACAAAGGCTTGATCCGGGAGAGAATTCTTCAAGGAAATTGTCATGGTATGAAAAAGCAAGAATAGATTTGGAAGAAGAAGAAGTAGAAATTGCTCAACTTGAAGCCCTTATTGCAAAGAGGCTACCAAGAGGATCTGGTAAGTATGAAGGAAAATTACCTTTTAAGTGTTTTAACTGCAATAAGATTGGTCATTTTGCCTCAAGGTGTTCGGAAAGATTTTCAAAGAAAAATCCTAACAAGCCGAGGTTCTAAAAGAACTGTTACTATGTACATGAAGATGATGATAATGAAGGAGTAACAGATGATGAATCAGAGATAGGAAACAAATCTGGAAATGAATGGGTGTTCATTGCCATCAAGGAAGAAGATCCAATGTCCTCTATATCTGTCAATCTTAAGACTGTGGAAAGAGCTCTGGCTGCCCAAGTTGAAGAGAAGGATGATTGGGTCATTGACAGTGGATGCTCTCACCATATGATAGGTGACAAAAATAAGTTTGTAGACTTGGAAAGGTATGAAGGAGGAGTGGTAAAGTTTGGTGACAATTCTACTGGTAGAATCAGAGGAAGAGGAACTATTTCTTTTGATAGAAGAAACAAAACTGGTAATGTACTGTATGTTGAAGGTTTGAAGCACAATCTTCTCAGTGTTGGACAGTTGGTGGACAAAGGCTATGATCTTTGATTCAAGGATGGAAAATGCAAAATCTTTGAAAGTTCTGGAATAGAGATTGCATCCGGTACTCAAACTAAAGGTAATATCTTCCATTTGGTTGGTACTGGTAAAAGCTGCTTATTTGTTCAAGTTGATCAGAGTTGGTTATGGCATAGAAGGATGTGTCATGTGAATTTTGATAATATCATCAAGATAAGCAATACTCAGGCTGTAAGAGATCTTCCAAAATTGGTGAAACCTACTAACAGCTTGTGCAAGTAATGTCAGTTGGGTAACCTGAGCAGAGTCACATTCAAAAGCAAGGAACTGTCTTCTACCAGATTATTGGACTTAGTTCACACTGATGTTTGTGGTCTGGCAAGAACCAGGAGTATTCAAGGTGATATATACTTCATTCTGCTAATTGATGACTATTCCCAGATGATGTGGGTAACCTTTCTAAAGGAGAAATCAGAAGCTCTTGAAAAATTCAAAATATTCAAGGCTATGGTAGAGAATGAAATAGAATTAAAGTTGAAATGTCTAAGGTCTAATAGAGGTGGAGAATTCACATATGATGAGTTCATAGAGTTCTGAGAGAAACATGGAATTAAGAGACAGTTGTCTGCTCCTAGGACTCCACAACAGAATGGAGTAGTGGAGAGAAAAAACTGGACCATTCAGGAAGCATCTAGGACCATGATGATGGAAGCAAATGTTCCTCAAATCTATTGGAGAGAAGCTGTCAGCACTGTAGTCTATACTCTCAATCGAGTTCAAATCAAAAGCAACACTGGTAAGACCCCTTATGAACTTTGGTTTGGCATTACTCCTACTGTAAGATATTTCAGAGTCTTTGGTAGAAAATGTTACATCAAAAGAGATGAAGATCTAGGCAAGTTTGATGCTAGAAGTGATGAAGGAATATTCTTGGGTTACTCTACTCAAAGCAAAGCATACCGGTGTTACAACAAGAGACTGAGAAAGATGATAGAAAGTATGAATGTGAACGTTGATGAGGGAATAGAGAAACCCTCAAGGTTTTATGAATATGATGAAGATGATCAGAATGGTGTTCTGGTTCAAGGAGATCAATCCTCTTCTGAAAGTCAGATTCAAATTGATCTGGTAAATCAGGAACAAGAGATAGGTCTGAATGAGCCTGATCAAGAAGCAGAAGTGCATGAAACTCCCAAAGTTCCAAGGTATGTAAGACTAAACCACTTTAAAGATCAGATCATAGGTGACAAAAGCAAAGGTGTGCAAACTAGAAGGAAAATTGCTCTAAATTTAGATGAATATTGTCTGATTTCAAAGATTGAACCTAAGACAATAAATGAGGCTTGCAATGATGAAAACTAGACCAAAGCAATGGAGGAACAGTTGATGCAAATTGAGAAAAATCACACTTGGGATCTTGTTCCCAGACCTAGAAACAAGAATGTGATTGGAACCAAATGGGTCTTCTGGAACAAACTAAATGAAGTTGGTGAAGTAATCATAAATAAAGCCAAATTGGTATGCAAGGGCTACTCTCAAATCGAAGGAATTGATTTTGAAGAAACTTTTGCTCTGGTGGCAAGAATTGAAGCAATCAAATTATTTCTTGCATTTGCTACCTTCAAGGACTTCAAGCTGTATCAGATGGATGTCAAGTCTACTTTCTTGAATGGTGACTTAGAAGAAGAAGTGTACATTGAACAACTGGATGGATTTCAATTATTTGAGCATGGTGATATGGTTTGCAAGTTAAAGAAGACAATGTATGGACTAAAGCAAGCCCCAAGAGCATGGTATGAAATATTGGACAAACATCTTTTGAAGATTGGTTTCAACAAAGGTACTACTGACAGTAACTTATATTTCAAAATTGATCATGAAAACATCTTGATTGTTGAAGTATTTGTTAATGATATCATCTTTGGAGGAAGAGATAGTATGTGTAAAAATTTTGCAAATCAAATGAAAAGTGAGTTTGAGATGTTAATGCTTGGTCAAATGAATTTCTTCTTGGGTCTGCAAATTACTCAAACAAAGAAAGGAATCTTTATTTCTCAGACCAAATATGTGAAAGAATTGTTAAGGAAATTTGGAATGCAAGATTCAAAGCCAATGAATACTCCCATGGCAACCGGATGTAAGTTGAGCAAAGATGATGACTCTCCTAAGGTAGACCAGATAAAGTACATATCAATGATTGGAGGGTTGTTGTACCTCACTCAAACTAGACCAGATATAATGCAAGCTGTTGGTCTTGTTGCGAGATTCCAGGTTGATCCCAAAGAATCTCATGTCATGGCAATCAAAAGGATCTTTAGATATCTAAAAGGCACGGTTGAGTATGGTCTGTGGTATCCTAGAGATCATGATTTCTCTCTTCATGCATATATAGATGCAGATTGGGCAGGAGATGTGGATAACTGGAAGAGTACCAGTGGTGGAGCTTTCTTTGTGGGAAAGAGATTGGTTTCTTGGCTAAGAAAGAAACAAGAGGCAATATCCCTATCTACAACTAAAGTAGAATACATTGTAGCAGCAGGTAGTTGCATTCAAGTCTTGTGGATGAAGCAGATGCTAAGAGATATTAAAGTAGAGTATGAGGAGCCTATCACAATTTTCTGTGACAATTCAAGTACAATAAATATTTCTAAGAATCCGGTGTTGCATTCTAAGACTAAGCATATATCTATCAAGTTTCACTTTTTGAGAGAGCAAGTGAACAAGGATGAAGTCAGACTGGAGTTTGTGCCCTCCAAGGATCAGATTATAGATATTTTTACTAAACCTCTTCCCAAGGACTCTTTTGAGTATCTCAGGTAGAAGTTAGGGGTTATTACCCCTCTGGTGATGAACTAGGATGCACTGATGTGCATAAATCTAGTGGATATCATAGTCATATCTTGTGATCCAGATTGATGATGGGGAGCTGCTTCTCAGGGGGAGCAGCAGGTATGATTCTGAAGTATTGGAGTTGTAAGTATGAGCCCTTTGCCATTGATGTCAAGGGGGAGAGAAGACATGTGAAAAACAAGTGGTTGATGATCAAAGGGGGAGCAATAAAGGAAGAGAAGACATGTGAATAGTTGTTGTTATTAGGGGGAGTTGTTACAGTAAGGAGAAGTTCTTGTCTTCATGGTTTTTCACATCATATGTTGCCATCAATGACAAAGGGGGAGATTATTGCAAGTATGGTTCTAACCGATGTTGTCATTGATGTCAACATACTCATGTTGTATTAATGAGAAGGATTGGATGAGCTGTGTGCTGAGGATATTGAGAAAATTAGTCTCAATTAGGAACAGTGAAGAACAGTGATGACAACAAGGTAAAAGTCCAAGATAGGTTGAGGATCAGAGGATGCGGTTTAAAGGTTTTGTATATATGAGTCTTGAGATAATCCAGTCAAGTTTTCATAGGTTTGCATGAAGATATGAAGAAGTTATGGTCGCTCTAGTAGAACCAGCTCTGGAAGGTGTTCAGAGGTGATAGAATGACACAGATAGGTCCGGTGAGGTCCGGTAATGCATTATCCCTTTCTGCGGATTTGAGGAAGTGTTGAGGACATCCTTGTGAAGTGTCGAGTATATTGGTTTATGGTTTGAAGGTCCGGAAGAACCTATTCCTTTGTGACAGTGATGATAAATTGTGTTCTTGAGGTTCTGGATGAAGGAGAGAAGGATTCCAGTAAGCAGATGAAGTGCGGATGTTCTTGGTGATACAAGAAAGCTTGTGGTGATATGTGGATTGTTTCCAATTCATGTTGGTGGTCCTCATTGAAGTTAAAGTTTGTATTTGAAGAATAACCACCGGATGTTGGTGTTCTTCCTGAGACTGGCCAACTGGATGTATTACACATCTTGCGGATGTTCTTGTAGGTGTTTGCCAACTTAGATGATTGTTCCTAAGTCGATGTTGTGTATAAATAAGGGATTGTGAAGTCATTTCAAAGTGTGTCTTGTGGAGATGAGAGTGTGGTAGCAAAGAGCAGAGTGAAAGGTAGAGTAGGAGTATTGAGCTTAATGGAATTGATTCAAGCATGGTGAAGATGCTATTCTCTAGTTCATGTATGTATTTCTTTGTAGACAGTGTGTCTCTTGTAGGCAATGAGCCTCTTGTGAGCAGTGTGCTCAGGCAGTGAGCCCTAATTGGCATGTGCCATTTTGATCTTTCTATTCTTCTAATAGAGAATACATTCTTGGGATAATCACCCCGTGGTTTTTCCCTTAATCGGTTTTCCACGTCAAAATCTTGGTGTCTTATGTGTTGATGAGTTTCTACTTTTGATTTGAATGCATTATGTTTCATGTTTAATATATTGCTAATCACCAAGAAGATTTAAGTTTGGAAATTGGAGAAAGTTTTGCACAACTGATTCACCCCCCCTCTCAGTTGTGTGCCCTAAGTCTAACAGAATCTGTCTTCTTCCCTTACAAAAATCTGGCCATATCCAAAAAAACCATTGAACAATGAGAATCTTTCTGCCCCTGCTACAATCTGCAAGATTTGGTCCATGGACAACAGAGGGTAATGGTCTTTCAAGGAAGCTCGATTTAGATCATGAAAGTCTACATACAACCTTATCTCACCATTTTTCTTCCTCACTGGCACTAAATTAGCCACCTAGGTGTTGTTAGGAATTGCATGCAGAAGATATCAATTAAATGCAGATAAAGATTAAACAGAGGAATGAAAAATATATAGAAATAATAACAGTAAGAGACAATTTTTAACATGGTTCACCCAAACTTGGGCTACATCCACCAACAGAGAGTCCAATATTATTATCCAGCAAATTAATCTGATTACAACTAGCAATCTTTGCAACTCAATACCACTGCAAATGCTACAATACAATATCAACGGAAACCCTAACCCTTAGCCATTTTTATCAAGACTTATGTCGGTTACAAAATAGGGTTTTTTTATGTCATCCAATAGAAAAATAACTCCTAACGCCTTTATAAAATACTAAAAGTCATTTGAGGTTTTGGGGGTGCTACCCCTGGACCCTGCAAGGAGTGTTGCCCCTTGACCCCATCTTGGGGGCGTTGCCCCCAAACCCCTGTTAAAAAATTTGGGGGGAAATCACGCCAAACAAGTGGGGAAAATTTAACCTTCAAGTCTGATTAGGCTCCATAAAACAATAGATGGAATACTTGATGGGAAAAAAATTCTAGCTTGAATGAGCTTCGCAAGCTCCTTCCTCATCAAAGGCTCAATTTTGGGGTTTACAGATCGCTGTCATTGATGAACAGGTTTTGCATTTGGATCAAGATCTATGGCATGCTAGGTGTAATGAAACAACTTACACAATATTTGAATATAATAGTAAATATGCCGCAAATACTTGATAATAATATGCCACTTCGAGGGAGCAACCTCCTAATCCAATTCGAGGGGGATACCTCCAATAGTCTTCGATGAGAACACAATACTCCATATGATGATCCAATAAGACTCACTACCTCCTATATATACCTATTTATGCCTAGGATATCACCCAGGCTGACCTAGATAGCCCTATATAAGTCTTAGGCTGACCTAAACAACTAAATAACAATATAATAATGATAATATGACTTAATTAAGAGTTAAGATAGCCACAAGATGACTATTCATAACCATATATGCTATCGAAGTAAGGGCATAACATGCCCCCCACCTTTGCAAAAGTGTTGTCCTCAATGCTAAACAATTGTGGTAGTTTCTTCATATAATCTTCATCATCCCATGTGGTAACTTCAACTAGATAATATTTCCTTATAATGAGGTAACTTGGAACTGTTGATGTCCTCAGTTCTTCATGTGTGTCTAGAAAATTAACTTCAGCTCCAAGATGTGTCTTCCCTTTGCATCTAGCTCTTGATGGTGATGACTGTGTTCTTCCTTTACTTGAACCTTTTGATGTGCCATAGAGGAAAAGGTGAGGAATAGTACATGGTACCCTTGCGTTGGTTGAATAGCTTGATTAGGAACTTCTTCTTCTTCTTTCACTTCTTCTTCATCATCTTTTTCTTTTTCTTTTGTTTCTTCTTCTTCTTCTTCTTCTTCTTCTTCTTCTTCTTCTTCTTCTTCTTCTTCTGCTTCTTCTTCTGCTTCTTCTTCTTCTTCATATGCTTCTTCTTCTTCTTCTTCTTCTTTTGCTTCTTCTTCTTCTTCTTCTACTACTACTACTACTACTACTACTTCTTCTTCTACTACTTCTTCTTCTGGTTCTTGGTTACTTGAGACCTCCTTTCTTGGTTCATTCATAAAGGCGATTAACATGCTTCATATGTTTGATATATCTCCTCTTAGGTCACACATATCCTTCTTCATTGAGGAAATGTCTTCCTTGACCTTACTAATTTCCTCATTAGGATTAATATCCTCTATTGTTACCCCCTCCTTATCGAGAGTCTTCCTCGGTGTGACAACATTCTTTTTTTCCCTTGTTGTAGGCCCCGTCATGATCAAAACCAATAATTTTGAAATAAATCACACAAATTAAACTTAAATTTTCTAAATTTTTTATTGTAACTTACTAGGGCTAAAATACCTCTCACCTAGAAAAATCTTCAATAAATAAGCAGATTTGTAGCCTTGATAGCAAATTTTGTGGAAACCCTGATTTTACAATAACTTGCTTATTTATGCTCCAATTTCTCCAAATTTTAGATTTTTTGCTCCTCTAGTATGTCTTCAAAAACCCAATAAAAATCAGGCTCCAATTAGGCAGGATGTGAGAGATATGCAGATTCCAAATAAATTGTGTAGAAACTCTAATTCTACAATAATTCACTCAATTCTACTCCAATTCATTTAAAATATGGACTGTAGCTTCTTTTATATGGTCTCCAAAAACCCTTTAAAAATTAGAAACAAATTCGTCAAAATATAAAAGATATGCTCTTCCCAAAATCACCTCCAATATTGAGAAAAAACCTTGCCTCTACAGTGCCAAGATCATGCTCTGATACCACTTGTAATGAAACAACTTGCACAATATCTAAATATAATAGTAAATATGCTACAAATACTTGATAATAATATGCCACTTCAATGGGGCAACCTCCTAATCCACTTCGAGGGGGATACCTCCAAGAGTCTTCAATGAGAACACAATACTCCATATGATGATCCTATAAGACTCACTACCTCATATATATACCTATTTATGCCTAGGATATCACCCAGGCCGACCTAGATAGCCCTATATAAGTCTTAGGCTGACCTAAACAACTAAATAACAATATAATAATGATAATATGACTTAATTAAGAGTTAAGATAGCCACAAGCTTACTATTCATACCCATATACGCTATGGAAGTAAGGGCATAACACTAGGCAACATTAGGGTCAAAACACTTCAAATCCTCATAATCCCATGAGAAAGCATTGCTATATTTATGGGAAAGAAGGATAAAAATTTGTTGTTCATCATCATGACATACCTTTCCTAGCAATAAATCTTTATCTTGGGTGATAACAACATTTTGATAGTCCTCCTTTTTGAATGCAATGTTCTTCTTTTTGCCTATGAATTCATCATCGTGACTGAAAATAACCTCAAGAGTGACTAATCCCTTTGGCAACTTGTTTGTTTGCAATTGCATAATCTGATCGTCATACCTGTTGGTGTAATTATTAATTTAATTATACTTAATTGTTTTATTAAGCTCTCTTAGGGCTTTTTTCATCTTCTACATAAATAAAGGCTCTTTTCTTTTTCTAACTCATTCTATAATTATTCTTTTCAGAGGCAATATCAAATTATTCTTTACAACTCTCATTTGTAAAAGGTTCTTAGGTTTTACTATTTGCTTTCTATGCTTGTGGATTCTCCATTACTTAAACATGGTATTGGAGCTCAAATCTAGTAAACCCCTTCTCAAATTTTGAGGATTTTTTCCGTCATGTATTACAGAAGGCCTCCTCGAGCAAAACCGTTGGAGGAGAGAGAAAGTGGATGCCCAAACTAGAGGGAAAACTCCTCTATAGATATTTGTCATTGTATTTGTTGTTGTATGTGAGATTTTAGGTACTTAGGTGCTGCCAGAATGTTGTCAGATTGAAGACTGGTGCAGAGAGTTGTTGAGTGATTGTATTGTACAAATATTTATAGATTAATACAAGCTTATGCCTCTTTCTTGGTGGAGTTTTTCACCTGCAAGGGTTTTCTCCACGTAAACATTGTGTTGTGTTTAGTTTTCTATTTTGCATGTTTCTGGGTTGCATATTTTCTTTTGCATGTTACAATCTCCATTGGTAATACACAGTTAAGATTGCATAAATTACGTTTGAATTAGATTTCCATTTGTGTAGTTGTGCCTTTCATTTCTAATATTTGGTATCAGAGCCTGGCCATTTTTGACTCTTAGGTGGTAGTGTAGAATCTGTAGTTGCAGTGGGAGATTTGGTTGTGTTTGTTTTGCAAATCTTGTGTTGATATTATGGCTAGATCCACCGTTGCATCAACCTCTCGTTTGGATATTGAGAAGTTCAACAGAATAGGGTATGAGTTGTGGAAGCTGAAAATGGAGGATTTGTTGGAAGAAAGAAACCAGTGGTTGGCTATTCAAAAAGAGAAGAAACCTGATGAAGTCTCTCCAAATGAATGGGAAAGGTTAGATAAGAAGGCATGGGGAACCACCCATCTGTGTCTGTCAGATTCTGTCCTGTTGAATGTCACAAAGGAAGAGATCGCACACAAGTTGTGGAATCGGTTGGGTGAAATCTATCAAGCCAAAAGTATGGTAAATAAACTCTATTTGAAAATAATTTTTTTTCCATGAAAATGAGAGAGGGTGATTCAGTTGCAGAGCATTTAAATTCTTTTAGTTTTTTGTTGGGTCAACTTGCTTTAGTAGATGTTGATGTTAGTGAGAAAGATAAATGTATATTACTTCTTTGTTCTTTACCAAAGTTTTGGGAGAATGTTATCCTAGCTATCACTACTAACCTCATGGATCTGAAGTTGGATGCTCTTGTTTCAGTTCTACTATCACATGAATTGAGGAAGAAGAGTTCAGATAGTTTAGGGGATGCTCTTAATGTCAGGGGAAGGTCTAGGGAAAGAGGATTGAAAGGAGATCAGAAAGGGGCTAAGGACAAGTCCAAGGGCTGATCTAAGACTCCTAGAAAGAAGAATAGAGTTAAGTGTTGGTACTGTGGTAAAAGGGGACATGTGAAGGAGTGTAGGAACCCTAAGAAATAGTGGGAGAGTGCTTCAAATAAGTCCTTGAATGCAGGTGAAGATGTTTTACTTTCTGCATGAAATGTTGTTTCTAATGAAAACTGGTTGGTTGACTCAGGATGCTCATTTCATATGACCCCATATAAGGAATGGTTCTTCACATATGAAGAATATGATGGAGGTAATATCTACCTTGGAGACAACTCTACATATATGATAGTTGGGAAAGGCAAGGTTTTGTTGTGTTTCAGTGATGGGAGGGTTAAAGCCCTCCCTGATGTTTATCATGTTCTTGGATTAGCTAGAAATTTGATTTCTCTTTCAAAGCTGAATGATTTGGGAATGCATGTGACTTTTGACAAGCATGGTTGCAGATCGGTGAGAGGGAACTTGGTGGTAGTGAAGGGGAAGAGATTTGGGAAACCTATTCAAGCTTTAAGCCACTACAATTTGTAATGCCTCCTATGTATCTGAGGCTAGTACTAAAAATACATGTATGTTGTGGCACAATAGATTGGGCAACACTAGCAATAATGTTTTGAAAACTATTAAGAATAAAGATTTGTTGGATGGTTTCTCTTATTCTGATGAGCACTTTGATTTCTATGAGAATTTTGTGTTTGGTAAACAAAACATAAAGTCCTTTCCTTTAGGAAGCAATAGAGCAAAAGAGAAGTTAGAAATTATTCATACAAATGTGTTTGGATATGTGGATAATGATTCTATCAGAAAATCTCATTATTTTGTCACATTCATTGACGATATGTCCATATTTACTTGGATTTATTTTATGAAACACAAATATGAAGTTTTCACTAAGTTTAAGGAATTCAAAGTCTTATTAGAGAACCAATCAGGGTTGAAGATAAAAATATTAAGATTTGACAATGGAGGGGAATATTGCTATAAGAAATTTGATGAGTTTTGCAAGCATGCAGGTATTCTCAGACAAAAGACAACTTCGTATACACCACAACATAATGGTGTTACAGAAAGGATGAACCGAACAATCATGGAAATAGCCAGAAGTATGCTGAGTGATGCATAGTTGGATAAATGCTTTTGGGTAGAGGTTGTTTGTACTACTTGTTACTTGGTTAACATATCTCCTTGTAAGGATCTTGATTTGACACCTTATGAAGTGTGGATAGGTAAGAAACCTTCTGTTTCACATTTAAGGGTTTTTGGTTGTGAGGCTTTTGTTCATGTGCCTATGGAAAAGTGATCTAAGTTGGATCTAAAAGCTGAAAAGTGTACATTCATTGGATATGGTGATAATGTCAAAGGTTATAAGCTTTGGAATACTCTAAATTGTAAGATTAATTCTAGAGATGTTATCTTTAGGGAACTTAGAGCTATTTATGAATCTGAGCAACCAAAAGAAAAAAGATGAAAAGGTAAAGAGAGTGCACTTTGAGTTAGAGTAGCAAGATGCACCTCAGGAAGAACAAAATGATGGATTGGGGGGTGAAAAGAAGAAGAAGATTGGAGTAGTTCTGATGAAGATGAGTTTGTTGTTACAGAAGAAGTTGGTATAGATGATCATATAGAAGAACAAGTTAAGACTCTTACTCCACCCCAAGGAGATCCATAAGATAACAGAATCAAGTTGATAGGTATAGCCCACCAGATTTCCATTGTGTATTTTCTTTGTTGAGTACTAACGATGAGCCTAGATCCTACAGGGAAGCTATTCTTTTAGATGATAGTGAGTCTTGGCAGTTAGCCATGTAGGATGAGATGATGGCTTTAGACTCTTGTAACACCTGGGATCTTGTTTTTTTTCCCAAAGAAAGAAAGGCCATAGGTTGTAAATGGGTCTTAAAGAAGAAGTTTGGAGCAGATGATTCATTGGAGAAGTACAAAGCTAGACTGGTAGGCAAGGGCTACTCCCAGAGTGAGGGAGTTGATTTTGGTGAGATATTCTCTCCTGTTGCTAAATTAACTTCTATTAGATTTATTTTATCCATTACTGCAGCTTATGATTGGGAGATTGAGAAAATGGATGTTAAGACTGCATTCTTGCATGGAGATCTTGAGGAAGAAATTTATATTCAACAACCTATAGGTTTTGAGGTAAAAGGGAAAGAAAAATGGGTTTGTAGATTAAAGAGGTCTCTTTATGGTTTAAAATAGTCCCCCAGAATGTGGTATCAAAAGTTTGATTCATTTGTGTTGAAATTGGGTTTTGTTAGAAGCGAGGAGAATCACTGTGTTTACATTCATTGTATTGATGATTCTATACTAGTTATTGCATTGTATGTTTATGACATGTTATTTTTCAACAATACTAAGGGTATGATCAGTGAGCTTAAAGCCCAACTTTCAGGTGCATTTGACAAGAAGGATCTTGGAGCTGCTAGGTATATTTTGGGAATGGAGATAAGAAGGGACATAGGTAACAAAAAGCTTTGGTTGTCACAAAGTAAGTATGTGAATACCATTTTGCAGAGATTTAGTATGCAGGATAGTAACCCAGTTAGAGTTCCTTTACCCATTGGTACTAATCTTTGATTAGATATGTGTCCAAAGACTGAGGATGATCTTGAGGATATGTCTAATGTGCCATATGCTAGTGTTGTAGGGAGTTTGATGTATGCAATGGTTTGCACTAAGCTAGATATTGCCCAAGCAGTGGGAGTTTTGAGTAGATTTATGTCTAACCCTGGTAGACAACATTGGAATTATGCGAAGAGGGTGCTTAAATATCTTGCAGGTACTCCTAATTATTGTTTTGTTTACTCTAGTATTGATAATGCTGATAAATCTTTGGACATACAGGGTTTTGTTGATTTAGATTGGGTAGGTGACTTGGATAGTCGAAGGTCCACTAGTGGCTATGTGTTTACTCTGTTTGGAGGAGCAGTGAGTTGGATGAGTAAGAGGCAGCCCACAGTTGCTTTGTCCACCATAGAAGCAGAGTATATGGCTACTACCCATGTCTCTAAGGAGGTAGTTTGGTTGAGGAGACTGTGTACAAGTATTAGATTTGATTGCAGGATCATTTAGATTGGTTATGATAGCTAGAGTACTATCTGTTTGGCCAAGAATCCCATGCATCATGCTTGGACTAAGCATGTTGATGTTCAGTATCACTTTGTTCGAGAGTTGGTTGTGAATGGATAGATTGAGCTGAAGAAGATAGACACTCAAGAGAATGTTGCAGATTCATTGACTAAGCTTGTGAGCATAGAGAAGTTCGTGTGGTGCAGAGAGGCCATGGGCCTTGTTTCTAGTGCCTTATTATTTTTCATTTGTTTTCCTATGGGTTGATTTACAATGTATAAGGTCAAGTGGGAGAATATTAGAATAAGGTGCCATTAACCTTGTAAATTCCAATATTGTATTTATCCCATTTATTATTTATTATTTTGTAATTACCCATAAGGGAATGAGGTAGTCTCATTGACAGTGGTAATTTTAGAGTTACCGACGGGAGTTACAGAGTAATATTTACTATTGGAAAATGTAAAACTCATGAGTAAATGAGGGTAGGCATTCTGCTTGGAGAATCTGCTATTTTTAGCTTGCATGACAACTTGTCATAATGTGGTATAAGTGGATTTATTGCAGATGCAAGTTGCCATAAGATTCCATGCATGTATGATGCATGCAACACCCATTATTAGTTGTGGTTGCTATTATTAGACCCAGGTGTCCATATTGGGAAGATTCTTTGTTAGTGGTATCTATGACTATTATAACGCATCATAAGATGTTTTTGCATGATATTCTTGGACCTGGGCACCCAGCCTTACATGGGCAAGTTATTGCCACTTGGTCGATGCATGTAGACACCATTTTAATGCTTGCATGTGGGGCTATTGGAGGAGAGAGAAAGTGGACACCCAAATTGGAGGGAAAACTCCTCTATAAATATTTACCATTGTATTTTTTGTTGCATGTGAGATTTTAGGTACTTAGGTGTTGCCAGAATGCTGTTAGATTGAAGACTAGTGGAGAGAGTTGTTGAGTGATTGTATTGTACAAATCTTTATAGATTAATACAAGCTTGTGCCTCTTTCCTGGTGGAGTTTTTTACCCACAAGGGTTTTCTCCATTTAAACACTGTGTTGTGTTTAGTTTTCTATTTTGCATGTTTCTAGGTTTACATATTTTCTTTTGCATGTTACAATCTCCATTGGTAATACACAGTTAAGATTGCAGAATTTACATTTGAATCAAATTTCCATTTGTGTAGTTGTGCCTTTCATTTCTAACAAAAACATACCTCTCCATTGTGTTTAGAAGGCATCAAAACCCTAAGATTGACTGCCCAAATGCTGAAAATGGATCAGGAAAAATTCTGAGTTTTTTTGGAGGTTTCAAATTTTAGGGCACAAAAATACATACAATGTATGTATCCATACTTCCATATGATTTCTGCATTCTCTAGATGTGTTTCTGCAAGTCTTTGGTAGTGAATTCTTGTTTGAAGTTAGTGTTTTTTAAGGGGCAATGGATCTTACCCATTAGGGGTATGTTTTGTGGATCAAGTGTTTTTTTGGCAGGGTGTTTTATTACTCATAGGGTTTCAAACCATGCTGGGCATTCCAACCACTATTGTAGCACTTCCACGGGCAACATTTTTTCTAGCCACCGCCATTGTATTCTGTCACGGGCAGAGCTTACAGGTCGCACCACCAGGCAGAGACTTCAACTCTACACTCCTTTGGTGGTCATGCCCCCTCCACTCTACCTCTACTCTACCTGGGTAGTGCCACTCCTTGGCAGTCGTGCCCCCTTCACTCCACCTCTGCTTTGCTTGAGTAGCGCTACTCCTTGGAAGTCACGCCCCGTTCGATCCACCTCTGCTCCACTTGAGTGGTGCCATTCCTTGGCAGTTGTGCCCCAAGCACTAGTATCTCAACTCTTCAGCCCCTAGTCATGTTAGTGACCAAGGCCCAACAAATAGCACCCACCCCCTACAGACTAGCACCTGGTCACGTGGGTGCCTGGGCCCCTTAACCAGGGCTTTTTTTGCCCTAATACACCATTTTGGAGCTATTTCACGGATAGGGTATATCTTTGTCATATTGTGTCTATTTTTTACAAACCGTATATCATCAAAAAGATGGTTCAGAGGGCTTTCTAGTGGTGCTGCTTGTTTTCTAGATTCCTCTCTTGGTAATTTTCATTGGCTGTTGAAGTCAGATTAAGTAGTTTGCACCTTTTGGGTCATAACTGATGGTGTTAGGTTGTCATTGATGTCAAACGTGTTCAGGAGCATGAGACATCATCTTGCAGATATAGAGAATGGTTTTATACTTCACAGGTTTGATCTTGCATCATCAGGAGATGTGTTCTTCACAATGTCATATCAGTGAACATGACATATTCTTGGTAGGCATGGTCTTCATTATTCATCAGGTTCTTGACAAGGTTGATGATATCAATTGTTAGTATTCAAAGGTTTGCAATGTGTTGGTTCTTGACAAGGTTGATGATATCAGTTGTTGGTATCCAAAGGTGTGCATGTGATTTGTCTATTGTCTTCGTATTTGTTGATCATGTATAAGATGCTTTACAGGAGATGGTATATGTTCTCACAAGAGATGTTGTATGAGCTTAGACTGCAGTGAGTTGTGATATCTGATCTTGGTCTGCCAAGAGGAATGGATAGGTTCATACATGTCATGTCATATGATGCTTTGGTTAGACCAAATCATTTGCTTTCATATTCTTCAGGGTGTCACAGTTATGGTTCATGAAGATGCTTATCTCAGTGTTGAAGTGTGTTAGTATGATTCAGATGAGATGCTTTAAAATGGAGGTGGAAAGTGTATCTAACAAGTACTTGGTCTCTTCATGTTAAGGCACAAGTGATTGGATTATGAATGTATTCCATTAGTATTATGAGTTGTTGATCAAGACACTTGCCAGTTAATTTGTTTTGTGTCTTCACTGCTACATCCTTGCATTAGACATAACAAGGTTCTATCAAGGTTTTGCATCATAATGATACTCTTATGAAATCAAAGGTATGGTGTTGTTGGTAAGAGATCATTGATTTTGATATTATCTTGAAGATAATACTATTATGCATATCATATTCCTGTTGGCATTTCATACCTACTATGCTCTATGCCTATTGGTACTCCTTGTTGGGTTGAAAGTTATAATTGAAGTCTTAAAAATAATGCATACTACACCCTTTATGATCTATTTGTTTGTTGACCGGAAGGAGCGGTCATTATGACTTTAGTTATATTTTTAAGGGTGTCAAGGATCGTGGGCAACCGGCCCCATCGACCTCTCTTCTCATTAATTCCGGTTACCCTTTGTTTGAAAAGCAAGCTCGAAGGAATAAGACTTTCAATTGTTAAACGTGGAGTTTGATTGGAAAGAAATTTATGCATTTGGAAAATGTTTTATAAAGCATCGGGCTTTATATGATATGTGGAAAGCATTGAAAATGCTTTGTATTGTGAGGGCCCGCGGTGTATTCAAAAAGGGCGGGCACTCAATGTTTTTTAAATTTAAAAAGTATTACCGCCAAAAGAGGAGCCCACCCGATGCATCAAAGAAAAGTCTATTAAAAATCTTGTGAGAAATTTAGTAAGTCATGAAACCCGATCTCCAAGCCTTTTATGGCTTTAAATTTTTTAGAAACCTTCTTTATTTTTTAAAGTGGTCGGTCCATACCATTTAGGATTTTAAATGGAGATTTTTTTTTGTGATAAGATATTTTTAAAATTAGAAATTTTTAGTCTAAGAGATGGTTTTAAGGAGAATTTTTTTTAAGGCAAATATTGATGGAGTTTTTGGAGATTAAAAGGAAAGAAGAGATTTTCTTTTTGAGATAGATATATTGTCATTTTCGGAGAAGAGATTTTTGTTTGAGAATAAGGCAGATTGGAGAGAAATTTTTGAAGACAAATTTTATGGATTGAAGAGAAGATAAAAAGTTTGATGATTAAATCTTCTTGCAGGAATATGAAGAAAAAGATATTTTTTTTAAGCAGATTAAGATTTCATAGAAGTTGAAAAGTTTTTAATGCAGAGAATTTTTTTTTAAGAGGATCTAAAGATATTACTTGAAGAGAAGTTCAAGAGTTTTGAAAAGATTTGTCTTATGAGAAAATATGGATCAGAGATTGAAGATTTATTTATTATTTTGTTTGCAATCAGAGATTGTTTTGTTTTGCAGGAATATGAATCAAATTTGAAGATTTTGTTTGCAGAGAGAAGATGAAATGATTTTGTTTGCAGAGAGAAGGTGAAATGATTATCTTGTATATAATGGCTTTGTAGGTAGATTGATATTGAATTGTGCAGATTGATGATGAACTGACAGGGATCAAATACAGAGATTGACAAGGTGATTAAAAGACAATATGCAATTGAAATGACAATCAGGTGCATGAATCATGAATTCGATTGATCAAGACATTGAGACTTGTAAGACAGAAATGAAATAGACAAAGTAAAGTAGTGTTGTTGTGCATATTGGAATACAGGATTGATATTCAGTGTTGTTGAATGGAGGATTAGAATACAAGATTGATATGCAGTGTTGTTGAATGGATCTGATTAATTTGCAGAGAAAATTGTTTATAGAGATTTGTATATGGAGCTTGTTTTGATTTGAAAATCTAACAGGAGGTATAAGGTTGTATACAATGGTGTAAATCTGATTGAACAGCAATCATGTCTTGCACACGAAGTTTGATGTTTTGTTTATAGTGATTGTATTAGCCAGTGAGGCTTGTAGGTCAGTGAGACCTATTTGTTTACCAGTGAGGTATATCAAGTGGGTGCTTCTGTTTGGGATTGGAGTTGGTGCTCCATAAGGAGTTGGTGCTCCTAGATACAATTTGTATTGCCAGTGAGGCATGTTTTTCAGTTAAGCCAGTGAGGCAATTCTGGAGTGGTTTTTCTACCCCTGGAGGGTTTTCCACTCGTGCAATTCTTGTGTCTTAATCATCTCTCTATGATTGTATGTTTTACTCATGAGTTTTGTTTATGTGTTTGACAAAGTTATGTGCATAATTATTTGACAATTCAATGATAACTTTCTCTTCTTTGTGCTCTGCAAGTTAAATATTGAAAAAGATTTAAAAATTCACACAACACTGATTCACCCCCCCTCTTAGTGTTGTCTTTGATTCCTACAATAACTTGGGCATCCAGGCTCCATTTTTCACAAACAAATAGGCGCCAAAAAGTTGATTCCATGATCTAAACAGAAATCAAACTTATTTTTTCAGATTCCTTTTCAGGTACACAAAAATTTAGTTTGAAGTCAACCCTTTACTTTTTTCTTTTTCATTGTAAAATTTGCAAAAAAGGTTTTTTTGTTGTTGTGAGGGGGTTATTTCTTCTCCCTTAAATCTATTAAGGGATCAAAAACATATAAAAACTAGAAAGTCATTATTTTTTGCAAAAATCAAAACTCAAAAACACTGGTAGAAAAATCGTCAGTTGACCATCTTACGCCATACAATTATCATTCCTGGAAACCAAAGATGACCAGATTGCTCATGTCCAAGGGATTATGGTCCACATTGGATGAAACACGTTTGACTCACCAGTTTAAGAGATTTTAGCACAAGAACAAGATGGATGAGGCTATGGGACTGATTTCACTGCATGTTTCAGACAATATATTGTTTCACATTGATTCTTGCACCACTCATAGGGAGATGTGGGTAAAATACAAAGAGCTTTTTGTTACAATTAATGAGTTCTGGGCACTTCAGATTGAGGTAGAATTGACTACATTGGTACCTAATTCCTTCTCCTCCATTGAGGATTATCTGGTAAAATTCAAGTCACTCAAGTCACTTTGGTAGGGTTGTGGAAAGGATAAAACTTACAAAGAATGTATTTTCTTGATTCTGACTAAGCTTCAAGGGCCATTTCAAGTCTTCTCTTCTACATTTTACTCCACTATGGATGCATTAGGTGATGCTTTTAGTTTTCCTACCTTTGAGGTTTATTGTGATCGTTTGACACGGGAACAAGCTAAGTTGGTTTAGTTAGATTCTCTTTCTAGTTCTAAAAACCAAGCCTTGGTAGCACAATCATCTAAGGGGAAACAAAAGAAGAAACATAATCCCAAGACAAATGCTTCATTATGCAGTGAGAGTTCCTCCAAGCCAAACCATAAGTCACAACATAAGCACCAATTCACTCCTAAGAATGCAAAGTCTTCTAAGTTTGGTGAGTCTTCCTCTAAGACAAAGAAGCAATAAAGAGACCCTTGAAGTTTTTGTGGCAAAGAGGGACATCCAATAACTAGATGTTGGAAGAGACTAGAGGCTTTAGAGGAAGCCATGCAACAACATAACATTTCATCCTCTAAGCCTACTTCCACCAATAAAGGTAAATGCCATGCTCTTTCTGCACAAGCCCTATCTTCAGAAGCTAGTTGGATACTTGACTTAGGAGCCTCACATCACATGACACATTCCTAGGATATTGTCACATCACTTTCAGATTGTACCACTTCACATATTATAGTGGGGGATTCTATACATCTTTCAGTTTTGGGTTTAGGCACTATTCTGCTTGAAGATGGTTGCATTCAAGATGTCCTTGTGGTTCCTGATATTTCAACAAATCTTATTTCAGTGTATCAAATTTGTCACTCTAGCACTGGTAGGACAATTGCATTCTCATCACATGATGTGGTTATTTAGGAGCTTCATGATCCTGATATTGTTGTGGCTATAGGGAGTCTTGATTCTACATCTCGATTATACATATTTGATGGTTTTGAGAGTTCAATAGCTTCATCTTTCATTACACATGAAGACACCTTGAGTAAGCTTTGGCATGAATGCTTTGGTCATGTCAACTACAGGTATCTACATCAGATGAGCACTTAGGAATTAGTGATAGGTCTACCTAAGATTTCTTGCACTGATGGTGTTTGTCGAGGTTGTGTCCTTGGGAAACACTGTCAAGATTATTTTCCTAAATGTAGAGCCGCATGAGTGAAGGGACCTCTAGAGTTAGTTCATAGTGACCTCATGTCATTTCCAATTTCTTCTTTTCCAAGGGCCAAATACGTGCTCACATTTATTGATGACTTCTCTAGACGTACATGGGTGTACTTTCTTAAGTACAAAAGTGACATGTTTAATACCTTCAAGATTTATAAGGTATTTGTGGAGAAGCAATCTAGTCTTTCTATCAGGAGGATACACACAAATAATGGGGGGAGTATGTCAATCAAGTAGTCAGAGATTTTTGTACTGAGCAGGGTCTTCAACATCAACTTACAGTTCCCTACATCCCTCAACAGAATGGTGTCGCTGAGCGAAACAACAGAGTTTACTCAGGGAGATGGCTAATTGTATGCTTTAGTCATGAGATATGGATTCTACTTTTTGGGCTGAGGCAATTAATTGTGACAATTACATTTAGAATCACATGTCCCACAAGGCATTGTGAAATATGACTCCTAAGGAGGCTTGGTCCCATGACAAGCCCGATGTATCTTCATTTCAAGTTTTTGGTAGTGAGGCTTGGGCATTTATTCTTGATGCTCAATGGAAAGCCATGGAGAGGAAGAGCCAACCACTCATATTTGCTAGCTACTGTGAGGATGTTAAGGCTTATAGGTTATTTGATCTTGTTTCTAGAGATGTCTTGTTTAGGCAGGATGTCTAGTTTGATGAGAGATTTCCTCAGATGGATTCTCCATTACTAGCTTCTCCCTCACTACCTACTCCTCCCTCTTCATCTCTTGAGGATTTCTTATCTCTTGAGGATGAAGATGATGTTCCAGATCCACCATTGCCTCCAATTATTCTGCCTTTACCTAGATGGGCCTGCACTACTATTGATGTAGCTGGACTTTTGGCAAGTGATCCTTTAGATTCTTGTCATACTTGCTCATAGACCTCAGGGTTTAGTCTTTTGAGTCATGCCATTTTGGATGATCCTCAAATGTTTTAAGAAGCAACAAGTATTCCTGAGTGGGACACAACTATGGTAGAGGAGTATTGTTCATTGATGAATAATAATACTTGGGATCTTGTTTCTCTTCCTAAGGGAAGAAAATTGGTTTAGTGCAAGTGGGTGTACCAGACCAAATATGTTGCAGATGGTTCCATTGATAAGTAGAAGGCTTGTCTTGTTGCAAAGGGTTTTCACAGGTCGAAGGCATTGACTATTCTAAGACATTTGCCCCTATTGCCAAGATGGACTCTATTCCTCTTGTACTTTCACTTGCAACTTCATAGGGATGGACTCTTTACTTGTTTATAGGCTTCATTATTCCCTATATGGTCTCAAACAATCCCCTAGGGCTTGGAATGAGAAGATGAACACACTTATTCTTTCTTATGGTTTCAAACATTGTCATTCTGATCCCACAATGTACACTCAGAGACAGGAGGGTGATCTTTTGATACTTTTACTTTATGTAGATGATTTGATTCTTACAGGAAGTTCCTCTTCCATGATCCAGAGTGTTCAAAGAGCATTGATGGAGCAATTTGACATGATAGATCTAGGACTTTTGCATTACTTCCTTGGTTCAGGTAATTAGTCTTCAGATGGGAATGTCGTGTTTCAGCATAAGTATGCTCTTGATATGATTCATAGATTTGACATGCTATATTGCAAGCCTACCCCCACACCTTTTCAGTCAGGTGTTGTATTGTCTTCCAGTTGTTCCACTCCTATAGTTGATGCTACATTATACAGGTAGTTGGTTCATAGTCTTTTGTACCTTACACATTCTCATCCTAATATTTCTTTTGTGGTTGGTCTTGTCTCTCATTTCTCTCATGATCCACATGAGAGTCATTGGAAGGCTACCAAGCATACTTTGAGATATATTCAGAGCACCTCTCATTAAGGTATTCATTATACATTAGGAGACTCTCGAGTTGTCAGATTTACTGACTCAGATTGGGCTAGTGATGTTGATGATAAGAAGTCCACTTCTAGATTTGTTTTTTACCTTGGTTCTGGCCCCATAGCATGGTCTTGCAAGAAGCAAACTGTTATTTCTTTATCATCTACAGAGGTTGAGTATCGAGCAACAGTTTCAACTAGCTAGGAGATTATGTGGCTTCGTTAGTTATTGACTAAGTTTAGCTTCCCTCTTGATAGTCCCACTATTCTTTGGTGTGACAATCAGAGTGCTATTCATATTTCTTGCAACCCTATGGAGCATCATGGGACTAAGCACATAGAGATCCACATACAGTTCATACTATAGTTGATTTAGGATGGTTTTCTCACCTTGGAGTACATGCCTATAGAGGAGCAGGTTGTAGACATCTTCATGAAAGCTTTAGCATCACCTCGTTACCTTCAGTTGTGAGCAATGCTTGGGGTGAAGGAAGTTGTCCTTGGAGATTATGTTCAGGTTGAGTATCGAGCAACAGTTTCAACTAGCTAGGAGATTATGTGGCTTCGTTAGTTATTGACTAAGTTTAGCTTCCCTCTTGATAGTCCCACTATTCTTTGGTGTGACAATCAGAGTGCTATTCATATTTCTTGCAACCCTATGGAGCATCATGGGACTAAGCACATAGAGATCCACATACAGTTCATACTATAGTTGATTTAGGATGGTTTTCTCACCTTGGAGTACATGCCTATAGAGGAGCAGGTTGTAGACATCTTCATGAAAACTTTAGCATCACCTCGTTACCTTCAATTGTGAGCAATGCTTGGGGTGAAGGAAGTTGTCCTTGGAGATTATGTTCAGGTTGAGTATCGAGCAACAGTTTCAACTAGCTAGAAGATTATGTGGCTTCGTTAGTTATTGACTAAGTTTAGCTTCCCTCTTGATAGTCCCACTATTCTTTGGTGTGACAATCAGAGTGCTATTCATATTTCTTGCAACCCTATGGAGCATCATGGGACTAAGCACATAGAGATCCACATACAGTTCATACTATAGTTGATTTAGGATGGTTTTCTCACCTTGGAGTACATGCCTATAGAGGAGCAGGTTGTAGACATCTTCATGAAAACTTTAGCATCACCTCGTTACCTTCAGTTGTGAGCAATGCTTGGGGTGAAGGAAGTTGTCCTTGGAGATTACCTTCAGGTTGAGTATCGAGCAACAGTTTCAACTAGCTAGGAGATTATGTGGCTTCGTTAGTTATTGACTAAGTTTAGCTTCCCTCTTGATAGTCCCACTATTCTTTGGTGTGACAATCAGAGTGCTATTCATATTTCTTGCAACCCTATGGAGCATCATGGGACTAAGCACATAGAGATCCACATACAGTTCATACTATAGTTAATTTAGGATGGTTTTCTCACCTTGGAGTGCATGCCTATAGAGGAGCAGGTTGTAGACATCTTCATGAAAACTTTAGCATCACCTCATTACCTTCAGTTGTGAGCAATGCTTGGGGTGAAGGAAGTTGTCCTTGGGGGGTCTTATTGAGGCCTTCCTTCCTTCTAATTTACATGCTTTCTTTCATGTTTGTTTCTCTCTTTTGGAGAGGAGTTTTTCCCATGAGGTTTTCTCCTTTTCTTCGCTTGTGAGAGTTGTGCTTTGTACATGGGTACCTTATCAGGCCTCATTGCCAGGACCCATCTTTACTTTTTCATGCATTGTTTTGTCCCACCCTAAGTTTCACTTAAGGGGGGTGTTGGTGTAATTATTAATTTAATTACACTTAATTATTTTATTAATCTCACTTAGGGCTTTTTTCATCCTTGCACATAAAGCAAGGATCTTTTCCTTTTTTAATCATTCTGTAATTATTCTTTTCAGAGGCAATAGAAAATTATTCTTTGCAGTTCTCATTTATGGAAGTTTCTTAGGTTTTACTATTTTCTTTATGTGCTTGTGGATTCTCCATTACTTCAACAATACCCCTCTTGAAGTTTGGACTGCACATTTGATGATAACTCAACTTCATTTTGTATGAAGTTTATAATTTGTTCATTGCTGTCAAATATCTGCTAGTTCACACCATTGTTGAGGACTAAGGGTCTAATCACTATTTTGACATGTTGATCAGGGCCTTGGAAGAGGTCTGTGGGGGGAGAAAATTAAGCATCAACTATTTCCACCTAGTCTGCCTCAACATTTAATTTCCTTGGGATCACCTGTAGGTTGAGAGCATCAAAACTCTCAAACAAACCCCAAACTCTGTGTCTATAATCTCTCAAAAGCTGATTTTTCGTTGCACATCTCTCCCTATCCTGGTTGACCACTAATTTAGTGTCTTTGAAGATCTCTAGATGTTTTATCCTTTTCTTTTTAGCTAGCAACATGCCATGGACTAATGCCTCATATTCTGCAACATTATTTGTGTAGGAAAAATGCAGCTTGTGAGCAAAGTGAAGCTTCTTACCAGTTGAATAAATCAGTAGTACTCATGCGTTGACTCCATTTTTGCTCTTTGCACTATCAAAGAACATTTTCCATGGGCCATTACAATCATCATTTGGCTTCAATGTAGAAGGGATAAAGGAACTTCCCTCTTGAATCATGTAAGTGCCTAGTCTAGTCACTTCAGTTATATCATAGGGGTCAAAACTATAAAGATCTTTTGCCTACTCATCAAGGAAAAGATCTGGGATTGGAAGGGGGGAAGATACCGCCTCAAGAGACCCTGATTTGATCATTTCTTCACCTTGAATCATGCAATTAGGCTTCACCAAGCTATGATAATAACTTTCCACATGATAGTTCGAAACTAGTTCATCCTTAATGGTGATCCTTGTGCCATATCTTATCCTTAGGAGCATGTGGGACCAATCAGAAGAGAGGTAACCACCCACCTTAGTTGTGAAATCCCTTGACAAGCAAATAACAAAGAAAGGGGGAAGATCTATAACTAAAATGTATTGACTAATAGTCAGGTTTGGGCAAGCATGCAAGGTCAAATCCAGTCCCTTGATTACTCCAACAGTATTAACAAAAGTAGTGTCTAGCTAAAACACACCTGATGAAACTAGGTATACTTAATGTCTAATGCATTTGTATCTTTTTTAACATGACTGAGATACTAGCTCCTGAGTCTATCATGTAGTTATGCACCAGGAACTTTCCAATGATTAGAGACAAGTAGAATGGGGATGGATTATTTGTTGGACCTATCTACTCTTCACTTGGTTGTACAAGATTGGTTGGGCCTTTTTCCCTCTAGATTGTCGAGTCAACTACTAGAAATTGCCTTAAAGCAACTTGCAATAAATCTCTTTGAGAGGGAATTGACATTGCATCCCACATGGACACATTCAGGTTTGTATTTTTTATTTGCTCTATGATATTCAGAGAAATTAATGCCATTTTTTGCATGGAAGGGATCCATGTTCCTTTCTTTGACTGCTCCATGGCTTGTTTGGGCAATTTTGGGCATGATAGAACCTCATTCGTAGTGGTAGGCCTGCTGTTTTGAGTTAAATTTTTAGCACTCGCAACTTGCACTTTTTCTTTTGATATAGGTTCCTTTTTTAATACAACATGTATAGGGTTATTTTATAATTGCCTCTTCTTGGATCTTGTGTTGTCTACAACACTATTTACAGGCATGATCACGCTATCCATAGGCTGGTTAACAACACAAAAATCCTTAGGAGTCCAAAGCATTAAATTGGAATCAGAAACAACCTCATTTCGTACCTCAAGGTTGATGTTGACTGCTTCCACTAATTATGCTTGTTGACTTTGAAAATTTTGTACCATTAGGGCTCATTCTTGCACTCCAAATGTGCAAGTGGACTAATTATGAGGTTTATTGCAAGGATAACACCAATATACCTCATGGGCCAGATTGTTTTGGATAGGAACCAAGGTCCTAACTGGGTTAACAGTTGGTATTTGTTGAATGGGTCTAACCATTTGCAAAGGCTGAACAAAGTTATTATTTTGGTACCTATTTGGCTGGAAACTTTGATTCTAGTTTTGGTTTCTATTAGAATTGTAACCTTGCCCCCTGTATTGATTTAAAGACTATCCCTAGTTATAACTTTGGTGGGGTTTAGGGGTGGTTTGGGTTGCTATGGTATTGACTTTGTTAGTCAGGTTGGCCATTAGGGTTTTAAGGTCATATTCTTTTGAAAGAGTAGATGTAGAGGCTTTAGGATTTAGGATGGGAGCAATAGTAGGTTGTTCAACTTGTGAAGGTAGCTCTACGAAAATAGGTACAGGAGGTTTGGGGGCTATTTTCCCAGCTTGTATTAAATAATTTTCATCTCTCAAAGCTATCTTCTATGCATCTGGCAAAGTTTGAGTACCCATGGATTGCATCATAACAACCATATCAAAATTTAAATCTCTCAAAAAATATAAGAAAACACCTTGTGGAGATTGTTAGATCTAGGGCACACAACTGAGAGGGGGGGTGAATCAGTTGTAAAAAACTTGATCTAATTTAAATACTTAAATCCTCTTTGTTATTTAATAGCACATCAATTAATCACTTATGAAAGCATAAGGCATAAACACTAGAGCAGATACACATCAACACATGAGACACCAAGATTTTGACATGGAAAACCCGGTAAAGGGAAAAACCACGGGGTGATTAACCCAAGGATTATTCTTTGTTAGAAGAATAAGAAAAATAGATGGCACATGCCAATTAGGGCTCACTACCTGAGCACACTACTCACAAGAGGCACACTGCCTACTAGAGACACACTGTCTACAAAGTAACAAGTATTACAAAATTGAATTGGAGATTGACATCTTTTACCATGCCTGGATCAGTTAGATTTAAGCCCAAAAACTCCTGCTCTGCCTTTTGCACTTCTCTTCACTATGCCACACTTATCCACACCAAGACACACTTCAAAATGAATTCACCATCCCTTATTTATACAAGGCATCGACTTAGGAACAATCATCTAAGTCGGCAAACACCTACAAGATCATTCGCAAGACGTGTAATACATCCAGTTAGCCAGTCTCAAGAACACCAATATCCGTGGTTATTCTTCAAATGCAAACTCTAAATTCAATGCAGACTACCAATAAGAATTCTATATGATCCAAAGATCACCAAAACCTTTCCTGAGTCATCAAGAACATCCGCACTTTATTAGCTTACTGGAATTCTTCTCTTCTTCATTCAGAACTTCAAGAACATAGTCTGTCATCACTATCATAATGAAAGAGGTGCTTTTGGACCTCCAAACCACGAACAAATCTAGTTGTCACTTCACACGAACTTCTTCAACACTCCCTCCAATCCACAAAATGGGATAATGTAATTCTGGATCTCACCAGACCAATCTATGACACTTTGTCACCACTGAACATCTGTCAGAACCGGTTCTACTAGAGCAGTCATAACTTCTTCAAATCATTATGCAGACCTCTGAAATATTGACTGGATCATCTAAAGACTCATATCTGCAAACCCTGTAAACCGCATCTTCTAATCTTCATCTTATCTTGGACTTTTACTTTAATGTCATCACTATTCTTCACTGTTCTTGATTGAGACTAATTTCCTCAATATCCTCAGCATACAGCTCATCTAATCCTTCTCATTAATGCAATATGAGTATGTTGCCATCAATGACAACACTGGTTATCCTTATACTTGCAACAATCTCCCCCTTTGTCATTGATGGCAACATGTGATGTGAAAAACCATCAAGACAAGAACTTCTCCTTTTTGTCACAACTCCCCCTATCAGCAACAACTCTTCACATGTCTTCTCTTTCTTTACTGCTCCCCTTTTGATCATCAAGCACTTCTTTTTCACATGTCTTCTCTCCCCCTTTGACATCAATGACAAAGGACTCATACTTGCAATTCTAACACATCAGAATCATACCAGCTGCTCCCCCTGAGTAGCGGCTCCCCATCATCAATCTGGATCACAAGATATGACTATGATATCCACCAGACTGATGCACATCAGTGCATCCTAGTTCATCATCGGAGGGGCAATAACCCCTAACTTCTCCCTGAGATACTCAAAAGAGTCCTTGGGAAGAGGTTTAGTAAAAATATCTGCAAGCTGATCCTTGGAGGGCACATACTCCAATCTGACTTCACCCTTGTTCACTTGTTCTCTCAAAAAGTGAAACTTGATAGATATATGCTTAGTCTTAGAATACAGCACCGGATTCTTAGAAATATTTATTGCACTTGAGTTATCACAGAAAATTGTGATAGGCTCCTCATATTCTACTTGAATATCTCTTAGCATCTGCTTCATCCACAAAAGTTGAGTGCAACTTCCTGCTGCTGTAATATATTCTACTTCAGTTGTAGACAGGGATATTGCCTCTTGTTTCTTGCTTAGCCAAGAAACCAACCTTTTTCCCAAAAAGAATGCTCCTCCACTTGTAATCTTCCTATCATCCACATCTCCTGCCCAATCTGCATCTGTATATGCATGAAGAGAAAAATTATGATCTCTAGGATACCATAGACCATACTCAACTGTTCCTTTTAAGTACCTAAAAATTCTTTTGATTGCCATGACATGAGATTCTCTGGGATCAGCCTAGAATCTCGCCACAAGACCAACAGCCTGCATTATATCTGGTCTAGTTTGAGTGAGATACAATAATCCTCCAATCATTGATCTGTACTTTGTCTGATCTATCTTAGGAGAGTCATCATCTTTACTCAACTTACATCCAGTAGCCATGGGAGTGTTCATTGGCTTTGAATCTTCCATTCCAAATTTCTTCAATAGTTCTTTCACATATTTGGTCTGAGAGATAAAGATTCCTTTCTTTGTCTGAGTAATTTGCAGACCCAAGAAGAAATTCATTTCACCAAGCATTGACATTTCAAACTTATTTTCATTTGATCTGCAAAGGTTTTACACATACTGTCTCTTCCTCCAAAGATGATATCATCAACAAATACTTCAACAATCAAGATGTTTTCATGATCAATTTTGAAATATAGGTTACTATCAGCAGTACCTTTGTTGAAACCAATCTTCAAAAGATGTTTGTCTAGCCTTTCATACCATGGTCTTGGAGCTTGCTTTAGACCATATAGTGCCTTCTTTAATTTGCAGACCATATCACCATGCTCAGATAACTGAAATCCATCCGGTTGTTCAATGTACACCTCTTCTTCTAAGTCACCATTCAGGAAAGCAGATTTGACATCCATCTGATACACTTTGAAATCTTTGAAGGCAACAAATGCAAGAAATAGTCTGACTGCTTCAATTCTTGCCACTGGAGCAAAGGTTTCCTCAAAATCAATCCCTTCTATTTTAGAGTAGCCTTTGCAGACTAATCTGGCTTTATTTTTGATTACTTCACCAACTTCATTTAGTTTGTTCTGGAAGACCCATTTGGTTCTAATCACATTCTTGTTACTAGGTCTAGAAACAAGATCCCAAGTGTGATTTTTCTCAATTTGCATCAACTCTTCCTCCATTGCTTTGGTCCAATTTTCATTATTGTAGGCTTCATTTATTGTCTTAGGTTCAATCTTTGAAATCAGACAACATTCATCTGAATTTTGAGCGATTTTCTTTCTAGTTTACACACCTTTGCTTTTTTCACCTATGATCTGATCTTCAGAGTGGTTTAGTCTTACATACCTTGGAACTTTGGGAGTTTCTTGCACTTCTATTTCTTGATCAGGCTCAATTAGACCTATCTCTTCTTCCTGATTTACCAGATCAGTCTGAATCTGACTTTCAGAAGAGGATTGAGCTCCTTGAACCAGAGAACCATTCTGATCATCTTCATCATATTCAAAAAACCTTGAGGGCTTCTCAATTCCTTCATCAACCTTCACATATGTACTTTCTATCATCTTTCTCAGTCTCTTATTGTAACACCGGTATGCTTTGCTTTGAGTGGAGTAACCCAAGAAAATTCCTTCATCACTTCTAGCATCAAACTTTCCTAGATCTTCATCTCTTTTAATGTAACATTTGCTACCAAATACTCTGAAATATCTCACAGTAGGAGTGATGCCAAACCAAAGTTCATAAGGAGTCTTATTGGTATTGTTTCTGATTTGAACTCAATTGAGAGTATAGACTGCAGTGCTGACAACTTCTCTCCAAAACATCTGGGGAACATTTGCTTCCATCATCATTGTCCTGGATGGTCCGGTTCTTTCTCTCTACTACTCCATTCTACTATGGAGTCCTCGGAGAAGATAACTGTCTCTTTATACCATGCTTCTCACAAAAATCTATGAATTCACCGAATGTGAATTCACCACCTCTATCAGACCTCAGACATTTCAGTTTTAATCCAGTTTGATTCTCTACCATAGCCTTGAAGATTTTGAACTTCTCAAAAGCTTCTAATTTCTCTTTTAGAAAGGTAACCCACATCATCCGGGAATGATCATTAATCACTAACATGAAATATCTATCACCTTACATACTCTTGATTCTTGTCGAACCACATAGATCAGTATGAACTAATTCTAATAATCTGGTAGAGGACTGATCCTTGATTTTGAATGAGACTCTGCTTTGTTTACCTAGCTGACATTCTTTGCACAAACTATTTGTAGGTTTTACCAATTTTGGAAGATCTCTTACAGCCTGAGTATTGCTTATTTTGATGATGTTATCAAAATTTACATGACACATCCTTCTATGCCATAACCAACTCTGATCAACTTGAACAAGCACCAACCAAGTGGAAGCTATTACCTTTAGTTTGAGTACTAGATGCAATCTCTGTTCTGGATCTTTCAAAGATTTTGCATTTTCCATCCTTGAATCAGAGATCATAGCCTTTGTCCACCAACTATCCAACACTGAGAAGATTGTGCTTCAAACCTTCAACATATAGTACATTACCAATTTTGTTTCTTCCATTAAAAGAAATAGTTCCCCTACCTCTGATTCTACCAGCAGAATTATCACCAAACTTTACCATTCCTCCTTCATACCTTTCTAAATCTAAGAACTTGTTCTTGTCACCTGTCATATGGTGAGAGCATCCACTGTCAATAACCCAATCATCCTTTTCTTCAACTTGGGCAGCCAAAGCTCTTTCTACAACCTTATGATTGACAGATTCAGAGGATATTGGATCTTCTTCCTTGATGGCAATAAACACCCATTCATTTCTAGATTTGTTTCCTATTTTTGATTCATCATCTATTACTCCTTCATCATCATCTTCTTCATGAACATAATAACAATTCTTTTGGAACCTTTGTCTATTAGAATTTGGCCTTGTAGATCTTTCTGAACATCTTGAGGCAAAATGACCAATCTTATTGTAGTTGAAGCACTTAAAGGGTAATTTTCCTTCATACTTACCGGATCCTCTTAGCAGTCTCTTTGCAATGAGGGCTTCAAGTTGAGCTGTTTCTGCTTCTTCCTCTTCCATGTCTCTTCTTGCTTGATCATACCATGACAGCTTCCTTGAAGAGTTTTCCTCCCAGATCAAATCTTTGTTTACCTTTCACAGAGGCACTGGATTTGAATGCAGATTCAGTCTTGGGGGATCATCTCCAAACTCGGTCATTTCAAATGCAGCCAGTTTACCAACCAATTGGTCTCTTGTGACAGTTGTATGGGCTTTGAATTTATCAATGGCAGCAACCTTGATTTTATAGACAGTAGGAAGGGATCTGAGAATTTTTCCAACAATCTCATTTTCATCCAAAACTCCACCAGCATTCCTAATTCCACACACCAGCTCATTTACTCTTGGCATAAAGGTAGTAATATTTTCATCATCTCTCATTTTCAGTCTTTCAAACTTCCCTTTGAGACTCTGCAACCTTGCACTCTTAACATACTCATCTCCTTCATGCAGAAGTTCCAGTTTAATCCAGATCTCATAGGCAGTTGGTAGGTCAATAACATTTGAGAGCTCTGAGTCAGTTAATGCGCTTAGAAGAGCCTCTTTGGTCCGCAGATTGTTTTCAGCATCTGTGATTTCATTTAGAGTTGTCGGACCACCTTGTGGAGGTACATATGCTTTTGTGACCATGGACAAGTACACCTTTCCCATACACTCCAAGTGACATTTCATGTGACCTTTCCAAAGAGAGAAGTTGGTTCCATCAAACTTCGGACTATCCTTCTTGTATGATGACATCCTGGATCTCCTTAAGCGGTTAAGCTCCTTTTAGAGGAACTTGGCTCTGATACCAATTGTTAGATCTAGGGCACACAACTGAGAGGGAGGGTGAATCAGTTGTAAAAAACTTGCTCTAATTTAAATACTTAAATCCTCTTTGTTATTTAATAGCACATCAATTAATCACTCATGAAAGCATAAGGCATAAACACCAGAGCAGATACACATCAACACATGAGACACCAAGATTTTGACGTGGAAAACCCGGTCAAGGGAAAAACTACGGGGTGATTAACCCAAGGATTATTCTCTATTAGAAGAATAAGAAAAAGAGATGGCACATGCCAATTAGGGCTCACTGCCCGAGCACACTGCTCACAAGAGGCACACTGCCTACTAGAGACACAGTGTCTACAAAGTAACAAGTATTACAAACTTGAACTGGAGATTGACATCTTTTACCATGCCTGGATCAGTTCCATTTAAGCCCAAAAACTCCTGCTCTGCCTTTCACACTTCTCTTTTCTATGCCACACTTATCCGCACCAAGACACACTTCAAAATGAATTCACCATCCCTTATTTATACAAGGCATCGACTTAGGAACAATCATCTAAGTTGGCAAACACCTACAAGATCATTCACAAGACGTGTAATACATCTGGTCGGCCAGTCTCAAGAACACAAATATCTGTGGTTATTCTTCAAATGCAAACTCTAACTTCAATGCAGACCACCAATAAGAATTGTACACGATCCAAAGATCACCAAAACCTTTCCTGAGTCATCAAGAAAATCCGCACTTTATCAGCTTACTGGAATTCTTCTCTTCTTCATCCGAAACTTCAAGAACACAGTCTATCATCACTGTCATAATGAAAGAGGTGCTTCCGGACCTCCAAACCATGAAAAAATCTAGTTGTCACTTCACCAGAACTTCTTCAACACTCCCTCCAATCCGCAGAATGGGATAATGCAATTCTGGATCTCACCGGACCAATCTATGACACTCTGTCACCACTGAACATCTGTCAGAACTGGTTCTACTAGAGCAGTCATAACTTCTTCAGATCATTATGCAAACCTCTGAAATCTTGACTAGATTAGCTAAAGACTCATATCTGCAAACCCTTTAAACCGCATCTTCTGATCTTCATCTTATCTTAGACTTTTACCTTAATGTCATCACTGTTCTTCACTATTCCTAATTGAGACTAATTTCCTCAATATCCTCAGCATACAGCTCATCTAATCCTTCTCATTAATGCAATATGAGTATGTTGCCATCAATGACAACACTGGTTATCCTCATACTTGCAACAGAGATGGTTTGAGGACAACTAGAATTTTTTCTCATGTTCTTTGAAATCTGAAGTTGAAATCATCCATCAGCTCGCTGGTAGCCCTCTTTATAGTTGTCAATTGTTTTAGTAGAGAGACATTATCTACTCTTTCTCCAAACTATTTGTAAAGTAATTCTCCCAACTAGTCATCCCAATCATGAGCTGAAGCAAGGGGTAAACTCCTAAACCATTGAAGAGCTCTTCCCTTGAAGGATGAAACTAGGAGCCTAACAACCACATCTTCATCTTGAATATGGTGGATTGAACATAAATTTGATATATCTTTGATATGCTCAGCAAGGGTAGTGGAAACCTCAATGGTGAAGAATGGAATATTCTTTAGGGTAGAGACTAGTATATCATTATGTGCATCCAGGGCTAAAGGGCTACCTCCATTGAAGGTTACAAAGGGTAGATTTCTTGGTTTTTCCATATTTAGGATATTCAATTTTATTCTAGGTATATGCAAGCCCCTTCTTGAATACCGATACCTAACAGGAGGAGGTGTAGATTGAGATCTTATATGGGATGAAACAACACTATTATTCCCTATCAGAGGAGACCTAGATTTAACCTAGTTATTCTCCCTGAAGCAGCTAAAGGTAGTTCAACAAATTGATAATTCCTACCTCTTGAAGAAGCCCTAGTCTACACTCTAGGCATGTAATGTTGGGATGATATGAAACTAGAAGCTTAGAGAGTCACCAGGTGAAAGGAAGCTAGGTGTGTGGAAATCACTTCCTACACTAATCTAATGAGGGTAGGAGAGTGCAAATTTAGTTTAATCTTTACAGTTATAGCTATGTTAACCCAATAACAGAGATATTGTAGCAAACACATACACAAGAATGTAAGACACATTAGGAGAGACACAGGATATATGTGGGGAAAACCCTTACAAGTGAAAAACCCCACTCCAAAACATAGCTCAAATGTATTCCGTAAATAATGAAGGTTACAATATAGTCATAGAGCCAATGCTCTTGTAGGAGTCTTCGACACTCATATCTGGAGATGATCTAGTAGCATAACAGTACCTGTCAATCACATAATGCATCACCTCTCCAAAGCACCTGTTTATATAGAATATACAAGGCAAAAATGGCTCCACATTGAGATGGGCGTCCAACATGGCCTCATGGCCCAAAACCCACACCTATGGACACTTGTCCAACATTGTAGGATATTCTTGACATTTGTCAAGTCATCTCATCCAAAAGAGGTCGCCTATTCCCAAAATGAGTAATGACAGATGCTCCTACGACTCTTACAACTGTCATAAAATCTATCATAACTGTCATAACTTACAGCTGTAAGAGAATCTATCATACACAGGCTATAAATAGCATATTCTCTTACAACATGTCATAACCCACCTTGGGGCACCCAAAGATGCCTTTTTCAAAGATGCTTCTGGACACATGTCCATACCTATCATAAGATCTTCTATTTATGACTCTTACATGTCATAACTTTGTCATAGGAATCTGTCATGACCGTTTCAGTCAATATTCCCTTACACACTATCTAAGATGCCAACACATGGCAAAATATTCCTACCACTAAGTGGGATGCCTATCTCCTCATGTGAGGACAAATTTACATGTGGTCATCTGCCATGTAGGATGACACATCACTGTACCAACTCCCACATGATGACAACATAGGATTTGCATCCTAATTATACAATAAGCAATAAATAAATAAATACAATGAAAATAATACAAGGAATTACCAAGGTTGAGACACCTTAATTCCCAACACCAGATGCATGAAAAATGTCTACCAAAATGTAGAATACTGAGAACAACAACAATTTCTTAGCTCAAATCTTAACTCAGAGTAAAGTGGTCCCACCGAGTGTGCCAGAAATTGTTGTCACTTGGCTTTGCACCTTGTGTTGAAGCCTTTTTTGCTGTAACAATCCAATGAAAAATTGGAGTGATCTCAAGGTGTGGGACCTGTAAATGAGACCAAACCTCTAGAGAAGGTTGGTTCCTCTTTTTGAATAGAAGATTCCAAGAAAACTATGGACTAAACCTAATCTAACACCACTAAGAAAAGGTAAGAAGGAGAAAACTGAAAAGGGAAAGGTGATACACTAGGTTTAATATGAAGAACACCCACAAAACCAAGATGCACAAAAGATTTGAAAAGACTAATTAACCCACACAAATCCTAAAATTATTAATAGAGGTAAAGAATAAAATGAAATTCCAAGGAACAAAACATTCACAATGCAAAAATTAGTTTCATGATTACACAATGTTGAAGATATCATGAAGAGGTAAAATAACTAGTGCTATATTAATCAAAATAAAAGATTACAACAAGGTAGGGTTCTATTTGGAGCACAATAAAAACCTCTGCATCCAACACCCATTACATTCTTTTTCATCTATATATATATATATATATATATATATATATATATCATTTCATTACATTGATAACATAGAGCATGGGAAAACATGGAGACAACACACCAATCTAGGTCACCCACACTGCAATAAATCTGACCATGGACATGTTAGAAGATATTCCTACAAAGGAATGTCCACCCATGTCTATTTTGCAAAACTTAAATGCTGAAAAGACCTACAATCTGATATGCAACAATAAATATGAAAAGAACTAGAGGATGAAGTCACTAAAGAAAATATTTGCAATTGAATACTAGTATCTGAGTCATCCACCTGGAACAATAAGATTCCCAACAACCACTTCCAGCTAGGGAGTTGATCTGATCTTTATAGTCATGGTGACTTAGGGTATACCAGGCCTTTGGAAAAAGCCTTCACATAGAAGATTGCATGTTCCTTGAGCAACACCGAAAAACCACACCTTAGCGCTTTTACAACACTTTAAAAGTGTTATATTATTTTGTGCTTCTGGAACCCTTTAATATTTGATTTTATGCACACCTGGGTGATTTTAATATTCCATCTTTTGGGCCCTTTGTTGCTAACTATTTTCATTGGTGAACTCCTCAATTGGCAAACTATCTAGTTCACAAGCCATCCATTTTGCTTTCTCTTTCTCCTTTGTTTGTAGGTGATTTCGCCAATCGACGAACTTGGAGGTTCATGAAACACTAAGTTCTCTAATGAACACAACTCTCTTCTTCCTTTTGCCTTGTCTTTTTGACCTTTCTTCTTTTGTTAATGATTCCCACCATTGGCAAAGGTGCCTATCAGTGAACCGACAGGTTCACGAACCACCCTTTTCACTGATAGAACACTTGCTTTTCCTTGTTTTTTGCCTTAGAGAAATTCATTTATCTTCTACCTCATGCCTTAGAAGAAAACCCTTCTCACTTTATCGGCCATTTGCTCAATTAGCGAACCTGTCGATCGATGAATTTTCTAGTTCATGAACAACCAAGTTTTCTGATAAGGCAAAATAGGCTAAGGAAAAAAACTTAGAAATTTTGGGATTTTGGGGAAACTTTCTTCCATTTAGGGTACCTCAGAGCATATATATTTGATGGAAGAAGTGTAGGATTTTTAGGTAGACCATTTTAAGTTTGGAGGAATAAAATAGGTCAACACCTCCTGTTCGTGATCATGCACTAGATGATCCCTCTTGGGAAGAGGGTGACCCATGTAAGTACTCATTTCTTTTCTCTTATTTTATCATTTTGTGCATTAGGTTGTTTGAGTACCTTTCTTTTCATTTCTCTTTCTTCTTTTCTTTAGGTATTGCTATGGGATGGAGGGAACTGTTTCGTAATTCCAGCTTAGATCTTTTGGTTCAAGTCATGAGTCTCTACTTGTTGATGCTTGTCTTCCTTCTCGTGCTAGTCATCACATAGACATTCTTGCACCTACATACTATGCCAATTAGGAGATTATTTCCTTACATTGTGAGAACATGAAACTTAGAGTTGAGAATATTGTCCTTTCGGGAGATAGAAAGTCTTAGAATTAGCATATAGGCTTTGTGAGAAAACACAAGTCCTTCACATGCTCCTAGCAGAGTTCTCTCTCTTTCTCATAGGACCCATGGGGTTCTAATGCTATTAGTCATAGGAGACCTAGGAGTCAGAGTCCTGGTAGCTCTACTAGTCAAAATCATCCTTGAGGTCCATCTAGGCTATGCTTACTTCTATTTTTCCCCCTTGCTTGGGGAGACAGAGCATTTTGTCCTTGGATCTACTCCTTATTTTGTATCAAATTCGTACTAGAACTCTTGGAACTCTCTTTATGATCATGATTATCTTTATCTTTTATGCTCATTGGTGATTCAAAACCTTTGTGATTATGATCTCTAAGACTTTGATGCAACTATAGAAATGATTATCATATATTTTTTTGGTCTTTGTTAGAATATATATGAATGCATGCAATGTATGAAATGCAGGGGCACAAAAAGGAATGCAACACACTTCTAAACCTATGGGATGTCATGATTTATGACATAGACTTATTGCTTTTCATTTTTTGATTTTTGGTATGATGTATGCATGATGGAACAAACAATGTGACATCTCTTTAGTAGGATTTTTGACTTAGGGGATTGCAAATTATCTTGGTATAGGAGATTTATTTTAACTTTTTGAGATAGGATTTAGAACTCAAGTGGGAATGGGGGGTAGATGGAATGCTTTTGAATTTTGGGCTTTGCTAAAGGCTGGACACTAATCCTTATCTAGAAAAAAAACATTTTGACAAGCTTCAAGCAACAAATTTTATTAGCACTCACTAGACTTAGATCAAATATGTCCAACAAGATAGACCTGGGGTAAAGGAAAGGGCTCCAAAGTAGAAGATGGCCCTAAAGACAACTAGACTCCTAGTATTTCTCAATTGATGCGTGTGTGTGCTTTGTACCTTACTTTCTTTGATAGATTGTCACTCTCAAAGCTTCGAGCTTAGATTTATCTCTAATCGAGAGTACGGGAAATCAACAACCTTCTCTCTTTCACTCTTTTTTGTATCTCTCTTTTTTTCTTTTTCTTTTTTTTTGTATTTTGTAGTACCTCACTTCTCTCTCATTTTTTTTTATGTTTTTGATGTTTTTTGATGGGATGCTTTTGAAACTTTATTGATGCTTTGGATATTCAAATGATGCTTTCCTTTCCTATAACCTCACTTTTCTCTCACTCTTTTTTTTGGATCACTCATTTTTTTTATTTACCCATATTTTAGATTGCTTCCTTTAGAGTTATGATCTTCTTGAAGTTTTTAGCCAAGAGAGATAAGGGGTTGAGTGTCACCAAAAGTTTTCACTATCTAGTCGGATTTCCCTTCTACTAAGGAGAAATGGGTGAGGTCTACTTGCAAGCTTCTATTGAGCACTGTAGGTTTGAAAACTGACTGCTTAGATTTAACAACATGGATCATTAAAACTGGATCAACATAGAGCTAAGAGCTAGGATTTGATTAGAATCATTAGAGAATGTGAATAGGGGAATGATAAATGGCAATTGTGAATAGAAGGGATCTCAAAAGCTAAGAGGAGCAACCTATGCCTAAGTAATCTTAGACTCCTTACTAAAACAAAAATCCAACAAGAGCATGTCAGTCACAAAGATGCATGATGAAATAAAAATGCATGAAAGATTTGATTTTTTTTATGATTTTAGATTTTTTCCTTGTGTTTCTACTTGCTCCCCTTTCAAAGGACAAGGTCACCCATTCTGTAGGGCCCTGAAGGTTAACTTTGTATCGGTTGAATTGATTGAGGGACTACTCCTATTAATGCTATATGCAACAAGCCTTGAAAGGATTTTTGATGAGAGGGAGTCCATACAAGACTCTGTCACAATTTAAGGGTTCAGTGAGTAAGTCGAATTCCTCTTGCATGTAGCTTTTCACTTCAGGGTGTTCTTGAATACTCTACAAGAATTAAAACAATTTGAAGAGTGTTTGTGGCTCCTTTTGTTCATCTAGGGAAACAAAGATTATGTTTGTTTTACCATTGGTTTATGGCTACATATCCATCGAATACCCCATGTACTTTTTAGGAAATTAAAAAATGTGTGATCTTCCATTCCTATGGTCACTCGCATCTAAATTTCCTTTCAGAATTATTCCTCACTCACCTCATATTCATCTGAAAGTCTTTCTACTATTTCTATTTACACTAAGGGAGATTCCCATCACCTATGTTATTAGATTGTACTGAGGTCGAGGTAGAAGGTTGCTCATGGTTTTGAGGGGCCAAAAAGGCTTTTGGTGAACTTTCCAAAACATTTGTTGATTCATTATCTATAAAGTTTACATTTTCTTGATCCTATTTCTTTTCTTCTATGGGTGGTGTCAATGGTGTGTAAGATTCTTTAGAAGGTGAGAGTGGTGTGTACGAATCGCTTTTATCTTATGTTTCTAATACACATGTCTCACTAGATGTTGTTTCCTTTAGTAGTGTTAAAGGAGTATAACTTTCAAAAGTATCCTCCTTAGGATCTAAGAAGGCATGTGGGTCTATTCCATTTAAGTCCAATATCTTTGTTTCAAATTCAGGCCACTCTGTTTGATGGGGGTTTTCTCCTATACATGAGAAAACATGATTAATTCTATTGTCTTTTGGGGATACATTGATAGTGAGAATTTCTAGAGGAAATTGTGGAGGTCCATCTTTCTCCAACCACTCCATGATTTTTATTGTTGTTTTGTTTGGGACCATTTCCTTTTGTTTTTTTTAGTATGCATAAGACAACTAAGGGGGGGGGGATGAATCAGTTGTACATTAAAACATTAAACCCTCAATGCTATTCCAATCTTCAAACTCTTATTATGCATTAGCAAAATGTAAACATATGAAGCATCAATGCAAACACATCCAAACACATAAGAACACTAGATTTACATGGAAAACCCAAGAAGGGAAAAACCACAGTGAGGATTAACTCACATATATATGAAAAGAAACACTAAATACAAGTAGGCTCACTTCCAAGGGCTCACTACCCAGAAGAAATGCTCATTGCCAAGGGTTCACAGCCTAGAAGGACTCACTGTCTAGAAGAGAGAAGAATAGAAGAGGACTATTACAAAGAGATTCACTATCTCAAAACAATAGGAGAAATCCACCACTGCAACTTCTTTCCATCCACAACCTTCAACTCACTGTCTCCATCAACTTCAAGAAAACTAAAATGCAGACACCTTTTGCTCATTGCATCTGGAAGTCATAAGCATTTAATCTTGCACTCAATTAACCATCCTTGATTCACATTTGCATCATCTTCTCTACCTTTCTTCACTCAACTTCATCTTGCATTTATACCATCCATGACCTAAAATAATCTCAATTAGACCGGTCCTAATGAAACATGTGCACCTCAAATGTGCAAAGTAGGTCAACACCAAACACATCTGCGGTGGAAAGAAATGAAGGTGGACCATGCCAAGGGTTAGCTAGGACTCAATCTATATCACCATGCTTCTCATCACATCCACAATCCACTAAGTACCTTCACAAATCGTGCTAGTAGGTCAGGTCGGCCAAACCTGTACTAACACAACAAGCGATCACCTCCACGCCTCTCCAAGTCCAAAAACATCATTCAGACCACAAAGAACCATTCTACAGCATCCACACACCTTTGCATAATATTGAACATTGTTAGAATCTTCTGCAACACTGCCGCAACCACTTAAAACATAGAATGTCTTCATTAAGCACACCGAGATGTACTACTATTGACCACCAACACATGAACAAAACTTTCAGAGAAACCCATCACTAGAAACTTTAGAGGAAGAGAGATACAGACAATATAAGCACGTTCCCAAATCTGCAAGAGAAGAAACCTTAATGCAGAGCAAACTCATTTCTCCCAGACAGCCTTCTTCATAGTCAAACACTCTATCAGACACATCTTCCACTTCCGCATGATCTAGAACTTGAAACTCTAGATATAACACTTTTGAACACCTTTGATCATCACTTCAGAACCATACAAGCATATCTTCAATTATGAAGAAATGTGGAGCATAACACTGAGCACACCTTTGTCACACTGCATACCCTTTTATTCAAATTTTCTCAAAATCATTTGGAAACCAAGTGAGCTACCTACTAGAGGTTGACATCAATGACAACACCAGAAAGTTTCCAACAGTTTTGACGATTCTCCTTTCTTAGAGGTTTTTATTTCCACATTGTTTATAGTTTTGGTAGACAATTTTGTCCTTTTAATTTGTATCGATTGAGGTATGGGATCTAGGATATAAATCTTCTTTGTTGGAAATTCATAATTGATTGGGATCCCTATCTTTTTGGTTGCATTAGTTTTAACCATACTAAATGGTTCTAGGTCCCCTTTTGTGATATAAACTTTTTTGAGGTGCAAGAATCTGACTTCTTGGAATAATGTAGAAGGCATAGCCTTCATTCAGTTTGTCCATGGTCTTTCGAGTAGTAAATTATAATTGGTATCCTTGTCGATGACATAGAATGTTGTAGAAATCATTTTTGGCCCTAAGGACACAAGTAATGTGATATTTCCTTTTGTGGCAGCTTTTAAGTTGTCATATCCTCTCAAAGTGTCTTGGGATGTAGTGATATTGGTATGTCCATATCCTATCCTTTCCAAGAGAGAAAATGGAACTATGTTCACAACTACCGCATCATTGATTAAAGTCCTTTTAATGCATGTACCTATAACAAGCTTGAAATCCCTATCCAAGGATTCAACTTCAAACATATTTAACTATTTATGAAAGATAGGGAGTAGGCTAGAAGTAAAATTAACGATGAGTACCTACCTCTTTTAGATTGGGAATATTGAGCTTGACTTAGAACTTGCTAAAGTTGTCAATATATTGTTACACATATTAGTTTAGGGATTTCCAGAGTTGTAGCCATTAAGCTAACATATTTTGTAGATAGCTAGGGGTAAAATCTCTCCATGGAATATTGGAAAGCTTCCCACTATGTGACCTCCTTGAATCTCTTGCTACAAGTATATTTTGATGATTATGTCACCAGTCTACAACTAAATCTATCATATGGAACTCAACCATTTGGATCTTCTAATGATTGGTCAAGTCAAGCCGAGTTTTGAAATGTCTTAAGACTACACATCCAAGAGTTTAACTTCTCACAATAAAAGCTACCATCAAACATTGGAATGAAAAAAATCATTTCTAGTTGGAATTCAAGGGTTTGAGCCACATTTGTATTGGTTGGAGTGTGCTAGAACACCGCTTGAAATACAACTAGTTCTTGCATGACATGAGTTTGGCTCTCTGCTTGACTTTGCAAAAATTTGTTAAAGAGTACTCATGTTCGCTAACTCTTTTGAAGTCTCCTCTCATTGTGTATCCTACTTAAGAGCCATTAAAAAGGATGAGTAGAGAAAAAAATGTTTTATTGAGGGTTTTGAAGAACACCTTCCAAAGGGCATAGCTTTTGATCTTATTTTTTTAAAAATTAAAGATCTCGATGAGATGGATGTGTTAAACTAATCAAAGATGGGTTTGGAAATCGTTAAAAATGTCAAAAAACCCTAGAAGACCTTGAAAATGAGCTCTAATGTTTTATATTGTGATACTTGAGAAAAAAATAATAGTAGATCTTTGGGATACTGTTATGCCAGAAAATGTCCCCTCAGGGGCTTTTCCCTCTTAAGGTTTAGCTCCCAGGTCCTTAGAATGCATTTAGAACATCTTGCATGATAATCTTGACTCCCGATGAAAAACCCTAAAGTCTTATGGCAAATAGGACCTAGGGGGTGCTATTCTGATGATCCTTGAACAAAAATGAGAGGGTGGACTTGGACGCTAGTGCCCTAGTCTTGCCCTATGTTGGGTCTACCCTAAATTTAAATGTCAGTTTTATGACCATTATTTGGGTCCTATGCTGACATCTCAAGTTTGAATTATGAAATTCTTAGCGGGAATCTTTGTAGTTGCATATATAAGCATGTTTAGGTTTCATTTGCAAACTAGAGGTAGAAACTAGATGGACATTGTGAACTTGTGACTTTATGTTAAAGTGATTCAAGGCATTCATTGTGTTGCAGAGCAGTATTTTGTTGTTATTGTGTTTGTATTTGCAGATTTGACTCCATCTCCTCATGGTATGAAGAGCATCTTCCTTCCATGAGATCTACACTTCAAGGTGATATATATTGTGTTTTCAATCATTTATCATTTGAATTTTTGCCTATATCCCACCGAGATACACACTCTCATCTAACAACGATGTTTGGAAGACTTGAATGTCTCTCCAGGGCTTGGTTGAGGCAAGCCTCTAAACACCACAACCCCCTCCCACACTCCTTTGTGATTGCAGGTTACAGGTACTGAGTTTGACGGAGTGGAGTTGCAGAAAGGAGGTTGTAGACAATAAGGATTTGGGGTCTGAAAGAAAGAGGACAATGTTCAACATTTCAGGACAAAGGCGCTAGTGCTAGTGTCCTCCACTTTTTTCAGGACAGAAACGGAAGATATAGTGTAGATCAGTGTCGAAAGTGTTAGCAAGAGACACTATATGGCTTCATGAGTGTTTTCATTGATGGCAACAAAGTTCATCCCACCCATCCACAGAACATGGTGTGCCTATACCGGAAGTCAGATTGAAGAAGTGTTGTGATCCGGTAAGCAAGAACAGAGCATGCAGCAGGGTCCGACAGTCAGGTCTGGATCTCTCAAAGGAAGTATCTCAGTAAAGTGCAGATTTGGGGAAGTCAATAGGAGTACCTTGACTGATAGATTCCAGGGATTGAGCCTCCAGTGATGGAAGAGTGAAGAGACATGAGCACTTGAGTGTTGGGTTTCTGTTTGGCAGAGTAGATAGAGGAAGAACTAACCGGTAGAGCATCAGACCTAAATCCGGATGAGATATTGATGGTGATCAAGCTTCTTGAGGTATCATTCATGACTGGCCAACATGATTGATGACTTCTATAAGAATCTCTTTGATCCACATTACTTGGTATGCAAAGATTTAGTTGACAGATCAGAGTTTGGGAAAATATTGAGTATTCCAGATGCCGACTAGAAAGTGGATGAAATCTTTGGTGTGGATATATATATCAGATAGATTTAGATATGAATGCATATGTGGTGTATTGTGTCGTGTGAAGAAAAGAAGAAGAACAGTGTGAAGGCAGTAAGACAGGTCCGGAATGTAACAGGTCAGCAACACCTAAGGAGAGTAAGAATGAAGTGCAGCAGATCAGTATATTGGGCTTAACCGGAACTGAACCTCAGCATATGTGGATGCTTCTAATTAGTTCAAGTATCTAGTTTCCTTGTATAAACTATTGTAGGTAGTGAGCCTCTTGTGAGTAGTGTGCTCGGGCAGTGAGCCCTAATTGGCAAGTGCCATTTTGTACTATCTTATTCTTCTAACAGAGAATACAATCTTGGGTTAATCACCCCGTGGTTTTTCCCCTAACAGGGTTTTCCATGTCAAAATCATTGTTTCATGTGTATGGATGTTATTTCCATTTCATGGTTATGTTTGCTTATTTAAATTTAATGTTGCACTAATTGATAAGGAAATTCAGAAAGATGAAATAATTAAGATAACTGATTCACCCCCCCTCTTAGTTATCAACAGAAAGAAGATTCAAGTTCTATGTAGAAAATAATACCTTGGACATGGGTACTAGTGCTAGTGTCCCTAACTATTCCGCATTCCAGATTTTGAAAAATAGCGAGTTAACAATCTCTATCCTTCACCTTAGTCTGAAAGGATTTGCCGTAATTCATTAATTTGCTTATGTTTTTGCTTATTTAGGGTTTTAAGAGTAGTTGGGCATTAAATTGAGATATTGTTTGATACATCTGAGATTCCGCATCATTCCAAGAGGTAGCCCAACCTGATAGGTGAATAATCTCATTTAGTGGAGATTCAACTTGGTTGATATGCCCTCGAATGTTTGGTGAGAAGGGAGGATTTGCCTTTAAAACCTAAACCAAACCCATCCCCCCTTTCCTCTAAAACATTTTGGTGAACCCGTATTTTTGAATTTTTGCACCTTTCTGAGTGTGGTGTGATAGATTTGCATTCATTCAACTTATTGCATTTGAAAAATTACAAAAAAAAATAAAAATTTTAAATTTTTTGAAAAAATTGGCATCTTAGGCTTGGATTTTAGCATAATTTGAATTAATTGTCATTTAGTTTGATTTAATTCTATTATTTTCATTAGATCTGATTTAAATTACAGAAATTCATCATTTAGTATTCATTTGCATTGCATTTTCATACTTAAATTGTCAAAAATTGCTTGAAATTGTGCATTTTTCATAAAAACCTAGTTTTGCATTAGATAGGGTTTGTAGTCAAAATCTTGTTTCAAATTTTAGTACCCTTTTAAAACACTCATTTAGGACTGATTTTTAATTGTAGTGTTGCATCATAGTGGCTTTCTTGCAAAATTTCATGTCTAGAGTTTGAAAACCTTGCATTCTCACTAGAATATTTGGCCTTATCGTCTCTCTAGAATTGCATTACAAGCGTGTTGTGAGGGATTTTGTTGCATTATTTGATTGATATTAGGGTTATTATATGCTTCCCATCCTCAAACTCCTTACAACACCCTTTTTATTAGGCATTTACATTGAAAATTGGTGAAAAATTGCATATTTTAGGTGTATTTTCACTAGGTTTTGACTTGTCATCACTCTAGACTTGGATCAAAGGCATGTTGTGAAGGATATTGTTGCATAATTGGACTATTATTAGGCATATTATTTTCTATCCCTCTTGAAATTCTTCACAATAGGCTTTTGCATTGAAAAAAGGTGAAAATTCGCACATTTTTAATTACACAGTGTATTTCAACACTATGTGTTTGCACACCTCTTCATAGATTTTGCTCAAATTATTTAAAATAATCAATTGGTCCTTTTTGTGTTGTGCTATATTCCTCCTATCCATTGTGAACTTGGTGTGTCCTTTTATTCCTTTCCTTCAAACAAGTGCTTAGGAGTGAGATAGTCACACACCTAGGGTGTATCAAGTAACATAAAACCTTGCATGTCTTGTCTTACTAGATTTCCTTGGAAATTGATGCTATAAGACATTTCATTATGGCATCTTCATCTCATTTCCCTTTGGTATCTTTACATGCATATATCAAAAACTTTGAGAGTTTTTACAAATTTCTTAATATGAATCCTCATGTCCTCACTTATATACAAGCTATGTATCACAAGGATATATTTAAATGCTCTTCATTTGAAATCCTTGACTATGTATTTAAATTTGACAACTTCACATCTCTCATGAATACATACCCTTTGGTAGTAGAAGATTTAAAAAAACACATTGAGCATGATGAGTGTGAAAGTTCTCTTAATGCTTTGGAACTAATAGCTAAAATATATGGGGATGATGATGATGATGATGCTTTTGTAAGTCATCCTACTTCTCCTATAGTTGAATGTCCAAGAACCCTAGATGAGAAGACTATGGATAGCTCTATTAATGATACAACACCTTACCTTTCTTTCATTCCAATGCTCTCCCTCGCCAAGATGAAGCATTAGTGGATGAGAAAAGGTCTCTCACATTAAATCCTTTAGGGATAGATGTTGGGTATAATCAAGAGGAAAACAATGTCAATTCGATCTTCACTAATAGACTTATCCCACCCACTAAGGGGTTCCTAGATAAGTGTAGTAATATTCCTAAGATGGCTATTTGGGGACACCTAATGTACCTTCTTGCTTCAAATTGGTGATTACAGTTTAAGGAGATCAAAAACCATTTTGACCCTTAGACTACATCCTAAACTATGCAAGACAAATCACTCAAAGGAATCAAGGTGTTCAAAATGTGGTTGCTCACACATACAACACCCGTAATAGCAAACAAAGTAAGCAAGTACCTCATGTGCCTGTCTCTCATCCATGTTCTCAACCTGTGCTCCCTACGCCACCTCATCTTACTCATAAAAGTGGTCAAGAATATGATCTTGTCGAGCAACTTCACACTACCCTGGCTATGATCTCTCTTTGGGATTTAATACAAACATCGCCTAAATACCATGGAATGCTCCAAGAATCTTTACAAAAGGTGACTGTGCCACCTATTGTTAAGACGAATGATGTAGCAGCTCTATTAGATTGTATGCATATGACAAACCACATGAATTACCATTAATTGAAGTTCAAAACCAATATGATCTACTTATAATATTTTTCACGATAGATACAAAGTTGGTAAAGTGAGTTATGATAGACAATGGATTGGCTCTCAATGATTGTGGCATGGACTTACTACACAAAATAAAGGTTGACACATCAAAACTCAAACTGGATAAACTTAACATTCGTGGTTTTGATAATAAAAGTAGCTAATCTGTAGGTACTATAACCTTACCTATAAAGGTAGGTCCTATAACTTTACCTACCCTTTTTCATGTCATACCTGGTTCGCTTTCATATAACATGATTCTCGGTAGATTGTGGATTCATGCAATGGGGGCAATTCCATCTACCCTTCATAGATCAATAAAGTTTATTTATCAAGACAAGCTCCACACCATACACTTTGATCCTGAACCGGATAATTGTTTACATATTGAAATGCAAAAACAAGTTTATAATCATATGAGATTAAACAATTTATGAGCTGATTCATCAACACCTCTTGCCACGGACAATGCTGTGCAAGACTCTACACCATCAAATGCACTTTTTGTTGACAATTGGGGTTCATTAGATTTTAATCCTTGCAGTGTAGGGGAATATAAACTTAATAATCCTGACACATCAAAATTTGCATCGATCTCATCCAAGCAATATTTTGAAACACCTAAGAAAACCAAATTATCCTTGATAGAAAAAAAATACAATACTCTTACTTATACTACAAATTATGAGACCTATGAGGCTTCACCATCTTCTAAGGAAATGGACTCTCTATATATGGTCGTGGATTTTAGATTTTGTACAAAAATCATGACTATGTTGGTAATAGATATGGTGTAAATCAACAAGGAATTAGAGTACCTTTACAAGTTGCTAGAATTAATTACACAACTGCTATAGGATACCACTCTTTAAAACCTAATAAAGCCTCTCGTCATCCTAAACTCAATATTAATGCAATATCAACAAGACCAAAACAACATGAGAGATATCTTGGGCTGATGGACAAGAATTATCTGCTAGGAGCTTTCCCTATGAATCAGGTAAATATTTCTCCCTCTTTAAGCCACACTTGTTGCAATAACTATTATAGTTACTCTCAAGGGTGGCCTCCTCCTAGATATGTATGTTCTTAACACTGGGATGGTAACCCTTTACCTCCATGTTATGTTCCCCCCGTGATGTGTTATGTGTTGTTTAGGCCTCCTAGGATGACCCTTGATACTCTTGTAAGGTCAAGGATACTGGGAGACTGCCTATGTTGTGACCCTTCTTCTATTTGTATCATAATTCTTCTATATTTCTTCTCCTCTATTTTCACTATTGTGTGTTGTGTCCTATGGGCATAGTGTTGCAGTTGGTGACCTGGGGACACCTTCCTACATGACGATCCTAGGACACTTGTTTCTCCTCTCTTGATTTATTGTTTACCTTCCCCTAGTGGTTCTATCTAGCTAGCGGATGATGAAAAAATATATTATACTGATACGGACCTAGTGTCCCTTCAGTGAGAAATAAAAAATGGACCTAGTCCGTACATGACAATGGGGTTGATATATATTATCTGACGCTTGGCTAGTAGAATCACTCCGTGTGCTATCTTGATGTTGTCTAATCACACTTACAAAATGTAACAATAATGTTTCTCCGTGCACTTTGTCTATCTTGGATCTCGCTTTCCTCGTCTCTCTATGTGAATGATCACATGCATTGTTGTTTATCATGATTATATGGATGCTAACACCTTTTCTTGTAGGAAATTGTGTGTTTGTGGGAACATTTGGCGATCGTAAAGTACATGTCACCTCTGGGGGGCATGTTCTTTGTGAGAGCTCGTGTTCCCTTGTGTGTTTTCTCTCTACCTTAATGTGCTTGATATCAGTGCATGATATCAACCACCTTAAGGTGGGGGCATATATAAGGTAAGCTGTCTAATGATTTTGGTACTAACGAAGCATGTTTGAAGCCCTTTGCGGAGGCGCAATGTTGTATCTCCGAGTGGGTGCACATCTTTCTTTTCTATATATTGCAATCATTTAAACCCTCTGTGGGGGAGAGGATGGTGTATTTCTCAAGGAGATTGTACATCATGTCATTTTCTAAAAGTCCTCCGAGTAGGCAGGCAAGATCTGAGACTATCTTAACCCTTAAGCATGTCTTCGGCGATTGTTGTGGTGAAGCCCAATTGTTGGTGTGTGCCTGCAATGGTTGCAAACCTAGCAATATGTTTCTTTCATCACTTGTTTGTCATGTTTTCTCCATGTCTTCCATGTGTGTGTGTATGGTGTGTTTGTTCCCAAGCATAGTTTCAAGACCAGTGGTGATGAGCTCCTCCTATGCTTTGGGATTTGTATGGTGTGTTTGTTCTCAAGTGTAGTTTCAAGATCGGTGGTGATGAGCTCCTCCTACACTCCAAGATTTGTTTGGCATGTTTGTTGCCCCTTATGTAGTTTCAAGACTGGTGGTGATGAGCTCCTCCTGCATTTGGGTTGTGTGTTTACTTTCCTTGTACTTACATTTTGCATTCACATATATGAGAAAATGAAAAAAAAATAAAATAATTGCATTCATTGTATTCACTATATTTTGCATGTCTTCAATGTTGTCTTCTCCGTGTTTTGTGTGACTGTAACTGTCTTCTCCATGTTTTACGTGCCTATTACTATCTTCAATGTGTTTGGAATGTCTTCACCATGCTTGGCATGTTTTCCGTGTTTGTTGACTGTCCTTTAATGCATGTATTGGCCTTGCATTTATGCATACATTAAAGTGGGGGCTAAATGTTATGTTAGAAAATGTCTCCTTGGGGGCTTTTCCCTCTTAAGATTTAGCTCTCGGGTCCTTAGAATGCATTTATAACATCTTGCTTGATAATTTTGACTCTCGATGAGAAAACCCTGAAGTCATATGGAAACTGGGACCTAGGGGTGCTATTTTAATGATCCTTGAACACAAATGAGAGGGTGGACTTCGGCGCTAGCGCCCTAGTCCTGCCCTATTTTGGGTTTGTCCTAAATTTAAATGTCAATTTTATGACCGTTATTTGGGTCCTATGCCGACATCTCAAGTTTGAATTATGAAATTCTTAGAGGGAATCTTTGTAGTTGCATATATAAGCATGTTTAGGTTTCATTTGAAAACTAGAGGTGGAAACTAGATGGACATTGTGAACTTGTGACTTTATGTGAAAGTGATTCAAGGCATTCATTGTGTTGTAGAGTAGTATTTTGTTGTTATTATGTTTGTATTTGCAAATTTGACTCCATTTCCTCATGGCATGAAGAGCATCTTCCTTCCATGAGATCTACACTTCAAGGTGATATTTATTGTGTTTTCAATCATTTATCATTTGGATTTTTGCCTCTATCCCACCAGGATACGCACTCTCATCTAACAACGGTTTTCGAAAGACTTGAATGTCTCTCTAAGGATTGACTGAGGCAAGCCTCTAAACACCACAACCCCCTTCCACACTCCTTTGTGATTGCAGGTTACAGGTATCGAGTTTCACGGAGTGGAGTTACAGAAAGGAGGTTGTAGACAATAAGGATTCAGGATTTGAAAGAAAGAGGACAATGTTCAACATTTTGGGACAACGGTGCTAGTGCTAGTGTCCACTTTCTCTGGGGCAGAAATGGAAGATATAGTGCAGATTAGTGTCAGAAGGAGATTTAGGTTTCATGCAGAAAATAATAGCTTGGACAAGGGCACTAGTGCTAGTGTCCCCGACTGTTCCGCATTTCAGATTTCAAAAAATAGTGAGTTAACAATCTCTATCTTTCACCTTAGTCTGAAAGGATTTTCTGTAATTCATTAATTTGCTTACTGTTTTGCTTATTTAGGGTTTTAAAAGCAAGTGAACATTAAATTGAGATATTGTTTGATACACTTGAACTTCTGCATCATTCCAAGAGGTAGCCCAACCTGATAGGTGAATGCTCTCGCTTAGTGGAGATTCAACTCAGTTGATATGCCCTTGAATGTTTGGTGAGAAGGGAGGATTTACCTTTAAAACCTAAACCAAACCCATCCCCCCTTTTCCTCTAAAACATATACAAATGAAGATCTAAAGAGGACAAACAAAGGAAATACTCAAGGAGGCTAGATCTATGGCAATTGAAGATTAGTGATCTAGTAAAGGATAACTATAACCTTTTAGAAGACCAAATCCAAGGCTAGGATCACACAACTTTGATACCAATTGATATGAGCACACAAAATAAAACAAACAAAAATTTTGCATAACAAAAATCATGTCCATTCTCATTCATACCATGACATAAAGGAATTACAATGAGGAAACTTCAAGAAGGAACAAGATTGTAAGGAAATGATGTCATCTCAGAACATATTTCTAAGAACAGTGGTGTCTTCGAGAGATTTAAATTATTTTTAATTGCTTCAAAAACACGCACAACTATGCCACAAAGTAGAAACAGACATAGAACATTTCCAACATTGACCATTAGAGGAAAGTACAGACAACATTAACTAGTTTCAACAGTAGAAACACTAACTCAAAAGATAGAATAGAAGACACAGATATACGTGGGGAAAACCCTTATAGTTAAAAAACCCCACACTCCAAAAGCCCAGATCACAAGTGTATTATTCAGCAACAAAAATAGTTACAATATAAATCTAGAACTAAGCCTTTCATGGAGATTTACATCTTGCTTCATCTGAAGAATAATTAACAACCCAATCCTGCTCAATTTTCTCCAGCACTCAGATTAGTCCTTCATATTGTTATCATGCCTTAAATCACATACAATAAAGGACATCAGTCTCTTGGCTCTGTTCTTTTCATCTCTCCTCAATCTTTTTTACATACAGTTAACATGCAGTGTGTAACCAACTGTATAAGACTTCACAGAAGAGATAAAACACCAGACTTTCTCTCGAATGAACTCTCACTCATTAGTCTATCGATTTTCACATTGTTTTAGCAATCCAATCGACACATGCAACTCACCATTCATTCCAATTGGCATCGCTCTTTTTCAACCATTTCAAAACTACCAAACCGTTCGCACATTTGTGATGACCTTTAGTCCCACATTCACCTGAACAACTTGGTAAGACTATCATCAGCACTTTCGCCGCCGCTGACCCCAGTCTATCCTCATCGGCACAACCAAAACTATCAACCAAACCTCCATCGTTCACTCTGCGGTTTCACGTCCCACCGATACTAAAGATTTCACTCTCCGTCAACATGAGCCACTGCCATCGGCCCAGAAACTTAACACAGCATTGATAGAAGTCCTTACACTGATGCCCGACTCCATCGGAGTAACACATAGCAATCAGAACGACTTCCTCATCCTTTGCCGACAACAAGTCTCATATCGATGACAAGCCTTGCCAACACTTCATCGGATAGACAGTTAATATCGGAGCAACATCCACATCCTTTGCCGATAGTGATTCTCATGCCGATACCAACTTCACCATACAATGCTTGACTCTGCCGGTCGTCACTTGCATTCAACCCATGTATGTGTGCAATGTATATTTACAGTATACATTCAGAAGGTGCATTCTTCCCATACATTCAAAACATGCATTTGACTGTTGAATTACCTTGTATCAGACCCGATGTACAGTCACAATGTACATTTGCAACATGCATCTGCAACATACAACCCTTGACATACAATTGTAGGATACACACAAAATGTATATCCGATGTGCATTTGTGATATACACACAAAATGTATATCTAGTGACAGAACATGAATCTTAAACCATTGAACCAAGGAATCATTGAAACATTGAACCTGTAATCTGAGTCACAAGTACCCAACAAAGATATCTCCAAATCTAATATTTATTACTCGACCGAGAAACTAATCTAAAATATTTTTACTAAAATAATATTATCATTTCTAAAACTACTACTAATCTAGAACTTGAGTTTGAACAGAAGTCTTCTTGTGGCACTTCAAAGGATAACTAGTCAATCTTTGGAGAATTTGTGACTAAGGGAATAAAACAAAATTGATTGCTTTGGTGGATGATGCTAGTCCTTTGTGGCATGAGAGGATGGAACACTTGAACTATCAGACTATTGATTTCTATTAGACTAGATGAGAAGTACACTATGATTCCCAGTCTACCAACTCCTAACACATGTTATCTCACTTAGGCTTCCTTATTGAAGGAATGCAGAAGGGGAAAATGAAAGTGTGATCAATGAGCAAGTTAAAGGAGGGGATGAAAGAAAAATGTTTAAATGGGCTAGGAAAACCCTTATTGATGCTTTAGTCAAGATGAAAATGTGATCAATGAGCAAGTTAAAGGAGGGGATGAAAGAAAAATGTTTAAATGCGCTAGGAAAATCCTTATTGATGCTTTAGTCAAGATAGATGTTTTAGACCCTCAAAAGATAAGAAGTCAGTTTGCAAACCATGCTCTGATAGCTAAGATACTGAAAGGTAATGTCATTGGTTGTAAGTGGGTCTATAGGACCAAGTTCACTTCATAACAAGAAATTGAGAAATACAAAGATAGAATTATAGCCAAGGGGTGCTCTCAAACTAAAGGCATTGACTACAATTAGATATTTTCTCTAGTTTCAAGGTTCACTACAATTATGATAGTTCTTGTAGTTGCAAGAAAGTATAAGTAGTAGGTGCATGAATTGGATGTCAAGAGTGTGTTTCTTCATGGTGATTTAAAGGAAGAGATCTTCATGCAACAATCTCTTGGGTTTGTGAAGGAAGGTGAGGAACATTTAGTTTGTTGCATGAGAAGATTGATTGACATATTACGGAGTTGGGTTTAAATTTTTTGAAAAGGAGCCTGACCTATATGTTACGGAGACTAATTGAGAAATTCTCATTATTGCTCTCTATGTGGATGATCTAATTTTCATAGGGAACAATGTAAATTTGATTACTAAAATGAAGAAGCAATTAGCCTTATAGTTTGAAAAGATACATTTGGGGTTGCTACACTACTTTTTGGATTTGCATTTTTTGGGTGGACCAAGGCATGCTTGTTGTCTCTCAAACAAAATATGCCAAGTAATTGAAACATTAGAAAGATTCAAGATGGAGGATGTGAAAGTTTCAAAAACTCCACTTGACCCTTATAATAAGTTGACAAAGGATATACAAACATAAGAGGTAGAACCTACAAAATATCAAAGTGTAGTGGGAAGTTTGCTCTATCATACACACTTGATCTGATATTTATTTTGTTGTTGGATTGGTGACCAAGTTCATGTAGGTACAATAGAGTAGTCACATGAAAGCTACAAGGTGTATATTGACATATGTGAAGATAACTCTAGATTTTGGATTTGAGTTCAAAGGAGGAGGTGGATGCATTCTCCATGGTTACATGGATAAAGATTGGGTAGGAGATCTTAATGACAAGAGGTCTACTTCAAGATATATCTTCATGTTGGGAGATTCATTGATCTTGTTGTCTTCCAAGAAGAAAAACATTATTTCATAATGACAACAAAGGCAAAATATATTGGACTAGCTTAAGTGTTGAATGCAGCAAATTGGTTATGTGAGATGTAGATCACTTGAATGTGCCAAAAGATGTGCAAATGATTCATTTTAACAATTAAGAGTGCTCTTTAGATTGCTAAGATCTAATCTTTCATGCAAGGACTAAGCGTACCAAGGTCAACCACAAGGTTCATGAATTGTTACAATTTTAAAATATTTCAATGGGCTATGTTGGGATATAGTACCAAGCTGCATAAATCTTCACCAAGTCATTGACGAAGAGTAAGTTAATCAAGTTTTGGAAGCCATTGTGTCCCAAAGAGCTTACCATGAAGGGGGGATTATCATCATGACATTCTCTTGTCTATGTGTAGACACCTAAAAATGTCTTTTACCATCAAACCAACTCTCGACATCCCTAAACATACCAATTTCCCTTCTAATCAATTAATTAAATTTTTATTTAATTAATTATCCCTTTATCACCCAATTTTCCATTATCCTATCCCCGACAATTGAATTAATTTCATTAATTCAATAGTCCAAACTTTAGCCATTTGATTTAATAAATATACAATATTTATTTGGTCAATTTCCCTCTCCTCACTAAATCCAATTAATTAGCTAAATTATGTTTAACTAATTAATTCAGCCTACTAATTGACCTATCCCTACCCTAGGCAATTAAATAGCTATTATTTAATTGCCTACCCTAGCCGACCTCATCCTAACCCTAGGATTAATTAGATAAAACGTATATTTAATTAATCCTAACCTCTCATTTGGGTGGTCAAACCTAGCTTAACACCCCTCCCCACATCCTCCAAATAAAAATTGAAATATATCCACATAAGTCAATTTTTTATTTAAATATATCCTACATCACAATTAATTCCTCTTACACCCCCATACCTCATTTATCTCCACTTATCTCCAAATGAATTTTTAATTCATTTTACATTCCCCATATGAATCTTTAATTCATAAATATTCCATCTGACCCATACTCATTTAATTCCTCCTTTCCCCAAAATGAATAAAAGATTTATTTTTATTCCTAGCTCTCCATTCCTTCAAGATCAAATCTGGGCCCTCCACATCACTTTTATCCTCCACCATTGATCTCCCAAACCAATGTCCACCCTTGGATCAAAATCCCTCCAAAATCTCTATAAATACTTCATCCTCCAACCCATTTTGGGATCCAATTTTCAAGTAGAGTTATCATGCCAAGATATCCAATGAGCTAGTCTTTTAGTGAGTTGCAAATTGAGATAGCATTTCACATTTGAATCAATTAGGGTATATCTTATCTTAGGAGCTCTTGGGTGTAAAGTTCCTCTCCTTTTGATGAGATTGGGTTTTCATGTCTAGGTATAAACTCTTTGTTTTCAATTTGCATTTAGTTTATGTTTAACCTTTGATTTGATTTTCTAATCTACATTGGCACGCCCGGTGGGACCCACAAGGTCCAAATCTAATATTTTTTTGTGAGTTTTTGTGCTTAGGACATGATTTTGTAGGTGTGGCGCTATATACCCTGCGCAATGGCACCATCTTTGGTGCTATATTATGTTCTAGCGCTATTTCTTAGAGCACATTTTCTCTTACATCTTACTCACCTATACATTTGACTCCCATTCTTTTTGCTATGTTTCCTGTCCAGATTGCTCTCTGTTTCTGCAAAAATCTTGAAAGAGGAGGGAGAAGTTATGCCAGAATTTTCTTAAAAGAACAAACATGCATTTTGGCTTTTATTTTGTCTTGCTTTCCATTTGGTAGGCTAACAAGACTAATAGGGTCTCTTCTATGTGCAGCCTAACCCTCTGTTTTGGTTATAAAACCTCTATTTTGCAGGACGGACCAGCTAAGGCTCATATCGGCGCTATCGGAACCCAGATTGGTGCTATTCGCAACTACGACCAGACCCTTCGACAGCACATGCAGTGGCGCCTTATTATACCCATATTGGTGCTATTTACTGTTTCAACGCCTTCTATATCTCATTTTAGTGTGATATTCTATTCTAGCACCTTCTGTATCATTTTGTAGCGCTATATTATATTTTGGTGCATTCTGTATCTTATATTAGCGTATATTTGTGAATTAGCACTATCTGTCTGTACATCAACGCTATTTGTTTGAGTGTTAGGTTTTTAGGGTAGTTTCTGTCAGTATTGTCATTGCAGTCTATAGTGGCGCCATTAGGTATTTGGTTTAGCGCTATTTTTAGAAACTGACTTTGTGGTCTGTGCAGGGACTGACAAGTTGTTTGCAGGTCATCAACATCATTTTGCAGACACTAACAAGTTTTTGCAGGGTGTTTATCTTTAGATTAGCAAACATTTCATTTGGGAATTAAAAATAACCCTTGCATGCTAGCTTAGACAAACATTTCGATTTGGTGCAATAAAAATTGATCAACAACAGACAAACAAATCTTTGTGTCTGTGTGTGTGCCTTAGTTTAGAACAAACATTTGAATTTGGTGTTCTAAAATTCACAAGTGTGTGCCAACAACTATCAAAACATTTCAACTTTGGGCTTTAAAAAGAACCACAAAGTGCATCAAATAAACCCATTGGATTAAAAAGGACAATAATCTGCATTCTTCCCTCATATAAACAAGAAAACCCATCAAAATTTGTGTGAAGTGTTTTTGTGATTTTGTTTGTTGTGTGAAAAGTGTATGCTCTTCCCTCACACCATTGGTGACCTTGGGAATCAAAAGCTTCTCACAACACTTGCATAAATCACCCCCAACATAATCCAAAGAACTAAAATAAACCATGTTTAGTGTGATGCAAGCACAAAGGATATGTATGCTCTCCCCTCGCATCTTTGTATGAACTTGGGGATCAAAATTATTTTTGTCGTTGTGTTGCTTTTGTTAATCCTTAGAGGGCCTACCACCCCGCTTCGAAAGGTGGGAATGACCCAAGCGGCAACAAGCTAAAGCCAAGCTCTTTCAAGATGCTATATAAAATAAGGTGTTTGTGACGAAAGTCATAGACAATAGGTGTTGTTGTGTTATACCGACAACCAACCTCCCCCAAAACCTCCAAGGCGTAACCCTTGGAGGCTGGGAGACTCCATAACAGAGAGTAGCGCTGTTGCATGTATAACCACCTGAACGAAAGCACTTACTACGAACCTTTGTTTAGCAAGACAAAATCCTTCTATTTGTTGACATAGAAGGGAAACCTTTGAAGCGGCCCCGATTCATGCGATTCTTAGCCGAGGTAGCAAGGACAATCCAAAAATTTGGTGAGGGTCAAGCCTTACAGAAAACCTGGATCTTGGTATGCATGAGAAGTGTGTGCAATTGTAAGGAGTTGGTGCTACCAAGATCCTAAAGCTACTCGCTTTGAATAGGCGCAGCTAGGGGATTCAACAAATACTGTCATATCTTTGCCTTAGGTTGTGCAAAGTGCTTGTTTAACAAAATCACACATCTTTTCACGAACAAAAATCTTGGTTATTGTGTGTTTTTGTGCTTAAATTGTTTTCAAGAAATTTGCCAAGATACAATAAAAATCATTTGATCAAACTTCATATCAAAACAAATCCAAAATTGCCCTCAAAATCTATCTTTTTTAGAGACTCGACCAACACTGCCCTGTTTTAGCGCTATCTCTGTCTACTTTTGGCGTCATTTCACCTATGGATTGGCGATATTTGTAGATTGACTTGCCTGAAACTAAGACCAATTCCATTGTGATCTTTAGGACCTGCTTTGCCATAATCCATATTCACCTTCCAAAAATCTGACAGCATCCCATCCATTTTCTCCTCAAAATTTTCCAAATCATACCTTCATTTTGACCTTAGAGAATCAATCACTATCATTATTGGACCCTTTGCTATATCCAATCTACTCAATTTCATATCCATTCATCCTCATCGATCTTTGCATACCTTTTCAGACCAAAAAAAAAAAAATCTTGTCACAAGAAATCACTCCAAAATCCAAAATCTTCCAAATCAAAACACCCATCGAAAAATCATCGACTAAAAAATCGTCATCCCTTTGAGATAAAGCTAGATCTAGATTTCATCATTCACATCATATTTTTCTTGGAGAGTCATTAGTCTACCTTTCAAGTAAAATAATCATCCTTCTTTGTGTAAGGTCATTAGTCTACCCCAAACAAAGAGAAACATCTATTTGTAACGACACAAATCTAGATCTTACCTAAGCTCAATTTGTTGACCATCAAAATCCTTTCGAAAATCATCATCCTAATCTCTCATATCGAACATCAAAATCAAAACATCAATATCTCTTCCACCAAACCATCCTCAAGCAAACATCATCCATCTTTTGGTCCAAATTTGTGTAAAAAGTCAATACCGTCCATTCTTATCTTTCATCATACTACAATCACCCCTTCATCTTCTTACCACATCCATCTTTGGGTCAAACAATTTAATCCAAATTCTCTAAGGTCTCCATCTCCATTTCACTCCACCTTAAAATCAAATCCATACACATGCATGCCCATAACTAGATCACAACACAAAAAGAATCAAGAAATGGTAGAATCCAGACAATATGGCAGCATAGGAATGCCTAACACCAACAACAACAACATACCCATCAACCAAACACACAATCTACCTATGGTCTTCCAAATCCCAACATACAATCCCAATGAAAACCCCTTTCATTTTTTGCAACCACCACCACCACCACCACCCACCATGTCCCAAGATGATCAAGATGTCTTGAACTTTACATAAGACGCCGATAACATGGATATGCTTGACAAAGTCCTAAGATCGGATCCAAATAGATATCTTGACTATCTCCTCAAAATTGGTGCCTAACCACCCCATAACACGACATCATCCCAACCATCTACCTCTACTATCAATCCTACCGCATCAAACACGCAAACATCTACATCAAACACCCAACCTATCATCTCATAAACATCATCTCCCACCGTATCTACTGCCACCACAAACTCTAACGCCACCACATCTACAATTCCCACAAATGTCTCTAATCCTACCACTTCCCAACCCATCACCACATCCACTATCACAACTAACGTAACCTCTTCTGTCCCACAAATCACCTTAGGCATCCAAGGGAACCTCACGCATGCCAGTACTTCCACGAGTGTGCCTCCACCTAACCCTCAAACCATAGCTTACCTAAGGCAATTATTCTCACAACCACCTTACAATACGACCAACTCATCCCACGTCCACCTATCTAACGTCAATCCATCCAATGTCTGATATCTACAAAAACCCATAGCATCATCAAATCAACATAATCCCAACCCCCAAATACCCCCACACATTCTCCAAAAAATCTATGCTCACCAACAACATCTTGCACAACTCAATCAAAACACCACCCCACAATATCAAAACATGACCTCCCAGAACCTTCAACATCAAACCCCACCTAACCTCCAACACCTCATCCATCAACAAACCTACACACCATAGCCACAACCAACACAGGATCTCACAATAGTTGTATAGGCCTTGATCCAAAAGGTAGACGATATGCAAAATGGGGGCAAGTGCAAGCACTATTCCTTTGAGGATATTTGCCCTTATCCATTTGATCGAACATTGTACATGCCCCCTTTCCCCAAGAATTTTGAAACACCCAAATTCGACAAATACGAGGGAATGGGAGACCCTAGGGATCATCTTAGGGAGTTCTACATTGCTTTCTTAGAAGTCTCAAATAATGATACCTATCTAATGAGACTTTTCCAAGAAGCCTCGGCGGTCAAGCCACTGAATGGTTCGCACATCTTCCTCCAGGCATTAGGTCTTTCCCTGAGCTTGCAGAAAAATTTGTAAACCATTTCTCCTACAACTTCGAGCACGAAATATCTATGACAGAATTTTGCAACACAAAACAAAAAAGTGGAGAATCCTTCGCTTCCTTCTTGCAGAGGTAGAGAATCTTAGCAAGAAAACTCCCATGGTCAATCCCTGAAAAACAACTCGTCACCATGTTTGTGACCAACCTCAATCAGGAAATAGGGTTCCATTTACAAATCCTTTGTGCATCTACCTTTGAGGAAGTCATCGACAAAGGTACTACCATCGAACGGGCCCTCATCGCCAAGGGCTCCATCAAATTGTATGACTACAAATCCAATAACAACAACAACAACAACAACAACAAACCCCATATCAACACCCCCAATATAAACAACAATGCCAATATGCAATCAAATGACAAGCCACGCTATTGGGGGAAGAATAAGAACACTTTGAACAACGGCGTCACGGATGTGAAAGCCGTCCAACATGTACAAAATCCAACACGTGCACATACATATATTGCCAATGTAAATAACCAAAGAGGGCAAACTAAGAAAAACAAACCTCGAAGGCAATTTACACCCTTAGGGGAACCCATCAAGGACATCCTTGACAGATGTCTCAAAAAAGGTTTGATCACGCTCCCACCTGTTAGACCACGTCAAGAGAATGAACTCAAAGCCGCGCGGTACAACGAAAATGACTTGCAAATACCACTACATTGTGGGCCACAAAACTGCTGACTGCATGGAACTAAAGCATTGCATCCAAGATCTCATAGATCAAAATCAAGTCAGCCTTGATCAAAGCACCCAACCATCGCCAAATGTCAATCTCGAAGCTTACAAGGATCCACTGCCCAACCATAATAAAGCCTCCTCATCCAATCAAGAATACAACGTTACCCCACCACCCGCATCCTATGACTCTATCGTAGGGCGGATAGAGCCATCATCTCACCATGTCAACACAATCACCTTTCAGGCACAAGCACCCGATTGCACTGTCACAACCCATCATGGCCATGTATCCATCCACACAACACCTACCATTGAACAAACACCTGCATCCACATTAGACCCCCTCCCCCCTCGTCCAACCACACGTCCATCACCTACCAATCAGTACAACCTCCTAGAGCATTTAGGAAAGACCCCTGCACAAATATCCATACTTGAGTTGCTCTGCACATCACCCCTTCACAAAGATGTCCTTGACAAAGCACTCTTAAAAACTCAAGTTCCTACCAACTTGAATGTGACCCAATTCCAAACCATGGTAGGACATATCACCGCACTTCACCATCTCACATTTTTAGAAAAGGATCTTCTCGCTTCTAAACACTTACACAATGACGCCTTACATATCGAAGTCCGTATCCACAAACACATCATCAAAAGAGTCTTAATAGATGGTGGCTCCGGCCTAAACATATGCACTCTTAAACTATTAAAACACATAGGATACTCAAATGTGGTTGTAGACACTAGTGAGTGCATCACAATCAAAGGGTGTGATGACACTGAAAGACTATCTGAAGGTACCATCAAGCTCCCTATTCAAGTGGAATAGAAAATACTGGAAACAAAATGTCAGGTCCTTGATCTTGACCTTCCCTACAACATTCTTCTCGGCTGACCATGGATCCATGCCATGCAAGTAGTCCCATCTACATTCCATCATTACCTCAAGTTCCCTCACAATGGCACATATGTAACCATCTACGCCGACCCCCGCCCCTTCCAATACTGCAGTTTCTTGGAAGGACATGACCACACCTTCTGCCCATACAACAAAGCCACCACCAAAACCAATCCAACAACTTCCACCTCATACATCGACCTTGCCAACATTGCCACCACTTCATCCCAAACACCACCACTGCCCAAGGTCAAGATCAAGCTCAATGACATGGGATGTGGGGAATACGACCTGTATGGTACCATTTGTGTGGGCACATTACAAAATCCTAAAACGTTTGGCACCCCAAAGATAGAAGCAGCCAACACAGTCGTCATCAAGTGTAAACCATCACCCATTTTGAAAAGAAACATCTCCTAGATCAGGATGTACTTGAAGATATCTCATCCTGGCTATATAAGGACGAAGAATCTGAGCAGGAAGCTCCCACCATACCAACAAAAATCTATGGTAAAGGGTCTGAAATTGTCAAAAACATGGGTTATAAAGGACAAGGCAGAATCGACCTTCATGAATAGGGGATCATGGAACCAGTCCAAATGACAAGAAATCCCTACACTCAAGGGTTAGGATATGGTCAACAACAACATATCCTCACTACCGATAAATGTATCTTAGCCGAGGTTGCTACGGTCTCCCCTGAAGTTGACAACGTCAATGAAACGGGCCATCAAGACTCCTTTAGTGACTTTGTCGATTTATTTGACTCATCCATATTCACCATCTACACAGTCACCACCCTAGCCTCGTCATCCAATGACCTACCACTTGTATACCCAGACCTCATAAACTGGGACCAACATGGACCTCCTATCTTCGACATAGCACCAAACGATGAGGCCATCGCTAAAATGATGGGGGTTAGAGATCACTTCCCCCTGGGAGATCACAGAGCAGGATACATCATGGAACTTGATACGCATGCCTATTTTAGGGAGACAACCCCTACTTCCAATCATAAAAACATAAAAATCAAACATGTATCTGATGGTAAAAATTGTTCTGCAGTAGTGTCAGATCCCAAAATGGTAAAAATAAGAGATGTATCTCCTAGTGAAAACCTCCACGAGGCGCTAGGAGATGGAAGAATGGGCCTTCCTGAGATAGACAAGGTTTATATAGACAGATCACATGTCCTAGTCGAGCTAGCTCAAGAGATGAATCTTGGGATGGAAGAAGAACCGAAAATCACTTTCAGGGCAAAATCTCTCAGCACAGTAGAGAAAGAAAACTTCCTAGCATTCTTCACACGTAGAAATCACAATTTTGCATGGATCTATGCAGACATGCCAGGGCTTGATCCTGCCTTGGTCGTTCACCACCTTGCAGTATGCCTTGATGCGAAACTAGTAAAGCAGAAGCTCAGAAAAATGAACCCTCAGGTGGCCCTTCTAGTCTAAGAAGAGCTAAAGAAACTACTAGATGTTGGGTTCATCTGACCAATCGATTATCTTCAATGGGTTTCTAACCTAGTACCAGTAGCCAAACTAGATGGACGAATCCGCTGCTGCACCAACTTTCGAGATCTCAACAAAGCCTACCCAAAGGATGACTTCCCGTTGCCTAACATTGACATGATAGTGGATCTCATGATAGGACACGAGATGCTATCCCTAATGGATGGCTTTTCAGGGTATAACCAAATCCGGATCGCAAAAGAGGATCATCATAAGATAGCCTTCATATGTCCATGGGGGACATACTGCTGGGTGGTAATGCCATTTGGCCTGAAGAATGCCAGAGCTACATATCAAAGAGCTATGACTGTCATCTTTCATGACCTTTTCCACCACATCATGGAAGACTAGGTGGATGACTTGCTAGGAAAATCAAAGACAAGAGAAGAACACCTGGATGTATTGGCCAAGATCTTCGACTGATTGGAGCAATACAACGTTTTCCTGAATCCAAAGAAATGTGTCTTCGGGGTAACCTCTGGCAAACTCTTGGGATACATAGTCTCCAGAAGAGGAATTGAGGTAGATCTCGCAAAGGTCAAGGCCATCACTAAAATGCCTCCTCCGAAAACACTGAAACAACTGAGAAGTCTGCAAGGAAAACTCCAGTCTATCCGTCGGTTCATTGCCCAACTTGCTGATAAATGCCAACCATTCTAGCATCTACTTTGAAAAGATATAGCTTTTGTTTGGAACACTCAGTGTCAAGCTGCCTTTGATCAGCTAAAAGAATACCTAGCTAATCCCCCTGTTCTAACTCCACCAAGGAAAGGAGAACCCCTCCTGCTCTACATCTCTGCAACAGAGACAACTATCGGAGCCTTATTAGCACAACACGATGAGCATGGAAAGGAAAGAGTCATCTATTACATCAGCTGCACTCTAATATCCTATGAGCTCAACTATACGCCAATTGAACGAGCATGTCTAGCCTTTGTCTTCACTTCACAAAAATTAAGACACTACATGCTCAATCATAAAACTAAGCTCATTGCCAAGATCTATCCATTGAAATATTTGCTAAATAGAGCTTCTCTTACTGGGAGAATGGTAAAATGGGTCATGATTCTCACTGAATTTGACATTGAATACACTAAGAAAGGCCATCAAAGGACAGGTTATAGCTGATCAGCTGGATGAAGCACCCATTCTTGCAGAACATCCTACACTGGCAGAGTTTCCTGACGAAGCTATTTTGACAATAACACCGGCAACAAAAACATGGAAAATGTACTTTGATGGATCATACACACACAGAGGCTCAAGGGCAGGCATCCTGTTTGTTACCCCTCAAGGTGACACAATCCCCAAGTCATTCAAAATCACATTCCCATGTACCAACAATGTGGCAGAATATGAGGCCCTTATCACAGGTCTCCGAATGACAATCAAATAGAAAATTGAGAAGCTGATAGTGTATGGAAACTCTCAACTGGTCATCCAACAGGTAAAAAATGAGTACAAGACCAAGGATGATAAACTCCTACCGTATAAAACGATGGTCGATGAATTCAAAGACTATTTTGATGACATCCACTTTGAGCAGATCCCAAGGCTAAACAACAAAGCTGCAGACACCATGGCTACCATCGGATCCCTGGTCGACATGAAGAAAGACAGCAAGAGGTGTGAATTCCTGATCAAAGAACTCCCTATCCCTGCATATGATGTGCCTCAATCTGAGCTTGTGTGCGAAGTCATTGGTCCCCTATCCTCGTGGTATCAAGAAACCTACCTATATCTCCATGACAACATCATCCCTCCTAACCTATCCACCTCACAACGAAAAATCTTTCATCCGCCGAGCCGCTCGCTTCACACTTGTAGGAGATACCCTATACAAAAGGAGTCTTGAGGGCACGCTTTTATGATGTTTAGACTCTAGGGAAGCTAAAGTGGCCTTGCAAGAGGTACACGCGGGTATCTGTGGGGCACATTTAAGTGGACCCGCTCTTGCTAAAAAGATCCCAAGGACCGGTTACTATTGGCCAACAATGGAACGAGATGCCTACCATTTTATCAAAAAGTGCCTACCATGTCAACAGCATGGTGATCTCATTCACGTAATAGCATAGGAGTTGCAACCCATCACAACGCCGTGGCCTTTCTCACAGTGGGGACTCAACCTCTTAGGAAAAATACATCCCCCATCCTTCAATGGCCACAAATTCATAATCACTGCTACCGAATACTTCATTAAGTGGGTGGAAGCAATACCACTCACTTTCACCACTAGAACTCAAATATCCAAGTTCATCTTCCATTACATCATTTGTCACTATGGTATCCCTCATTCCATTGTCACCGAGAATGGAAAGCCATTCAAGAACCAAGAAGTTCGTACTTTGTGCGAAAAATTTGAAATCAAACATCGCTTCTCAACCCCATATTACCCTCAAGGAAATGATGAAGCGGAGGCTTCAAATAGAACCATCCTTCACATTCTAAAAAAGATAGTCAATGAAGTTGGCCATGACTGGCACCTCCAACTCAACCCTACCCTATGGGCATATCGCACAAGCATCCGCACCCCCACAGGGGCCACTCCATTTTCCCTAGTATTCGGATCCAAAGCCATTTTACCTATTGAGGTCGAGCTCCCATCCCTACGAGTATCCCTACAAAACATAATCAATGATGAGGAATACCGAGTCGCACGGTTGCATCAGTTAGAATTACTGGATGAGAAACGTTCGAATGTGTTGAATCACCTGCAGGCCTATCAAAATTGCCTCAGAAGAAGCTATCACAAGAAGATCAGAAACCAAAAATTTGAAGTAGGTGACCTTGTCCTTATGGAAAATCAGAAGAACTTGTAAGAGCATCCTAAGAAAGGAATGTTCGAGCCCAATTGGCTAGGACCTTATGTCATCACAGCCACTTATGGATCAGGAGCATACCAACTTGCAACACCTGAGGGGTAGCCTTTGGATGAGCCTAGGAACATCCTACATTTGAAAAAATTCTATGCATAACCCATTGAGTATCCCAATCAAAAAATAAAATTAAAAATTAAAAAAATCAAGAAAAAATTAGAGTGCAATAAAAACTTCCAATGGTGAAAATCACCTCGGTGACACCTTGGATAAGTACAATGGTGAAAACCTGTTTCAGGGGCCATGTGTAGGGGCTGGTTCTACCATCTAATAAGTCCTCTTTCCGTCACAACACTCCATATCGTGCACATCCCATGGCTTGGAATTCTGAAACATCAAGTCCTATCACCCAACCCGCACTATCCCATCCAAAGGTTAAACCATGGAACAAGGATCTTTGTAAGCTTCCCTTTGTATAGCGCAAAATCATCAAAAAATCCAAAAATAATACAAAATTAGAAAATCCAAAAACAACACAATTCACCGCAAATCATCCCATACATCACTCTCGCTATAACTCGTAACCATCAACATCTATAAACTCATCACATCACAACCATCCTAAACCATTCCCACATCATCAGTCTTGCCAAAACTACATATTCATTTCACCCACATCTTGAAAGTACCTTGATCCCGTGGACATAGGGTATGTAGGTAGTTTGGAATACGAAGGAAGTTTCTAGTACTTAGGTACCTAAGATGTACCCATCCAACCCGTTTGGATGGTCCCCATTCACAGAGCTTGCTAAACCCAATAAATGAGACACACACTAAGTATACACTTGAAGCCTGTCCCCTAATGCAAAAATCATCAATCAACATACCAACTATAATCCCACACATAGCCTGACTATCCTTTTGCCCACCTTTCAAAAATTATTCAACAAAATCCAACTGATTCCCGTCCTAGGATATATCGTTCCTACAATAGACAAGAATCTGTCATCTTCTCAACATGTATCTTGGCAAGAATACACAAAGGCTATTTGTATATTTTTTGTTGGTCTTTTTGATTATTGATTTTTATCTTTTTGTCTCACTCTAGGTCATCTCCAAAGCTACCTTGATCTCATTATATCATGGCAAGTGGCGGACAACACCTAGAGTAGACATGGTCATTGTTTTTGTATGTTGTGCTTGTGGGTTGATTCCATTACTCCAAGAATAGTATTCATATCTTGAAGCCTAGGTCGGTTCTAGCATAGTGTGCCTCATTTGCATATATAGGCATCAAAACCTTATATGTACCATTCGCACTCATCGCTTTGAGTCCCCTTCCTAGGCTTGGCAAGGTTATACTACCTTGGGCACGCATGAAATCAACCTATTTTTTGCGGGTCCAGTCCATGCAATCATGGGATATATATCATCACCTAGGTCTTTTCATATCTTTGTGAACTATATCCTACATTGCTATAGCAAACTAAGAAATGCTCTCAATTAATGCTATGAAACTACTGTTACTAGCTCAAATCATCATCAACTATACCATCTGGGCCTAGATTTCATAACCACCTACGCCCCCCCAACCTTACCAAATCCCCTCACTAATCCTGCTCCTCTAACTAACTCTCACTCAACACATCCCAAACTAAACCATATCCCCCCCTCAATGACGTGGTGTTTCATGACCTAACAATTCCCTCATTTCACCTCTCCCAATCCTACCCATACCCCATCCATCCACCCTTATCCTCTCCCCACCTATGCCTCTATCGCACAGCCCCACCACCCAGGGTCCAACAAAGAACATCATGTGTATCAGGACTTAATCATCTCACCTATCACCTAATTTGCATCTCACATATCACCTACTTTGCATATCATCTCATTAGGTTCATTTTAGAATCTTGTAGTTTTATATAATCTCATTAGGTTCATTTTAGAATCTTGTAGTTGCATATCATCTCATTAGGTTCATTTTAGAATCTTGTAGTTGCATATCATTTCATTAGGTTCATTTTAGAATTTGTTAAGTTGCATATCATAAACATATTAGGTTCAGTTTAGAGTCATTTAGTTTTCATATCATAATTATTTAATCTGCATGTCATTTAGGTACATTTTTATACATCATTTAACATCGCACATCATACCATAATCATTTAAGTTTGTAATCACATAGGTGCATTTTAAAATCATTAATCATCACATTGCATTCCATATATCACAATAAATAAATCATCATTGCATCCATCATATTACATCAATAGGTACATCCATAACATCAACATAATACATTGCATGGCATAAACACAACACATCCATAAGCATATAATCCATAAAACATACTGCATCTATCATCTAGAGCATCATCATAATCATAATAGAGCATCATCATAATCATATAACATCATCACAAACAAACATATAGGCCATTAAAAACATCATATCATATATCATCATCGCAAAATATGTACATCACTCATATATACACATCAAAAAATATAATGTTCTGATACAATGCCTCTAAGGGCTAACATGATATAATTGTCACATGGAGGACCCTCTCTCTGAAGCACTAGGAGAGCCTGACCCTGGTGGTAGCTACAGTCCTGTCTGTGGCTGTGGCTGTGGCTGCGGCTGAACCTGAACCTGAGGAACCTGCTGGGGCACCTATGATGGGGGACCCATCACCTACTGGACAGACTGAACAGATCTAGATCTGTGTGACCTAGATGCCCACGATCCACTGACCTGACTATAAGTCGATGCACGCTGCTCTGTCGGTATTGCTGCATGATATAGGGCCCGATAATAGTCCGTTTATCCTTTGGCCTCTAGCAACTATCCCTATACTTGAGATATCTTAGTCTGTGCCTGGGACAACTATGTCTGCATCAAAGTCAACACTGGCACCATACCAGCCCCTAAAGCCTGCAAACTGCCCACCGTAGCCTCTGCCTGTTGTGCCCTGGCAAGTGCTGCATCCCACTCTCTGGTCAAAACTGCTATATCACCCTGAGCCTAGGCTAACTGTGCCTGCAACACAGCCACCTGTCCATCTGAACCATCCAATAAAGCCACTGTCCCCCGCAACTACACCAACTCTGCCTCACAGCTCTCTAATGCCTCTTGTAGGCTGGCCACCTATGCCCGCAGGGTCTCAATCTCCTCCTCTTCACCCCGTGGCTACCAACAAGGTGTGAGCCCTCAAACCTCAGAAGGGCTTGCCTCTACCTGCTGCCCTGCAACGATAGCCTGCTACTGCGTGACCTGTGGTGGGGGAAGACCCCCTGTCCACCCTTGACTGTCCCCCACGTTGTCGAGGCCCTCTTTGCCGTTGCACCACCCCAATCTATACCTGCTCAATAGGCACTTGCTATACAGGTGCCTGCTGTCTCACCTGCTACAGGGGTACCTGTCTAGCTGCCACCACTGCCAGCACATCCATCGGCTGACCATCTCTCCCAACCTCCTCCTCTCCATCCCCTCTAATCTCCACGAGATAATCTGCGATAATCTCCTCCCCCTCCTGTAGGAAATCATCCCCATCAGAATCATCATCTCCCTCATCCTTGGAATCCTCATCCCCTAACCCCCCTGCCTCCTCCGTCAGGACTACTTCCTTTGCCGGGTTCGTAAACCAAGTCGGCCACCACATCTGCCACCATGTATCATATGCAGGAGTAGTGCCTACATCCCTGACCGTGCTCCCCTAATCCCACCGCAACGGCCGCAAAGCTGCAAAATCATCGAGAGCGACCTATGACTGTATGGCTGCAGGCCAAATGCGCACACCACAGCGGGTCCGTGTAAAGATAGCCATCTACCGAGGTGTATCCTACTACAACCCAAACTGCCGCATCACCCGCGATGGTAGATACATCTCTATCGTGTGGTCTCCTTGACCCATCAAATACCGCTGCTGAAAAGCAAAGGGTAGGTGAATATCATCATCAGGCCATGGCTCCACTCCGATGTAGGGTCGCCAGGTCACTCGAATAACATCATCCAACATCTGCCTCCAGTACTGAACCTGTTCAATATAGGTGTACTCGACATCCTGATATAAAAAACAAAAGCCTCAAATAGACGCCAATAGTACCCACACCTCAATTGAATAATTGTAATGTGCTCCCAAATCCACACATGCAACAGAGTAACCCCGACTGACAATGCTGAATCATAAAGATAGACAACTGTATGCATCTCATGATACAGCTGCCCCAACATCTCTGGTCCCCAGGCATACATGGTCTCATGCCTGACCATCCCCTCGATCACCTCCCCTAGCCAACTGGAAAACCCTTGCCCCTCCTATTAGGCATCACTACTCCAATCAATGCACACAGGAATAAGGCAAAGGGATTTGCACCCACTGCCAGTGTCCCCTCATAACTCATCTCCCTCCCATCCGCTGATAAAACAATATGGTCTTGGCCAAATACTCTGATTAGGGCCCTCCATCCCCTCCTTGTGTCATATCTCACCTGCTGACTGTGAATAGGTAGCTTGAGGATGCGATAAACATCCTCAAGTATGATAGTGATCTCCCCAGTCGGAAGCAAAAATGTGCAGGTCTCTGAACGGTACCGCTCTACTACTGCTTTCATCAGAGCTCTATGGGCTTGTAGCACCGGCATCAACGCCACTATCAAGAGCCCCAGCCTAGCCAGTCAGGCCTGAGCGGCATCATCAAACTGATCGAATAATGCCATCACCGATGGCACGCATTGCTCCTGCGAGTACACTATAAATGATCTCGTATCTTGCATCCATAACATTCTAGTAAAAAATCTACCTATCTTTTTTCTAAAACACCCCCTTTCTTCTAATGTTGAACGCCAAAATCACTTGGCGCCAAAACACACCATGCTTCGTGTCGTTTTACAAATAGCGCTACTACTTCTTCTATTGGCGCTATTACAGATAATAGCGCCACTACGCAAGGAATTTTGCACCATTTCAACACATAGCGCTATTGCGCAAGGTACTTAGCGCCATTTTCACAAAAGGCACCATGCCATCAATTGGCGCTAATCTAACAAATAGCGCCAATATTCCCCATAGCGCATATACTACATATTGCGCTGACCCTACACATAGCGCTACAACAAAATATAGCACTACTAACTTAAATGGTGCTAGTCTAGAACATAGCGCTATCCTACCACTCATTTGGCGCTAAAATGCTAAAACCCTAAGTCTTCCACATATTGCGCTACTACAGAAGATAGCGCTAAAATGCTAAATAGATGGTGACAAACCACCTCTAGCCTACCCTAGCGGATAGTGCCAATCCAGAGGATGGCGCCAATCCAGAGGATGGCACTAATCTGTGTTCTTTTGGCGCTGCGTGACCTTGCAATAGCGCCACTATTCGCAAAACCCAATTCCTGAACCCCAAAAAAGTGACAAAACTAAAAAATCATAAAGCTAGGGTTAAGCCCTACCTGGGGTCTAGCCTCCGGTGCCCACCCAAATGATTGGAACCGCTCAGAAATGTGTTGAAGTCGAGGGAATTAGGGGTTGCGCTCAACCATCTCTCCTCTGCTCCTTCTTCTCACCAAGTCAATGTGTGTAAATGTGGCACTCTTAGGGCCCACTTGTCCTAATATAGCATGCCATGTCATCCTCCCGCCCACTCTTTTTCCCCTCCAGAGTGCAGATCACAGCCTTTTCCTCTATTTTTCTTCCTGCCATCTTTTTTTTCCATCCCCTATCCAACTTTCACTCCCGTCGCGTCCTTTCGAGAACTCACCTAGAAAATTTTCATTTTTCCTACTGACCTCTCGAGGGGGCATCCCTCACCCATCTTATTTCTTCCTGGTAGCTGGGGCATATTTTTCTTTGACCTAACGCCACTTCCCTCCTATGTCCGGACGCCACGTCAAAGAGGGGCAAATGTAGACACCTAAAAATGTCTTTTACCATCAAACCGACTCCCGACATCCCTAAACATAACAATTTCCCTTCTAATCAATTAATTAAACTTTTATTTAATTAATTATCGCTTCATCACCCAATTTTCCATCATCCTATCCCCGACAATTGAATTAATTTCATTAATTCAATAGTCCAAACCTTAGCCATTTGATTTAATAAATATACAATATTTATTTGGTCAATTTCCCTCTCCTCACTAAATCCAATTAATTAGCTAAATTATGTTTAACTAATTAATTCAACCTACTAATTGACCTATCCCTACCCTAGGTTTAATTGCCTACCCTAGCCTACCTCATCCTAGCCCTAGGATTAATTAGATAAAACCTATATTTAATTAATCCTAACCTTTCATTTGGGTGGTCAAACCTAGCTTAACACCCTTCCCCACATCCTCTAAATAAAAAATTGAAATATATCCACATAAGTCAATTTTTTGTTTAAATATATCCCACATCACAATTAATTCCTCTTACACCCCCATACCTCATTATCTCCACTTATCCTCAAATGAATTTTACATTCCCCATATGAATCTTTAATTCATATAAATATTCCATCTCACCCATGCTCATTTAATTCCTCCTTTCTGCAAAATGAATAAAAGATTTATTTTTATTCCTAGCCCTCTATTCTTTCAAGATCAAATCTGGGCCCTCCACATCACTTTTATCCTCCACCATTGGTCTCCCAAACCAATCTCCACCCTTGGATCAAAATCCCTCCAAAATCTCTATCAATACTTCATCCTCCAACCCATTTTGGAATCCAATTTTCAAATAGAGTTATCATGCCAAAATATCTAATGAGCTAGTCTTTTAGTGAGTTGCAAATTGAGATAGCATTTCAAATTTGAATCAATTAGGGTATATCTTATCTTAGGAGCTCTTGGGTGCACAATTCCTCTCCCTTTGATGAGATTGGGTTTTCATGTCTAGGTATAAACTCTTTGTTTTCAATTTGCATTTAGTTTATGTTTAACCTTTGATTTGATTTCCTAATCTACACTATGTAATGGCTATGTTACACTGAATGTGTTGTAAATACTCAAATTTTGCTTTAAGGGCGGATGATGGAATGTTAATATTGTATTGTGAGGATTTATCCCACATGCACCACTTCATGTTGCAATTGTAAATTGAGATAACATTTAAAGTGTGGATTTATCCCACATTGGTTGTACCTCTAACATCACTAGCTAGTGACACTTTATAAGGAGGTTGTTGTGTTGGCTTTATCCTCCTTTGTTGTTGTCCCTGATGTTCAAACACTTGGCTTTTCATGGTTGTTCAACAACTTGGCTTCTGATGTGATAATGATGCTCTTGGTGTTTACTCATGACTATGATGGTTTATGGTGCTCAGTGGTCTATGATGCTTTACTTGCTTTTCTCAGTTGATATCATTATACTATGGTGCTCAATGTGGTTCTTTCATGTGGCTTGTAAAACATAATCAGCAGTTGACAGTTGACCATGTAGTTTACAGCTTTTGATCATGATTCAGTTTCCATTTGGCATTGTTTATTGACAATGATGTCAAACTTGGTCATTGGTCAATACATTTCTTGGCATAACATTATAAGTGTCATGTGGGTTTTGAGATCATTGTTTACGGTGTTTGTTACATGTGGCTCTAGAATGGTGAAACTTGGCACTTTGACTTGGTTGAGGTCTATCATATCATATGTCCTTTTCAAATAATAACGTGACTATCTCCTAGCACTTGGTCAAAGTGATTATTGTGTAAAAGGTATAAAGTCTTCAAAAGATTTTGGGATCTTTTTGAGTTACTTGCTAAACAGGTTGTGCAAAAGTTATTTCTTCATAGCCCATTCTAGGGCAGACCGGAACAGCCGGTTAAGGGACTCAAAAAACAAGAAATTTGTGTTAAGCATTTCATTTTCATCTTTTTTGTTTCACCGCTGTGAGGGTTTCTTTGTCTGCAATCATGGCAAAGTATGAGCTTCGATTATTGAATCTTTCTAAGGACTTCATTTTTCTTGGTTGTAATCATGAGAAAACAAGGAAGAAACGACTTGAGTCTTTGATGTTTGACTATCCGAGGTGACAAAGCTGGACTGTGAGCACTTAGTTTGACTTGCCAGCCGTCAGTTTCAATAAGTTTGGTTGGTATTTTGGTTCATTTTCATTGTAGAGATTATTGTTACTGTGGGTTGTGCTTATTATGTGTTTAAACTATTTTATTGGCAATATTGAAGGTCTCAAAGAAATGAAATCCTTTTGGTTTGTTTTTCTGTAATGGTTCTCCACAGTTCTGTTTACTCTTGCACGACTTGATAGTTTGTTCCTCATCAGTAATGTGGGTTTTTTAAAGAAGATCTTGGAAGTTATTTAACTAGGGTTTTGAGCCCTAGGGTTTTACTTGAGTAACGCACTTCGGTTACAAATTAATTATGAACTATTTTTCAGCAGTTTCTTACCTGGCGTGGTTTTTGTTTAACATGGAAAGATGTAGATTACTTCTAATAAAGAAGGTTCAGTTGTGAATGGTGATTTGGTTTCAGTTTTTAGTTATGAAACTGTCTGCAGAAAATCAGAATGTCTTGGACAGAATGTAAAATGTTGTGTATAAAATACGATATAAATATGTTACTAGTATAATGTGAATGATGTAGAGTGTGCAAAAATTGCACATACATTATTGATGTTATATTAGTCTGGATCAAAGTGAAACAGAGTATCCCTCTGTATTTGTTTTTCTTCATGATTGAAGCATGTATTGAAAGGTCAAGTCAGTGAGACAAGAAATGACCTTTGCCAGTGAGACAACTGTAGCCAGTGAGGCCTGTAATTAGTGAGATTCTTTTATTAAGCTAGTGAGGCACTTTTTCGAGTGGTTTTTATGCCCCGGAGGGTTTTCCACTCAGGACAATATCTGTGTTATGGATTGTCATTGATGAGTTTGATTTTCATGTTTATTTGCATATCATGTGTCATTTGTTTTAAAGTCATTTAATTTACTTTGGTCTATATGAACACATACTTGTCTTATATCACTGTCTGAAACAATGATACTGTGCATGTCCACTTTATGAACAATCATATTTCACAGTTAGTCTCTATGTGTTAAGATTTATGATAATGAGTCATTACTTTCAGTCCCTACATTGAGTTGATGCATTCTTGACTTTAATCAATTTGTTTTAGTTGTCCAAATCTTTCATGATGACATCTACAGTCAATGGAAATTGATTTTGTATCAAAGTTTTGAAATACAGATTTTAAGGTCACTAAGTCTTGTTAAAATTTGTATACCACTGATTCACCCCCCCTCTCAGTGGTATTGTACTCCAACATGTTGTACATTGTTGTACAAGTTGTAATCAAGTTATCAAATGTTCTCCGTTGAACAATAAAGTAAAATATACCTAATGCACCTATTTTAATTTATGTCTCATGTTGTGCATCCTATCCTTTGACATCACAAAGTCTTGAGCCTAGGCTTAAAATTTTATATTTCTTTTACTTGTATAAAACTTATTATTTCATATTTGATTTGCATTTTCAAATATTATTAAATTCAACTACAAAAATATTTTTTTTGAGAGGTAGAGATCATGGAAGAAGTTAAGCCAACCACTTTCAATCATAAAGAGCAAGATGAAGACAACGAGATGAATGAATCTCCCAACATGAAGATAAAAAGCAAAGATAAAAGCTTGTCGCACGTTAGTTCTTAGCTTTCAAAGTTCTTCCCCTTAGTTCTTTGCTGCAGACTCTGTCCTCTGTAAAAATATTTTCTTTTTAATATGATATATCCAGTCTTTTAACCATCATTACAATCAACGATAAAATCTGAAATTATTTGTCAATCCTCCTGCTGTATGCTTCTGACCATTCTATAATCGGACTCAGTATCTCAGTTAAATTAAGTTTGTGAATAATAAGAAGTCATTTGCAGCATGCCAAGAGTAGTCATTACTTGCAACTTCTCACAACCAATAAGACCATGACATTTAGTCTCATTGTTTTGCCTGTCTTTGTTGCAATCTACCAAAACAAAAATTAATTGAATAGATGTGATACATACAGCAATATATCCTACTAATGTTTACCATATGCCGCATGTGTTGCTTGAAATACAACAATGAGAACAAGATGATGAATGAATCTCCCAACATGAAGATAAAAACCAAAGATAAAAGCTTGTCGCACATTAGTTTCTTAGCTTTCAAAGTTTTTCCCCTTAGTTCTTTGCTGCAGACTCTGTCCTCCTTTGTAAAAATATTTTCTTTTAATATGATATATCCAGTCTTTTAACCATCATAAAAACCAAAGATAAAATCTGAAATTATTTGCCAATCCTCTTGCTGTATGCTTCTGATCATTCTATAATTGGACTCAGTATCCTTCATTTAAATGAAGTTTGTGAATAACGAGAGGTCATTTGAAACATGCCAAAAGTAGTCATTATTTGTAACTTCTCACAACCAATAAGAATGACATTTAATCTTATTGTTTTTTATTATGATAAGTAGGGATTTTAAAAGGATCCAGACCCTTGTAAAAATAAAATAAAATAAAAGACATTTAATCTCATTGTTTTTCCTTGTCTTTATTACAATCCACCAAAAATTAATTGAATAGATGTGATGCATACAGCAGTATATCTTACTAATGTTTACCATATGCCGCGTGTATTGATCTAATGAACTTAACAATATTTTGTTTGTGTCCGATCTAAAAATGAAAATAATTGCATGCCTACCACTTTTGGCGAATGACTTTGTGCTTATGTTTTCAGCCAACATGCCAAAGACTCTTGTAAGGTTCTCCTCAATCAACCAGCTTTGTAAGCTTTCACATCTATTTCCTTTTACAATTGCCTTTATGAGCTCGAGTACAAGAACAGTTTTCGATTCATTTTTCTCCTTTTTCTAAGATTGTTTTTTCTTTTGACCGTAATGTTTAGATTCTCTTTATACTCCTATTAGCCAAATCATGGGGTTTAAATAAGAAAATATGGCATATGCACCATTTTGATCATTCTCAAATCTGTATCACAGTAAAGCATGACGCTATGGATTGTTCGAGTTAGCATTATTGCAGAAATATAGTGTAGAAAATTGTATTGATAAGGTCAAACTGATGTGTATTTCACTTTGAATTTTCCATGTTCTATCATTTTGGGTCATTAAATTTCTCTTCATAGGTTGCAGAGAGACAAATTTTGATACAAATACAGAAATATTATTTTTTGATGCGAGGAATGCTTCATCAGACAAATGGGACTAGGTACACAACAATGAGAACATGTAACTTTGAATTGCTTGTCAGAAAAACTAGTATACAAAACAACGACAAGACTTTGAATTGCTCATTTTCTATTATCTAAGATCTATAGCTCCTCTTTCGTATACAGCATCCAAATGTGTATATTCTATAGGAGACAACAGTTATATTTCTATGCAAACAAGTTTGCTTTCTATATAGTCAACATATATATCATTTTAAACTATTTTGAAACAGAGCAACAGTTTTTAACCACGAAATGACAAGATAACTTAACTACAAAATATTCTATCACAAATGATACAAACACCATTCTTTGTTGCCCACCTTCAACTGCAACCAGCCACGTCATTAAACACTAGTCAATCCATGAGGCTCCCATCACCTTGGCCATGAATGCCCACTTATCAGCACTCTCATCAATCTACAAAAGAACCAAAATTTGATGCAATCACCTTCACAATCAGATGTATAGGTTAAAGGTCTCTTATAGATTGTCTAGATTACAGTATTACACTATTGAATAAATTTCACTATTAGAATTGGGCAATTACGATGGCCTGGACTAATCCTCACTACAAATTTTTAACTCTTATCAAAATTTGGTGAAATTTAATTAAAATCAAGCCAAAATGCAATTTGGTGAAATTTGATTAAAAATCAAGCCAAAATGCGAATAGAGTGAAAGGACAAAACACTTACCATTTTTTGGGTTGGCCTCCCTGCCCCATGACCAGATTTTGTATCAATTCGACCAATAATTGGATTGGTTTGTGGGCTATATGCTACACTTTTGCATAGAACATATTGCATTGTCTGTAACCACTCAATAGAGTTCATTCAGATTAACAAATAGCTATACACGATCTCGAAACAAATGAACAGCTCCTTTTACCCAACAACATAAAATATATTTAAATTTAAGTTCAAATCCCAATGTATTACCCTATAACACTAGGAAACGCACATCTTCAATACAAAACTACAAATTGGCATGAAAAACTACAAATGCACAAACGGGCTTACAAGCATATCCTAATTTGCAAGACAGATAATAATTTTTAATTAAAAATGCACAAACAAGCTTACATGCATAATTTTTCCAGATAGAGATAATAGTTTTTTACCAAAAAGTGCACAAGCAAGCTTACGGGCATATTAGTTAATAACCATGATTTGATGAAATGCTGAGATGTTCCTCACTCCAATGCCTTTTAAAGGATAAAGACAACGAATTTACATATATACTTTTTAAGAACTTACACAAGAAATTGTTCATAGGCAACAAAGATATAATAAATTTATGGAAATAATCTAATTTGGATGACTTAAATCACAATATCATCAAATTTCTCTAAGATTATGGGAAAACACATATTAACAACTAGAGAATTATCTGTTCAGTAGATCCTCAATATGATTTTTCCTAAAAAAATCCACTCCCTTTTATAACACTGATCGTTTGTGGTACTATTTTGTGCAAGGAAAACAAGCAAAACATCAACCAAGAATTGCAAGCCAAACTAGCTTAGAAGCTTTGAGACTTAAAATATTGGATCTGAAGTACTTACTGCAAGATGTTTAAGAGAGTGAAGTGGCACAACTCGATCATCATGATCAGCTGTCAATAACATCGTAGCGGGATACTGAACACTATGTCCCCCAGGCTCTTCCCATGGCCTCTTTACATTATGCAATGGCGAGTATCTACAATAGAGGTCATTCGTGGAAAGGAAAGACACCAAATTAGTGTATCTTTAGATATTTACCTAGTTATCAGGACAGATGCTTGATTTTTGTTCTTACTTAATCAGCCAATGAAATTCTTCTTCCTTATCTGAACATCCAAAATCTGTGGTCCATGCATGCCCTGCAGGATTAAGAATGCCCATTGTAAATTCCTTAGCACATGCCAACAACAAAAGCAGATGCATTAACTAAGAAGGTGTAAAATAGGCTTTCAAATTACTTTGTGTTATACCCGAACGTAAAACTTATTTAGACTACATTTATGGAATGTTTATCAATAGACCCAGTTCAAAATATACCAATAGTAAATTTATGGAAGCGTAACATGTCCATAACCCCCACATGAGCCAGCACACAACCAAATAGGTCAGGCCTCTGTTTTCAGGCAAAAACAAGATGATATCTAACTTTTAGTCCATATCGTTTGTTTCCAAAACACGAAATGAACTAAAAAATCATTGAGAATAAGAAAGAAAGCAACATTAAACTGGCTTGAACATGAATATAATTATAATCACATATGTTATCACCAAATACTAGAACATACCTGATTCATGCAAGCTGCAACAAGAAGTCCTCCATTACTGCCTCCCTCAATACACAACTTTTTAGGTTGTGTATAACCCTCTGACACAAGGAATTCAGCAGCAGAAATGAAGTCATCAAAACAATTTTGTTTATTTGCAAGAGAGCCCGCTTTATGCCATTCTTCTCCATATTCACCACCCCCACGAATGTTTGCAACAGCAAATACTGCTCCTAAATGCCTTGAAATGACAATACGACTAACACTAAAGGATGGAGTGATGCTAATGTTGAAGCCCCCATAACCATATAGCAATGTCGGATGAGAACCGTCAAGAATGGTATTTTTCTTGCATACAATGAACATTGGTATTTGGGCTCCATCTTTGCTAGGAACAAAAACCTGACATTAATTTAAAGCACATTAGGAACAAATAAAATGCATAAGCTAAACATAAAAAACTTTGATTTGAAGAGATAAACAATGCAATATCACCCTTAATTAAGGATTCCATAGTGTAAATGAAACGATTTGCTACTATCATTTACGCGGCAATTGAAAATAGCAAAATGCTGAACAGCCTAAATTTTAGACACAAACTTACCTTTTTCTGACTTATCTCTGCAAAATCCTACCTGATTTTAGGCTAGATAACCTAGTTATTAGATAAACACACTTGTAATTTATTCTTGCAATAACCTACTTGACTTCAATGTAAAGAATGGAATTATTCACTTCAACATGATCTTATACTTATTATGACAGTAGTAGTATATTACGTTTTATCCAATCAATTTAAATGTTTTAAAAAGGTCTAATTCTATTTTACAAAAATTGAGTAGAACAATTTCCCCAAAAAAATGCTTGGCTCAAGAATCACAAAAGCAAAAGACAGTATAAAACAACAAATACCTGTTTAGCCTCAAAATTTTCCCGATTGAATCCTGGAACTTTAGTCTCTCTAAATACTGCGAGGTTTGGTTTTTCACCATCTAGGATGCATCGATAAATAATATTAGGAGTAAGAAAGCTTGTAAAACCAATAAATATCTCATTGTATTTACGCCTTCCAGAGATTCCATAAACCGACCCAATATCTATTGGCAAATCATGAAGCAACTTTCCAGATAGCAAGTCCCTTACTTGTAGAATGTACTTAACATCACTTAAGTAACTTAGTATAAGTTGATTGCCATTGACAGCAGCAGCTGATGCAAGTACATCTCTATCTGATTCTGGAACTACATCGCTCCAAGATTCTGGCTGCCTCAAGTCCACTCGGACCAATTTATACCTTGGAGCATTTTTATTGGTCCGGAAGGTGAACATAGTATCATCATTTGCAACAAGGTCATATTTTGCTTCAAAATTATCAATGAGTTTATGAAATGGAAGTATCTCTTCTTTGCCTTTAAAAGCCTCGAGGCCTTGAGGAAGAGCAGCAAGATCACAATAATAGAGCCTGTTGACCGGATCACACCCTTCTGAAATATATATAAGAACATACTGCCGCAAAAGAAAAAGGTAATTGGAAGTTAGATTATCACCCCATAATAGAACCATAGCTTTGCCACAAATAAGTTCCAATTTTTACAATGTTATGAAATTAAAAGTTTAGTAAACTACATTTTTCCAATTACCATTAACATCGAAAGTATTTCAACCCTTGAAAAAAGGTTATGCACGGTTTGAAAGAGTCATCTAAAAAAATATGTAAAATTGCAGTACATTATCTCAAACATTGAATATATGTTGCCCCAACCTTTGCATCTTCAGTTACTTTAGATCCAACTGTCCACTTAGGATGCTCTGGATCTTTCCAACATAAAATATCTTCAGATTGCTCCGTACCCATGAAGTGGTAAAACAATTGATGATTAAGGTTGATATTAGTTTCTGTTCCTGCATCTAGTTCTCCTTCTCTGCTAAAGCAAAAAATTCATTAAAAAACTACTTACGCTTATTAAGATTGAAATAAAAAAAGTGTGATGACTACCCTGCAACCTATCAATTTGAGAAAAAGGGTACGCACTTAGGAGCTGGATAACGACTGTAAAAAAAACCTTTACTGTCATGGCTCCAACTTATTGATGAAAATTTTACCTGGTAAACAATGAAAAAATTATAAAAATTGACACCTAAAACAATGTAAATAATTCTAAACAAGAAATATAACCTGAAAACAGTTTTACAATTCGATAAGCAAAAACTCTGTTGTGCTCGAGTCTACAAGACCTGTAGAACCTGAGCCAATAAAATGAGAAAAGCCAGGCATCTCATGCTTCTCTGTTTTTCGTAGAACAGTACTCACACATTTGAAAAATTACTTAAGCCATTAGTTATTTGGAAACATGGCATTTTCGTGTGGCTTGCAAACAAAGATTATATTTATTTAATTTAGATATTAATGTATGACCAATGTACTCAAAAGAGAACATAACTGAAAAAGTCACAAAAGGAGTGCCTAATGAATCTAAAGAATAATATGTAACAGAGAACTCCAAAGAACTAGAAGTATAAAGAAAGAAGTGAAAGGGCCTAAAACAAACAATGATACATCGGGTTTGGACACACTTTTGTTTGACTAGTAACAGATATCAAACTACCCTAAACCCAACTAATAGCTAAAATAATGCTCTATCCTTGTTATAAAAACCATGTTAATTAGCTCTGTTATAAACCTCAGTATCTCATTTCTAATTCAACATTTATTATAAGTTTGTTTCTTGTTGGTTAGCTCTGTTTCATCTGATCATGAAATTGACTCTATTCTCAACAAAAAGTCATTAAACATACCCACGAAAGCGAATCAGGCTCTATACTCTTATCTGCTATCCGAATAACCTTGATGTTTACCCAGTCACTACCACTGGAGCTTAACCCAACTGCCAAGAATTCAGCATCTTCACTGATAGCACATATATTTAAAGAAATTGTTCCATCTTCACTGAGTGTGTTGGGGTCAAGTAAGACCTCAGCTTCTGCCTCCGGATTATCCTGAAATAAGTTGGAAGCTTAAAAGCATCTCAGAAACACTGTGAACAATTTAAAATATAAAAGAGAAATGCCTACACCTGCTAACTTAATACAAAGAAATATAATATTTACCTTCTTTATTTTTTTCACAATAACAAACAGAGTTTCACAACTCTTTAAAGTTTATGCATATTCAAAAAGAAGTTGGTCATACTCCTTAAATATGTGCATTTATAATCATTCAAATCCACCTATACTTCAAACATAACTGGCATACCTGAACATATAGAACACTCTGAGCCTGCAGCCCTGTATTGAAGAAGTAGAAGTATTTATTGCCACGTCTGAATGGACACTCATATCTAGGGTGGTCAAAAAGGGCTGTGATCTGTTTCCTCAACTTTTCTCTTGTCTCACAATTCTGTAAGTAGGATTGAGTTAACTGGACTTGCTTCTCAACAAACTCCTTGACCTCCTTTGCATCTGGGTCTTCCAGCCTGGCTCATTTCAATATATGTTTATCAGAACAAGAATATTAAAACAATCCACTAATCTCTTCTATAGATAGACTATTTTTTTTTGGGTGCTCTTTCTAGATATCAAGTAGGTGGTTTTTCATTTGGTTTGTAACTTATGTGATGTTTTTATTACTATTTAACTACATAGTTTTTTTGAGTCAAACTTATTGACCCTATTTTATGAGTGTTGGTTCACAAGAATCCATCTTTTATGAGTATGAAGGGTTCACTTAGCACCCATTGCGTCTAGGTGATGCTTATGGGGGTGAAGCATTGGAACTTCCCAGGAGGTTACCCATCCCAATATAACTCCGACTGAAGCATGCTTAACCATAGAGTTTCCCTTGCTACCCTATTTACAAAACCTTCAACAAATGTTGACCCTAATGAACCATTCATTATAGAGCTCCTAAGCTCATTCATTATCAAGTAGATGGCCTCGTTAACTACATAATTTTTTTTTTTTTTAAGCTCTTAGTTTTCAAGAGCTTATTTAACCTTCTAAGTTTGGTTTTGATTAATCTAAAACAGCAAATGAAACCTCGGAATTTTTCCATGACTTTTACAAATGGTATGATAGACCCGTCCCGTCTACAACCAAATTAGTAGATTCAAAGTAAGCGTACATAGAAATTTACTCAGGTCCACTTAAACTAGACTAGAGTAGATTGTTGTAAGGTCAGTCTACCCACAAATATGAAATTCTAATTGCAATTACAGTTCTCGATGCAGCAGTTCATAGTCTTCCAATAGAAATAAGCACAAAAACTGTTTCCCAATAGAAACTAAGTACAGAAACTTACCACCTATAAGGATCAGGTACAAGCATTCCATGATAGTTGTCCACTACAGACTCGTCCCTTCTCGCATCTGGATATACCAGGCCTTCCTCCACTGCAATAGATCCCATAATGGACTGCTGCGCTAAGTACAATTGGACCGGATGGTTATTAAATCTTGAAAGGAAGCTATGCCGTTTTAGATTGGTACCCTTCCTGCAGGTGCCAGGTATACAGATATGAAACAACTTTAAGAAAAATGCCAATAAATTATAATATATATATTTCCGAGAACAATTGTCGTGCAAGCAGAAAAAAATTACTGTGTCATGTAAAATACGATTTATAGTGAGATATAATTTAATTGGGTTTGCCCAGAAAAAGAGGAGGTGGAAAACAATTTAGGAAGAGATTATTTTGGTGATTGAATTGAACTTTGAGCAGTTACAAAGATGTGGATAAATCAATGCCTGTTGAATGTAGAGAAAATAGGCCTGCCCAAAAGGCTGAATGAACGGATGCTGAGATTCATGAAGCTTTAATGGTGTATGAAGGTGTGCATATATTCTGCGCAAATATTTGAATCAATGAGGGTGCACCATAAAAATATTTGAAAAAATATTTGACACGTTTCAGAAACTTCATTTTAGACGGAAAGATAAGTATTATTTATAAGAAGAAAAGGGTTTTAATGTGGTTAGCGTTTAAATCATTAGGTAACTTCCATTTCTAATCAGAAGGAATGAGAACGGTGATAAAAGAAAGACCACAAAATTTGAAGAAAAAACAAAATGTAACAGAAAGTTTGATATTAAAGTAATGTACGTGAGTACCTTTGTAGATAGTTTGGACACCTAAAACTTATGTTCAAATCCCTTAGAAAACACTTAAAAAGCCTGTTACACATTAGATTTCAGGATCTATATCAAACTGTAAAAGAATCCACGCCAAAAATGAGAATGGGTTAAATGTTGGAAAATATTTTCCACCATTAACAAACATAATGCTCCTTGAACAATAATAAACTATAATAGACATAAGATTTTCACTGTAAATGAGTGCATAAATGCTTCAGAATGAAAGTTTTTCCCTCATTTACAATAATAAACCAATTAGTCAAGATTGCTTGAAGTCCTAATCAAAATAGGAAACCACTAATAAACCAGTTAGTCAAGGATTGGTTTAAAGCCCTAGACAACTTTTGAAGAGTCGTTGAGAATTTTTGGGTTTTAAAAAATGTTTTAACATCATGCACCGTGGAAATTCACGTCTCTTAAAAATGTTTTAAGTTAAGAGATTTTTTAAAACTGTCGTACACTTTGAAGTTCGCTCTCAGGCTTTAACAAGCAACTTTCGTACATGATACCATTCTTTGCTGCATCTTCAAAGTCTATAAATCTAGATGCTTGAGCCGTCAAAATATAACTGACTTGTACTGAGCTTAATATAAAAATTGTCTTATTTATAAATCAAAACGCTTTAAGAAGAAAAATTCTTTGCTGTACCGTCAAAGTCTATAAATCTGGACACTTCAGCCCTCAAAATATAACTGACTTGTACTGATCTTTATATAAAAATTGTCTTATTTATGAATCAAAACGCTTTAAGAAGAAAAATTAGCAAGAGTGAATACAATATCCAGTTCAAATTGATCTGTTGATGTATAAAAATACTTTAAAATTTTAAAGCTTTATTTAAAATTTAAATATTTTTAAAAGTTATCAAGAGTGAATACAATATCCAGACCTGATCTGCTCAGGTATAAAAATACTCAAAATTTTAAAGCTTTATTTAAAATTTAAATATTTTTAAAAATTAACTAAGAGTGAATACAATATCCAGTCCTGATCTGCTGATGTATAAAAATACTTAAAATTTTAAAGCTTTATTTAAAGTTTAAATATTCTAAAAAATTAACAAGAGTGAATACAATATCCAGTCCTGACCTGTTGATGTATAAAATTACTTAAAATTTAAAGCTTTATTTAAAATTTAAATATTTTAAAAAATTAACAAGAGTAAATACAATATCCAGTCCTGATCTGTTGATGTATAAAAATACTTAAAATTTTAAAGCTTTATTTAAAATTTAAATATTTTTTTAAAATAAAAAGATTAAATATAGTAAAATAAAATGAACCTCTCACAAAAATCAAAATAAATGACAGTTTTCAATTTCTAGACTAATTTAAATCTGAAAAATTCATATTTCTTTACATTTAAATAAACAAAACAGAAAAACAAAACAAAAAAAACTCAACCCCTGTTAAAAACACAAGCATTCAACCCCAATGATTAAGAAAATATAGTCGAAAACAAAAACAATAGTCGTCAAATCATAAATAATAACCAGACAACTAAACGAATGCTGCAGTTCATAACCAGACAGCTATAAACAATAACTACAGTCCAAACAAACAGCCAAAGCCACGACAAATACCGGCCCACAGCAATGTCAAACTAATCTGTAAACTAGAAATACTTGTAATCATCGCAGAAAATAAAAGAGAAAAGCAGAAAATAAACAAGTCAGTCCATACCGTCTGCAATATTGTCGAGGCAGAGCAGGCAAAGGGTCAGAATCTCCAGGCTTTGAGGTAAAAATTCATTCGGAAAGTACAGCAGGAATATAGACGCCCTTAAAATTGTGGTTGAAGCAGCTAAACCAAAATGTCTGGGTGGCGCCTTACGCGGACTGATGATATTATTTTGTATGTTTGAAGCACTGATAATATGATATTGTTTTGCTTGTCTATTTATATGGGAAGTGTGGTATGTTAACATGAAATGTGTAGCGTGTTAACATAGCGTGCTCATTTCAGGGTCCCACAGCTTCTCTCTTACTGGATTTTATTCTTCTCTGTTTAATAACGGAGGGTCCCACAGCTTCTCCCTTACTGGATTTTGTTCTTCTCTGTTTAATGACGGCTATTTTTGTCCTAGCGTATTTTCCATGCATCTCGACGATGTCGCCATGTATGTGCACAATGTCGCCATGCTTTCTTGGAGATGCGTGATAGGACAAAGGGCGTCAGTTGACGGGATTATTCCCCTTCTCTTGTTCCGTTTCTGTCGGGTGTGTTTTAGACTAGTATTACCTACTTTTATGTAACTTAGGGTTTCAATCCATCGCAAACCCTAATCTTTGAATTAAATAACGTACACTTTTAAAATTCACTAAATATCATGACAAATGTCACCTTATTAGTATCTATCAAAGTAGGTATACTTATGCATGTAAGGTTTTATTTGTTTGTATTGAATCAACCAATGAGAGAGCACAATTAAAACAATTTGACTAAATTCCCTAATGTATATTGTTTTCCAAAATTCTCTCAAAATAAAAAAATAATTTTATTTGGCATTCTATTGGATAATAGTTTGTAAGCTACTAGAATGTAAATGAGAGCTTCTGGATTAAACTATGTGAGTATTTATTCTCTTACAGAGTTTATTTTATTTGAGAGAATAAATACTCACACTTTAATCCATAAGCTCTCATTTACATTATCATGGACTATGGTAATATGATGTCTATTATAGCTACTAGAGTGTCGGTGTAATGGAACAATTTTTTTTTCCTTTTTTTCCATAGCAATGGTATGTCAATGTAATGGAACAATTTTTTTTTTTTGGTTCTATTCATAGCTATAGCAATAGTATCTTTTTTGTCCACTCTTCACTTAAGCTATTGAAGTGTCAATGTAATGGAGATTTTTTTTTTTCTATTGATAGTTATAGCATTATAATGGGAGCATCTATTATTTAAAATTTTACCAAAATAGGAAAAATTGTGTCAAAAATATGATTTCAGTCCTCGTGAAATTGCTAAAATTTGCATTATTGATTTCAATCCATTCATAAACCCATTTGAAACTTTTACATAAAGAGATTTTCTCATTTTAACTATTTAATATTACAAGTGTATAGAAATTTATGTGTGAGATTATTTATATACAATTTTTATTTATGTCCTTGTTTAGTTAACAATATTTTATTTACAATAAATCAAATTCAAGCATTCTTTTATGATCAAAATTGTCATAATAAGTTATAATACTTGTTATATATGAAAAGTGGGAATGATGATGTTGAGGTAATGTTTTAGATAGATTTAATCAAATCCGCCTTTCACATATAATCATTATAGGACATAAATTGAGTCAAGTCACTTCTCTTGTAAGATGACTCAGCTACAAGTTTGATGTCACTATGAAATGATAAGGAAAGTTGGAATGTATTGATAAATTTGTTAAACCTTAATCCGATTAAGCCTTAAAGCCTAATTATATGAAATCATATACAGATAGACAAATCACGACAAATGATCGCACAGGAAGGCACTAAATGCAGATTAGAACATACCAGGATTTGGATGAACTGGAAAGCGAAAACTTCAAGGACATTGGGGCGGGCGCCCTTATCCAGAAGGGAATATTCTCTGTTGTTTTCTTCAAATCCTGGATCTTTATCCTCTACTTTGATCTCCTGCAACTCCTCTCCGCAAGATTTTGCACCTGTAACTTGCAATCACAAGAGAGGGGTTGGGGCTTGTGGTGTTTAGGAGCTTGCCTCGGTTGTAACATCACATTCCATAATGCTAAAAAAATTATTCATCTTAATCAAAAATTAGATTAAATCATGATTATCCAAATCAGAGTAAACAAAAATAAATCATTATCATTTTGATAATTAAGCATGTTATTCTAATCAAAATATGACAAAAATTACAATTTTCAATATCTAATTACATATCATTAGTAAATAACTTTCACTATACATGTACAAAGCTATGCTCAAGGCATCAAACATCAAATTATACATAATAACTGACTATCAAGTCATAAAATGAATAGCACTGTATCTGGAACATATGACCTCCATCTTCATAAGCCTTGGCTTGTCTCATGCTTGGGAAGGAGAGCATCATCTAGGTGCTTTTCCTCCAACCATAGACCAGCGGTCCCCCGTACAACTTCCTACCTAGAAGCAACCCTACCCTTCACGAAAGGGATAGATATAAAGAACTGTTAGGTTAGCCATTTGAGTATCTGGTGTTGTGTCCTTCATAATACCTCACGGTCACACAACTATAGATCCACTCTAACTATGTATGACACTACTAGAGACATTATGCCATATGGAGCACTGTGGATCGATAATGCATGCAGAGACAAATGCATTACTTTGGCCAAAGATTTACATACATAAATGTTATGCAATGAACGTTGTCATATGTCCACCACCTCGACTCAACTTATAAGTTGTCATGTCCTATAGTAAACATATTTTTGACCCTTCTTGGTCTAGAATAATTAAATTTCAATATATCTTAGTCCATTCCTTGGACATTTGATTCTTATCTCGAAAACCCATTCTTAAGGTCCTTGATTTCTTAGACAATTGGGAACTAGTGACTCCATGTCACACTATCTCGTATTTCTTAAGGAAATAAGTACGTTCTTGGTTTCAACACTTAACCCTACTTGGTCGGTGTTTACTTTGTTTACCTATTTTCAAGGTTTAGGCTCAAATCATAGCATCTATGAAATTCTCATAAAGATCCATAGAGTCGATCTCTTTTATAAGTTCTTCCTTAAGAGACTTTCCTAATGCCATATATAAAAATGATTGCCATTTGCAAAGTTGGCATTTACCATCTTTAATACCACTAGTTTATAGAATAACTAGGGTAAGTTCTTGTAATCAAAGAACCTATCAAGTAATTACTTCACATAGGGAATATGACATAAAGTCATGGCTGCCAAGAAAGCCACAATATATATGTATATATACATATATACATACATATATATATGTATATATACATATATACATACATACATATATATATATATATACATACATATATATATATATATATATACATATACATATATATATACAGATGTATATATACATATGTATATGTATATATATATATATATATGTATATATACATATATACATATACATATATACATATATATACATATATATACATACATATATATATATATATATATATATATATATATATATATATATATATATATATATATATATATATATATATATAAACCTGCTCATCTCCATGAAGAGTCATAATAACCATGATATACACAATATGCACAAATAGTCGAGGCTCGACACATTTACTATTAGGTTGGCAAGGTAAAGAATCAAGTGCACATGACACTAACTCAGTTGTACCACTGAGTTTAAAGTGTTTACATCTATCATGGCTGCAGTCATTGTTATTATGGCATGTGGCAATTCTGTGGTATCAATTCTATAGGATGATACCCTTGACCTTCCTTTAATAAATGATTATCGCCCTATTGGCTTAGTAATAAACCCCAGGTTTTCAAGTATTATTGATTGATAAGTAATTCAAAGAAAATATTATTAAAAGATACATGGCTCGACAGGGATAACTGGTATTTTGCAGGTGCACATGCATGCATAACCACCGAAGGTATTATAGCCTCAAGCTCGCTGAGTGCCACTAAGACACAGTAGCTTCAAAAAACTATCACAAAAAGAATATAGTGAGGCTTCAAGAGCCTTCAACAATCAAAGATAATCATCAAGATAAACATATAATTATATTCACGCCTCAACATGTCATATGCATACATGATTAGTTCCCTCAAGTCAACACAATCGATGTCCTCCAAAAACAAAGGTTTAAAACTATATTGGAAACCATTATATGTATGAGCCATGAGCTCTAAAGTCATCATACCTGTGATACGACACATTAATAAGTGTCTTGCACGCTAGGCTCAAGCCTCCTCACCCTTTCACCCGGCTGTGATAACCTTGTAGCCCATTGCTAAATGATGTCTCTCCGTTATTCACCACCTCGCTCTTCTTTTCTTCCAAACATCGAATAATGATAGATAAGAATGAAGTCCCTCTTTTGATAGCCTTTGATAACTATCAAAACATGGTTCTTTGCATGCATTTCCTGCATGCCACCTCGTGGGATCTTTTGATCCATGTAATCCACTCTTGGCCGTTCCAAGAGGAGGGTTCTAACAAGCCACCACTCGGCCTAAAATCTCTCTCCCCACTCTTCGTGGGTGATGGATATCAGGGTGGCAAGAACATGGATAAGATAATATAGCTATATGCATAGTCAAGATACTATTGACATCGACCTCTAAAGAGGTCCACACACACACACACATATATAATCACCCTTAACTAAATAATAGGGGTTAAATAACTTCTATAATATCAAAGATCATCATCATAATGAAAAAAAGGATGACACACTAATAGCTTAGGGTTTTCGAGGTCAAGTAATACTCCCCTTCACTCGATTATTGACCTTTGTCGAATAACAAGGAATAAAGAAATAATATCCCAAATTGGAAATAAGGAAAACAAGAGAATTCTTTATCTCTTCACAAGACTAACTCTCAACTTCTGACGATGTTCAAGAATGTTGTTTAGTCATCATAACCATTGTCGAGATAGCTCCACTGATAAGATGACCCAAAAAGAAGATCGATTTGCTAGAAAGAAAACATGACCCAAGACAACTTACAGAGGGTTCATAAGGACATAGAATCTGATACTCATATGGCTATTTGGCCCATTTCCTGACATCTATCTCTTCCTCCCAGATGATACTCTCCTTCCATCTTCGAAGGATGATTTCTTTCTTGATCAAACTCACCACCAGAAATTCATGATTAGTGTATCATCATATGATCGATAAATCATAATAATTAAATAATCATTTCAATCTTGAAATCTCATATCTAACTAGCATAAGTTAGTTTCCTCATAAACAATGATTAATCTGATGTTTTCCACAACATCTAATTATTCAACTCTTAATCATCTTGATTACCATACAAAAGTAAGATTAAACTAAATCACAAGTTGGGGATGTAAAATTGGTCAAGCCCTGGAAATGGAATTCAAGCCTTCTATCACCGTTGTTAGATAGAGTGTGTGTCCTTGGTGGACAAAGGCATAAGTAAATGATAAGATAAATTGATTGAAACATAAAGTTGATATCACCTTGGAGGTGAAAACCCTCATGAAGATGAAGTGCCTTCAAATCATGAGGAGATGAGTTGATGGAGTCAAATCTGCAACAAACATATACAAACACAACACAATTATGCTCTGCAACACAATGAATGCCTTGAATGCTCTTTGCTTGATAATCATAAGTTCATCTTCATCAACTAGGAGTAAAATGATGTCCTAAATGTGTTTCTATATGCATTCCCACTAACATTTGTAATTCAAATTTAAAAAGTTGACAAAGGGAAACCTTTTAATGGTCATAAACTGACACATTTAAATTTAGGTCCCAACAAAATATGTCTAGACTAGGGCACGAGCGCCCAAGTCTAGAGGCCTATTTTTAGTGATGATTAAGCATTAAAGTGGACCCCTAAGCCCCATTTGACATGGGTTTCAAGGGAATTTGCTCCGGGATAGGTTTTACACATGCATGATTAAACTAAGGGGACCTAGGAGCTAAACTAGGAGGTAAAAAGTTACAAGGGGACATTTTATGACATAACAATACTATAACATGATGTAATTATAGTTTTTGACAAATTCAATTATCACTATCTTTACTTCTAAACATAATTTCAATCAACCTCTTATACTAGTCACATCTATAATTTATCTTTTCATACCATTAAAATATACCATACTATTACATTCTCTAATTAACTAAATTAATTTTTATTATTTAATTAATTAGTCATTTCTAATTTTAATCATTTCTCCATTTATCCTAAATAAATAAATATTTCCACATCCTTCATTTAAATCAAATAAATAAATAAATATGTAATTATTCACGTAATCATCCACAATTATAAATAAAAGTCATGTTAGATCTAGGGCACACAACTGAGAGTGGGGGGGGTGAATCAATTGTACAAAAACTTGCTTCTACTTGAAACACTTGATTCTTCTTTATTAGTTAATAGTATATCAATTAACCATTCATGAAAGCATAAAGCATAAACACCGGAGCAGATAGACATAAACACATTAGACACCAAGATTTTTGACGTGGGGTGATTAACCCAAGGATTATTCTCTGTTAGAAGAATAAGATAAAATGAATGGCACATGCCAATTAGGGCTCACTGCCCGAGCACACTGCTCACAAGGAGGCACACTGCCTACAAAGAGACACACTGTCTACAAGATCATAAGGATCACAACCTTGAACTAGAGAATGACATCTTCACCATGTCTGGATCAGTTCCATTTAAGCCCAAAACACTTCTGCTCTGCCTTTCGCTCTTTCGCTATATCACACTCATCTGCTCCACAACCCACACTTTGAAATGAACTCACAAACCTTTATTTATACAAGACATCAGCTTAGGAACAATCATCTAAGTTAGCAATCAACCATAAGAACATTCACAGGATGAATAACACATCCAGTCGGCCACCACAAGAACATTTACAAGATGAACAACTCATCCGGTCGGCTAGTCTGAACAAGAACTTCATCTGGAAGAATATCTTCAATTCTGGGCTCTACCACCAATGCAGATCAACAACACAACCTCAACACGATCCAAGAACCTTCAGAAGCCTGCCTGAATGACCAGGTACATCCGCACTTCCTCTACTCACTGGAATCTCTTCTCTTCCTCATCCAGAACTTCAAGAACACAGTCTATCGCCACTGTCATACTGCCAGAGGTGCTTTCGGACCTCCAAACCACATACCAATCGAGATGACACATTACAAGGACCTCCCAAACAGTCTGTCCAATCCGCAGAATAGGACAATGCACTTCCGGATCTCACCGGACCTTTTTGTAACACTCTGTCACTCCAGAGCATCTCCCAGAACAGGTTCTACTTGATCGATCACAACTTCTTCACATCTTCATGCGGACCTCTGAAATCTTAACTGGATCATCTCAAGACTCATATCTACAAACCCTTTAATCCGCATCCTTTGAATCTCAACCTATTGAGTACTTTTGCCTTCTTCTCATCACTGTTCTTCACTGTTCCTGATTGAGACTAACTTTCTCAATATCCTCAGCACATAGCTCATCCAATCCTTCTTGTCAATGCAATATGAGTATGTTGACATCAATGACAACACTGTTTCACCTCATACTTGCAACAAGTCAATCCTCTTGCAAATCTCCATTGTCCATTTAAGTAATGAAATCATAACCATTCACTTTACCACACTCATTTAATAAAATCATCTCAATCAATCTCCACCATCCATTTGCAATCCATCTTGACCATTCATATGTTATCTTGCTCTAGAAGCTAACTTGTTCTAAAAGCTAGCAAAAAAACTTAATAAAATTACCCTAATGCATCTCAACCATTCATTTCAATACTACATTTTCAAATCTCAATCATTCACATTCTAAAAAAAAATCTATAAATCTACCCTCATCCTCCATCAAATCAACAACACAAGCTTGACAAGTACATGCTACAAAAATCCTACATAACTCCTTGAGCAACCACATTAATCACATCTTGAGAAATCAACTTCAACAAAGAGGGGTTGTATTGGTAAGATTATCAAGTATTTGTTTTATTTGAACTCTTTGTGGCTCAATCGAAGGTATGGTTTGATTTAGAATGAAGGGTTTAACACAATGCTTTAGTCTATTTGGTGTTTGTTCTAAATTAGGCATATACATTTTGGCACACTTAGTGGAACCCCTTGGTCCTAGTTTGGTTTTGGATTTGTAGGACTTTTACTGCTTCATTTTGTAGGTTCTATGCATTTTCAGTTGTTTTCCCTAGTTTGGCATCTAAATCCTATGTCATGGTGTCTTCGTTCAATTCATATCATGTATGTTCAATTTGTGACTTTTTTTGTGTCCCTAACAATGCTTTGGTAGGTTTGGGTGTCTTTGATCTATGTCATGACACTTGTGTCTAATTAGTAACGTCTATGTTTAATTCATGTCATTTCTGTAACTTTCTATGAAATATCTAGCTTTTTTAAGACTTTCTGACTTGTGTGGCACCTATGCTATCCTGGGTGGTGTTTGTGCCCAATTAGTAGTGTTTTTACTCAATTGGTGGTGCTTGTTACACCCTTCATCATATAGTGTGTATAGGGTTATGAGTAGTTACCTTATGGCTACCTAAACTCTTAATTAAGTTATATGATCATTATTATAGTCTTATTTAGATAATTAAGTCATCCTAGGTGTTATATTTAAGCATCTAAGTCGACCGGGTTGGCATCCAAGGCATAAGTAGGGTATATATAGGAGCTAGTGGTTAGTTTATGATTATCATATTGTGAATTTTGTTATTTTTGGAGACTTTTAGAAGTTTTCCCCCTCAAAGTGACACATTCTTCTTTTGTGCAATTTATTGCATTACAAGGGGTATCAAAGCATGATCTTGTCACTTGTAGAGTAAGAATCAAGGCAATTTTTTTACTCAAGAGATCAAATTGCGAAGTGCATCTCTCTCAATTTAGGTGATTTTTTTCTTGATTTTTAGAAGGTTTTTCAAGGACATAGTGAAGCTACTACAATCCAGATTTGAGGTCATTTGAAGTAGATTTGAAGGAGTTATTGCAAAATTAGGGTTTCCACTAAATTTTCTCCCAAGCCTACATATTGGCCAATTTCTATGAGATTTTTTCAACAAAGTGCTCGAGATAGGCTGGGAAGTAAGTTATAGTAACTTTTTTAGATCATTGGATTTTTTTGTGTGATTTATTACAAAGTTATTTTTCTCCATCATAGTGGGGCCTACCACAAGAGGCAAAAGGAATCTTGTCACCCCTAGGAAGACTCTTGACAAAGAGAATTTGTTAGTAGAGGAGGGAAATACCATAACCATGGATGATGTTAGGGAAGAAACCAACAAGATGAAGAATGACATCTTTATAAGGATGGATGTAAGGATAGAAGATCTTGTGGCAAGGACTAAATGAATAACTTCTCACCAAGGTTCTAGAAATTTTGAATTGATGGAGTCACACCACAAGGTTTGGGGAGAAAATGTGTCTTCTAAGGAACATGATGATTTTGGATTTGAGTTAGATATAAAGATGGATTATCACCCAAATCATTCTATCGCTAAGTATTTCACTTCAAAGATGGATATGCAAAAGTTTGATGGTAAGGGTCCAACCAATTGGCTTTTCTAAATGAAGTAGTTATTTGATCTCCATCATGTTCCATGTCAACAAAAAGTTGCAACGACATCCTTATACTTGGAACTAGACCAATTTATTTGGTATCGTTGGTTATGTGAAGAGAAGAAAAAGAAGGGATGTGTTGTCACATGGTGTGTTTTCCAAGAGGAACTTACTACACATTATGGGTACAATGTTATGGCTAGCTACTTCATCCATCTTACAAAATTAAAGCAAATAGATATGATCAATGACTATATTCACCAATTCCAAACTTTTTCTTTAAGAGTGGATCATGTTATAGAGAAAAATTTGAAGGAATTACTCCTAGGAGGTTTAAAGGACCACATCAAATATGAGGTATGCATGTTTTGTCCAAATTTGATGTCCCGAGAAATGATTATGGCAAGGCAGATAGAGAAAAAGTTGTTGTCTAATAATTAGCAAAGGTATGTAAACATAAGAGACATAGAAGCACTTCTACACAATCACTTCCTCAACCTACCAAACTAACTCCATAACAAATTGAAGAGAAGAGAGAAAAAGGGTTATGTTTTAATTGTGATAATAAATAAAGTAGAGGACATAAATGTGTAGAAAATAAGTTGTTCTACATTGAAGGGCCTAGTGAGGAAGGTGACAAAGAAAAAATATTAGAGGTTGGAAATGATTCATATGACAAATGAAGAGACACCCAACACACCATTTCTTGTCATGCACTCTCTAGCATTAACACCACATAAACTCTCAAGGTAATGGGTTATTTGAAGAAAGAGAGAGTAACAATGTTGATTGACTTAGGAAGTACTCATGACTTCATCAACAAGAAGTTAGTTGCTTGTCTAAATTGCTTTATATATCCAACTCCAGAGTTTTAGCTCCAGATTATAGATGGGGGTACTATCAATTGTTTAGGGAAATTACATAACATTAAATTATCCATGGGAGATTACTATCTTGATTAGACAATGTTTGCATCTCCATGGATGTAGTAGATATTATTTTGGGAGTACAGTGGCTTGCTACATTAGGGATAATTGAGATGAACTTCTAGAAGCTATTCATTTACTTTTAGTTAAAAGGAAGGATGGTAGAACTAAGAGGGTTGCATGTAAAGTCTCCACAAATGGTAAGTTCTCACCAAATACAAAAGATGCTTAACAAGGTGGCAGATGGGTTTGTGGCCCAACTATTCTCATTAGAAGCATATCAATCAATGGATTCTACACCACTAGGTCTACAAGTAGTTGTAGATAAGCATTTAGTAGTTTCTGGTGAGATGCCAAAATGACCACCTCCTAAAAGAGATCATGATCATGCCATTCAACTAGTACTAGGGAGCCAACTATCCAACATTAGGCCATATAGGTATCCATATATACAAAAACTGAGATCAAGAAGATGGTTTAGGAGATTCTAGAGATAGGTATTATTAGGCATAGTTAGAGTGCTTAGTCCTCTCCCATGGTAGTGGTGCATAAGAAAGATGACACTTGGAGTATGTGTTGTTGGTACGTGGCGACTGATTAGGAAAGTACTATACACTAGCCATGTATCCTCACTGGGGTTCAGGGGCATAGCCCCCGAATTTTTTTTTGGACCGACATAAAAAAACCCTATTTTATAACCGACATAAGGCTTGATAAAAGCGGCTAAGGGTTAGGGTTTTTTGATATATATTGTATTGTAGCATTTGCAATGGTATTGAGTTGCAGGGATTGCTAGTTGTAATCAGTTTGATTTACTGGATAATAATATTAGACTCCCTGTTGGTGGATGTAGCCCGAGTTTGGGTGAACCACGTTAAAACTTGTCTCTCGTTGTTATTATTTCTGTGTATTTTTCATTCCTCTATTTAATCTTTATTTGCATTTAATTGATATCTTCTACCGGCTAACCCTAACAAGTGGTATCAAAGCAGGTTGTGTTCAATTATCATCTGCAGGAAGGTCTCATGGTTGAGTGGGAGCAATGGCGGATGAGGGCAAATTGAAGGTCGATAAATTCAATGGGTAGAACTATCAGTTATGGAAGATGCAAATGGAGGATTACCTCTATCAAAAGGATTTATGGATGTTGTTGGAAGGAGTAGCCAAGAAACTGACAACAATGAGTGATGAGGATTGGAATCTTCTTGACAGAAAGGCACTGGGAACCATTCGGTTGTGCCTGGCACCATCAGTGGCATTCAATAGAATGGAAGCCAAGACAATAGATGGTTTGATGAAAGATTTGGCTAAATTGTATGAAAAACCCTCAGCCTCAAATAACGTATTTCTCATGAAGCATTTGTTTAATCTGAAAATGGTTGAAGGTGGATCTGTGACAGATCATTTAAATGAATTTAATACAATTGTCAGTCAATTGACTTCTGTAAATGTAAAATTTGATGAAGAAGTTAGAGCTCTCTTGATATTATGTTCATTGCCTGAAAGATGGAATAGTTTGGTAATGGTGGTTAATAACTCTATTTCTGGTTCAAATACCTTGAAATTTGGTGATGTTGTTGGTGTTATTCTGAGTGAGGAAATTCATAGGAAAAGCTCAGGTGGATCCACATCAGGTAGTGTTTTGAATGCAAAAAGTAGGGGTAGGTCAAAGGAGAGAGGAAAAGGTTTTGGAGGTCATGGGAAGTCATGAGGAAAATTAAAGCATAAGAGATCCCAAACCAGAGGACAGAAGGATTGTTGGTACTGTGGGAAACTAGGTCATCTGAAGAAAGATTGTTGGTCTCAGAAAAATAAAGGAGACAAACAAGAAGGCAATAAGGAGGCAAATGTGGTAAGTAATAAATTTGAAGATGATGCTTTGATTCTTTCCCTAGATAATGCTGATAATTCATGGGTTTTAGATTCAGGGGCCTCATTTCATGCTACGCCCCATAGAAGTTATTTTCTTGATTATGTCCAAGGGGATTTTGGGCTAGTTTATTTGGGAGGTAACAAACCCTGTCAGATTGTTGGAAAGGGAAGAATCAAGATTAAGTTGCAAAATGGGAATCATTGGCTACTACAAGAGGTAAGGCACGTTCCAAGGCTCAGTAGGAATTTAATTTCAATAGGGCAGCTAGCTGAAGAAGGTTGCATCGTTACATTTATTGATAAAAATTGGAAGGTTTCAAAAGGTGCTTTAATAGTAGCAAAAGGTGTGAAAGTAGGCACCTTATATCTTTGTACAGGTCATACTGTTCCTTCTACTTTAGCTGTTGCAGAGAAAAAATAAATAGGTTCAGGAACAGTTGCTGTAGGTTTGCAGGAAGAGATTGAAATAGTTGCTATAGGTTATGAGACAACACTGTGGCATAACATACTTGGGCATATGAGTGAAAAAGGTATGAAGGTACTTCATTCTATGAAAGTTTTACCAGGTCTGAAATGTATTAATATGGATTTCTGTGAAAGTTGTGTGTATGGAAAACAAAAGAGAGTCAGTTTTCTCAAGGATGGGAAGCAAAATAAAAATGAAAAGTTGGAGCTTGTGCATACCGATGTATGGAGACCGGCTCAAGTATCTTCTCTCGGTGGCTCTCGATTTTATGTTACATTCATAGATGATGCAACTAGGAAGGTATGGATTTATTTCCTTAAGCAGAAATCTGATATATTTGAAACATTTAAGAAATGGAGAAGCTTGGTTGAGAATGAGACTGGTAAAAGATTAAAATGTCTCAGATCTGATAATGGCAGTGAGTATTACAATAAAGAATTTGAAGATTATTGTTCCTTTAATAGAATTCGTAGGTAGAAAATGGTTTCAAGGACTCCACAGGAAAATGGAGTGGTTGAACGCATGAATAGGACAATAATGGAGCGTGCAGGGACCATGAGATTGCATGTTGGGCTGCCTTTAAACATGTGGGTAGAGGCTATCAACACTATTGTATATTTAATTAATAGAGGTCCTTCAGTTCCTTTGGGCTGTGGTATTCCAGAGGAAGCATGGACAGGTAAGGTGAGTTATTCTTTTCTAAAAACCTTTAGATGTGAAACATTTGCACATGTAGATTCTGAAAATAGAACCAAGCTGGATGCAAAATCAAAAAAGTGTACCTTCGTTGGATATGGCATTGATGAAATTGGTTATAGGCTTTGGGATTTTGAAAATCAGAAAATTGTGAGAAGCAGGGATGTTATATTCAATGAGAAGGTGTTGTATAAAGATTAGTTGCAGTAGCATGAGAAGAAAGAAAAGGATTATGTGGTGCTGGATGATACTCCAAATAGTGACGTTCTAGTGGTTCCTCATGCTCCGCAATAGCAACCAGAAATACCACAAACTCTAGTGAATGCTAGACGGTCAACAAGGCTAAGCAGACCTCTTGAAAGGTTTTCTCCCTCTTTGTATTCTATTTTGTTAACAGATGCTGGTGAACTAGAAGGGTATGATGAAGCTATCCAGGTGGATACACAAGTTCAGTGGGAGCTTGCAATGAAAGAAGAAATGGACTCCTTGCTGAAAAATTAGACTTGGGAATTATGTAAGTTGCCTGCAGGTAAAAAGGCTTTACCAAACAAATGGGTTTATAGGCTGAAAGAGGAAGATGGAGGTAAGAAAAGATTTAAAGCTAGGTTAGTTGTAAAAGGATTTGCACAGAAAAAAGGTATTGATTTTGATGAGATATTTTCTTCGGTTGTCAAGATGACTTCTATTTGTACTGTCTTAAGTATTGTGGCTACTGAAGATTTGCATTTGGAACAGCTAAATGTGAAAAATGCCTTTCTCCATGGTGATTTGGAGGAGGAGATATACATGGAACAAACCCAAGGATTTGAGGTCAAAGGTAAGGAGAAACTGGTGGGCAGATTGAAGAAGGGTTTGTATGGCCTGAAACAAGCACCTCGACAATGGTATCTAAAATTTGATAGTTTTATGGCTGAGCAAGGCTACAGTCGGTGTAATTCTGACCATTGTGTTTAGTTTAAGAGGTTGGATAATGACAACTACATTATTTTATGTTTATATGTTGATGACATGCTTGTAGCTGGGTCAAACAAGGATCACATAAGAGAGTTAAAATAGTAGTTAGCACAGTCATTTGATATGAAGGATTTGGGAGTAGCAAAACAAATCCTTGGTATGAAAATTTGCAGAGATAGGAAGAACAGAAAATTGACTCTATCTCAGGCTGCTTATGTTGAAAAGGTGTTGCAGAGATTCCATATGGAGAATGCAAAAGCTGTCAGCACACCTTTGCCTAGTCATTTGAAATTGACTAAGGAGATGTGTCCAAAGACACAAGAGGAAGAAAAAATGTCCAAGGTACCATATGCTTCAACTGTAGGAAGTTTAATGTATGCCATGGTATGCATGAGACTGGATATTGCACATACTGTAGGAGTCATCAGTAGGTATATGAGTCATCCCAGATTAGAGCATTGGAATACGGTAAAATGGATTCTCAGATATTTGAGAGGTACATCCAATAAACACTTATGTTTTGGGGGCTTTAATACTGATTTAGCAGGTTATGTAGACTCAGATTTGGTAGGTGATATTGATACCAGGCAGAGTACTACAGGTTATGTCTTTACTGTAGGTGGGACAACAGTGAGTTGGATCTCATGGTTGTAAAAGGTGGTTGCTTTATCCACCATAGAGGCAGAGTATGTAGCTGCAATAGAGGCAAGCAAGAAGATGATATGGCTGCAATATTTCATGGAAGAATTGGGCAAACAACAGGCTAACAGTTCTTTGTATACAAACAGTCAGAGTGCCATACATCTTACAAAGAATTCTGCCTTGCATTCAAAGACCAAACACATACAGTTGAGGTATCACTTTATTAGGTCGGTGTTGGATAATGGACAGTTAAGCCTGGAAAAGATACATACAGATGAAAATCTAGCTGATATGTTTACAACGGCAATGACAAGGGAGAAGCTGATCTCCTCTTCAACTTCGGTTGGTCTTCAAGACTGAAACAATAAAATCATAACAACAGAGTCTAGGGTGCTTATTTCTAGTGGGAGCTGCACAAGCAGCGGTGTTGTCCAAGATCAGTCTCCAAGTGGGAGATTGTTTGGTGTGGAGCCTGATCAGTCTCCAAGTGGGAGATTGTTGGTAGGTGGCGACTGATCAAGAAAGTACTGTACACTAGCCATGTATCCTCACCGGGGTTTGGACTGACATAAAAAACCCCTATTTTGTAACTGACATAAGGCTTGATAAAAGTAGCTAAGGGTTAGGGTTTTTTTATATATATTGTATTGTAGCATTTGCAACGGTATTGAGTTGCAGGGATTGCTGGTTGTAATCAGTTTGATTTATTGGATAATAATATTGGACTCTCTGTTGGTGGATGTAGCCCAAGTTTGGGTGAACCATATTAAAACTTGTCTCTCGCTGTTATTATTTCTGTTTATTTTTCATTCCTTTGTTTAATCTTTATTTGCATTTAATTGATATCTTCTACCAGCTAACCCTAACATGTGTCCTGTTTACAAAGAGCTCAACAAGTACACCATAAAAGATAAGTTTCCTATTCCAGTAGTTAATGATTTGTTAGATGAGCTTAATGGTGCTATTTATTTGATGAAACTTGATCTTCATTTTGGTTATTATCAAATGAGAATTAGAGATGAGGATGTACATAAGACAACTTTTCAAACCCATGAGGGCCACTATGAATTTTTGGTAATTTCTTTTTGTCTCACAAATCCACCATCAACATTTCAAAGTTTGATGCACTCTATCTTTAGGTGATTTCTACAAAAAATGTTTTAGTATTTTCAATGACATCTTAATATATAGGAAAACTTAGGAGGAACACTTGTAGCATGTAAATTATGTTTTTGACATTCTTGAGCAACTTTAGTTTTATGCTAAGCCATCCAAGTGTGTGTTTAAAGTCAAAGAAGTGGAGTACCTAGGTCATATTATGTCACATGAGGGAGTCAAGGTGGACCCTCACAAGATCAAGGCCATTGTAGAGTGGAAAATGTCTAGGAACCTCAAGATCCTATGGGTTTTCTTAGGGATTACAAGTCATTATCACCAATTTGTAAAGAATTATTGTAGCATAGCATCACCTCTCACAAATTTGTTGAAGAAGAATTCTTTTCAATGGAATAAGGCAGTTTTGAGGGCATTTGAGCAACTGAAAGAAACCATGCGCACAACTCCAGTCCTAGTTACCCCATATTTTTCTAAAACATTCATTACGGAATGTGATGCTTCATGAAATGGCATAGGAGCAATACTCATGCAATTAAAAATACCTATAGCATTTGAGAGCTGCCAACTCAAAGATAAGAGTTTGTTGAAGCTAGTTTATGAGAAGGAAATATTGGCTATCCTACATGCAGTCAAACAATGGATACCTTGTCTAATGGAAAGATACTTTAAGGTAAAGATAGATCATAATAGTCTCAAATATTTCTTGGAATAGAGGTTGTCATCTAAAGAACAACAAAATGGGTCACAAAGATGTTGGGATATGAATTTAAAATCATATATAAGAAAGGAAAGGATAATGTGGTGGCTAATGTGTGAGAGATCTTTAACACAATTGATAACCCAAGAACTTTACAAGAGAGATTCAAAGCTACATAAACTAAAATGCAAAATAAAAGAAAACCAACAATTTTGAGAGATGCAAATGTTGATGCGACAAATTGCATTAAGAGCTCAAAGCTTCATACAAGAGAATGGTAGAGTAACTAGACAATGCATTCAAGATGAAAAATACAAGCTAGGAGGTGAGTATAAATAGACTATGAGAGAGGGAGAGGTGGAAAATATGACCAATGGGATGAGTCCACCACAATAGCCTAAAATAGGCAAGTGTAACTCCCATGGAGGATGCTGACACCTTGTACCCACTCACACTAATACTCAATTAACCCTAAGAAAGATTAATAACATGTGTAAGAAAAACCTAGGAATATAAGAAAATAAATAACCCAACTAGGAAAATAAAAACCTACACTACCACCCCCCTTAAGCACAACTTAGGTGTAAAAATATGGGTCCCAACAAATCAAGGCTGATGAGGTACCTGTTGGAACCTTAAAATTATGACAAAATTTTAGGTACCCATGATGAAAATTGGAATGAACATTAAAAATGAGTTGGGGTTGCTTTTTGAAATTCCTGAAAACTCCTTGTTTTTCAAAAGTTATGGACAAGTCAACAAAAGTCAAACTATACACTAGTCGAAAAATGTATCTCATATACATTTTCATTTGTATGCATATCATATACAACACCTTTCATGTCCATCGAGAGATAGTATGCATTGAGGTTAATCCTCACTTGTATCCCAAGTTGTCAAAACAGTATATAAATCCAGACCCGATGGTGTCTTATTGCGTGCTGTATAATAGTAGAAATCCGCAGTTGTATATCCTAAAGTATGAATATCTTATACAAATCCAAATGTGCATTCACGGATGTCAAAAGATGTTCAAAACCGGTGTATAATCCCACAATCCTATCAATTATATATATCATTGATAGTATACATTTTTATATATATGCAAGTTCAGACCCGATTGGAAAATTAAATTCAGAAAATTTTACTTCAAGTTCGTGGTTGTATATTGTACACAAGATACAAAAGAGTGAAGACACAAATGCATATATGGGCCCCACCACAAATGGATATACAAATGCATTTGTATAAGACATACAGATATATTAAACACATGAATACCAATCCGGAACCGATGATCTTCATAGGTATATTTCATGATGTTTGAAATCCACGATTGTATATTGTGATGCATGTATTCAATATACAAATCCTAAATATACAAGCGCGGACCTGAAACAATAATTCAATGGAATTTAGAAGACGGAAGAAAATAGTTATATTTGTTTGTATCGATGTACACATAATTTTATGTATCTGATATACAAAGCCAAATGAGATTGGAAAGTTAAGGCTTTATGAACTTCAGGTGAGGTCCGAGTTTGTACATTTGTATGTATGTATCCAATATACAAAAAGGAAAAATGCAGCTGTGGATTATATGTATACAATATGTAAAGAGTAATACAAACAGAAATGCATACAAAGGTGGATCTGAAGATAATTTCAATTTGTTTCATAAACCCAATAAAGTTCATGCTTGTATAAGAAAGTGTATGCATATAATATACAAAAGGTGATACAAATGAATACATACAAGTCCAGACCTGATTAGAAAATTTAAATTCTGAGAACTTTATGTGAGATCTAGGGATGCATATTAAGAGGCATGAATTCGACATACAAGGCAAGAGTATACATGACTGAATATGTAATTAATTTCAGTTTGTTTTATAGACCCGATGGAGTCCGCACTTGTATGTATGTTCTGAGTGCATATACAAAATTTGATATGAAGGAATTTCTAATACATACATACATATATATACATATATATATATATATACATATACATACATATATATATATATACATATATACACATATACATGTATATATATGTATGTATATATATGTATGTATATATATATGTATGTATGTATATATATATATATATATATATATATATATATATATATATATATATATATATATATATATATATATATATAGTATCTCTGAGATGAATTTGTTCTTTGCCAGAGCAATATGAAGAGGGTCGGGGAAAGCAAGAATGAAATTATTTTGATATTTTGCAATATATATATCGATGTATTTTTTTCAGCAATGAGAACAGGCGAATCATATTTTATCAGATACTACAAAATTTGAGGGAAGATTTTGCCAGGCCAACCATTATAGATGCCTTACGATGATTTATCCAGATCTTAATTAGATTCATCTATTCCTTAATTATGATCCATTTGTCCGAAAGGGTGTAATTATGAATGGGCACATCATTTAAGGCCTGAAGTTTGTCTCCTTCACACATGTATAAGGGGAATCAAGGCATAGACATTAAGGGGGGGCATCTACAAAATAATTATCATATACTACAATATCTCTTTAGTCACATCTTAGAAGCAGGATACCACATTTTTTCATGATATTTTAATAATACAGTGGGCGAGATGGTTTTAATATGTGGATATATCTCTGGTGTTCTACTACTCTATTAATATTCAATCTTATGAGTTGTTTGACTGTCCCCATATTGAAATTTTCCAGTTATTAAATCAATTAAGATTTTCAAGGCACATTTATTATCTCTGTATGGTATGCTTGACTGGTTTCTAGTTGAAGTTGATTTAAGTCCATCTGAATGATTTACATTTATTGGTCTCTGCCCTGAGTTAAAATCCTTTAACTAAATCATCATAGTTGGTTTCCTTCAAAGCAGAATTAAATCCCTTTCAGATAACCATAGTAATTTGGAGAAATATCAATTGGATTATTAAAAGAAGAGTCTAATAACCAATATCCTTGCACGTTTACACAAGGTGTAAGAATTTGAAAGGTGCCAGGTAGTAAGAGTTAAACCAAATAGGTAAATCTGCAAATCATACAAATCTTGATCCCATTCACCCAATAGAATTAGGCACTGGTCTTCCCAAAACAATATTTTGAAACCTTTCACATTTTCAAATCTCAAACTATAGTATTAGAAATTGCTTTCAGCCTTACAATCTAATTCACACTCATTTGCCATTGTGAAGGTCAAGTTAAGTCTGCACTAATCATTCAGGTACACCCACCTAGATCTGGCAGAGCCTGAAGTGAAGGGGGTTTTAGCCATATCTACCCCGCGTCATTAGCCAAAAATGTTAAAAGAGCTTGGCAACCTCTTAGGGTTAACAACCTATATTTTTTTGACCTAACAGAATTGGCGACTCTACTGGGAAATACATATAGAAACTTAGTAGTAGACCATATTATTAGAGTCAATAAATTAAGATCATAACTCTGTTGGTGGAGAAAACCAAGAAGATTATTCAGTCCTCTTAAATAAGAGGTGGTGACTCTACCTAAAATTCAAGTCATTATTAAAGTACCATAATGGATGGTAGAAGATCTAAAGCTGATGGCAAAAAATTACAATCTTCCCCGCCTAGAAGGATCCTTTCCAAGAAAACTAGAATACCAAATCAGTCAGAACATGTTAATAATCAAAATACTCAAGAGAATACTTTAGAACAGCCTGTAATAACACATAACAGCTTCACTCCCCTGCGTGAATTAGAAGAATTTCAATCTAATAGTTATCATACCCAGTATGGCCAAAATAGATATGATAATATTTTAGACCAGTACAAACCTGATAATCAAAGCCAGCTAGAGCATCAGGCTCAAATTATGAGGGAAATATACCAAAAATAGGTTGAATATGACTATAGAATGTCATTAGAACAGGGTGGAGAAGCTCAGGATGAATTCATAGATCAGACAACGTCCACACAAATTCATGATAGTTCACTAAGAGACATATGAAATAAGGATGAGATGCAGTATGATCTACTTAAATTAGAAGAGGAACTTGAACTAGTTAAACTCAGAGAAAAGGAAGAACGGTTGAAATAGGAAATATAATAGATAAAATCTAGAACCCCAGCAACTAGCTCCAAGTATGTGCCTCCACATAAGCAAAGTGGGGCATGCTCTAACAAGCAATCCTCAAGGATCACATCAAAACACAGGTGGTTCAAATACTTCAAAAGCACCTCATCATCCAAACAACACTAGCCATATGCAATACAATCTTCCACCAAGAAATCCAAGACAACCCAATGCCCATATCACATCCCAGCATGTAAATAATCCTTATCCACCACCTGGTCAACAATATGTCCCACCTCACCAGCAAAATGCAAATATGAATCCACACCATAATATACACCAACATCTGCCTCATAATCAATATCAGCCAAACCAACATTTACAAGGACCCCTCAATATAAACAGATATAGACAACTGGATTTGTCTAGGTATCAAATTTGTCCTGATCCCATTTAAAAAGATTTGAGAAATGCACTTCCGAAATTGATTGGAAATAATTCCATTTCAGTAGAAGAGCCTATCAGAAGTTTTGAGACAGTTATTGATGATGAAGTATAATATGAAGATGTTCAGATGAAATTATTTGCATTATCTCTAGTTGAAGATGCAAGAGATTGGTATAAAAATCTGCCTGATGCCTCAATCAGTTCTTTGGCAGATTTCAAAGATTAGTTCAAGGAACATTATGGCAGTCACTATGATCCAAATTTTGCTATACATGAATTGAAAAACATACAAAAGAACTACAATGAGACATTAGTAGATTTCAACCAAAGATTTTCAAAGATACATCACAAGATGGCTCCTGAAATAAAACCTCCTAATAGAATGGTCTTAGAAATATACTTAAATGCTTTTGATCCTAAAAATGGATATGAACTCTGAAATAGAAATCCTATGACTCTTGTAGAAGTTCAAAAGGCAACTATGAGTATTGAAAATAATAGAAGAGCTGCTGGGAAGCTTGGTAAAAGGGATAATATCAGAATTCCTCAAAATCCTAACAACCATCAGTCTAAGCAAGCTAATTACTATAGAAATGAAAGGCCTAGACTGCATGATATGCCCTATAACACAAATTGGAAGGATGGAAAGCCTGTGAATAATAGATAGAAACAAAATTACAATAGGGAAACCCCTGACCCCCTAAAGAAGCATGGGACACATGTAGTGGACAGAAACCCATGGTGTGTTGCATGCAACCTCCCTCACTCACCTGAATACTATGTGGTAGCTCAGTCACTCCAAGAAAATGAAATGACTTATGATCAAGCTAGGGATGATCATACCATAAATATGTTGGGCATGATGCCTCACTCAATTGATGAAGGATACTCATCCTTCGAGGAAGATGGGTATGAATATGATGTGAGTAATCATAAGTATAATATAAACATGGGTAGCCAAGAAATATTCTCTGATCAGGAAGAGGAAAATGAAGAAAACACTAATAGGTCTAACATGGTCCCACAATTTCAATTAAGACAACCTAATGAGGAGGAAAGGAGAGCCCTCACAATTGCTACTGTGGTTCAAGCCAGAAACAATTATAATCTAAGAAATAGGACTATGAATGCAGACCAAGGAACACCTAGAGGTTTGTTTATCAAGGAACCAAGTCATAAAAAGGATACTTTGGATAACCACAAGAAAGGAGAAAATCAGAAGATTCCACATAAGGAAACCCCCAAGGTTGAGCCCAATAAGATAAAGAATAAGCAACAATATAAGGAGAAACATTATAATAAAGAAAAATCAGAACAAATCACTGTTGCTCCTTCTTTTGACATAACACATGCATTATCCCAAATCAAGATATCAGTACCATTGATGGAGATGATGAAAGTAGATGAATATAGGGATAGTGCTCTCAAGTTGATTTCTAACATGCCAAATCAAGAACAAGGTCGCAACAAAAATGGGCCAAAAAATAAAGTGAACAATCTTGGACAAGAAGTTATGAGGACTCCTGAAATTTATCTTGGTGATGCTATAACAAAAATCCTTCTCAAGTAGACCCCTTTTATATAACACTACTGATCAATAACAAGCTAGTAAGAAACTGCATGATCAATTTTAGAGCTGCCATAAACATCATGCCAATAGCAGTCATGAAAGAGTTAGCTCTGTGCGTAGATACAACATATGGTAAATGTTATGCAATGGACAATAGATCTATTCTAGTTGTTAGAATCATGAGAGATGTAGAACTGAAAATAGTCTCATGCCCTAGAGCTACCTACATAATTGATATAATTGTGATAGACACTCCACCATACTATGGTATGTTGTTATCCAAACAATGAACTGCTGTGGTAGGGGGGAATGTCTAGCTAGACCTATCATACGCGACCATACCAGTAAATGGGAGAGACGTCAAAATATACAGGGAGCCAAGATATGAGAATATAATAGAGCGATTAGATCCAAATTAGATAAATTATTTCATGATGTAGATCTTGGGAGTTTTAGGGTTGAGAAAGCACATCCTAAATTACAAAATACAAAACCAATAAGAAAAGAGGCTCAAACAGATGAAAATGGCGTATGGAGGATGTATTTTGATGGAGCCTACAACAAAGGAGGAAATAGAGCAGGAGTAGTATTTATCTCACCCACAGGCAAGACATTCAAATACTCATTCTTATTATCCTTTGAATGTACAAATAACATTGCTGAGTATAAGGCATTGCTATTGGGTTTAAACATTGCCCTAAAACATGGAATCAAATTACTAATAGTATATGGTGACTCTGAATTAGTCATCTCATAGATCAGGGTGAAATATTCTTCAAAGAACAAAAGACTGAAGCAATACAAGAATTCTGTGTGGGATACAGTAGAACTCTTCAATGTATTCTCTGTAGATTGGATATAAAGGTCTAAAAATATAATGGCAGATTTCTTGGCCAGTGTAGCCTTGAAAAGGGATGACATTACATTATCAGGAATAGCAGAGGTAGAATTCAAGACTAGACTAGGGATCCTTGATAATATTTATAACTGACAAGTTTTCAATGATGATCAAGACCTCATTAAGTTCCTTCATTGTGTGGACCAATATGAATCACAAGAAGTTGAGTTCAATGCATTCGTTGAAGAGGTAGATGGCAAACAAACTCTTTTCAGAAAAGAAGTGGTCCAACTTAAGACCAACAAAATTCCTAAAGGCCTCGTAGCTTTGGAAAGAGTATTCAATGGGTAGGATAGATATAATCTTAAACATGCAATAGTGGATCTTAAGGATATGGAAGAAATTAATTTGGGAATAGATATGGCCCTTGAGAAGGTTTATATTGGAAAAAGGATTAGTCCAAAAATTAGAGAAATGCTTATAGTCCTACTCAGAAAATATAAACATGTGCTTGACTAGTCTTATGATGATCTAAAGGCATACAGGGAAGATCTATTTCAACATGAATTTCTGCTAAAACCTGATGCCAAACCATTTAGGCAAAGACAAAGACCCATCAATCCAATGCTAGCACCTAAGATGCAGGAAGAGCTTATGAAGCTTAGAGAAGGAGGTATTATCAAACCTATTAGACATTCTTCTTGGGTATCAAACTTGGTACTCTTAAGAAAAAAGAATGGTGATAGAAGATTGTGTGTGGACTTCAGAAACTTGAATATCTCATCACTGAAAGACAATTACCCTCTTCCAAATATGGAGACAATGCCGTAACAAGTGATAGGGTGTGAATTACTATCTATGATGGATGGTTTCGCTAGGTATAACCAAGTAAAGGTTAAAGAATCAGAATAGTATAAGACTACCTTTACAATACCTTGTGGAACATATGTCTATGTGAGAATGTCATTTGGTCTTACAAATGCTGGGGCAACATTCCAAAGGGCCATGAATGTAGCCTTTGTCGATTTGATTAATGCAATAATGGTGGTTTACCAAGATGATTTAACAACATATTCTAAAAAGGTAGAAGACCATTGTTCACACTTGGAGAAGATCTTTATTAGGGCATTGGAATATGGTATTTCTCTAAATCGAAAGAAATGCCTTTTTGCTGTGATGGAAGGAAAACTGCTAGGGCACATAGTCTCAAAGCATGGTGTCAGGATTGATCCTGAAAGGGTAGAGGCTATTGACAATATTCCTATTCCAAGAAATGTGAAATCTATTCAATCTTTCTTTGGATAGATAAATTTTGTTAGAAGATTCATATCAAACTTTGTAGAAATTGTTAAACCAGTCTCTAAAATGTTGAAGAAGAGTGCTAAGGTGGATTGGACTAAAGAAGTCATTGATGCATTTACATCCATCAAGAAGGCTATTAAAGAGGCCCCTGTACTAAAGTCCCTAGATTTTGATAAGCCATTCCTAATATTTTCCTTTGCATCTTTTCATATAGTGGCAGCTGTAATGCTGCAAAAAAATAATGAAGGGTATAAATAGCCTATTCCATTTTTCAGTAAGTCACTCCAGGGGGCAGAATTGAAGTATGATATTACTGAAAAATAGGCTTATGCCCTAGTAAAAGTAGTAAAAGAATTCAGGCCATATTTAGTTGGAGCTCATGTGATAGCATATGTACCAAATGCTACAGTAAAAGATGTTTTTTGTCCAGAATTAAGTTACAGGACGAAGGTGTAGATGGATTAACAAAATCCAAGAATTCAACATTGACATTCAAATCACTAAGCTTGTTAGGGGCCAGGGTCTAGCCAAATTGATGGCTAAATCAAACTTGGAGGCTACACAAATTTACAACATATAAGGAGATAACTTCATTACAAGCATTGGGCATACACCTTGGTATACCAATATAATGTATTATCTCAAAAAAATGAAATATTCTCAGGGTCTGAATGATAATCATAAGAGAACTCTGAAACTTGTTGCATCAAAGTATGTCTTCATGGATGGAGATTTGTATTGGAAAAATAGAGATGGTATTTTACTATTATGCCTAGATAAAACACAAACTGATAAGATATTACAATAAATGCATGAAGGAGTGTGTGGATGGCACTTCTTAGCGAGGAATACTGCCCATAAGATAGGGAGAGCAGGCTACTACTGGATTGAAGTCTTTAAGGATGCTCACAAATATGTGAGAAAATGTGAAGCTTGTCAAATTTTTTTGGAAAATTGAACCATCAAGGAGCTGCACCATTGAGACCCATGCAGGTTGAAGCTCCATTTCATCAATGGGGGATTGATTTCATAGGGGAGATCACAGAGAAATCTAGTAGTGGACATAAGTGGATGTTGGTAGCAACAGACTACTTTACAAAATGGATAGAGGCTATTCTGACTAGACAAGCCATAAGCAAGGTGGTGGTCAATTTTCTATTAGAGATTATTATTACCAGATTTGGAGTTCCAGTCAGACTCATTACAGACAATGGCATTGTTGTAGGTAATAAGAGTTCAGAACATTTTGTGAAACATATGGCATAACAATTTCATATGCCTCTCCATATCACCCTCAGGCTAATGGACAACCTGAATTAAGCAACAAAAGCATCCTAAAAATAATCAAGAGAATGTTAGAGAATAATAAGAAAGCTTGGGACTCAAAACTAAGATTGGCATTGTGGGTAGACAGGGTTACTGTAAAGAAGAGCATAGGAAAATCCCCATTTGAACTGGTATATGGTACACAAGCCAGGCTTCCTGTGCATAATCTTTTGCCAGTTTATAAATTTATTCTTCAGGAAGACATAGATGTTCTTGAACCCATGGAAGAGAGAATGGAGCAATTGGCTGAACTAGATGAAATAAGGACCCAAGCTCATGAACAAAATGAAAAGATGCAATTACAGATGAAATACTTGTTTGATAAAAAGGCAAAGGAAAGAAAGTTTAAGGTGGATGATAGGGTGCTAATGCAGAATGCCAAGGGACAAGATCAAGGAAAACATGGTAAGTTTGAGGTGTTATGGTTGGGCCCATTTATCATCATTGGTAAATGTGGAGAGGATTCTTATTACCTACAGAACATGAGTAGTGAAGAATCAGAATTGCCAGTAAATGGACAATTCTTGAAACACTTCTTCTCATAGGATCTTTCCATGCACAATATATTTAAGAAGGATAGGAAATTGCCAGTGCATGGATAATTCTTGAAATACCCTCTCTCTCTCTAAGATTTTTCAATGCACAGTAGACTAGGATTCCATCTCCCACACCCCCACTACCATTGGTCTGCATTCTAGAGAGCATTTTCTAGATTCTTGCAATGACTTCACAGCCATTCATCCCCAATAAGAGCCATTGTTGGAACCTTAAAATTCTGACAAAATTTTAGATACCCATGATGAAAATTGGAATCAACATTAAAAATGAGTTGGGGTTGCTTTTAAAAATTCCTGAAAACTCCTTGTTTTTCAAAAGTTATGGACAAGTCAACAAAAGTCAAACTATACACTGGTCGAAAAATGTATCTCATATACATTTTCATTTGTATGCATATCATATACAACACCTTTCATGTCCATTGAGAGATAGTATGCATTGGGGTTAATCCTCACTTGTATCCCAAGTTGTCAAAATAGTATACAAATCCAGACCCGATGGTGTCTTATTGCGTGTTGTATAATAGTAGAAATTCATAGTTGTACATCCTAAAGCATGAATATCTTATACAAATCCAAATGTGCATTCACATATGTCAAAAGATGGTCAAAACTGGTGTATAATCCCGTAAGCCTATCAATTATATATATCGCTGATAGTATACATTTTTATATATATGCAAGTTCAGACCTGATTGGAAAATTAAATTCAAAGAATTTTACTTCAAGTTCGTGGCTGTATATTGTACACAAGATACAGAAGAGAGAAGACAGAAATGCATAAATGGGCCCCACCACAAATGGATATACAAATGCATTTGTATAAGACATATAGATATATTAAACACATGAATACCAATCCAGAACCGATGATCTTCATAGGTATATTTCATGATGTTTGAAACCCATGATTGTATATCGCGATGCATGTATTCAATATACAAATCCTAAATATACAAGCGTAGACTTGAAACAATAATTCAATGGAATTTAGAAGATGGAAGCAAACAGTTATATTTGTATGTATCGGTGTACACATAATTGCATGTATCTGATATACAAAACCGGACAAGATTGGAAAGTTAAGGCTTTATGAACTTCAGGTGAGGTCTGAGTTTGTACATTTGTATGTATGTATCCAATATACAAAAATGAAAATGCAGCTGTGGGATATATGTATACAATATGCAAAGAGTAATACAAACATAAATGCATACAAAGGTGGATCTGAAGATAATTTCAATTTGTTTCATAAACCTAATAAAGTCTGCGGTTGTATAGGAAAGTATATGCATATAATATACAAAAGGTGATACAAATGAATACTATAGATACCTAAAATTGACTTGCTCTGCAAACCAATTTATCCCTCCTGTTAATTGAATAAATTTAATTAATCCCTAACCATCTGTCTATCCCTTGTGATCAATTAATTCATTTAATTTATCACTAGACCTTACAACACTATCCTCATCTATTAAATAAATATTTCTAATATTTATTTGGCTATTTTGTCCATCTACCTAATCCCTATTAATTAGATAAAATCATTCTTATCTAATTAATCTAGCCTACTAATTGACCTACCCTACCCTACCCTACCCTACCCTACCTCATCCTAGCCCTAGGATCAATTAAGTAAAACCTCTGTTTAATTAGTCCTAACCTCTCATGTGGATGGTCAAACCTAGTTTAACACCCTTCCCCACATTCCCCAAATTAAAAATTGAAATAAATCACACATCACATTTACTTCTCTTACACACCCCTTACCTCACCCATCCTCATTCATTACCTCTTATCCCCAAATGAATTCTTAATTCATTTCCCATTCCCCAAATGAATTTTTAATTCATTTCACATTCTTTCACACCCATACCTCATTTAATCACCCTTTTTTCCAAAATGAATAAAAGATTTACTTTTATTCCTAGCCCTTGATCTCATCTTTCAATCCTCACCCTCCATCCTCATTTCCAAAACTCTATAAATGAGACCCCTCTCCAAGCCATTTGGAGAGACTTCTTCATGCATCAAACCTCTACCAACATCACTCCACAATCCTCCTCATTATACCACCATAATGTCAAAATCTTGCCTCATCTCCATCTAATCTATCTAAATCCACTTGTCTCTCATCCTACATTGTGTTGCAAGAATTGAGCAATCCACATCTACACACTAGTCATGGGTAAAATCTGAGGAGACTATCGGGTGCAACTCCTTCCCTCTTGGATTTATGAGTCATTATGAAGGTATAATCGTGTATTTTTGCATCTGATTTATGTTTTAATCTTCATTTTGTTCTCATTAATCACATTGGCACGCCTGGTGGGACCCACAAGGTCCAAGTCTAATCCGTTTTGTGAGTTTTTGGTGTGAGTTACGTGTTTTTACAGGTGTAGCACCATCCATACTGCGCAGTGGCGCTATCACTGGTTGATATCGGTGCTATACTCTGTTTTAGCGCCATCCTTGCAGAGCATTTTTCTCATTATTGATCTAATCTCCAAACTCACATGTCTCATTTCTAACGGTCTTCCTGCTATTTTTGTCCCTAAACCGCTCTTTGTTTTGCAGGAATAATAGAAAATGCAAGGGGAAGTTATGCCAAAATTTTCATAAAAATTTACACATGCACTTTGGCTTCTCTTTTGTCTTGTTTTCCATTTATCAACACTAACAATACTAATGGGACATTTAGTGTGTGCAGCTGCGGGATATATGTATACAATATGCAAAGACTAATACAAACATAAATGCATATAGAGGTGGATCTAAAGATAATTTCAATTTGTTTCATAAACCTAATAAAGTCTGCCCTTGTATAGGAAAGTATATGCATATAATATACAAAAGGTGATACAAATGAATACTGTAGACACCTAAAATTGACTTGCTCTGCAAACCAATTTATCCCTCCTATTAATTGAATAAATTCAATTAATCCCTAACCATCTGTCTATCCCTTGTGATCAATTAATTCATTTAATTTATCACTAGACCTTACAACACTATCCTCATCTATTAAATAAATATTTCTAATATTTATTTGGCTATTTTGTCTATCTACCTAATCCCTATTAATTAGATAAAATCATTCTTATCTAATTAATCTAGCCTATTAATTGACCTACCCTACCCTACCCTAGCCTACCTCATCCTAGCCCTAGGATCAATTAAGCAAAACCTCTGTTTAATTAGTCCTAACCTCTCATGTGGGTGGTCAAACCTAGTTTAACACCCTTCCCCACATCCCCCAAATTAAAAATTGAAATAAATCACACATCACATTTACTTCTCTTACACACCCCTTACCTCTCCCATCCTCATTCATTACCTCTTATCCCCAAATGAATTCTTAATTCATTTCCCATTCCCCAAATAAATTTTTAATTCATTTCACATTCTTTCACACCCATACCTCATTTAATCACCCCTTTTCCCAAAATGAATAAAAGATTTACTTTTATTCCTAGCCCTTGATCTCATCTTTTAATCCTCACCCTCCATCCTCATTTCCAAAACTCTATAAATGAGACCCCTCTCTAAGCCATTTGGAGAGACTTCTTTATGCATCAAACCTCTGCCAAAATCACTCCACAATCCTCCTCATCATACCACCATAATGTCAAAATCTTGCCTCATCTCCATCTAATCTATCTAAATCCACTTGTCTCTCATCCTACATTATGTTGCAAGAATTGAGCAATCCACATCTACACACTAGTCATGGGTAAAATTTGAGGAGACTATCAGGTGCAACTCCTTCCCTCTTGGATTTATGAGTCATTATGAAGGTATAATCGTGTATTTTTACATCTGATTTATGTTTTAATCTTCATTTTGTTCTCATTAATCACATTGGCACGCCCGGTGGGACCCACAAGGTCCAAGTCTAATCCATTTTGTGAGTTTTTGGTGTGAGTTACGTGTTTTTATAGGTGTAGCACCATCCATACTGCGCAGTGGCGCTATCACTAGTCGATATCGGTGCTATACTCTATTTTAGCGCCATCCGTGCGGAGCATTTTTCTCATTATTAATCTAACCTCCAAACTCACATGTCTCATTTCTAACAGTCTTCCTGCTATTTTTGTGCTCAAACTGCTCTCTGTTTTGCAGGAATAATAGAAAACGCAAGGGGAAGTTATGCCAAATTTTTCATAAAAATTTACACATGCACTTTGGCTTCTCTTTTGTCTTGTTTTCCATTTATCAACACTAACAATGCTAATGGGACATTTAGTGTGTGCAGCCTGACCCTCTGTTTTTGTTATAAAACCCACTTTTGCAGGTCAGACACATTCAGCCCCGTATCAGCGCTATCACCCAGATCGGCGCTATCCGCGGGATAAACAGACTCTCTAGAAAGTTGCACAGTGGCACTTTCCTATATCTATATTAGCGCTATCTTCCATTTTGTCACTTTCCACTTGATGTATTAGCGCTTTTATTGTAATAGAGTAGCGCTATCTGATGTTTTGTCGCTTTCATAGTCTTTCATTAGCGCTCTATTTTTAATTAGCACCATCTGTGTAAGTCGGGTTGTTCTGTCCACAGTGGCATTATTGCATATCTGTTTTAGCACAATTTTGAAAACTTACTTTTCTGTCTGTGCAGGTACTGACAAGTTTGTTGTAGGTCATATTGTGGGTACTAACAAGATTTTTGTAGGGTGGTTTGATTTCTAGTTAGCAACCACTTCGATTTTGCAACTTAAAATGAACCCTTTGCATGCTAGTTAGTCAAACATTTTGATTTCGTGCAATTAAAATTGAACAAGCAAACTTTTGTGTGTGTGTGTGTGCCCAAACATTTAAATTTGGTGTTCTAAAATCTACAATTGTGTGCCACAACTATCAAACACTTCAATTTTGGACTTTAAAAAGAACCACAAATTGCATCAATTGAAATCATTTTGGTTAAAAAAGAACAATGATTTGCATCATTCACACATCTAATCAAGAAAATCAAAGTAACTTGTGTGAAGTGTTTTCGTGGTTGTGTTTCTGGTGTGAAAAGCGTATGCTCTTCCCTCGCACCTTTTTGGTGACCTTGGGAATCAAAAGCTTCTCACTAAACTTGCATTAATCACCCCTAATCTAAATCCAAAGAAATAAAATGAACCATGTTTAGTGTGATGCAAACACAAATAATACGTATGCTCTCCCCTCGCATCTTTTTATGAACTTGGGGATCAAAAGTATTTTTGTGTTTGTATTGCTTTTGTTAATCCTTAGAGGGCCTGCCACCCCGCTTCGAAAGGTGGGAACGACCCAAGTGGCAACAAGCTAAAGCCAAGCTCTTTCAAGCCGCTATATAAATTAATGTGTTTGTGACGAAAGTCACAAGCAATAGGTGTTGTTGTGTTATACCGATAGCCAACCTCCCCCAAAACCCTCTAAGGCGTAACCCTTAGAGGCTGGGAGACTCCATAACGGAGAGTAGCACTACTGCATGTTTAACCACCTGAACGAAAGCACTCACTATGAACCTTTGTTTTAGTGGCCCAAATGCCTAAGGTTGTACATGCTTGATTATCACATTTTTCATAAATCAAACCTTTGGCCATTGTGTTTTCTTGCTTGATTGTTTGTACACTTGCCAAGAAAAATCAAATTCATCCATCAATCCAACCATTCACATCCTTCAGTGCCATTTTATTCTATTTTAACACCATTTTCCATTTGTTTTAGCGCTTTCTTCATCCATGTCTAAAAATCAAATTTTCCCATCAAAAACATCAATTATATAAGCCCATTTTCAAATCCCATCAATTGAGCTTGACCAATCCTTTTATTTGAGCTTGATCAAATTCTAATCCACTTCATCCCTAGTCATAATCATCTTCATAATCCTTAATCCAATTCATTATCATCATCTTAATCCCATTCTTCCATCCATTTGATCAACATTATCCAAACCCCCATCCCAAAATCAAGCCCAAGCCAAAATCATAACATCAATCCAAAACCAAAATCAAATCCAACATCAATCATCCCTCATCCATTGTGAACTCTAATCAAACATTCCAATTCCTAATCCTTAATCAAAGATCATCTTTTGCAAATTAAACCTTGGTTAAGGACCTAGTCTCCTTCATCCTCCATCAATCCCCTCATCCAAAAGCCCAACCATAATTATCCACATCATTAACAAAATCTCCCAACACCATTATCAAACTCCAAATCCAAATCAACCCAATCAAAAATCAAGACCTTAGTCAAACACATCAACCCTCTTGCTTATGATCATTAGTCTATCAAAAGCATAGAGAATCATCCAACAAAAAACAAATCAAATCAAATCATCTTAAGGTCTTGAAATTTTGATTCCCAACATCACAATCATCCATCATCCCCCATCATCTCATATCTCTCCCACAAAATGGATCTTTATGAAGCAATACAACAATTACAAAGACATAGAAAAGTCTATGAGAACATGGATCCTAATGCTAAGGAACAATTCAAAAATGACATTAAAGATATACCCTTAGCACACCTCATCATTGGAGAATCCCAAACCCCTACCCCATCTTCATCATATCAACCCTCATCATACCAACCTACATCTTACATATCCACACCATCAACCTCCCATCAACCTTCATCATATCAACTTCCATCATATCAACCTTCAACATCGTACATATCCACACCATCAACCTCATATCAACCTTCATCATATCAACCTTTACCCTCATATCATTCACCATCCCCTTACACATCCATGCCATCATACTTATCCAACCAATCAATACCTCCACCTTATCAATCCCCCAACCTTTGTCATGCTAACTTTGATCAAGGGAACACCAATCTAGTACACCTTATATCCAAAATCCAAACCTTATATCAACAACCAAATCCCCCATCTCCTAATCCCCATCCTCTAATCCCCCCATCACAATATCCCTCCAACCTTATCAACCTTAATCCATCACCTTATGTATCTCCCAATCCACCAACCCCTATCACATATCCACCATCAAATCTTCCAAATCCTAACACCATGACATCCAAAGAATCCTTGTGGGATTTCCTCCAAAGAACATCACCAAGCAAAGCAATGGAATCCTCCATCCCTCCAACACCACCATCCAATCCCACACCTACCCTTGAACCCATCCAAGAACCATCATTACCTAATCCTATCACCCACCTATCCAATCCCAATCCTAATCCTACACCATCCACCATCATTATCCATCCATTACATTGTTCTTCAACCCATAAACTCATGAAGGATACCATCCATTGGCTATTAGCAAGGAATCAAACACCCTCATGCAATCCTACACCCACCAAATCTCTTGCACAATCCCCTATCATAACTCAAGAACCATCATGTAGCCATGTTCAAGAACCCATAAGTCAAACACCTATCACATCCATCCAAGCACCCATCACATCTATCCAAGTCACTCCCACTTCTATCCAAGCACATGAGCTATATCAAGAATTAAATCCAAAGCATGTTGAAACATCAACCCCTTCTCCTAATCAAGATCTAACCATCCCATGTAATCCCATCCCCGATCCCCTCCCATCTATTGATCAACTTATTGATCCCACCCCTTCTTCCACCACCCCTTTACCATCCCCCATGAATCCTTTATCTCCATCTACCAATCTCATCCCAAATCCATTCTTCTATTCACTCAGACAAAGCACTTTCATCTGTGCTGACTCCCTTGTAGGAGGTGAACAACTTCCTTCCACCACCTATCTTTCTCCAACAAATAACGGACTCGCATCTTGTTTCCAAAGAACCAAACATCCCATTGCATGTCGCATGCTCCAACATATGAACTATCAAGGCAAAAGCTTAGGCCTTCATGAACAAGGCATCTTGGAGCCCATCCACACCACATTCCATCCATCCTTGCATGGCCTCGGCTGTACATCCCAAGACAAACAAAATAAACATGTTGGTACCACCCACACACCTAAAATCCATTCATCCAATCCCAAACATGGTTCATCTCATCGCACTCCCAAAACATATGTCACCATCCCTCCTCCATCGTCCTATCATTTGCAAAAGCATGTGACCATCCATCTCCCTCCATCAAATTTACCTCCACTACTTCCAACTCCAAATATCTCTATCAAATCCACTTTACCTCCACTACTTCCAACTCCAAATATCTCTATCAAATCCACTTTACCTCCACTCCTACCAACTCCTAATATCCCTATCCTCAAATCTCCTCATCCATTTATCCATAAATCCACTTTTAATTTCTCCACCCATAAACCCCCTAAAATTCCCAATCAAGACCAACAAAAGCACACATCTTTCAAACATGAAGCTTCCCCCAAATCCATGGGATTCAAAAGTAATAATTTGAATGCCTCAATGCATAAAGCACAAAAGCCTAACGATATTATCCCTTCCAATCAAAATGAAAAATCCAAAAGGCTATCAAAGCCCACACCATCACAAGAAAAAGAAAAAACAAAAATGGTGTGGGTCCCTAAACAAAAAGCACCAAACTCTAATGAGGCATCCACATCCCAATCCACTACAAAATCCCAAACATCCCGCTCCCCATCTAAAAATCCCATAATTCCTAAGTCCATTTGGGTACCTAAAACCCCAAATCGACCATCCACAAAACTCCTATCCCAATCCCCATTACTCCCAACTCCACATCCAAAATACAAGCTTCCAAATACACCACGGTGTGTGCATCTGTTGGTCTTGGTTCCCCTCCACCACTTAACATTCCCACATACTCCCATTTCTCCATCTTTCGTCCACTATCCTACCTATCTTCCCCATCACATTCCTATGGTCCATGCTTTTGCATAATCCACATCATAATCTGCATTATCCACACCATAATCCATTATCCACCATCCATTACATCTTTTCCTATCTACCAACATCCATGCAATTGTCATCCAAAATGCTATCCAACATGGGACCATCTTCTCCGTGCTATGGAAACAGACGCTAGAGTCCCCCTTCCATCAAAAAAGCAAAAAAATAAAAAAATCAAGAAAATAGTAAAGAGAAAAAATCCGTCCAATGGTGAAAACCACTCCTTGTGGCGCCTTGGGCAAGTACCATGATGATAACCCCTTGTGGGCATCATGCGTAATCCCTTCTCCATCCATTTTGTATCCCTACACTTGGGGGCAAAACCATCTAATCTCCACATCCATAACATCCTTTTGCATATCCTATCCATGTATCCTTCTCTTATCATATTCCTATCCACTACCCCCTATTCATCCCATCATTCCCCATCCATTCTACCCACTATATCCTCCTCCTTAGATCTTGATGAAGACAAGGGGCAAAATATCAACAACATACTTTGGAAACCTCTTGGCATACTCCCTTTTAAAAGTATATCCTCCATCCATTCAAACATGAACCCATCATGCAAAATCCTAAGCATTGGGGCATATGATTCCTTGCAACCTAGCCCTTGGAGAAAATCCTAAATTCATCTATCATGAATCAGCTATCCAATCCCCCTATCCAACCCCATCACTTTCACCTCTAGACTTGGTGTTCCCTTGTCATTGGTATCTAGCACAAAGGTTACCCACACAAAAGCCTATGCAACCATGTCATAATAAACCATTCCTTCTCCAAAATCATGAAAACCCAAAAACATCACAAAATCAAAAAATCCAAAAACACCAAAAAAATCAAAAAATCCATAAAATCCCAAAAATATCCATCACAAAATCAACATCATTCCATCAACATCTCATCATCTTCCAACATCCTCGAAATCACCCAAATCATCCAACACATCATCTTCCAACATCATCACATCTATCATCATCCCACATCATCATCACAAATCAGAACTACATATCATAACCACCTGCATCTTAATGTGCCTTGATCCTGTGGATACAGGGTATGTAGGTAGGCTGGAATACGAAGGATGTTTCCAGTACTCAGGTACCTAAGATGCACCCATCCAACCCGCTGAGCTTACACTAGATCCAAGCACCACATCACCTATCAAAGCATTATCCCTTAACAAAAATTATCAACTATCAAATCAACATCAACCATAACTTGTCACCATCATATCTTGAGCCAATCTTACAACATCAACTAAACATGATCCAATCATCAATCGATTCCTGCCTTAGGATATATCTTTCCTACAATAGGCAGAATCTATCAAATCATCATCCATCTTGGCAAGAGATACAATGGTTACTTGTTTGGTTCATTGGTCTTTTTGTTTTTGATTTTTATCTTTTGTCCTATTCGAAGATCACATCAAAGCTACCTTGATCTCACTATATCATGGTATGTGGTGAAAACATCTAGAATGGGGCATAGTCTTGCTTTTGTATGCTGTGCTTGTGGGTTGGTTTCATTACTCCAAGCTAGTATTCATATCTTGTTGATCATAGGGTCGGTTCTAGCATATTGATCTCCTTATGCATCTAAGGTTCATCATACCTTTTGTGTACTAAGGGCTTATGCTATGAGTCCCCTTCCCTTGTCAAGACAAGGTTGTACTATCTTGGGCATGCATGGGATCATCCCTTTGTTTGTGTGTCTAGTCCATGCAAATGTTGGATAAACATCATCACCTTGGTCTTCTATACCTTGGTGAACATATCCACTTTGCTATATCAAACCTAGGATTGCTCTAAATCATTTTTCAACACAATGATCATCCACCAATCAATCTCCCAACATTATCACACTTTCATCTCGCCCCTTATGCTCCAACCACTTCTACCAATTTGTTCCATCCATTTTGAGAGCACAATCGTGTTCTTGCAACCTACCTATCCTCTCGAGGGGGCATCACCCTTACCAATTATCCCCAAACCTTACCCTATTCTTCTAAGCCAAAATCTTTTTTTCTATCCAATCCAATTCTATATTTTAACTTCTTTGAAATGATGTTACTTACTCACAACACCATCTCAAAGAGGGGCAAATGTAGACACTTAAAATTGACTTCTCTACAAACCAATTTATCCCTCCTATTAATTGAATAAATTTAGTTAATCCCTAACCATCTGTCTATCCCTTGTGATCAATTAATTCATTTAATATATCACTAGACCTTACAACACTATCCTAATCTATTAAATAAATATTTCTAATATTTATTTGGCTATTTTGTCCATCTACCTAATCCCTATTAATTAGATAAAATTATTCTTATCTAATTAATCTAGCCTACTAATTGACCTACCCTACCCTACCCTAGCCTACCTCATCTTAGCCCTAGGATCAATTAAACAAAACCTGTGTTTAATTAGTCCTAACCTCTCATGTGGGTGGTCAAACCTAGTTTAACACCCTTCCCCACATCCCCCAAATTAAAAAATGAAATAAATCACACATCACGTTTACTTCTCTTACACACCCCTTACCTCACCCATCCTCATTCATTACCTCTTATCCCCAAATGAATTCTTAATTCATTTCCCATTCCCCAAATAAAATTTTAACTCATTTCACATTCTTTCACACCCATACCTCATTTAATCACCCCTTTTCCCAAAATGAATAAAAGATTTACTTTTATTCCTAGCCCTTGATCTCATCTTTCAATTCTCACCCTCCATCCTCATTTCCAAAACTCTATAAATGAGACCCCTCTCTAAGCCATTTGGAGAGACTTCTTCATGCATCAAACCTCTGCCAAAATCACTCCACAATCCTCCTCATCATACCACCATAATGTCAAAATCTTGCCTCATCTCCATCTAATCTATCTAAATCCACTTGTCTCTCATCCTACATTGTGTTGCTAGAATTGAGCAATCCACATCTACACACTAGTCATGGGTAAAATCTGAGGAGACTATCGGGTGCAACTCCTTCCCTCTTAGATTTATGAGTCATTATGAAGGTATAATCATGTATTTTTGCATCTGATTTATATTTTAATCTTCATTTTGTTCTCATTAATCACAAATACATACAAGTCTGGACCCAATTAGAAAATTTAAATTTTGAGAACTTTATGTGAGATCTGGGGCTGTATATTAAGAGGCATGAATTCAATATACAAGGCAAGAGTATACATGACTAAATATACAATTAATTTCAGTTTTCTTTATAGACCCGATGGAGTCCGCACTTGTATGTATGTTCCGAATGCATATACAAAAGTTGATATGAAGGAATTTCTGATACATATATATTGTAACGTCAGAAAATGTCCCCTTGGGGGCTTTTCCCTCTTAAGGTTTAGCTCCCGGGTCTTTTGCATGCATTTAGGACATCTTAGTTCATAATTTGGCATCTCGATGGAATGAGCCCTAGGTAACATGACAAATGGGACCTAGGAGGACCCCTTGAGCTGTACCCTACCCAAAATAGAGGGGAGGACTTGGGCGCCTGTGCCCTAGTCCTGCTCTATTTTGGGCCAACCCTAATTTCTGGGTGTTAATTTATGACTATTATTTGGGTCCTTTGCCGACACGGTAAGTTTAAATTACGAAAATCTTGGTGGGAGTGCTTGTAGTTGCATTTAAAATCATGTTTAGGTATTCATTTGTAAACTAGATGGCAATTGTGATGTTCAAGTGTTCTCAAGGTGATTCAAGGCTTTCATTGTGTTGCAAGAGTAGACTTGTGTGGTTTGTGTGTTTATATTTGCAGATTTGAGTATCCATTTCATCATGGAATGAAGAGCATCTTCCTCCCATGATATCTTCACTACAAGGTGACATTATATTGTGTTTTCATTATCAATTCCTTTGGTTTTTTCCTCTGCCTCACAAGGGCATGCACTCTCTATCTGATAATGGTGTTCGGAGACTTAAGTGTCCTCAGGGGCTTGACTGAGGCAAGCCTCTAAACACCACAACCCCCTCCCAAAGTCTTGTGATTGCAGGTTACATGTGTCGTATTTGGGAAAAGTGAAGTTGCAGGAAAGATTAGCAGACATCAAGGATTTAGGATCCGAAGAGAAGCAGGACACCAGAGCATTTCCAAGACTTGGGTGCTTACTCTAGTGTCCTCTGTAGCTGAATTTCTAGAAATAGGAGTTACAGTGGTGATTAGTGTCAAAAGGAGGTCAGGATCCCACAAAGAAACTGGTACCTTGGACTAGTGTGCCTACTCCAGTGTCCCCGGCTGTTCCACCTTGGATCCTCAAAAATAGGTACTTTATGATTTGCTATTTTACTTCTGTCTGCAAGAGCTTTTTCCATTATTCGTCAGTTTATTGTCGTATTTGCATAATTAAGGTTTTAATGGTCAATTGAGAATAAGAGAAGATAAATTGGTGATTAAATTCCCTAATCCAAGCTTCCCTACATCTCATAGCAATCTAGGGTGATAGTGAATTGCCACTCAACCCTAGATCCTTGAATGTAAAGTGGAAAGGCAGATTCAAACATCAAAACACTAAAACATTAACAAATCCAATTTTCCACTAAGCATTTTGGTGAACCCATGTTTTTGGACTTAATTTGAAACTTGCTAAGTGTGTGTCATCAGATTTGGATTGATTTCATTCATTGATATAGTCTTTCACTTTATTGCATTGAGAAAAATTCAAAAAAATTGAAAAATTCAAAAAAATTGCATTGTTTGGCTTACTAAATTGCATCAATTCTTTCTAAATTTTCCTAATTCATAATTTTTTCATCTGTTCTGATATAAAATATAGAAAAACACAAAAATTCAATAATTTGCATTGCATTTTCATCATTAATTTGCTAGGCTTTTGTAGAAATTTTGACAATTTTCATATAACCTAGTAATTCCAAAATCTAGGGTTAGTAGGCAAAATCTTATTTCAGATTTTTCTACTGATTTTAGAGGCTCATTCAAATTAACATTTGGCTGTAGTCTTGCATTTTAGTGTAAATTTGAATTTAGATTTGAAATATTTGCATTTTTGCATAGAAAATTTCAACAAAAAACTAGCAATCTTCATGCATTTTCATTAGATTTGCATTGGCATTTTGCATATTAAATCTTGAAAATTATTTTAAGATCTAAGAACATTTAATTTTCATAAAAAATCAGACTTCAAAACATTCACATAGCATTTTGTGCCAAAATCTCAAACCTAGGGCTTAAAAAACATCGATTTTCACTAAATTTGGCCTTATTGACTCTCTAAACTTGCACCATAGCCATGTTGTGAAGGGTATTTTTTGAACTAATTGGTTTTATCAGGGTAATCATTTGCTTCCCCTCCTAAAAATCTTCACAACACCCTTTAATGGGCTCTTGTATTTAAAATTCGGTGAAAAACTACACATTTTGACTATTTTTGCCCTAGGGCTTGGCCTAGTTTGCACTCCAAGCGTGTTGTGACAAATTTTATGGATTGAGTTGACTGATATCATCAATATTACTTTTTGTACACCCTAAAATTCATTACAACACCCCTTTTGCTAGGTCTTGGAATTGAAAAACCGTGAAAAATAGCCTATTTTTGCTATATTTTTACTAGGGTTTTACTTTAAGTGGCACTAAAAGCATGTTGTTTTGGGTATTTTGGCACCAAGTGGTAGTTATTACTGATATTATTTGTTTTCCATCATCACTTTCCTCACAACACCCTTTGTTATGCTCTTTTGCATTAAGTTTTGGTGAAAAAAGTGCCTATTTCGACATATTTTCACTATAGTTTGACTTGACATTATCTTGGATTTGCATCAAGAGTGTGTTGGGAAGGATCTTATTGCTATTTTGGACTGATATCAGACATATAACTTTCTTCCCCTGATCAAAATCCTTACAGCACCCTTTGTTTCACCCATTTGCATTGGAAAAAGTACAAAAATCAAACATTTTAACTCATTTTCATACATTCTTTTGCACTTGTCTTTTGCATCAACTTTGAAAAGATTTTAAAATATGATTTTACATTGAAAAAAATGCAATGGCACCTTCATGTCATTTTTCTATGGTATCTCTGCATGCATTTATCAAAGATCTTGATTTTGACAAATTCCTAATCCTCATGAGTGAACATCCTTTGATATTAGAATATTTTACCAAATTCATCTCTAGGAACACTCATGAGAAAGATGAGAGTGGAAAGCCTTTTTCCACCACATAGTATGATGATGATGATGATGATGTACCTTCCTCTCATCCCACTTCTCTCCTTGACTAATATATAGCATTAGTGGATGAGAAAAGGTCTCTCACATTAAATACTTTAGGGATGGATTTTGGGTGCAATCAAGAGGGAAATAGTGTTAATTTGATACTTATTAATAGATTGGTAGCACTATTCCTAAGATGGTTGTGTGGGGGGCACCTAATGCACCTTCTTGCTTAAAGTCGGTGATTATGGTTGAAGGTGTTCAAAATGTGTTACAACAACCACACCACAATGTGGTTACTCACACATACAACACCCATAATAACAAGAAAAGTAACCAAGCACTACATGTGCCTATATCTCTTCCATGTTCTCAACCTATGCTCCCTCCACCACCTCGTCTTACTCATAAAAATGGTCAGGAGTATGATCTTGTAGAACAAGTTTGCACTACTCCAGCTAAGATCTCTCTTTGGGATTTGACAAACATCACCTACATATCATGGAATGCTCCAAGAAGCTTTATAGAAGGTTATTGTCCCACCTACTGCTAAGACTAATGATGTAGCAGCCGTATTGGATAGTATGCATGTGACAAAAATAGATACTCTCTTTCAACCACAGGAATTACCGTCAATTGAAGTTCAAAACCAATATGATCCTCTTATAATCTTTGTCATAATAAACAAAATGTTGGTAAAACAAGTCATGATTGACAATAGATTGGCTCTTAATGTTTGTAGCATTGACCTACTACACAAAATCAAGGTTGACACATCACAAATCACAGTGAATGGCATTAGTATTCATGGCTTTGATAATGTTGGACGACAATCCATGTGCACTATAACTCTACCTATACAAGTAGGATCTGTGCTTGTGCCTACCCTGATTCATGTCATGCTGTGTTCTTTATCTTACAACATGATTCTTGGTAGACCTTGGATTCATGCATTAGGGGTAGTCCCTTCCACTCTACATCATTCAATCAAATTTATATTCAAAGGTAAACTTCATACTATTCATGCTGATCCTAAACTAGATAACTATTTACATAGTGAAACGCAAAAACTAGTTTACAATCATATGAGATTAAACAATTTACAAGCTAATTCATCAAAGCCTCTAGCCACGAATGATGTTGTGAAAGATTCTATACCATCGAATGCACTTTTTGGTGATGATTGGGGTTCATTAGATTTTAATCCTTGCAATACAGGGGAATACAAATTTAATAAACCTGACACATCAAAAGTCACATTGATCTCGTCTAAATAATCTTTTGAAACATCTTAGAAAAATAAAGTTTCCTTGGTTGAAAATAAAGACAATACCCTCACTTATACTACAAATTATGATACCTATGAGGCTCCACCTTCTTCTAAATAAATGGACTCTCTATATGGTCGTGGATTTCAAATCTTGTACAAAAATAATGACTATGTAGGCAGTGGTTGCGGTGTAAATCAACAAGGAATTAGAGTACCTTTACAAGTTGCTGAAATTAACTACATAACTGGTAGAGGATACCGCTCTTTGAAACCCACCAAAGCCTCTTGTCATCCTAAACTTAATGTTAATACAATATTAAAACAACATGAGAGATATCCTAGATATGTACGTTCTTAACAATGGTGCTACTAGGTAAGTATCTCTAACCCTTTATCTCTCTCATGATGTGCTTCCCCCGTGATGTGTTATGTATTGTTTAGGCCTCCTAGGATGACCTTTGATTCTCCCGTAAGGTCCAAGATACCAGGAGACCACCTCTGTTGTGACCTTCTTCTATTTGTATCATCATTCTTCTATATTGCCTCTCTCTCTGATTTCATCGTTATGTGTTGTGTCTTACGGACATAGCGTTCCAGTTGGTGACTTGTGGGCACCCTTCTACGTGACTGTCCCTAAGACACTTGTTTCTCCTCTTTGATTTATTGTTTCCCTTCCTCTAGTGTTTCCATCTAGTGGGAAGATGAGGAAAAACATTTATACTGATGTGGACCTAGTGTCCCTTTCGAGAGCAATTAAAAAAATGGACTTAGTTCCTAATATGATGATGGAGTTGTATATCTTATCCGACACTTGGCTAGTGGAAGCACTCGTGTTTTCCACATAGTAAATTTTTATGATGTTTCTATCCCATTTACAAACCTTAACAATACTGTTGCTCTGTGCACCTTTGTTTGTATTTGAATCTAGCCTTGGTGGTGCTCAATTCAGAGAGCTTTGTGATATATCCCCATGGTTATCCTCGAACTCCGAATTCATTGTATAACCTTGGCTCTTTGTGTGGTCAATCATATGCATTGATGTTGTTGTTTATCATGATTTTGTAGACACTAACATGTTTCTTGCAGGGATGTGTTTGTGGGAACATTTGGCCATCGTAAAGTACATGTCACCTCCGGGGGGAATGGGCTTTGTGAAAGTTGGTGTTCCCTTGTGTGTTTTCTTCCTACCTTAACGTGCTTGATATCAACACCTGATATCAACCACCTTAAGGTGGGGACATATATAAGGTAAGTTGTTTATTATAGATGTTAGCAATGTGTTTGTCCTCAGGTGCAAAGACCTGTGCGATGAGTGCATCATGCATCCTGAGTTTGTTTGCAATCAATCAATCATGTAAGCCCTCTGCAGAGGCGGGATATCGCGTATATCCTTTTTATATTAAGCCCTTTGCGAAGGTGGGGATTGTGTATTTCTCGGAGCAGATTACATCATCCTATCATTTTCAAAAGTCCTCTGCAAAGGTGGGGAGCGATTTTGTGACTAACTCAACCCTTAAGCGTGTTTTTGGTGATTGTTGTGGCGAAGCCCAATCATAGGTGTGTGCTTGTAATGTGCCTGAGATGGTGTTGGACCTAGAAATAGGTACACTCCATCACTTGTCTATGTGTTTTCTCCGTGTCTTCAAGTATGTGTGTTTTGGCGTGTTTGCTTTGTTTGGCATGTTTGTTGCCCCATATGCAGAATAAAGACCAATGCTTTCGGGTTGTGCTTCCTACATTTTGGGAGGTTTTGCATGTCTTGCATGTGTGTTGCCACATATATACAAAGACCTGCACAATGAGTGCATCATGTATTATGGGAGGTTTGTTTACTTTCTAGTACTTGCATCTGCATTTTATATATATGAGAAAAAGAAAAGAAAAGATATCATTTCTGTCTTCCATGCATTAATGTGTCTTCTATGCATTTGACTGTATTCTCCATGTTTTGCATAACTGTAACTGTCTTCTTCGTGTTTTGCGTGCCTGTTACTATTTTCTATATGATTAGCATGTATTCTCCGTGCTTGGTGTGTTTGCTATGTTTGTGATCTTACTTTAATGCATGTATTGGCCTCGCGTTTATACATACATTAAAGTGGGGGCTAAATGTAACGTCAAAAAATGTCCCCTTGGGGGCTTTTCCCTCTTAAGGTTTAGCTCCTGGGTCTTTTGCATGCATTTAGGATATCTTAATTCATAATTTGGCATCCTGATGGAATGAGCCCTAGGTAACATGACAAATGGGACCTAGGAGGACCCCTTGAGCTGTACCCTACCCAAAATAGGGGGGAGGACTTGGGTACCCATGCCCTAGTCCTGCCCTATTTTGGGGCAGCCCCAATTTTCAAGTGTCAATTTATGACCATTATTTGGCTCCTTTGCCGACACGGTAAGTTTGAATTACGAAAATCTTGGTGGGAGTTCTTGTAGTTGCATATAAAAGCATGTTTAGGCTTTAATTTGTAAACTAGATGGAAATTGTGATGTTCAAGTGTTCTCAAGGTGATTCAAGGTTTTCATTGTGTTGCAAGAGAAGACTTGTGTGGTTTGTGTGTTTGTATTTTCATATTTGAGCATCCATTTCATCATGGAATGAAGAACATCTTCCTCCCATGATATCTTCACTACAATGTGACATTATATTGTGTTTTCATTATCAATTCCTTTGGTTTTTGCCTCTGCCTCACATGGACACACACTCTTTATCTGACAATGGTGTTTGGAGACTTAAGTGTCCTCCAAGGCTTGATTGAGGCAAGCCTCTAAACACCACAACCCCCTCCCAAAGTCTCGTGATTGCAGGTTACAAGTGTCGCATTTGGGAAAAGTGAAGTTGCAGGAAAGATTGCAGACATCAAGGATTCAGGATCCGAAGAGAATCAAGACACCAGAGCATTTCTAGGACTTGGGTACTCGCTCTAGTGTCCTCCGCAGCTGAATTTATAGAAATAGGAGTTATAGTGTTGATCAATGGTGGAAGGAGGTCCAAATCCCGCAAAGAAACTAGTTTATTGCCGTATTTGCATAATTAGGGTTTTAATGGTCAATTGAGCATAAGAGAAGATAAATTGGTGATTAAATTCCCTAATCCAAGATTCCCTACATCTCATAGCAATCTAGGGTATGATAGTGAATTGCCACTTGACCCTAGATCCTTGAATGCAAAGTGGAAATGCAGATTCAAACATCAAAACACTAAAACATTAACAAATCCAATTTTCCACTAAACATATATTTATTGTATCTCTGAGATGAATTTGTTCTTTGCCAGAGCAATATGAAGAGGGTTGGGGAAATTTTCTCGATATTTTGCAATATATAGATCGATCTATTGCTTTCAACAATGAGAACAGATGAAGCATATTTTATCAAATACTACAAAATTTGAGGGAAGATTTTGCCAGGCCAGCCATTATAGATGCCTTACGATGATTTATCTAGATCTTAATCAGATTCATTTATTCCTTAATTATGATCCATTCATCCGAAAGGGTGTAATTATGAATGGGCACATCATTCAAGGCCTAAAGTTTGTCTCCTTCACACATATATAAGGGGAATCAAGGTAGAGACATCGAGGGGGGTCATCTGTAGAATAATTATCATATACTACAATATCTCTTTAGTCACATCTTAGAAGTAGGATACATAATTTTTTCATCATATTTTAATAATACAGTGGGCGAGATGGTTTTAATATGTGGATATATCTCTAGTGTTCTACTACTCTGTTAATATTCAATCTTATGATTTGTTTGACTATCTCCATATTGAAATTTTCTAGTTATTAAATCAATTAAGATTTTCAAGGTACATTTGTTGTCTTTGTGTGGTATGCTTGACTGGTTTCTAGTTGAAGTTGATTTAAGTCCATCTGAATGATTTACATTTATTGGTCTCTGCCCTGAGTTAAAATCCTTTAACTAAATCATCATAGTTGGTTTTCTTCAAAGAAGAATTAAATCCCTTTTAGAGAACCACAATAATTTGGAGAAATATCAATTGGATTATTAAAAGAAGAGTCTAATAACCAATATCCCTGCACGTTTACAAAAGGTGTAAGCATTTGAAAGGTTCCAGGTAGTAAGAGTTAAACCAAATAGGTAAATATGCAAATCATACAAATCTTGACCCCATTCACCCAATAGAATTAGGCACTGGTCTTTCCAAAACAATATTTTGAAACCTTTCACATTTTGAAATCTCAAACTCTAGTAGTAGAAATTGCTTTCAGCCTTACAATCTACTTCACATTCATTTGCCATTGTGAAGGTCAAGTTAAGTCTACACGAATCATTTAGGTACACCCACCTAGGTCTGGCGGAGCCTGGAGTGAAGGGGGTTTCAGCCATATCTACCCCGTGTCATTAGCCAAAAATGTTAAAAGAGCTTGGCAACCTCTTAGGGTTAACAATCTACATTTTTGTGACCTAACAGTACCCATGAACATAAAAATCCCCCAAAGAGAAGTCCCCCTAGAAAAGAGAGAAAAGCCCCCCCAAATAGAGAGAGAAGAGACCCCCCCAGAGCAGAGACAGTCAGGACTTCGAGTGAGAGCACTTAGAAGCTCCCCAGAAGATGAAGCCTCCCACACCCCCAACAAAGCTCACAAATGAAGATACTTGCTTTCTGTGAAGGGTTTGGTGAAGATATTGGTAACCTTCTTGGAAGTCAGACAATAGCGAAGATCAATGACATGGCCATGGATGAGCTCTTGATTGTAGTAATGTGTTTAGTCCTCTGATGATGGACTAGATTTCATGAGATCTAAATGGCACTCTGGTTGTTATAAATATGACTGATGGTCATATGATATAGATACTGAACTCAATGAGAAGATTCTCAAGCCAGATGGCCTTAATGGTGGCATTGATAGCCCCCCGATACTCAACCTCAGTAGAAGGTAGAGCAATAGAAGATTACTTCTTGCTCGACAAACAAACATGACCTGAACCAAGTGAGGAGATGTAACTTGAAGTAGACTTGAGATCTTGAGAATTGCCTACGTAATCTAAATCTGTGTAGCCTACCAAGTCAAGATCAATGCCCGCTGTGTAGTGAATCACAAAACTGTGAGTACCCTGAATGTAGTGAAGGATTTGCTTGGATGCTTTCTAGTGCAGATCATGGGGCTCCTACATGAATTGAGAAACCATACCTACAAAATATGAAATGTTAGGTCTCGTATGAGTCAGATAAATGAGACTCCCAATAACTTTTTGATACAAAGTTCCATTAACAAATGGTGAAGAACACTGGGCCTCAAGTTTGACTCTAGAAAGCAAGGGATTCAGAGAAGGCTTATAGTCATCCATATGAAACTTTGAGAGAAAATCTAGAGCATACTTGGACTGTGTGAGTGTGATCCCAAAAGTAGATTGTGTAAGATATCAATCCCAAGAAAGTAATGCAACAAGCCCAAATCAGTCATCAAAAACCTATCATGAAGGGAAGATTTGACTACCCCAATGGCAAATGAAGAACTCCCTGTGATCAACAAGTCATCAACATACATGACCAGAAATAGGAGTGAATAATCCTGCTACAAAATGGACATTGGGATTAGAATGGCACTGAGTGAACCCAACTGTCAGAAGGAAGGAGTCCATCTTGGTATACCAGGCCTGAGGAGCCTGTTTGAGGCCATAGAGAGACTTATGAAGGTGGCACACAAGTGAAGAATCCTAAATGAAACCTTGTGGCTACTCCATGTAGATCTCCTCTTGAAGGTCACTGTGAAGAAAAACACTCTTCACATCCATTTGGTGTACTTCTGAATGATTTGCTACAACAATAGCAAGAACAAGTCAGATGAAGTTCATTCTGGCAACTGGCGCAAAAGTCTCAGAGTAGTCAATCCTAAGAACTTGGGAGAATCCTTTGGCAACCAGGCAAGCCTTATGCTTATCAATTGACCCATTTGATGCAAACTTTGTCTGATTAGATCCACTTACATCGAACAAGTTTTCTTCCCTTAGGAAGAGGGACAAGATCCCAAGTGTGGTTCCTCATCAAGGAACTATACTCCTCTTGCATAGTTGTATCCCATGTAGGAATGCCCAAAGCCTCTCGAAAGGACTATTGATTAGAGGTAGTAGCAATGAAGACATGTGGAGCATCTTGGAAGTGTGAATGAGTCCACCTAGTGTCTGATGGATCTCTAACCCAATCACCTACAGATTACAAGGTCTATCTAACCCAAAGTGGACCAGCAGTCAGAGAATCTAGAGGAGAATCATCACCCTTATAATGATGACTAGAAGAGGAAGGAGGTGAATCCTTTGAATCACTCTCAGCATCAAAAGTGGAGGTAGAAGACTCCTCATCATCAAGAATCTACTCAGGTGAATCTAACTCATTAGAAGACCTGTCGTGTAGCCCAAGTGACTCTAATGTCAAAGTAGGAGGTGGAGAAGTGATAGGAGTTGATCTCGAAGAGCCCTCCTCAAACTGAACACTCCTCTTAATAAACAACTCATGTGTAGTAGGGTGGAGCAACCAATAACCCTTCACACCGTTAGGATAGCCTACAAATATGCAAGGCCTGCTCTATGAATCCAAGGCCTTACGTTTCTCTGTAGGAATGTGGGCCCATGCAAGAGAACCAAAAAATCAAAAGTGCTTAACTAATGGTTTCCAACCACTCCAAGGTTCAAAAGAAGTGACACCCTTCAAGGCTCGGTGAGGAACATGGTTTTGAATATAACAAGCATAGGTAATAGCCTGTGCCCAATATTGTGTGGAAAGAGATTTGAAGTGAATCATGCAGTTCGTCATTTCCTTCAAGGACCTATTCTTCTATTCTGCCACACCATTCTGCTAAGGAGTGTATAGAATTGAATGTTGTAGATCAATCCCCTGTAAAGTGCAAAATCACTAGGTTATCCCATAATACTGTGTCCCATGTTTTGGCCAAAGTGGGACATTGAAATCAACATTTTTAACCAAATCTTCACTTTGTGACACCTATAGTAGCTAAACCATTAAGAATTCAAAGATGATACGAACTAGTGATTTGTGAGATTTTGTGTGTAAATTCTATATATATATATATTTTAAAAAATTATAAATGAATTATGATTTTTTAATGTAATTTTAAATAACTTGTTTTTATAGTAAACAACATTTTTAAAAAGTGATGTTTATGTTGTAATGCATAATTTTTTATAGAAAGGATAAAATTCTAATTTTTAAAATATAGATTTGTAACACCAATATCTAGGGTGTGGATTCTTTTCATAATTTTTTGTTGTATATTTTTTAAATTAATTTTTGAAGTGAGATTAATTATAATTTGGACATAGGTTTATGTCGTAATGCATAACTTGTTTTGTATGTATCAAAATTTACTTCTCTTTTTTTGTTGAAACAAGGACATCAATACCTAGGGAACAGTTATTTTTTAGAATTTTTTCTCTATTTTTTTAATTTTTCTGCTTGTGTGGAATAGAGACCTTGTTGTTTGGTGAAAAACTTATGTTCACTAGAAAATAGAAAATAAATATAATAATCAAATTAAATTATTCAAAATTATACATTTTGTAAAATGTATACAAAGGGCTACATAATTATAAAATATAATTTATAAATGACTTCATTTGACCCCCCAAAAGGTGAAGCAAAGTTGGTTTGTATCAACATTTTGATAGGTGCAGAGGAGACTCCATCGAGGGTTTAATTTAAGACTAGGAGGGTTCTATCCAAGGGGGTTTGATCTAAGGGGGTTTTATCTAACTCCTTTAAATTAAACCCCTTTATATGGAACCCCTCAGGGCTTAAATCATTAAATATTCTAAAAAATATGTGATTTAAGGCAAAAATCAGGATGTCCCATAAGTGGGACACAGTATTGTGGGACAACCCCACTCAAAATGATGGTTGACATATTCACTATCATTGTCAGTGTGCAAAACTTTTATGGATTTCCTAGATTGATTCTCTAAAAAGGTTTTGAATTCCTAAAAGTGATCAAATACCTCATACTTTTGTTTGAGAAAATATAACCAAGTATATCAAGGAAAGTCATCAATGAAAGTTAGAACAAATCTAGACTTGTTGAAGGATGGACAAGGAAATGGACAAGCCAAATCACTGTGAACTAACTCTAGTATTTGTGAAGCTCTCCATGTCCTACCTTTGTCAAATTTTTCATTATGATGCTTACCAAGAATGCAACCTTGGCAAACACCACCTGAAAATTGAACTAAAGGAAACCCTATGTACATGCTCTGTTGGTTGAGTTGCTGTAAGCAACATAAGTTAAGATGGCCAAACCACTCATGCCATAATCTACTCGCATCATTTGAATGAGTGAGAAAAATAGATGAAGGAGAATCAGGAACAAAGTAAGAAAACAAATAAACCCATGACTGATGATCTGCTTTCCCAACTGCAACTGTAGAACCACTATGCAACTCATGAGTCACCACTAAATCGGGAGTGAACTCAACCTGCTTGCCTATACCTGTGTGAGTGATATGATATACTAACATGAGATTAGTTGATAATGAGGACACACAAAGAACATCATGGAATGTGTGTTGAGAAACAATGTCTCAAATTTATTGGCATGTAAGGCTTCAGGTTACAGTGTAACAGGCTGACAGTTTGATTTCGTTGGGACCAAGTTTCTAGTCCCCTCAATGGTCCAATAGCTCTTCTTGTGACTTTGGATGGTGTCTCCTTGACACCTGATGTAGGGTCTTGTGGTTTCATTGACGAGATGATTGTATGTCGGTGTGAGTTGTCACACCGTCCCCTCGATATTCTGATGGGGCAGTGTCGAGGTGACTTGATGTTATCACCGAGACAATGAAAAGTGTCCCACCGAATTCCCAATAGGGAATGTTAATAATTGTATATGTTTATATAATCAAAGGGACTATGCTACGTCAGAGGGAGTCTCTAAGAAGTCTCACTGATGTTCTGATTATAAGTGCTGACAACAGTGAACATATGTGAAGACTGTTTAGTCAGTGGGAGTTGAAGACTTCACCAGGACATTGACAGGAGTCTCGCCGAAGTCACGATATGGTAGTATCAATAGTGAATGGTTGGTCAAGACTTCATCAATGAGAACATAGCATGTTGGTGTGACTTTGGAGTCACTCCCTTCAAAGTGCCAATAAAGAAAACTCAATGACATGGAAGTTGACGGTGATGTGGATGCCACATAGGCAGTGGGACCGTGGTCAAAGTTTGGTAAACAAAGCATGGAGTCTCTTCAAAGTTCCAATAAGGGCAGTGATAGTTACATTTTGTGTAACTGTTTGGTTCAACATGGAAGTTGAAGAGGTTGTTCTTCCTTGTAATGTTGTAATGCTAAATGTATTGTAACAGTGGGTGGAGAGATCAGGGGTGAATGTGATGAGATGAGAAGTTGCATTCATAGGGGGATTATGCTATTAGATTTTTCTCTAGATGGAACATGATATAAATCTCTGTGAAAAGGCTTAGAGTCTGCAATTGCATTGTACTTGTGTATACTTGGTTACTGAATAATACAATGGGTCTAATGCTTTTGGAGTGTGGGGTTTTTTATCTGAAAGGGTTTTTCCCACGTAAATCTGTGTGTTCATATCTTCTATCCTTTCATGCTTTATGATTCTATTGTTGAATCTGTTTAATGCTTGTTGATGAAACTGGTTAAAACTTGCATGAACTTTTCTCAGTAGGATTAATGGTGGGAAATGAACTATGTCTGATTCCACTTTGTGGCATAGTTGTGCATGTTTTTGAGGCAATCTAAAGAAATTTAAAGCTACTGAAGACACTACTATTCTCAGATGTTTGTTCTGAGATGAACTAATTTCCCTACAAGTGGTATCAGATCCATCTGCTGGGATTTGATTGTTCCTGGTATTTCTGCTTTTGGGTATTCCTTTTGTGAAGATTTCTTAGTTTGGCAAGCTTGAGGAAATCATAAGGAATCAGCTGATTATTGATCCTTTGGTGAGTGGAAGGTTATTTATCATTTGTTTCAGTTTCATGAGATAACATGCAACTTGAAGGATGGTGAATATGGAGAAACTAGAGCTGGTCATATTGAACTGATGTGGTCTGAGGCTCCAAGTTAACAACAAAATAATCCTGATGCATGGGGTGGGATTTTTTGCTTTGTGGTTGTGTTGCAGCAAATCTTTCATATTGGGTGTCTATATGAGAGGCTCCCTGGTGATATGGAGAAGCTTGTGTTGTTGTTCAACCATGGAGTAATGTACTTATGCTGGGTGTTCTTTCCTAGTATTGGAAGACATTGGTTTTTTGTTACCTTGATTGTATGTAGGCTATGAAGTTGATCATTAGATGATCTAAAAGCTTCTACAATAGCCAAACACTCTCGAATGCATGTGCATGTTGGTGGTTTTGGAGTGGGCTTGATATGGGCCTAAAGTTTCTGAACTGTTGTTTCCTTTTAAGGATTATTTGTACTTGCATGCCTCATATTCATGTTCCTTGGATTTGAGGGGTTTTATAATTTTACCTAAAATCTATGGTTACGCTCATCTGTGATATTCCATTATTCTGGTTTTAACTATTAAGATTGTATGTAGAATTTTGAGTCATCCAGATGTGAAGTGGGTATGGATGTACATGGGTGTTTTTTAAGACATGGTAGTTTTGCAGGTTTTACACGGTCAAGAGAAAAACTTGTGGTCTTGTGAAGCTGTAGTTAAGCTATTTCCTAGACCCTGACTTTTGGGGTGTTGCTAGATGAGATAGTAAAAGTTTTTCATGCATGCTCTATGCATGGTATGAGAAGGTATGATACCATCTCTGCATGGGAGTGTTGGTATGTGATTTTTCACTCATCATTCTTGTGGTAATGCTTGGTGGTTTCCTTGACCATGGTGCTCATTGTGGACGTGATTGGCAAATTTGACTTATGTTGAATCTAGTGTTTGAGTCATGCTATCTACATGGTTATTCTCTTTGAGATCTTAATTTTGCAGTTTCCAGTGTGATAATGGGTTTGCATGATATATTGATTGGATCTACGGGTTGTCCAAGATGTGGGTTGTCTTTACCTACATGTTTGTTGTGGGATAACTTTGAAGTGGACTGTCTATATCCATGAGGTTGGTTCGGTGTTAATGTAGACTTGTTTGGTCAATGGGATCCTCTTATGCTGCATTATCATCCAACTCCTCATCTGATGATGACTCTTTAGTTTCTCTACATGCTCTACCTTGGATGAATTCATATGCTTGGATGACTTTCTCTATCTCTGCTATGTCCACCAATTTAACTTTCTGGGATGCATACTCTTGTGTCTTCAGTTGATCTTGCAATGCTATCCACCTGTTAGCTCTGCTGTCCAATTCTTTGTTATACTTTCCTATTTTGGCCTTCATCCCATTGGCCATATCGATGGTATCCTCAGAAAAGTGTCTAATAGGATCTTCTTCTACTAGCTTCAAATTATCTTTGAATGCTCTTGTAGCAAAATCCACATCTTGATTCTCTATCTTTCCTTCAACCTCACCCTTAAGGGTCTCTAAAATCTCCAACTCTTCAACTAAAAGTTCATGTAATTTGACACTGATATATGTAGTTTTATCATTGCACCCTTTTAGGATATCCACCTTGAATCTCACAACCTCACACCAATTGTGTAACTGTAGAAATGTCTAAGGTGTTATGACATTCTTTGTTATGAGGACGTTAGCATCTATTTTCCTATCTCCCTAAGTGTGACTAAATGTCTACCACTCTTTATTAATCTTTGCCAAACCTCCTTCTTCATCTTGTCAGCTTCGTTTTTTAAATTATTGAGCATGTCCCAATTAGACAACAAGGTTTTTATTATTTTCTCACCATCAGCCATCAACTTATTGAACCAATTGTACATTACTTGGGCATGGTGTTTTTGCACATCTAGGGTAGCTATCTCCTCCTATGATACTATTGTCAATGAGGTGGAGTTTGATATGGGCACATTAGTTGGTGCGACTAATCCTTTAATGAAGGTCTGTATCTGAGCAATTTTCTCTTTATACTCTTTATTTTTAGCCTTCTCCTTGGCTATCCTTGCAAGTAGGGCATCTATGCTCTCTTTAGCCTCTTGGTCTTCTTGTTCTACAGTTGCAAAACCCAGGTCCACTATGGTGATCTAAAATTCACCAACTTTGTATTTCCCCCTTTGCCTTGTCTGCAACAGGTACAACTACCTAAGCTGTTCTCTTTCCTATGATGGGGTATCTCTTTATTGTAGAAGTAGCCCTGGCTCTTCTCTTGGGTTTTGCTACTTATACCGAAAATAATGAAGATATGTCAAAATTTGAAGAATCAAGAATAGGAGGTTGGTTTACCACATGCCTAAGCCCATTTGGCATATCAGGTTTAGACCCTAATTGGTTTGTCTACTTAATGTGAGCATCATGTACTTCCACATTTTGTTCCTTTGGAATATCTTCATTCATACTTTGTTGTTGTTGATCTGTAGGAACCTCTTTATCTATTTTCTGTTGCTCATCCTGTTGTTCATCATCTTCTAAAATCTTATCCTGATCTTCAAGTTTGTCTTTATCTGGTCTGTCACTTAATGGCACCTCTTTGTTGACATCCTCATCGTACTTGTTATCATTAATGCCTATATCCTGAGATGTCAATGGATTCTGATCTTGCATTTGTTGACCATCCTAAGGTGGAGGAGTATCTTCCTTAGGTCCTTGATGGCTAGGATCTTGAGTATCCTGATTATCCTTTTGGTTGTCACCATGTACCTTATCTTCCTATTTATTATCACTGTCTTTATTCAATGGACCTTCTTGTCCAGATATTAACACTTCTGTATCTTTGGCATCCTGAGATTTGGATGTAGTCATAGGACCTATCTATCTAGATGTATCTATTTGTTGTTCCTTTTCCATAACTTTATCTTATTCTTTATCAACATCATCTATATCTTACTGTGCAAGTTCTTTAGTGTGACCATCTATATCCATGGCTGAGCTATCTTCTATCTCTGCATACTCCATGGTTTTATCTTTTTCAGTATCCTCAGCCTCATCATATGCTAGGTCAGTGAGGTCTATTGTATCATCCAGGGGAAGAGATGGATCATTTTCTTTCTTCCTCTTCTCTTCTCTTGTTTCGTCAGCCAACTCTGTTTTAAACTTCACAATGATGGGGATAGGGACATCACACTATAAACTTTGATGTGCTATCCCTGCCTTGGATATCCCCTCACCTCCTTTCCCTTTGAGCAAAATATCTAGCTACCTAGTTGTAGACCCTCTCATAGGTGGTGCCTATCCCCTTTTTTGCCTTGGGACATTAATCCCTGCTAGTATATCCTAAGCCTTCTTCCTTTTTACCAAAGGCACATCATCTTCCTCATCCTCCAGATCCTGATATGTGATATCTAGCTCCTATGTATGCTCAGGTTACTCTATATGATTCTTTGATGTTGTGGCAGTAGAAGTTGAAGCTTGTACCTTCTGGGGTGAGGTCTGGGTGCTGCCATGATAATGGGTTACAATTTTTGGGATATCCAATTTTTTGCTGAAATCACATATTTTTAGAAAATATAATGATTTAAGCCTTGAAAGGTTCCATTTAAAGGATTTTAATTGAAGATATTTTGATCAAATCCCCTTAGATTCAAATGCCCTTGCATAGAACCCTGCTAGTTTTAAACCATACCTATAATGGAGTCTCCTCTAGTACACCTATCAAAATGCTGATAAAAACCACTTTTGATTTACCTTTTGGGGGATCAAATGAATTCATTTAAAATTTATGTTTTGTAAGTATGTAGTCCTTATTATGAGCTTCCCAGAAAGTATAATTTTAAATATATTTAATTTGATTATTATATTTATTTTTTATTTCTTGTGAATGTAGGTTTTTCAATGAACATCAAGGTCTTTGTTTCACAAATACAAAAAAATAGGAAAATAGAGAAAACAATTCTAAAAAATACATGTCCTCTAGGTATTGATGTCCTTATTCCAACAAAAAAAATTCTATTATGATACATACAAAAAAAATAATGTTGGATAGAATACGCCTATGTCTAAATTATAATTGGTTTGACTTCAAAACTTAACTTTAAAAAAATATTCAACAAAACATTATGAAACCAAATGCATCCTTTAGATATTAGTGTTACCAATCTCAATTCAAAAGAATCAAAATTATATCCTTTGTAGAAAAAAAGTTATGTGCGATAGAATACACATCACTTTTAAAAAATGTTGTTTACTATTAAAACTAGTTATCAAAGGAGATGCAAAAAAAATTACAATTTAACTCCAAATTTTTTAAAAAATATATATTTAGAGTCTACAGACAAAATCTCACAAATTACTAGTTTGCATCATCTTCAAATTCCTAATGGTTTAGTAGCTATAGGTGTTAGAAAGTGAAGATTTAGTTAAAAATGTTGATTTCAATGTCAAGTTTGGCCAAAAAATGTAACCCATTATTGTGGGATGACCTAGCTTTGGGGTTATTCTGATATTAGTATCCATACTTCTTTTAACTTCTTTTGAAGAATTTTCCTTGGCTTGCTTAGCCTCCAAATTTTGTCTTTTATCACTCAAGAAGTCATCATATTCTTCCTTAGATACTTCTTGTCTCTTTCTTTTCTTATCCATGGTTATGGCCACTCCCTTGACCTTCAAATTTGCAACCTCCTGATCTACCCATGCCTTGGTCAACTACATGACTCTTTGTGTTATCATATCCAGAGTTGTCACCTCTAGTTGACTCCAGTCTGGCAGGGAGATTGTGTCATTATATATCTTTTTACTTTCATATTCCTCTGAAATGATTGCTCCATCATCCTGATGTAATTGTGAGGGCACAGGGATGCAATCTAAAGTATGGATTTGCTTCAATGTGAGCCTTTGATAGCTCCTCCTTCTCGCCTCTACATCATCTGGGAAATGTGTCCAATAATCTTCTAAGTGTACTTGATGCATTGGCTTCTTGTAGATGTGCTTCCCCATTCTTTTGTAGGGGTCATACTGCCTGGCCAATGGAAATGGCTGTAGGTGCAACATCTGTAACCCCCCCTCTACTGCCTAAGTAGACTCAATATTTGGGCACATGTACCACCAATGTATAAAGGAAAGATGACATTTGGTTTCTTATTCTTCTTAGCAAATGCCTCATATGATGGCACTATTTTCCTTATCATCTCCATCAGGATGACCCTATCTATTGGGTATCTAGGCAGCATTAGAGGTTGCCCACTGAATCCTTCCATCCAGATATATGTGAAAGTTAGGAACTAGATGAACCAAGTTCCATTCTTTGTTACAACTTCCTGAGCTTCAATGCTCATCCGCTTGGCTCTATCATCCTCTATGAGGCGAACCTAGTCATTCATTTTGTAATTTTTGAGGGATGCCTTCTTCTCCAGTTGTGGGTAATAATCCCATATGTTCACATCACCAAGATTTCATCCAACTTTGCTCACTATTTGCAAACCATCAACATTCCTCTGGTTGTATAGGCATAAACCGCATATGAGGACATGTGGAATAGGTTGGCCTTACCTCCAAGTCTTTTCATTCCTGAGTCCAGGCTATCACTTATGATTGAGGCCCATTGAATCTTTGTGTCTATGGTCTGTACCATTTAGATGAGCCCATACATCCATGGTTTGAAGTTTCTTGTATGTAGCCTTCCTCTCATTTGGCTCAACTTGACCATCATGTATTACACCTTCGGATTGAAAACAAATTTGTAAAGGTTCACTAGAAGATTTGCCGATGCCTTGTATGTGTTGTCTTGTGCTCTCCAGGCTGAGAACATTATTTTCCTGCAGTCCCCATAACTGCCCTTGTATTGTTTTTCCAAATCCTCAAGATCTATCTTGTATAAGTTTGGACCTGGGGGTAGATGAAATGTAGCTATAATCCCTACTACTGAGAAGCCTACATATACTCCACCATGCTTCTCCACCCTTATGGTGTTTACATTATAATTGTCTACACATGCTTCTAGTAGCTCAATTGCCTCTGTAGCATACGGAAATCCCCTAGCGTGCCACATTCCTGAATTGTAAATGTTCATAAGGATAGGGTTTCTACCACCCCTCTTTGATTTGGATATCCATGCCTCTAAACTAGTATTCCCTGCATGGGTATCATCTAACTGTCCAAATCTGAAGCTAGACCCACTGGGCTATGCGTACATGGGAGCTAAGAACTCTACATCAGATCTATTCTTTTAGACTCCCATGATATCTTGAAATGGCAAAAATACATATTTTAACCTAACATGCAACTTTTAATTTTAACTTGTTTATTTCTTGATATCATGACATCTAATCAACTACAAAGCAAGCACATGCATATCATCACATGAATTTACCCTAAGTAAATACCACTTTACTTTTTACTGTGCATAAAGAACAAAATGAGGGTTTTACGCTACATACCTGACCTTCTACACTTAAACCTTGATTAACTAATATTTGGATATGCAGATTCACTGTTTTAATCTCCTTTAACAGTTTGCCATCCAATATGCACCCCGTTCCGTTGTGATTGAGGATCTCAATAATGGCCACCATAAAAGCTCTGGTTCTCTATAATTTTTCTCTTCAAATGCTTTGTGAATGTTAAAATGACCAAAATCCACCCTTTAAATGTAAAAATTATGGGATTAGGGCATGATTAATGTAGAATTGTTCGTGTTCTTGGATATCAATATCGGGTCCTTAAGATCGTAATAGGTGGTGTTGTATGATTTGAATTTTCAAATGTCCACCTACCGTTTTCATGACATTTAATGCAGGATCTATATTTTAGGAAACATCTGAATGTTTAAACATTATGCATACCTTTACGGAATATGTAGATGCGTATGATGTCATCATGACATTGGTCAACATTGAACATGAGTGAATTTCGAGTCATGAATATGCGAAGGTATTTTATCTTTGATATTTAATGTCGGGACATTTTGAAATGTCCCTATGGAAAAAGTCAATGTGCCACGTGGCACCACTTGATTGGTCCATGGAAATTAGTGTATTTTGGTCGTGGCACAAATATGCGGATATCATGAAATATCAGGATATTTAGTTATGCGAAATATCCCCAAGCCCAAATGTGAGGATGATGTCACCTTTCTAGAGGTTATTCTAGGTTGGTTGTATTATGATGTCATCTACATGTTAGTGAAATTCTGCATATTAAGTTAATGTGCAGATGTTAAGGTTTGTTAATATGTTCTGAACCTTGAATGTCTGGATGACATCATCATCTTTGTTATTCTATTATGGTGAGATCAGATGATGTCATGAATATCTGAAGGTATTTTATCTTTGATATTTAATGTCAGGACATTTTGAAATGTCCCTATGGAAAAAGTCAATGTGCCATGTGGCACCACTTGATTGGTCCATGGAAATCGGTGTATTTTAGTCATGGGATGGATATGTGGATATCAAGAAATATCAGGATATTTAATTTTACAAAATATCCCCAAGCCCAAATGTGAGGATGACGTCACTGTTGGTTAACAGATTTGCTCTTATTCTGAAAATTACTTGCTCTGACCCTATACCCTTTTTCCAAGAACAAATGAGTTAATCAACAAATGGGTGAACCTTTTGAATTAGTTCCCCTCTGAATTCAGGTATAGCTCCCTTTATGATTTTCAATGAATTTTAGCCTATTCAACTAACTAAATTGCATTTTTAACCAGAAAACGCCTAAGGCTGACTAACATCCATACATAGCCATGTCATGAATGCGATTAATTTATACAGCAGCAGGTTAGAATGCACAGATTCTACTTTAGTACATTCGAATACATGAATATGTTTATACAAACTTGCTGAACTCGAAAGGAAAGATAATACATATGATGGGTTGTTCAAACAAAGAGCAATTACCAGGTAAAAGAAGATTTCTCACAGAAAATCAAATTTCACACATTTAGACGCACAGATCCAAATAAGCAGCAATCGTTCCTCTTTTCATTCACAGATGAAAATTTTTCAAACAATCATCATATATAAAAATAAAACACAGTTTTTCTGAAATTCCCTTTTCCTCTTTTCTTTCCTTCACTTTCTCTCCTCCTTAAATTCTAAAAAAAAAACAAATATATATCCAAGTCTTAACCATGTCCTCGAGCAAATTAAACTCAGAGTTAACCTCACTCTGACCCATACGGGATTTAGTTTTAACAACTGATCGTAAAAGATTAAAGTTGCCAGAAATAACATAAATTAAAGACTTGAAAAAGAAAGAGCTGATGCGGTTATGATTGGGGCGATGAATCAGCATCCCCTGATTTGCTGTCGAGAGCCTGGGAAGCATGCTGGGTTCTCCACTCCTGAAAGGCAGCCACGAACTCCTGAATTTTAGGAAAGTTTGGTATGCCTATATGCTTCATCCTCAATTTCCAGACCTCCTTTTCCCTCCGCATTTTCCCAAATTTTTCCTTGTGTTCAGGGAGTGCGTCGATACAGAGGTAGAGCAGGGATTCGACTTTAGAAATTCTGGAGAAATCCTCAATAAGAATATTATCATTCTCTTTAACAAAATGGATCTTATCCCTAAAGGATTGGGCTACTGCTTCAACATCTTCTTCAGGCTTTCCATCATCCTTCATGTATTTTACGTCGATACACTGTAAATCACGTTGCAATGACTGAGTGAAGTCCGTTATCTCCTTAATGAGCTTTGAGACTTCAAAGCGTGCTTGTCAGGATATGGAGTTCCTCCATTCGATATTCTTTTTGTTCACATACAATAAATCCTCATCCACACCAGTCAGTTTCATCTCTGCCAAAAACTTTTCCAGCCCATATTTCCGAACTTCCTCTATTTGGTTCGTCACACTGGTCCACTTGCCTTCGTCCTTAGCCCAGACAGCAACCTGTGCTTTAAGATCTTCAATGGTAGTAGCAGTCAGGTCATATATGCCTTTGAGTTCATGGATATACTCAGTTCCCCTTTGCTCAATGCTGTCTAACCAGCCATCAAATGTTTTTGAGACCATTTTGCTCCTATGAACTTGATCTAACATTTTCTGATTGACGGGTGACTTTGGGTCAAAAGACAAGGGAACTTGTGAGATTGGCTGCGGGTTAGGATTATTGATGGCTTCAATATACTCTGCCATTGCACGCAGAGTTTGTTTTAATTCTCTTTTGTCCCTTTCATCTTTCATCGTTCGATTGACCATTCTTTTAGTTGAAGCTTCGAGATGGTGTACATCCGCAGCTCTGGAGGCAGTACCGAGGTCTATCTTTTCCACAGTGAAATCATGCACTGTAGGATCTTGAACCTCTTCCTCGGTCACTAGTTTGGCTATTTCTGCGCTCCAGTTACCAGTGCTTGGGTCAATATCTATCCTGGATACTGTTTTAAGTCTTTTGGACTTGGGGGTCTTCCCCAGACATTTACTTACCATATCTTCCAGAGGGAGAACGAAAGGAACCACCTTCTTTTATCAGATATAGAGCTCTCTAGCCACTTTGGTGCCGGGGTTGTCTCCCTGAGTTTTTCTCCATCAGAAGGTTTATCTGAAATCATCAACATTTCCGGAGTACCCAAAACATCCTCTGACTGTGAACCAGTATCAACTGCTTCTGTTCTGGTTGGGCTTGCTTCTCTGTCCCCCATGGGGTCCTCTGCTTCTTCTTCTGAATTTAAGTCGACAATTATTGTCTCAGAAACTGGCTTCTTCCTTTTACCTTTGGTTCTCAGCCTGGTGACACGAGAAGGCAGAATGTTTGTGAGGACTCTTCTGGATTTCTTGGTGACAAGGCTCTTTTCAGATGATGGCTCAGAAGCACCTGCACCACAGATAGCAAGAGGTTGATTAGAAGGATCCAGGGGAAGTGGTGATGCAACCACTGAAGATAATTGTTGAACATTTTTATCTTGAGACCCCTGTTGCTTCTTTTCTCTCAACCATTTTTCAGTCCTCCTTATCACTGGGAGGGTCTTAATTTCAATCCTGTCCTCCTCCTTCTTGCTCCAGTCCACCTCTGGAATGGGTAAGTGCTCCACTTTCTCAAATTGTGGATCAACCACTTCTTCATCATCAACAAGAACTCCAGAAATGTCCATGTCTAAGTTAAAGGTAATTATTTGTCTTAAAGAAAACCTGCACCATAACCTTCTCCTAACTTCAAATTCATCTGGACAATCCATCCAATAATCCTCCAACTTAGGAAGGTGCGAGTGCCCTGTTCCAGAATTTAAGTTATCTTTAACAAAACTTTTACTGTCGAATTTGGCTCTAGCAGTGAAGGATTGAAAATTGAACCTCTTGAGGTTCACCCCCAGATTTAAAGCATCAGAAGTTGACAGGCATGAATAATGCCCGAGTTCAACAGGAAAAGAAATACCACAACCCCTTTTTGATGGAAATTTTTTATGAACATGTGCCAATTGCCGACATACCTCTATTAGTACAAAACGATCAAATACATATCTGGGCAACTTCATTGGTTCGCCATCGAATCCCCCAACTCTGATATAGGTGAACTCAGAGAATTGGATGAAAAAGCTACCGTAGATACTGATTAGCTGCATTGCTTCACTGGTCATTCTCTTACCTGGGTTACCTGTCAATTCATAGGTCATCTTCCCAGTGAAGACATCATTGATCCTCTTGTAATTTTCATAACAATTTTTTCTTTGCAACTGTGAGTAATATTGATAAACTTTGCTGCTTTCATCTAAAGGCTCATGAGGTAGGTCAAACCAATCTCTTGTGGAGGCTAAACAGTAAAATAGATAAGAAGACATAAAGAAATCCCTGTTGCCCAGCCGATTATTTAAGCTCTGATGCAGACAGTCAGCTATTATCTCGGCCCAATCCAAGTATTGTTCACCCTGGAGGACGACTTGTATAAAAAAGTACATCCAGTCTTCCCAGTAATAGGCATGTTGATTGCCTCTCAATCTGTTCAATAACACCACAATATCCCTTACTTCCTGTATTAAATGGTCTCTAGTGAGGGGTCTGGGCAGCCTTGAACCACCTTTCTGAAACTTTAGCAGCCAATTCCGTGCTATCACACTCTTGTAAGTTGGTTTCTTTTCTGAGAAATATCCATTGGAGGCGGTAATGTCGAGGTTGGAATATGCCCCCTTATGCGGTATCTTCATCACAGACATAAGGGTTTGTCTGTTGACAGAAAACAGCACATCTCCGTTGGCATTTTTGACACATCTGTTCTGGGGGTCATATCTGTTTATACATTCTTGAACCAATTCAGGGCATAGAATGGCCTGAGGAAAGGCTGCAGCTTCCACTAAACCACTGTCTACAATCTTCTTCATTGTGGGGGTTTGGACAGGGTTCTTTGTTCTTTCTATGAATTCCTCCAAGTCATACTGAACTAATGCGGTGTCTCCAAACTCGGAGTGGGAATAAATAAGACTGGGGCCGTGTTCATCCCCCAAACATGTAGAATTCAAAGACATATTGGGAAGACTATGATATAGCAATTCAAATCTCGAAAATAACAGAAATTCTAGGGGTTCTTCTTTCCAGTAAAAGAACTCGGAATAGTACAGGGGGAAATAGGACTCACCTTCAGGAAATTTGAAAGCACTGCGAAAGCTTGAGAAACGAGAGCCTTACACTTTCAGCGCTATTCTCCTCCGCGTCGCACAATGTGAATACTTGCTAAAATTGGGTTGTTTTTGGCTAACAATGGCACTTACCAGAATGAATGTCTATCGCTCAGATCAATACGTGCCAAAAGTATTTGAAGGGACGTGAACTCTGATTTTTCCATTAATAGCAAGTAATGTTGTCGCGCCATCATGAGGTATAATAATTATCCGTAGCTTCCGTTAAATTAGAGCTCTTGCTTTTATGATGAGTTCCTGACAAAATTTCCTCCAACTTTCCCGCTAAATTTGGCTTGGAAAACCGCGGGAGCAGATGGGACCAAACTTACCAAATCTTCGCACCATTGAACCTTTGAAACATGGTTCCACGCGATGGTTCAATATGAAGGTTCAACGACACATGGGCTATATAGACCAACAGAAGGTTACGCGGCTTCTAGTATAAGGTCCCAAATTATGAAATAGCGAACTCTTTGAACTTTGAACTATTTGAACCTTGAACCTTGAACCTTGAACCCCGCGGAAGAGTTCAAGCGGGAAGTTCAAGTTCAACGACACATGACATAAGGCAACTGCGCAACCTGATAGATGAAAAGGCTATGAATATTGAACCTTGAACCTTGAACCATTGAACCCCGCGGAAGAGTTCAAGCGGGAAGTTCAAGTTCAACCCGAAACTTCCAAGACGCTTGAGGCAAAGACAAAACAACTTGCTTTATACGACACTTCAGACACATTGAACCATTGAACTTTAGACTTCGAGAATGGTTAGGGTTCAAAGGTTCAAACCTTAAGTGACTTTGTTTACAAAGGCGACGCACGGGTAAAAATTAAAGGATTGAGAGCCGATTTACAAAAAAAAGGATGATCGGGAATATAGCACGATAAACCGGATTTTGTTCAAGAAATATTACCAATACATAAATAAACAAGGGCGACTCAAAAGGTAACACTGGCTCTGACTGGGGACTGCATTTCATGGCAAATTGCAGAGAATTCAGAAGCTCTGGTTTCGCAGAAAAGGAAAACAAAAGAAAGAAGGAAAGAAACAGGACGGGACCGAACAAAAACAGGAAAAGAAACACAGAAAGAAACAAAGGGAAGACTATGTACAAAACTGGGGAACCTGTTTACAGACGATACAGCTTGAGATCCTGTCCATTATAGGACAGGGGTAAAACAGTTCCATCAGGATATTCCAGTTTGAAAGAATTTGGACCCAACGCCTGGTGAATCTTAAAAGGCCCTTTCCAGAGGGAATCAAATTTGCTGTGCGCACCCTTCGGTTCTCTCCTTTTGTCCCACAGTAGTATTTCATCACCTTCCATGAACTTCCTGGGTCTTGCTTTTCTATCAAAAATTTCCTTAACTTTAGCCTGATGTACAGTGATTCGGTCAACCAGTTCATTTCTCTCTTCCTCAATTTTGGTTAAATACATGATCCTCTTCTCCAGGGAATCTTGGAAATATTAATCCTCAATTACGTTTTGCAGTTTGGCTGTAGATAGCTCCAGTGGAAATGATAATTGGGCTCCTATCCCATAAACTAATTCAAATGGTGCCATCCCAATCGCTCTCTTTGGGGTTACTCTGTCAGCCCAGAGAGCTTCATATAACTTCTTATGCCAATCCCTGGGGCTGTCATTAACCAATTTCTTCATGATAGCAATCAGGTTTTTGTTACTGGACTCAGCTTGTCCATTCCCTTGGGGATAGTAATCCGATGAATGAGAAAGAGAAATACTATGTTCATAGCAGAAGGAGGTCATCTCACCTGAGGAGAAACTGGTAGCATTATCAGCTACAATCTTCTGGGGCACACCGAATCGAACTAAGATATTCTCCTTGAGAAAATCACAAACCACCTCGGAAGTTGTTCTTTTTACAGGGGCTGCCTCAACCCATTTCGTGAAATAATCTGTTGCTGTTAAGATATGGGTATGCCCTGCACTTGAGGGGGGTGAGATAGGTCCAATAAAATCCAATCCCCACTGTTTGAAGGGTTCTTCAACAACAACAGGCCTTAAAGGTAAAGCTGCAAGTTGTGGCCTTCCCGAGAACATTTTACACTTCTCACAATTAGCCACGAACCTATACGCATCCTTGAACATCCCTGGCCAGTAATAACAATTTCTGAGGATCTTGAAAGCTGTAACTGAAGAAGAAAAATGTCCGCCACAAGCTTCATTATGGAAAGTTCCCAAGAGTTTATCCTGCTGTTCTTTATCCACACATCTCAGAAAGGTCCCATCTAACCCTTTCTTGTAAAGAACATCTCCCCAAATAACATATTTTGCAGCTTTCAGCTTCAAGTTTCTTTTCTCTTTAGGAGTCAGGTGATTAGGACAGTCACCATATGTAAGATAATGTGCTACATCCAGAAACCATGGATCCTGTAAACTTACCAATAAGACTGTGGGGAGCCCCTCCCCTTCTTGTTCTTTATTCTCAGCAATCAGCTTACATAAACCTTGACCCCTGATCAGCTTAGTAGGTCTAATTTCCAGATCATACTCCTGTATTTTAGCAACCCACGTTGCTCTATTATTTAATCCCACTTCCTGCTGAGTCAAAATACTTTTCACAGCTGAATTTGGAACAAATACAGCTGAATGGGAATGGAGTATATAATATCTGAATTGCTTGACAGCTTTGACCATAGCAAAGGCTTGCTTTTCGACTAGAGAATATTTTAGCTCATGCTTTTTTAGGGGAACACTCATAAAGGCTATGGGAGCCTCTTGATCTAATTCATTTTTTTGCAACAAAATTCCCGACATGGTGTGTTCCGAAGCATAACAATAAATAATAAAATCCTTCTGAAAATTAGGATTTACCAAAGTGGGAGTGTTCGCAATAGCCTCCTTGATATCTTCGAACGCCTTCCTAGCAGCTTCGTTCCATTTGAAAGGTTGTTTCTCACTCATCATCCCGACAATGTATTTTGTAATCTCAGCAAAGTCAGGGATGAACCTTCTGAGGAAATTGATTTGACCGAAGGACTTGACTCCAGTCCTGTTTGAGGGGAGACTAAGCTGTTGAATTGCCCTGACTCTCTCTGGGTCGATCTTGATTCCGTCTTTTGAAACTAGGTGTCCCAACAATTTTCCCTCAGTCACACAGAAAACTGACTTCTTGGGGTTGAGTGAGATGCCGTGGCTCCGACACCTTTGCAAGACAGACTCCAGATCTCTCAAATGATCTTCTCTATTCTTGGAAAAGACAGTTAAATCATCAAGGTAGATAACGATGATTCTGTTCTTCAGGTCCCTGAAAGACGAATCCATTGCTCGCTGAAAAGTTGCTCCTGTATTGATCAAGCCAAAGGGCATTCGATTATAGGCAAAGGTTCCCCGAGGTGTGGTGAAAGCTGTTTTATGTTGATCCTCTGGAGCCACACCTATCTGATTGTAACCTGAAAAACCATCCAGCATAGACATCATTTCAGACCCAGCAACTGTCTGCAAGATGTGGTCCATCACAGGCAGAGGATAGTTATCTTTCAGGCTGGCTTGATTTAAGTTTCTGAAGTCAACACAGATCCTTATTTCTCCATTTTTCTTTCGGACCGGAACAATATTTGCCACCCAGGTGGAGTGATGGATTGGATAGATGATTCTGGCCTTCAACATCTTATCTATCTCTTTAAAGATGGCTTCAGCAACTTTTGGGTTGTAATTCCTCAGCTTCTGTCTGAATGGAGCTACGTTTGCTTTCAGAGGGATATGGTGGTGAAACTGTCCATGTCTAAAATTTTTGAGATCATCATAGCACCAGGCGAAAACATCCTTATATCTGATTAGCAATTTAATCAATTTGTTTTTTTCCTCCGAAGAGCAGCATTTACCAATGGATATCCACTTAGGATCGGCTTTATCTCCAATATTTATTTTCTCATAATCCTCTGCTTTATCAGGAATAGAGGAAAGCTTGCCTTTAACATATTCATCTCTTCTAGAAAATAGATGTTCCAAAGAGACCAGCCCTTTAGGGATTTTGTTTCCCTTTAATTGAATCATATCATCTCTTGAATTAATCCCAGGGTCAGGACTGAATTCTTTGCACTCTGCTTCGGAACCTTCAAAATAGGTCCCCAGGAACATTTCAGCATTTTCTAAGAATTTTCTAATTTGATTATCACTTTCAAAAACCTGCCAGTTCTCGGCATTGTCAGGGACATTTGGGCGATATATCATTTCTACCCTATAAGAATCTTTCTTGAAATCTAGATGTTGTAAAAGGAGAGAAGCTGACACTGCCAGAGAATCTGCTCGGGAATTCAGATCCCTGGGAATTGTTTCTATAGAGAAAGCATCAAAATATTCGATTTCATCCCATACCCTATTTCTATAATGCCTTAGTCTTTCATTCTTTACAGAAAAGATTCCCCTTACCTGCTTTACAATTAGTTCAGCATCACCCTTTACCTTAAGTACCTTCACACCTTTCTCTTTGGCTTCAAACAATCCGAGCAGTAGGGCTTCATACTCTGCAGTATTGTTGGTGTTTTTGAACTCTAACTTAAAAGAGTAAGAGAACAATTCGCCTTCAGGTGAGATTAACACGACTCCAGCCCCTGAACCAGCGGTAGCACAGCTGCCATCAAATTCCATAACCCATAGATCATCAGAATGTACAGGTTTTTGCACTAATCCTTCCTTGGGTTCTGCCTCAAAACTGTGTTCAGAAGAGAAGAAATAATTACCGAATTCACATTCCTCAAACAAAATCTGTGCCTTGGGATCATCAGAGGGATAGACAGTGAACTTGCACTTGGGCTCAGGTTCCAACTTCACTCTCTGCTTTCCTACTAGGATTGTGGCCTCTGACCAATCCAGCTTGATTTGTCCACCTAGATCCTTGCAAAATGTCCTGCTCAAAAGCATTCCATAACTGGCAGGGATATCTGCTACCAGAATAGTCAATTTCACCCTCTTATCAGGGTAAGCTGTAAGTGCGACTCGTGCATCCTTAATTTGCCCAAGCAAGGAAACCTGTTTTCTGTCCATAGAATAACATCTTCCAAATGTTTTCGTAAGTGATAATCCTAGGGCTTTAGCTACAGAGGAGGGCATAATATTATCAGAGGCTCCTGAATCTATAATGCAGTTGCTAAGTTTATGACCATTGATATACAGGGACACATAAAAAGGATTAGGTTTCAAATCATTATAGGGAATATTATTGGATGCATTGGGAGTTGTACTAGGGGCAGACAAAGGTGACTCAGATGAGGAAGTAAATAATCTAGCAATAGGGGATTCAACATCGACTTCCAGTTGATTCGCAAATTCGGTTTGTGCAGGACTACCTTTAACATGTTTAACTAATTTGTCAAGTTCGGTAGGTTTCAACTTGAGATATTCAATAGGAGAAATTTGAATTTTTGCAGATTTACAAAAATCTACAATATCAAAGGAAGCATCAAGCTCATTTCTATGTAGCAATTTATTTTCTTGAGCTTTCAAATTAGCATCATGAGTTCTAGTTAAGGGCTCCTTACCTTTGCCAGGTATTTCTTGAGTATTAGAAGATTTCATATTCCTCTGACCCCTAGTTAGCACCGCGCATGAAGGGTCTTCAAGGGTTACCAATATTTCACCTCCCCTTTCTGAATCAGACTCATATTCAAGGAAGTGTATCTCAGAGCCGCCAGGTTCCTCGTAGTTCCTTTCATCTTCTGTGGCTTTCCCTAGCATATCTTGAGTAGCAGTCATCTGAGTGTACCTGAGCATTTCTGGGCAAGAATTCCCATCATGGTCAGTAGTCAAGTGAAAAATGCACATGTTTCCTCTTCCAGGAGCAGGTTCAATAGCCAGTCTTGGTTGTGCTGCCGTTAAGGGTAAAGTTCTACCAGTATTTGCTTGCTGATTCAAATTTCTTCTGCTCATATCTTGGTACGGTTGCTGGAAAGGGGCGCCAGCCTTAGGTAATTGCCTCTTTAAGGCAATCATATCATTAACCAACCTCTGTACTATAGGGTCCGTAGAAGATGAGGATTGGGCATTTGGCACCTGAACCTCTCTCTTCCATTTGCCGGCCATGATGAGATCATCTTCCAATCCAACTGCTAGGTTTTGTGCAGCTGTCAAATCGGCAATTGCACCTCTCCTGAGATGGAAGCTAATATCGGGAGGCATAGCATTAATAAAGAAACATTTCTGATTTTCGCCAGACGGTCTTTTTGTAGCAGAGATTTTATTCACAATTCTATTAAATTTGGCCACGAACTCCCTCATAGGTTCATGAATCTCCTTTTTAAGTTGAGTCAGCTGTGCAAGGAGGTAATGTTCGTCCTTTGCACTCTTGAACCTATTTTCAAAGGCAGTTTTCATTTCATTCCAATTCGTAATTGAGGCATCAGTCAGGTGGTAGAACCATTGTGCAGCAGTGTCGGTCAAAGTCTGTACAAAGAGTCTTATGGCAACGTCCTGGTGTTGAACACCCAGTACACTGCATGCTGCTGCAAAGGCACATAAATGTTCTTCTGGTGATGTTTTACCGTCTCCATTGAACCTAGGCAAATTCTCTCTTGCATTTTTAGGTAATGGATTAAGGTTGGCCCCTAGGTTCAGAGGCCCTATGGCAGCTCCCCAAGGTTGAGCCATGGGTAGAAAATTTATAGCTAAGGGGATAGCAGTGCCTGAAAGGGTTAAAGCTTGGCAGAGAGGGGAAGTAGCAGGCCTAGAAGGACTAGGGGGTCTACTTCTTGCTTTTCTTGCACGGGTAGGGATATAAGGAAAATTAAGGTTTTGCAATATTTGAAAGGTAGGGTCTTCAACTCCCTCTCTTCTCGAAGACCTGGTGTAGGGCCTAGAATCCAGCTTAAAATAATATTGGAACTAGGTAGGCAGTTATTGATTTCTTTGTTGTTCTTGATTTCTTTGTACCTCAAGGGCTTGGTTTCTTGCAGCGTTTCTTGCCTGCCTTCTTCTTTGCCTGAGTAACAGTAATCTCAGGTTATCGGCCAACTCTTCTTCTTGTTCCAACACTCTGCTCGCTCTTCTGTAATCTTCACTATTTCGACGAGTACGCCAAGCAAGAGTATTCAACTGACCGATGATATCTTCCTGTTCGTCCTGAAATCCAAGATTGGGTTGCAAAACAGGAATTATGTTTTCGTGTGGAAGCACCATTGTTGCTTCATATTCAGGCGATTAATAATTAATGATTTTGTCTAATTTTCCCCAGTAGAGTCGCCAAAAACTGTTGGTTAACAGATTTGCTCTTATTCTGAAAATTACTTGCTCTGACCCTATACCCTTTTTCCAAGAACAAATGAGTTAATCAACAAATGGGTGAACCTTTTGAATTAGTTCCCCTCTGAATTCAGGTACAGCTCCCTTTATGATTTTCAATGAATTTTAGCCTATTCAACTAACTAAATTGCATTTTTAACCAGAAAACGCCTAAGGCTGACTAACATCCATACATAGCCATGTCATGAATGCGATTAATTTATACAGCAGCAGGTTAGAATGCACAGATTCTACTTTAGTACATTCGAATACATGAATATGTTTATACAAACTTGCTGAACTCGAAAGGAAAGATAATACATATGATGGGTTGTTCAAACAAAGAGCAATTACCAGGTAAAAGAAGATTTCTCACAGAAAATCAAATTTCACACATTTAGACGCACAGATCCAAATAAGCAGCAATCGTTCCTCTTTTCATTCACAGATGAAAATTTTTCAAACAATCATCATATATAAAAATAAAACACAGTTTTTCTGAAATTCCCTTTTCCTCTTTTCTTTCCTTCACTTTCTCTCCTCCTTAAATTCTAAAAAAAAAAACAAATATATATCCAAGTCTTAACCATGTCCTCGAGCAAATTAAACTCAGAGTTAACCTCACTCTGACCCATACGGGATTTAGTTTTAACAACTGATCGTAAAAGATTAAAGTTGCCAGAAATAACATAAATTAAAGACTTGAAAAAGAAAGAGCTGATGCGGTTATGATTGGGGCGATGAATCAGCATCCCCTGATTTGCTGTCGAGAGCCTGGGAAGCATGCTGGGTTCTCCACTCCTGAAAGGCAGCCACGAACTCCTGAATTTTAGGAAAGTTTGGTATGCCTATATGCTTCATCCTCAATTTCCAGACCTCCTTTTCCCTCCGCATTTTCCCGAATTTTTCCTTGTGTTCAGGGAGTTCGTCGATACAGAGGTAGAGCAGGGATTCGACTTTAGAAATTCTGGAGAAATCCTCAATAAGAATATTATCATTCTCTTTAACAAAATGGATCTTATCCCTAAAGGATTGGGCTACTGCTTCAACATCTTCTTCAGGCTTTCCATCATCCTTCATGTATTTTACGTCGATACACTGTAAATCACGTTGCAATGACTGAGTGAAGTCCGTTATCTCCTTAATGAGCTTTGAGACTTCAAAGCGTGCTTGTCGGGATATGGAGTTCCTCCATTCGATATTCTTTTTGTTCACATACAATAAATCCTCATCCACACCAGTCAGTTTCATCTCTGCCAAAAACTTATCCAGCCCATATTTCCGAACTTCCTCTATTTGGTTCGTCACACTGGTCCACTTGCCTTCGTCCTTAGCCCAGACAGCAACCTGTGCTTTAAGATCTTCAATGGTAGTAGCAGTCAGGTCATATATGCCTTTGAGTTCATGGATATACTCAGTTCCCCTTTGCTCAATGCTGTCTAACCAGCCATCAAATGTTTTTGAGACCATTTTGCTCCTATGAACTTGATCTAACATTTTCTGATTGACGGGTGACTTTGGGTCAAAAGACAAGGGAACTTGTGAGATTGGCTGCGGGTTAGGATTATTGATGGCTTCAATATACTCTGCCATTGCACGCAGAGTTTGTTTTAATTCTCTTTTGTCCCTTTCATCTTTCATCATTCGATTGACCATTCTTTTAGTTGAAGCTTCGAGATGGTGTACATCCGCAGCTCTGGAGGCAGTACCGAGGTCTATCTTTTCCACAGTGAAATCATGCACTGTAGGATCTTGAACCTCTTCCTCGGTCACTGGTTTGGCTATTTCTGCGCTCCAGTTACCAGTGCTTGGGTCAATATCTATCCTGGATACTGTTTTAAGTCTTTTGGACTTGGGGGTCTTCCCCAGACATTTACTTACCATATCTTCCAGAGGGAGAACGAAAGGAACCACCTTCTTTTTATCAGATATAGAGCTCTCTAGCCACTTTGGTGCCGGGGTTGTCTCCCTGAGTTTTTCTCCATCAGAAGGTTTATCTGAAATCATCAACATTTCCGGAGTACCCAAAACATCCTCTGACTGTGAACCAGTATCAACTGCTTCTGTTCTGGTTGGGCTTGCTTCTCTGTCCCCCATGGGGTCCTCTGCTTCTTCTTCTGAATTTAAGTCGACAATTATTGTCTCAGAAACTGGCTTCTTCCTTTTACCTTTGGTTCTCAGCCTGGTGACACGAGAAGGCAGAATGTCTGTGAAGACTCTTCTGGATTTCTTGGTGACAAGGCTCTTTTCAGATGATGGCTCAGAAGCACCTGCACCACAGATAGCAAGAGGTTGATTAGAAGGATCCAGGGGAAGTGGTGATGCAACCGCTGAAGATAATTGTTGAACATTTTTATCTTGAGACCCCTGTTGCTTCTTTTCTCTCAACCATTTTTCAGTCCTCCTTATCACTGGGAGGGTCTTAATTTCAATCCTGTCCTCCTCCTTCTTGCTCCAGTCCACCTCTGGAATGGGTAAGTGCTCCACTTTCTCAAATTGTGGATCAACCACTTCTTCATCATCAACAAGAACTCCAGAAATGTCCATGTCTAAGTTAAAGGTAATTATTTGTCTTAAAGAAAACCTGCACCATAACCTTCTCCTAACTTCAAATTCATCTGGACAATCCATCCAATAATCCTCCAGCTTAGGAAGGTGCGAGTGCCCTGTTCCAGAATTTAAGTTATCTTTAACAAAACTTTTACTGTCGAATTTGGCTCTAGCAGTGAAGGATTGAAAATTGAACCTCTTGAGGTTCACCCCCAGATTTAAAGCATCAGAAGTTGACAGGCATGAATAATGCCCGAGTTCAACAGGAAAAGAAATACCACAACCCCTTTTTGATGGAAATTTTTTATGAACATGTGCCAATTGCCGACATACCTCTATTAGTACAAAACGATCAAATACATATCTGGGCAACTTCATTGGTTCGCCATCGAATCCCCCAACTCTGATATAGGTGAACTCAGAGAATTGGATGAAAAAGCTACCGTAGATACTAATTAGCTGCATTGCTTCACTGGTCATTCTCTTACCTGGGTTACCTGTCAATTCATAGGTCATCTTCCCAGTGAAGACATCATTGATCCTCTTGTAATTTTCATAACAATTTTTTCTTTGCAACTGTGAGTAATATTGATAAACTTTGCTGCTTTCATCTAAAGGCTCATGAGGCAGGTCAAACCAATCTCTTGTGGAGGCTAAATAGTAAAATAGATAAGAAGACATAAAGAAATCCCTGTTGCCCAGCCGATTATTTAAGCTCTGATGCAGACAGTCAGCTATTATCTCGGCCCAATCCAAGTATTGTTCACCCTGGAGGATGACTTGTATAAAAAAGTACATCCAGTCTTCCCAGTAATAGGCATGTTGATTGCCTCTCAATCTGTTCAATAACACCACAATATCCCTTACTTCCTGTATTAAATGGTCTCTAGTGAGGGGTCTGGGCAGCCTTGAACCACCTTTCTGAAACTTTAGCAGCCAATTCCGTGCTATCACACTCTTGTAAGTTGGTTTCTTTTCTGAGAAATATCCATTGGAGGCGGTAATGTCGAGGTTGGAATATGCCCCCTTATGCGGTATCTTCATCACAGACATAAGGGTTTGTCTGTTGACAGAAAACAGCACATCTCCGTTGGCATTTTTGACACATCTGTTCTGGGGGTCATATCTGTTTATACATTCTTGAACCAATTCAGGGCATAGAATGGCCTGAGGAAAGGCTGCAGCTTCCACTAAACCACTGTCTACAATCTTCTTCATTGTGGGGGTTTGGACAGGGTTCTTTGTTCTTTCTATGAATTCCTCCAAGTCATACTGAACTAATGCGGTGTCTCCAAACTCGGAGTGGGAATAAATAAGACTGGGGCCGTGTTCATCCCCCAAACATGTAGACTTCAAAGACATATTGGGAAGACTATGATATAGCAATTTGAATCTCGAAAATAACAGAAATTCTAGGGGTTCTTCTTTCCAGTAAAAGAACTCAGAATAGTACAGGGGGAAATAGGACTCACCTTCAGGAAATTTGAAAGCACTGCGAAAGCTTGAGAAACGAGAGCCTTACACTTTCAGCGCTATTCTCCTCCGCGTCGCACAATGTGAATACTTGCTAAAATTGGGTTGTTTTTGGCTAACAATGGCACTTACCAGAATGAATGTCTATCGCTCAGATCAATACGTGCCAAAAGTATTTGAAGGGACGTGAACTCTGATTTTTCCATTAATAGCAAGTAATGTTGTCGCGCCATCATGAGGTATAATAATTATCCGTAGCTTCCGTTAAATTAGAGCTCTTGCTTTTATGATGAGTTCCTGACAAAATTTCCTCCAACTTTCCCGCTAAATTTGGCTTGGAAAACCGCGGGAGCAGATGGGACCAAACTTACCAAATCTTCGCACCATTGAACCTTTGAAACATGGTTCCACGCGATGGTTCAATATGAAGGTTCAACGACACATGGGCTATATAGACCAACAGAAGGTTACGCGGCTTCTAGTATAAGGTCCCAAATTATGAAATAGCGAACTCTTTGAACTTTGAACTATTTGAACCTTGAACCTTGAACCCCGCGGAAGAGTTCAAGCGGGAAGTTCAAGTTCAACGACACATGACATAAGGCAACTGCGCAACCTGATAGATGAAAAGGCTATGAATATTGAACCTTGAACCTTGAACCATTGAACCCCGCGGAAGAGTTCAAGCGGGAAGTTCAAGTTCAACCCGAAACTTCCAAGACGCTTGAGGCAAAGACAAAACAACTTGCTTTATACGACACTTCAAACACATTGAACCATTGAACTTTAGACTTCGAGAATGGTTAGGGTTCAAAGGTTCAAACCTTAAGTGACTTTGTTTACAAAGGCGACGCACGGGTAAAAATTAAAGGATTGAGAGCCGATTTACAAAAAAAAGGATGATCGGGAATATAGCACGATAAACCGGCTTTTGTTCAAGAAATATTACCAATACATAAATAAACAAGGGCGACTCAAAAGATAACAGTCACCTTTCTAGAGGTTATTCTAGGTTGGTTGTATTGTGACGTCATCTGCATGTTAGCGAAATTCTACATATTAAGTTAATGCGTGGATGTGAAGGTTTGTTAAGATGTTCTAAACCTCGAATGTCTGGATGATGTCATCATCCTTTGTTATTCTGTTATGGTGAGATTAGATGATGTCATCAAGACATTAGCGAATATCAGGATATTGAGTTAATATCCAAACATTGAGTTTTACTGTTATACTGGAGCAAGTCTGCATATTATCTAATGTCTACATATTAAGATTGAATGCTCATACTCGCGAACTGTTCATGCATCCTGACAGTTTATTGCATCTTGGGATAGAATTCAATGTGTACACATTTGCAAATGTGTAGATATTGAGGTTTCTTTAGTAATTTCGTGATCAGGACATTAAGTTAATGTCTGAATATTAGGAAATGTGTAGATATCCCTAAGACTCTTTAACTAAACTTTGACCAGGCATATGTTCCTAGTCTTAGGGAATTTTGGGGTGCTTCAAAAAGAAAACCTGCTTAGAATTTTGTACTCTTTCACTTGATAAGATTCATGATGACAAATTCTAACTTTGAAAATTGGACCTAGATCATGAGGTCTTAATATGCATAGGATGACATCCTGACATAAATTGATTACTATTTTTAGCATACCGCCCAAAAACAAGGAAACAAGGAAGCAAAGCAAAAGAAAAAAAGTTGGGTTCCTATTTTGCTGGGGTAAAATGGGGCATGTTGTGTAACCACACAACAGGTATGAAGAATCGTAGATGCAAAAGGGGGATAATATGCTAGAACCGACCCTACAATTCACAAGATATGAATACTAAGATGGAGTAATGAGAACCTCCCACAAGCACGGCATACGAAAGCAAAGACTATGCCCCATTCTAGATTGTTTGCCACATGCCATGATATAATAAGATCAAGACAAATTTGAAGCAAACCAAGAATGATGCACAAGATAAAAATCAAGAACCAAAAGACTAACTGACCCAGACACACAACCATTGAATCTCTTGCCAAAAGTCGATTAAGGATTGGTGAGTTTGCCCATTGTAGGAAGGATGCATCCTAGGACAAGAATTGATGGATGATTGAGATAAACTAAAGGATAGGCGGGGTGATGCAGGTCGTTAGTTGTAGAAAAGCCAATGTCATGTCCCTAATCTAAGGATATATAATTGAATCAATTATGTATTTTTCATTCAAATTAAAGATATGAATGACATTAAAATATTGTAATCAATTAAATAATATAGATTAAATATATTTAAATAAAAATTAAATATTATATAAATCCTATAGAAATATTATAAATATTCTAATATAATTAAAATATAATATAATATATTTATTTAAATAATTAATATATTATTATATAAAAGTAATTATAAATAACAAATATAATTATTAATTTAAATATAAATATTAAATATTATTATTATACATAAATTATAATTATCAATATAAATATTAATATAAGATATACTATGCAAACTAAATAAGCAATTATACAAGTTAGCGATCATGGTAAGATATGATAATTATCAAATAAGGTAGTAGATAATATATTAGATAGCAACAGTG